>OY728143.1:1244899055-1246302361 GCA_963277665.1 Viscum album
AGATTTCTTCAGTAATCCATCAACAAAGACCATGGATATATTCTCCCATTTACACTCTGGAACTGGTAAAGGCTGAAGCATCCCTTTCGGTAACTGCCGCTCTGCTTTAACCTGCTGACAAGTCAAACACTTCAGAGTAAAATCAGCAATATCTCTTTTCATTCCATCCCACCAGTAATACTTCCGCAGATCTCTATACATCTTAGTACTGCCCGGATGAACTGAAAACGGAGAACTATGAGCTTCACATAACAACTCTCTCTTCAACTGTGAATCACAAGGCACACACAATATCTTCCCAAATCTCAAAACACAATCATTATCAATGTTGAATTCAGGCAACTTACCTTTCTGAACCAGCTCTAACCTTTTCTGCAACTCACTGTCTTGCTTCCGTGCTTGCTTGATTCTATCTGATAGAGATGATCTCACAGATACCTGAAACAAAACAAAAGGACTTCTTGCACCAACAACTTCTATGCCAAAGTTCATCAAATCCTTAACCAAAGGATCACGTTCCAAATGCAACATTGTTAATGAAGCATTACTTTTTCGACTCAAAGCATCAGCCACTTTATTTGCTTTTCCCGGATGGTAATGAATTGTACAATCATAATCCTTGATTAATTCTAGCCATCTCCTTTGTCTCATGTTCAATTATTTCTGAGTGAATATATACTTTAAACTTTTGTGATCGGTATATATTTCACACTTTACTCCATACAAATGATGCCTCCAAATTTTTAAAGCAAAAACAACAGCAGCTAATTCCAAATCATGTGTAGGGTAATTTACCTCATGAGTTTTCAACTGTCGTGAAGCATAAGAAATTACCTGATCATTCTGCATTAGGACGCAACCAAGTCCTTTCAATGAAGCATCATTGTATATAACAATCTCACCATTCCTGGAAGGTAGTGCCAAAACTGGATCATTCACCAATCTTCTTTTCAATTCCTGAAAACAATCATCACATTCTTTTGTCCAGATAAACTTAACACCCTTCCGAGTTAGCTTAGTCATTGGACTAGATAACCGTGAAAAATTTCTAACAAACCTTCGGTAATAGCCCGCCAAACCAAGGAATCTACGAATCTCGGTTACATTTTTGGGTCTTGGCCATTCTTCCACAACTTTTGTTTTTGCAGGATCAATAGTTATTCCATCTTTAGAAACAATGTGACCAAGGAAAGAAATTTGTTGCAACCAAAACTCACACTTTCTGAATTTCCCATACAATTTCTTTTCTTTTAAGGTTTGCAAGATAACCCTTAAATGTCTTTCATGCTCCTCTTTACTTTTAGAAAACACAAAAATATCATCAATGAAAACCACCATAAACTTATCCAAGAACTCATGGAAAATTCTATTCATTAAGTCCATGAATACAGCAGGTGCATTAGTTAGCCCAAAAGGCATTACTAAAAATTCATAATGGCCATATCTCGTACGGAACGCGGTCTTCGGAATATCTGCCTCCTTTACCTTCAGCTGATGGTACCCCAATCTCAGGTCAATCTTTGAAAAAAACTGAGCTCCGTGGAGCTGATCAAAAAAATCATCGATATGAGGCAAAGGATATTTGTTCTTAACAGTGATGTTATTCAATGCTCTATAATCAATGAAATGTCTCATAGAACCATCTTTCTTTTAAACAAATAAAACAGGAGCACCCCATGGTGATGTTCTAGGTCTAATGAAACCTTTCTCTAAAAAATCTTACAATTTCTCCTTCAACTATAAAAGTTCAATTTGTGCCATTCGATAAGGGGGTTTTGAAATTGGATTAGCATCAGGAACTAAGTCAACAGTAAACTCAACTTCCCGATCTGGTATTATTCCAGGCAACTCATCAGGAAAAACATCAGGATACTCATTTACCACTGGCACATCATTAATCTGAACAGTTCCTTTATTTTCAACGACATATGCAAGGTAACATTCATTTCCATCTTTTACAAGTTTCTCGGCCTCTTGATATGTTATCAAAAGTAAGGGTTCATTCTTGTAAACAAACTGAAAGTCATTCTGAAAAGAAACTTCTTTAGCTCTACAGTCAATCTTAGCATGGTAAATAGAGAGCCAATCCATACCCAGGATAACATCAAACTCTACTAGAGGTAGAACAATAAGGTTTGCAAGTAGGTTCTTTCCACAGATAAGGATAGAAAGATTCTTATAAATTATTCTTGCCTCAACATTCCCCCAAGGTTTTTTTACCAAAAGTTCAGGAGTCATTTCTTGAGATGGTATTTCCATTTTACTAGAAAAGGTTTCAGAGATGAAAGAATGCGTAGACCCCGAATCAAACAACACACTGGCATAATCTGAAAAAACAAACAAAGTACCTAATACAACTTCATTTGATGGCCCGACATCTACTGATGTAGTTGCAAAGGATTTCACCACCCCTTTCTGGTTGTAGTCTAACTGCTTCCCATCACTCAAGCTCTTTGTCGGAAACTCGTTTGCATAGTGACCAATCTCATTGGACTTATAACATTTCACTAACTGTAAATAAAATTTGTTCTTACCTTCACCTTGATCCTTTTCTGTGCAATCACGAGCCTTATGTCCCATATTACCACATCGGTAGCACTTTCCAGAATTCAGAAGAAATTCCCCAGCATGCCTTTTTCCACATTTATCACAAACTGGAAACTTAGTTCTCTTACCATCAGACTTTTTTGAAGAATTCTTACCTTTCTCCTACCACCTCGGTCTCTTCTTCTGCTGGTTGTTATAGAAAACTTGGTCATCGGCAAACTCCATTTCCACCTTCTCAGCACATCGAACAAGCTTTTCATAACTTTTAAACTCACGAGAAGCTAATGCCCTTCGATATTTTGGCTTTAATCTTGAGTAAAAACGATTGATTTTACTATCAAGGTCCCGGATAAAATTTGGAGCATACCTTGCCAATCGAGTGAACATTTCTTCATAGGCAGCCACTGAGTCTTCCTCTTGCCTCAATTCCAAGAATTGCTTTTCCATCCTAAGTCAAACAGCCTTAGGAAAATACTTCTCAAGAAACATACCTTTGAATTCATCCCAGTCAAGAGCATCAATCTCATCGGCGTCCCTGATATTTTTAACCACAGACCACCACTGATCTGCTTCACCCTCCAAACGGTAAATAGAAAGACTAAACTTTTGATTGTCTGAACACCCCATGACATCAAAAATCTTCTCCAGTTCTTTAATCCACCCTTCAGCTAGAACAGGGTCAGATGATCCTCTGAATGATGGTGGATGTTGCCTCATGAAATGTTCCACCACTGACATGTTCCTCTGCGGTTGATCTGGCTGATCTCGTGCATGGATACCACCACCATTTATCTCTTGATTCAACTGCGCCATTACTGCAACAAACTATTCAGTTCCAATTCTGACCATTTCTGGATGCTGATTCGGAAGGTTATTTCCTTCTGTATGCCTTCCTAGCACTGCTTCCCTGTTTCCTCTGCGGAAAACCATTCTGAACAAACATGTCTTAGATGAAGCACCATGGTAATATTTAAATGCTATATCATTTCGAAAAAAATATTTTTGGATAATCATTTAATAGAATTATAACTCCTAAAGTTATCTAAACTGACCTTTGATACCAACTATAAGGCCCCATCCTTAAACCTTACATAATCTTGAGTTATCACAAGATTACACATTGAGGATCTTTTCGGGTTTAGAGTTTTAGAGAATTAGATCTTAAAACATGCATTACATTCCAAATATAAACAAAGTGGTTACATAAAGATAGTATTCTTCATTCCCATCAATTGAAACATATTTAAAATAAAACATGTATTATTTCTTGACACTTCCTTGACACTATCATCATATCATGTACCTTTCCCTTGACCTGTGAAAAACATTTCAAAAAAACTTGGGATGAGCTTAAAAATCTCAGTATGGGTTATAAAAACATGGAATGGAAACATGAGTTCATATATACATAAGAATGAAATCATACTTTACCCATAAAACATAGGCACATTAACATACCTCATAAAATCATGAATAAATCATAGAAATCATAAGAGATAAAGGTAACCTGAGGCATTCATAACATTCTTACATAGGGAGTAACCCTCTTGGTTACATTTGGAAGACCCATCACAGTATATTCCCTAAATCTCTTCGGATAAACCTTAACGTTTTACTCCTTCGTGTTACCCAATGCATTGGAGAGCTATATCGGGCTCACCCGCCCTTAGTTTATCACGGAACTACCCGTCTTCATAATAATGCCCAAGAACCATAACATAATCGTATCACATAAAACATGCATAAAGGAAACATAACATTTCCACATTTCAATAACAAGATATCAATACAACACAAAAAACATTGTGAAACCCATTTTCAATACCAAAATAAAAGAAAAGTAAAACATGGTATTTATTTTTCTTTTAAAAAGAAGGTATGGCTTGTAGAGGAAGCCGAAACTGAAATAACGGTCATGATGGCGGAGAAGTCGTTGTCGCCGCATACGTACGACAAAAACATTTCCTTTTTTCGTTTAGTAAACGATTCATATAAAAAATATTCCTTTTGAATAAATGTAAATTTCAAAGGGGTTTATACACCGTATAAAAGAAAGTTGTGTATAAAATAAAATATGCCTCAATGAAAGGAGATTGAGACGAAGTCCCATACCTCGTATCCGACTTGACCGGACCATTCTTTAATCTCCTGAGTAATAAACTTGAGTTAATCTCTACTTGATTATGAACCTTTTTCAAGTTCATTATTCCTTTTTTTACCATGTTATGAACATCATGTAATCATTTAAGTTAATAATGTTCATTTTGTCGGTATTTGGTTCTTAAGTCAAAAAGAGACTTCTTACACTTACATGTTGTTAATTTGGTCAAAGGTTCGTTATATCCAGAATGATATTAATGATTTGGATAACATATATATCATATATATTCATCATATACATGTATTTATAATATTACATCACATTTAGAGGTAAGAAATGAAATGCACCGTTCATGGAGACGGTAAGCCGTACGTACGCATGAACGCTACTTCCATTTCTATTTCATATTTTCTGGAATGGAATCATAATGACATAAGAGTATATTATAATTCCAGTATAATAACATATATAATATAGTTAACTTTATCCTTTACACATCCCACATATGGTATTAACGAATCAAATCACTTTCAGGGGGCGGTAGTCCGCACTTCTTAAAATGAAGATATCGTGTTTACCCATAATGGAAACCATAATGGTATGCCCAAAATGAAAAAAACAGAAGCTTAAGGACAACATAAACATATTATATATCATATATAAAAATAGTGACATCATAATGTCCACCTTTGAAGGTGTTAAATGAGTATTGAACAATCATCGTTTCGGGAGGCAGAATTTCTCCATCCACGGAAACCGTATGTTCTTTAACCATTTGATGTAGTTGTGTGAGAGTGTAGCTCAAATAAATCTTATAAAACATCCTAGTATATTGATGATACTGGTGTTGTTACAAAAGAAGTAAAAAAAAGTGTTTAGGGTGTTGGAGAAACAAAATAAAACAAATGAACATGAGAGAATGAATTACCTTTAAAAGTGTAACTCTTTTTGATTTGAGCCTAAAGGCTTCCTTTGAAAGGATTATGCCCAAAGGGAATCCTCTAGGATGAGGAGAGGGATGTAGAGAGAGTAAATGGGCAGGGGTTGGCTGAGCCAAAGGCTTTAGGAGTGTGTGAAATGAGGTAGAGGTGGGGGCCTTTTATAAGAGGAGAGGAGGGGCACTTTTGGAAAGTAAAGAAATATTACTTTATTTGAAAATGTGTTTCGGTTTTAAAAGGTCCCACATTGATATAATTCGTGGATAAGGTGATAAGGGTTCGAAATCCACTCATCCAATTTGTTTTGGACATGTGTAGTTCATATATTTTACATTATATTTCCATTTTATTTAAATCGTCAAATAATGATGTCATCGCTGCATCATTATTATGTCATAAATAATTTAATTTATTTAATGTCGAAAAATTATAAAAAAATACTATGATTTAGGAAAGCTTTTGATATTTCCAATGACTATTTATAATCAAAAATCTGATCTTTATAACCCCATGTAAAAATTGTTTTCGTAAAACGTATTATGTTTGTGTCATTTTTACTTTTACATTTAATAAAAAGTTATTTATGTCATTTCCCAACCAAAGTGTCTCCATGGGGTCCCCAAGTTGACCCATGGCTTTTCTTTGTCGGCCATGACACAACCAATAAGTCTGGGACATGTGTCTAGGTCATTTCATATTATTAAAGCATTATTTATACCTTAAACTACCATAATTACCACTAATCGCGATTAAAAACTTAATAAGTTACTATTCACCAAAAAATTATTTTAATCCCATTGAACCACATTTTACTTCTTAATGACAACCATGTATGTTGGATTTTTGAAATTAAAAACACAATGATGGCAACATTTCATTTAAACGGAAAATCAATTTTTATAAGTACCACTTAGTGGTTTCACTATTCATCAAAAATTGAAGTTTTTCAGAAAATTACCAAAAATTCACCCTAAGCTATATTTGATATTCCAAATTCAAAAATGAAGTCTATTTTACAAAATTAAAATCATATATGTCACATTAATTAATTTAATAATTAATTCCCGCTGCCAGAGCAAATAGCGTGTTTTTACAAAACAATAAGTATCAAAAGATTGACACCAGTTTAAGTCTAATTTCAAAGTGAAATTGATTCCAATGACCACCATTGGATAAAATGGTAAAAATATATTCTAATTTCACTTAAAAACCAATTCAAAACATAATCTAACCATATAAATAAATTATATTAAAAAGCAGTTTTGATGTAAAATGCAGTATTCTTCACTATTCATTAAAAAATGAAGATTGTCAGAAAAATACCAAAAATTCACACAAGGTAAATTTTGATGTCCCAATCATAAATAATAAGTTTATTTTGACAAACATAGTTTATAAAATTGTAAAAAGATAGATTCAAAAATGGTTTTCCATCAAAAGGCAGTAAAACAATCTTTTAAGAATATTAGTGTATTCCCTGCATAAGATTGTATTTATTTTCATTTTAAGCCTCTATAAAACTATCTTAATCATTAATAGACATAGATAAAAATATCTATTATTCATTACTTGGGATGTTACACTTAACATTGTATAGGCATAACCCAAGGATCATTGCACATTTATAATGAGTAAACCCCAATTTCAATTGAATTATCATGAGTAAATCATAATTTTGGATGAATTATCATTAGTAAATCCTCATTTCACTTGAAGTATCATTATACTAATCTTTACCCAATGCATTGGAGCGCTATCAGGGCTCACCCTTTTTAAACATTTCATTTCATACAAAAGTGTGCCACATGGATCATACACCATGGAATCATTAAAGATCATCATTTATTCCATGAGAAATTAATGTGCAATTCATACATTAAACTCTATAATCAATAAGAAAATGTTAATAAAGGTGAATACCCTTTATAGGAAAATGGGAATGGTATTCACAACACAATGACTTTGTCTTGAAAAATTTCGGTACAATTTCAGCAGCATAATGGAGTGACAAAATAATTATTAAAAATTGTGGATGTGTGATATAGGGTTTTATAATCATATTTACATCAAAAGGAAGGTATGGGGGTAATATAGATATATGTACCAACAAATATAATGGAATTTAGACTCATAATACCAAACAATTTCTTGAATTAGAATGAGAGACAAAAATTCCATACTGAATTTCGGCATGGTAACGGGTGTAAATGGGAGGCATGAATGAGAGAGAAAGAGGTATATCGTCAATTCAAACATAATCAAGGAAAAATAAGGGAGGTTTAAATTCATACGCTAACATTTTTAATTGAATGTAAAAGGGTATTACAACATAAAGAAACATGGATAAAAATAAGGTAGGAAAGAATTCTTAACTTGGAAGTGTTATCCCAAAGGCTTGGGAGGGGATTGAGAGAGGAAACTTGAAAGATTTGAGAGACTTGGGAGGATTATAAAGAGAAGAGTGAATGTTTTGGATGAACTCTAATGTCATTGAGTGAAGTGGAAGTGGGAGATTGGGTGGGTTTATATAAGAAATGAGAGGGAATTCTTTAGTATTGATGTTTGGGACATCACACATTAAACAAATCAAAACCACAAACCGGCCCATGGTTTTGTCCATGGTTTTTGGAAAAGGGGTGTGGAAAACAATATTTTATATGGAAAATGGCCAAAATTCTTAAAATAATAGGGTTTCTTATGTGGAGGTGAGTCACACTTTCAAAGAAATCAATTTAAAACTCTAAAATGTTTTAAGTCTTGAAGGGCCCACTAAGGCTTTGTAAAATAAAAAAACATAAAATCACATTATTTCAATGGTAAAACATATAGTTTCCGAAAATAATGTTAATATTATTTTATTACATCCTAATTGGGTCATTATGTTGTCATAAAATACATTATATATTTAAACGGTATTTAATTTTTACCCAAAAATTCTACTATCTTGAACAATTATGAAAAATTCACAGTTAGATAATTTTGATTCCCTGATTCCAAAAATAATATTCATTTTATCTAAATAGATTTCTAAATATGTGAATTTTAACTTTTAAAATAAAAACCTACATTTGTCGAAAATTCATGTGTTTTGACAAAAACAGTTTTCAACCCTTAATAAAAATTAAATTGTATTCATAAAAATTATATGATAAATTATACTTAATTAAAAATCAATTTAATAATAATAATATTTTATTAAAATATGATTTAATTAAAAAAATCCATCAATTTATCAAAATATATTTCTTAGTTGAATATCAACAAAAATACTATTTGTGCATTAAAAACTATTTACAAAGTAACAATAATAATGTGAATGTATATTATTTATTATATACAATAATAATTCACATAATCATAGTGATATGGTCTTGTTACATAATACCTTAAAAAACCTACAAACAACAGAAGGGTAAGGTGTGTGGTTGTGACATACTCTTTTGGGTGGCTCAGATAAGATCGCTCGGGTTGTAATCTCTATCAACTTCAACCTCTCTCATAGGAAGTTCTGTTCGAGTTTAATGTGTTGAATATCTGCTTCGACTTTGTTAAGAGTGAAGCCCAAGGATGTCACATTCTTTTTGAGCTCTGAAAAATGGGATCAGGGAAATTTTTCTAGATGAGGCCATCACTTCCTTTGTCCGAGTAAATTGGATTTGTTAAAGCTCTATAGTTTTACTAATCATGTGATCACCTTTCAACAAATATATTATCAATGGCCGCAATTTTTAATAGTATATTAGAATCCCAAAACATAAATCCAAGTAAGTGCATATGTTATATAACCATCTTACCTAATAAGACATTTAATTAGATAAATAGTAATTTTCATTAATAAATGTTTGGGTCAATACAATATTCCCCCCTAAAAAAATTTATCCCTTGAAATTTTCATTTCCCACACTAAAATAGATGTGGTTAACTCTAATTAATGACATCCTCTAATTCCCTTGTTGTCTCTTCAAACATGTGGTTTCTCCACAGAAATTTCATGAGGGGCCTTGTCTTGTTTCATAGAACTTTTTCCCTATGATATAATATCTTCATTGGCAGATCCTTGAAAGAAAGATCATTCTCTAATTGAACTACCTCTGAAGAGAGTACATGTGAAGGGTCTGGTATGTACTTCCTTAAGAGGGATAAGTGAAATACATCATGTACTTTATTAATGGTAGGTGGATGTGCTAGTCGATAGGCCACAACCCCGACATGATCAAGTATCTGGAAGGGGCCGATGTAACTAGGACTTAACATTCCTTTCATTACAAAACTAATGAACTTATTCCAAGGAGATAAACGTATAAATACCATGTATCTAACTTTTATTTCAAGGTCTTTTCAACATTTATCTACATAAATCTTCTATTGACTTTTGGCTACCTTGATATTCTCATGAATGGTTTTCACATTCTCCACCATTTCATCGACCATTTCAGGTCCTAGAAGCTTACTCTCACTGACTGCATACCAACACGCTGGTGTTTTACACCATTTCCCATAATGGGCTTCATATGGTTCCATTCAGATGCTTGAGTGGAAACTGTTATTATGGGAGAATTCAACCAATGGATGATGTTAGTCCTATCCTCCTTTGATGTCCATAGAACACGATCTTGACATATCTTCCAATGTATAAATAGTTTTCTTAGATTGGCTATCATTTTGAGGATGATGGGCTTTATTGATGTTCTGTTCATTGCTTAGAGCATGTTGGAGACTTTTCCAAAACTTCGAGGTGACTCTCAGATCATGATTCGATACAATAGATATTGTTAATCTATGCATCCTTGACACTTATTTTTGGTAAATCCATAAAAGTTTATCCAATGAGAAGTCTTATTGAATTGCGTTAAAGTGAGTTGTCTTCATAAGACAATCCACAATGACCCATAGAGCATTGTTTCGTCTGTATGTCCTTGGAAGTTTAGTGAAACATTCCATGGTAAAGTTCTCCCATTTCCATGTTGTAATGGGTAGTGGTTGCATCATAACCTTATACATTTTCATCTCAGCCTTTACTTGCTGATATACCCGACACAAGGATTTGTATTTAGCAATCTCCCTTGTCATATTGTCCCACAAAATGTTTTCTCAAAGATCTCGATACATTTTTTTACTCCCTAGGTGAATAGAGAAGGTTGATTTATGGGTGTCATTCAGAATATCCTTCATTATCTCTAGATCAGAGGGTATATATAATCGTGACCCAAATCTCACAATTCCATCTTTTTCAACCACAAAATCTAAGGATTCCCCATTTATGATAGCTTCCACCCTATTAAGATTTTCACATCCTTTCTTTGTGCATCCATTATTTTCTCCAGGAGGGATGGTTGAGCAATCATTTGTGAAAGGATTGATGATGTTACTCCTTAAATTATTCCCATTTCCATCTTATGAAAATCCAAGAATATTGGATCCTTTTCCATTCTCCTCATTTATAATGATGCTGGATCCTTTCTACTTAGATCATTTTCCACCTTGTTCGCTTTCCCAGGGTGGTAATAGATAGAGGATTCATAGTCATTGATTAGCTCTAACCATCTTAATTGGTGCATGTTCAACTCTTTCTGTGTGAATATATATTTGAGATTTTTGGTGTTCCATATGTATTTCACAATTCCCCAAAAATTGGTAATGCTGCAAAATTTTTAATGTGAAGATAACTACAACCAACTCCAGATCGGGTGTTGGGTTGTTTTTCTCATTAACTTTCAATTTCCTTGAAGCATAGACAATGACTTTTTCATTCTACATCAACACACAACCCAGTCCCTTCTTCGAAGCATCACTAAATTCCAAATAATGTTCTCTACTTGTGGGTAATGTTATCACATAAACAGTAATAAGCCTCATTTTCAACCCCTTGAAGCTCTTTTCGCATTCATCACTCTATGAAATCTTTACTCCCTTCCGAGTTAGCTTGGTAAGAGGGTTGTAAAATCGTGGGAAATTCCTCACAAATCAGCGATAATATCCAGATAACCCTAGGAAGCTATGGATGTCTATTTCCAATGTTGGCCTCAGACATCCCTCAATTGCAGCTATCTTGGAGAGATCCACATATATCTCATTTCTTGTGATTATATGGCCCAAGAATGATACCTTCAAACAAAACTCACACTTTATGTACTTCTCAAAGAGATTCTACTTTCTCAAGGCTTTTGTATTGTTCTTATATGTTCCTCATGCTCCTATTTGGTTTTGAAGTATATAATAATATAGTCTATGAAGACTACCACATATTTGTCAAGGTAATATCTAAAGACTCTATTCATCAAGTCCATGAATGTAACGTCCCGAAATTTTGAATAAATCTTATTTCCTAATTTTGTGTGTTATTTTATTTTTTATACTCAACAAAACTGTTTCATTTGATAACATGAGTATAATTAAAATGAGACTGTTGGGTTTTGACTATTATATGACCATTAGTCAGTATGACCGTTGGAAACTGAATGTTGCGACTATTGTCTCTAAATAAAAGTGATCTTGGTTAATTAATATAGAAATAAGATTTGATGGCCTCATCCAGTAGTCTTGGGCCGATCGAAGCCCATCTAAAAGAACTTGGGAAGGAGGTATCACCACTGGGCTTTGCCTTGGACCAAACCCAAGACGAACTTCATCGTGTGAAGCTAGAACGGAATCGCCTTCGCAAGAAGTTCAAGCTGGTAGAAATCACATCTCGGGCAATGTTGGTTGAGTCGCCCTCGGATTCTCTCACCTTAGCACGCCTTACACTCAGGTCCTATGCCTGGGTTATAAGGGGCTATATATGGAGACCATAATCCTTTGTAATAAATAACATTGCGTTTTCTTCTCATGGTGAAGTTTGTGAGTTTTCAAATGTTTGAATGAATATAGGATGTATTTTATTGATATATTTAGAAAAAGGGATATCTGAAAATATTTATTTAATCCTTAAATAATTAATGATGTGTAATGATTTTCAAAAAATGGTCTTCTGTAAATGTGTTCAGTGAGAAATTTAGAGTCTAATTAGATCAACATAATTTTTGAGAAATAGTAAATTATGAATAGTGATTTTTTGCTTAGTATTAGTAATGTGACCAAATGGATTATTAATCTCACCTAAAGAAAGTATTAATATAATTTAGGAACCATGATTAAGTAGCATGATTCAATAAAATAGGTAAATAACTATTTCATTAATTATTAGTCAAGTGTTAGTTTTTTCGGGTGAATAGTGTTTTTAATTAAAAATTAAATTAAAAATATTTAGAAATTTATTTTTATAAAATGGAATTTATTTTTGAACCTATCGCATCTATATTATGTTAAGGTAATTTTTGGGGTTATTTCTGAAAAAATTAATTTTTGGCTAATAGTGTTTTTATTTAAAAATTAATTTAAAAATATTTAGAAAACTATTTCTATAAAATGGAGTTTATTTTTGAATTCAAAGCATTGATATTATGTTAAGATAAATTTTTGGGAGTTTTTGGAAAAAGTTGAATTTTCAGTGAATAGTAAAAACACAATTTTTGGGTTTCGGTATGTTTAATGGCATCATGACTGCATCATGATGATGTCATGAGATATGTT
Organism: Viscum album; assembly: GCA_963277665.1. Classification (NCBI taxonomy): domain Eukaryota; kingdom Viridiplantae; phylum Streptophyta; class Magnoliopsida; order Santalales; family Viscaceae; genus Viscum; species Viscum album. The sequence goes on from OY728143.1 coordinate 1,244,912,211, forward strand.
AAGGGATGGAAGACTTGTGAATAGTGAGATAAGGTATGAGGTGTCCCAAGTGGCCAATACCATGGGAAAATACCATGGGCAAGCCCATGGTTTTGCCAATACCACCAATGAGGTGTCCCTTGGCCATTAATTCCATGTCCCCTCACTTCCCCTATAAATACCAAGCCATTATCTCATCCTTTCTACCTCAAAATCATCCTCAACGAAGTTCTGGTCTCCTTACCTCCCATGGTTCCCCCAAGCCCTCAAGGTCCCAACCTTTGATTTTTAAGAGCTACGGTTTAAGGTAAGGGATCCTACCTCTCTCTTTCTTTTCAAATACTCTCCTTTAAGTCATTTATTTTATGCTCCATGTTCTATTTTTTTGGGATGTTCTTTTATATTTCTCTTACATACCTTTTCATGTTCATATGATGAGATATCCCCTCTTACTCTCATCATTTCGTTTTATGAATGTTTAAGTGGCGTCGTTAGGCTGCTGAAATTTTTGTAACAGATTCTTTCACCCTTCTCATTTTCAAGTTCTATTTTCTTGTCAAGTCTATCAAGTTCCTTTTTATTATGTTGGGGTATTATCTATATATATATATCATACTGATTGTTTATGTTCATATGATGAGAGACCCTATTTGATATCATCAATTCATTTTTTTTGAAGTTTAAGTGATGCCGTTAGGCTGCCGAATTTTCATAAGAGAAATCTTATTTTTTCTTCCTTCCATGTCTTTGATTTCATATGGTATGTCTTTCAAATTTCATTACCATGTTATTATATCCATTATATTATGTCCCTATACTGTTTTATGGATCATTTATGAGTGGGTGACCCATGTCCCCTCTCTTTTCAATGTTTTCTAAAACCCTATAATATAGCCGTTATGCTGCAGAATTTTCACCTCAAAATGCCTCTCTCTTTTTCTCAAATTATTTTGTTTTATTTATTGAAAAATCAATGATATTTCTTCTATAAGGGTATTCACATATATATATATATAAATGATCTATTTTAAATTTTGGGATTTACATACATGAGACTCGCTTTCCTTTTCTGTGGGATTAAAGTGACATAATGATCATGTCTTTAAAGCAGTTTTTAAAATGTTATGATTATGAAATTAAAACCATTTATATTATTCCATATGGGTTATTTATGAAAATTTTGATGATGATATATGGGGATCACATGATAATAAAGGAAAATTTAAGGGTGCTCCCTGATAGCGCTCCAATGCATTGGGTAATGATGTAATCTCTAACGATTACAATTTTAACGATACCTTGGGGTTTACCTTTGTAATTTTTAATGACACCTTGGGGTTTACCTTGGTGATATGTTAATTATTGTCTAAGTTAAATGTTTTAGCCACATCTTCAAGTTATGAAAAATGTTATTTTTATTATGATATGTCTCATGATTTCTTTCTCATTCCTTAAAGTTCTTTTTCACGACATTATTGATGTATCTCAAGTTCACATGTTAAATGTTTCTCCTTGTTTCCCTTACTGGGCCTTCTGCTCACCCTTTCTTTTGTTGTATGTCCCCAAGTTATGAGATTCTGTAATGAAATTAGGATGAAAAAATGAAGAGTCCTTTCAAGTGTTTAAGAAGAATGTTTTATGATGTCATGTATTAAGCTCCTAGTTTCCAAGACACTAATCCTTAAAGATCCTTAGTTTTGTATAATGTAATGAAAGTTTATGTGATAAAAAGGTGGGATGTTATAGTTGGTATCAACGGATGGTTTAGTTATTTGTGGAAATTTGGATATGAAAACATTAGGAAGAAGCCTATAGAAAAGTTTAAATGTAAGAAATATTCCTAGTATTTTGGGGAGTATTGAGTAAGTGGTTTATCAAGAAAATACATCCCAGCCTGGATACGAGCAGGTAGAGGTGGATTTGGAACAGATGTACATAGGGGTAAAACCCGAAAACACCACTTTGAGATAGACTCGAATGGGAACTGGTACACGACAATGGGCCTTGCTGCACTCTTGGTTACGACACTCCTGGGGGATATGCTTTGGTAAATTCATAAGCTTAGTAAGAAACATTATTAAAGGAACAAAGACAAAATAAAATAAAGATTCACATAAGAATATATGATCATGGATAACCTAGATTAAAACCTAGGGTATCACAAGTTAGGGTATAATTTTCTTCTACAACTTTATCCTTCTATGCTTTAAGTTTCCTTTTCATGATTATTGGCTATGTATTTAATCCCCCTAATTATACTTTAATTTCTTAGTAAATGTATGGAAATAGAACATGTCCAAACAATCAATGTGATAGGGAATGTGAAGATTTCTCTGTTAATGTGATAGAGATGACGAGATATCAAGTTGAATATATTTTAATTATTCCAAACCAGTTATCAAAAATCACAATTAATAACTGGTTCCTAGTTGAATTCCCAAATTCATCAAGGAAGAAGAAGATGAAGTCTCAAGTATGTTCATATGATAAAGTTGATAAGGGAAAGAAGACCAATTTTCATTGTGCAAAAAGTGTGGAAAGATGCACCAAGGGGAATGTCACAAAAGAACTGGGAGATGTTTTAAGTGTGGGGTGATAGGGAATAAAGTTGCTAATTAATTTAAAAAAATTGAAAATGTGATGAATAGAGATAAGGTTCGATCTAATGTACCTTATACTTTTCAATGTCGTCAATGTGGAGAAGTTGGACATTATCCAAGGTAATGCTCTCTTGGAAGGGATGAGAAGCCTGATGAGAATAAACAATCTTTAAGGATAATGGAACAATTCAAGTCCAATTTTGAGATGGATCATGATGACTAAAGTACATGTAACTTCTTCGCAAAAATTTTCTATGTCATGTTGTATTTTAGTTTGTGCTCTATAAGAATATAATTAATGTTATCTAAGAACATAGAGTCACTACCTAATATGGTTTTATATCATTAAGGAAAACATCTATTGTTATGTACCACATGTTGATGTTGTGAAGCTGTTATTCTTGAAAAAAAGGGGGGGTGATTAGGGGATCAAAAAATGATTATTATTTTAGAAGATGTTCACTATTTTGGGAACCCTATATGATCTAGGTAAATAGATTACTATGGTATTTTCTTTTAGGAATAAAGATTGACTTATATTTTGAAGAATTGATGAATTTAAGGTGAACTTATGGTAATATGGGTTACTTATGGAAATGATTAACCTATATAGGGGAAAATATGTTTAGGTTAGATAATTTTGTTATAAGATGTTAGGAGTGGTTGATGTTGTTTGGAGATGAACGATGAAGTTTATTTTGGAAGACTATGTTATAAAATCCTTCTTGTATTTGGGTTTCAATTTTAGTTTGGTTTATTTTGAGGAATTTTAAGGACAGTTATTTATGGAATGGTTTATGATGAACTTTGGGCAGTACCGTGGAATTTTGACGATTTAAAAGTAGTTTCCATTTCTATGGGGTTCTTTATTTTGGAAAAGTTGTTTTATCTTACCCTTTCTGTTTTTGGGATAATTTTTAAAGATAGAAGAAATAGATAGTTAATCTTTGGTGGATTATGTGATTCTCTAGAAGATTATTCTTGTGCTTTTGATGAGACCAAGTGTTTTTTTTAATGCTCATCGTTTCGAGAAAATATTAGTTTTGGTAAAAACTTATTAAGGGATGAAACTATACTTGAAGGTAAATTTATTTCCTTGTGTTTTTATTCTATGTAGTAAATGAATTCCTCAAAACTATGAAAAGGAACGTAAAAAAAACATTATCTGTTAACGTTTCTTATTGGGAAATCAAATAAAGTTTAACCCATCATAAGTTTGTGATTTTCTTGTTGTTAACTTTCTCCTATCATGTTTTCTATCACTCTCCCTCAGAACATTACCCTTTGTTTTCTCTTCCATGTCCATGTTTTCCTACATGGAATCCTAGTACGGGTTAACTCAGGTGGCCTTTGTACTTCCTTTTCTTTCTTTTAAAGTAATAGTGTTACTGACTCTTTTTCCGAAGTGAAACGTTCAATGAAATTTCCAAGCCCAATTTTAAAAATTATGAGGACGCAATTTCTTAAGGTGGAAGAATGTAACGGCCCAAAATTTTGAATAAATCTTGTTTCCTAATTTTGTGTGTTATTTTATTTTTTATACTCAACAAAACTGTTCCATTTGATAACATGAGTATAATTAAAATGAGACTATTGGGTTTTGACTATTATATGACTGTTAGTTAGTATGACCGTTGGAAACTGAATGTTGCGACTATTGTCTCTAAATACAAGTTATCTTGGTTAATTAATATAGAAAGAAGATTCGATGGCCTCATCTAGTAGTCTTTGGGCCATCGAATCTCATCTAATAGAACTTGGGAAGGAGGTAGCACCATTGGGATTTTCTCTAGACCAAACCCAAGACGAACGTCATCGTGTGAAGCTAGAACGGAATCGCATTCCCGAGAATTTCAAGCTAGTAGAAATCACCACTCAGGAAATGTTGGCCGAGCCACCCTCAGATTCTCTCACCTTAGCACACCTTACACTTAGGCCATATGCTGGGGTTATAAGGGGATATTTAAGGAGACTATAATCCTTTGTTGTAAATAAAATTTTGTTTTCTTCTTATGGGGAAGTTTTTGAGTTTTCAAATGTTCGAATGAATATAGGATGTATTTTATTGATGTATTTTGCAAAAAAGGATATTTTAAAATATTTATGTAAACCTTAAATAATTAATGATGTGTAATGATTTTCAAAAAATGGTCTTCTGCAAATGTGTTCAGTAAAAAATTTAGAGTCTAATAAGATCAACATAATTTTTGATGAATGGTAAATTATGAATAGTGATTTTATGCTTAGGATTAGTAATGTGACCAAATGGATTAGTAATCTCACTTAAAGAAAGTATTAATATAATTTAGGTACCTTTATTAAGTAGTGTGATTCAATAAAATAGCTAAATAACTATTTCATTAATTATTAGTCAAGTATTAGTTTTTTCGGGTGAATAGTGTTTTTTAATTAAAAATTAAATTAAAAATATTTAGAAAATTATTTTTATAAAATGGAATTTATTTTTGAACTTATAGCATCGATATTATGTTAAGGTAATTTTTGGGGTTTTTATGAAAAAAATGAATTTTTAGTGAATAGTGTATTTATTTAAAAATTAAATTAAAAATATTTAGAAAATTATTTTTATAAAATGAAGTTTATTTTCAAATTAAGATCATTTATATTATGTTAAGATAATGTTTTTGGAGTTTTCAAAAAAAGTTGAATTTTCAGTGAATAGTAAAAATGTAGTTTTTGGGTTTCAGTATGTTTAATGACATCATGACTGCATCATGATGATGTCATGAGATATTTTAAGGGATGGTCGACTTGTGAATAGTGAGATAAGGTATGAGGTGTCCCAAGTGGCCAATACCATGGGCAAATACCATGGCCAAGCCCATGGTTTTTCTAATACCACCAATGAGGTGTCTGTTGGCCATTAATGACTTGTCCCCTCACTTCCCCTATAAATACCAAGCCATTATCTCATCCTTTCGATTCCAAAATCATCCTCAACAAATTTCTGGTCTCCTTACCTCCCAAGGAGTCCTCCCAAGGTGCCACCGAGCCCTCAAGGCCCCAACATTTGAGTTTTAAGAGTTAGGTTTTAAGGTAAGGGATCATACCTCTCTCTTTCTTTTCAAATACTCTCTTTTAAGTAATTTCTTTTATGTTCCATGATATTATGTTGGAGGATGTTATTTTATATTACCTTTACTTCCCCTTTCATGTTCATATGATGAGAGATCCCATCTTACTCTCATCATTTCGTTTTATGAATGTTTAAGTGGCGCCGTTAGGTTGCCGAAATTTTTGTAACAGATTCTTTCACCCTTCTCATTTTAAAGTTTTATTTTCTTGTCAAGTCTTTCATGTTATTTTTTATTATGTTCAGGTATGATCTCTATATCTATAATACTGATATTTTATTTTCATTTGACGAGATACCCTATTTTATTTCGTCAATTCTTTTTTTTTTTGAATTTTAAGTGATGTCGTTAGGCTGCTGAATTTTTAAGAGATTCTTTCACCCTTCTCAATTTCAAGTTCTATTTTATTGTCAAGTATTTCAAGTTCCTTTTTATTATGTTGGGGTATGATCTCTATATCTATCATACTGATATTTTATGTTCATATGATGAGAGACCCTATTTTATCTCATCAATTCATTTTTTTTGATGTTTAAGTGACGCCGTTAGGCTGTCGAATTTTCATAAGAGAAATATTATGTTTGTCTTCCTTCCTTGTCTTTCATTTCATATGGTATGTATTTCAAATTTCATTAACATGTTCTTATATCCATTATATTATGTCCCTATACTTTTTTATGGATCATTTATCAGTGGGTTACCCATGTCCCCTCTCTTCTCAATGTTTTCTAAAACCATATAGTATAGCCGTTATGTTGCAGAATTTTCGTCTCAAAATGTCTCTCTCTTTTTCTCAAATTATTTTGTTTTATTTAGTGAATACTCAAAGATATTTATTCTATAAGGGTATTCGCATATATATCAAAATTTTCTATTTTAAATTCTGGGATTTATATACATGAGACTCACTTTCCTTTTCTGTGGGTTTAAAGTGACATAAAGACCATGTCTTTAAAGCAGTTTTTAAAATGTTATGATTATGAAATTAAACCCAATTCTTTTATTCCATATGGGTTATTTATGAAATTTTTGATGATGATATATTTTTATCAAATTATAATAAAGGAAAATTTAAGGGTGCATCCAGATAGCACTCTAATGCATTGGGTAATGATGTAATCTCTAACGATTACAATTTTAACGATACCTTGGGGTTTACCATGGTAATTTTTAATGACACTTTGGGGTTTACCTTGGTGATATGTTCATGATTGTATAAGTTAAATGTTGTAGCCATATCTTCAAGTTATGAAATACATTGTAGTTATTATGATATGCCTCATGATTTTTTTCTCATGCCTTAAAGTTCTTTTTCACGACTTTATTGATGTATCTCAAGTTCACATGTTAAATGTTTCCCCTTGTTTCCCTTATTGAGCCTTCTGATCACCCTTTCTTTTGATGTATGTCCCCAGGTTATGAGATGCTGTAATGAACATAGGATGAAAAATTGAATAATCCTTTTGAGTGTTTAAGAATAATGTTTTATGTTTTCAGGTATTAAACTCCTAGTTTCCAAGACACTAAACCTTAATGATCCTCGGTTTTTGTATAACGTAATGAAAGTTTATGTTATAAAAGGAGGGATGTTATAATGAATATTTTTGGATCATTGGCGAGTCTGAAAGGAAGTACAAGGAATTCATAGTTCTTTTACCTTGTACGAAAAGCAACCTTGTGGATATCCTCCTTCTTCACCCTTACATGGTAATATCCCGAGAGTAGATCCACCATAGAGAAGTATTGTGCTCCACAAAGATGATCGAACAAGTCATCCATTCGAGGGAGAGGATACTTGTTCTTAATTGTGATTTTGTTGAGCTTGAGATAATCAATTCAATGGCACATTGAACCATCATTCTTCTAGAAGAAGAGGATTAGAGCACCCCATGGTGAAGCACTTGGGCGTATAAACCCTTTGTCCAGATACTCATGCAGTTGTTTCTTCATCTCCACATGCTCCACAATAGCCATTTTATACATAGTTCTAGATATTGGCAATTCCCCAGGTATAAAGTCAATATATAATTCAACATCTCTTCTAGGAGGAAGACCAAGAAATTCCTTAGGAAACACTTTAGCGAATTTTCTCACAATAGGCATGTCTTCATGAATGGTTTCATCCTTATACTCTTGAATCTGAGCAAGACACGCATGCTCATAGGGTGGTAATATCCACGCTTGAGATGATGGTGCTAAAGAAGATTCATCTTCCCCTTGCACTTGTATAGAATCGGGGGTCGATTCTCCATATAGAATGGGATTTCCCTCTCATAGAAAGTTATTTTGGATATATAGGGAAATCCAATACATGCCAAGAATTGCATCAAATGCCACCATAGGGATTATGAAGAGGTTCTTAGAGAAGATCAATCCACAAATTTTGACAGGGGAGGAGTTATATTCATGGGATACAATGATTTCCCCATTTTTTGTACTCACAGACATCTTTACTTCCATCATTTTTGGTGTTGTTGGGTTTTTTATTTTAAAAATTTGGGATATAAAAGAATGAATAGAACCAGAATCAAAAAGATTATTCACTATTCTTTAATGAATAACTAGTATACTTGTCACCACTTTGTTTTCAGGGTTCACTTCGGCGGTAGTGATGGAAAAAACACTCTTGCTACCTTGGAGGATGTTGGTTGCCTCTGAAAACCCTTTTCTTAAGGAATTGATTTGCAAGGTGCCCTGGTTCTTTGCAGTTGAAGCAATGAAAAATGAGTTGAGGGTTGAATGGAGCATTCCTATCCTCTGTTGCAGCCACATATTTTTCTTGTCGGCAGTTAATGGCTAGGTGCCCTACTCTTCAACACCTAAATCATTTCCCCATCTCTTTTAAACAATTTATGTGGTGCTTATTTTGTCACCTTTGGAAAGTGGGGTGTTATAATTTCTTAGCATCGTTAGATTTATCCATTAGACTTCCAAAATTGAATTCCACCATATGATTCTTATCCCCATGGTACACTTGATATTATATGATCTACATTTTGACCATGAGGGCACATCGGACAATTTCCTCGTATTTTTAAAAGTGTGGATTGACAAGGCTTTCCACAGGCTAGGTTTCAGCCACCACAGAAGCAGACAACCTTGAATTAAGGGGTAACAACAAAGTCGAAGGCGTATCGTGCAACCCTTGTGATGTTTTCCTTGTACACTCTGATGGATTCATCGTCTTTTTTCTCAAGGTCAAGGAAGTCCCTTTCCATCTTATTTCAGAGGGTGAAAGGAAAATATTTATCAAAAAACATTTTCCAGAAATCCTTCCATTCCAATGACTCGATATCCTCCTCAGGCATAGTATTTCTGCTCAATGTCCACCATTTATCCGCTTCACCCTCCATATGATAAGCAGCCAGAAGAACCTTCTCTTATTTAGAACATTGAAGGATGGGGAATAACTTTACAATAGAGTGAATTCATTTTCAGAGATTTAGGGATCAAATGATCCATTTAAATTAGGATTATTTTTTCTCTTGAATCTCTCGATAGCGACTTGGTCTTTCTTAGGGGGGTTTGAATGTTCCTCTTGACCCATGTTTCTATTCAAATCTTGAATTATCTGAGAGAGTATCGCGACAACGTTCACGATTCCCACTACCATTGGATTGGGAATATCATTAGTGAAATAATGACATTGGTCTCTACATCAGTTGTTAGCCTGAGTCCTCCTATTACCATAAATTGGATGGAATAATAGAAAGTAAGGTCTAACACATAAAGGATAATCCAAAAACAAAAACAAATGATGTAAGGACCCGAACCTAGTTGCACATAGCCAGTTCCTTATTTGATTACGTTGGCATACAAACAAGGAATGTCAATCTTGAAGGACCAATTAGTTTAGTATTATAGGAAACATGATACATACATTAGTTCAATATTACAACTTGAATAGAAATACAACATAGAGACTCCTTAGACAACACCCATAACTCCTAGGTTATTTCAGCATGTCATTCATAATAAACTTCTGCATGTACTAAAAAAATAATACATAAGAAAGGGGTGAGCTCAAACACTCAGTAAGAGTAAGTAATATAGTGGAAGATAGTATAAACATAATACATGGTGAATAATTGAAAACGCATGCCTTTAATAATAAGCTTGAACACATTATGGCAGGAAAATGAGTTGAGTAAATAATTCCATAATAAAACATAATCATGGTTATTCTACTAATCGAATAACAACATGAAATATCAATAGATGAACTCATAATGATGGAATGCATATTACCGTACATTCTGAAATATTTTGTCAAGGTCTCGGCCAAGATGTCTAATGATTAAGGCCTTGACCAAAATCCATATCACATTGGGAAAGGCCTCGGCCAATTCCTCATCTAGTTGACTCATGAGTCCTACTAATGCATCGAGGGGATATAATAGGCCCCACCCATCGCATTATAAGTCAATTTCATTCCTCATATGAGCGTGGATAAACATAAAAAGCATATATATACATATTGAAACTATCATATTAAATGTAACTAACATTCCCCAATTATTGAAGACAAACACTAACCATTCGGAATAATATGGTGAATGGTTTTAGGATAGATCATTCGCAATGAAGTTATTCATAAACAATTCAACAAAATATTTTATATGAAATCATCAATGATTAACCCCAACAATACATAAGAATCAACAAGAGTGTTGAATCAAACAAGAATAATCTTCTAAAATCGTTAAGTAATTCTTTTGATAAATACTCTTTTATTTTGAAAAGAAGAGTTATTTTGGAAAAATATTTCTATAGAACCAGAAGTAAAGTAAGAAAGTATTTTATGATAAAATTAATTTTTTTAGAAGGATACTGGTTTCTAAAAATACATTATATCTTTCCCTTGAAAATAGACATGAAGTTGAGAAATTCCCTTGTATCGTGCTCGTATTTTGGGAAATAATTTTGAGAGCTCCATTTAAAACATGTAAATATCCCAAAATAGGGAAGGATTCTAGTTTGTGTACATATATAGAATACTCACACAGAATTTATGAGGAGTATATAACAATACATAATAATTTCATCGGGGAAATTAGACAATAAAAGTAAACCGAATGAAAATAGAAGTTCGGGTAAAAAACCATTACCACTTTGTAATCAAACGATTCATATGCCCCAAAAAATATTTATATAAAAATTATATATTTAAAACCAGGAATATAAATATATTCATGATATGTGAAATCAGTGGTCAGCATACATACACCATGAAAAATTATTAGTTATGAATATGGAAAATCTCATGAAAATGGAAGTGAGATGAAGAAACCCTTACCTTAACTCTGAACGTGTTCCGCTCTTGTACTTAAGCTCCTGGAATATGAAATTATACTTATTAATAAATTATTTTAGAACCTATTATACATGTATTTAGTTTATAATAATTTTTTTAGTTCATTTATACCCTTATTTCTAAGTTATTATATTGAATTTCATTGTTCCAGGGTGTTCGTTTTCTTTATTTTTAAAATAGGTTCACTTGTTTTTATGTAGTGGAGTTCATGTGGAAAGGTTATAAATCTCCAGGATTGGTGTTATATATTATTTATGAACATAAATAATTGTTAATGGTCATTTCTATCATTTGTTTACATGGAATGATGAAGAATCATTAGATGACAACCACTTCGATTATTCGGCGGTATTTGGATTATTATGATCTTGTTTTGTCATATAACTTAATTATATGTGCATATTCTGGTTCCTGAATATTAATTATGTTATAATACATATTTTATAGTCTGATTAAACCATAAATATGGTTTCATGACCCGTAATGAAGAATAAATTGAAAAATGAAACTTCTTCGTCCACGAAGGCTATAAATTGGAACCTCATGGACGTTGATTTCATTTATAAAAAATTAAACGGAGGGAGTAAGAATATTTATGATGGTTCTTCCATTAACATGATATAATTCCAGTATATATATGATACTGGATTTATCATGATCATTTGGACAGAATAGGTGAGGAGAGGATAGAAAAATAATATAAATTGAAATGAGACCAAATGAAAAAGAAGGGTGCTTTACCTCTTGAAATAACCTCCTTGAGAAACTCCTTAAGGGAAGGGGTTTTGGTATTTTGGAAAGACCAGAAGCTTCTTGGACGTGAGGAGAGACTAGGGAAGTGTAATTGGGTAGAACTTTGAGGAGCTTCAAGGCTTAGAGGAGTGAAGAGAAGTGGGAGTGGTGAGGGGTTTTTATAGTGGAGGAGAGGAGTAAATTTTGAATATTTAATTCATTATTTTATTATTTCCCTCAAGACAACCAATAGTGTTGTTTCATGTGAACCCTAATAGTAATAAGTGAATTTGAGTTCGAACCAACTTTCCTTACATCACTTATGATGTCATAAATAGTGTATTTAACTAATAATTTGTATATACGGTATTTTATCGTATTTCACTATTCATAAAAAATTCTAGAATTTCAGAAAAATCCCAAAAATTCACCCCTACCATTTTTTGACATGTATAATTCAAAAGTGAAATCCATTTCTTAAAAATAATTTTCTAAATATTATTAATTTAATCTTTAAATAAGTTTATAGTTAATTCGAAAAATAACAATCTTATAGGGCAATTTGTTTTATTTCTCATTAAAAAATTAATTAAGATCTCATTATCTTATTGACTTAATAAAATAAAATAATATTAGTATTTTCTATTCATAAGGGTCATATTACTATTCATATTACTATTTATAAGGGTATGTTACTTTTCACCAAAAATCAAGTTTGTTTTATTAGACTCCAAATGACTTACTGAACATAACTCTAGATGACCATTTTTCAGAATTCAAAACATAGTAGATGCAAATTTGTGTTTAATGGATAGATTATAAAATTGCATTCTATATTTATTCTCAAAACCTTGGGGTGTTACATACTCCCCTCCTTACAAAAATTTTATCCTTGAAATTCAAATAATATTACCTAAAAAGATTTGGGTATGTCCTTAACATAAGCTCCTCAGGCTCCCAAGTTTCTCCCTCCATCTTATGGTTCCTCCATAGAACCTTTACCAGTAGAGTCGTTCGATTTCTCAATACTTGTTCTCTAGTATCAAGAATCTTGGTAGGATCTTCACAATAAGATAGAGCAGGCTCTAGTTCTACTTCTTTATAAGTGATAACATGTGTTGGGTCTGGTATGTACTTTCATAACATTGACACGTGGAACACATTGTGAAGCTTGGAGAGACTTGGTGGCATTTCCATACGGTAAGCTACTGCTCCAATTCGTTCCAGAATTTCAAAAGGTCCGACGTACCTGGGACTTAACTTTCATTTCTTACCGAATTGTATATTATCCTTTCATGGAGACACCTTTAAGAAAACGTGATCACCTTCTTGAAAGTCCAAATCCTTCCTTTGGTTATCAGTATATCTTTTTTTCATACTTTAAGGTATTTTGATAAGGTTCTAGATAATCTTCACCTTTTCTATTGTTTTTTCAACAAATTTTGGGCCCACGAGCTTTCTTTCACCAACATCATCCCAGCAAGTTAGTGTATGACATCTCCTCCTATATAATGCTTCATAGGGTGACATCTGAATACTTTAATGGAATCTATTGTTTTAGGAAAATTATACGAGAGGTAAATAATGAACCCACATGCCTTGAAAATCCAGTGAACAATACCTCATCATGTCTTCCAATGTTTGAATAGTCCATTTGGATTGTCCATCAGTTTGAGGGTGGTAGGTAGTGATCAAACGAAGATCAGTATCTAGGGCCTTCTGAAGACTTTTCCAGAATCTTGATGTAAAACGTGGATCACGATAAAAAACAATAGATATGGGTACTCCATGAATCTCACAACTTCATTAATATATATTATTTCTATACGTTTAAGTGGTAGGTCTTCTGTTATAGTAGTAAAATGTGCTGACTTGGTAAGACAATCAATAATGACCCATATTGCATCATTTTTTCTAGGAGTCTTTTGTAGTCCCATGAAAAAAATCCATTGTGATATTATCCCATTTCCAATCAGGTATGGGAAGAGGTTGCAATACTCCTACAGGTTGTTTCTTTCCAGCTTTCACTTGTTGAAAAACCATACATCTTGACACAAAATCAGAAATCTCCCTCTTCATGTTGTCCCACCAAAAATTTTCCTTCAAATCTCTATACATCTTAGTGTTACCAGGGTGTATAGAGAAATTGGAAGTATGAGCATCATCCAAAAATTCTCTTTTTAGATCAGGTATATTGGGAACACAAAGTCTCCTTCCAAATTTCAAAATTCCATCTTCATATACAAAGTCACCCAATCTCACATCATTCATAGCTTTAATCTTCTCTTGAAACGCCTCGTCATAAGCCTGAGAACTTTTTATCCTTTCTAGTAAATATGGTTTGGAAACCATTTGAAAAAGCATTGATGTTTCACCTTCCATGGTTATTCCCATATCCATCTTTACTAGATCCATGAAAATAGGATCCCTTTCAACTCTCATCTTCTTCAAAACTCCATGATCCTTTCTGTTCAAAGCATATTCCACCTTATTTTCCTTCCAGTGGTGGTAGTGTATCATGCAATCATAATCCTTGAGTAGTTCAAGCCATCTCCTTCGCCTCATGCTGAGTTCTTTCTGTGAAAAAATATACTTCAAACTCTTGTGATCAATATAAATCTCACATTTTCACCATAGAGATAATGTCTCCATATATTCAAAGAAAACATTACATCAGCTAACTCAAGATCATGAGTAGAATAGTTTTTCTCATTAATTTCTAACTATCGTGGTGCATAAGCAATAACCCTATCATTTTTCATAAGGACGCAACCAAGTCTTTTCTTTGAAGCATCACTATAAATAACCAACCCATCATTCCCCAATGGTAGAGTCAATATAGAAGCATTGACTAATATTCTCTTAAGTTCATTGAAACATTCTTCACAATCTTTTTTCCAAACAAATATAACCCCTTTACATGTGTGCTTCGTTAGCGGGTTAGCCAGTCAGGAAAAATTCTACATGAAACGCAGATAATATCCTTCTAAGCCAATAATACTGTATACCTCAGTTATGTTTTTTTTAGCGTGGGACAATCTTGGATTGTATTCGTCTTCGCAGGATCAACGAGGATTCTATTCTTAGAGACAATATGGCCAGGAAGAGAAATCTTATGAAGCCATAATTCACACTTGCTAAACATCCCATATAATTCATGTCTTCTAAGAGTCTTCAGGACAATTCACAAGTGATTTTCATGATCTTAATAGCTTTTGGAGTATTCCAAGATATCATCAATAAATACCACTACAAAATAATCGAGATATTCTATGAAAACCCAGTTCATTAGATCCATGAATATAAAGGGTGCATTATTCAATCCAAAAGGCATCACTGTAAACTTGTAATGCCCGTACCTAGTTCGAAATGCAATTTTCGGAATGTCTTCCTTCTTTACACACAACTGATGATATCCAGATCGAAGGTCAATCTTTAAAAAGTATTGAGCTCTATGCAGTTGGTCAAATAAATCATCAAATGGGAGGTAGGGGATACTTGTTCTTTATTGTTATAGTGTTGATCTACCTGTAGTCAATATATAACCTCATAGATCCATCTTTCTTCTTAACAAAAAGGACAGGGGATCCCCATGGAGAAACACTAGGGAGAATAAATCCCTTATTACTCAATTCCTCTAGTTGTTTCTTTAGTTCCACTAATTCCATAGTGGACATTCTATAAGGGATCTTCGATATGGGCCTTGAACCAGGGATTAAATCAATGGAAAACTCAATTTATCATTCTGGAGGATGTCCAAGTAAATCTTCTAGAAACACATCAACATATTCTCTCACAATAGGTACATACTCTATTTGAACATTCCTTTCCTCACCCATATTTATTTCATTCTCTTCCTCCCCAATAATTGAATTTAGTTGAGCTACAAGGGATGGATCTAGATAAGAATCAGGTGGTGACGTTTTTGCTCTAAATATAAGGCACTCTTTATCATCATCAAAAATTGTGACCTCCTTCTTATTGCAATAAATTTTTACATCATACTCCGAAATCCAATCCATACCGAGAATTATATTAAATTCAATCATGGGTATGACAATGAGATCAGTAGATAATGAAAATTTATATGACCTAATGGGAACTGATTCACAAAATGTTGTTGCAATGATACTTCCCTTAGGTGTTTTGACTGACAAATCCCTTGTTAAATAAAATTGAAAATATCTAATTTTCTTGGAAAACTGGGAAGATATGAGACAATGTGAGGATCTAGAATCAAAAAAAGCATTGGCTAAGTTTGATGAAATGATTAAAGTGCCTTCCACCATGTCATTTGGAATTTCAACCTCTACAGTTGTGATTGCATAAGCTTTTCCCTGATCCCTTGGCCTTTTCTGTCGCATATTTCCTTGACACTTTGGAAAATCATTAGCATAGTGTCCCATATCCCCACAATTATATCATCGAACATCATTACCTCCCTTCTTACCCTTGCAATCACCAACAATATGTCTTTTCTGACCATATTTGTATCATACTCCTTTTCCTTTTAATCACTCACCATGGTGTTTCCTTCCACAATTGTCACATGGGGGAAATTAAACTCTTCCCTTCTTCCAAATTTCCTTATTTCCTTTCCGAGGGTTTTCAACAACACTCTTCTTTTATTTCTTTCCCTTAAAGTCATAAGACATAGAGAATTCTTTTTCTGTCTTGATAGCACGTGAAACTATATCCTCATATGATGAAAATTTTTGGGAGACCAGGGCCCACCAGAGGAATGGCCTTAGGGTATCAAAGATTCGTTCGATTTTTCTCCTTGGATTTCGTATGTAGTCCAAAAAAAAGTCTTGACATACTTGTAAAGTTGGATTCATACTTGGAAACATTTTCATCATCTTTTTTCCTTAGATTCGTGAATTTCCACCCTATATCTGGTCTTTGTTCATGACGGAAATATTTTTCTAAGAAGCTTTCCCTAAAATCCCTCCATTCAATCTCTTCTATTTCTTCATCCTCCTTTGTGTTTTAGATTAAGGACCACCATTGGTCCGCATCTCCCCATAGATGATATACTGCCATGACAACCTTATCTCTTTCATTACATCCCAAAGAGAGAAATATCTTCTCAAGGGAACATATCCACTACTCTGATACAAAAAGGTTTATAGTCCCATTGAATGATGGAGGTTGTTGTCACATAAAGATATCTAGCTTATCTCCTCAACGTAGTGGATCCGGATGCTCCATATGGGTAACGTTGTTACTCATAACCTGAGTAAGTTGTCCCAGTATAGTTATGAGTTACTCAGCACCAGTCATAGCACCAGAGCCAACATCATTATCTTACATCGGAGGAAAATCCCTATAAGGGACACGTGTGTTCATGTGCTTTCCATTCGTTCCACTTGGCACCATATATAGATACTGGAATACACTAGATTAGGTTATGAATCATAATGTATAATCTTAACTTAACAAAATACTTAGAAAAAAATTGAGATCCTACGAATGGATAATCTCATATTCACAAATACGGTTTCTTGGAGGAATATTTTACCTCTCAATCCTTCATAATGGTTTGTAAAGAAAATTTGAATTATCCTAAGCATATCCCCCAGGAGTATCATAACCAAGAGTGCAGCACGACCTGTTGTTGTGCACCAGTTCCCGTTCGAGTCTAGCTCAAAGCAGTGTTTTCAGGTTTTACCCCTAGATACATCTGTGCCAGAGCCACCTCTACCTGTCCATATCCAGACAGGGATTTATTATTTGAAAGATACATATAATCTATTCCTTACCAAAATATCGGGATGTTATTGTATGTATATCCTCAAAAAATAACTTAGGGACTCTTCCCTAATTCTTCGTTTCTAAATCTAGTTTCCAAGTATTTTACTAAACTTCCTCTGATACACACTGTAAAGACCCGACCCCAGTTTCCTAGAGATGGTGCCTTATTTTATTACATTGGCATACATACAAGGAATACGAATCCTGAAGGAACAAGTAGTTTAGTGTTATTGGAAACAAGAAACATACATAAGTTTAATATTACAACATGAATAGAAATACATCATGGAAACTCCTTAGAAAACACCCATAACTCCTAGGTTATATAAGCATGTCATTCATAATAAACATCTTCATGTCCTAAAAAATGATACATAAGAAAGGGGTGAGCTCAAATTCTCAGTAAGAGTAAGCAATATAGTGGAAGACAGTATAAACATAAGACATGGTGAATAATTGAAAACACATTCTTTTAATAATAAGCTTGAACACATTATGGTAGGAAAATGAGATGAGTAAATAATTCCATAATAAAACATAATCATGGGTATTATACTAATCAAATAACCACATGAAATATCAATGGCTGAACTCATAATTATGGAATTCATAATACTGTACATTCTGAAATATGTTGTTGAGGCCTCGGCCAAGACCTTTAATGATTAAGGCCTCAGCCAAAATCCATATCACACTGGGAAAGGCCTCAGCCAATTCCTCATCTAGTTGTCTCATGAGACCTAATGATGCATCAAGGGGATATAGTGGGCCCCGCCTATCACATAATAAGTCCAGTTCATTCCTCATATGAGCGGGGATAAACATAAAAAACATATATATTCTTATTGAAACTATCATATGAAATGTAACTAACCTTCCCCAATTATTGAACACAAACTCTAACCACTCGAAATAATATGGTGAATGGTTTTAGGATAGATCATCCACAATAATGTTAGTCATAAACCATTCAATAAAATATGGTATTTGATATCATAAATGATTAACCCCAACAATACATAAGAATCAACAAGAGTGTTGAATCAAACGAGAATAATCTTCTATAATCATTAAGCAATTCTTGTGATATATACTCTTTTATTTTGAAAAGAATAGTTCTTTTGGAAAAATATTTGTATAGAACCAGAAGTAAAGTAAGATAGTATTTTATGATAAAATGAGTGTTTTTAGAAGGATAATGGTTTCCAAAAATAGATTATATCTTTCCCTTGAAAATAGATATGAATTTTAGAAATTCCCTTGCATCGAGCTCGTATTTTTTGAAACAGTTTTGAGAGCTCCTTTTAAAACATGTAACAATCCAGAAATAGGGAAGGATTATGGTTGGTGTACATATATATAATACTCACACCGAATTTATGAGGAGTATATAACAATAAAAAATAATTTCATCGAGTAAATTAGACAATAAAAGTCACCCGAATGAAAATGGAAGTTCAGGTGGAAAACCCTTACCACTTTGTAATCAAACGATTTGTATGCCAAAAAAATTAATAATATAAAAATTATAGATTTAATACCATGAAGATAAATATACTCATTATATGTGAAATCAATGGTCAGTATACATACACCAAACAAAAGTATTAGTAGTGAATATGGAAAATCTCACGAAAATGGAAGTGAGATGAAGAAACCCTTACCTTAACTCTGAACGTGTTCTGCTCCTGTACATAAGCTCCTAGAATATGAAATTATACTTATTAATAATTTTTTTTAGAACCAATTATACATTAATTTAGTTTATAATAATTCTGGTTAGTTCCTTTATACACTTACTTCTAAGTTATTATATTGAATTTCATTACTCTGGGGTGTTCATTTTCTTTATTTTTATAATAGTTTCACTTGTTTTAAAGTAATGGAGTTCATGTGGAAAGGTTATAAATCTATAGGATTGGAGTTATATATTATTTATGAACATAAATAATTGTTAATAGTCATTTCTATCATTTTTTACATAGAATTAGGATGAATTATTAGATGAAAACCACTTCGATTATTCAGCGGTATTTGGATTATTATGAACTAGTTTTGTCATATAAATTAATTATATGTACATATTCTGATTACTGAACATTAATTATGTTATAATACATATTTTATAGTATTATTCAACCATGTATAAGGTTTCATGACCAGTAATTAAGAAGAAATTGAAGAATGAAACTTCGTCGTCCACAAAGGCTATAAATTGGAAGATCATGGACGTTGATTTCGTTTATAAAAAATAAAAGTGAGGGAGTAATAATATTTATGATGGTTCTTACATTCACATGATATAATTACAGTATATATATGATACTGGATTTATCAGGATCATTTGGATAGATGAGGTGAGGAGAGGATAGAAAAAGAAGATAAATTGAAATGAAACGAAATGAAAAAGAATGGTGCTTTACCTCTTGAAATAACCTCCTTGAGAAACTCTTTAAGGGAAGGGGTTTTGCTCTTTTGGAAAGACCAGAAGCTTCTTGGACGTAGGGAGATACTAGGGAAGGGTAATTGGACAGAATTTTGAGGAGTGTAAAGGCTTAGAGTAGTGAAGAGAGGAGGGAGTGGGGAGGGGTTTTTATAGTGGAGGAGAGGAGTAAATTTTGAATATTTAATTCATTATTTTATTATTTCCCTCAAGAAAAAAAATAGTGTTGTTTAATGTGATCCCTAATAGTAATAAGTGCATGTGAGTTTGAACAATGTTGCCTTACATAACTTATCATGTCATAAATAGTGTATTTAACTGATAATTTGTATATACAGTACTGTATCGTATTTCACTTTTCATCAAAAATTCTAGAATTTCAGAAAAATACCAAAAATTCACCCCTACCATTTTTTGACATGTAGAATTAAAAATTGAAATCCATTTTACAAAAATAATTTTCTAAATATTATTAATTTAATTTTTAAATAAGGCTATAGTTAATTCGAAAAATGACAATCTTAGTGTGCAATTAGTTTTATTTCTCATTGAAAAAATAATTAAGATCTCATTATCTTATTTCCTTATGAAAATAAAATAATATTGTTTTTTACTATTCATAAGGGTAATATTACTATTCATATTACTCTTCATAAGGTTATGTTAATTTTCACCAAAAATCAAGTTTGTTCTATCATACTCCAAATGACTTTCGGAACACAACTCTAGATGACCATTTTTTGAAATTCAAAACATAGAAGAGGAAAATTTGTGATTAATGGATATATTATAAAATTGTATTCTATATTTATTTTCAAAACCTTGGGGTGTTACATTCTCTCCTCCTTAAAAAACTTTTGTCCTCAAAATTCAAAGAATATTACCTAAAAAGATTCCGGTATGTCCTTAACATAAGCTCATCAGGCTCCCATGTTGCTTCTTCCATCTTATGGTTCCTCCATAAAACCATTACCAGTAGAGTCGTCCGATTTCTCAATACTTGTTCTCTAGTATCAAGAATCTTGATAGGATCTTCACAATAAGATAGATCAGGCTCAAGTTCTACTTCTTCATAAGTGAGTACATGTATTGGGTCTGGTATGTACTTTCTTAACATTGACACGTGGAAGACATTGTGAACCTTAGAGGGACTTGGCGGCATTGACATATGGTAAGCTACAGATCTAATTTGGTCTAGAATTTTAAAAGGTCCGATGTACCTGGGACTTATTTTTCCTTTCTTACCGAATCGTATAATACCCTTCCATGGAGATACCTTTAAGAAAACATGACCACCTTCTTGAAATTCCAAATCCTTCCTTCAATTATAATCATAGCTCTTTTTCCTACTTTGATCTATTTTGATATGGTTTTGGATAATCTTCACCCTTTCCGTTGTTTCTTCAATAAGTTATGGGCCCATGAGCTTTCTTTTACCAATATCTTCCCTGAAAGTTGGTGTACGACATCTCCTCCCATATAATGCTCTATAGGGTGCCATCTGAATACTTGAATGGAAGTTATTGTTGTAGGAAATTTCTACGAGTGGTAAATAATGATCCCACATGCCTTGAAAATTAAGGGAATAAGACCTAAACATGTCTTCCAATGTTTGAATAGTCCATTAAGATAGTCCATCAGTTTGTGGGTGGTAGGCAGTGCTCAAACGAAGATCAGTATCTAGGGCCATCTGAATAATTTTACAGAATCTTGATGTAAAACATGGATCATGATCAGAAACAATAGATAATGGTACTCCATGAATCTCAGATCTTCATTAATATATAGTCTTTCTAGACGTTCAAGTGGTTGGTCTTCTCTTATAGTAAGAAAATGTACTGACTTGGTAAGACGATCAATAATAACCCATATTGCATCATTTATTATAGGAGTCTTTGGTAGTCCCACGAAAAAGTCCATCGTGATATTATCCCATTTCCACTCAGGTATGGGAAGAGGTTTCAATACTCATCCAGGTTGTTGCCTTCTAGTTTTCACTTGTTGACAAACCATATATCTTGACACAAAATCAGAAATCTCCCTCTTCATGTTGTCCCACCAAAAATGTTCCTTCAAATCTCTATACATCTTAGTGCTACCAGGGTGTATAGAGAAATTGGAACTGTGATCATCATCCAAAAATTTTCTTTTTAGAACAGGTATATCGGGAACACAAAGTCTCTTCCCAAATTTCAAAATTCCATCTTCATATACAAATTCACTCAATCTCCCATCAATGACAGCTTTAATCTTTTTTTGAAACATTTCATCATCAGCCTGATAAGTTTTTATCCTTTCCAGTAAAGATGGTTTGGAAACCATTTGAAAAATCATTGATGTTTCTCCTTCCATGGTTATTCCCATATCCATCTTTACTAGATCCATGAAAATATAATCCCTTTAAACTCTCATCTTGTTCAAAACTCCATGATCCTTTCTGCTCAAATCATATGCCACCTTAGTTTCCTTCCCCGAGAGGTAGTGTATCATGTAATCATAATCCTTGAGTAGTTCAAGCCATCTTCTTTTCCTCATGTTGAGTTCTTTTTGTGAGAAAATATACTTCAAATTCTCGTGATCAGTATAAATCTCAAATTTTTCACAATAGAGATAATGTCTCCATATCTTCAAAGAAAATATTACATTAGTTAACTCAAGATCATGAGTAGGATAGTTTTTCTCATTAATTTCTAACTGTCGTGGTGCATAAGCAATAACCCTATCATTTTGCATAAGGACACAACCATGTCCTTTATTTTAAGCATCACTATAAATAACAAACCCGTCATTCCCCAATGGTAGAGTCAATATAGGAGAATTGAATAATATTCTCTTAAGTTCTTCAAAACTTTATTCTAATTTTTTTTCCAAATAAGTTTAACCCCTTTACATGTAAGCTTCGTTAGCGGGCTAGCCAGTCGGGCAAAATTCTGCACGAAATGCCGATAATAACCTGCTAAGCCAATAAAACTGCATACCTCAGTTATGTTTGTTGGCATGGGGAAATAATGGATTGCCTTTGTCTTCGCTAGATAAACTAGTATTCCATCCTTAGAGAAAATATGGCCAAGAAAAGAAATCTCCTGAATCCAGAATTCACACTTTCTAAACTTCCCAAATAATTCATGTCTTCTAAGATTCTTCAGGACAATGCGCAAGTGATTTTCATGATCTTATTAACTTTTGCAGTATTCCAAGATATCATCAATAAATACCACTAAAAAATAATTGAGATATTCCTTGAAAACTCTGTTCAATAGATCCATTAAGACATAGGGTTCATTTTTCAATCTAAAAGGAATCACTGTAAACTCGTAATGCCTGTACCTGGTTCAAAATGCTATTTTCGGAATGTCTTCCTTCTTCACTCACAATTGATGATATTCGGATCGAAGGTAAATCTTTGAAATGTATTGAGATCCATGCAGTTGGACACATAAATCATCAATGTGAGGTAGGGGATACTTGTTCTTTATTATTATAGCATTGATCTCCCTATAGTCGACACATAACCTCATAGATCCATATTTCTTCTTAACAAAAAGGACAGGGGATCCCCATGGAGAAACACTAGGGTGAATAAATCCCATATTACTCAATTCTTCTAGTTGTTTCATTAGGTCCACTAATTCCACAGTGGCCATTCTATAAGGGTTCTTCAATATAAGACTTGAACCAGGAATTAAATCAATGGAAAACTTGATTTCTCGTTCTGTAGGATGTCCAAGTAAATATTTTGGAAACACATCAACCTATTATCTCATAGTAGGTACATCCTATATTTGAACATTCCTTTCCTCACACATAGTTATTTCAATATCTTCCTCCCCAATAATTGAATTTAGTTGAGCCACTGGGGGTGGATCTAGATAAGAATTAGGTGGTGATGTTTCTGCTCTAAAGATAAGGTACACCTTATCATCATCAAAAATTGTAACCTATTTTTTCTTGTAATAAATCTTTGAATCATGGTCCGAAATACAATCCATACTGAGGATTATATCAAATTTAATCATGGGTATGAAAATGAGATCAGTAGATAAAGAACATTTATATGGACTAAAGGGAACGGATTCACAAAACATTGTTGCAATGATACTTTACATAGCTGTTTTGACTGACAAATCCCTTGTTAAATCAAATTGGAAATATCTAATTTTCTTGGCAATCCGGGAAGATATGAAATAATGTGATGATCTAGAATCAAATAAAGCATTGTCTAAGTTTGATGAAATGATCAAAGTACCTGCCACCACATCATTCAGAACATCAACCTCTGCAGTTGTGATAGCATAATATTGTCAATGATCCCTTGGCCTTTTCTGTTGCATATTTCCTTGATGCTTTAGACAATCATTAGAATAGTGTCCCATTTGCCGACAATTATAGAATCGAACATCATTGGCTCCCTTCTTCCCCTTGAAATCACCATCAAGATGGCCTTTCTGACCATTTTTGTTGCATACTCCTTTTCCTTTTAAGCACTCACCAGGGTGTTTCCTTCCACAATTGTCACATGGTGGAAATTCAACTCTTCTATTCTTCCATGTTTCCTTAGTTCATTTTCCATGGTTTTCAACATCCCTCTTCTTTTCTTTCTTTCCCATAAAGTCATAAGACCTACAGAATTCTTTTTATGTCTTGATATAACATGAAACTATATCCTCATATAATGAATAATTTTGGGAGACCAGTGCGCGTCGGAGGAATGGCTTTAGGCCATCAAAGAATCGATCGAGTTTGCTCCTTGGATTTCTTATGTAGTCCACAGCATGTCCTGCCAGCGTTGTAAAGTTGGCCTCATACATGGAAACATTTTCATCCTCCTTTTGCCTCAGATTCAATAATTGCCTCTCCATATATGCTCTTTCTTCAGAAGGGAAATATTTTTCTAAGAAGCTTTCCTTAAAATCCATCCATTACATCTCTTCTATTTCTTCCTCCTCCTTTATTTTTTGGATTAAGGACCACCACTGATCCGCATCTCTTGAATGACGATATACTTCCATTACAACCTTCTCTCTTTCATTACATCCCAATTTGAGAAATATCTTCTCAAGGGAACATATCCACTGCTCTGCTACAAAAGAGTTTGAAGTCCCATTGAACGATGGAGGCTGTTGTCGCATAAAGAGATCTAGAATATCTCCTCCACGTGGTGGATCCAGATGCTCTATATGGGTAAGGTTATTATTCATAAACTAAGTAAGTTGTCCCAGTATAGTTATGAGTTGCTCATCACCCGTCAGAACACTAGAGCCAGCATCATTATCTTGCATCGGAGGAATATCCCTACAAGGGACACGTGTGTTCATGCAAGTTCCATTCCTTCAACTTGGAACCATCTCTAGATAATTGCATAAACTAGATTAGGTTATGAATCATATTGTATAATCTTAACTTAACAAAATACATATAAATTTTTTTGAGATCGTACAAATGGCTAATCCCATATTCACAAATATTGTTTCTTGGAGGAATATTTTACATTTCAATCCTTCATGATGGCTTGTAAAGAAAATGTGAATTATCCTAACCATATCTCCAAGGAGTGTCGTAACCAAGAGTGCAGCAAGGCCCATTGTCTTGCAGTAGTTCCCATTCGAGTCTAGCTAAAAGCAGTGTTTTCAGGTTTTACCACTAGATACATCTTTGCAAGATCCACCTCTACCTACTTGTATCTAGACAGGGATGTATTTCTTGAAAGATCCACATAACCTATTCCTTACCAAAATACCCAGATTTTATTGTATGTATATCCTCAAAGATTAACTTAGTCTCTCTTCCCTAATTCTACGTTTTCTAAATCTAGTTTCTTTGTATTCTAATAAACATCCTTTGATACCAATTGTAATGACTCGACCCCAGTTTCCAATAGTCGGTGCCTTATTTGATTACATTGGCATACAGAAAAGGAATATGAATCCTGATGTACTGAGTAGTTTAGTATTATTGGAAACAAGATACATAAATAAGTTCAATATTACAACTTTAATAGAAATACAACATGGAAACTCCTTAGACAACACTAATAACTTCTATGTTATTTCAGCATGTAATTCATAATAAACATCTTCATGTCCTGAAAAAATGATACACGGGAAAGTGGTGAGCTCAAGTGCTCAGTAAGAGTAAGAAATAAATTGGAAGATAGTATAAACATAGGACATAGTGCATAAATTAAAACACAAACCTTTAATAATAATCTTGAACACATTATGGAAGGAAAATGAGCTGAGTAAATAATGCCATAATAAAACAGAATCATGGGTATTCTACTAATCAAGTAACCACATGAAATATTAATAGATGAACTCATAATGAAGAAATTCATAATGCTGGACATTATGAAATATTTTTTCAAGGCCTCTACCAAGACGTATAATGACTAAGTCCTCGGCCAAAATAAATATCACATTGGGAAAGCCCTCGGCCAATTCCTCATATAGTTTTCTCATGAGACCTACCGATGCATCGAGGGGCTATATCGGGCCCCAACTATCACATAATAAGTCTAGTGCATTCCTCATATGAGTGGGGATAAACATAAACAACATATATATTCATATTGAAACTGTCATATGAAATGTAACTATCTTTCCCCAATTATTGAGCACAAACACTAACCATTCAGAATAATACGGTGAATGGTTTTAGGATTGATAACCCATAATAAATTTAGTCATAAACCATTCAATAAAATATGGTATATGACATCATAAATGATTAACCCCAACAATACATAAGAATCAATAAGAGTGTTTAATCAAACGAGAATAATCTTCTAAAATCATTAAGCAATTCTTGTGATAAATACTCTTTTATTTTGAAAAGAAGAGTTCTTTTGGAAAAATAATTGTATAGAACCATAAGTAAAGTAAGATAGTATTTTAAGATAAAATGAGTTTTTTATACAGATAATGGTATCCAAAAATAGATTCTAGCTTACCCTTGAAAATAGATAGGAATTTGAGGAATTCCCTTGTATCGGGCTCGTATTTTTGGAAACACTTTTGAGAGCTCCTTTTAAAACAGGTAACCATCCAGAAATAGGGAAGGATTCTTGTTGGTGTACATATATATAATACTCACACAGAATTTATGATGAGTATATAACAATACATATTAATTTCATTGAGGAAATTAGACAATAAAAGTAATCTCGAATGAAAATGGAAGTTCGGGTGGAACACCCTTACCACTTTGTAATAAAACAATTCATATGCCCCAAAAAACAATAATATAAAAATTATAAATTTAATACCATGAAGATAAAGATACTGATGATATTTGAAATCAATGGTCAGTATACATACACCAAACAAATGTATTAGTAGTGAATATGGAAAATCTCACGAAAATGGAAGTGAGATGAAGAAACCCTTACCTTAACTCTGAATGTGTTCCGCTCTTGTACTTAATCTCCTGGAATATGAAATTATACTTATTAATAAAAATTTTCAGAACCTATTATAAATGTATTTATTTTATCATAATTCTAGTTAGTTCATTTATACCCTTATTTCTAAATTATTATATTGAATTTCATTGTTCAGGGGTGTTCGTTTTCTTTATTTTTATAATAGGATCACTTGTTTTTAAGTAATGGAGTTCATTTGGAAAGGTTATAAATCTCTAGGATTGGAGTTATATATTATATATGAACATAAAGAATTATAAATAGTCATTTCTAACATTTTGTTACATAGAATGAGAAAGAACCATTTGATGAAAACCACTTCGATTATTCGGCGGTATTTGGATTATTATGAACTAGTTTTGTCATATAACTTAATTATATGTACATATTCGGGTTTTTGAATATTAATTATGTTATAATACATATGTTATAGTATGTTTCAACCATAAATATGGTTTCATGACCAGTAATGAAGAAGAAATTGAAGAATGAAACTTAGTCGTCCACGATGGCTATAAATTGGAACCTCATGGACTTTGATTTCGTTTATAAAAAATAAATGGTAGGAATAAGAATATTTATGATGGTTATTCCATTAACATGATATAATTCCAGTATATATATATGATAATAGAGTTATCATGACCATTTGGATAGAGGAGGTGAGGAGAGGATAGCAAAAGAAGATAAATTGAAATGAAACCAAATGAAGAAGAAGGGTGTTTTACCTCTTGAAATAACCTCCTTGAGAAACTCTTTAAGGGAAGGGGTTTTGTTATTTTGGAAAGACCAGAAGATTATTGGATGTGGGGAGAGACTAGGTAAGGGTAATTGGGATGAAAATTTAGGAGCTTAAAGTCTTAGATGAGTGAAGAGAATAGGGAATGGTGAGGGGTTTTTATAGTGGAGGAGAGGGGTAAATTTTGAATATTCAATTCATTATTTTATTATTTCCCTCAAGACAACCAATAATGTTGTTTCATAAGACCCTTAATAGTAAAAAGTGCATGTGAGTTAGAACCAAGTGGCCTTACATAACTTATGATGTAATAAATAGTGTATTTAACTGATAATTTGTATATGCAGCATTTTATCCTATTTCACTATTCATAAAAAATTCTAGAATTTTAGAAAAATCCCATAAATTCACCCCTACCATTTTTCGACATGTACAATTAAAAAGTGAAATCCATTTTTCAAAAATAATTTTCTAAATATTATTAATTTAATTTTTAAATAAGGTCATATTTAATTCGAAAAATAACAATCTTAAAGTGCAGTTAGTTTTATTTCTCATTGAAATACTAATTAAGCTCTAATTATCTTATTTCCTTAAGAAAATAAAATAAAAATATTATTTACTACTCATAAGTGTCATATTACTATTCATTTTACTATTCATAAGGGTATGTTACTATTCACCAAAAATAAAGTTTGTTCTATCAGACTCCAAATGACTTACTGGACACAACTCTAGATAACCATTCTTCATAATTCAAAACATAGAAGATGAAAAGTTGTGTTTAATGGATAGATTATAAAATTAAATTCTATATTTATATTCAAAAACCTTGGGGTGTTACAGATGACTTATAAATTACTTTTATTTTCTTAACTTATTAATCTATAGGCTTCAATATGTTATCCATGATCTAGTTTCTAACATATATTCTTAGGGGAATTTTTTTAGTTTCCTTAATAATGGTTCATACTAAGCTTGCGAATTTACCAAAGCATATCCACCAAGAGTGTCGTAACAAAGAGTGCAGTATGTACCATTTCCATGTACTAGAATTCCTTGGGTCAACCCCGAAACTCCTTTTTGGTGTTTTCACTCATAGATACATCTGTTCCAGAGCCGCCTCTACCTGCTCGTTTCCAGACAGGGATTTATTTTTATGATAAAACACTTACTCAATACTTACCAAAGTTTAAGGATGTTCTTATTTTTCATAATCGTATCCCTAAGGCTTTCTCTACTGTTTTCTAATCCTAATCCCAAAAAAAACTAAACCTATCCTCTGATACCAACTATAACAACCCTACTCTTTATTACACACTTAAAAATGATTTATTGCATAAAATATTCACTTGATACAAGATAAAATATCAAGAGGTCTAGTGTCATTGGGACTTAGGAACATTACATAATGACTCAGAACATGAAACACAACATCATTAATGAAAACGTCCTTTACCTGACTACTGCATTCCCTTGTACTTATCATTGAATGGGATAACTTGAGGACATGCATAGTAAAAGGGTGATCTATAAAGCCTAGTATGGGAGTAAACAAGTCATAACATGAAGAATAAAATACATGTTAAAAAATAGGAAAATCAATGGAGCTTAAAAGAAACATGAACATAATGAATGATGAATCATGATTATCATAACATGGAAATGTGGCAACAACACTTAATATAATATTAGCATTAGCCAAGGATCATTGCACATAGAGCATGAGTTAACCCTGATTTCACATGAATTAGCATGAGTAAATCCTCATTGCACTTGAATTGTCATGAGTAAATCCTCATTGCCCTTGACGTATCATGATACTAATATTTACCCAATGCATTGGAGCACTATCAGGGTACACCCTTCTTGAACATTTCATTTCATGCATAAGTGTGCCACATGGATCATACAATATGGAATCGTTAAATATAATCATTTATTCAAATGTAACGGAATGTTGAATTCATACATTAAACTCTATAACCAATAAGTAATTGTGCCTTATGGTGATTACCCTTGATAGAGAAATGGGCATAGTATTCACGATACTATGACTTTTGCTTGGAAAACTGGGGTTCAATTTCAGCATCATAACGGCGTGACATAAGAATTCATAAAAATGGTTGATGAGAAGGAAAGGGGAGCCTCGTTATTTTTACATGAAATGGATAGTAAGGGGGTCATATAGATAAATGTCCCATCAAATTTATTGGAATTTAGACTCCTAATACTAAACAATTTCTTGAATGTGAATGAGAGAGAGAAATTTCAGAAGGAATTTCGGCACAGTAACGAGTGTACATGGGGGGAATTAATGAGAGGGGAAGAGGTATATAATCAATTCAAACATATTTAGAGGAAAAATGGAGGTTAGAAATCATACCCCAACATTTTCAATTTAATGTAAATGGGTATTACATAATAATGAAACTTGGATAAAAATAAGAAAGGAAGAAATCCCTTACATGTAAGTGTGATCCCAAAGGCTTGTGAGGGGCTTGAGAGAGGCTTCTTGAGAGCTTGGGGTGCCGTGGGAGGATTCTAGAGAGAGGAGGAAAGGGTTTAGACAAATTCAATATTATTTTAGTGAAGAGGAAGTGTAATCATGGGTGGGTTTATATAGGAAAGGAGAGGGAATTCTTTATTATTAAGGTTTCAGACACCACGCATTAAACTATCCAAACCAAAAACCAGCCCATGGTTTTTTAAAAAGGGGAGTTGAAAAAACTATTTTATAATGCCAATGGCGTAACTTATTAAAATAATAGGGTTGCTTATGTGGAGGCGAGTCACACTCCCAAGGATATCAATTTAAAAAGCTAAAATGTTTTATAAGTCATAGAGGGTCCACTAAGGCTTTTTAAAATAAATCAAACAAATATAAAATCACATTATTTTAATGGTAAAATATATATTGGCTGAACATAATGTTTATAGTATTTTATTACATCCTTATTGGGTCATTATGATGTCATAAAACAAATTATATATTTAAATGGTATTTAATTATTACCCAAAAATTCTTATGTCTCAGAGAATTATGTAAAATTTAATATTAAATAATTTTGAAATCCTTATTCCAAAAATAATAGTAATTTTATCCAAATAATTTTCTAAATATGTGCATTATTACTTTTAAAATAAAAATTGATATTTTTCAAAAATTCATGGGTTTGACAGAAATAGTTTTCAAACCCAAAAAAATTACAATTGTATTAACAAAAATTATATGAAAATTTATTCTTAATAAAAATTAATTTAATAATAATATTTTATTAAAATATTTTTTAGTTAAAAAATTCATTAATTAATCCAAATATATTTCTTAGTTGAATATTATCTAAATATACTAATTATGTTTTAAAAATTATTTAGAAAGTAACAATAATAAAATGAATGTATATTATTTATTATATACAAAAAGAATTCACATAATAATAGTGTTAAGTTATTGTTAAATAAACCCTTATAACAACTGCATACGACTGAAGGGTAAGGTGTACGATGATGAAATACTCTTGGGTTGGATCAGATAACATCTCTCATCTGGTAATCTCTATCAACTTCCACATCACCAATAAGAGGTTCCATTCGAGCTTAATGTATTAAATCTCGACATGGGATATGTCAAGAGCGAAGCCCAATGATACCCACCTCCTTTCCGAGCTCTGAAAAATGGGATTCATACGGGGAAAGTATACTGGATGAGGCCATCACTTTATTTTTCTGATTAAATTGGATTTGTTAAAGCCCTATATCTATACTAATCATGTGATCACTGTTCAACGACTATATAAGCAATGGTCACAATTCTTAATGGTATTTTAAAATCAAATAACATACAACTAAGTAAGTTATTATGTTATATAACCATCTTACATAATAAGCTGTTTAATTAGATCAAGATGAATTTTCATTAATAAATGGTTGGGTTGTTACAATGATGCTGAAGATGATTGTAAAAGAACATGAAGTTAAGAGTTAAAATGTTCTCAAACTTTATAATATAAATTATATGATTCTTTATTGATCATGGAGATATAAAAATTCATGAAAACTATCTTGATAAAATCATTTGATGAAATAGAGGAACCATAATTACTATATTGATTCTAGATATTTGAACAGATACTGGATACAAAAGCACCAGAATCAGAATTTTTTAGATGTCATAATGTGTAAAGATGATGAAGATTGAAGAATTTTAAAGTTGGAGAATAGATAATTCCATAATAATGATAATTTCAGCATAATGATAATTCTCCCATTATGAGGGTTCCATCAGAATGATTCTAAGAAGGAAATTCAATGAGACTAACATTGAGAAAGAAAGGAAGAATGTAAAGAGTTGATAAAGAAAGGTAGATCGTAATGATATGAAAAATAAAGGAATAATTTAATGTGGTGGGAAAAAAGTATGATCGTAATAAGATGATAAAGAATGTAAGATCATAATGAGATGAGAAAAAATGAATATAATAATGAGATGACAAAGAATTCAAGACGGTAATGAGTTGAGAAAGAAATCGAGATCGTATTGAGCTGAAAATTAAATCAAATACATAATGAGCGGAGGAAGATGATGTTAAGGATGATACATCGTATTGAATATGAGGAAGTAACATTGGATTGATTAGTGTTTTGAAAGTATGAGAAGGATGATTACAAAAAAGACTAAAAAAAGAGATTCAGAATGTTTTAGGAATTATTGAATTGGTCAATCTTGAAATTCAATTATTTTATAAATATAGAAGAAATATGTGATGGTTTGAATTAGTCAAATTTATAGTATAAATTTGAGTTATTTTTGGATATTTTATGTTTGTGAAACTAGGGAAATTTTTCATATTTCCCACAATTTTATTCGGAGTCTCATTTAAATAGTCACACAGTTCATTTTCATTTTTTATCCTTTCAAAAAAGTTGAAATGGAGGAGATTACAAGAATTAAAATTGAAAGTGATTTTTAGACTGAGATCTCAGAAGAAAATCAGTCACATAGATGTTTTTCACTGGATATGAGAATCATATTGAGAAACATCAAATTGAGAAGATAATATTGAGTCAAATAGATTGAATAATATTAGACAATGTTTCAAAATATGGTTTGAGAAGTATATATTGAGTAAGGGGGAATCATATTGAGTTCATCAAACTATGAAAATCGGGCATATGAAAATAATTCTAAGGATTGGGAATTTGATTTTATTGCACGAATTGAACCAAGTCTTTATTATTTTGTATTGGATATATTGTTTTGTACGTAAATTTGTAAAATTATAGAATCTAGTAAAATCATTCCTATCATGAGATAGAAGATGTCTAATAGGAGTTGGAAAATTTTTTATTCAATTATTCAAAATCGTTAAATTCTATAGAACCATGAGAGTGGATATGTGGATGATATAAGTTCTAAAACTAAGGAATAATCCTATAAATCATGTTTTTTAACTTTCTTTCCTATTTCTTCATGCATGAGTATTAAATAAACTTTTATTAGGAACTAATTTTTAATAGGTTGTAGGGGTTATGTTTATTAATGTTTTGAAACTCTTAAAAAGTGAACAACTAATTTAACACCACCTCTTAGATGTTAATCAATCCATTAGAACTTCAATTGGTATTAAAGTAAGGATACCTTATTGAATCCTTACCATGGATAATATCAATTATTCAAATAGTAGAGGTATTATAACATCTTATGGAAAAAAAGTATTATGGATGGAAAAATAGGTTGATTCCTTATCTTATATTTATTTTCTTTGAAGCTGCTATTGATGTTATAATTGTTTTCCCCATATTAAGAAATATTATATCATGATGTAATATATTAATATAAATATATAAGTTGATGGAAAATCTAGAAATTTTATCCTTATGCCCTTATCAGAAAATATTTACCAGAAGATGATGGGTCTCAAAACATCCAAGGTATGTGAGACAATATAAAAACTGTTTTTGAAGGGAATATTAAAGTTAAGGAAGTAAAGAAACAAATTTTCTGTAGTAAGAATAAATAAATCATAATGATAGATAAAGAAATTATTGATGAATACTTCACCAGTGTAATTGAAATTATTTATTACATTAGAGGATTCCAAGATTTCTTAGAAGATTCTAAAATTGTGAATAAAAATATGAGAAACATTTTGGACAAGTTTGATTATTAAATTTATTCTTTAGAAGATAAAGATGATTTATCTGTTTAGTAATTTCATAACTATATTTTTTCTTATGAAATTAAAAAATCTCCAATGTTAAAAAATAAGATAAAATATAAAATGGATTTTTAATTCATTAGAAAAACAAAAAAAAAACAAAATGATGATGATTTTTATCCTTGTGACTCTTAACTTATAGAGGATGATTAGTTGAATGGAAAAATTGTGTCTCTTATATCCAAGAAATATCTACCAGGATGAGTAAAGTATTATGGTAATCTTCCTCTCAAGATTTTGAGTGTGGTGTAATCATAAAAATCATTATGAAAAACTCTAAAAAAGTTGGTGAATATGAAGAAGATTAAATTGAAAAACCTTGATGGAATAATTGGAACAAATATGATAAATAATAAAAGTCTTCCATTGAATATAAAAATAAGTTTATAGAAAACATTTATGTTAAGTAAGAAATTTGAATATGAATCAAATATAAATGATTATCTAAAGGATAAATTTTAAAAAAAGGATAGAACATTAATTGAAAATGTAGTGAAAGTTTAAGACTCCTCAAATAGTGAAGAAGAATTAAGAAAAGAATCTTATAGAGAATATCATCTCATAATAGAACTTCATACATGTCTTGAGAAAAAAATCTATCTAGAAATAAATCAGAATAATAAATAAATACAATTAATATGTTTTAAAGGAAACAATTATGTCATCAATGTAACGCCCCAACCCCAGAATCCAGGAGACGGTGCATTATTTTAATACATTAGAATGATTATAAGGAATCAAGTCCCAAAGGACTGATCAAATTAGTATTCATGGAAATGAGATAGATACATAAGTTCAATATTACAACTTTAAAATAAAAACAACACTAATTTATTCCATTAGAAACATCCAATCTTCCAAGATTATTCCTACAAGTTACTCATAACTAACTTCTTAATATCCTAGGAAAATGAAACATGATAAAGGGGTGAGCTCAAATGCTCAGTAAGACTAAGCAATATTGTGGAAGATAACATAAACATTACGCATAGTTAATAATTGAAAACACATTCCTTTACAAATAATAATCATGAACACTTTATGGAAGGAATATGAGATGAATAAATAATTCCATAATAAGACATAGTCATGGGTATTCTACTAGTCAAATAACCACATGAAATATCAATATCTAATATCATAATGATGGAATGTATAATGCTGGACATTATGAAACATTTTTTCAAGACCTCGTCTAAGACATATAAAAATGATTAAGGCCTCGACCAAAACCATATATCAAAAATTGGGAAAGGCCTCAGCCAATTCCACATCTAGTTGTTTCAAAAGACCTACTGATGCATCGAGGAGCTATAGCGGGCTCCACCCATCACTTACTAATTCCAATTCATTCCTCATATGAAAAGGTGGAAACATAACATAGACATTAGTATTAAAACTAGCATAAGAAATGTCAATAATTTATCCATATACAACGAATGGTATAAAATAGCCCACCCATAGTCAAACATAACTCATTTAATACAATATGAAAGATTTTATTAAAATAAATTAACCTAAATTGGTAATAATAAAGGATATTGACATAGATAAAAATAATCATCAAAACTATTAGAGAGAAAAATCCCCCTTTTTCTTGAAAACATTTAAAAGTACCTCTATTTATTAAGAATCTATTTAAAATTGATTTTTGAATCAAAGTGTCCCATAACACTTTGAAACTTTTAAAAGGAATTTTTATTTTAAATCATTAATTTCCATATAAATAAATCCTTAAAACCATTTTCAATACATGGACATTAATGATAAAGATTTAGAAGAATAAATCTTTAAAACATTTAAAATGATATTTTAGTTAGAGCTCTTAACCAAAAGAGAGACACTTGAATAAAAATAATTTAGTTAATCAAAACATTATATTATCACAAGAATAAAGGTATTTATGATAAACTATGTCAATGTAAAATATATACACCATATAAAAGTGAATTGGCTTGTAGTCGACAAATAAGTCTCAAAGGAATGTAAATTGATATGAAATCCCTTATAAAGACCATATCTTTAGGTAAAGGATAAATTAATGACATAATTATGTGTAAAAAATATAAATACACTCAATATGATTTTATATTCAGTGTAAATCAATCAGAGGAAATTCACACATATTCTTGTAAAAACAACATCAATGACTAGGATGTTTAACTCAATGACTGGAAATTGAGTTAAGATTACTCTTATCAAGATCATATCAATGACTTGAGAAATTATCAATGGGGTGATTATGTATAACAAAATTATATCTACACAAAAGGGAGTGTAAATTACTACATAAATAATAAATAGTGATTCCACACATAATCCTGGAGTAAAATAATCAATGAATTATGCGTAAAGCCCAATGAGTGGAAAATGAAATTTAAAATTCCCTTACCGATTTGGTAACTTACAAAACTTACACCCCATGAAAAAAGTATCATAAAATGAAGATGTAAATAACCAAAAATTAAAGTATATTACTCAAAGAATACAATCGTAGGAAGTACATACGCCACACAAAAGGAAATAGTGGAAAATATAGCTTGAATCCCATGTAAATATAAGTGATACGAAAACCCCATTACAACGTTTTAATTAATCGAGTCATAAGACAAAAAGTTAACAACCACCAAATGAATCACAAAATATCATGAATATAAATTAAATCATGATAATATACGTCAAATGTCAGAACAAAATAAACCACATGCAATAAATAAGTGGTGAACAATGGAAATCTCATGGAATTAAAAGTGAGATAAGGAAACCCCTTACCTCGTGTCTGATTGTACTCGTTAGTTCTTTAATATCATGAATAATAAACTAGAGTTAATTTCTACTTTCTTAAGAACCTTTTTAATGTTTATTATTCCTTTTATATAACTTATTATCATGTTATAATCATTATGTAATCATTTAAGTTAATAATGTTCATTTTGTCTATATTCGGTACTTGAGTCAAAAATGAACTTGTTATAATTACAAATTGTCCATGTGGTAAAAATTTCATTATATATAGAATTATATACATTATTTATATATCATATATATATTATATATCCTGTATATATATGTATTTATAATAATACATAACATTTGGAGATAAGAAATGAAATGCACCGTTCATGGAGACGGTAAGCCGTACGTACGTATGAACGCTACTTTCATTTCTATTTTGTATTTTAATGGAATTAAAACATAACGATACAAAGGTATATATAATTCCAGTATAATATCATATATAATATCATCAACTCCATCCTTTATACTTCCCACATAAGGCATTAACGAGTCATATCACTTTGAGGGGGCGGTAGTCCGCAATTCCCCGAATGAAATTTTCCTGTTCACCCTTATTGGAAAGAGTGATGGTGTGTTTGTCAATGAAAATTAAAGAAGAATAGAGATAAAATAAAAATAATATATATCATATACAGTATCATATTAATGTCCACTATGAGAGGCAGTAAGAGATAATTGAACAATCATCGTTTCGTGAGGCGTTAGTTTTCCATCCACAGAAACAATATTTTCTTCATCCATTAGATGGAGGTGTGTGTAAGAGTAGATAGAATCATTCTCATAACAACATACTATTATATTTATGACACTGGTGTTGTTATGAAATAAATTAATAAAAATATTTTAGTGGTTGGAGAAGTAAAATAAAATAAAAGAAGTTAAGAGAAACCATTACCTTTAATTTGGGTAACTCCCTTCGGTTTGAACCAAAAGGACTTCTTGAAGTGACTTCTGCCTATCGTAAGGATTATAGGTGGAATATATAGATCATGATAGATTATTTGGGCAGGGGTTGGATGAGCCAAGAGGCTTTATAGGTGTGAGGAATGGGTTAGAAGTGGTGTCCTTTTATAAGGGAGAGGACGAGCTCTTTAGGAAAGTTTGAAAATGTTATTTTATTATAAACATATATTTGGTTTTAAAAGTTCAAAAGCTCATTAAAGTAGATGATGAGAAAAATCATGTTAGAAATAAAATCACCCAATAAGAATTGGATATGGTTTGGATAGTTTTTTAATATTAATAATCATATATATTTAAATCATTTATTAATGAGGTAAATACTGAATCATTATTGTGTCATAAATAAGTTAATTTATTTGATGTCTAAAAATTATTAAAAAATAATATAATATAGGAAATCATTTTAAATTTCCAATGAATATTTATAGACAAAAATATGACTTATATAACCCCATGTAAAAATTGATATACTAAAGGTTATTTGTTAATGTCATTTTTGTCTTTAATTGAAGTTAATTAAAATAAAGTGTCATTATCACTCTTAAGTCACTCCATGGGGACTCCAAAATCGACGCAAGGATGACCATGGTCGGCCATGACTCATACAATAAGGTTAAGACAAGTGTTAATTTAATTGGTATTATAATAATAATCTTTTTACCTTTAATTACACTATTTACATTTAACCGCGGTAAATAAAAGTCCAAAGTTACTATTCATTGAAAATTATTTTCTTCTTACTAAACCACATTTTACTTACTAATAACAACCATGTATGACAGATTTTCTATATTCAATTCACAAAATCCATAAAATTTCTTTTAAATGAAAAAGTCGGATTTTTAACTACTACTTAGTGGTTTCACTATTTACCAAAAATTGATGTTTTTCAGAAAAATACCAAAATTTCAGCCTAATATATATTTGATAATTATCATTCAAAAATGATGTATATTTTGCCAGATTCAAAACATAGAAGTTGTATTAATTAATTTAAAATTAATTCTCGTTGTCAAAAAATAGTGTGTTTTTAAGAAACAGTAACTATCAAATGATTGACACTTGTTTATTTATAATTTCAATGTGAAATTAATTAAAATGACCAACATTGGATTAAATGGTAAAAATAAAAAATAATTTCACTAAAAACCCAATTTAAAATACAATCTGACCATATAATCCAAAGTAAATTTTGATGTCCCGATTCTAAATAAGAATTTTATTTTGTCAAATTTAATATGTAAAAGTGTCAAATATTGAATTTAAAAAGGGTTCCCATTAAAAGGTGGTAAAATTGCATTTTTTTTTGAAAAATACATTTTTTATCTGAAAAATTGAACTTTTTCATATAATATTTCTAAGAAACGCAAAATACATAAGTTAAAATTATATGTAGTATATAAAATTCAAAATCCAGTAATTTTTATTCATAACTGTTTTTTGAATGGTTAGTTTGGTAAGCCATGGTGCGCTCAAACTCAGTGTTGCGTATAGTACAAGTTATGGAATTACTTTGAAAAGAAAACGTACCAATAAATCATGGGGTGTTATATTCTGACCTCCTTCAATAATTTGAGTCCTCACAATTTGAAATTGTTCTTAGAAAATATAATGATAAAAATAGAAAAAAAAAATACCTTTGTGGAAAACCCACATCGGAAATTGGGTTAATAAAATTTAGTCTTAATAAGAGGGAAAGGGAATGAAAATGACAGCACCAAATTATGATCTCGATTATGAGAACAATGGTGGAATTTAGAGACACATAATTAGAAGAAATACATAAATATTTAAAAGGAGTAATTGAGGCCATAAATAAAAAACAAGGGTAAAATTGAATGCCTCAAAGCCATCAATCGATGATGATTTAAAATATCATCGGTCAAACAAAACATAAAGCATTAGGATAACACATTTTTTGTTATAATATACCTTCCCTAATGTATAATAATTAATTTAATTTTAGAATAAGAGAAAAAAATATACTTGACAAGTATAGTTTTATCCTTCAACTAATTCTTACCAAAAAATCATTTTCCACTCCAAATGATGATTATTCAGGATGAATTAGTCACACCTGAAGTGCTAGATTCAAAATATAGTGAATCACATAATCCACAAAGTATGAACTATATATTTCCCTTTTTTTAAGATTAACCCAAACCAAAATAGTTAGTAAAAGATGAGATGATCCCAAAAAATTATAATCCTTTAGAGAAATAAATACTAATAATAATTTCTAAAATTAGACCAACAATACCCAAAGTTCAATAAATACCATTCAATAAAAAATTGTCCAAAAATATTTCATTATAATCTAAAATAATATTGAAACAAAAAACTCAGAGTTTTTTTTTACTTATTCTTCCATGTTAAATTGTATCTCCTAATAATAATGACTACTCGAAAAGTCACATACTTAAAATTAGTTAACCTAATAACATGTTCTCTATGATAGGTCAATAATTTCCAAACATAGATAAAAACCCACCATTACTCCTCAAATTAAAACCCATAGTATTCTATTTTCCTTATCCATATAGTGTTACCCAAAGAGCGAACATCTTCCAAAATAACATTTATCACTTAATCACTAAATCATTTTCCTATACTAAAAATAAATCATCAGTTCCCAAAATCAACATATTCTTGATCCATAAAATCATTTAACTGAAAGGAATTAGTCATAATAACTAGTGACTTCACGTATTCTAGTGGTAGGCGATAAATCCAGGTTGCACTTGGGTTGTGGGTTCGATTCCCACACATTTGTCTGACACGAAGAGTTGTCACACGGTCTGCATGTTTCCCTTTTTCAGAAACTATATATTTTTATAATCATTCAATAATGAGATAAATTCTTCCTAAATAACCCTAACATATTTTAACAATAAATGTTATCTCATACCTCACATTTTCATCCTAAAAATTAATAACCTATAATTTCTTCAAATTCAAGGATAATATAAACCCAAATGGTTATTTAGAACTACATTTACAAAAGAAAAGATAATTCTTACTCAAATAGTATTTTCACATAACAAACTACATGGTTACACATACAAGAGAATAGTATTCCAAAGTAGTCCCATACTTTTAGACATTTCTCCATCCATTTATTTCCAAATAGGTTCTTCCTTGATGTAGAGGTTACCCTATTGAATAGGTAATTGACTAAATTAATGCCAAGGTCTCTTAAATTTATGGCATATGACTGTAATTGGATTCTTAGGATCATTTTTATTTTCTTCTATAATACTCTTCATTTTTCTTCGGCAATTCCTTCCTTTATGTCCTTATTTCCCACAAATAAGGCATTTCTTTTTTCCATGGAGATACTTTCTTAGGTGTCTCTTTCCATATTTCCTGCATGATATAAAATGATCTTTATTTTCTCCATGGTCTTCACTGCTGGAGCTCTTATCATTCACCACCTTTCTCTTATTTGTTGAGTTTGGGAGTTGGTTAATATATATGTTGTTGATCATATTTTTGGAAAACTGATTCTTCATGAACAAGATATCTTTTACACCTATCAACATTCCATTTTGTTTCTCATTTCCAACACTACGCCCACTTTGTACATCATCTTCAATGTTACTATGACTTCCTTGGAATCCAGCCATTGACTAACTGAATAAAGCATAGTGTGAGTCATAAAATCATTTATAGAATATCATAACATCATATTTTTAATCTAAAACAACTTAGGACTAACCAAGGTTATTTATTCTCATATTATATTAAAATCATTAAAATCATTTTGTAATGAAAATTTGAATTATCCTAAGAATATCTCCCGGGATTTTCATAACCCATAGTGCTGCAAGGCCCGTTGTTGTGTACTAGGATACCCCGAGTCAAGACCT
This sequence comes from Viscum album, assembly GCA_963277665.1. NCBI lineage: Eukaryota > Viridiplantae > Streptophyta > Magnoliopsida > Santalales > Viscaceae > Viscum > Viscum album. The sequence continues at coordinate 1,244,954,139 of OY728143.1, forward strand.
AAACTACTTGTCAGAGTTTCCACTCCTAGGTACATCTGGGCCAGAGCTGCCTCTACCTTCTCGTATCCAGACAGGGATGTATTGCTTGGAAAACTCACAAAATCTCTATTTTACCAATATTTAGGAAGTTCTTCTATACTAATCCTCAAATTCTATCTTAGGGTAATGTTTTCTAATCATATTTTCTCTAAATATAGTTTCCAAGGTTTGTACTAAGCTTCATTTGATACCAACTGTAATGCCCCAACCCCAGAATCCAGGATCTAGTGCATTAATTTAATACATTGGAATGATTACAAGGAATCAAATCCCGAAGGACTGATCAGTTTAGTAGTCTTGGAAACAAGACACATATATAATTTCAACATTACAACTTGAAAATAAAAACAACACTAATTTATTCCTTTAGAAACATCCAAGTTTCCAAGATTATTCCATCAAGTCACTCATAGCTAACTTCTTCATATCCTTGGAAAATGAAACATGAGAAATGGGTGAGATAAAATGCTTAGTAAGATTAATCAATACAGAAGATGAAAACATAAACATTATCCATGGTGAATAATTGACAATACATGCCTTTACAAATAACTAACATGAACACATTATAGAAGGAATATGAGATCAGTAAATAATGCCATAATAAAACATAGTCATGCGTATTATACTAGTCAAAAAAACACATTAAATATCAATATCTAATCTCATAATAATAGAATTCATAATTATTTACATTCTAAAAAATTTTGTCAAGGCCTCGGCCAAGACATCTAAAAATTATTAAGGCCTCGACCAAAACCATATATCAAAAATTTGGAAATGCCTCAACCAATTCCACATCTAGTTCTCTAATGAGACCTACTGATGCCTTGAGGAGCTATAGCGGGCTACACCTATTACATACCAAGTCCAATGCATTCCACATATAAATAGGTGGAAACATATCATAGACATTAGTATTAAAACTAGCATACGAAATTTCAATACATTATCCATAAACCATGAATGGTATAAAATAGCACATCCACAGTCGTATATAATTAATTAAATAAAATATAGAATATTTTATTATAATAAATTAACCTCAATCAATAATAATGAAGGATATTGACATAGATGAAAATAATCATCAAAACTATTTGAGAGAAATTCCCCCCCATTTTCCTGAATACATTTAAAAGTCTAACAATTTATTAAGAATCCTTTTAAAATTGATTTTTGAATCAAAGTGTCCCATACCACATTGAAACTTTTAAAAAAATTAATTTTAAAACATTAATGTCTATATACATAAATCCTTAAAACCATTTTTAAAATATGGACATTAATGAGAAAGATTTAGAAGAATAAATCTTTAAAACATTTAAAATTATATTTTAGTTAGAGTTCCTAACCAAAATAGAGACACTTGAATACAAATAATTTAGGTAATAAAAACATTATATTATCTTGAGAATAAAAGGATTCATGATATACTATGTCAAAGTACTGTATATACACCATATAAAAGTGAATTGGCGTATAGTCGACAAAGATGTCTCAAAGGAATGTAATTTGATAAAAAATCCCTTATAAAGATCATATCGTTAGGTAAAGGATAAATCAATTACATAATTATGTTTGAAAAATATAAATACACTCAATATTATTGTATATTAATTGTAAATCAATCAGAGTAAATTCAAAAATATTCTTGTAAAAACAACACCAAGGACTTGGATGTTTAACTCAATAAATGCAAATTGATATAAGATTGCTCTTATCAAGTTCATATCAATGTCTTGAGAAATTATCAATGGGGTGATTATGTGTATCAAAATTATATCCACACAAAGGGTAGTGTAAATTACTACATAAATAATAAATAGTGATTCCACACATAATCATGGTGTAAAATAATCAATCAAGTATGCGTAAAGCCCAATGAGTGGAAATTGAAAATAGAAATTCCCTTACCAATTTGGTAACATACGAAACATACACCCCATGAAATAATTATAATACAATGAATATGTAAATACACATAAATTAAATTATATTACACAATGAATACAATCATGGGTAATACATACACTACATAAAAGGAAATAGTGGAAAATATAACATGAATCTCAGGAGAATAAAAGTGAGATGAAAACCCCATTACCACATTGTAATCAATCGAGTCGTAAGACCAAAAGTTAGAAACCACCAAATGAATCACAGAATACCATGAATATAAACTAAATCATGATAATATACACCAATTGGCAGTACACAATAATTCACATGCAATAAATATGTGGTGAACAGTGGAAATCTCACTGAATTAAAAGTGAGATAAGAAAACCCCTTACCTCGTGTCCGACTTGACTCGTTCATTCCATAATCTCACGAATAATAAAATAATGTTAATTTATACTTGGTTATAAACCTTTTTCAATTTTATTATTCCTTTTATATCACTTATTATCATGTTATAAACATTATGAATTCATTTAAATTAATAATGGTTGTTTTGTCGATATTCGGTACTTGAGTCAAAAATGAACTTGTTATAATTACAAATTGTCCATGGTGTCAAAAGTACATTATCTTTAGAATGATATAAATGATTTAGATATCATATATATATATTATATATCCAGTATATATATGTATTTATAATAGTACAAAACATTTGGAGATAAGAAATGAAATGCACCGTTAATAAAGACGGTAAGTCGTACGTACGCATGAACGCTAATTTCATTCCTATTTTGTATTTTTTTAATGGAATTAAAACATAATGATACATAAGTATATTATAATTCCATTATAATATAATATATACAATCATCAAATTCATCCTTTATACATCCCACGTATGGCATTAATGAGTCATATCACTTTGAGAGGGCGGTAGTCCGCACTTCCTCAAATGAAATTATCGTGTTCACCCACATTGGAAGGAATAAAGGTGTGTTTTTAATTGAAAATTATTGAAGCATAGATAAAAAATAAACATAATATATATAATATATAGTGTCATCTTAATGGCCACCATGAGAGGCGGTATGAGATAATTGAACAATCATTGTTTCGTGAGGTATTATTTTTCCATCCACCGAAACAATATGTTCTTTACCCATTAAATAGAGGTGTGTGTACGTTTATTTAGAATCATTCTGATAACAAAAAAACTAGTATACTGAGTATATTGGGGTTGTTATATAATAAATTAATCAAAAGAGTTTATGGGTTGGAGAAGTAAAATAAAAGAAAAGAAGTTAATGGAAATCATTACCTTTAATTTGGGTAACTCCCTTTTCATTAAACCCAAAGGACTTCTTAAAGTGAATTGTGCCAGAGGTAAGGCTTCTAGGTGGAATAGAGGGATATTGAGAGATTATTTTGGATGGTTTTGGATGATCCAAGGGGATTGAAAGGTGTGATGAATGGTTTAGAAGTGGTGTCCTTTTATAAGGGAGAGGAGGGGCTCTTTAGGAAAGTTTGAAAATGTTATTTTATTATAAACTTATATTCGATTTAAAAAGGTCCAAAACTAAATAAAGTAAAATATAAGATGAATTATGTTCGAGATAAAATCATCCAATAATAATTGGATAGGTTTTGAATATTTTTTAAATAGTAATAATTTTATTTATTTAAAACATTTATTAATGAGGTAAATACGGAATCATTATTGTGTCATAAATAATTTAATTTATTTGATGTCTAAAAATAATAATAATAATAAAATAATATATTAAATAAATTTATATTTCCAATGAATATTTATATCCAAAAATATGACTTATATAACCCCATGTAAAAATTGATATACTAAAGGATACTTGTTAATGACATTTTTGTCTTTACTTTAAGTTAATTAAAATAAAGTGTCATTATCTCTATTAAGTGGTTCCATGGGGTCCCAAAATCTTCCCAAGGAAGCCCGTGGTCGGCCATGAATAATCCAATAAAGTTAGGAAAAGTGTTAAGGTGATTTTTTATTATTATAATATTCTTTTTCCCTTGAATTACCCCATTTACCTTTAACTGCGGTAAATAAAATTCAAAAGTTACAATTCAGAAAAAATTATTGTCATCTGATTGAACCACATTTTACTTAATAATAACAACCATGTATATTGGATTTTCAAAATTAAATTCACAGTAGTGGTAAAATTTCATTTAAATGAAAAAGTCAGATTTTTAACTATTACTTAGTGGTTTCACTATTTGCCAAAAATTGATGTTTTTCAGAAAAATAAAAAAAATTAAGCTTAAGATATATTTGATATTATGAATTCAAAAATTATTTCTATTTTACCAAATTCAAAACAAATAAGTTGGATAAAATAATTTAAAATTAATTCCAGTTGTCAAAAACAACTAGCGTGTTTTTAAGAAATAATAACTATCAAATGATTAACACTTGTTAATGTATAATTTCAAAGTAAAATTAATTCCAATGAACAAAATTGGATTAATTGATAAAAATATAATATAATTACACTTAAAACCCAATTTAAGATATAATATAACCATATAAATAATTCATATTAAAAGACAGTTTTGAATTAAGATACAGTATTTCTCACTATTCATAAAAAATGAATATTATTAGAAAAATACCAAAATTTCATCCAAATTAAATTTTGATGTCCCTATTATAAATAATAATTTTATTTTGTCAAATTGAATTTATAAAATTTTCCAATATTGGATTTAAAAAGGGTTCTCCATTAAAAGGTTAAAATTTCATTTTTTTGAAAATTACATTTTTTATCTGAAAAATTGAATTTGTTATTATAATATGTCTATGAAACACATAATAAATAATTTAAAATTATATGGAGTATATAAAATTCAAAATACAATTAAATATATTCATAACCTTTTTTTGAATGGATTGTTTGGTAAGTCGTGGTGCGCTCAAACTCAGTGTTGTGTATAATACAAGTTATTCAATTTCTTTGAATAGATAACGTATCAAGAAATCTTGGGGTGTTAAAATCAAGGAGGAGGAAGAATACATAAGGTCATCTTAAGATACAAAATTATGAATTTTTTAACAGATATATATGGTGGAGCATATCAGTAAGAAGCTTGAAGCCAAGGAAGGAAAAGTTAAAAAGTTTCAAAAAAACTTTTCCAATTTGAAATTACCTTGATAAAGATGATAGAAATATTAAAAAATGTTTCATGGTTAAAATATGATACTTATAAAGTTCACGAGGAATCTCCAACCAAAAATTAGGTGAAATCCCCACCAACCAAAAATAAATTTTCATCTTCTTTTTCTAATAATTCAGGATTTAGAAAAAGTGATTGAAAATATTGTGTGTAAAAAGGGTGTGAATAAACTATTTCATCTAAAAAATATGTAAACAAACTTAGGAGGAAATACCAACCATGTCTAAATATTTCTAAAGTAGAATTAAGTCATCAACCTTATCAAAGTTTTTATAAATAAAGATCTAACTTCAATAGAAAATAAAGATTTTATGGTTATTTATTTTGTTGTAAAATCTATTGGAACATGACTTATAATTTTTTATACAACATAGCACTACCAAAAAGAAGTTTTGAGGAGAGTGGAATAAATAGTGAAAGGATACTGAGTAACTTTCCTAAGCCACAATGAGTTAGAAAAGAAAAAACTCAAGATGTTAGAAATATTCCTATAAAACAACACATTTGAAATAATGGAAGAAGTTTGTGGAGGATGTGATCAGGGTAGTTATCATGCCTAGAAATGTATGAAACTCCGTACAGAAAAATGTTTTTATTTTAGAAAAGGATAGGAATTTGGAAATAATAAATTTCAAGAAATATCTTTTGTTGTTGAGATATCTTTAAAAGAAAGTAAAAAATAACTGACCATGGGTTCAGGATAGTGGTTTTTATTCACATATTATAGGTTATATAAATATCAGGAAACATGTTAAATGTAATGTTAGAGGATTATTTACCTTTTTTATTGATATTTATATAAAAATAGAGGAATTTTAATGGATAAGATTAAAACAGAAAAGTTGACATCTAAGGATGTTTTACTAATTGATGGGCTAAAAAATAACTTTCATATTGTGAGTAGACTGTGTAATGATGGAAAATAAGTAACCTTTAGAGCATATATTTTTTTCAAAATTATGAAGGATGGAAATTTTTTTATAAAATAATAAATAACCAATGGGCATCTCTTATAAATTTTGTAATTTAACAAGTCTTATTGCATAAGTGCTGAAGATAAAGATAAGTTGTGCCACCAAATACTTGCCCACATTGGGAAAAAATGAACAAAAATTCTAAAGTTGATGTTCTTATAATAATTACATAATTTAAAATAAGAGAAGAATATATGTGTACTACTTGTTATAATGAAAAAATGACTAAAAACTGTCATAATAGAGTTGAGATTCAGTCTACCGTACCTCTTGAACAAATTCATTAAGATATATGTCGGTGGATGAGACATAAATCAATAAAAAGAGATTTATAATTTATCACATTTATTGATTATTTAACATGGATTAGAAAATTCATATTTATGAAACAAAATTCATAGGATGTTTAAATGTTTATGTTTTTTAGAAAATAACATGGGAAAGAAGTGTTGGTTTGTATGAATAATTTGAGATCATATAATGGTATTGAATTCACTACAAATTATTTTAAAGCTTATCTAACAATACATGATATCAAACATCAGTATATTTCTCCTTATACTCTATAATAAAATAGAGTTGCCTAAAGAAAGAATATATGTTTGGTTTAAATGGGAAAAAATATGTTATTTAAATACAAAATTGCAGAGTTTTACTTGAGAGAAGTTGTTAGTGATAATGTACATGGTCATAAAATATGTTTATTGATACCATAATACAACATGACATATTATGATGTGTGGTGTTAAAAACCCATCATTGTAATAATTCAATGTTTTACAAAGTCCATGTTAACTTAAAATCAATAATCCAGATTTGGGAATGTTTTATTAGAAATACGAGGAATGAACAATTATTTGTTATTCAAAAAATATAATAAGTTAAAAATGTTGGAAATAACATTTACATATGTTGGTACCCTCATGTGATGTGACATTAATTAAAAATAAAAATTAATTAAAATCATTTTTTGAGAATTCTGAGTTGAATAAACTAGATATTTCCAAAAATAGTGAATGTATGTCAAACATAATTATAGAGAATTCATAAAATTCATGTAGTAAGGAAATATCAGTTGGGAAATAAATAATGAAATTTCATACATAGAAAAAACATTTTGAGTATTATTTTTTTTATAAATCATAAGCTACAGTTTGTACTAGAAGAATATTGAGATTCAAAAATCAAACAAAAATTATCTCAAAAAATGAACTATAATTAGTTTTAGAAGTCATTCAACACAAATAATTGGATAATTCTATGAATGAAGAGTTGGATTATGTTGAGAAAAATAAAATAAGGTAAATTCATCCACCTATTGAAAATAAATCTTTTATCATAACAAAGGGGTTTTACATAAAAAATTTGAATAAAAATATAGAAATTTCAAGAAATAGAGCTAGACTTGTTTGTAAAGGCTATACAAAGGCGGAATGTGTGGATTATGAAGAAATAGTTTCCTGAGTTTCAGGATCATAAACTATTAGAATGTTTCTTTTAGTCACCACACATCCTAATTACAATGTTTTTTAGATGGATAAAAAGTAAAATTTCTTAAATAGTAATATCGTGGAAGAAGTTTATATTGAACAAACATGGGTATTAAACTTGATAATGAAGAAAAAAAGGTATCTATATTTAAGAAATCCCTGTATGGGATAAAAATAATTTCCATTTTCCTAGTATTTTATGATTGAAAATTAGTTCATAAAATTGTAATTTTATAATGTAAAAGTTGATAGAAACATATATGTGAACGATTTTAACTCTAAAACTCTAATTGTAATTGTTTATGTGGATGATGTAATTTTTTCTATAATGGAGAAAAAATCTTGTAAAGAGTTTTCTGTGAAAATGGAGGGGAATTTTTAAATGTCCATGTCCGGAGAATTAACTATCTTTTATGGATTAAAAGTTCAACAAAAATAAAAAAAACTATTTATTATGTCAAGAAAATTATTCTATGAAATTGTTAAATAAATTTGTGATGGAGGGATCCAAATAATATTATACTCCTATATATATGAGAACAATGTTGAGTAACAAGGAATAAAAAAAGTTTGAATCAGAAAGAATTCTAAAATCTAATAAGATGCCTACTTTAACATACTGCTTCAAGGACTGATATTTTTTATATTGTGACTCTATGTCCCATGCATAGATGTAATATGAAAGAATCAAATTTCTATATGGAAGGTGTATTCTAAGATATGTCAAAGGAAATAACTCACATGGGTTGTTATACAAATGAAATTGTGGTATGAATTGTCATGTTTATAATGATTTTGATTGGGATGGAGATTGTAATGATAGAAAATCAACATCAGGAGGAACATTTTTCTTAGGTAAATGTTTTGTGAGTTGAAATAGTATGAATCAATGTTCAGTAACTTTGAACACAACTAATTCATAATATGATTCAAAAACTCATCCTTGTAATCAAATGTAGTGAATAAAGGTTTAGCATGAAGACATTACTGTGAATGTTTCAAAACCATTGAATATACTTTGTTATATTTAGAGTGAAATCGATCTTTCAAAAAATCATGTCCAACATTCAACATGAAAACACATTGATATATCATTTCATTTTATACAAGAAATGTTTTATCTTGATACATTATGTTGCAATACATCTCAATAAAGTGTCAAATATATGATATCTAAACATAGGCAATTATAAAAGAACAGTTTGTTGAGATGAGGATGCAACTTCAGGTTCATCCTCCTCCCATGAAATCCTAAAACTCATAATGAAAAACCCTTACATTGATTTGGATTCTGTTGAAAAATGAGGCAAGAATGTAATTTTTTTTATCATAGTATGTTTTTATTTCTCTTTTATGAATTTTAATCTATGATTATCATAAAATGGGGGAGACAAAATGAAAAGGCAAGAGTAGAGAAGATAAAAGTGGTGATTTATTATCATTACATCGATGTTTAATTTTATTTTCACTAAGGGATAGAATTATTTCCAAAACATTATTTTATCTATAAGTGTGGTTTCAGGATAGCCTATTTTGAGAAAAGCTATGTTTTGATAAAATTCGAAAAAATTGAATTGTTTTCAAAAGTTGAATTGTGAAAAAAAAATTGAGTTGAAAACGTTTTTAACAAAAGTTTTAAAAAAATCTAGAGGGGGATATTGAAGATAATTGGGGACAAATTGATTTAATTTTTTATATATTTATTGATAACTAACCTTTTCTATAAGAATGTTTTTATTAAAAAGGAATCATATCCAGTCCAACATAATTAGTTCTATAAGAAAGTTTCAAGTTGTTCAATGTTAAAACACAAATATGATGTGGGAGAAGAGTTTTTTAAATTAAGAACTATTTTTCCATGAACAAGTTTATGACTCACGTTTTTATAATGAACATCACTAGATGTAGAATCATCCAAAAATATGAAGTTATTGATCGAATTATTTATTAGATTTAGATTTATCTCCATGAAGATTCATTAGACTTAATGTTGGTTAGAAAGTTGGATTTTACTGAGTGAATAAGTCATAATTATTATAAATATTTTTTTATGTAAGTGAATCCCTGATTTAGAATGTTCTCAATCCTTATAATCTCAATCAGAAGAGGATAATCTGATCATGGATTTATCATAAATCATGAAAACTATCATGATAAATGATTTTGAAGAAATGGATGAATTGTAATGATTTTATTAGTTCCAAATAATCATACATATATCATATCCAGAAGTACAAGGATTAAATGTTTTTAGAATTTATAATGTGTAAATCTGATGGAGTTTGAAGAATTTTGATGTCATATAGTGTAGAATGATATCATAAATAGAATAACATTGAAATAATAATTCCATCATTATAAGGATTCATTCTAAATGAATCTAAGAATGAAATTAAACTAGATTAACATTAAGAAATAAATTCAAAACATAATGATATAATAATGAAAGGAATATTGTAAGGAGATAAGAAATAATGGAAGAACATAATGAGCTAAAAAGGAAAGGCAGATTGTAATGAGCTGAGAAAGAAAGGCAGATTTTACTGAGCTGATAATGAAAGGAAGATCATAATGAGTTGAGAAAGAAAGCCATGTAGTAATGAGATGAGAAAGAAATCTAGATCATAATGATCTGATAAATAATGAAATATCATAATTATTAGGGGAAGTTGATGCTGAGAAAGATACAGCGTATAGAAGCTGAGTATGTTACATTTGACTGAGGAAAGGTTAAAAATTATGAGAACGATGACTATGAAGAATACTCAAAATGAATATTTGAGATGTTTTATGAAATGTTGAAGTGGTTAATCATGAAATTAATTTTTTTCCTAAATCTTGGAGAAATATGATATACTTTGAAGAAGTCAATGTTGAAGTTTAAATGATAGTGATGTTCAATTTTTTTGAATTTGAGAAAGCATAGAAGGTTTTCATGTTTCCCTCTCTTGTTTTTTGGAGTCACTTATAAATAGTTTCACATTTCATTCACATTTTGTAACTTTTAAAAAAATCACAAAATAAGGAGATCTAAAGAATTAAAAGAGAGTTTTCTTTCTAGATTTAGATCTCATAAAAATATTAGACACCTGGATGCTTTTTTTACCAGACAAGAAAATCATATTGAAAAACATTTTATTATGAACATTTTAATAAGTCTATCCGATTAAAGAAGACCATAATGTGTTTTTGATCATAGTTTGAGGAATACATATTGAGTGAGGGAGAATCATATTGATTTCATCAGACTCATCCAAATCGAATAGAGGATTTAGGCTGATCATTGTGGGAAAAATTGAACAAATTCTTTATTCTTTTTTGAAAACTGTTTTGTAATGATCTTTGTAAACTAATGGGAGTCAGTATAATATTTCTTATCAGGATATAAAGGGTGTCTAATAATATTTTTTACATCTTTTATTCACTAATTAATAATATTTAATTTCCATAGACCCAGAGGATTGGCTACAACCTGGATGTAGGTTCTCACACTGAGGTCGAACCTTGTAAATATTGTGTGATTTACTTTCTTTCCTAATTTTATATGCATGAGTATTTACTAAAAGTTGAAAGGAAAATAAATCTTAACATATTGTAGGTTTTATGTTTCAAAATGATTTTAAACTCATAAATTGTGAACAATTGATTCAACCCCCATTATTAGTTGTTATTCTAACCATTGTAACATCAAATATATTCTGTATCATGTAATGTAGTTATAAAAATCACGTGCACTACATTGGTTATTTCTAATTAATATAGTTTGTTGTTTTTGAAATTCTATTAACCATAAATAAATTTGTTAATAAACTTATTTTATAGTGAATATTAATATTAGTATATTAGGGGTTATGTTTGTCGCGAACCAGCCCGGGTCGACCCTGAACCGGTCACCCTATCCGGTCTAAGACAAGTCCCGAGGGGTGTTCCCGATCCCCCCGGGATGGAAACTAGTGTCGGGCATCAAAAAATACACCTAGGAATGATTTAAACCCCCCAAAAAAATAAACAACTAGGACCAGATAAATATAAGAAATAAACTAAGGACGCAGCAGCATGAACAACTGAATATAAATAAAATAAACTAATCCAGATAAAAGATACAAATCCATAAGAAGAAAACTAAAATATAGAACTGAAACTAAAACAAAAAAACCAAACCGCCACCACGCGATCTCCATGTGACCTCTTGGTCACCTCCAACCATAAGATTAGATATGCTCCAACATCGAGCACCTTCTAGGAAAACCTGAACAAAGGCTAAACCTACAAAAAGCACGGGTCTACCGACACCGAGTCATATAGGTAGGGTGTGAGATAATTGCTCAGTAGGAAACCACCAAATATTCCATGTAATTTCTTCCACAAGACATTATATTAATACTAGTTTTAAATACATTATAAAATTAGGTTTTTATACACACTTTTCTTTAAAAAAAACAAACATGATCCACTGCCCTTCAAGTTTAAAACCAAATACAAGGGGAAAGAAAGGGGAGTTGTGATTTCTATTTCAAAACATATAATTGAAATCCTTTTTAATGTAATCAAAAATTAACATTTTTCTAAATAAATACCAAAACCAGGTGCAAAGAAAAAGTGTCCACACAAAGAGGGCAATGGCTCAATTAGTACTCGTAATGGGGAAACACGAGAAATCCTAGGAATGTAGAGGAAGACCAAAACATACTATACATGGGACTCATCCTGAAGGCATGCCTACTCTCGATGACATCATAATGCCCTAACGCCCAACCGTCGCCCTACCAGGCCTGGTCGAGGGGCCCAATCCCATAGCAATAATAACACAACATCTCTCTGCTATGGGCCACTAGCCAGTGCATAATCTAAACTAGTGTAGCAATCATTCTCAGAAAACCTATTTGTTATGCTAGTTTCCCATGTAAAGTTCTCAAGGGTGTGTGCCATATCATTCAAACAACAAGTCACATACATATAATCAAACAAACTACAAAAACTGGAACCGCCCCGACCACCTCAAGGGTTTTTCCCTTGCCTCAAAATAATTATCATTCAAAGAAGTCTCATACCAAGGACCCTTCCATATCTTGAGTCAAAATTTAGGTAGGGATACCAACCCAAGAAGGGTTTTCTAAAAAGCTATTTCAAAAGCCAAATGGGACTTTACAAAAAGAATTCACCAATCATTTTTAAAGTGCCAATTGGGCCATTTAAAGAAAACACGTGGTAAGTGAAACTTGATGAAAATGCGCCACATACGTTGAAATACACTTTTCAAATCATACGCACTCTAAAACATTTTCCAAAAAAAAGTTTCACACTTTTTCTATAATTTAATAAACCATTGAATCACTTTATAAACAATTATAAATAACACTCAAATCATTTAACAAAAATCATTTTTTAAAACAATACTATTTATTCACATTCAACTGCATAGGCAAAAAAACATGCATGAATTGAAGGACATGTCAAAACCAATATTTTGCAAGTTAAAATAACAATAAATTATTACCATAAACTAAGTACATTTGTAATAAAAGTGAGAATCATGGTGTAACAATTAAATACTAAAATACAATTATCGCATGGAACAGAATTGGAAGAAAATGCATGGAAGCACCTACATCAATGAGTTGGCCGAGCTAATGCTTTCAAACTCACACGGACACCTGTTCACATACACAAACTCTTATAGAGGCACACACACTAAAAAAACATCGCCACACCTTAACAATACAGTTGATACCCAATGTTAGTGTGACTAAGACCAACGCACAACCAAATAAATACTAGGGACTAAAAAACAATATAAGACACTAAATTGGATGACGAAAAAAATAGCGGGTGCATTAACTTTAACCTAGAAAAATTTGCGGCAAGGAAAATCGAGTTCATTTTCCTCGCCCTTGGTGGCGGATGCCGGAACCTTGACCAATGGGTCTCGATACGTTAATCGCATAACCTAGGCACCACGAAAAATACGCAAATCACAAACTAAGGTATTAGGGTTTGGTCAATTTGAAGAAAAACACCAAAAAGAAATGAAATACCCATAGATCAGAAGAAAGACGGATACCAACAATGGGAAACGAGGTCATGTTGGAGAAAAACCGATGCACTAGGGAAGTGGGTTAGGGGCGTGTCGAAAAATCACTGAGAAGGGGGTTTGGGTTTACCGGAGCCAGGGGAGGGGAGATCGGGCCGCCGTCACTGCGGGCCAGAGCTCGGGCCACCGCCGCTGGCCGGAGCGGGATAGGGGGGAGACACCGTGCGGGGGTGTGGTCAAAGGGTGCCGGTGGAAGGGAGGAGAGGGGCAGGGGGGTGTGGATCAAGGGTTACAGGGGGAGAGGGGAGAGATGAGTGAGAAATAATAAATAAAAAGATAAAACAAAGATATTAATAAAATGGGGGAGATTAGGGTATGGAAAGTGGGGGGAAAAGTGGGGATATTGGAAAAAAACAAAAGATATGGGGGATGCGTGGAAGATTAGGGTGCATGGGTAGCTTAGGATAAAAAAAGTTATAATAATAATAATAAATTGATAAAAAAAATAATAAATTGATAATAATAATATTAAATTGATAACAATAATAATAATAATAACCATTTAAGTAATAATAATATTAATAAAAAATTTGATGACAATATTTTTAAAAATATTAATACTTATATATTCATAAAATTATTAATTTCCTTAAAGATAATTGTAATAATAATAAAATGAATTAAAAAATTACTTTAATAATAATAATAATAATGACACTCAAAGTAATAATAATTATAGTCATAATTTTATTCAATTTCATTTAAATAATAACAATATTAATAAAAAATAAATAATTATATTTACAACAATTTCATTGATAATATTATTAACAATTTTTAATAATGAACATATTTTTATCTACACAATAATATTATTATTGTTACAATTTAAACATTTAACTTATTTTATTTACATCAAATTTTATTTATTCTAAACATTACACATTTGTGCGGCCACTTGGGCTGATCGCGCAGTCACCGCCAACCATGCGATGTCCGCGCACCGGTTCGAAACCCACCAAAACTGTTAAATGATAAAAAATTTAGACCAGCGCTCAACTTGTGCCTTGAAGAAGCTAACCGAAGTCAAGAAATAATAAAATAAAATAATAATAAAAAGGGACGGGGTGTGACAATTCTACCCACCACAAAACATTCTTCCCCCAAAAAGTCACCAAGCCAACAGTTAACATAACTCGAGTTCACGCCCAAACAAAACTGAGGAAAAACCATGAATCCTGGGATGACCTTACTCTCCACAGGTCACACCCAACAAATTCAAGAGAAAATCGAAGCCTGAGGTTGAGGGGAGAACACGGGAGGGTTCTCCCCACCACAATAATTTACTAATATGGAACCCTTGAAACCCGATCATACCACCCCTGAGGCGTACCAACACGGGAACTCCCAACCTGAACCCATTTAATTTCTCCACATGAACTGAACAACTCTCAGAAACTTAAACAGAAAGCTTGCTACAAAACAACCCAACACCCCAAAGATACGAAATTAACTCAACACCTCTCACACTGACCGGATAAAATCCTCATAACAACTAGAGACTACGGAATTCCTAGCCCAAAATTATAATGGGCCCCCAAACACCGCCCATTAATTTCACAAAACCAAACATCCACCCTAACAAACCCAATTGAGATCAACCTCAAAATTAGAACGACATGTGTATTCGTGGGTCCAACACCCTTTGAGAAAATCTGAATGATTTAGAAGCCACACTGAGAACAAATAATACTACTTAGACTATGGTAGAAAAAGTTCATCACACCACCACAACAAGGATGAGATTACGACGGTGATAAGAACAAAACAAAGAAACATTGGATATTTCCCTCCCAAATCTGAAAACATGATTCAGACCGACATTCCACACACACTCGACAACTTCTGACTATGCATGAGCTTCACCCTAAGACCTATGGCTGGGGCCCTGATGGATGAATAATCTCTTGCCTCATAGTCAGGCATTTGCATCCTTCAGTCTCCGACTCCCTCCCGAACATCACTCCTTTCTGAAATCTCCTCGGTGCCCCGAATAGTCGCACGTTAGTAAGAATTCGGAATAATGAAACAAAGAAGCATAGAATGCCTGAACCAGCTACACTAGTGGCATGCAAGAGAACGTTCCAACAAACTGGAAGTCAGCACTGAGGAACAAGATTATTCCGAAACAGATTCTTCTAGCACACCTCGTTCTCCAAATGGGGAACCTTCGCAAAACCCGACCACCACCAACTACACCCTGAACTCCAATGACAAAGAGACATCCCATCCTTACTAGTCTAGATCTGAACCCTCAAATAAACTTGAGACAGTACGCACCTTATCACCCCTGGGAGTTCCCCACAACCCAAAGACACACACTATCTCCATGGACCGTCAAACTGCCTCTAATGGAATTCGACTACCTCGTTAGATAGGATGCACACAAAAAGAACCGGGAACTTGGAATAGATCATTAACAACTTTAGGAGACTTTTTGGGAAACATATTCAAAACCACGTGAAAAACACAATCAAAACCAGCATCATGACAAAGCTCAATCCAAAGTAATACAATGATCCCAAGATAGCCATCTCAGATGCCAAGCTAAAAAAAACTCAAGCGCAACCAAAAATATCATTTAAAAAATCTCATTTCAGGTTAAATTTCAAAATCACCACATCTCTAAGCCATAGGAATGGGGGAATAGTGTCTATGTCTAACCCGGTGACATGGTGGTGATCCATGCCCTAAGTAAGGCATAACAATAAGGGGTCCTTGAACTGGGAACTTGGACTCCACATGGGTCACCACCCCAAGTGAGGCAACAACATGACACCAGTTCACCTCTAATGTAATTCCTCAATCCCAAACATCCCAAGACATAAAAATCACTCAAGGACTTCCCCTGGTAACTCAGGTCTCATCACGAGCGGTGGTGATCAGGCATCGAATTGTAACCTACCTCTTGAGCCCCGACAGTCCTAATCTATGTCTACTAGACACCCCAAATAACAAGAACCTCCTCTAATACCAATTTTCCACGAACCAGCCCAGGTCAACCCTGAAACAGTCACCCGATTCGGTCCGTGACAAGTCCTAATGGGCGTTCTCGATCCCCCCGGGATGACAACTAGTGTAGGGCATCAAAAAATACACTTGGGAACAATTTATGACCAAAAAAAATAAACAACTAGGACCAGATAAATAAAATAAATAAAATAAGTACATCACAACATGAACAACTGAATATAAATAAAATAAACTAATCCAGATACAAGGTACGAATCAACAAGAAGAAAACTAAAATACTGGACTGAAACTATAACAAACAAACCAAACTGCCACCACGTGATCTCCGTGTGACCTCTTGGTCACCACCAACAATAAGAACAGTTATTCTCAAACATTGAGCACCGGGTAGGGAAACCTGAACAAATGTTGAACCTACAAAATAGCTCGGGTCTACCGACACCGAGTGGTATGGGTAGGGTTTGAACTAATCACTCAATAGGAAACCACCATAGATTCCATGTCATTTCATCTAAAAGACATTCCATTAATACTAGTTTTAAGTAAATTATAAAATTAGGTTTTCATACACACTTTTCTTTAAAAAAACAAACATGATTTACTGCCCTTCAAGTTTAAAACCAACTACAAGGGGAAAGAAAGGGGAGTTGTGCTTTCTATTTCAAAAAATCTAACTGAAATCCTTTTTAATGTAATCACAAATTCACAGTTTTCTAAATAAATACCAAAACCAGGTGCATAGAAAAAGTGTTTACACAAAGAGGGTAATGGATCTAATAGTACTCTTAACAGGGAAACATGAGAAATTCTAGGAATACAGAGGAAGTCGAGAACATACTATACATGTGACTCATCCTAAAGGCATGCCTACTCTCAATGACATCATAACGCCCTAATGCCCGACTGTCGTCCTACCTGGACAGGTCGATGGGCCCAATCCCATAGCAATAATAACACAACATCTCTCTGTTATGGGCCACTAGCCAGTACATAATCTAGACTAGTGAAACAATCGTTCTCAGTAAAACTCTTTGCTATACTAGGTTCCCATGTAATGTTATCAAGGGGGTGTTCCATATCATTCAAAAAACAAGTCACATAAATATAATCAAACACATGACACAAACTAGAACAGCCCCGACCACCTCAAGGGTTTCTCCATGCCTCAAAATATTTATCATTCAAAGAAGTCCAATACCGAGGACCCTTCTATCTCACGAGTCAACATTTAGGCAGGGATACCAACCCAAGAAGGGTTTTCCAAAAATCTATTTCAAAATCCAAATGGGCCTTTACACCAAGAATTCACCAATAATTTTTAAAGCACCAATCGGGCCATTTAAAGAAAACACGTGGTAAGTGAAACTTGATGAAAATGCGCCTCACACGTTGAAATCTACTTTCCAAATCATACGCACTCTAAAACATTTTTCAAAAACAGTTTCACACTTCTTCTATAGTTTAATAAACCTTTAAATCACCTTATAAAACAATTATAAATAAGACTCAAAAGCATATAACAGAATGATTTTTTTTAAAAAAATAATATTTATCTACATTTAACTGTATAGGAAAAAACATGTGCATGAATTGAAGGTCATGTCAAAACCTATATTTGGAAAGTTAAACTAACAATAAATCATTACCATAAACTATGTACTTTGTAATAAAAGTGTGAATCAGGGTGTAACAATTAAATAATAAAATACAAGTATCGCATGGAACGAAATTGGAAGAAAAGGAATGGAAGAACCAACCTCAAATAATTGGTTGAGCCAATGCTTTCAAACTCACATGACCACCTGTTCACGTGCACACACTCCCACAAAGGCACACACACTAGAAAAAAAATAGCCACACCTTAACAATACAGTCAACACCCAAATTCAGTGCGACGAAGACCAACGCACAACCAAATAAATACCAGGGACTCAAAAACAACATAAGACACTAAATTGGATGACACAAAACAAAATCGTGGTTGCATTAAACTTACCCAAAAGAAATTTGCGGCAAGGCAAATAGAGTTCATTCACCTCGCCCTTGGCAGAAGATGTCGGAACCTTGACCAACGGGTCCCGATACATTAATCGCATAACCTAAGCATGATGAAAAATATGCAAAACACAAACTAAGGTATTAGGGTCTGTTCAATTTGAAAAAAACCACCAAAAATAAATGAAATATCCATAGATCATAAGAAAGAGGGATGCCTGAAATGGGAAACGTGGTCGCGTTGGAAAAGACGGATGTGCTAGGGAAGGGGGTTCGGGTCGTGCCAAAAAAACACTGAGAAGGGGGGTTGGGTTCACTGAAGAAGGAGGGGAGCAGAGATCGGGCCGCCATCATTGCTGGCTAGAGCTCAGGCCACCACCGCTGGCCGGAGCGGGAGAGGGGGGAGGCCGCCGTGCGGGGGTACAGTCGGAGGGTGACGGCGGAAGGGGGGAGAGGGGCAGGGGGGTACGACTCGAGGGTTACAGGGGGAGAGGAGAGAGATGAGTGAGAAATAAAAAATAAAAAGATAAAACAAATATATTAATAAAATGAGAGATACTGGGGTGTGGAAAGTGGGGGGAAAAGTGGGGATGTTGGAAAAAAACAAAACAAAAGAAATGGGGGAGGCGCGGAAGAGTGGGGCGCATGGGTAGCTTAGGATAAAAAAGTTATAATAATAATAATAATAATAATAATAATAATAATAATAAATTGATAAAAATAATAATAAATTGATGATAATAATAATAATAAATCGATAACAATAATAATAATAATAATAACCAATTAAATAATAATAATAATACTAACAACAAAAATTGTAAAATTTTTAATACACATATATTCATAAAACTATTAATTTCCTTAAGGATAATGTTAATAATAATAGAATAATTTTAAAAATTACTTAAATAATAATAATAATAATAATGACCCTGAAAGTAATAATAATTATAGTCATAATTCTATACATTTTCATTTAAATAATAACTATATTAATAACAAATAAATAATTATATTTACAACAATTTCATTGATAATATTATTAACAATTTTTAACAATGAAAATATTTTTATCTACACAACAATATTATTATTGTAACAATTTAAACATTTAACTTAATTTATTTACATCAAATTTTATTTATTTTAAACATTACACATTTTTGCGGCCACTTGGGCCGATCACGCAGTCACCGCCAACCATGCGATGTCCGCACATCGGTCTGACACCCACCAAAACTGTTAAACGATAAAAAATTTAGGTCGGTGCTCAACTAGCTCTTTTAAGAAGCTAACCGAAGTCAAGAAATAATAAAATAAAATAATAATAAAAAGGGTCAGGGTGTGACAATGTTGAAGTCAAATTGACATAGATGAATGAAGTGATGGTCACATATAGTACAATCGTACCATATGAATCCCATTTATCATGTCTTTTGAGGGAGATAGAATCATTAGAATTTTACCTTCACCAATACCATGTTTTGATTTAAGAAATAAAGCATGAGTGAAACCATTTTTGGGATAATTTCATGGTCATTGAGATTATGGATCAAACCATATAAAAAGAACCACCACAAGAAAGTCTCAATATTTCAAACCTTAACCATATGTAATTACCTAGTTTAATAAAGGGTTATGTATCTACTTTAATATTATGAATTCCTAATTTTTTATTTTTAATAAAATATTAAATATATTTATTCCTTTTATTATTATTTTTTAAAATTATTAATCAATAAGTTTAATAAAAATTAGATTTTGATATGATGAAACCAAAATTGTATTTTTGTGAAATATATAGATTCGATCAGGAAAAAAATTCATGAATTCAAGAATCTTTGAAATAAATCACTAATTAATAATATATTATTATTTTGGAATATTTATTAAATATAAATGGTAACATAATTTTATGAATTCAAAAATAATTTTCATAAGGATCAGAAAACTGTTAATGTCGAAAAAATCAATACTTTTCAATAAATTTATATTTTTATATAATATTGTAATTTTTAAATTATATAAAATTTTATAAATAAAATAAACATTTTTTTTGAAATCAGAAGATAAATATTAACTAATATTGATTTTTTCATAATTTGCAGACATAGTTGAATTTTTTTTGTCAGAATTAAATACAATATAAATATATTGTGTGTATTATGACATCATAAGACTTAAAAGTCAGGTAATATATTCCATAAAAGGTATACATGACCAAATATATATTTATCTTTTAAAATAATATGACTTGATTCTATTTGATTAATTTTAAAAACCCTCAATGAATCCTCCAAACCAGTATTATATTTAAAGGTTTTAAAATAGGTTCTTTATAAACATGACTCACTTTCACATCACAAAGGGTATTATTTTATTGATTTAAGTTATTAAACTAATAAATTAATAAAAATAAATCCTCTTTTGTGGAATACATGGGAGAAAACCATGATATGTATTGTGTTTTTTATTACTCTATCATATAGACTCTAAAACATATGGTTGGGAATTAATAAAGAACTATCCTATATTTTTCTATAAAAACCCATACAAATTCTCCTTAAACAGCACTCAAAACCCTTGGTGCAATAAATTACTCTAACATTTACTCTCTAGATCCCTTTCAAGGTGCCCTATGCTCTTAAGAATATCCTGTCGGGCATTTAGAAGCATCCTCTCAATGTAAAGGATCATTTTCTTCTCTTTATTCAAGCACATTATTTATGTCATCCCTTTTTATTAATGATTATTAATTTAGGATATGGTTTCACACATACCTTACACTGTAGTTAATATTTAATATTGATGATATTCCCTTTCATCTCTCATTAACCCCTCCAATAAAACCATTACATTCCTCCCTTATGCTACTGAAATTGTCCTACGATTATCCATGACCAATATTTATGTAATGAATACTCATCCCCGTTTCCACTCAAGGGTATTCACCTTGATTTACCAATAATTCAATGATTATGGACCTCGGTTTATATAACCCTTACTATTTAATCCTAGGATTAAATGTGATGAATTGTGACAATATGTTGAATGATCTCTAGGGAACACTTATTCATGTATATAAATAGAATGTGGTGGGTAGGAATAGAATTATATATCCCTATAATGAACTTGGTAGTGTTATTATCTCATTATAATCCATGTACGGTTCATAACAGGTTATCCTAAGGACAAAATATTATGTTTTCATAGTGGTTGTCCTAGAATTGTGTTTATGATGTTCCCAAATACTCTTGTTTCCTTTATGCTATCTTGAAGTATAATGACTCATTGTTAAATATTATGATTATAACCCCTCTTGTTTTACCTTTATATTCCCTTTGGAACACATGTAAAACTTTTACACATTATATGATTCATATATTCCCTTATAAGAATTTATATATCACCCCTTTCTTATGTATGTCCTTAGGTTATTCTATGTAGTTTTAAAAGAACAGTGGATTTTTCAGAGCATGATAAATAAGTTTTTAATAATGTCATCATACTTATGTTACTGGTAGTTATTATAAGTATATAAATTTCAAAATAAACTAGCCATTATAATCTATTAGGTTTTACTAAGTATGTTTATTTGTAAAATATCATGAAATAAAGTGTATTAAAGATATGGGTTGTCTTATATACTACATTGAATGTATGAAAATTTGGAATTATTCGTATATAATAAATCTTAAATATGAAATGTTATTTTTTTATTAAATTTTGGAAAAACATAAACCATAAATTCTAGTTTTTATTAGATAACCATTGATAATTTTAATCACCAATATATATATAACCTCTCTTCCAAAACGAGTGGATTGTAACGTTCTTATTGTGAAATGATTTAAGAAAGGGAAATTAAAAATATAGAATTACTCAAACAAAACAAGATACTAATCACGAATAATTATATGACAATAATCTTCCTCTTTCTATTTATAACTAAGGAGAAATAACATATAACATATAATTAATTCTTATATAATATATGGTCATTATACCCCTTGGTAATTTATTTAATGTACCTCTAAGGTCTGTTGGGAGCCTTTTATAACATCAAATTGGTGTTATTGTGGTGAAAAACATAGGTAGATGTATTACTGATACTCTAATGGTTCTTAAATTAGTTAAGGTGTTTCATTAAATGATATTTTTGGTTGATAAAAGAAATTATCTTATATACTGTGACATAAAGCTCCATTACATTGGGCCCAATTTGGAATTCTATTGTGTATTAATAATGTTATATAGTATCAAAATTGTAATATACGTATCAAATTATTTATATTATAATAAAACATTAATATTAATTAATTTAGCAATAATATTTTAATTAGCATGTAAAATAAAATAAACAGATATATTAAATTTTTTTGATTTACCTAATTAATTTGAAATATATACCAATCAAATATTCATTCATAATACCAACTATTATTTTCTTATTTATAATCCCAAGGTAAACTTTTATATTTGTTTAATGGAAGTTAAACCCATTCTAAATCATTGGCTAAGACTATTATCTAGAAACAAAATTTTATTTTACAAAATTAAAAATTTATTTGATGTGATCTAATAAATCATGACTTCCTTATTAATGTTAATTGGACCTTGATATAAAGATTAATAATGGGACTGGGAACGCCCTAAACCTACATGGAATATAATTTTTTATTTATTTATTATCTAACTAATGAATATATAATAACATGAAACTTATTTATCATGGAACATATGTAAACATATTTGGTCAAATATCATGTCCAAAATGTCATAATACCATTATATTGGAAAAAATTACCCAGTATGGTTAATCATACCCATAACTTATCAAAAAAACATAACCAACCACCTTTTATTAACTCAAATTATTAAATAAATTTTTATTGATATGAATATTGAAAACCTAAAATGCCTATGACCATTGAATTACAAGATCAAGGGATCAAAAAGATAAAATACACATGATAAAACTACTAAAAAATATGATCATTAGTATGATATATCCAATAATTAAACAATTTTGTCTAAATATATGTATTCCCACCCATTACTATCTTAACTTATCATTACAACCCAATATAATGATCATTAATTAAGGATAATCTACTAATTTAAAAACTATATGTATTTACTATACTTTAATCTCTCAAATTATATGCACTATAAAAACGATTGATAAATTAATATCATTAATGTAAATTGTATGATAAAAAAGTTTTCTATTTTGAAAATTAATTACTAAAATTTGATATTCAATACTAATACCATGATCTGTAAGCTTTTAGATATAATGAAATTTTGGTTTGGGACATTTTTAAAATGTAACATCGAGGGAATTTAAAATTTTATTATTATAATTAATATTAAGCTTGGGTCATTTATAGAAAAATAAATATATTTCCATAGTCTTTAGTGTTAGTGTCCTCGTAATTTTTTACACAAACTATTCACCCAATCCCCCTCTTCATTTCATTTTCTCTCTCACCTCTTAATTATATAAGATCATGTAAGTCAATCTATTATCAGATCAACACCTTGTTTAAAGTAGGATTTTCATATCATTAAGGATATAGTATTATATAAGATCCCATTGTTTTATCTTGTGTTTCACCACTATTTTGGCATAAACCCCATTTAGGTTTTATTATTCAGTTTTCTAGATTTCTGGAAACCAAAGAAAAATTATACTATTATATCAAATGAGGTAATCCTTATAAACTCTAGTTCGGTGGTACCTTTTATTATTAACCATATTTATGTGTATATATCTATAATTCTGGTGTGTTACCTTTGTTTATGGGTGTAGGGATTCAATGGAGTGGTCAAGTGAGTTTCTAATTGTGTAGTAAGCTTGGTTAAAGCCTTAAAGATGTGATTTGGGAATGATTTTTTTCATTATAGATTTTGTTTTTGGACAATTTCATTGTCACTAGTGATCACAAAGTCTTGTATCATATGGAATTCCCCTACATGATCCTTTGTCTTGATAAGATATGTTCTTGGAATAGGATAGACCTTAGGGATCTAGTTGAGGTAAATCTACTTTGTTGTCTATTGAGTAATGGATTAATTTTTTTCTTGTATTTAGGAGTAATATAATAATGAAAAGAAGGGATAACCTAAAAAACCAGAGACTATGTGATTTAGGGGTGTGGAATGTTAATAATGGGCTTACAAAACTATAGTAAGACATTGGGATCTAGTCCCCAATGTTATTGGGTTGTCAGAGAGGAAAATCAATATCTCAAAGGGTTCTTACTGGCACTTAGTGATAGTAAAGTGGGTGAAGGGGATTTATTGATCATGGTCTTTCCTTAAAGTTACATTGGGGTATAATATCAGTATGTAATGACAATAAGAAGCCTCGTGAGGATTTATTATTTTGGGAAAGGTGATAGTTATGGAAGGTATAATCAGTTCTGTGGTGTGATGCTTGAGAGTAATCTTGAGTAGGGTATTTGTTACTCTATGAGCAGAATTTTTCGTGGTATGATATTAGAAATAAACTTTGGTAGCCATGAAAGGATCCCTTTGGTATCTATTGGGAATTAGATATTTACTAAATATGGGGGTAGAGATTTATTTTTGTTCCTTAGGGTTTACTGGGTAGTGAATGAACTAAGAGGAAAATTATAAGTTGGAAATTCTTTTATGACATATGTTTTTGGAATTTTGTATCTATATGGCCTATGTTTTCGAATATAAAAATGATAGAATAAAACCTATGAAGTGGGTGGTTGAATCAGTTTTTAAAAATTTATGAGTTTCAGTTATTTTATAAACATAATCCCTACAACCTATTATGATTTATTTCCTTATCAATTTTTAGTAAATATTCATACATGAAAAAATAGAAAAGTTTTTAAAGAACATAAAATTTACAAGTTTCATCCTCAATGTGAGAACCAAAATTCTTATCAAAGACACTCTTGTGTGTCTATGTAAATTCACTTTTATGAAGAAGGGAATACAAATTCATACAACTCCAGCTAGTCACATTCAATCTCTTGATATGAAAGACTATACCAACTCCTTTCATTTTAATTTTTTTTTAACAAAACAATTGAACCAGAACGAAATAATAAATTATTTCTTCAATTTTGTCCACAAACGATCAGTCTGAATCTCAATACAATTTGACTTGGACCAATTTTCACACTCTGATGAAGTCAATACGATTCTCCCATACTCAATATGTAATCCTAAAACTCCTTTAAGATACTTAGTCTAATATTATTCAATTTGATGTACTCCATGTGATCTTTTCAATATAATATTTCTCAATATGATTCTCATCTCTGGTAAAAAAAACTTTAAACTGTATAATATTCTTTTGAGGTCAATGTTTTAAAAGAACATTCACAATAAATTCAATAGATATCCTTCTTTTGTGATTTTATAAAATGTTGCAAAATGTCAATGAACTAAGAAACTAATTATTTATGACTCATAAGAACAAGAGTGGGAAACATAAAAACGTTCCCCAAGAGTGGGAAACATCAAAACATTCCCCACTTCCTCAAATTTCAAAACACTAAAAATCAATCTCATTTAAATTTCAACTTTAACATTTCAAACCTTCATCGATTTCTATGAGTATTATTCAAAAAATTAATTTCAATATTGAACACTTCATCTCTTCATAAAACTTCATGATTATTCTTTTCGAGTCTTCTAATAATTAACATTCTCATAATTTATAGAATTTCTGATGTGTCATGTATATTAATCATGCTTAATACGATGTATCTTCCTTAGCTTCATTTTCCTATGATCATTACAAGATGACTTTATTTCCAACCAAATTACATTCCTTATTTGTATCTCATATCATTATGATCCACATTTATTTCTTAGCTCATTTTATTCTACCATTCATTATTAGACACAGTTAGATGGTATTTACATTATAGATTCAATCTGGTGGAAACCTCATAATGATGGAATTATCATTGCGATTGATTGCTAATTATGATGTAATTCTCTACTCTATAACATTGAAATTATTTATACATTACAAACTTTAGCCATTTTGACTTATAAAAAGGTTTGATTTTGGTATAGATGGATTCGATCTACATATGGATTTCTGGAACTAATACAAACATTATGATTCCTCAATTTCTTTAAAATCTTTTATCAGGATATTTTTCATGATTTTTGAGAACTTCATGATCAGAAAAGCATTGTCTGATTTAGATTATAAGTTTTGATAATTTTATAACTCTTGAATTAAATTTCTTAAAAATATGTTCTTCAGTATTATTTTGACCTCTTAACTCAATAACATATGAATTTCTAAAAAATGATGATTCTAGGTAATATTCATGGAGATGTATTAAAATCAATTAAAGAATATGATCATCAACTTCATCTTTCTAGCTGCTTCTGGGTCAGGTGGTTTTCAGTTCGAAACCATGTGTCTGGAAACCTATGTTTTGAAAATAACTTTCTTAAAAACAAGAACTTTTCTCCCCATTAATTTTATAGTTTGACATTGAAAAACTTCCAACATTATTCCAAAACTCATTATAATGGACTAGGGTCAATTCCTGAATAACAAAAACATTCTTAAACTAAAAGGTTAGTTGTCAATAAATAAAAAAATTTATTAAATTTTTTTTATAAAGGTTCTTAAATATGCTCCTTTGGATTTTCTTAAAACCATTTTTATCAAAAAATTTAAATCATTGAATTTTTTCACAACTCAAATTTTGTAAAATACTACTGTTTTTGAACTTTTATAAAAAACTATCATTTCTAAAAAGAGAGTGTCATAAAACCATGCTACTAGATAAAATAATGTTTTTGAATGAATTATTTCCCTCATTGAAAATAAAATTATGGCACCATGTAATGATAAAATTTTATAACATTTATCATCTCCTCATTCACTTTTCATTTTCCCTCCCCCATTTTATTATTACTACCGATTAAGATTCATAAAATAAATGTAAAAAAATTTTATAGCACAAAGTTTTTTACTTTCACTCCCCCTTTGTCAACATAATAATAATAATGGTAAGGGTTCTTCAATATGAGTTTTATAAAGCCATGGTAGGAGGATGAACATGAAGTTACAGCCTCAACTCAAAAAACCATTCTTTCGATATTAACTTTGTGAATATATGATAAATTTGATACTTTGTTGATATGTATTATAGCATAACATCTCAATTAGCAAATTTATCATTTATAAAGTGAAAATTTATATCAATTTCTATTCTTGAAGGATGGAAATATTTTTAGAAAGTTAAATTGCACTATGATTATCATAAAGTATCTTTAATAGTTTAGAAACATTCTCATTCATGTCTTCTAGATGAACTTTGATCCACAACATTTGAGTACAATCTTGAGTGGCAGTAACATATTGAGATTCATTTGTGAAAAAAGTTACTAAATTTTTTTTTCTAACTATGAAAACTCTCACAAAATTCACCCAATAAAAATTTTCCTCCTTGGGTTGATTTTATATCATTATAATCTCCATCCCAATTGGCATTAGTATGACCATAAAAATTCATCTCACTATTTCATTTGTTTAACAACCCATGAGAAGTTATTCAATTGAAATAAATCAAAATCCAAATTGTTTCAAATATATGTGATTCTTTAGGATTAAATTGATACCTGGAACACAAAGTCAAAGAATAAAAAATATCAGGAATTGAGTTTGTAAGGTATATTAGACTTACTATAATCTCTTGAAAGTCTTTCTAATTCACACTTTTCTCATATTCATCATTACTTAACTTCTTTCTCATTCATATATGAGTAGAAAATTATTTAGATTCTTCCATCCCAAACATCATTAACAATTATATGTTATAATTTTATTGAGATAATAAAATTCATTTTTCTTTTAATTTATTTTTTAAAACAACGAATAAATTTAATCCTCCTAACATAGATATTTCGAAATTATTTTTCATTTCCTCAAAAAACTCCTTGAAATATTTTTCATCCTAACTAGTAAAAATTATATAATCCATATAATAAATTAAAATTTGAGTTCTTCAATTAAAGGTTTTCACATATAATTTGATATAAACTTTTCCTTCACAGAAGTTTAATATTATTCAACAATTTCCAAGCATAAAATACCTGGAACATGGGACTTTCTTCAACCATAACTAATATTTATTCAATCTATAAACCTTGTTTTCATTATTTTCAATTTTAAAACTACAAGGGTTTTTAGTGTAATCTTATTCCTCAATATCAAAATTTAATAATTTTGAGTTTAAATATATCGGATAATCATTATATTTATGATACAAGGAAATTGAAAGAAACATTCTATTAGTTTCTAATCTTGAATCAAAGGAATTGTTTTTAAAATCTAAACCTTCCACCTGTGCATTTACTACAGAACCAATCCTATATTGGTTTCATGAATCTTATCCATTCAAAATGTTTCTATATACCCACTTTATTGGATAACATTATTATTTTTAGGATGTGGAAAAACTTACCATCTTTTATTTTTCGCAATCTATTCCAACTCTTCATTAATAGAATCCACCCATTATTTGTTTTTAATCTCCTCTAAAATTGATTTTGGTTGACCTTTTGAGATATGGGAAGTTTTATTTTCTAATATCAACTTTTTTCTTGTCTGAACTGGAGCCTTCTAATTTTAAATAATTCTTTAATACTTAACATGTTATTATAATGTGGAAAATTTGAAGTTTCTTTCCCAGCAAACCATTCCTTGTCAAATGAATTTTTTGAATCTTGATAATGATGTTGTTAATTACTTTCAGTATTATTTGAAATCTACACATTATCCACCTCAGTATTCTCAACAAGTTTTTTTAAGGATTTTTGATTTTTGATTACTTTCACATCACATGAGTCCAACAATTTTTGTAAAAATTTGTTTCAAAATATATAACTTCATCCATTTGCTGAATACCCTATAAATTTTTTTTCCTCACATTTCATATCAAACTTTACTAAATCCATATTTCTTATTTTATATAAACATAGACTTATAAAAACATTTAATTAATTCAATTAAGTTTTTTGTTATACAAAATTTCCTAAGAGGCTATGTTGGATTCCAGTCTTAGTAAACATAAGTTCTAAACATTTATTGCAGTACTAACATCATATTTCTAATAAAACATTGAATGTTTGAATTATGATAATATAATTCTTCCCATTTCTGCTAAACTATAATTATTTATTTCTACTACACTATTTTTTTATGGAGTATAGGGATATCTATATTGTTGTATGATACAATTGTTTCTCTGATAATCTTTAAAAGCATCACTGGTGAATTTGGTAACATTATCTATTCTCAACTTCTATATATAAGCCCTCATTTATTTATCAAAATCTTTTCTAAAAACATTATCATCTTAATAACCTCAGACATGTTTTATATAAACCTGATTTTTGGAATCCAAGTGAAATAATAAATAAAACTGAAAATGTATAAATATCCTTCCCTTGATTGATGTCTCACTGTCCATATAAATCAGAATGAATATGGTCAAGATATCAAGTAGACCGAATATCAACTCATTTATTTCTTTTATTGGTCAATCTTTTTTTTTGAAAAGAAATACAAACAAAATATTATATTATTTTCAATTATAGAAAGTTTCTTATAGCATCAAAATTAGAAATTTTGTTTGTTTTCTCTACCCAAGGTGGCTAAGTATTTGGTGCCACAACATATTTTCATCTTTAGCACTTAAGTAATAAGGGTTGTTAGACTCACTTATTTAGAAGAGATTCTCATTAATTCTATCTCCTTTTGTAATAGATTTTCCATCTTTTATAATTTTTATAACACCAAAATATTTTCGGATGATTACGTTTTTTACAACATCACAATGTTGACTCACACTATGTAGGTTATGTTTTAACCTTTCAAATAATAAAACATCCTTAGATTCAAATTTTTCTTCTTCAATTATAGACATTATGATTCCTTTGATTTTAAGGAACTATAATTACCAAAGGTAAATACTCGTCCATATTTATATTAAAAATGTTTCACATTTTTTATATCACCTATAATATGTGAAGAACAACCACTATCAATTATCATTGGTTTGTTCCTTTTACTTTCTTATAAATCTATCTCAACAACAAAATCTCTTACATTAATATTCTTCTTTGCTAATTCATTTTCATTCCAACCATAATGAAGATGTTTTATAAGGTGTTTCATTTATATCTTAGAATAATGAAAACTCTAATTAAATCATCTACAATACTTTCACAGACATTTAAATTTATTTTTTGAGGGAATTTTTCATAAATAGCACTTTTTTCATTTCTAAACATCTTGTGGGATATGAATGTTACTCATTATCCTTTACTATTTTTTTAACTCTACTCAAACTATATTCTGGTTGGGATATGTTGTGAAAAAAATTATATTCCATGTTCCCCTAGATTCCACATCAGTATCAATAATATTGGATTCTTGATTTTCAATTGAACTAAGATCTTTCTCTATAGAATATTTGTTAAGTTTGATGACCTCTTTATGATTTAACAATCCCTGGATGTTCATCATCTTTCCTCATGAGTGGGTTTTATTTTTTTTAGATTAAATAGGTTTCTAACACCCTTTCCACCCATGATATCCTAATACTATTTCCCAAACATGAAATATTAGAAAAATCATAAGAGACATTTTTTTGGTGGGTTAGAATTTCACCTAAATCATGATTTGATCTTTCTCTACAACATTAAAAGTTTCATGTTTTACTTTTGAATCATTGTTGATTTTTTTTAATCTTTATCTAGGTAACTGCAGACTAATTATGTTTTGATATAAAATATTTATCTTCTTCCTCCTAATATTTCAGCCTCTTACTCAGATCTTCAACTATCTTTACACCTACACCAATTATTAATTTGTAACTTCTTAATCCTTCTTCATGATATCCTTTCATCCTTCAAAATAAACTTCATTGTATTTATTTATCACTATGAATTCATTATTGAGATATTTTCTTCTCAATACATTCATGATACTCCATTCTGATATTATACACTTTATAAGATAATTCACCTCCATATTCTTAACTATTTGAGGAGTCTTCAACTTTCTCTTATTTTGAAATTAATGTTATAACCTTTTATGAACATTCACCTTCTGAAAAAAAAAATCATTCAATTCATATTTATATTTCTTAATCAATATACTTATCTTGATTATAGTAGAATTTCTTATAGATGTTGGATGAATTTTCTACTTTATCATTTATATCCACTTCTTCCATCAATTTATTTCATTTGGAATCATATCAACTATAACCAACATTCTTCTTGGGGAAATTCATAGCAAAGTTTTTAATTCCACCAAACTCAAAACATTTGAGAGGATTTTTACCTACATAAATTCATCTTTATCTTTGATAGTACATGAGTATAAGAGACATGATTTTTTATTCAACTCATCATTCTCTTTATCTTCAAATTTATATAGATCAATAACTTCATCATTTTTTATTTTCATTTTTATCAAGGTTTCAAAATCCATTTTATCTTTTAGATTCTTTTTGAGAATTGATGTTTCTCTCATTTCATAAGAAATAATGAAGTAATGAAATTCATAGAGAGATAAATCATCCTCATCTTATAAATAATAATATTTAGAATCAAACATGTCTAGAATGTTTCTCATGTGTTTATTTACAACTATAGAATATTCTAGGACATCTCTAAATACTCTGATGTTGAAAAAAATTATTTACTTTGGTGAAGTAATAATAAATATAATCTTCATCATTCGTTATCTTATATTCATACCAACTTCGCTAGATTTATAGCTTTTCTTCCATAACTTTATTATTCCATTCAAAAAAACTTTGCAGTATCTCCCTAATGCTCTTTGATGATTTGACACGTATCCCCTTCTGATAAATATTTTTTAATATGTATATAAAGATTTAATTTATAGCATTTACGTAAACATATATATTTCTATTATCATGAAACATTATGAGATCATATTTCTCAAAAGGTGGAAAACCAATTATAGCAGCATCAGAAACTTCCAAGACAAGAGATGGGAGATAAAGAATAATCATATTTTTTCATCTATACAATTTTTTCAACAAAATGTATGAATTCATATACTATTGAAAAAATTGAGATTATCCATGATAATGATTCAACAAAGGAAGCTGCCTCTGATACCAATTAAACTTCTAAAGAATCAAATAAAAACTATGAAGGGGGTTGAATTAATGGTTTACTTTTTATGAGTTTCAAAACATTCAAAAAAATAAATTCAGCAACCTGTTAAGATTTATATTTTTTATAAACTGTTATTAAATAACCATGCATAAAAATTAGAAAATAAGGTAAAGAAAACCAAGTTTACAAGGTTTAGCCTTAATATGAGATCCCACATCCTTTCTATAGCCACTCCCATCAGTCTATGAAAATTAACTATTATGAAAAATTTGATAATATTTTCCCGACTACAAACACACACCTTTTATATCCCAAAAGCACATATTATACTAACTCCCAACAATTTAACAAGTTACTTGAAGAAAATGATCAAAAAAAAAGAATAAATACATTATTTAATTTTACCCAAAAATGATCAATCTAAATCAAGAGTCTGATTTGGATGAGCCTCATTTTCTCAGTCGGAAAAACCTAATATTATTCTCCCTTACTCAATATGTACACATAAAACTCTTCTCAGAATGTTTTTATGATCATCTTCAATCTGATTAACTCAATATGATCTTCTCAATATGATGTTTCTCAATAGGATTCTCCTATTCGATAAAAAACATAAATGTGTCTGATCTGCTTCTAAAATCTCAGTTTGGAAAGAACATCCACAATGAATTCTTTTTAGCTCTTCCTTTTTTATTTTTGTTAGATGATACAAAATGAGAATAAACTAAACAACTATTTATAAGTGACAAAGAAAAACACGAGTGGGAAACATGAAAACGTTCCATGCATCCTCATATTTCAAAACTCATAAAATCACTCATATTTAAAAAAAAATGTAATTCATCAAACCTTATTATATTTGTAAGTGATTTATAAAAAAATAGAATTTCATTATTGTGATCTTAAACTCTTTATAAAACATATGGAATATTATTTTTTATTATTCTTCATAATCATCCTTATCAGAATATATAACCTTTATTTAATCTGATATAACATCCTAATATTTAAGATGATGTGTCTTCCTCATATACATCCTCCTATACTCATTATGATATAATTTTCCTTCTTATAGTAATAATGCATGGGTTTCTTCATCAGAGTTATTCTAATGGAATCCTCATAATTATAAATTTCTCATTAAGATGGAATTCTCATTACAATAGAATTATCCACTCTGTAACTTTGAAATTCCTTAAACTTCCTCATATTTACACATTTCGACTTCTAAAAACATCTGAGTCTGGTGCATTTGGATCTAGTATGTGTCTTTATTTCTGGAACTGATACAATCATTGTGATTCCTCTATTTCTTGAAAATATTTTATCAAGTTATTTTTCATGAATTTTTATTACTTCGTGATCTGAATAGAATCATCTAATTTAGATTAATTTTTTTTGTTAATTTCTAAATCCTGAGCTAACTTTCTTCAAAAAAACATCTTTAACATCATTAAGACTTCCTCAATCAGAAGTATCTAACA
The DNA here is from genome assembly GCA_963277665.1 of Viscum album. Classification (NCBI taxonomy): domain Eukaryota; kingdom Viridiplantae; phylum Streptophyta; class Magnoliopsida; order Santalales; family Viscaceae; genus Viscum; species Viscum album. The sequence goes on from OY728143.1 coordinate 1,244,988,493, forward strand.
CTCAAAAAAATTTGGAGTCTGATGAGTCTTCATGGAGATGGATATAAATATTCTAAATCAACTGATCGACAACATCATGTTTCAAAATTCTTCTACATCATGTTCTATTCAGAAAAAAATGTGATTTTGGAAACCTATGTCGAGAAAAAAACTTCCTTTAAGACAAAAAAATTATAACCCTTTATTTTGGGTTTGAACAATCAGAAACATTCAAATTTCTTATAGAACACATTATAATGTAATGGGTATCATTCCTAAATAAAAAACATTCTTATACAAAATTTTAAGTTGTAAAAAATTAAAAAAAATTGTTAAAATAATTTACCACAAAGGTTATTCAGTTTCCAAACAAAAAAATTATTGTGTAGCTGTAGTTATGTTTGAGATAGCTATTTAGGATGATGCTCTTCAAGGAATGTTATATGGATATGTCTTTAGTGGTGTGAATGGAAAAATATGTGTATAAATAATAGATATATTATTTTCTATATTAGTTTTTTATTTCTTGTTGTATATCTTAATCATATTTTGAAACTACTGTTTATGAGATTATGTAATAGAGACCAAGGGATCATTGTGCGGTGTTAAACATCCTAGGCATTCATTCTTTATGAGTTATGGGATGATCACTAGTAGAGCGAGATGATCTCTAATATCCCTTATAAAAAATATAAGATATGTTATGTATTTCCTATAAGAGTTATCAATATATCCTATTAATGAATATGTTGGTGTTTACATGAGGATTTGTGTAGGCCCCTTGAGATCAAGGTGTGAATATCACACTACCCAGATGTTCATCATAGGTAATTTTTGGATGGATCACTGATAAGAGATCCCTAGTAAGTCTATACAATATAGTTTTTCTATGTTATGTGTTTTGAAATTTGGTATATATGATATGTTTTATTATTATGTTGTGGTCATGAAATGGAATACCCTTTCCTTATGGGTTCCTATGATATTTTTTATTCATACACCTGGGTCTACCTATGTCACAACTCTCCAAAATAAAATGTATCTATATGATGTTGGATATTTTTTGCACACCTCAAATAATTTTCTAATTTGAATTTGTTTCAACCGAAATGATTGTTATCATTAGTCAATGTAAGTGTGGTCAGGTGTCATGGTGGATTGGTTAATACGTGACTTGACATGATTACTTATATATTATTGATAAATTCTCTTGTATATACAAATATAATATATAATATAATATATAAGGATGGAATTCATGAGAACCTACTAAGTTATATATTCACACAAAAACATTGGAACATTAGTGCATGTTTAACCCATCATGTTCACTTTGAAGTGACATGTCATAAAGTGGATCAAACAAAAGTATATAGATGGATTATTGGGAGATGTTTCCAAGGAGGATCTCAATTTTTTTTTGAATTCCCCACTATTATAGAATTGTTTTCTTCTATACATGACCAACTTTTTAGGTGACCATGGATGTAAATAAGATTTATTATCATTGTTTCTATAATTTCAATAACATATCATTATTTTTCTATAATTATTGGTTAGCCTATAAAAATAAATCCTCTCTAAAAATATGATTTTATATATTGATTCTATTATTTATTTGATATATTATGATAAGGTTAATAGATAATATTCACTCTACATTTCTTATGGATTCCCATCAATAGTTGACAACCTCTATAGGGAGTTACAGCTAAAGTGACATAATGCTCTAGATTGGGTTGTAAATCTAGTTTCATTGGTAATGAATTGGAAAAATTTTATCAGATCATTATTTCAGTTGATTTAATATTTATTTTATAGTATTTGGAGGTAGTATGTTATAGGAACATGGAATGACCTCATAATTAGGATTAGTTATCCCCTATATGGGTAAATTCTAAGTGACTATGGATGATATTTTTATTTTATTTTATTTTCATTATGATTGATTTTTTTATTGAATAATGATGTTTCAATGTAATATTTTTTATTTATGAACTAAAAATTGATTTGAGTGGCATAATAGGAAATTTCAATACATCATTTTTAGGCACATATGTATTTTAGACATACATGTGACATATTGTGGTTGAAAAATAGTTTTTTTAAATAGAAAATCATTTTGTAAATAAGTATTCAATAAATAATGGTCTTATGAAAATGATTTGTAAAAAACATCTCAATAAATTAGAATGCTAATAATATGTTATTTGGAATTTTCCTTAATAAAATATTAGTGTTTCATTAATTAATTGAAATTTCCATTGTGATTTAATGTGATTATATAGTGATGTGATTGTTTTTATGTTCATAGTAGATGATAGGCCTATAATGGGATGGTCAGGGTATGGGATGTTTTATGTTTCACTCTAAAGATTAGTACATTGGTGTGGTGTTGTGATTTAAATAGAGCTGACAGTTTGTTATAATCCCTTTGGTAGTTTGGAATATTGTGTGATAAGTATGAGATTATGAGATATAATTTTTTATGTGTGTATCGAGATAGTATTGGGGTATAGTTGATGGTTATTCCCTTTATCTTTTAAACATGTTAGTATATTTTAAGAGTCAGTTTTTATGGAATTTTCTTCTACTATATACAATATATCACCATGTATAGAAAGAAAATGTTATCATGGTGAAGAGATAATATAGTGTGATGCCTACATCTGAATAAATTTTTTTTGTTAACAAAGTTCATTCAATATGAGATATAGTTGTAGCATGAGTAAAATTCTAATAGATTTATATATTGGGTCATGTCTCAATGGGGATCTATGAGGTTAGGTACCTTTTATAAAAAGGTGTTAATTTCTCCATGATGTGGAGGGTTATATTAAAATGTGACCATGGATGGTGTAGTTGAACTATAATCATTAAAATCACATACAAATCATCTTCTTATGTAGGTTGATAATTTAGTTTGATGTTTTTCCTTACTATAGAGGTAAGTATGTCATGTTGTGTTCTATTTTCTTGGGATGATATGATATAGGTTTGTATGATAATGGGTATATGATTTGGATGCTAAAATAATACTAAAACAATGGGGGATCAACTAATTACATTTATAAATGATTTTCCTTAGTTGTGATAGGGTCATAAGTATCATTAATTCATTGAGAGGGGTATGTCAATTTCCTGGGATTGAGTGAGTGTTCTGTTAGCACGTGGATTCATTTATCGAACAATATTTGAGTTTTTAATTGGTTTGATCTAATTTTTATACCTTAGGAAAATTAAAAAAACATTAATGAAATTGTGGTTTTGTAAGTCTAATGATAAAATACACATAAAAAATGTCTGATGGGAAATGGATGGATCATTACAAATGATAATTAGATGAAGAAAATGGTATTGATAATAACTAACCCTTAGCTATTTCCTCTTTAAATACCATGTGTGGTTATGGAATATATCTAAGGTGTAGTTCCCTAAGGGAAATTACCAATAAATGGGTATGTTATGAACCTTCAAAACACTAGGTGGATGGTTCATGAAGATAAAGATGGTATTTTGTTGCCTTTTTTCATGAAAATGGTATCCTATCCTTGGTTGATTATAATATGTTTTTGATTGTTTGGTAATTGAATCTATTGTGGATTTATTGATCAATGAAGATAATGTCTCAGTTTGAGTGAGCTAGAATGTTATGATATCATTATAGGTTTTATGAGGGAGATATGTATGGTAAAATTGATATTTACAGGGATGGTAAGTGAAAATAGCTAAGGTTCATTGTAATAGTTTAGATTGGTCACAAATTATAATTTTATCATACCCTTAGGATCCAATACGTGTCACTGATTGACATTGATAGATAAGAGTCACCAGGATCAATCAAAGGGTTTTCAGGCTAGTTTGATGTATTGTGACACTGAAGTAGGATTCATGGGTCATGGTTTTCAGGTTTTCAGGATCAAAGATTCTATGTGGAAATATCAGTGGGGTGTTAGTTATTGTAGATTCTATGGGATCTAATAACATTAATTAAATACTAAACAAGAAATAAAGAAACCAAATTTAAAAGACTGATCATGCTAGATAAATAAAATCATGCAAACTTTAAATAAAGTAACTTGATAATGTTTTCCTTACATTATAGACTACCAAACTACTATTTATCCACTGTTGAATACAATCATTGTAATTTTATACAAAATACATCCCTTCATCACAGGTATCTAAGTTCAATAATAAATTTCTATATTCACAATAAAGATCCACTTATTACCCATTGCACGATAATTACTCATGAAAAAATGATGGAATAGGAAGAGTTATTTTCATATGGGAGAGTTTTGATCAAATATTAGAAAAATATTAATCATTTATATCTCTAGGTGAATTACCCTTTATAAATATCTTGAGGATGATCACTGAGTGAACATGAATTAACTCATGCATTATGATTTAATGTACGTGATTTTATCAAATGAAACCATCAACTATTACAACTCTTGTATATACATTACCATATAATATGGATAATAAATGATTTATTATATTGAATATCATCTTGAATGATAAAAATTATTATTAAACCTCACAAAAAATAAAATATTGTGGAATGGTATCATATACCATGAATTACGAGATATCTATTGATATGATATGACTTGCTTGGGATGTAGTAAAAAATGATTCTTTACAATATCCCTATATTGACTAATATGATATTTCCAAATACAAACTATTCATAATGTATTTAATCCATATCTCCTTCAATATCTCACTATCACTAAAACCTCAAATGCTCTATGACATTTCACTTTTTATTAATTTATATGCATTAACTTGTGAAACAATACCTCAAACTCCTTTTGGATATCTTCCCAAACACTCTGGGAATGTTTTCATTAACTTATCCTTATATCACATTATTTGTAATACCTTGTGAAATCCCAATACAATACATATTTTTAGATGAACTCTAAAACAATTTTAAATTAACTTTCAATGTCAAACTCAATACCCATTCAGTAAGTCACAAACAGTGTCCCAATGGGCCTTTGTATCATCAAATTTAAATATGAATCACCAAATCCAAAACCTTAATAAAAAATAGTCTTTTAGAAATGCATTAGTGCTACTCAAGATACAGTGGGACATGGAATGATATCAATAGAACACATGTAGCTTTATACATGTTTCCCATTGTTTCATAATATTCAAGAATTCATTCTCATATGATCCCTTTACCCAAGATATCAAGTGATCGTGTGACATAGAGTATATCAATCTCATTTATTAAACTAATATGTTCTTGATTGTCCGAGTATAGATTAACCATGTAGATAAATATATGAAATTTCATTCATTTTTAAATATGATCACATCATATGACCCTTACCTGAGTAGATAAGCACATTATATGTACTATCTAGGTGTAGTATCAAACTTTATTATCCTATCATATTCGAGAACCCAGACGTCATGCTCATCATACAATAGGATAAATAATATCTTATTTAAGCTATAATTTATTTCATAATGAACAATATACCCAACCACCCCTGATTAGCTAAGACTAAAGGATTTCTTAATAAGGGTATCAATGAATGAAGGTTCTCAAGGTAGGTATATCATGAATAATATTTTTTTGGGATCTAAATATGATTAATTCTCCCATCGTATAATAATTAAATGTTCCATAACACTATATGTGGAATGTTTTATGGGTCATATTGAAGAAAAATGCATTTTGTGCTTTCTGAACATATTTTGTTCCTCTGTTAAAGAATCATACTCATACTAAAATTTACATTTTAGCATGAAATATAATACTATAGGATAAAAATACGTTTTGGATAACTCAGACTTATATTTTTATAGGTAAATTATCATTAAACTATGAGATTTATATTAATATTTATATATATATCCAGTGAACATGAAAGAATAATAAAGCAGTGATTTCCATTTTGTATGATAACTATTATATTTTTAAACTATTTTAAGAGTATATAATGAAATATAATATAACCTCCCCTTAAAAAAATCAAATATGGCATACTTCCATATAGGTCTTATTATTAATGAACCTTCAAGGGTTTTGATTACTCATTACATCTACATGAAATCCTTGAAGAATCTATATGTAACCATCTAACAATATTCTCCCACTAAAATCTTTATTGTGTACTATCTATGAAGAAATCTAGTTTGAATAATCGTGATATTTTGGAATCATATTCCTCATGATCCCCTCTTTTTAACATTTTAAAAATATTTAACTCCATGACATTAAATTTTATTATTTAAGCTTCTTTTAAATTATCTCCCTTCATACAACTTATTACATCAAACGTTTTCCTTGATATCTTTAGAAAACTACTGTAACTATTTAATTTATCACTTACAAACACATCCAAAACACTTTTAAGATAATGTTACATTCTCTTTGTTATAGTTACAAAATTAAATTCTTTATATTCATCTATACCACAATACAAAAAATGCATTAGTATATTAAGTGAAATTTAAATTGAATTTTTACTAGAATAAACATTTATTTTTTAAATTTGAACTTCTCTAAGTTCAAAAATACACCAATCAATATCTTAAAAACAATATTATCTTTAAAATATCATATTAGAATACAAAAAAACTTTTGTGTTAGGAAATAAAACTTATTTTCTTTTAAAATTGATATTTATAAACTAATATATTCTTTATGTATCACATATGATATTCTATGTGTTCAGATATTTCTCACGAAAATAATTTTATTATTTAAAAAATTCCACTGATGGGTGGTGGGATTATATCCCTCATATTTTCAAATATATATAGATAAAACAATTTTCCATGGATAAAACGTGTTTATGAATATAATATTCTAAAAACATGTTATAGAAATAAATTAATAACAAACCATGTGTATTTAATTAATTATAACATATTTTTCATAAATTGTTTTTGTTAATAAATAATGTATATCTATTGATATAAGATATGTAAGTTAAAAATAAACATCATTTACTTACATCCATATAAAGTTGATAAATTATTTTATATTCAAATATTTGATATAAAATCTCTTTTCTCAACCACATGAATTGAAACAATAAGAGTTATCAATTCATACCATCAATTTTTACTTTTTTATATTTACAACACTGTAAAGCACACATTTTTTATCATAGGCCCTTCAAATCTGAAGAATAACCTTCTATAACCATGATTCCAAATATATAAATTCCATGTAATTTCCATAACCCCGACAAATCTCCTAGATAATCCCATATTATTGAATAATTAGTCCTTCAAATATTATTTTACCATTATGTTTCAATGATCTTGATTGGCTCATTGGAGAACCATTTTGGACCCTATAACTAACTTTTATTCTTTTGGTTTGGATTTTTATCCACTCATACAATAAATACACCATCAAAAAATATAAATCATATGGGAATTTCAACTATTCTAAACACGTTGAGAATATCATATAAACTTTTATTGATGTTATTCTTATTTTCAAAACATTTCAATTAGTGAAAAATATGATGATTTCATTAATAATAAAAATTCATTTAGAAACCTTTAATCTATCAAATTAATTGGAATCCACCACCACAATTAGTATATATATGGAGAATAATGTTTCTAAGGTCATTTTTAAATCTAATTACATTTAAACCCTAGTTTATTTATTTTATTCTTCTCATAAATATATATATATATATTCACCTATTGAATAACTACAACATTTGGTTATTTTCAAAGTAATTTCTCTAACACATAGAATTTATAATTACTTAAGAACTCTTCTTAATGTACCAGTATTAGGAGGTCCTTACATTATGTTTCTATTTATCAAGGATTGATCTCCAATAAAAGTTTGATGGTGATAATAAAATTTATCTAAAACATAATATTTTTTTATATTAGTATCATGGTTGAATAAATTTTAATTATAATTTTTTTTCAAATTTGTTCCCACTAAAAAGATAACCCTGTTCAAACTCGTCATATCCATGGTAGGCCAGGATCTATATTCTATCATGACTTAAACCATATTGAAAAGTAAAAAAATCCATTACTATATTTTTTATACAATAATTTTCAATTATATTATATATTCTTGTTGGATAGATGAGTGGATAAGTAATTATCTAAATCTATTATAACGATATAAACTCAACCCCAATTCACTAGTATCCTAAAGATTATAGTTTCTTAGTTAATTGTACCATTAAGAAAAATCCAATAATAAGAAACAAAACATTTAGGGTCACCATATAACTTTCCTTCCTTACACAAGATTATCCATGGGACCTAATTGTTTTGGTCACCCATACTAAATGATCAAGATATTAACAAGAACTTCTTTATAAAGAATCACACAAATGGTATTTTGAATGGAATTTAATCTTACCAACTTATAGAATGTTATTCCCTTTATGTATTCATTCATTTAATGATTTATTTTTTAAATCATATTACTTCCACCAAATCAATATGTTCCAACCACATTAATGTGAAACTCATTACAAACCCCAAATTTTGTGTTACTAACCAAAAAATTGAATCCAAATATATATACATATATCTACAATAATCTTATTCATGAGGTAAATGATAATTATGAGTAATGATTTATAATTATATGAAATTACTAACCCATGCATGAGTAATTGAGGTTCCATAGATATCCTACCCCACATTTCTAAAACAAGTAATAGCATTTGTACCATTAGAAAGCCCGACCTAATATCCCAACACATAGGGATACATTAATCTATATAGATTCCAATTCATAATAACTATAATAAATAATTTATATAAAGTACATTCCTCTACAACATTGAAGTTAAAAAATTTATATAAATCTTTAGGTCAAGGGAGATAAAAAAAATCTATTATCATACCTAGCATGTAACGACATAGATGAATTTGTGGTAATATCTAGAAGTTGATTATAATTTTAAACTAAATTATAAACAAGATAATAAAATAAATAATTTATAACTATTAATATTTTAGGATATAACATTTAAATAAATAAAAAATCAAATTTTTTAATTTGAGAGAAACATTTATTAATAATCAATAAATAAAATATAGTTATAAACAAATTATAAATTTGATAACAATAATGTTATTAAAATAATATTTTGTACAAACACATAATATTGATTTCATAATATGAATTATTTCAAATAATTAATTATTTAGAATTTAAATTTAAATATCTAATATTTTAATAAATATAAAAATTTTATGTTTCAATTTATATCTTGTATATAATTTATATAATTGTATAGCATGGATTAGTGGGAGATCACATTGAGGGGAAGGGGTGAATTAGTGATCTATTTTCCTTTTTTAGATGTTTTCATTTTTTAATTCAACCTTTATAGACAATTAAACACTTAATATCCACTTTTCATTTATCTCATCCTCTCCTTAAATGATACAGTAAATAGAAACTATAAACATTATTATCTACAAGGTTCGGTCTCATTGTGATCGTACTTCTTAATATGTTGGTTAATCCCCCCAACATAGTTTCTCTAGTACAATATTTTTTATGCAATAAAAATATTTCACAACCTGAAAACTATGTCCTTGAATACTCAACTCTATTATATCAAATGTACATTATTCATGCATTACATGGGAAACCTTAACACTATTATTTTTGTTATCATTATTTTATGTTCTATCTCAATTCATTCTTAAATAATTCTGGTATCTCAATTACTAATTATTTCGTTTTTTTATTTATTATTGTCATTATTAAAATAATTTTCTACATGCCTCGTACATTATTATTCAGGTTCATTGTAACTTAATTTAAAGTTAGATAGTATCTCAATCAACTTTTCCAAAGTGTATGAACAGTGAAAATCCAATTCACCTAATTACCCCTAGAATAAACCTATAAGTATTCACAAAATCAATTCTTCATGAATCTATTAAAATGTCTGTAACAAAATTGAAATATGTAGTTTATGAGTTTCTTTATGAATCTCTTCAGTGTGAGAGTCACAAGTCAAGAGTTTACAAGATATCCTTCTTCATGAAAGAAAAGTGTGATTTTTTTGGTCTGTGATTATCTCTAGGAATTGTGATCCTTAAAGAGTGGCATCAACATCTCTTAGGTTGGATTCACTCCTTTTATATGTGAGTTATCCACTATCTCTAATCTAAATTTCATACTACATCAAGGCCAGTTCTAAATCTCCCATATAATATTTCATGTTAAAAATATTTAAAATCACCAGAATATCATAATTTTTTCAAATAATTAGACCTTATGAAATATGGAATCTCTTCTTATTCAATGATTAAAACCCTTATGTGGGTACCCTGATTCTTGGGTTGCCCTTATGCATATACCATAATGCATGTGATACAATTATAGAGGTAACCTTACACAACCACATTACCTTCATCAGTGGATCATGTTTCAAAAGAAATAACTTATTCATATCTTATCATATGTGCATGAATATCTAGTTCATATTCTTTATAAAATATTAAGTGAATAACAATCTCATGTTCACCTTTGTTTATGGAATCTTTTTTCATGAAGAAATCTTGTGAATGTGAAACCCCCGAATGAAATCTGAGGTTAATAATAATATCTATGGCTCGATCGGAAGGCTTTGATAGGTCAAATTATATGGTTATTGTTCTTTACATATGTTTTTATGGTGGATAAACAACAATCTCACTCTATTTTCTCCACATCAGTTCTCTATGCAATCGAACACTTATTTTCATGTCATTCCATTACATATGAAACATGATGTGAGTAGCATGTGGTAATCTCCCTGAAGAAAAACTCACCCACCCAAAAAACTACCATCATTACCTTTATATTGGATCCACTTCTATTCATCCATGCACTTCTATGTGTACACACTCTTTTCCATGTAGGCACTCACACCCATCCCACTATTCAAACCACTCAGGATGGATCTTCTTTTTGGTTGACCTTTCCCCCCACATCAAGGTGGATCAAGGAGGCCCTTGTAGCTTATGAAGTTGGATATGTTTTTTACTTAGAACATTGTAGATATAGTTAGTAAACAAATTAAAAATTATTTATGTTACTTCTTAAAAATACTTTATCAAAAATAATATATCGTTTTCCATGGACTTCAAAAATATATCTCCAATTCTCTTTGTGAAATAAGGTGGATAATGCATGGCCTTCTATAAATTATCATAATGAAGATAAATATTTTTGAGTTATTCACCTTTTTTAATATTGTAGACAATGTGTGCTCTCTGTGTGAAATTGGAACATGTATTTGAACTTATGAATGGTTCAACAATAGTTGAAATTCATATGAAGAATAGTAGTTCTCCATGATTCTTCACTCCATATTTTCTTATAATATCTAACATGGGTTGAACCTTATTATCAAAATATACAATCTAGGTCCATTTTGATCAAAAAATAATCTAAATTTCACATATTTATATTATTTAAAATAATATAAAATACTTCAAAAATATAAATTTTGATGTGGTATAAATAAAATCCCCAATATGGACTTTAATTTTAACAAATCAAATTAATTAATTTTGAATAATTAATAATTAAATATAAATACTTATATATTTTAAAATTATCTTTCTACATTTATAAATGATTAATAAAATAATTATATAATTTTCATATAAACATTTTAAATATAAATTATATTCCTTAAAATATAATTTAAAATATTTTTTTAATATTATCACCTAATATTAGTGAATATTTATTAATAAATGTTACATAATATTTTAATTAATCATTTATAAACACTTTATAATTAATAAATTTGTAATCATTTTTATAAAATCATAAATACCTCAAAAATACCGTTTATTAGAATTCATAAAAATATATAAATTAAATAATTCAATTTACAATGGAATTTTAAGAAAAAACATTTTCTCTCTTAAAATCATATTTAATGATTTCGGATGAATCATAGAATACAATTGATAGGCTATAATGATTCAAACATTTTAGTGCAACCATTGATATTTTATTATTGATAGCTCATTCTTTGCCTATGATAAGCATACGAAAGGATCTTCAACTAACACAAAAAGGCAATAACTCTTACATATTGGTATATCTTTATATAATATTTTTTACCTTTATATGTCATGTAAAAAATTCCTTCATGTATCTTACTATATTTTATGATTCACATTGATATTGTAAAATTTATCATACACTCTATTTTAAAAACCCATAGAATAACATTATAATAATATATGACATGGTGATTTAATATTCTATAATAAATAGAAAACATAGGGTTTTGCACCATGTAAGAGACAATGATATCCCCATATTATGGAATCCCGCCTTTTTATTATATAACTTGATATTACATTTTTCAAATAGAGGGTCTTTTAATGTTTAGTTTTTCAGACATAGAGTACATAATACATGAAAAAAATAACGTTATTCTAATATACATGAAAGGATTTATCATAGTTTTATCCTAAGAAACGTTATTGCATATCATTACTGGGGGGACACACATAAAATTAAAGGTTGAGCATAAGGCCTAGTAAGTGAAGTAAAGGGAAACAAATTACATGTGATCTTGAGAAATATCAATAAGAACTTTCAGAATATTTTAAATGCATAATAAATAGTCATATCATAATAATAAGAACATTAATCATAACATGTAAATTTTTATATAAAATTTAAATGATACATTCATAAAAATATCTCTAGGGTTTTTCCTTGAAGTGTCATTAAAATTAGCAAGGATATTCACCAAGTTATTGTTGAACTTGTCACCTCTAGAGATTAAATTATTTACCCAATGCATTGGGGAACAAATAGGTATAACCATTAATATATTATAATTTTCATTTGACGCACAAATTTCATAATAAAAAATTTCATAAGTAACCTTTGGAGAATAAAAAAATGGGTTTCATATAAAATCATGGTGTTTTAAAAAGTGTTTAAAGAAAAGATCTTTATGCAATTTTTGACCCACAGAAAGGGAATGTGGGTTTTATGTATGTCAATTACATAAAAAATTATATACTTTTTACATCTTGGTGAATAATAGTACAAAATAAATATGTTTTGGAATTCATATAACGAAATAAAAAGGGAATATCTTGAAGAGAATATAGAATTTTTGAGAAGTGTAATCGGGTGCATAACTAGGTTAAAATATAATTTTAGAAAAGAGGAAAAGAGATTGGACATGGGTCTCTGATTAATAAAATAATATTAATATGGTAAAGGTATAAAATAAATTGGGTTTAAGAACTTATTTTAGAAATTTTAAATACATACAACATAAATAATAAATATGAATGTAAAACAGAAGTGGATATTTCCCTTACCTTAAAGAGTAACTCCTAAAAATAGAATATTAGGAACATGGGGGATTAGAGACACCTTGGGAGGACTCATTTGGAGGTAAATATATCATATATTCATGTAGTTTGAAATGTTAGTGAATGTAAATGTATAAATGGATGGTATTTACAGTAAAATTTGGTGATTAGTTTATTAATTTCTAAATAAATGCATTGAACAGGTGGGTAGTGGTAATTGAAAAATTATGATCTTCCCATGGAATTAGACTATTGGATCATATTTTCTGTAATTTTACCCCAAAAGTGTCGATGATTATTTTATATTACTTAATATGGGATTGAAAAATAATGTTTTAAAAAAATATAATTTTTTAAGTTCTAGTTTCCATTTTAAAAATTGGAATGTAAATTATTTATATGGAAATTGATTAAAATCAATTTAAAAACATGATATTAATAAAATAACATAATATAAGTCATTAATTAAGGTTAAATGATTATAACATCAACATGAAATAATTATGATTTCATTAAACATACTAAAAAATGCAAACTATATTTTTACTATTAATCAAAAAACAAAATATTTTAGAAGATTCTCAATAATTCAACTTAACATTATTTGGACATGATGATTACAAAAATGATTGTTTTTTTATCATATTGATTCTCTAAATATGATAATTTTTACTTTTAGAAATATAATTCCTTATTATTAAAAATAATAGAAGATAGAAAATGCATAGTAAAATTTATAACACTTAAAAAACTATTTAATCCTTTATATTTAAAAAAGAGTGTTTTTATAATATTATTTAGTTTAAATAAAAATTATTCATAATACCTAATTTTATTATAATAACTATAAATTTTATGAAAATTACAATTTTAGTTTGAAAAATCAGTTTATCACATTCATCATGTTTTTAAGAAAAAATAATCATAGAACGGAATTTATTGAACAACAATTTTATTTATACAAACGGATTATGAATTAAGTGATTAAGTACTTAACACATAACCCCTTATAAATCCTTCATATTACCTAAGGGTAAGGTGTGTGATGCCGATTGATTCATGGTATGACACGACTAACATTACCCGAGTGGTAATTTCCACTAACTTGAACATCTCCTATAAGAGATTTCATTCATGCATCACTTGTTGAAGATTATCTTGGGATTAATCCATAGATAAGTCCAGTGAGATTTTCTCCCTCCCAAGAACAAACAAATGGCCTTTTTACGACATGAATCTCTGATTTGAGACCATTGTTTCACCTTTCATCATTAATTATCCTTTTTCATTTCTACATATAAACAGTAATTATAAAGTTAAAATTAATATCAACAATATAGTTTCCACTGGTCATATTGACCAATGGTTATAATTGACCAACGATAATATATTGGTATAATCTGTAAGGACACATTTAACATTATACTCACTTCATTATTAAAGAGATATAGCTCTGTTGAGTATAATATAGTATAACACACATTTTCTTGAAAGAATTATTATTCAAATTTTTCAGTTTGATACATTCTTCCCCCATAATGAAATTTTTTCCTTGAAATTTTATCTCATTCCCTGAGGTGATAAAATGTGTGGGGACTTATTCCTCATTACATCATCTAGTTCTCACATCTCTTCATTATATTTTTGGTTAAACCACTACACTTTGATAAGGTGGGTAGTTTTGTTGCGTAGAACCATTTCTTTATGGTCCAATATCTACACGGTTTAATCTCATAAGATATGTCATGTGACTGTTTTACATGTGAAGGTTCAGTTATGTACTTATTCAAGGGAGATAAATCGAATACATCATAAACTAGATCTAAGATTGGCTGATTTTCTATCCGATAGAACACTACTCCTTTGTGATCAAGGATTTAAAATGGGCCAATGCACCTGAGGCTAAGCTTCCATTTATTCCCAAACATAATGACTCTCTTCCAAGGTGAAGTTTGAAGGAAGAGTTTTTCACTAACATCAAACTCCATGTCACTTCGACTATTGTCAGTACAGCTCTCTCGCCAAATCTGAGCAGACTTTATGTGTTGTTTGATGGAATGACCCTTTTTTGTCCTCTCTTTCACATGATCTAGCCCAATAATTTTTCTCACATGAGCTTTATCCCAACAAGTTGGAGTTCTAAATCGCATTATATAGAGATCTTCATATGGTTCCATTTGAATACTCTAATATAAGCTATTGTTTTATGAGAACTGAACTAATGGGATATGTTTATCCCATTCACCATTAAATTCCATTAATCTTTTTCATAGCATTTCCTTGAGTGTTTCAAGAGTCCTTGTCGATTTTTATTAGATTTAGGGTGACATAATGTATTGAAATTCAATATAGTACTCATAGTAGGTTGAAGACATATCCCAAAAATTATGTGAACCATAGATCATGACGTAAAATGATAAAAACTGGAACTCCATAAAGCCTTACCAATTCCTTCATGTATTCATGGGAAGTTGATCAAGAGATAAGTCTTCCCGGATAGAGATAAAATGGGTTGTCTTGGTGAGACGTCCCACCATAACCTATATCACATTATTTCATTTGGTTGTTCTTGGGTGACCAGTTAAAAGGTCCATTGTGATATTGTCCCACTTCCATGATTGTATGGCTAGTGGTTGTAATAACCCTTTATGAATTTGTCTCTTTATTCACCTTTTGACACACCGATAACCTTGTAGTGTGGTCAGGAATCTCCCTTTTCATGTTATCCCACCAATAACAATCATGAAGGTTCCAATAGGCTTTAGTGCCTTTGGGATGTATGTATAATTTAGATCTATGAGATTAATCCATCATCTCCTTTTTTATTTCTAGAATAGATGGAACGCATAGCTTGGTATAAAATTTCAGTACACCTTCTTGATCTATATTCAACTTAGGAAACATTCCAACATTCATAGGATCTATCTTATTTTATAACAAAGGATCCTCTCTTTGAGATTTATTGATCATCTCTAGTAATTATGGATGATAAATAATTTGGAATACGGTTAATGATTTCCCTTCCTTTATGATTCCCATGAACATTTTTACTAGGTATTTTATCAATGGATCTCTATGAATCCTTATAATTGTTAGTACAAAAGGTTATTTTAAACTTAATGTATCAATGAATATGTTTACCCTTCTAATATGATATTGAATTAAATAATCATAGTATTTAATAAGTTTCAACCATCTCCTCTATATCATATTAAATTTCTTCTGTGTGAAAATATACTTCAAACGTAGGTGGTCTATGTATATTTCAAATTTATCCTCATAAACATAGTGTCTTCATATCTTCCTAGAAAAAAACTAAAACCTTCTCCAAGTCATGTGTTGGATAACTCTTCACATAAGGCTTTAATTTTAATGATGAATAAGCCAAAACATTTTCATTTTCCATGAGGATGAACCCAAGCCCATTCAAAAATGTATCACTATAAATAATGAATCCTTCTTTGATATAGGTTAGATTTAAAATGGGTGAAGTAACCAATCACTTATTTAGCTATTGGAAACATTCTCCACACTCCATTGCCTAGATGAAATTGACCCCTTTTCGAGTTAACTTGGTTAGTGGATTAGAATTTTGTGTATTTTTTCACAAAACTCCTATAATATCCTAATAGACCAAGGAAAACACGAATCCATGTTATTGTTATAGGATGCATACACTCCTCCACAACATCTTTCTTGGTATGGTCAACTGATATTCCTTCAATGGATACAATATTCACCAAGAAGAAAACATTTTATAAACAAAATTAATTTTTTTTGAACTTTCCAAATAGGATCTCCTTCATTAAAGTTCAAAATATAAACCATATATGATCCTCAGGATCCTCATGAATTTTAGAAATTATTATAATATCATCTATAAAAACTAACATAATGTTATCAATGTAGTCTTTAAATACTCTATTCATCAAAACCATAAAACTATCTTGAGAATTATTCAATCTGAAGGGCATAAAAACAAACTCATAATACCAATATCTTGATTTCAAGGCATTATTTGGAATATCTTCTTTGTTCACCCTCAATTTATGATAACCAAATTGAATATCAATCTTGAAGAATAATTTATCCCAATGAAACTTGTCAAATAAATAATAAATATTTGGAAGAGGGTACTTGTTCTTATCTATGATCTCGTTAAGTTATCTATAATCACTACATATCCGCAAAGATCCATCATTATTCTTAAAAATTAGAATAGGTTCTCACCAAGGAGACACACTTGGTTAGATAAAACCCTTCTCCAAATGATCTTGAAGTTGGTTTTTTAATTCCCCCATCTCCACATTTACCATGCCATATAGGGTCTTTGATATCAGCTTGGATCCAAAAAGGACTTCAATGGAGAACTATAACTGTCATTCTGGGGGAGGTCCAGGTAACTCATCAGGATATATATTAATGTATTTATGAATGATGGGTACACTTTTTATTCATATACATTCATTTACTTCTCCATATTTACAAATAATCTCCATAAATAAGGCTACTCAAGGTTCTTCTAGACAAATATCAAGTCAAGATATCTCTCTTTTCAGAATAATAGTTGTGTTTACATTCATGAACACTAATGTTTACTTGCTCTTATAGTTTATCTCATCATTATACTTTGATATCCAATCCATTCCTAGTATAATTTTAAATTAAAACATTGTAATGACTAGATTTGTTATCATATTTTTCTCACCAAAAGAAATAATAGAGTTTCTATACACTATTGATTCTTGGATGATCCCTCCAGAATTCTTGACTGATGAATCTAATTCTAGGAATTTATAGATTGATTCTATATTCATTGAAAACATATATGAAAAAAAGGAATACATAGAACCATAATAAAATAAATTACTTTCTATATTTGAGAGAACAATGAGAGAACCTACTGCCACATCATTTGAACATTCAACATTAACTCTCATGATAGAAAAATCTCAACCATACTTCCTTTTCTTATTCTATGTTTGATGGTGATTCCACTCCATTAACATTAGATTTGGATAGTGATGGGTGAAGTAACCAAGATGTACACACTTAAATAATTGAACATTATGAAGGGCATAAACCATCTTCCTGATTCATTAATGTTGAGAAGTTTAGGCTTCACCTCACAAAAACTGTTCTGGGAAATATTGAAATCTCTTCCACACTAGTAATATTTCCTACTACTAATAATGCAGTTCCATGAATGCTTATTCACACATTTTTTTACATGTGAAATGTTACACATTATTTACTCCTCTTCTATGGTAAATGTTACTCTCTCATCATGGATCAATTGATCTATTCCTTTCATTTTATTTGTGAAACCATTTCATCTCACTGAACACTAGTTAAACCTTCATAGAACATTGCACTATTTTCTCATAAAATAATTTTCTTGATTGTATGGATTCTTTCATAGATGAGGCATTATTCCACTGAATAACATATCAAACATTCCATTAGGATCCATTAAAAATTAGGATGTATAGTTATAAATCATTATAACATCAATCCCATTGCTTCCCACAGATTCATTTTCCTTTTTCCTCAGCTCTGGGGATTCATTATCCAATTTATTTTTCCTCTAATGGGGGAAATATTTTTTGAAAAATGTTCCCCAAAACAATTGCCACTCTATAACTTAAATATCCCATCTTGGATTCATGTTTTAATTAGTTTCCACCACTGATCACCTTCTCCCTCTAAACGATACATAGCTTGGGTGACGTTATCTTGTTCAAAACAATAGAGTATATAAAAGACATTTTCTATAGAGATTATCCATCGTTAAATAATCAATAGGTTGGTAGATCCAAAAAAATAAGGTTTTCAATGACGCATAAAGGACTCAACATAATGTTTTTTTTCTTCAAGGACAATCTGGTCTCTCATTGTGATTTATGTTATTTCTCATAACTCGAGTTAGTTGATTCATTATTATCATGATGTTTTAAATTCTTGCATCCATAGTAGGGTTATCAGCAACCGGTCCATTGAACTCCCCATTTATGCAGTTCCTCCTATATCTATCAATTTTATAAATTAATAAAACCTTTGTCAGAAACATTTTTATGTTAATAATATTATAATTATAGAAGAATTTATTTTCATAAAACATAAATATGTTATTCATTAACAATAATTACATTCTCTGCATGTCATTCATAATGGTTCATAAAAGGATTGTAATAAACCACACAAATCCTCTTGGAGTGTCAAAATTGGGGCACAGTTAGTGATGGTTCTATGTAATAGGTTACACCAAGTTAGCCCCAATGAACCATGCTGTAGTTATTTCCCCTAGGTATATCCATGCCAGAACAACATTCACTAGTTCATATGAATATAGGGATTTCATTTCTCAGAACCACTTAATTAATATTTTTCCAAAATTCTCGGATGTTATAATTTTACCTAAGTTTCTTCCTAAAGTTTTCAAATCCAAATTTCTAATAATTACAAACCATCCATTGATACCAAATATCTAATCCCACCATTTTTTACATAACATTACATTAAATTGTATAAATAGGGGACCTTTTAAAGATTATTTTCGTGGAAATAAGGTACATAATACATGAAAAAGCATTCTTCTAATCCACCTTAAAGGTTTCATTATATTTTTATCCTTTTTATATTTATTTCATCTCATAACTTGGGTACATACCTCAAAGAAAAGGTTGGAATAAGGCCCTCTATGGGAAAGAAATGGAAATAGTTCACACAAGACCTTGAGAAATATCAATAAGAACATGATGATTATCATAAATGTGTGATCAATAGGCAAATAATAATAATAATAAATTGAATCATAAAATGGAAATGTGGATATAACATTTAAATGAGACATTCACAAACATATCACCAGGGTCTTCCACCAAGGTATAGTAAAAATTACCCCTGTTATTCAATAAGGTATCACAAGACATGTCATCTCTAGAGATTAAATTCGTTACCCAATTCATTAAATATTTATAAAATTTAAACACTAATATGTATTAGTTTTTAGGTGATCCATATATATAATAATAATTCATTTCTTAAATAACCTTTGGAAAATAGAAGAAATGGGTTTCATATAAAATCATGGTGTTTTAAAAAGTTATTAATGAAAAGATCTTTTGGTCATTTATAATGAACAGAGAGGGAATGAGGGTTTTCTATTTCCCAATTCTAAGATAAAATAAATATTTTTCTAATATTTTTTAATACCTTCTAAAATATATAGGTTTGGGTGTTCACATAATGATAATAAAAGGAAACTTCTTAAGGTGAGAAGAGAAATTTTGAGATGTTAAACCAACAACATAACGGGTAAAAAACATGGTTTTATAATAGGAAATTTAGATATATGACATGGGACTCCCATTAATAAAAGAATATTAATATATTAAATGGAAAAAGTTAATTGTACAGAAGAACATAGTTTGGAAATTTTAAATACATACTACATAATTGGGAAACTCTAATAGAAAATAGAAGTGGAGTTTTCTCTTACCTTGATGAGTAACTCCTAAAACACATTGATTGGGACCTTAGGGGAATGAGGACACATTTAAAGGACTCCTTGGGAAGTTATACTACTATCTATTCATTTAGGATGAAATTTTAGTGAAATGAAATGCAGAAATGGGTGGGTATTTATAGAAAAAGTGGGGGATTTGTTTCTTAATTTCTAAATAAAGTCATTAGACACCTAGGTAGTGGTAATTGAAAACCATGGGACTTCCCATGATATTTCAACATGTAATTGGACACATGGATTTTATTTTATGTAATATTATCCCAAAATAGTTGACCATAATTTTATATTAACTATTTTTGAAATAAAATTAAAGTTTCCACAAAATAACTTTTTTAAGATAAAGTCTCCATTTAAAAATGTTAAAAGTAAATTATGTATTATTAAATTGATTAAAACGTGTTAAAATAAATAATATTAATAAAATAAAATAATTTGAGTTTTGTATTAATGTTAAATAAATAATACATAAATATGATATAATTATGATGTCATTCAACTTATCAAAAAACTCAAACTGTATTTTTAATATTCGTTGAAAAAATATATTTTATAAAATTCTCATAAATTCACCCTACAATATTTGGACATGATTATTTCAAAACATATATTTATTTTATCATATTAATTACTTAAATATTATAATTTTATTTTTTAAACATAAAAACCATAATATTAAAAATAATAGCAAA
The DNA here is from genome assembly GCA_963277665.1 of Viscum album. Taxonomy (NCBI): domain Eukaryota; kingdom Viridiplantae; phylum Streptophyta; class Magnoliopsida; order Santalales; family Viscaceae; genus Viscum; species Viscum album. The sequence goes on from OY728143.1 coordinate 1,245,010,021, forward strand.
TAGAAAATGCATAGTGAAATTTCTGACAATTGAAATAAAACATTATATCCTTTATATTAAGAGAACAGTGTTTTGTAATACTATTTAATTAAAATAAACATTATTAATACTATATTATATTATTATAATAATTATAACTTTTAATAAAAGTACAATTTGTTTTCAAAAAACATATCATATTCATCATTTTTATGAAAAACGAATCTCAAAATAGAATTGATAGAACCCAAACTTCATTTGTAGAAATATATTATACATTAAGTAACTATAGAATTGACACATAAACCCTTATAAAACATTCATATGACTTCAGGTTAAGGTGTGTGATTGTGATAGATTCATGGGGTGGCTTAGCTAACATCACCTGAGTGGTAATTTCCACTAACTTGAACTTCTCCCATAAGAAATTTCATTCAAGACTCACTTTTTGGAGCTCGACTTGGGCTTGGGGTAGAGAAAAGCCCAGTGATACTACCTCCATAAAAATTTCTGACAAATGTCCTTAGTATGGTACAACTCTACTAGTTGAACCCATTATTTCTCATTTCTTCATTAATTATCCTTTTTTAGATCTATATATAAACCATAATTATAATGTTAAAATTATTATAAAGAGTATAGTTTCCAATGGTCATATTGACCAATGGTCTTAATTGACCAATGATCGTATAATGATCAAAACCCAAAGGTCACATTTCAATTTAAACTCACTTCATTATTAAAGTGATATAGTTTTATTGTGTATAAAATAATATAACAAAAATATTTTGGAAACAGTTATTATTAAAAAAAATTGGGTCGTTTCACATATCATAATCTGTCACTCAATTGAGTAGAATAAGTTTCTAAATCATATTTCATGATAAAAAATATACCAGAATTATGATTTAAAAAACATCATATTAAATAATTTCATGAATTATAAATCATGGTAATGCATTAAAATTACAATTGGGTTTCAATGGAGAAAAAGGTAATCATTAAAAATACTTTATGCAATACTTTAACCCAAAATCCAAGATCAACTATAACAGATAAAATAAATCATGAGAATTTTAAATGATGTAGCTTTTGAATGTGTACGTTACATGATACTATTTTCACAACAATATTTATCCATGATTGATGAAGATTGTCATATAGGAATCCAAAATACTTCCATCCACCAGAGGCATCCAAAGGATTTACTAAATTGAAAAATTGAAGATAAATATCCTTTCATCGCCTATGTCAGGCTAGTTCCTCAAAAAAGAAAAGGGTGAAGGGAAATAGAGATCTAGTATGGGAGAGTTTTGAAAGATTCTTGTTCAAGATTGTTTTGTTTCAATATCTTGGAGTGTTCCAATTTATAATGATCTTGAATAAACTCCATGAAAAATATTGAATTAACTAATATGTTATGTCCTAATTCATATAATTACATAAAATTAAATCCTTTGATCTGCTAACTCTTCCATACATTTCATCTTATAAAACAAATAATAAATGAAAACTTATATAGAAGATCTTATTTAATGATGGAAATTATCATTCAACCACCCAAACAATCAAATAATGTTGAATAGTATTGTATACTATAATTATGATATTTCTAGTCATACAATATGACTTTCATGGGGATTACTATAAAATAATATGTTATGAAATCCTCATATCATACAATATAGTATGGATAAAATCATAATATGTATAATGTATTTATGTAATATTTCCTTTTGGTATTAGGTAATATGTTAATAATGTTGTAATATTATATCTCAATTGATCAAATGGAATTATACAAACTTCTAGTGGAACATATTGTACACCAGGTCACACTATATCAATTCTAACCTACACTAATTTAGATGACTGGAAACACTGATAGTAGTGTTATAGCATTGTGTAATTTTACATAGTTATATAGAAAATATGACTACAGACATAAATAGTAAACTATTGATCCATGGTCTTACAAATAGAATTTCAGTAGAAAAATGGAATTACTATGTGTATATGGAACTATAAAAACATTGGTTACTATAGTACTTCATTTCTCTATGATCTCATTTATATTTAGGGTTTCTATACTCTTGGATTGTACATTGTATATTTATCCCATAATTAGTAAATCATATGTCTTGTAATCTAATTTTTTTTCATTTTTTTCTTCCTTTACACTTCTTCTAAAATATCAATTATCGTTGTTTTTCTCATTGCTTCGTAATAATTTACAGCATAATAGTTTGTATAATCTTATAATTGGGAGCATCCAAAACTAGTCATTTTTAATCATATATTATATTAAATGGGAGATGGACAATATTGACATTTGTGAATGTTGGGCATCACCGGTGGGTTGATAATTCCAATAACACATTAAGAGAGGGATATGATTAATCATATCTGATTCAAAGCCCAAACTAGATTTGGAAATCAATCTCAAGTGGTTGATATTATCATTATTTGTTTTACATGGATAGAATTATGAATTTTTAAGTGGTTTGGGTGGATCTTCTGTGTTGTCATGATATTTTTTATTAGAGGAATCATATTGTAAGTTAGGATTTGGTATTTTGTGGAATGGACAATATTTTTTGGATATTAGTGTGTGAGAAATATTAATGGAACCTTTTGTATATAATTAGGTGTTGGATATTGGATTTGGTATTGAGTACATTATTTAGGGGATTATTTTTTCCTGTGGGGTATCATGTTAGTTTTTTTAATAAAAACTATTAATATGGATGAATTTGGAAAATTTCTCATTGACGTTTATCCACATGGAATCATGAACTGACAATGGAATTTCACTATAATGGAATAATTTAGATTTGAGAATAGTCATGAATACTTAAATGGAATGAGAATCCTTGTGGTGGAGAATTTAAAATGACCAATATCATTATAGTTTGATAGTTTTATAGGGGATTTGAATTTTAAAACATAGGAGTATGGGTATTCATAGAATTATAGTTCTGGGAGGATCGTATGTAGAGTGAATTGTTTCCAAGTTTCTATACTCTATGTGTCAAGCTATTTGATTCATTTCATATTTTTTTGATACAACATATTGACAATGAAGAGGGAGTTGTGTTTAGGTATTTAAATTGGGAACTTTATATTGGGATGTAAATATAACATCAACCTAGTGCTTCTCATTCAAGATTTTAGATGGATCATAGAGAGAGGATCCCCAATAAATCTGTATACCTATGCATAGCTATGTCATACCAATCCATTATATAAGATTCCTATAATATTTTTTATTGTTATTCCTAGGTCTGGCTAAGTTGTGACTTTCCTAGATGGGTATCTTATGAGATGTGGTGTTAATATACCCATGTTTTTTATATTAGGATTTCCCCCAATGGTACTTCAATACATGAGGTTAGTTGTGTTACACCATCGTAATTTTTTCCCTAATTGATGTGATTATGAGAAATGTGATCACCAATACTAGAGAAGTTGGTATGAGCAGGAATTTTAGTGTCCTGGTTTAATCATAATTAAATAAAATGATTCATTATATGATTATTGCTCATGTAAATGTATATATATGCACTATATATGATGGAATGTATTAGGAAATCATTGGGTTCTCTCTACTATGTTATATACTAACACCCTGTATAGGAACTATTATAAAACCCCATCCCAAACCACCATGCATGATCCAAAATCACACAGAACCTCATGCATGCCTCCCCATGTCGAAGAGGTTACCAACTAGTCGTGAGGGCCAAAGGATCATCATGGAGAGAATATTCCCTCTATACTAGGTAACATATAAGTATAATAAAGGAAACAATAACAATAAATGAACAATTAATAAATAAATTACCATCAAATTAGTATCATAAATAATAAATATCAACTCATGCATATATATATGTCATATCATACATATAAACCAAAACCAATAAAATAAAGCCTCACATGTTGTGGTTCGTGGTATGAGGTAATGAATCTAAAAAAATATAGTAGTAACCATTAATCAATATTCCCATAATACAATTGTAATAATCTTTTTTGAAACCTACTCAATCATCTACAAAATGGAACTTTCCCTTTATCACATACCTAACCATGAGATCTATAAGTGCACCAACATTTTGGAGCCGGTTGTAAGTACGAGACTAAGAAAGACACCCCCAATTGACCTTAACATATTCTTATAAGCTATAATGGTAAATTCCACGAAATTAAATAGATTTTTTATTATAAAAATTATATCAAACAAGAAAAAAACTATCAGGACCCCAGAGACTGGATCTACCTAGTTCACCTCCATGATAGAAGGAACATCCACAATCGTTATGACATATCCCCCTTGATTGGATAACTCAAAAATATGTGTGATGCAGCCCAAAATTGGGATTGACCAACTTTATGTCGACCAATATCAGAAACATTTCTATCAAGGGGTAGTCTAATAGTATCAAACTATACACTCTACTATAGATTCCAAAATTACAAAACATACGATACAAGATACCAATGATAGATCAAAAACATATCATTTTCGGAATAAAAAATAACCATCACAATCCACAAGAAAAATCTATAGGGATAGGACTTGTATGTTAAAAAACTCACACATCTTGTGACTAAAATTCAGACATAGTTCTCATGAGGCTACACATGCATGACACAAATCGATTAAAGTACAGATATATAATATTTTCTAAAATCAAGGGATTCTTACAATATTTGAAATGATGATCGATGGAAAGGACAATTGTTTATTTCTGAGAGAACCATATAATCCAAGAACCAAACCCAAATCAGTATGATAATAAATACATGGTCATGGTTTAGGTAAACCATGACATAAAGGTATTTTATGACCAAACATAACTATAATGATCAACTTACAACAACGATATAGGTTTTATTGACACATAGATTCCAAAACCCTGAATCCAGGAGTGATTTCTATCAATGATCAATAATTCAATATTAGAATAAGCCAAAACCATGAGATCCAATAAATTATTCCAATATATAATTGTTTTTAATCATGGAAAAGAGAATCATATCAACCTAGAATAAAGAATAAATCATTTAATCAAGAATATAGGATCAAAAAATTGTTCGAGATTCAGATGGAGGAGACGGAAGGGGATGTGATCAGTCTAAGTCACCAATAAAGGGCTCCCAGGTCAATAAAAATTGAAGAGGTCTTGAGAGAATATGTAAAAGTGAGTGGATGGTATGTCTTTTTAAATAAATACTATAAATTCAATGTTCTGATCGGGCTCTGAATGGTGAAACTGGTCAACTAGTTGTATCTTTGTCCATACAACAAATCATGAAGTCTCCACCAGCTAGAAGATGGATCATTTATATACATTTAATAGTACAAAAATCTCACCAACCTAGCCATAATCCTTTTCCGACCTCGAAAATGCCTATTACCATACATAAAAAACATAAATATATGCTCAAAATATAAAAATATGTTTAATAGAGGAATAACCAAAATATAGGTGTCAAAATTCTCCCCGTGTTATGACATTCCATGTCCAAGAAGTATCCATGTTTCATTGCATGATTAATTCAATTCAATGTTCCATGTTGGTAGTATACCTCTCCTAGGTATCTTCTTAAATATTACAATTATTCCACTAAACATAAAAAATTTGAATAGGTTTCCATTATATCTCCTTATTGCTTCAGTACACTATATAAATAGGTTACTCCATGAAATATGTGTCCAGTTCTGTCTCAATATCCTTGCAGTCTAGCACGTGGATAGGATTAGGATCAAACTTTAAATGTAAAGACATGTTTAACACATTATTCATACCTTGACACCATGGAGTATGTTACAAATGCTAAGACATTATCTTGATGCATTCAATGATCTTGAACAGCCAAAAAAACCGTAGAGACAACATCCCCTGTGTCCTTAGATACTTATTCCTCAATTGAAGGGATACCCTCAAAAACATTGTGTCACTTGTAATGAAATAAATGGAACATATTGAATTTTTAGTATAAAACAACATCCTATTTTGAGGTGAAACAACTAGTTTATGAATCAAAATCACTCTATATAAGGTCTTATTTACCATACTCAACCCAAATACTGAAGATTACCTAGCCTCATGCCTACAGATTGGTTAATGAAATGGATTATCATATAAATATGCAAATAGATAAATTTGAATTGAGGACATTAACCTATTATTATAGGTGGCATATTTTATAGGTAAGTGATTTTCCCACATTCCACTAAAATCTAGAACATGCACCCAAAACATGTCCCCTATTTTATATATCAGTATTTCTTACTTCTTATTGGTTTGAGGATGAAAGCTCGTACTCAGCTTCAACTAAGACCTTATCTCCTTCTGTAGGTCTTTCTAAAATCGTGATGTGAACCGATAATATCTTTCAAATATAAAAATTCATGTCAAAATATGATGTCACATTATCTCCCAAATATTTTTATTTCCCAACTCATCAAATTAGTTCTTCTCCCTATTTATTATGAAGTGATCCACCTTGGTAAACTAATCCACTATCACCCAAATAGTGTCCCAACCACCTAAGGTCCTAGGAAACCTTATAACTATGTATATCATCAACTCATCCTACTTCCATTCAGGTAATTTATGTAGATGGAGAAACCATTTAGGTATCATATGATTAACTTTCATCTTAGGACCTATTAGACAATGGGAGATAATGCAAGCAATGTCTCTCTTCATGTCGAGAAACCATAACATTCATCTAAAATCATGATACATCTTGTTATATCCAAGGTACACCACCCAATGTAAAGAGTTATAGTATCTCATCAACTCACCTCTCATGGAAGAAAGGACCATCACCTTTCTATGAACTAGAATCACACGACTTTTTCCAAAGTCCAACCTGAAATATATCCATTTTCTAGTAACCTCTTGTACATGATGACACTCTCTGGATTAATCTACTAACTAGTATTTATTAATTTTAATAATTATGATGTGATAATTTAGGGTTCAAAATCCAGCACCCCTTGATCATTGGTTATTCTCACCTACCACTCTAACATAAAAAACATGAACATTCTTTCATCCCCTAACATTCAGTCACCTAATTCCTTCATATTCCTACTAAGGGAATCTACAACATCATTTCCTTTATGAGGAGTATACACCATCTCAAATTTTCACACCTATTAGTACTCTACCCAATGCCTCTGATGAAGATTTAGGTCATGCTGAGAGAAAATATACATCAAACTCTTGTTGTTTGTATACATGATAAATCTCTTACTGAAGAGGTAGTGTCCCCAAATTTTCAATACATGAACCACATCCACCAACTCTAAGATCCGAGTGTGGTAGCTATTCTCAAGGGGTCATAGATGATGACATCTGTAATGAAATACCATATCTCCCAACACTAAAAAACTCTGAGGAAAATACTGTACATTTTTACATATACAACCTACCAAACCCTAGGACTTGGAATAATTAGGTTCATAGATAACATTAACCTCTAACTCAACTCAAATAAGCCTTATTCACACTAATCCTCCCATTCCAAATTAACCCCCTTATTGGTTATCATGGTCCTGGGGACATTCAGGTAAGAAAATTATAGAATGAACCGCTTCCAGTACCTATCTATCCTGAAAAAAATTTAATCATGAACACAAACCTCTATTGGTCATAAGGAATGAATATATTCACCTTCAATCGATCATCTGATATTATTAAATGAGAACCATGTTTTCATGAACTCTCACCTCTTATATCTAATAGTGACAGTTAAAGTAATTTTTATAAATATGATATTCTCAAAGAATACTCAATATAATATATACATTTCTAGTAAGTTTTTATAATGTATAGGAATATATTTGGATGTCATCAATGAACACAGAAATGAAAGAGTCTATATGTGTTGAAGAGATCATATTCATGAGGTCTATAAACATTTTCAGATAATTCTTCAATCTAAATGGCATGAAGAGATGCTCAGACAACACAAAAATGATCCTTAACGCTATCCATGATATTTATTCCTCTATGAAATGTAGTTGATGGTATCCCAAAAATAGATTAATCTTAAAAAACAATTGGTCCTCTCTCAATTGAACAAAAAAATTTATTAATTCTTGTAAATGGATTCATGTTCTTCACTGTGAAAGAATTTAACTTCTTATTGTCCACAAAAAGATTAATAATATCATCTTCAATATTGGATATCAACACCAGAGAACCCTAAGGGTTAGTGATCATATTAATAATTCATTTATTCTCATGATCATCTAACTTCACCTTGATCTCTTTCAATTCAACTAGAGTCATCTAATACAATGGAATAAATATAGGCCATGAAATGTACATAATATCTATCTCAAACTCAGATTTCCTACATAGAGGAAACACTAATAAATACTCTTCAAATACATATTCTTATAGGTCTAACAGTGGAGGAGAATATGAGGGATTCACCATCTGATCTACTATATAATGATAATGCTAGCCAATTGTGCTAAAAAGGATTCTATGTAAGGACGATTCAGTCCCAATCTACCTTCTTGACATCCAAATCACTGATTAATATGAACTTATACCCTATAGGTGATGTAAAATCCACTCGTCTCCATAAACAGTCGATGTGTGGATGATAGTTGGTTAAGCATTCCATTCCATGGATCATGTCGAAACCTATAATATCTGTAATTATTAATCTTCACATATGTTTGAAGATAGAAACCACTATAAAACAATCTAGAATGATATGAATATTATCTACTTTTCTTTTATAGGGTTGTATCAATATACAATAACAAATAAGATAATTTAATTAGAAAATCAAACCCAGTAACCAGTTGAGTTGAAATGAATTAATGGTGGGAGCCTATAGAAAATAATGAAATAAATATTGTATAAGAAATAAAGACATTACATCACACTATGGAATGATCCTCATCACAATCTTCCAAATCTTATTCAAACATATAATCCCTACCGTAAACCACTCCATGATGCCCTAGAGGCTCATCAGTCACATGATTCCTCATCCCTTATGGGGTCTTCACTTACTATTAAGGTCATGTACCCATAACATAGCCTAGAATTATCATAAACATCCTCAAATAACTTTTAAAAAACTGCTTCATATTCCATATGTTGGAACAAATATGATAGGTCCACAAATAATATGTATAGTCCTAAAGAAAGTGTCCCTTCTTCCAATAGTTATTTCACTTGGAATAGTATTCTCTGATATTGGGATCCAACAAAAATCTTCCATCCTTTATCTATTTCGACCATTATAGGATCTACCCTCTGACATTTTCTTCTTCTTCCAAAAATAATCAATTGTAATTTCAATTTAAAGAACAACATCTTGACCACTAGAAGAAGGAAGAAGACTTGTATCTATGTATTCCTAAAATCCCTTCTCAATCATCTAGGTGTTAGAAATAATTACCACATAGGTTGTAAAATAAATATTCTTGAACTAATATTTCATCTCTAGGAAAAGATTAAAGTCTAAACTTATGTCCTTCTATTCATCATTCCCCACCATAAGCTGAGAAAATTGAATCATCTCATTGAATCATGTTAAATATGTGGAAACTCTTATCATCTACTACTAGAGATCCATGATATCTTGATTATAGTCCACATTTATTGAATATAGAAAGAAATTCTTAAATAAGAGTTCCTTTATATTTCCTCAAATCATGCCTTCATGTCAACCAACCCACAACATGATATCCCACTTTCATCCCATCATGAATTTAAGTAAAAAGGTTTCAATTATAGCCTTTAAATCTTATGGGGTCTCTAACAGGTCAAAAATTATCTCAATGACCTATATCCAATCCTTCATATCCTAAGGGAATCTACTGATAGGGAATAATGGGGGATACTAGAGTTGAAAGTCACACACAATAAACCATTATTGGACCTCCCATTTAGGCACATCTTCCTAGAACATGCTCTATATGAATGGGTCCTGGTTGGAGTAATTATATTACTTGACTTACTGGGGTAACCATGGGAGAATTCTCGATTACATCCTCTTATAAAATAGGTAGTGTAACTGGGTATTCAAATCATCTATGAGGAGGAACTTTTTAAATTTCTAGAACAAACCTTAGATAAATCGAATAACATAAATATGAAGTCTTCTAACAAAACATAGGTACACATAAGGGTTCACAACAATGTTTAAACTAGGGTTACCCCCATGAATGAGGCATAACCTACTAATAACTACAAATAACCCATTCTAAGAATCTATTATCTATATATTAGTGAAAACCACATATATACACTATGACAACCCTGCTTTTATTACAAACTTAAACATGATTTATTACATAAACTATTCACTTGATACAACATGGATGATCAAGAGGTATAGTGTCTTTGGGTCTTAGGATCATTACCAAAGAACTTAAAACATTAAATACAACATCTTTATTGAAAACGTCTTTTACATGACCACTACATTCCCTCATACTTAGCATTGCATTGGATAACCTGAGGACATGCATAAGAAAAGGGGTGAGCTATAAAGCCCAGTAAGGGAATAAACATGGAATAAATGAGGAGTACAATAGATGTTAGAAAATAGTAATATCAATATATCACAAGAGAAACATGAACATAAAGGCATGATAAATCATGATAATCATAAAATGTAAATGTGGAAACAACACTTAACATGGAATTAGCATGATCCATGGATCATTGAACATGGAGCATGAGTAAATCATCATTGCACATGAAGCATGAGTACACCCTAATTGCACTTGAATTATCATGATTCAACACTCATTTTACATTACATATCATGATACTATACTTTACCCAATGCATTGGAGCGCTATTAGGGCGCACCCTTCTTAAACATTTCATTTCACGCATATGTGTGCCACATGGATCATAAAACATGGATTTATACAACATAATAATTTATTCTTTGACAAAGGATTGTGGAATGAAACTTTATAATCAATAAGTAAATGTAAATGAAGGTAAATAACCTTTATGGAGAAATGGGCATGGTATTCACTACACAATGGCATTGGCTTAGAAAATCCTTGCAATTTCAGCTGCATAACGGCGTGATATAAGAATTCATAAAAATGGTTGATGAGAGAGAAAGGGGTGTCTCATCATATCTAAATGAAATTTACAGTAAGGGGGTCATATAGATACATGTCCCAACAATTGTAATGGAATTTAGATTCATGATACAAATGTATTGTTTGAATGTAAATGAGGAGAGAGAAGTTACTTTCGGAATTTCGGCATAGTATTGGGTGTACGTGGGAGGAATTTAATGAGAGATAAAGGGGTCTACCATCATTAAAACAATAAGAGGGAAGTATGGGGGAGCTGAGAAACCATACCCCATCATTTATAATTGAACTTAAAAGGGCATAAAAATATTAAGTAAATTGGACAAAAAAGTGAAAGGAATTAAAACCCTTACGTGGAAGTGTGCTTCCAAAGGATTGAGAGAGGATTGAGAGAGGATTCTTGGGAGCTTGGGGCACCTTGGGAGGATTATAGAGAGATTAGGGAAGAGGTTAAAAGAACTCAAAATTCTTTTAGTGAGGAGGAAGTGGGATCATGGGTGGATTTATATAGGAAAGGTGAGTGAATTATTTATTATTTAGGTTTGGGACCCCTTACATTAAATTAATCCAAACCACAAATCAGCTCCTAGTTTTTGCCCATGGTTTTTGGAAAAGGGGATAGGAAAACAATATTTTATAGGTCCAAAGTCCGAACTTCTTAAAATAATGGGGTTGCTTATGTGGAGATGAGTAACACTCCCATGGAAAATAATTTAAAAAGACAAGATGTTTAATAAGTCTTGAGGGCTCCATTAATGCTTTGTAAAATAAGTCAAACAAACCCAAAATCACATTATTTTAATGGTAAAAATTATATTGTCAGAACATAAATCTTATAGTATTTTATTACATCACTATTGGGTCATTATGATGTCATAAAACACATTATATATTTAAACGGTATTTAATTTTTACCCAAAAATTTGACTATATCTGAAAATTATGAAAAATTCACCATTGGATAATTTTGACGTCCTGATTCCAAAAATAACATTTATTTTATCTAAATAAATTTCTAAATATGTTAATATTCACTTTTAAAATAAAAACCGACATTTATAAAAAATTCACAGGTTTTGACCAAAATGGCTTTCAAACCTTAATAAAAATTACAATTGCATTCATAAAATTATAAGATCATTTATATTTAATAAAAATTAATTTAGTAATAAAAATTTTATTTTATTAAAATATTATTTAATTCAAAAATCCCTTAATTTAATAAAATAGAATTATTAATTAAATAATAACTAAAAACACTATTTGTACTTTAAAAACTATATACAATGTATAAATAATGAGAAAAAGTATATTCATTATTACATACAAAAATAATGTACATGAACATAGTACTAAAGATTTGTTACATAACCCCTTAAAACAGCCTCATAAGACCTAAGGGTAAGGTGTAAGATGGTGACAGACTCTTGGGGTGGCTCAGATAACATCGCTTGAGTGGTAATCTCTATCAACTTCCACTTTTCTCGTAGACGGTCCTGTTCGAGCTTTACATGATGAAGCTCAGCTTGAGTTTGGTCAAGAGCGAAGCCCAAAGATGCCACCTCTTTTCCGAGCTCTGAAAAATCGGCTTCGTATGGAGCAATTCTACTGGATGAGGCCATCGCTTCCTTTGTCTGAGTAAATTGGGTTTGTTAAAGCCCTATATTTATTCTAATAATGTGATCACTGTTCAATGGCTATAAAAGCAATGATCACAATTCTAAACAAAGAAGATGACATTTTATATAAAATTTTTACATAAAGATACATTTAATTAGATTTAGTGGGATTTCCATTAATGAAACTTTGAGTCGTTACATGCACTCAAGCACAAAATACATAGGCTCAAATTAAAAAATCAGAATATAATTCACTAAAAAAATATATCACAATTTAAAAAGAGATTTTATTCTTTTGGGTCTATTTAACATAATTAACCAGTAGATGGAATTTCATTCTACATTCCAAACATGATTTATAAATTTGCACAAAATCCCACAAATTAATATATAAACATCATGTGTATCATCCAAGGGGAATTTTAAATAAATATGACATCAAATATAATTAACACGCATTACCACTTTATCATAACTTGGAGCTCAATTATAATGTGTTGTCCATGAAGTGAAATTGATCCCCTAACAAAATTATAACGATCTCGTATCCTATTTACCCAAAAAAATCAAGGTAATGAGAAGAAATAAGTTAGTGAAATTGGTGATATTATAAAATTTTATAAGACACTAACCTGCACAACTAGATCTGATCCAGAATTCCACATGACCGCATGCAAGCCTCCCCATACTAAAGTGAATATCGAATAGTTGTTAGGGATAAAGGATCATTATAGGGTGAGTCTTCCTCAGTACTATATATCTTCAGAGTACCATAAAAGAAATGATAACAATAAATCAAAAAAACAATGAATAAATAAAAAACTTTCAGAGTAGATGCATAAAAAATAAAAATCCCCATGGATTGTGAATATGGAATGTTGGACATATAAACCCAAAAAATACAATAAATACCAATAGAAAGTGGATCAATGTAAGAAGTAAAATATAAAAATATAATATTTTTGCAATTAACTAGTGTGAGGTCCATCCTATAATTCGTAAAATCTACTTCTAAACCAACTTAATTATCCAATATGGTACCCTTTTTCTTCAACAAATAACTGACCATTAAATCAATAAGTCCACTGAACTACGAAATTATGGTGTGAATACAAAAAATCCATAGAAACCATCACCACACCATAATGCAAGTGCATAAGATATATAGATGCATGTAACAAATGAAAAGAAAATAAAAATAACAACAAGTTTTTAACACAATAACAACATATATGTCGTGTCCCTAAAGACTGGATCTACCTACTTTGTGTCCATGAAAAAAGGGATTTAAACTATCATTCTAACACATACCCCTTGATGGGAAAACCCAAAAACGTGTATGACACATCCCACTAATTAGGATAGCCCAGGAAAATTCTTACCAATTTTGACACATCCATCTTATGGGATTGCCTAATATGATCAACCAAAACACATAATTTTAAATGAAATAAGAATAAAATATATGAAAAAAGTTTCCAATGGTATATAAAAATCAGATTGTATCAGGTAATAATCATACCCATCGTAATCAATATTCATGAAATTCAGGGAAAATCCTCGCAAGCTACACACACCTAATATGTTCAAACATGAAACATAATCCTCGTGTGGATATAGACACATGTAAACATCAATAATAATAACTTATATAAACCATGAACTAAGGTTAATGGATTCATACCTTAGGTATAATGAAAATCAATGGAAATGGTCATCGTCTGAGTCCAAAAGCACCACTGAATCCAAGAACCAAACATAGATCGAAACATTTATAAATATAGGGTAATGTTTTAAGAGAAATAAAGCCCTAAAAGTATGTTAAGACCAAATATACTAGAGAGCATGTAATGTTGACAATGATGTAAGTCTGATTCTTGCGAAAACTGAAAATCCTAGATTCGGGGTTCCAATTCTATCAATTTTCAACAATAACATATTATATGAATCCAATACACCTAGATATGATAAATAAATTATAGCTAAAATTAATTTTAATAAAGGATAAGAAAAGGATATTGACTTAAAATGAAGAAGAACTCATTGAATCTACAATGCATGATCAAACCATTTCCCATGCATTAAAAATAGTATATAGAAGTGGAGGATAACACAATAAATAACCAATAGATGGATCATAGGTAATTAGGATTCGAATTGGTCATAAAATAATTAGAAAAATTGAGTGGAGGGTGTGTTTTAAAAAACACCTATAAAATTGTTGTGATCAGTATGATCTAAAGGACCCCATCAACTAGAATCTGGTATACACTTGTTGACCAGTGTTCATTGGGTGGAACCATTTTGACTGAGGAACCCTAATTGAAATCAAGTTGCATATAGATTCATGATTAAATTCCTATTAACTCCACCAACTGGTCATGAGATAATTTAGCTTTTTAAATCTACATCAATCTCAACAACCAAGACTACCTATTTTTTCGTCCTCTCTAACCCCTCTAACCATCCTAAAAAACTCTTAAAAAATTCTAAATATATATATATATAATTTGAATAGATTAATACCTATGTTTCAATAAATTAGTGATCATGTTAACATTTAGGTATAATTTTAGGTGACATGTCATGTATGATTTTGTTCTAGCATAAGAAGATAAATAATAAGGATTCATGCTTGAGGAGAGACTCAACATTATGTTACTGTCTCCACTATTTGGGTTCTTTTTTATTCAATAATTGGTTAGGATGGTGGGAAACCATTTATGTGTATACGTATGCTAACCATGGGGTCAATTACTATTAAAGTGTGTCATTATCTATATAATATTGAGGATTGGTCTTTACCTAAACATCCTTTCTCTTACTTTGATGTTATACGGTGATGATGTTTTTTATATGTTACAATAATTATGTACTGAGAATATAATGTACTCATATTGGTTATAGACTTATGTTTCTCATCGCTAACCCTTACATGAATGTGGTCATGTATTTCCAAAGTTCAAGCCAATGATCTGTTTTCTAGGCTTGGGTGTTGTAATAACCAACTAAAATTAATGTATCATTTTACATGGATGAATTATCATTTCCACTATAATTATTATTTGATAGATATAGGTTTTATATATTCTTTTTAATTAGGGAAATATTTTTTTAAAATATGATTTATTAAAAAACACTTATAAATTAAAATCCCTCTAGTAAACCCACCTCTTAGAGGGACTTCATATATTAAGGAATTGGGTTTGAATTAGCGGTATAAAATCATAGTAGTAATATTTTTCTCTAATTAATCATTATTCACACATTGAAATTCAATTATTTTTATAAAAACTATTTTATATAATTTTTCATTCATGATGTTAAATATAAATTAAAAATTTTAAATGTAAATACGATTTTATATTATATTTAGATGTTAATTATGAAAATGAATATGGGACTCTTTTATATTAATTTAATTGAAAATAGATAAGAAATAATTCACTGTGAACAAATAAATATTGAAAAAAAAATTAGTACTTATTTGTATAAAATAAAAGAAATAATGATTATATAATTTCCAAGGAGTAGAAATATGTGTTGATAAAAATTTATACAAGTGGATCATGTATGAGAATAAATATATTATGTTATTTAATAGGTTAAAATATTTTAATTAATTATTTATCCACTAAGAAAGGAATGATTTATTAAATTGGTTATACAAGGACAATGATAATCAGATGATGATAATGTTATGGACACTGAGATAGACATTTTACTTGTTTCAAAATGAAGAAAGATGAATATCAAAAATAACTCCTCAATATAAGATATCAATTTATTCATAGGTAATGGAAATTAAGTTTTTATAAATTTGAAAATTATAATTATTTAGAAGAAACTTAGAGAATGAAATTTAATATTTATACACTTACGTAAGAGTAAGGATAATTTTGATGATGAGTTTCAAAAATAATTAAAAACTAATAATTTATAACCCAAAAGATATTTTTTATAAAATTTATTTAAGATAAAGAATCCATGACTCATTCCTTATGATAAAAGGTTAAACCAAAATAAGTTCAAAGTTGGTATTATTAAATAGAAAATTTTTAAATAATATTTTTGAAGTAGTCCTTATATTTTGGATGTAAGGGAAACACAATGGAATGTGTAACGATTTCATGATGCTCAGAAATAGATGTATTTGTAATGAAATTACACTATAATTATTATAAAATTTAATTAGTGGTATGAAATTTATAGAAATTATTTAAATGTGATACTCATATTCATATGGAATTGTATTTTAAAAGTAAAAACCAAAATCGAGAAATGAATATAAAAATATTCCTCACATAATAGGTAAATTTATCTTTTGAGATATGTAAATTTCAGGAAAAAAGATGAACTATAATAAAGAGATGTTGGATGGAAAATGAGTGACTATTAAGCACCAATGGCTATCATATTACAATTTAAATTTGAAATAATGATGAAAAAAATTAAAATATATAAAATTATAAAAATATTTCATAAAAAAATAGAGGATATAAAAATAATTTTACATAACTTTTATTAAATTAATAAGAAAAAATAGGAAACTATTATTTAAAATCAAACGATAAAGAATAAAGAGGATGAGTAGACAAGTCAAATTCCTTTACGTGGGGATTATTTGAATAAAAAACTATACTCGTATGATTTTATTATATTAAAGGAATGATTTTTTTATAATTTTATGTTAATGGAATGATATTTGTGTTTATTTTAAAAGGAAATGAAATATATTTATATCTATAATTCCTAATAGTAAATTAAACTGAATGCATGTTCATCCAAGGGGAAGGAATCACATTAAGAGGGTTATTATAAATTGAAAAAAAAATACATGTTAATTTATATTATATGAAATATATCAATATATTAATGAATTTGAAGATATTTTATTTTTCCATATGCGGGGATAATGATCATTGAAGAATTAACCATGTTTAGATTAAATAAAAATTATAAAATACATGTGAATTACATTGATGCAGACTCAATACTAAGGAAGATCTTGATGAAATGTAAATGTTTATTTATAGTTCTAAAATTATTTCTATAAAATATTTAATAATTAATATCATATTTAAAAAAGGATATCCAAGAAAGAAACTAGTTTAAGAATAGTTTTTTATTTTTTCAAAGAATATAAAACAATGGATAATTTTATATTTCATTAATATTATATTAATGGCATCGGTAAGTTGGTATAATCAAAATTTTCAAAACAAATAGAGTTTGAGTTTGAGGAAATAATGTTAATGAAAGATTTTCCTTCAATGTTTTTATTATTTTTTACAAATTCAACTAGAAATAACATGATCTTATAGAATATGATTGGGAATACAAATTATTTTTTTAATGTTCATAATATTTATTATGACCCCCACTCTATCCACTAATACCCCACCTAGGTCGGCAGTAAAGATAGATATGACCTTTGATTCCTAACTAAAATAGGATATAAGTCGGTGAGTGGCATCAAGGGTATATAAATGCATAAAATGTTTGGAATTACCCACAATATAATAAGTAAATGATAATGATAAGCTAATTAGGTCCACTAAATAAATACATTTCCAATCCTGATACATGAAATTTAATACCATGTTGAAATAATTAAAAATACCAAGTTTAATTGCTAATCAATCACCATGAACACTATAAACTCTTGAAAACCCACTATGATCTACACATAGCTTGATCAATCGCTGATGAGTTCCTAAAACACACACACACACACACACACACACATATATATATATATATTAGTGAAAATTCAAGTATACATGGTGGGATCCTCCTTGAAACTTCTTATAGAAATGTCAAAGAATAATGCTAAAGACTAGGGAATAAACTATGGAAATTAATTCATTACCCAAAATATGTGAAATATATCCAAACCATAATGAGGATTACTCAAAAAGTAATGCAAAAAAAGGGTAACATAACATCAAAATCATACGTATAAATGTATATATAAGAAATCTCATCGCACCACTTCTCTACAGGTCCATCATTCTCACACCCTAAGAGAAAATGTAGTGCGATTCAATCCCTTTTATACCAATAAAATCACACCACATATATATATATACATATATCAAGTCACATATGAATTGTTTTGAGTCATATCCAAACTAAACTTATCCTTCTTCAAGGTCTAATTTTTTCATTTGAATCAGTTAGTAATAGCTTTATTGAAATCATAACAAAGTCCATATTTCATCACATCCTCTAACCATGTAATATGAAAAAAAAAATTAATCATAGCCTGTACAATTATACACCATTACACAATCCTATATATCTTATTCATAAGTACACCTATAATAATGATATCCTTTTTTTCATGATATATTTATATTTAATAACTTCAAGTTTCTACAATCTATATATACATGTTTTGTAAAACTGGGATCCATCATATCTTGTATGACCATCTACCCAAAACCTTAAACTATCATAATATATATAGGAAAAAACAACATGTTATGTCAAATGGGATATTTCATTATTGTGGGTAGTAATCCATTTACTACCTCACCAACCTAGATATTACGAAAAATACGCAGAGCCCAAAACACTTGAGAATTTAAAGGAATCAAATTTGAGTGGTGGAGAATATGAAATACCAAAGCATAATGATATAATAATACATAACCACCATGGGGGAAATTATCCTACGCTAGACATTAAATATGGATAATATCCTTAAAGTTAACCTAGCTTCAAAATATATTAACGTGAAGATAATTTTTAATTAATCATATATGAATAAAATATCATCATCATTAATTATCGAATAATTTAACAACAACCATTTATTTTATAGAATCCCTTCATCAATTATATTTTATCATTTTTTAATTTCTATTAGATAATTGGTATTAAATATTCAGAAAATCTACTTACAAATTCTATCCCATGTTCTTTAAGCATCACATAACCATTACATGGTCTCCTATTAATGAATCGTTACCATTTTCAATGGCCATTCCAACAAATTCATTTATAATTAATTTTCATTTCATAATATTTTTTATTTAATTACATAACTAAATCTAATCTCATTGAACAAATATACAATAAGGTAATAATAATTTAAAAGTAATCATAGACTAACCAAAATGATAAGCCATAAGAAAACTAGAAATTTCCATTTCTCAACTCATTCCCATCCCGCTTAATAAGACAAAATATATTGAAACAAATCACATATCCTAGCCTATTCCTACCATTCTATGACCATCCACATCAAATAACTATCATTAAAACGTAAAAATACCATATCCATTAAAAAATCATCTAATCCAACCATATTTCAAATAAATCCATTACAACAGATCCATGATTCTAACACATAAACATTGTAAACACATATTTTCATCACAAAAAACTTATGTTCAAACCAAATTCATAGTAGAAAATTATAAAATATATATGAGTGATGTTTAATATTAAAAAAAGCCTCAAACATTTATTTTTATTAAAAAAATCAATGTAATCTTAAATTTACTTGTTCATGATTTTGTTTCAATGACAAGACACATAATATTCAATGTCTGAAAAAAAGTATAATCAACTAATAAAAATTATCAAAGTAATATTTTTGAGGTTATGTATTTTAATGAATAATGATGAACTCAAATTATATGCCTAATTAATTATTACATTAATCTTACTAGAAATAAATTATTCTGTTGATTTTAAAGCTTGTAAAAAAGGAAAAGGAAAAATAAAAATAAAAATATTTATTTTTTTCACTATCTAAAAAATATCATGTTGCATTCAGAAAAAGTATAACATAATTTACATGATATTATAGAACTCTTCACAATATATTTACATTAATTATTCTATGTTTTTATATTTATTAAGGTTAATCTCAAACATTTACTCATAGAAGATAAAACACATCCATTCTACATCAAAACATAAATATATAGAAGTTTTTTAATCCCCAGCCTTGATATGAAGCTTCAAGGAATATTATAAAATAATGGAATTTGGAATAAATTACCACCAAACATGATAAAACCACATCAGGACCTAACACCTGTGAAACTTCATTAACCACTCACAAAATATTACAAAAACTATGAAAAACCTCATTGTCATAATATTTTTTTTAAATGAAGAGATGTAGGGTAAGAACTAAAGGAGAGAAGAAGAATATCTTTGATTGATAGAGAAATTGATAACCATGAATTCCAAGGTAATTATCCTATATAAGGAGGAAAATGAACAATAGGGTTTTAACAGTTGTCAATAGTTTTTATAAATGAAGAAAAAGTCAGAATATAGTGATCTTGACCATCTATTTACAATGAAGACTCGATGAGAATTTTTAATGGAATTGAAACCTCATCTATGGTTGTGGTGTCTCTAGTCAAATCTAAATATAAAACCCATTTCTTTAAAAATATTTTAATCCCCCTCTCTTTTTAAATAATTTAATATACATTGAATAAGATCAACAGACACCATGACATGATGGTATCCAACATTCCTATAACACTATCTATCATAGTTCTCCTTATATTACTACCATAGAATAATGAAATTCTGCTAAATATTTCCATCCCACTATCAAATAGACCACAATAAGGATATCTCATTATAAAAAAAATATATCCTTCTAACTCATCATGAATTTCCATTAACATGTTATCATCATAGACACCAAAACAGTCATTTCAGATTTTCCTATTTCCATAGGTAAATTATCCCAATACCATTCTGAAACCATAGATTTCTCTCACCTTCTAATGTTACACAAATAAATTCTCCAAGCACCACACCTATCACCTCAATCATTTCCCCCTACATTGTGTCATATATAGTAATTCTTCACACACCACATCCGTCAAAATGGGTGTTTGACACCCATGTTCAATAAGAACCACTACATTAGCACCCACAACCATAGTTTGAGAATGAGTAGAACCAAAACCTAATCTATATATACCACCATGGGTGTTTTGGACCACCATAGTGACAAAACAAAACTCTCCACCATAGGAACACCTCTAAACACCCGCTCAACACCTCCAAATCATGATAAAGAAAAAGGAAGGGATTAAAAATCACGATTCCTTGTAATATTTTTTTATTAATGAATTTATCTATATTTTGAAAAAATTGGTAAGTTAAGGGACATTTGGAATCCTTGTAAAATTGGTAGATAATTAAATATAAATCTATATTAGTAAACTGCCCTTTTTTTAAATAATCATGAAGTTATATGAATGATAAAATTAATATATTTTTGGATGAAAATCCTAAATGGGATATTATTAAATCTTATGGTTGTATGTTTTTTGATTTATTGTCAAAAAAATATAATTTTCTTGTGTTTAAAAACCACTAGATAAGTTTATTAATTAATAAAATCACAGGTTTAAACCATTAAATAATGATTGTTTCATCTGATATATAATCCTGATTTGTATTTTTATTAACATCATGATTGTAAATGAATTTATGAGAGTATAATAATGGTAAAATAAAGTATTTTATATACCATTAATAATATAATGATACTTAACCATTATAATCATTTATAAATTTAATATGATTTGTATATATTCCACATTGATGATAAACGAAAATATAATATCTCATTTTTTGGAGTATCTAAATAATCTCAATAAATAATTTATAATGGTTGGATAATTTTATCGATATTCAAATATTGATATAGTGAAAAAAATATTCTTCTGGTTATTTGGATAAATTTTTTTTTATATGGAATATGACATAGTGTGTTTGACAGATGAAATTTTATAGTATTGAACATGTTATTTAATGAATATTTTTCAACAGAGTTTTATAGGATACAATGTTTCCTAGCTAGAAAAACAATTTAATATAAATATTTTTTTTGTAAAATTAAACTCAAACTATAACATCAACATATTTTTGTAGTTTCCATTTTTTGCATCAAATTTAATTGGATATAGAGAAATATACCATAGAGTCAAATACTTCATGAGTAAAATTGAAAAATATAAACCCAAAATATTCTAGTTCAATTTTGTATTGATAGGATATTTTATAGGTAATTGGCATTTTTACATATAATTTTTCCCTGCAATATATCACATAGAATGATTGAATTTAAATGGAAGAACCTAATTTCTCATAGCCATTTTAATAATAATTTTTTAAAATTTTAAAACAAAACTTATATAAATAAAAAATAAGATGATAAAATTGAATAATCCATGCCATGGTGATGTTGAAATATTATAATATAGAGTATTTTTCATATAATAAGACAAAAAAATGTTGTTAAACATTGTAAATAGAGAAAAAAATTGTTTCACGCTATCATTCATTGAGGTATTTAAAATATAACTCTATTCTTTGTGAATAGAAAGAGTAAAATATAAAATTTTATAAGGTGTTTAAAAATGTATAACCATAATGACCCATTTATTGCATAAATGATTATAACATCATTTTCTAGAAAAATATGAAAAATATTACAAATATTAAAGTTGATAGGCTAAGTGTCTTGGGAATATTAGCTTCATAAAACATGAATACTTATAAAACATTAAAAATAATTGAATACTTTATAATAGTCCTCATAAATGATTTCAAGATCTTTGTAGTTCATATAATTAGTTTTATATATACAATACTGAAAGGGATATCAAAATTCCTAATTATAGGAGGAATAATTATGATGATCAATAATTAACATGTGTATATCAATGGGAATAATCATAATTATATCATATGTATGGAATCCTAATCATTTGAATAAAATTAATAATTCATGAAAAGTACCATATTCATGATAATGCATCCTTATAAAATAATCCTAGTCATATTATCAACACATCATAAAATTATTGACAAAAATCAATGAATATTTCCATGTATAAAATTATAAAAAACCTATTTGAATCATATCCATGTATTAATATATATTTATATATAATACTTTACCAATTCACTATAATTAAATATAATTATTAGTGCACCTATCACATCATAATGTGCTCGTAATCATGTATTCAATATAAAAAATGTAACATATATAAATCATAAACATGAAGAAAAACCATGAGAAAAATTGGGTTTTATAGAGATGTAGAAAGGTGTATGAAGGAGAATAATTTGGGAGGTTCCAAAAACATCAAGAGAAAGGATCATTTTGGATTTTTGAATACAAATAAAAGAAAATATTTTATAATGAGGATAAGAATAAACAGAAAGATGAGTCAAAGGGATCCATCTAAAATAATTTCATTATCCATAATCATTGAATCATGGCTATGAAATCCTCTCAATTAAGTAGAAACATCAATATCAATAGAATAATAAAAGGTAAATTTAAAAGTCATTTTAATATATTTTATAGTAATTATTGGGCAAAATATGGAGAAATATGAAGTAAATTCGAAAGAAAATAGAAAATTTGAGAGTCCCCTTACTTTAGGTCTTGTTTTCTTTTGACCCGATTTTATATACTATATAGTCAAAATGAATTTATGAAAACATTTATATAAAAAAAATACATTATTTTTATTTATTATTGATCTATTTCAATCATATGAGTTTGTTTATTAATCTTTGATTTGAGTTGAAATAGTCACAGATTCTTATGTTTCCATTATATAATTTTATTTTTAATTCATTTTTTGGTTCATTTTTATTTATCCATTAGATTAATTGTCTATATAATCTTAAAAATAAATATATATGAATATTTATACATCATACATAATTTTCCTAACTATTCATAAATGTAATGATATGTATAGAATTGAAAACATCCACATAGGTGATAAACCAACCATTAGTATTAATTTTCAATGAAAATGGAGAGATGAAACACATATACATTATAAATAGTTTAAAATATAATAATTCAGAAATTAAATTTTTTTGATTTATAATTTACACTAACTAGCTATAAAGGAATTGATAAATAAAGAATTGATATTTTCCACACATGATGTAAACCAACCATTAATGAGACCATATCAAATTAAATTTTATAATTAGTTCAAAGGCAGCAAACCAACCATTAATGAGTCTTTATAATTTCCTAACATATGGTAAACCGAACATTAATGAGAGATATACTTTAATATTTTAATGTTGAAATGAAAATTGATATTTTTATAATAATTATTAAAATAAAATTTATTAAAATGTAAAAATATACTCTATTTGTGTTTTTAAATTGAATATTTTTCATTTAATTTAAATATTTATTTTTAAATATTTTAATCAAGTTAAGTTTTATATATATATTTATTTACTATTTAAATGGTCAAAACAGTATTCTAACATTTATGATATTATTCCAATGGTCATATTAATATTCTATTTTTCATGTTTACAACACCAATAGTCATATTGGATTTATACTGCATAAAAAATACTTCTCTATTTTATCGTTTTTCATTTAATTGGCCATCAATGAAAGTTATCTTTATTATTTAAAAAACTACAACCATATTTCTAATTTTCCACCTTTTTAATGTTTTTTCTCTGGTGTGTGATATTTTTAGGCGACAACAGCCTGATGGATTTTCAATTTCTAATTATTTTATTTTTTTTTATTATATCATTATCAAATTTTTAATTTTATGGAATTTTTTTTCCTTTATATGTAATATTATATATTGAAAGAATAAAGTATAGTTGCTTTTATTATGTGGCGAAAGTGTTTTATATTATACCTAAAACCAAAAAATAAAAGACTTACATATTAAGAAGGTATAGTTCACATATAAAATTTATGGTTGCTACAAGGAAAATAAATATTACTAAAATGTATACCGTTCCATTTATAAGTAAAATATGATATTTTTTATATACAAATTAT
Organism: Viscum album; assembly: GCA_963277665.1. NCBI lineage: Eukaryota > Viridiplantae > Streptophyta > Magnoliopsida > Santalales > Viscaceae > Viscum > Viscum album. The sequence continues at coordinate 1,245,035,576 of OY728143.1, forward strand.
TTTTAAATTAAATTAATGGGTAATTTTTTCTAGACTAAGTCTCAATCCAATCTATTTCTGTAGAGTAAGAGTTTAACTAGACAAACCGTGTCATAGTAACATGTGACCATTTTTGGGTTGTGTGAAAATTATATATATAAAAATTAAAATATATATTATTCCTCTGAAATTTAGAATATGATATTTTTTTAATAATTATTTAAGTTGAATTATTTTGACTATGTTTTAATAGATATTAAACTCAGTAAAATCAAAAAATATCTTTAATACATTATAAAATCATAGGTCTCCATACTATGTCTTAATGACTATAATAAAAAAATATGTATTTTATGAAAGAAAGAAGCAGAAAATATGTGACATTAAAAATATACCTACAATAAATGGAATCACGGAAAGGGTAAGTAATTAAATAAAATAGTTTTTATTGAAATATAAAAAATAGAATAGGTGATAAGTTTAATCATTAAAATTTACGCGAATATCCAATAATGTAAAAGAATAAGGATGAAATGTAGATATAAATTTTCAATGAAAACTCTTCTATTTGGGAATTAATCTCATTTAAATATAGGGGAAGTAATGTTATTTATTATTTAGATATAAAGATTTATTTATTTGAAATAAAAAAAGATCAAATCTTCTATAATTGTGTTTTTCACATATTTTTTGTACAGAAGAAAGTGGTACTAATAATATATTCTCATTCCACCCCCATATATATATATATATATGGTTTTTTATTATTTTATTATTTATTAAACTAATTTTTTGTGGAACCCATGATCTCATATCATTGATGGTCCTTCTCAAAGAAGTGTTATGAGTGAGATTAAAATAGAGTGACCATTATAATTAGAGGTGTCATAATCATTAATTTTTATTCATAAACGATTATTGTAGTGATCATGGGAGACCGGTTATTTTCCATTTATACTCATTAGACTGTCTCATCCATAATAGAGGGTGAACTAAGTAAAATCATTATATCGAACACATGTAAACTTTTTATTTTTTTACTATGATTAAAAAATTATTAATTTTTTTATGTATGTATAATTTTATATTAAATAAATATATGATAAATTAGTTTTTAATTATTGAAATTAGTCTCCTCCACCATTCATGGGAAATATCGTCTATTAATGATGTGGGTTCTAATAGAATAATTTGGTATCAATTTTATTTATTTTATATTTAGTAATAAATATATAAACAAATACACATATAAAAAATAAAATATTTTTATTTTATGAGTAAACATCATCATTGATTTTTTTTCATTTTGATATTTATAATGTATTAATTAAAATTACTAGAGTCTTTTAATTTTTGTATAACAAATTATTTATCTTATTATTTTTACTTTCATTATATTATTGTTATTCTGATTTATATCGCATGTTATTTAAACCATCGCATTTTTTTCACATTCCTCCACCTTAATTATATGAGATGATAGAATTATTAAAATCCTACCAATTTATTGTACTCACCCCTACATATGGATTTAATTGGGTTTCCTTGAATTAAATTTTATATATTTTTAATTATTTTGAAATTTAAGTGAAGGCTCCTTAGAATGAGGTAAATTGTCACATAGTGTTGACACCAAGTGTTGTTCTAGAAAATTTTTCTAGTCTTCGGAGATTGTGTTAAATAATTTGAGTATTTAAAAATTTATAATTTATGAATTATCCCATAGATTTATTTTTTCTTGGAAATAATATTTGGAGAATAGATATAGTGGATGTAATTATGTCATGTATTTTATTATTTATAAAACAAATCTTGTTAAAACTCATATATAATAATGATTATTTTGTGGTTTTAGGTATTTAATACATATTTTAAGTTACTGGACAATTAATGGTGGTTTTATGAATTATTTTGGAGGTTTTTGTATTTGATATGTTTTGTATTAGACATATTACTAAGTCATAAATTCATAAGAGTCTTTGTAGAAAAATCATATGGGTCAATCTGTACTGTAGTCCTAAAAATAGAAAAAATATAATATAATCTCTTTGTATGCATAAGTTAATTTTTTCAAACTCTGAGAAAATGGAAAATTAATCATAACAGGAAAGTCATCATGTGGCGTGTATAGTTAACTATGATAAAATAAGTGACAATGTGACCAAGTACCTAATTCTTAAGTGTAAATAGGATTTTTTGTAAGAGTCGTCCTAAAAGATCAAAAAAATATCTAAGTGTAATTTAATAAGAATCAATAATATATTTCTAAATGTCCATCTTCAAATAAAATTATTTTCATAATATTAACTATGATTGTGTAATATTCATTACATAATTCATAAGAGGCATTATAGAGTTAAAGGGAAAATGTTAGTATAATTTTGATATATAATATGAATCATTTTAGAATTTTTAAAAATAACTTTTATTTCATTAGTATTTCTCCAAAAATCAATAAGGTTCATTCTAGATATGAGACTAAAATTTTGAAAAAACCCATAGAGTATACTGAAAATGTTAGAGTCAGTTTTCATGGATTTATAATGGTCACCTGAAGTGTTATTTAAATTCATAAGGGTTTAAGGATTTTTCAAATTTTATAATTCTTGATTTTTAATGTGGAATTATTTTTATAAAATAATAAAATTATCAAAATAATTAGTTCATGAAAATTAATGATAATTAACGATATCATATTACATAATGACTAATCAGTTTTATCATGGTCTAAATATCACAAAGGGGGTTTTTATATTAGACTAGTTAGAAGAAATGGATTGTTTTAAGGACATGTTGTTTCTACATGACTATATAGCCTTAGATAAAATAATACGATCCATATTCCACAGTGATAAATTACAATAATTAAGGATCATGTTTTTCAATGGGAGATGGCTTGTTCAAGATGCCAAAAAATGTGTTGTGTCATGAAGGATGTATCTGTTCAAGGATAACTTATCAAAAACACTATTTTGTATATAGTAGCATTGTGTTTTATGCCAAATTCTACCTGGATAGATCAAATGACTAAAATAAATTAATAATAAGGAGGATATGTTGAGAAATTACTTTATAAAAGTTAGTGGAAATTATTTCAGTTAATATGAAAATAAAATTCAATATTGAACATGAATCCTCTATTGCATGAAAAATATATAAAAAGGAACATTCGTGCATGAGAAAAGGATTTATGTGTTTGGTAATGAAGAAATTTGGTACATAATATGAGAGTGTAATAACTTATTATATTATTTTGGAGAGATAAAAAGGTGTGTTATATAGTTTACTGTGAATAGAATGATATTACTTATTAGAAGTGAAAGTAAAATAAGAATAAGAAAAACAATAACCCAATTGTTTGTGTGTAATAATTACATATGTTTTTTATGGGGAGGAATATAAATACACTCCTATTAATTATAATGAAAAATTATTGGAGAAATATAATTTTTTATGAAATAATCATCAGAGGAGAAGGATAATATCTCATTCAACAGTTAAAGATAATAGTTTACTTTTTAAAGAGAGTTTTTAGGATACAACACTTTTATTGTCTTATATCATATGTAAAGGATTTTATATAATAATTTATATCTAAAATGGTTACTTTAGTGTATTTCATAGTTTTAGGTGAGTTTGGATCATTCGAAGGATTAGATATACATTTTGAGTAGTGAACAATGTAAACCATGTTTTCATTATTTGATGGTTTACTCAATGTGTGTAAGATATGAAGTAAGATCAATCACACTAACAAGTTTTGGATATAGATTCTAAAATAAATAATAAAAATAAAAAATTATACATTATTCACCAATTCATCCCTATTCTAAAACGTCATTGTGATTGGGACCACCACAAAAAGATTACTAAAGTCATTGAGGATTTTTATTTAACATGGATGTTGTTTCTAAGAATCATAGGAACAAGTATTTTTTGTTTCATATCCATAGATAATAGGTAATTGATTTATTAAATGGATACTATTTATCGAGTCTCGCTTATATAGAATAGACGGATTATCAGGGTACCGAACCATACTTTGCAATGGAAAAATGTTAAGGAATGGATATGATCTTTGACAATGAGAAACCCCATTATTACTATTGTCACTAAACCTTATAATGATACTAATATTAAATTAAATAATTTTATTATGTAAGGATGTTATATGAATAAGGAATATTTAATGGATTATAAAATAATTTATAATGATTCTCGAAATTCTATAAGGATCTGTGAGAATAGAGGCTCTCAGTTTTAATGTTTTATTTTGGTTAAATTATAATGGGACTACATGGACTTATTTAATATCTACACCTTACTATATTTAATAAAAATTTAAATTTATTTTATGATAATTTTGGAGACTCATATTTTTAAAGAAATTTATTTAAAAAATAAAAAATATATATATTTACTTAAATTTAAAATACATTGATATTTTTTTTACTTTGATAAGAATAATAATATTTTAATTTTATAGAAACATTATATGAATAATATCATTGGAGTTTTTTTCATTTTTTAACTCATTAAATATAATAATAGATCATATAATATGTCTTTTATTCAATATATAATTTTAATATTAATATTTTTGAGATGTAATATAGAAGTATTTGGACATTAAAGTTAATGGGGTAAATAATATATTGATTATTAAGGGAGAATTTAGTTACTTTTACTGTATAAGACATCATAAATGAATAATAATATCTTTTTGTAGGTCATTAATTGTTTTTATATTTTTGAGATATTTAATGGTTTTAGGTGATCACTCTATAGTATTTATTACACATTGTTTAATAATAAAATTATTAATGTAGGATCTTGTGTAATTTTTTATGTATATTTAGAATAAAGAATTAAATTTAAAAAATTTATATGTTTTTGGTTCATTTTTTCTACTTGATATTTAAAACCATTTTCATTTTTTATCTCCATATTTTCTATCCCAAAAGTTCTCTGATCTTTTAAATTTATTAAATTTTGGAATTTTTAATTTGGGTTTTGTAGAGGTATTTACAAGTTAAAAATCACAAGGTGAACTACGAATTATCTTAGTATTATTAATCATATACTTCTAGATTCAAAGTCTTAATTCAATAAACACATATAAAACATCACTCCTAGCATTAATTCTAAAAATTTTAAATTTTTGAGATATGATGATTAGTATCAATGAAAATATTTTCTTACAATATTATGATGCACAATTTTTTAAAGCCTAAATTGATTCTAAATAAGAAGAATAAAAAAATACATTATAATAACACATTCTTAAGTGAGAGATTGAATGTTCACTAATTTAAATAAGTTAATGTCAATTCATAAAAAATTATAACTCGTTTTTCAAAGAACACTACCAATGTAATTAAAATGAGAAAACTTATAGGATTTATCCATTAAATGAATATAAAAGATTATTATTTTAATTATTATCTTGGATTTTGTGTTACCATTTTCATGATCATCCAATTGATAATTATTTAGAAAAATAAGTAAAGATGAAAGACTTATTTCATTATTTAGATATTTATTACATGAGTAAATTTAAAATTATATGTATATGATATTAGTAAGAATTACTATTTCATAATGTATTTGTATTATTTTTTTATAAAAATACATAGATGTAATGATTTCATGTAACTTCTTTTTTTAATGGTTGGGGTCGAATCCTCATTTTTTATTAATGCAAATAAAATACCTCTTTGAACTGGGTAGAGGGAGACCCATTACATAGACCGACGGCCTAATGGGAATTTATCCCAATACATGGCCCGTAGGCCCAATTTTTTGGCCCAAGGCTCATTCTGTGAATAGTACTTCTACAGTACCCGCCTACTACAGTACCACACAGTACCCGTCACCGCTGTAGTGCCCTACTGCCACTACAATATGCTACAGTACTACTATAGTACCCTGTGCCCAATGGGTTTTGAACCCCCATTTTTCATATAGGATCACAAGGTTCTTACCATTAAGATGAACCCCAACTATGTTCATGTAATTTCTATATTGCATAAAAGTTTTATAGGGATTATTATATGATTTATGGTTTGAATAAAACCAATATTATAAAACGATTCAATCTTGTAATATTCTTTAAAAATCTATTTATGAGTTTTTTAAATATTTATATGGGTTCTATCTTAACTAATTATAAATGAGTAACAAGTGTATACTCACAATAAAAAAATATATTATCATTCTAATAGTGAAAAATTTCGTTATAAAATATTCAAATAAAAAAATTATTCCAAGATATGACTTGATCATTTATCTATGTATATCATATTATTATATTTCTTAGAATTTTATTGATAAAGTGATAAGTTTTTATATGTTTCCTTCAAAATTTATTGAATTGATATTTGGTTGTGTGATTGATTTTCAATATTTTTTTCTGATTAATAGAAAAAAACATTGTTTCTTTATAGGAAAGTTCATTGTAATGGTTCCCCACATTATCCATTCCCATATTTTCTAGACTTATGATACTTATATAATACTATTTGGAATGATTCAAATATCAAAAAAATTCAATTTTATCCCCAATATTATTTTATCCATCTGAATCGCATAATTTTATTGGATGATTAATTTTTTTAGTGAAAATATTTATGTTATATGAATATTATATAAATAACATTAATTTAAATTTGAAAATTATCATTTCTCAGAATTAGTGATATAAAAGGTAACATATTTTTTTGGTATTAAAATATGAAATTCATAAGTCTATTTTTTTAACTCTACAAAAAGTGATTTTAATACTAATAAATCAAATTTTTCATACCTTTATTTGAAAAAAAGTGAAATAATATACGGATCCAATTTCATTGAAAAATATAATCTAATTGAATAAATATGATGGATTTGGTATTCATATTTTTATTAAATATAATAGTAATCTTCTAATCTTATTCATATAGGGCACTATACTTCTTGGATTCCTATTTAGGTCATGTGGATACATCATTATTTGCTAAAAAATATCTCTATTTTGGAGTTTTCTTGTCTTATCATCATTTTATTAGTAATTTAAAAAATTATTAGACTAATGAATTTGGATTATTAATATATAATTAATCATATTATTTATGGAGGGGTCTGATGCATGATCTTCTCTTTTAAATTCATAAAAAACAATTTTTTCAAATAATTCAATATATTAAACCGAGATGGGTTTTATTGTGTGGGGTCATTTATTACCCTAAAATATGGTTTTATTATTAGTTTTATGTTCAAGGATAAACATCACTTACATGTTACTTATTCTAAATATTTTATTTAGTAGTCTATTCATTTACTTTTTTGTTGTTTTGATTGTAAATCCCATGATCATGAAATTGTGGAATTATACATTCAAGTGTAGATTTATGAATTTTCATGTAAATTTTGATAAATTTATTTTTCATGATGTAGTTGGAATGAAATTTTGGAATATTTATTTCTCACTTCATGTATTCGTGTTATTTTTATTATTTTTATTGAGGTATTAAATTTAATACTTTTTATATTATTTAAAAAATATTAAATAACATTATTTTTAGGTGAGTTAATGTTTTACTTATTGATCATATTTTTCTTTTATATTTAATATAAATATGAATATTGGAAATATTTTGAAAATAATTTTTAATCATCTTAATAAGAAAATATCCTAGAATTTATATTTTTATTATGATTTCATTCTATAAATTCACGTGATTCCAATTTTATTTCAATTTAATTTTAGTATTATACTTTTCTCATTTCACTTGAGTGTGTTATAGAAAATGGATGGGTTGGTTAGTAATCCTATGTAACGTATATTATCTATTAAATAATAAGAGACTCTAAGAGTTCCTATTTAATTACTACAAAAACATGAATGGGTGATAATGAAATGTAAAAATTTTAACCAAATTGAAGTGACTTTTGAGAGAATAGGTTGGGGGAAATAATTTATGTTGGGTATCCTATCTATTGGATTCACATGAAAAATTCATTAAATATTTCATGTTGATATGTTTGTTCCTATAGAAAAATATTTTAATTAATAATCTTTTTTAGTTGTGTTCAAAAATTATGCATCAGAATAAAGATTCCTAAATTGAAAAATTATACATTAATATATAATGAAAATTTTAAATTTCATAGAGAATATATTGTATTTTAATTATATTTCAAATAAAGAAACATTATAAAATGGATTTTGGACCATATTTTATCCACAAATACTTTAATATTTCAGATGAATCAATGAGTATTTTCATTTAATCATTAAAATATCTGAGTTTCATTTTGGGGTTAATATAGGATAACATTCCCTTATGTTTATGCTTTCACTCCACTATGTATTTGATAATATATGGAATTTAATGAATTCAACATAGAATAGTTATGGTCTAGTCTAAAAGAAGGGGTCTCTCGAGATAGATTATTATAAATGGTATAATCATATATTTTATGAAGTGAAGTTGATTCTAGAAATGGACATAAGAACTTGGAACTAAAGTGAAAGACTATGTTTATGTTTATAAAAGACAACCATGATAGATAATAATGTTTCCATGTTAAGAAAAAAAATAGATATAATCAGAGTAGGTGTCACCACCCATCCATGTGAGGCTCGTTCCATGACTCCCCAAACCCACCTCTAATAGGCTAAGGGCTGGTGACTAGCACCGAGTAGGCATATCACTAACATGGGAGGAATTTTCTAAATAATTATACACACACAAACATCTCCAAGATGACAAAAATGATGAAATGTAAAAACAACTGAATAACCAATGCATGCATACACCTATATCCCACAACTATAGTATGATAGTAAGTAATAGTAAGTATACAAGGAAATATAAAAGACCATGATAAAGAGTCTGTAAGAGAAGACCAAACTGAAGGTAAAGGTAATGAGACTTCTATCTAAAAGCTATAGAAATACACATTAGTATATCTGGTCTCACTAAGAACCATATAGTCCTGGTATACATAGGATTATGTCAAAAGGTTGATCTTTTTCACAAGACAAGACATGTGAGTGAAAAGACTATGCAGGGGTGAGTATAACAATACTCAATAGGACACCCCAAAACCAAAAAGTATACAACAAAAGAAAATATAGTCATCTCTGTATACAAATCATATAACAAGAATATCCAGATATATTCAATCCAAGAAAAACAACCTAGAGGTAAGTCAAAATTGTTGTATACCAGCCTTAGGATTCCAAATAAAAATATCTACAGAGAACCCATCTATGAGAAAACACTCTGGTGTCCGATAGTACTAATAAAATCCTTATTAGATGTACTACTCATCAGGTCTTGTCATGGGAAAAAAACTAATAGTACAAATAGATTTGATACATATATTTGGATCACTTTCAAGGCCATGGGTTATTACTAACAAAGTCAATGTGAATTAACCAAAAAATTTTATGATTGATGCCTGTGTTTTTTTGGTCACATTGATACCAAGAACTCCACCTTGGGAATGAATATGGATAGAAGAGCTCACCCAGGGACTATTAAATGGATTCTAAGAACTCTATATATAAGTCCTACTAAAGTGATCATAAACCTAGGAGTAGAATAAGATAATATAACAACCTTTAGGGAATGGATAAGGGAGAAACCCCTAACAAATCTCATCCATGATATGGAAGAACGAGATTCCAGGCATGTATAAAAGAGTATATGATGTGTAGAAATTTTACAATCCATGTCCCATAACCTCGATTTCAACCCATTTAAATAAAACATATAATATAACCATGTTAGTGTAGTAGTTCATTCTGTGTAGGCATCCCCTGTACTCTACCCATGTCCCAGTACACAGTTCATCCCATGTACTTGGTCCAACCTGTGTCCGTGTAGTGGTGTACACACCATGTAGGTAGTCCGTGCACTCCACCACATGTTTGTGTACTTCTCAAGGTACATTATGAGTTACCTAAAAGAGTCCACATGTTGTGTGACATGGGTCACCCCCTTTATCATACATAACATTCTCCAAAAAACCTCAACTTTGCCAAGGGGTCCCACATGGAATGCGTATTGGGTTTACATGTTGTGCTCTATAGAACCTTCTAAAATACTATATTATTCTTCAATACACCTCAAAAGATCCTTTGGGTTCCGATCGATCAAACTATGGGACATGAAACTCAAGATCCATCCTCTTCGACTCTGGACAACACAGAATCAATAATATTCAGGCCTATGATCCGCTCAAAAAACAAGACCATAATCATTCTTTGATAAGAATTGAAGAACATGAAATCTTGTATCACCCATAATCTAATTCATTGACACTCCCGTTGTTGCACCAATGATGTTTCATGCCAAACATAGATCTGTGATTTCAGATAGCTTCACAAATAAATGAGCGTTCAAAGATAAATTGTTCAGAACTATGGGCCAATGGAGAATTCCCTCAATGACTGGTGAATCAAGGGAGAAAAGTACATGATAAATCCATAGGAATGAACCTCAATCAAAGTTTACTTCGATCTTAGTTCATTTCCATTTTAATGAAAAATTGAGAATCAATAATAAATCATAAATAAATTCCCCAAAACCTAGATAATTATAACACATTCCACAAGACAATCAAACTACAGATCAATATATTCATTGATTGGTCTCATTTCATTGTTGAAATCATGAGTGGAGAATTAAAAAAATCAAAACATATGACCTACCTTGATTTGGATTGATCATTGAAGAATAATGATGTTCTCCCATCATTGTTGGAATGATTCGTCATATCTAAGGTGCATTGATCATCAATCCACAGTCTGTTGTTGTTCTCCTTGAGAGAGAATCCTCTAAGCTGTCTCCATAGGATATCCATTGATTCTAGGGTTATATGTATAAAACTGTAAATTCTATATAAAAATATATTTAATGATTTTAAGTCACTTGATTGACACAAATTATATAAAATAATTATATTAAATTATTTTATTCTTTTTAGTGCTCATTGATAATTTTCTACAAACAACCTATGCCAACAAATGTTAATTTGTACCTAAGGAAAAATATGTATTCTAAACTTAATGGTGAGATCATATTTCTGATATGGTTTTCCTTTTATATGTTATTCAACTTTTTCATAAAAACTGTGCGTGATGCTATTTAATATATACAATATATTTCAAAAATTTATTATGGGAACACTAGGCCATGGAATCACACATAGTGTCAGTTCATGGTCTTTAATTAATCCATATAATATCTAAAAATAATACATGAAAAAATCAAGACATTTAATCCTCTCCAACATGGGTCTCTACGTCCATAAAAATTCAAAATAAGGGATACTCAAAAATATGTGGGTAATGAGCATGAAACTGATCCTTCCACTCCCATGTTCTCTCCTACATATTCTTTTTCTACCATCGAACATGAAACCAAGGAATCGATCTCCCATAAAGGATCCCTTCCTTCCAATCCTCTATCTCTATGAGGTATATAGAAAAAGTCACTTAATCATTGATTTCCATCTCACCCTAGTCAATAACGTTTGATCGATCATGCAAATACCCCCTCAACTGCAACATGTGTAAGATTTCATGTACCTAGTATAACTACATAGGTAGTGAAATGTGGTAATCCACCTCTTCAACTCTATAGAGTATATGGAAAGGGCCTGTGAACCTCATAGGTATCTTTCCATCCTAGCCAAATCTAAATATTCCACATCAAGGTGAAACCTGTAGGAACACATGGTCTCCTTCTTAAAACTCTAGAGGCCTATATCTCCTATCAAGATAAGAATTATGATGTCTCTTGGAAATATTTTTCCACTCCTAGATGATCTTCACCTTCTCTACTATAGATCTCATTAATTAAGATCCCATGAGTGCTAACTCCAATGATTCTATCCAGAAAAGTGGTGACTTGAAGTTTTTCCCATATAAATCCTCAAATGGTTCCATAAAGATGGTGTAATGGTCTCCATTTTGTATGAAAACTCCACCAGTGGTAGGTGATCCTCTGAACTATGACCAATTTTCATCATGCAAGTTCATAGCATGCCCTCCAAAACCTAAATGGTCTTCTTGAGTCTAGCCGCCATTTTCGGGGTGAAATGTCGTGATCAATTATAACTAGATCCGAAATTCCTCATGTAATCTCTTCCACAACTAGAATATAAAGAGACCGTCATGACCAGGGAAAATCATCGACGGAAATCCCTGGAGTCAAACAATCTCTTGAGCGTAGGTGTGTCCCAAGATCTCAACTGAACTCTACTCTCATATAGTTAAGAAGTGGGCTAACTTGGGGAGTAGGTCTAAAATCACATAGATTGAATTATATCCTCTAGAATTATATATTAATCCTATCGTGAAGTCCATAAATATTACATTCCACTTCCATTCTGAAACCTCAAGGGGTTGATCCAGACCTAGTGAAACTTGGTGCTCATCTTCCACTTGCTGACAACTGAGGCATAAAAAGATAACACCTAAAACACCCTTCATCATATCTAACCACCAAGAATGATGTGGGTGGTCCTGGTACATATTTTACACACATAGATGTACCACTAAAGGATATGTATGAAACTGCCTCATAAACTTCTCATGTAACATCACTGGTTCTATTTTTCATCCTCTAAAAATAATGATGTACTCCCCGCCTTTAAAATATCTATTAAGAGAATTCCATATAGATATCTAAGCATGTAGGGTCTCAAAGTTAGTATCTCCATGTTGCACCTCCCTGACTCATTGTTAGAGAGGAGGGGTAACAACCATAACCCAGATATAAGCTTCTCTATCTCCATCCATAAAGGATAACTACTATGGGGAAAATTGCTTTCATGCCTCGTTTAGTAACTACAAATAAGTTCTCTTCCTGATATCATCAACTACTACATTATCATTCTCATAAGTATAGATAATTTCAAAATCATGATCCTACAGGTTGTATATCTATCACCACATTGTCATGTTTATATCCTTATGAGACAATATATACTTGAGACTCTTGTGATTGGAGTATATGATAAATCACTCACCCATCAAGTAGTGTTTCCACATATTCAAAGAGAATACTATTACTAATAACTCATGATTGTGGGTCACTTAGTTCTTCTTATGTGGTCTCAATTGGTGTAATTCAAATGAAATCAATGCTCACCTCAACATTATAACAGAACTAGGCCTGGTTCCTAATGCATCGTCGATCACTATGTACATGAAACCTTCCTCTGAAAATCTAAATATGGGGGTACTCGTTGAATTATTCCTTAACAGCTGAAAAACCTACTGGAACATATCCATCCACACGAAAGTCTTCCACATACATGGTAATAATTTCATGGGTGCTGATACTCTAGAGAAATTAGTTATGAATATCCGGTTATAGCCTACCAACCCAAGGAATCTTTGTACCTCTGTAACATTTTTAGATGGCTCCCAAGATAACACTACCTTAACCATGGCCAGGTCCAATTCCACTCCATCTACTGAGATAATGTGACCCAAAAAGTGGGAATACTAAATAAAAAATTGGTATGTTGATAGATTTTTGTAAATCTTTTTCCCACAGAGTATGTCTCAAAGAATTATTAATTGTTTCTCAAGAACTTTCTCCGATAATAAGTACACACAGGTAACATCAATCAAGACTACCATAAACCTATCTATGAAAGGATGAAATATCATGTCCACGAGTCCCATAAACACTGCTAGGGTGTTCATCCTATCAATGGGAATCACCATGTACTCATTGTGACCATATCTACAAATTAATATGGTCTTCCATATATCCTTACCCATACTCACAAATTGATGATAACCTGATATGTGTTCAAACATTGAGAATAATCATGCCTCTATCAACTAATAAAAGATTTCATTGACCCTATATAGTGGATACTTATTCTTCATAGTCACTTGGTTCATGTGTCGGTAGTCCACACATGAACTTATTCTCCCATATGCCTTTTTGCAACACAAAACTTGGGATTCCCAGGGTGAAACACTTGGTTTAACAAATATTATCCTTTTGTAAGCCCACCAAATGAACCCTCTGTTCACGAATCCCTACAAGAGAAAACCTATATGATACAATTGATATTGGTTTCCTTCCATGGTGTAGATCAATGCATAATTATATCTCTCAAAAGCAATGTAAACCTAGAATGTCTTTGAGGAAGATGTCCTCAAACTCCACCATTATAGGAAATTGGAAACTCATAATATCCAACACACCAAGGGTCGGGCTAGCCAACTAATGATTAATTAGATATACCCTATTATTAATGAGTCTATCATATACTTCCCGGGTTTCCTTTCATTGAATAAAGAAACCCCCTTTTTGTTACTGCAAACACACCACACCCTTTTCCTAAAATAGTCAATGTAAATATTTAATATGGATAAATAGTACATACCGAGAATCGAATCGTAAGGCCATGATACTTCTACCTAGAGATCACAACCAAAACTATCACCTTCAATAATTATTTCACACAATTGTTATTAGTTCATGATCCCTGAGTCTTCTCCAGTAGGAGTCTCAAATAATAAGGGTCAATTCAATGGTTCAACTAGAATATCTAAGTCTCAAAGAAGATATGTTGTGAGAAAATAATTACTAACAAATATGTCTATCTTGACTATAACTAAATTAGGAAATAAAAAAATTGTACCTTAAATCATTCTCGGTGCCTCTAGTTTATATGCTTTGACCACTTGTAGATTTCACCTCTCTTATCCTCCAGCTCCCTAAGCCTGGCGTGGACCACTTGGTGGTGGTGGTGGTAACTTGTAAAAATGTTGACCACCAAATGTTTATCTCCCATCTCCTCTACCACACACACCACCATGTAGAACTTCTTTATCCTAATTTTTTCTCTACCTATGTGGTCTATATATGGCTTATATATCTTCAGTATAGATGGTAAGGAAATATCAGGCATGATTACCCCTTCTATCACATGAGTATCACTATCTATCTCTAGGATAACTGGATCCATCCATTGTGCCAAATTCTCAAAATCCTCTATCATATGACCTCCTCCTAAAATTTATCTAATTTCTAGGTCCCAATGAATGAAATCTACTCTTCGTTGTCAAAGTCTCTGCTCTTGTTTTCTCACTGCTGACAATTGTTGGTTGTAACTACTCAACCAAGAAACTCTCGACCAAAAAAGCTTACTCTTGCACCCCAAAATAAGTAGAAATTAACATATGGATAAAAATGGCTCATATATATCTACGTAGACCTATAAATAATTATGGATTCTTAAGAAACTGATCATGATCCATATCCATTGATTACCTAGATAGGTTACTAAAACTCAATGAAAACACATCCACTATCATGCTGCCCTGCTGGAGCATCTGATGCTCCTAGATATGTACACACCTCAATGTAGCTGGTGAGAACCCCTATTTTGAAAAGTTTCTAGAACTATATTCCAAAAATAGTTTCCACGTCAAAATATTGGTTAACTAAAACCCACTATCATCTTGTTGATCCATGAAGAAGGCATGCTGCAAGTACAACCATTAGATCTGCTAGTTTCATGACTAGATGAAAAACTCATATCACCACCCCAAGCCAGTTCTCATACCTTTGTGGTTCGTATTATCCTTGGTAGATGTGGGGTTTCTATATATGGAAATCATGATGTGTTCTCATCTTGGACACCTCATATATCAGAACTGTGAGAACCGCGTCCTGCTCTAAAGGTGGTATGGATGGTGCACCACATGGAGGTAGAATTTGGTGAACCATTCCTTGAATCAACACCTTGTCACTGATGGTGTAACACCCTGAGTTTTATGAGAAATATTTTGTTTTTATGTATTATGTTATACGCAACACCAAATTAATCTTTCACTTCAAATAACATTGTATTGGCTTGCGTTACATGCAAGAGCAACCTTCCTCGATAGCTTGCGTTGTACGCAATACCGAGTTTTACTAAACAATGACAAGTTATTAAAATATTATATAAACTAGCCGTTATAAATAGCAATACCCAATTTTTAAAATTTTATAAATATTATCTTTAAAAATGGACTTAGTTTTTGGATTCATAATATCAAAATTAGATTAGGGTGAATTTTTGGTATTTTTCTGAAAACTTTCAATTTTTGATAAATAGTGAAAAACGCTGAGTTATAGTTTAAAACCGAATTTTTATTTAAATAATTATTTATTTTATTTAAATATATTTTAGGTAAAAATAGACACATAATACCTATATAATTTTAATGTAATTCATTGGAGTTAATTTATAATAATTTTAGATATATAAAAATTTTATAGAACTTTTCACCGTCTTTTACCCACCTCCTGGGCTAATTTGCAAATTTACATAAAACATAATTTTACCGCTTCTATGAGTTTGTTTTGAAAATCAGATACACACGGTTAATATCAAGGAGTAAAATGTGGTTCAATAAGATAAAAATAATTTTTGGTGAATAGTAACTTTTTACTTTTATTTACCACGGTTAAAAGTAAATAGGGTAATTAAGGGTAAAAATGATATTATTATTACATTAACACATGTACTAATTATATTGGATAAGTGTAATTCGACCAAAAACAACCTTAGGAATAAAATATTACCATTTAGGTCCACTTGAATTAGATTTGGACATTTATTATTATTTAATTCAAAGAAGAGTTAAAAGAATTAAAATCAAAAGTTTAATAAATAAAACATTTTTAATATATTGTTATACATAAGATAAATTCGACTATAAATATTCATTAGAAATATAAAACAATATCTTATATAATTGTATTTTATTTATAATTTTTAGACAGTAAATAATTTAATTTATTTATGACACAATGATGATGCAGTAATTACCTTATAAATAAAATATTAACATAATTGATATTATAAATACCCAAATAAAAATAATTTGAGACTTTTTATGAACTACACTAATTTTATTAGTGACTATAACATATTAGGGTTGGTTAAATAAATTGTTTTCTAAGTAATAATGCTGTTATGAATGTAGAGAAAACAAAATACCAAATAGTGGCAAAATTGGCATAAAAGAGTTGTTAAAAAATATATTATATTATTAATTGATATAATAGTTCTAAAAATCTAATGTTTGGCCAAAATACTTTTATAATAATATATATGACATTAATAAACCAATTGGGATTTTATTAGCAGTTTTTAGTATTTTAGTAACAATATAGTGTAAGAATACAAGAAGACACGATAAAAGTTAAATTATTTAACTTAGAGTTAAATCTAAATGATATGGTTAAAATGGTCACCTAAACTTGTCTAAAATCTATTTGTTGAGAGTATTTCGACCCATACCCACCCTAGCCTCTAAATAAGTCACTTTGGAGCCTTTATAAACCGAATATGAATTTATTATAAAATAATATTTTAAGTTTTTCCTAAGGTGCCCCTCACCCCTCTTATAAAAGGGCACTCCCCCTTATCTCTAATTCACACATCCAAAGCCATTTGGCTCAAAACAACCATGCCCAAATACCCTCTCAACTGTCCTCCCTTCATCCTAGAGGCCTTTCTTTAGTCATAAAGCCAATATAAAGATCCCTTTTGATCAAATCAAAAGGAAGAACCCGAAGAAGAGGTAAATATCTCACCACCTATTGCATGTTCCTTTCTTCTTCCACTTCCTCCTTATTTGTTCACTACTGGAAAGATGATCTTTCCCAACACTTATATACCAACGGTTTGTAAAAACCATTGGTATAGCTACCCTTTCCCAACGGTTCACCAAAACCGTTGGGAAAGGGTCCCTTTTCCATCCCCTTTCCCAACGGTTCACCAAAACCGTTGGTATAGCCTATACCAACGGTTTGGAGAACCGTAGCCAAGTAAGCCGTTGCGATAGGTCTATACCAACGGTTTTGGAAACCGTTGGTATAGGTAATATGAAATCTATACCAACGGTAATGGAACCGTTGGTAAAGGTTAGTTTTCCAGTAGTGGTTGTTTTTGTTCTAAAATAATAACTACAGTATATTATATATACTGTGATGTTATTATAAATTGTACAATCATATTAGTTATTTTATCCATCTTATGAATGGAAAAGTCACCACAGGTGCGTACGTACGACTTACCATCTCCACATCATTGTGTAGTTTGTTATTAAAATATTTCATCATTTGGATGGGTATAATAATGAGTATAAATGATATAAATAATAAATATAACATTATTATGATTCTGTATATATGATATACCATCCAATTATATACGATTTTAATATCAAAAGAATGATATCATCACTCATGTGTACGTACGGCCTACCATCTCCATGATGTGATGCGACTTGTTCTACTTGATCTTCATTGAATAATGATTATATAATTTAATTGAATGAATAAATATAATATATATTACACCAATAAAGTTCTGTAAATGAGGTATCTATTTCCTAAAAATAGTAATAAGAATTTATTCTACAAAACATGCATAAGAGAATAAAGCAATAAACACCCGAATAACACGTTGAAAAGAAATATTACTAATAAGAAGATAATAATATGACCATTTATGATATCATAACAATGAATATGATTTTGTAATAAGTAAATGAAATTTTTTAAATCATTATATAGGAGTTTCGGATACATACGAAGCATATCAGACCTAAGGTAAGGGAAAATCTCACAATCTCTTTTTTATCCGAGATTGTTTATACTTCAGAATTTACTGGGGAATATTTATCATCCACATCCATGTTTCCTCAATATGTAATATTATTTCTATCCTCATACAATTTTTTTTATCCAATTTTACCTATTGGTTAATTTTTAGTAAAATATATGAAAGGAATCTTTTGTCGTTTTCAGAACGAGTTACTTTTTGACTTTTCCAGGCAAAGTACGAGAACAATATTTTTTTTAACTTATATGGAATGAATGGATTTTTATGATTTCATAGAACATTATTTCCATGAATCTTCCATTACAAATTTTCAGTTTTATTTTTAATTAACTTCTTTTGGATTAAAATTGTATGATATATTAAGAAAGGAAAATTCTTTTTGAAGTAGAAAGGATATTTTCCTCAAGAATGGAGTTTACGTGTTTTATCAAAATTATTTTCCATCTAAGATAATATATGGTTCTTTTTATATCCATATTTTTACATTGATTTTATTAGGTTATGATGGAATTATTTTTATGAATTTCTTCTATCTTAGATGGTTTATGTTATTATGGCATGATGGTTAAGAATCCCTTTTTTATTACATGGGTTATGCTATGATATATGATTTATGATTTTGTGGAACATATAAGAATGGATTAATTATGAGATGGGTGGGACCTATATCACCCTCCAATGAATTGGGTAAATATTTATATCTCATAACATAGACATGGCTGGAACGATAAGTTAATCCGGTTTAGTGATACAGGACTGGAATGATGAGTGAACTCGGTTCAGAAATGGAATTTTTCCACTATGATAGTCTTGAAAATGAGTCTTGACTAATAAGAAATGATTTTCTTTGATTATGTGTGTATTCCACAAATTTCATGTTTTATGTTATGATTATTGGGATTACATTTCACTACTATGATTTTTCCCATGTTAGGATGTTGTGATCTCTTTTACAGGTTAAGATTTTCAAAATGATATGTTCTTATGAATATGATATGATTGATATTTCCTTTGTTTACCCTTACTGAGCATTTGGGCTCACCCTTTTGTATGTTTTCTTTTTCCCAGGCCAGGAAGAAGGGTATTAAGTAGGATATGCCAAAAAAGACTCTAGATATGATGAGATAAATGGGAGACAGTGTAGATTCTTTACAAACCTGTTGTTTATGTTTCCCAGTTTCTAAAGACACTATACCTATACGGTCCTATAATGGTTTTGTTATATGTTGTAATAAGTATGCTTGAATTTTAATGTAATAAAAATGTATGTAATGTATGGGTCGTTATAGTTGGTATTAGAGAGATATTATAGTCAATCTTTGGAAAGTAGGATGTGAAAGCCTTAGTAATAACCCTAAGGATATGTCTAACCATAGAACAAAATATTAGTGTTTTAGAAATGGCCATGAATAACCTATGATAAGACCTTAAGTGTGAAATTTTATTCTTGATTATGTGATTTTCCTATTATGATTATTGTTTCTCGTACTATGCTTATTGGTTTTAGTCAATGGCTGGAACCCGAAGGAACCGTGTTAATGCTGAATGCGACGGGCAATGCAATGATTGTCCCCCTGAGCAACCAAACGTTATGGGAGATGGAATAAATTTTTTTTTAGCCATGCTCACACAACTTTCTCAAGCTATGAATCATGTAGGACTTCCAAACGAGCAAAGGAAGGAGCAACATTCTATTGAATCCTTCCTGAGGCAGCATCCACCCTCATTCAGCGGGTCTGCTAATCTATTAGTGGCTGAACAATGGATCAGTACCACTGAAAAGATATTTTCAGTTCTTCAACGTTGTGAACATGATAAATTCATCTTAGCAGTATATCGTTTGGAATGTGAAGCTGATTAATGGTGGAATCTTATCAAGAATATGAGGCAAAGAGACAAAATTGAGTCCATGGAATGGGATGAGTTCAAGAACATATTTTTCAATAAGTACTTCCCTCATATTCTTCTAACAAAGATGGAGAAAAGAGTTTCTTGAACTAAAAAAAAGGATGATTAATATATTGGTACCTACGAAACAAATTTTACAAGGCTTGCAAGGTACACTTATGGGATTATTACCCAACTTGAGAGTAAGATGGATCGATTATTTATTGGCTTAAAACCAAGTCTTCTAAGGGCGTTATCTATAAGGGACTTCAATAGCTACAAGGAAATTGTTCGATGTGCTCTCAAGGTTGAGATGGATATTGGAGTAACCCATCAGTCATATGGGTTTGATAAGAATAGGAAAATGGATTTCAAAGAGAAATCTAAAGACCACACTGAAAAGAAGATGAGTTTTCCCTTATGCTCAAAGTGTGGAAAGAAACATGGAGGGAATTGTCTTAAAGGGACAAGTAAATGTTTCAAATGTGGAAAAGAAGGTCATCGGGCATTTGAAAGCTGAAGTGATGGGAAAAAGATGTTTAGTGATGTGAACAAAGAAAATGCTACACATAATTCACCTCCTACACTTCAATGTTACAAGTGAAAGGAATTGGGGAATTATTATAATCAATGCCCAAATCCAAGGGTTGTTGACGATGATCGACGTCAACAAAGTCTTAAGGCCAAAGGCAAAGGAATGTCACATTCAATTTCTATCGGTGATGTGGAGTACGATAACGAAGTGGTAAAAGGTACACTTACCATACACTCTAACGTAGAAAATGTTTTATTTGATTTTAGATCCACCCACTCTTTTATTTCTTAAGAATTTTCTAATGGTATTGCTGTAATACCTCAACAATTAGCTGTTGAGTTAGCTGTGACAGCTGTTAATGGCACAATAGTTGCATAAAAAGTTTATAATTCTTCTCCAGTTGACGTTTGTGGGAAATTCCTTCCTGAAAATCTTGTGATCCTTCATATAGTGAAATTTGATGTGATTTTTGGCATGTATTGTCTTTCCATATATGGAGCTCATATCGATTGCCAAAGAAGGTAAGTCACATTTCATATTCCCGATCAATCTATGATCATCTATCGATGCAAGGATGAATATGACCTTCTAGTGTAAATTTCATCCATATTATGGTTCTTGATTCCAATAAATGAAGGTTATTTATCTCAAATGGTTGGAGAGAAAATCATGATTAAGAATATTCCCATTGTTCAGGAGTTTGATGATGTCTTTCCAGATGAATTTCTAGGTCTTCCACCAAATCTTGAAGTTGAATTTTCAATAGAGCTCATACCGGGTGTTATGCCCATTTCAAAGACACCTTATAGAATGGCCCCAATTGAGTTGTAGGAATTGAAGAAGCAACTCCAAGAGAAACTTGATAAGGGATTCATACGCCCTAGTGCATCCCCATGGGGAGCACCTGTTCTGTTTGTTAAGAAGAAAGATGGATCAATGAGAATCTACATTGATTATAGAGAACATAACAAGATCAATATCAAGATCAAATATCATCTCCCACACATTGATGATTTATTTAACCAAATACGTGGAGCTCAATACTTTTCCAAGATTGATCTCCGTTCACGGTAACATCAATTAAGGGTCAAAAGGGAGGATATACCAAAGATGACTTTCCGTACAAGGTATGGACACTCTGAATTTATAGTGATGCCATTTGGTCTTACTATTTCCTTTTCTATCTTCATGGATCTAATGAATAGAGTCTTTAGAGACTATCGTGATCAGTTTGTGGTAGTCTTTATAGATGATATTCTCGTATATTCAAAGAGAAAAAAAGAACATGAAGATCATTTGAGAATCGTATTATAGACCATGAGAAAGCAGAAAATTTATGCCAAATTTACAAAGTGTAATTTTTGGCATCAAAAAGTTCCATTTTGGGTCACATAATCTCAAAAGAGGGGATATCTGCGGATCTATCAATAACAGATGTTATCAAAAGATGGTCAAGACCAACAACAGTAACTGAGATTTAATGTTTTCATGGTTTGGCTGGATATTATCGACGTTTTGTCAAAGATTTTTCATGATTATCTAATCCACTCACCAGGTTGACTCGAAAAGGAGTTAAGTTCGTTTGGAAAGAGGAGTGTTAAGAGAATTTCAAGGAGTTAAAAAGAAGGTTATCTAGTGCACCTGTGCTCACACTTCCTTGTAGTGGAGAAAGGTTTGTGATCTACAGTGATGCATCCAAGAAGGGATTGGGGGTGTGTTCTCATGAAAAATGATATGGTGATAGCTTATGCCTCACGATAGTTGAAAACCCATGAGAAAAATCACCCAACTCATGATTTGGAGTCAAATACAGTAATCCATGCATTAAATATTTTGAGGCATTATCTTTATGGTGAAATGTGTGATATTTATACTGATCGTAAACGTTTAAAGTATATTTTCACACAAAAGGAGCTGAATATGCACCAAAGAAGATGGTTGGAGTTGATTAAGGATTATGACTGCTCAATTAATTATCTCCCTCGGAAAGCAAACAAGGTGGCAGACACATTAAGTGGGCAAGACCATGCTAGCTTATCCATGATGAGGATCACAAAAATCCAATATTTATGGATTTACGATGGACGGATCTTGGAATGAAAAGAGATATTTCTGTATATGTCTCTCGATGCTTGGTTCATCATCAAGTTAAAGTTGAGAGACATAAGTCTAAGGTGATGTCACAACCATTACCCATACTAGAATGAAAATGGGAAAACATCACTATGGACTTTGTCATCGGACTTCCCAAAACATCGAAAGGCAATAATGCTATCTAGGTTATATTTGACCGTCTTATGAAGTCAGCACACTTCATTTCTATTAGAGAAGATTTATCTCTTGATCATCTTTCCAGGATATTTGTGAATGAAGTGGTAAGATTACATGAAGTACCACTTTCCATTATATTTGATCAGGATCCGAGGTTTACCTCGAAGTTCTGGCGACGTCTTCAGCATACTTTGGGTACAGAGTTGAGTTTTAGCACTGCTTATCATCCTTAGATAGACAGTCAGTTTGAGAGGACAATTTAAACTTTAGAAGACAAGTTGAGAGCTTTCTCTATGGATTTAAAAGGTGGTTTGGATCAATACCTACCTTTTGTGGAATTTTCTTATAATAATAGTTTTCAATCCGGTATTCAGATGGATCCTTATGAAGCTCTCTATGGAAACAAAGGCCGAACTCCAATTGTTGGGATGAAGTGGGGGAAAGAAAGCTATTAGGACCTGGTCTTGTTGATGAGATGGCAGAAAAGGTCTGATCTATTCAACAACACATAAGAGCAGCTCAGAGTCGACAAAAAAGTTATACATATAACTAAAGAAAAGACCTAGAGTTTGAAGTGGGTGATAAAGTGTTCTTACGAATATCTCCTTGGAAGAGAGTAATGAGATTTTGAAAGAAGGGCAAGAATAGCCCTAGGTATATCGGTCCTTTTGAAATACTGGATTGTGTTGGGAAGGTAGCTTACCAATTTTCACTTCCACCATATCTATCTCAAGTTCATGATGTGTTCCATGTATCTCTCTTGAGAAAGTACATACCTGAGCTTTCATATGTACTAAGCTCCGAAGTTGTACCACTAGAGCAAGATATTTCTTATGAAGAATAGCCAATAGAGATTCCAGATCGTAGCGAAAAAGTTCTATGAAACAAGACCACTCTCTTGGTTAAAGTTTTATAGAGGAACCACCAATTATAAGAATCTACATGGGAACTTGAGGATATAATTAGGGAGAGGTTTCCTCATCTGTTTGTTACGAAGTGATGAATTTCGAGGGCGAAATTCTTTTTAAGGGGGTAAAGTGTATCACCCTAAGATTTTATGAGAAATATTTTGTTTTTATGTATTATATTAAATGAAACACCAAAGGAATATTTCAATATAGACAAAATTGTCTTGTCTTGCATTGCACGCAAGAGAAACCTTCCTCAATAGCTTACGTTTTACGCAATTTCGAGTTTCACTAAACAAAGTTATGTTATAAAAATATTATATAAACTAGCCGTTATAAATAGTAATACCCACTTTTTTAAATTTTATAAATTTTACCTTTAAAAATGGACTTCATTTTTGGATTTGGAATATCGAAATTAGCTTAGGGTAATTTTTGGTATTTTTTGGAAAACTTTCAATTTTTGATGAATAGTGAAAAACACGGAATTATAGTTTAAAACCGAATTTTTATTTAAATAATTATTTATTTTATTTAAATTTATTTTAGGTCAAAATAGACACATAATACCTATATAAGTTCAATGTAATTCATTGGAGTCAATTTATAATAATTTTAGATATATAAAAATTTTATTGAACTTTTCACCGTCTTCTACCCAACTCCTAGGAGAATTTTCAAATTTACATAAAACTTATTTTTCTTCTTCTGTGAGTTGAATTTCAAAAATCCAAGATACACGGTTAATACCAAGGATTAAAATTTGGTTCAATAAGATAAAAATAATTTTAGTGAATAGTAAATTTTTACTTTTATTTACCACAGTTAAAAGTGAATAGGGTAATTTAGGGTAAAATGATATTATTATTACCCTAACACATGTCCTAATTCTATTGGATAAGTGTAATTCGACCAAAAACATCCTTAAGAATAATATATGACCATTTAGGTCTACTTGGATTAGATTAGGACATTTATTATTATTTAAATCAAAGAAGAGTTAAAAGAATTAAAATCAAAGTTTTATAAGTAAAACATTTTTAATATAGGGTTATACATAAGATAAATTAGACTATAAATATTCATTAGAAATATAAAATGATATCCTATATAATTGTATTTTATTTATAATTTTCAGATGTTAAATAATTTAATTTATTTATGACACAATGATGATCCAGTAATTACTTTATTAATAAAATATTAACATAATTGATATTATAAATACACAAATAAATTTAATCTGAGACTTTTTATGAATTAAACTAATTTTATAGGTTATTATAACATATTAGGGTTGGTTAGATGAATTTTTTTTAAGTAATAATGTTGTTATAAATTTAGAGAAAAAAAAATACCAAATAATTTCAAAATTGACATAAAAGTGTTTTTAAAACAAATATTATATTATTAATTGATATAATGATCCTAAAAATCTAATGTTCATTAAAAATACATATATAATAATATAAATGACATTGATAAACCAATTGGGGTTTTATTGGCAGTTTATAGTATGTTTATTAACCATATAGTGTAAGCATACAAGAAGACACGATAAAAGTTAAATTATTTAACTTAGAGTTAAATCTAAATGATAAGGGTAAAATGGTAACCTAAAATTGTGAAAAACCTATTGGTTGAGTGGATTTAGACCCATCCCCATCCTATCCCCAAAATAAGTCACTTTGGAGCCATTAAAAACCAAATATGTATTTATTGTAAAATAATATTTTAAGTTTTTCTTAAGGTGCCCCTCACCCCTTTTATAAAAAGGGAACTCTCCCTTATCTCTAATTCATACTTCCAAAGCCATATAGCTTTGCCAAAACCTACCCAAATACCCTCTCAAATGACCTCTCTTTATCCTAGAGGCCTTCATTTAGTCCAAAAGCTAACCTAAGGATCCCTTTTGATCAAATCAAAAGAAAGAACCCGAATAAGAGGTAAATATCTCCCCACTTATTTCAAGTTCCTTTCTTCTTCCACTTCCTCCATCTTTGTTTTTTCCATTATGAAATAACAACTCCAGTATCTTCTATATACTGGGATGTTATTATAAATTTTACAACCATATTTTTTATTTTATCCATCCTATGAATGAAAAAGTCACCACATGTGCGTACGTACGGCTTACCGTCTCCACGTCATGGTGTAGTGTGTTATTCAAACATTTCATCATTTGTATGGGTATGATAATGAGTATAAATGATATAAATAATAAATATAACATTATTATTCTTTTTTATATATGATATACCATCCAATTATATACAATTTTAATATCAAAATGATGATATCATCGCTCGTGCGTACGTACGGCCTACCGTCTCCACGATGTGATGCGACTCGTTCTACATGATCTTCATTGAATAATGATTATATAAATGAATTGAATTAATAAATATGATATATATTACACTAATACCATTTTGTAAATGAGTTATATATAACCTGAAAAGAGTAATAAGAATGTATTCAAGAAAACACGTATAAGAACATAAAGTAATGAACACTTGAATAACAAGTAGCAATGAAATATTAATAAGTAGAAGATAAGAATATGACCATATATGATATCATAACAATGAATATGATTCTGTAATAAGTCTATGAAATTATTTAAATCATTATACAAGAGGTTTGGATATGTACGAAGCATATCAGACCTAAGGTAATGGAAAATCTCACAATCTCATTTTTATCTGAGATTGTATATACTTCATAATTTACTGGGGCATATTTATCATCAACATCCATGGTTCCTTAATATGTAACATTATTTCTATCCAAATACAATTTTTAAATACAATTTTACCTATTTTTTAATGTTTAGTAAAAGATATGAATGTAATCTTTTTTCGTTTTTAGTATGAGTTACTTTTTGACTTTTCCGACCAAAGTACATGAAGAATGTTTTTTTAAATTATACGGCATGAATGGATTTTTATTATTTCATAGAACATTATTTCCATGAAGCTTCTTTTACAAGTTTTCAAGTTTATTTTTAATTATCTTCTTTTAGTTTAAAATTGTATGACATGTTAAGAAAGGGAAAATAAATTTGAAGTAGAAAAGACATTTTCCTCAAGAATGGCGTTTAAGTGTTTTATCAAAATTACTTTCCATATAAGATAATATAGAGTGCAGTTTCTATCCCTATTTTTTACCTTGATTTGAATATGTTATGATGGAATTATTTTTATGATGTCTATTTATCTTATATGGTTTATGTTATGATTACATGAGGTTTAAGAATCCCATTTTTATTACATGGGTTATGCTATGATATAGGATTTATGATTTTTTGGCACACATAAGAATGGTTTCATTATGAGATGGGTGGGACCTATATCTCCCTCCAATGCATTGGGTAAATATTTATAACTCATGATATAGACATGGCTGGAATAGCAAGTTAATATGGTTTAGTGATACAGGACTGGAACGAGTAGTGAACTCGGTTTAGAAATGGAATTTGTCCACTATGATAGTATTTTCAATGAGTCTTGACTAATAAGAAATGATTTTCTTTGATTATGTGTCTATGAAACAAAGTTTCATGTTTTATGTTATGATTATTGGGATTACATTTCACTATTATGATTTATCCCATGTTATGATATTAAGATCTCTTTTACAGGTTAATATTTTCAAAATGTTATGTTCTTATGAATATGATATGATTGATATTTTCTTTTGTTACCCTTACTGAGCATTTATGCTCACCGTTTTGTAAGTTTTTTTTTCCGGGTCAGGAAGAAGGGTATTAATTAAGATATGCCAAAAAAGACTATAGATATGATGAAATAAATGCGAGACAATGTAGATGCTTTATGAAATTGTTTTTTATGTTTCCCAGTTTCTAAAGAAACTATTCCTATACGGTCCAATCAGAGTTTTGTTATATGTTGTAATAAGTATGCTTCAATTTTCAAGTAATAACAATGTATGTAAAGTATGGGTCATTATAGATGGAATCACACTCGTGATCATCATGTTGAATATCGGATGGTATACATCACAGAGGAATCCTGACTATAAACAAGATGTACCATAGTCAATGTGTTTATTTGAATTTATGACTCAAGAAAAAAATAGAAACACACCCTATTTCAATATAATGCATGCACCATTTTTTTTCATGCAACCATTGTTCACATGTACCGAGTCGAAAAGAAGGTGATCAGAGTCTTGGTGTGTGGACACATCAGCCACCACACGAACACTTGAGTCCCTAACCAGAATGATAAACCCAAAACACTCAAAACTATTTCCAAAAAACATTCTCGCGGACTTTAGGTCCTAAGGTAGAACCTTCCACCTTTTATATCACTCGGTCATGACCGTCCCAGTGGGGCACGTGTCGCGACTCCCCAAACCAGCCCCCAATTGACCAGGGGATGGTGACTAGCACCAAGTAGGAATATCAAAAACATGAGAGGAATTTATATGTACTTTTACACACACACACAAATCTCCAAGCCCCCAAAATGAGGAAATGCAAAAACTCATGAACAACTGATGCATGTATACATCAATATCCCACAAACAGAGTAAAAAAAATATGTAAACAAGGAAAAATTTAAGCCAACCAAAAAAGTCTATAACATAGGCCCAACCTTATGGTGATGGTACTTGGATTTATGTTTGATATTTTTAGGAACAAACCTCAGCCTATCTAGTCTCAGTATGCACCGTATAGTCTTGGTCTGCCTTTCACTCGGCCAAAGGGTTGATTTTTTTCACAAGACATGACACGTGTTGGAAAACCTATGTTGGGGTAAGTATAACAAGACTTAGTTGGATACCCTAAAAACATAAAGCATACAAAAATGAAAAAATACATTCATATCTACACAGGTATATTTCTATAATACATATAACAAGAATATCTAGATATAATCAAAATAATACATATAGTGTAGAGGTAAGTCACAACTGTATTATACCGGCCTTAGGGTTATAGATCAAAATATCCACGAAGCACTCATCTTTCAGAACACACTCCTAAGTCTAATAGCACTAATGACGTCCTTCCAAGAAGTACTTCTTGTTGGATATCATCATGGGAAAGAAAATTATGATAGTTTGAAGTTATATGATAAAAAGATGAGGGTCACTACGATGGTCATGGCGTGATTCCAATAAACTCAATATAGATTAACATTTTATGTAGAGGATCAGTTCCTATGTAGTATTGGTCACATTTTGACCATGAACTTCACCTAGGGCATGAAGATGAGTAGAGAATTTCACTTAGGGCCTCTCAGATTGATTCCAATGACTCTACCCAGGATGTCCTGAGGAAGGGATTTTTTTACTAGGATTAAAAGAAAATACTATACAAACATTTATGGAAATTATAAGGTTATAAAAACCTAAACAATCTCATACAAGATATGAATCACATGAGATTGGATCCACATAAGAAATATTACACTGTGTGTATTAGGGTTACATGTCATGTCCCTTAACCCCGAGTCCTACCTGTGTAAATTGGTTGTGTCGTCAAACCATGTTTGTGTAGTAGTACATTCCATCTAGGCATCCTAGGTCTCAGTACAAGTCTTAGATCATGTACATGGTCAAACCCATGTCCAAATAGTAGAGTACACATCATGTAGGCAGTCCTTGTACTCCATACCATGCATGTGTACTCTGCAAGGTACATTTCTAGTCACCCAAGAAATACCACATGTCATGTGATAGGGATCACAGGTCAAGTGATACTTAAATTTGTCTTGAATGCCCTAGGTTCTGCAAGGGATCCCCACATGGTAGGTAGATCTGGATTCCACGCCATGATCTATGGAATTTTCCAAAATTTTATGTTTTTCATTTTCACACCTTAGTAGATCCTCTATCCTCTGATACATCAACCACCATGCCATGAAACACAAGATCCAGCCTCATCGAGTCAAGCCAATACCGAATCAATAATATTTTGTTCTTTTATCTTCTCAAAAAATGATAGCATATTCATTCTTTACTCTGCACCAAAGAACATAAAAAATGTATCAATCATTATCTTATTCATCACTAATCCCATATTTGTACCATCGTGATGTCATGTTGATCATGAATCAATGATTCCAGATCGTTGTTCCATGAAACAAGTGTGCCACAATCGACTGTTTTTGTAAAACGTCAAACTATTGACCAACAAAGAACACCCCTGATGAATGGTGGATCAGGGGAGAAAATCATATAATCAATCATAAAGAATGAACCATGATAGTTGTTTTTGTAGATATTGGTTAATTTTTGATAGAATGAAAATCGAATAATCAATAATTAATCACAAAGAAATTATCTGGTACCCTGATAATTCTAACTCATCTCGCTTGAAGATCAAACTGAAGACCAATCTATTCGGCAATCACTCGGTATCCATCATATTAATAGAGAACATGGAATAACAAATCACAACACAATCCCTCACTTGAATCATTTCAACCTCTGATGAAGAAAAATGTTTTATCATAATTATTGAAATGATATATTGAATCCAAGGTGTGTTCATCTTCAATCCAAGATCTGTCATCATTCTCCTAGAGAGATAATCCTTGAAACTCAATCAAATGGATCTCTAATGTTTCCAAGGTATTGCGGATAAACTTGTATGTTCTCCATAACAACCTATTTAAATTGTTTTGATCGTTGTGTCAAAAAAAAATGAAAGAAAATTATCTTATTAAATTATTTTATTCCTTTCAGCGCTTGTGATTAATTTTCATCAAACGACACGCAAAGAAAAATTTGAAGTCGCACCTATGGTAAAACCAACATTATGAAGTCAATGGTTCCCTCTAATATCTGATACGACCACCCATTTATATTTTATTCCACATTTTTATGAAATTTTTGTGCATATACTATTAAATATATTTCAAACATTTTGAAATTTTATTCTGGGAACATAGGGCCTTGAAATCACATACTGTCTCAGTGCGTGGTCTAAAAAATAGTCAATATAATATCCAAAAATAATAAATGGAACATTTGAGATATTAGAGTTGGACTGTGTGTGGTATATTCACGAAACTTCCAGTCTAGAACCATAATTGAGTTATTTGTGAAGGAGAATGTGAATCATGAATCCTGCTTCCAATAGGCCATGTTTTGGTGACCAACACCACAAATATAAAACATAAAATATGAGTATTTTTCTCTTAATCTCAAGGGATAAATCACTATTCAACATCAATTATCTAAAATATAAAAACACACAATTTAAACAATAATAATAATAACATTAATTTAATTTAATACAAAAAAATAACTTCTCTAAAGAATATTCCAGGAATAAAAAATCTCATATTGTAGAAACTACTCCAATGAAATCTAGACACACCATCATGATCTAGTAATGTTATTCCCATTATCCCAAACTACCTTAAAATTCAATAAATTTTGGGGTGATTATATAATATAATAAATTTGGTTCAAGGATAGAGACTATCATCTTAATGATGAAAATTAATACTAATGCCTTAGTAAGTAAATAGTGAAATATATTTATGTTCCATCCTAGAAAAAATGAACCCATATTACTACTATCTCACTATCTTAATTCAAAAGAACATATATATATTATAGTAACATGAAAATTTAAATGTGGAGGTAACCCTTTACTACTTCCCAACGAACAGAGTCACCCTCATCTCCCTATGATATACAACAGAGAACTCCCATACCTTCACATATATATATACCTGATATAATATCCACATGAACATAAAAAAATTTCATAACACAACCTCATTCAATCTCTTCATACTGCAACGTCATACCATATCCAAGTCATCCAGAAAAAAACTATTATACCTAAAAAAACAATGTTATTTATTTAGAGTGAGTGGGAGATTAAGAGTATTTTCCCTTCAATATCATCAGTATCCTAGATATTGGAAATTCACCCAATATTCAATACTATATATTAAATTTGGTCATGTTACCCAACCTAAGAAATAAAAAAATGAACAATGATATATAATGACATGTAATATTTTCCAATAAACTAAAACCTATCAAATTCCATTATAATTATCCAATCATCACACCATTACCTACATAAAAATATAAAAAATAACCACTAATATAACCAAAAGACATTACCAAAACCACACAAAAAATTCTCCATTCATTTAATTTTTCATCCTATTACACCATTAAATTTATTATCTTAGTCATATTGAACATTAAATCTATAAGTTACCAAAAATCCCCCAATAACATTCATTGAATTCATCATTTACATTTTTTTTATAATTTATAATTCACCTAACACATAATAAAATTATTAACCAATTAGTTATTTTATTCAATAACTTGTTTATTAAATATATCCCATTCTCATTTAAAAATGTTATTAAATTCATTCTTACTTTAATCATGTTTTCATATCTTGGGAAGCAACAATGCACTATCCACAACAACCACCTTATGAGACTACATTATAAAGTAACATTGTCACTTATTCTATTTCCACTTTTATAACCTATTATCAAACCACCACACATTCAATATCATAAAACCAATATAAAAAAATTAATTCAATACCAATTTTAACTTATTCATCATGTTTCCACATTAATTAAATGTTCTTTACAAGATTAAAATACTTAAAAATAATTAGCAAACAATAATAATGAACAAAATCTGTATAACTGTCATCTATAACTCACATCCCTCAAATTTGTTTAATTCAAGTATTATTTAATTAGTCCAATTATATATCCTTACCTGATAAGAGATTAGTACATAATTAAACTACATCAACAAAGGTAATTTAAAAGGGATTTACTAAATCACCTACCTAAATAAATCTCATATTTTTATGCAACTAAGGTGATATTTTTGGAATCTAAAACATCCATGGAAACCTAATAATTCTCCAAAACAGCTAAACTCCCACATCCTTGCATCAATACACCATTATTGAAATATATAACTCAATTATAGTAACCCTATGGTTGAAGAAATAAGTAAAATGAAAAATAATAATAAAGGGAAATGAATGCATAATTATATCGTGGATCATGAGGTCTCAATAGCACAATATAAGTAATTGATGATTCGAAAAATTGATTAAAAAAAGACCACTCATCTTACTAGTGTTTCAAGAGTAGTGGGAGAACCAAAAAGTCTAATGTGTGGGTAAATTTAATTTTTATATATAATTTATGGAATCAAAACACCACTTGGATAACTAAACTAACTCAATAATTTGGTTAATTAATTTAAATTTAAAAACCATGAAACATACTCAATTAAATCCCTCCAAAAATAATATTTATAAAACATGTATTTGATTAAAACTGTGACTTAGTTCATCAAACCACAACATTGTCATTTGATGACTACTATAAATTATAAAAAAAATTATTCAATGCTCACCAAACCATTCCATTTTAACTATTATTAAAACCATGATTTTGTTTTCTTCAGCAATTTAGAATAGAGATTACACCAAAACTAAACTCCAAACCATTATAATAAAAATAGGAACCTATCAAATAATACATCGTATTTAATGAATCATTGATAATCAAACTCCAAAAATTGAAAACTTTGAGTCCTTTTGAATTAAAACCACCACACCAAATAGAAATATCAAACTATGGTTAAATTACACAAATAAATAAATGATGTGTTATTAACCATGAAATACTATTCTCTAAGCTCAAAACATTCTTCATAACCCATAATTCGTCTTAAAACTCACTTTTACTATATATTACACTTGAAAATCACAATATCAGATATCAATAAAATATAATCCATATATTAAATACCTCTAAAATGACACTAATTCCAATGAATCAATATAAAAAAAATAATAATAAATCAAATCAAAAACTAAACCACCGTATGAGCTACCAATTAATAATAATCCTTATCAATCTGAAGGCTTAAATACTATATAGGTTATATAAAATAATACCCACTACTTCATCAAAGAATCAAACATCAACCTAACTACATGAAAAATGATAAAAATAATATCGATTGTTGGGCCAAATTTACAAATAAAACTCTCTTGTACATTCATCATAGTCAACATCCCTTTATAATAGTAACATAAAAGAAATACCAAATACATATAGAATATTCTCTTTATATACATGTATATATACTAATTTATCAATGAACATCATATCATCCTAAATATTTATCTCTATTTATTAATTGACATTAAATCCATCATAAAAATATATTTTAATCTATAAAATGAGCCATATTTCATGAATTTAATCCATATTAAGGTGGAATCACCAACCGATACAACATTTATACACCATTCTCTAACACATCATAAATTCAAATAAGCATTTGAGAATGTTTAATGCATTTTAAAAAACTCTATTAAATACAAGGTGATGAGCCTTGAAAATTATATGATCATTATACCAAAAAACCAATGTTTTATCCTATGATTATTTTAAGAATTATTATGGTCCTATGTAGACTTTACCCACTCATAAATCCCATGAACCATCTCATTCATAATCTGTACCAAATCTGGAACAATTATTATTAACTCCATATACTCAGTCTACAGAAATGATGATTTACAATGCCGCACACACAATACTAACAATTGTACTATGCTAATGGTTGGGTGATATCTATTATTATAAGTAATAACAACAAGGGGTAAAAATCCCTTAAAACCCCTCTAATATCATGAGTGTATTATTTCGACATGTCCTCTATCACTGGGACTATCCTCCCTATTTTCTTATTTGTTTGAGGATGTAATATCATGATAATGAATAATTGAGAGATGATAGAAATCTAAAAACTATTTTATATCCACTACATAGTAAAAGAATCATGATTTTAAATAATCATCTTTATAGCAGTATAATGAATCAAAACCAATTGTATATATATCCTTACTAAAGTATTCATGATGATCATCTCATTAAAACCCATGAAATATGTAGATTTTTCCCCCCAAAAAATTCACCTTAATAGAATTATACCCATCTAATAATCATCTAAAAGTGGTTACAAAATCAATTAATATATACTCCAACTTCCATTGAGGAATATACAAAGGTTGAAAAAAATAGGGAACTCAATTATCAGCTTTAAACTATTAACAACGAATAATAAACACACAAATTCCACATCTAAATTCTGTATACCCTTCCACTAATGATAATCATTTATGGAATGATACATATTAGATGTGCAAGGATATAATACCAGTTTTGAGCTATTAAAATCTAAAAAAACATCTTTAGAGACAACTATAGAGTATAAACTTTTAATAGGAAACAACACTTTTTGTTGATCAGCCCTTATCTTCCCATAAAAATCAACTCTAGAATTATATTGCCTCTCTACACCTTCACCTTCATATTTCATAGTTGGGATTCCTCCACCAAATAAACTGGAAATGATCTCCCCATTATCAAGTTAAAATAACTACATCAATGGACTCATTGATATCCATATAAAATAATGTAATCTCTTATATAATTATTTACTATTCTTTGTTATCATGAGTAAGATACCAATTCATCTTCTTACTCAATGATTCAATCACTCCATATCATTTCCCAAATGTGTGGGATATATTCAAACTATAATCATACAAGAACTTCATCTATCCTCACTTATGAGAATTAAAATCTTACTGAGATACAATATACAACAGGATCATATAATATGTTTAGACCAAAATAAACCCTATAATAAAATCTTTCCACCATTACATTAAATAAAACACTTACACTATAAATTTAAGAACATGGGTGTAATAATTATGAATATAAGGATGAAAAATACAATACCCATAAGAGATATATGCTTACTCCTATATCAATATGAAACTACGAGTAAGACAATAAGCATTAAAATATAAATTTAAAATTAGTATTTCCTCCATTAAATGAAAAAACATAATCATATATTAGTATCTCCTTCAGTTATTCAAATTTTTCTAGAAATTTATTCATCAGTAAAAAATCATAGCCCTTTATAGTTTAATCTATCAAGGTAATTTTAATATAGAATTTATGAACCATGAAACTCCTCTAATATCAAATAAGACAAAATAAAACAAACATATATGAAATTTTTTTGGGTAATTATGAAGAAATAACTACTTCAATGTTAAATGAATCAATAAACATGCCAAAATAAGACATTACATATCATTATAAATGTACATCTCATATTAAAAACACCCTCATGGAAAAAATACCATGCATAAAATGTTTATAATAGATATATAAATATACCATCAAATGTTAAAAATATTCCTCTTATAGCTACAAATACACCCAAATTTCATTGATGAACACCAGATTTAAATAAGTCTAAATACTAGTGAAATAATGAGTTCACTAATCCCAATATCATTTCCAAAACATTTGTTACTTTTAAATACATCATGAATAATTCAAAATTTTATAGTTATATGTAACACCTCGAGCTTCCACAATACGCTTCTCATTCAATAATGCAATAGCTTGCATTGTACGCAACTTCGAGTTCTAAAACACCGCGACTAATCATAGTAGCCATTATGAATAGTAATAACCACTTTTTAAAATTACAATAATTTCATATTTCAAAATGACTTTATTTTTGGATTCAGAATATCGAAATTAGCCTATGATGAATTTTTGGTATTTTTCTGAGAACTTCTAATTTTTTATGAATAGTGAAAAATACTTAAAAACAACTTTTTTAATCAAAATAATTTATAGTGATAAATTATACTATTTAGTGGTTTTAAAGTATAATTAGAATATATTTTACCATTTTATCCAATGGTGGTCATTAGAATTAATTTAACATGGAAAATGGACATAAACAATTGCCAATCTTTTGATATAAATTGTTTCTTAAAAACACGCTATTTGTTGTGACAGCGGGAATTAATTATAAAATTAATTAATGCAACATATATGTTTGGAATTTTGTAAAATAGATATCATTTTTGAATTTGGAATATCAATTATAGCTTAGGGTTAAATTTTGGCATTGTTCTAAAAAACTTCAATTTTTGATGAATAGTGAAACCACTAAGTGGTAGTTAAATAACTGATTTTTCGTTTAAATGAAATATTACCACTTCTGTGATTTGATTTTCAAAAATCCTACATAAATGGTTTTCATTAAGAAGTAAAATTTGGTTGAATGAGATTAAAATAATTTTTGGTGAATAGTAACTTTTAAGTTCTTAATCGCGATTAGAGGTAATTAGTGTAGTTTAAGGTAAAAATAATATTTTAATAATATGAGATGTGCTTGACACATGTCATACCCTCATTGGATGTGCCATGGCCGACCAAGACAATCAATGGGTCAACTTGGGGACCCCATGGAGCCACTTTATTTGGAAAATGACATAAATACCTTTTATTTAATGTTAAAGTAAAAAAATGACACAAACATGAAATGTTTTACTAAAACAATTTTTATATGGGGTTATACAAGTAATATTTTTGACTATAAATAGTCATTGGAAAGCTAAAAAGATTTTATACATCATAGTTTTTTTTTAGAATTTTTAGACATTAAATAAATTAAATTATTTATGACATCATGATGATGCAGCGATGACCTCATTATTTAACGATTTAAATAAAATGAGAAGATAATGCAAAATCCAAGGCTTACACTTGTCCAAAGCCTATTGAATGAGGAGATTTCGAACCCTTATCACCTTAGCCACGAATTTTATAAGTGTGGGACCTTTAGAATCCGAAAAGCATTGTATAATAATGTAACATTTCAATCTTTCCAAAAGAGCCCCTCTTCTCCTCTTATAAAAGGCCCCCACCTATACCACATTATTCACACTTTAAAGCCTTTTGGGTCGGCCAACCTCTGCCCAAATACTCTCCCAACTTCTCTACCTGAATCCTAGAAGCTTTAATTTAGTCAGAAAGCCATCCTAAGGAGTTTTTTTGATCAAATCAAAAGGAAGAACCCGAAGAAGAGGTAACATTTTCATCACCCTCTTTCAAGTTTCTTTCTTCTTCCACTCCCTATTTGTTTATTTCAATTCTAAAATTATAACTACAGTATCATCTATATACTGTGATGTTACTATAAATATTTAACAACCATATTCAGTATTCTACCCATCATTTGAATGACATGTCACCATACGTGCGTACGTACGGCTTACCGTCTCCACGTCGTGGTCTAATTGTTATTCAATATATTATTATTTAGATGGGCATAATAATGATATGTAATTCATGTAAATAATAAATATAACATGATAATGATTCTGTATATATGATATACTATCCAATTATATATTATTTTAATATCAAAATAATGATATTGTCGCTCGTGCGTACGTACGGACTACCGTCTCCACGAACGCGATGAGATTCATTCTCCGTCGTATCCATTCAAGTATAATTATCATTTTATGATTTAAAAATAATGTTTAAGGGCATGATATCATTCTGGATATGAATAAGATACAACCTATCCATGAAAAACACGACTTACGTAACAAAACATATAAAAGAAAACGAGTAAGTTAACACCCGAAACAATGATAAATCTAAGATATTGTTAACAAAGCAATGTTAAAAGATCATATATGATATCATATGAATGTATATGATTATTGTATAATTTAATGACAAATATTTCACCATTATAAAGGAGGTTAACCGAACCCAACCAAGGAAAAGTACAAGGTAAGGGTTTACTTCACAACCTCTTCATTATCCAAGGTTGTTTATACATAATTATCTACTGGGACCTCGTTATCATCCACATCCATGTTTCTTAAAGATGTATTTCAAAACATTTTTACTATTTAATGGAAAATGTGTTAAATTCATTTATACCCTTATACTTTTTTGAAAGGAATCTTACCATCGTTTTCCAAACAATGTACTTTTTAACCTCTTTGACAAATTTTTGGT
Organism: Viscum album; assembly: GCA_963277665.1. Classification (NCBI taxonomy): domain Eukaryota; kingdom Viridiplantae; phylum Streptophyta; class Magnoliopsida; order Santalales; family Viscaceae; genus Viscum; species Viscum album. The sequence goes on from OY728143.1 coordinate 1,245,074,725, forward strand.
AAGAATGTTTTTTTAACTTATATGGAGGGTGCAGCTATTTTCCGCCATTATAACTTCGTTGAAGCTTCCCTAACAAGCTTATAAGAATATCTTCAAAGTAAATGTATTATTTTATAATTATGGGACTTTTAAATGATTTCAAAAAAGAGAGATATTTCTCTCAAACAGCTTTGATTTCATCCATGTCAACATCCTTTGATGGGTTTTAAGTTTAATTGAAATTGATTTATGATACAAAACTTCCATTGAACATTTTGTGAAATATTTGACTTTGGATGTGTTATTTTTATACCATCCATATTTTATGGAGAAATTGTTGACATTTCTTATGCTAGTTTTAATACGAATATTTATGTTATGTTTAAACCTATTCATATGAGGAATGTATTGGACTTAATATGAGACGGGTGGAGCCCGCTATAGCTCCTCGATGCATCGGTAGGTCTCATGAGACAACTAGACGTGGAATTGGCCGAGGCCCTTTCCCAATTTGATTTATGGTTTTGGACGAGGCCTTAATCATTTTAGACGTCTTGGCTGAGGCCTTGACAAAGTGTTTCATATTGTCTGGCATTATACATTCCCTCATTATGAAAGTGGTTATTGATATTTCACGTGATTATTCGTCTAGTAGAATATCCATGTGAGTAAGTAATGGCATTATTTTATTTTACTTTTTCCATATTATGCTCAAGTTCAAGTTCAATAAGGCTTTTGTTTTAGTTATACATTGCCTTAAATGCTTATGTTTTCTTATGAAAGTTTCCGCTATATTGTTATCCTTACGGAGCATTTGAGCTCACCCCTTTCAATGTTTTATTTTACCCAGGATGTGAAGAAGTGTATTATGACTGACTTGCAAGAATAGTCAGTGAGGATATGAGTGTGGACTAGGGAGACCATGTTATTGTAGTTTTCATTTTTATGATGTAATGTAATGTTTATGAATGTATCTAGTGTTTCCAAGGCTACTAAACTAATCGGTCTTTCGAGACTTGATCTTTTGTGATCATGCCAATGTTATGAAGTAATGCACCGACTCTGGGTAGCTAGGTTCGGGGCATCACAGTTGGTATCAGAGGCAGTTTAGTACTAACCTTGGAAGAAAGATTTAGATAAACTCTGATTAGAGCACATAGCCTGAAGATAGACTTTGAGGATTAGTATAGAAGAACTTCCTAGAATTTTGGTATTGTAGAGATGTTGTGAGTTTTCCGAGCAATACATCCCTGTTTGGATACGAGCAGGTAGACGCGGCTCTGGCACAGATGTACCTAGGGGTAAAACCCGAAAACACCGCTTTGAGCTAGACTCGAACGAGAACTGGTGCACGACAACGTGCCTTGCTGCACTCTTGGTTACGACACTCCAGGGGGATATGCTTAGGATAATTCTCATTTTCATTACAAACCACTATGAAGGGTTATGAGTATATACTTCCTCAAAGAAAACATTTTTATGGATTATGTCCATAAATAGTTCAATTTATGTTAAGTATCTTACAAGTATGGAATTATGTATTTTGATTCATAAACTAATATAGTTTATGCCATTGTTTAGAAATGGCGTCTAGTGGAAGGAATGGAAACCGTGTCAATGCACGCACTCCGTGCAGGGATTGCCCTCCTGCTCAAGATAATTATTGTGGAGCTGAAGATACAACTGGTGATGATCAACTTATTACCATACTGGGACAACTCACTCAAGTTATGAATAATAACCTTACTCGTATGGATCACCCTGATCCACAACGTGGAGGATCAATGTTAGACCGCTTCATGAGGCAACAACCACCATCATTTAATGGGGGTACAAATCCATTAGTAGCTGAGCAATGGATAAACTCCTTAGAGAAAATTTTCCATGCCTTGGGGAGTAGCGAAAGGGAGAAGGTTGTAATGGCAGTTTACCGTCTCACTGGAGATGCCGATCAGTGGTGGTCGCTGATTCAAAACACAAAGGAAGATGATGACGTATCGAATATGGAATGGAGGGAGTTCAAAGAGATTTTCCTAGAAAAATACTATCCTCGTGACCATCGAGCAGATATGGAAAGGCAATTTCTGAGTCTGAGGCAGAAGGACGATGAGAATGTTGCAAAGTATGAGGCTAAATTTACAAGGTTAGCAAGGCATGCTAGAGATTATATACGTAACCCAAGAAGTAAGATTGATCGTTTCTTTGATGGGTTAAAACCTTTTCTCCATCGAGCCTTAGTCTCACAATCTTTCTCATCGTACGAAGATATTGTCTCATGTGCTATCAAGACAGAAAAGGAATTCTCTAAGTCTTATGACAACAAAGTAAAGCAAGAGAAGAAGAGAACGGTGGAACAAGAGATAGATAAAGGGAAAAAGGGAAAGAAGGATTTTCCATTATGTGATAATTTTGGGAAGAATCACCCTGGTACTTGCCTAAAAGGAATGGGAGTTTGTTATAAATGTGGGGAAAAAGGTCACCAGGCGCATGATTGCAAGGGAAAGAAAGAGGCTATCAATGTTGAATGCTACAATTGTAGGGAAATGGGGCATTATGCAAATGAATGTCATAAGCGTCAAGGAAACATACCTCAGAAAAGGCCAAGGGATCAAGGACAATCTTATGCTGTTACTGTAGTTGAAGCGGAATAATTAATGTATTGGTTCTTTTGGACTCATGGACTATATTCTGTTTATTAGAATAATGTGATATATATATAAGGATTGTACTGTAGTACATTTTCTTTTCATTAATGATTTAATATGATGAAGGTAATCATATTTTTAGTATGTGACAATAAGAAAAAATTTACTTTGTTTGGGGATTATGAGGTTACAATTGATTTTGGAATTTAGAGACCTTTTATAGAAAGTCTGGATGGAGGTATTTTGGATAACTATAAAGGTTGGAATGGATTAAGTTGATCTTTGGATAGTATTGTTTAAGGTTAAAACATTTCTGATGATTATTTTTGGAATATTATAATACTTTAGTTTTAGGAAAAGGACAACCTGCAGGGTGGGGCATAACCCGTCGCGTCGGACAAAGCTGCAGGAATCGAACCCACAACCATAGTACGACAGGCCTTTATTACCTACCACTAGCCTACAAGAAGTCCCTGGTTATAACAAAATAGTTTTACTAATCTAAATGGTATGTGTTAATATTTGGAACCTTATACAATTAGGATAAATAGAATATTTTTGAGTTGTATTACCTTTTAGAGTGAAAGATGGGTTTGTAGTGAAAAATTATTAAAGAATGAAAGTCCACATGACAATTATGTATATTCCCTTACGTTCTTAGTAAATCTCCTAAATAAATTCCTCAACTTTATAAAAGGTAACTCAAAACAAAAATGTTGTCGGTTAACTTTTCCTACTGGGGAATCAATGATCGTTTAACCAATCACAAGGATGCGATCTTCTTGTAGTTAAACTTTCTCCTAATCCTGTTTTCTATAACTCTCCATCAGACCTTGATGGTTTGTTTCTCCTCCATATCCGTATTTTCATAGAATCCTAGAATGGGCTATCTCGGGTGACCTTTGTACTTATCTTGCTTTCTTTTAATGTTATATATTTATTAACCTTATTTCCGATGTGGGTTTTCCACAAAGGTATTTTCTATTTTCAACCTTTTGTTTTCAAAGAAAAATTTCAAATTGCGAGGACACAATTTATTGAAGTAGGGGATAATGTAACACCTCGAGCTTCCACAATACGCTTCTCATTCAATAATGCAATAGCTTGCATTGTACTCAACTTCGAGTTCTAAAACACCGCGACTAATCATAGTAGCCGTTATGAATAGTAATAACCACTTTTTAAAATTACAGGAATTTTATATTTCAAAATGGACTTTATTTTTGGATTCGGAATATCGAAATTAGCCTATGTTGAATTTTTGGTATTTTTCTGAGAACTTCTAATTTTTTATGAATAGTGAAAAATACTTAAAAACAACTTTTTTAATCAAAATAATTTATAGTGATAAATTATACTATTTAGTGGTTTTAAAGTATAATTAGAATATATTTTACCATTTTATCCAATGGTGGTCATTAGAATTAATTTAACATTGAAAATGGACATAAACAATTGCCAATCTTTTGATATAAATTGTTTCTTAAAAACACGCTATTTGTTGTGACAGCGGGAATTAATTATGAAATTAATTATTGCAACTTATATGTTTGGAATTTTTTAAAATAGACATCATTTTTGAATTCGGAATATCAATTATAGCTTAGGGTGAAATTTTGGCATTGTTCTGAAAAACTTCAATTTTTGATGAATAGTGAAACCACTAAGTGGTAGTTAAATAACTGATTTTTCGTTTAAATGAAATATTACCACTTCTGTGATTTGATTTTCAAAAATCCGACATACATGGTTGTCATTAAGAAGTAAAATGTGGTTGAATGAGATTAAAATAATTTTTGGTGAATAGTAACTTTTAAGTTCTTAATCGCGATTAGAGGTAATTAGTGTAGTTTAAGGTAAAAATAATGTTTTAATAATATGAGATGTGCTTGACACATGTCCTACCCTCATTGGATGTGCCATGGATGACCAAGAAAATCAATGGGTCAACTTGGGGACCCCATGGAGCCACTTTATTTGGAAAATGACATAAATACCTTTTATTTAATGTTAATGTAAAAAATGACACAAACATGAAATGTTTTACTAAAACAATTTTTATATGGGGTTATACAAGTCATATTTTTGACTATAAATAGTCATTGGAAATCTAAAAATATTTTCTACATCATAGTATTTTTTTAATAATTTTTAGACATTAAATAAATTAAATTATTTATGACATCATGATGATGCAGCAATGACCTCATTATTTAACAATTTAAATAAAATGAGAAGATAATGCAAAATCCAAGGCTTAAACTTGTCCAAAGCCTATTGAATGAGGATATTTAGAACCCTTATCACCTTATCCACAAATTTTATAAGTGTGGAACCTTTAGAATCCGAAAAGCATTGTATAATAATGTAACATTTCAATCTTTCCAAAAGAGCCCCTCCTCTCCTCTTATAAAAGGCCCCCACCTCTACCACCTTATTCACACTTTCAAGCCTTTTGGTTCGGCCAAACTCTGCCCAAATACTCTCCCAACTTCTCTCCCTTCATCCTAGAAGCTTTACTTTAGTCAGAAATCCATCCTAAGGATTCCTTTTGATCAAATCAAAAGGAAGAACCCGAAGAAGAGGTAACATTTTCATCACCCTCTTTCAAGTTTCTTTCTTCTTCCACTCCCTCTTTGTTTATTTCAATTCTAAAATTATAAATACAGTATCTTCTATATACTGTGATGTTATTATAAATATGGAACAACCATATTCAGTATTCTACCCATCATTTGAATGACATGTCACCATACGTGCGTACGTACGGCTAACCGTCTACACGTCGTGGTCTAATTGTTATTCAATATATTATTATTTAGATGGGTATAATAATGATATGTAATTAATGTAAATAATAAATATAACATGATAATGATTCTGTATATATGATATACTATCCAATTATATATTATTTTAATATCAAAATAATGATATTGTCGCTCGTGCGTACGTACGGACTACCGTCTCCACGAACACGATGAGATTCATTCTCCGTCGTATCCATTCAAGTATAATTATCATTTGATTATTTAAAAATAAATGTTTAAGGACATGATATCATTCTGGATATGAATAAGATACAACCTATCCATGAAAAACACTACTTATGTAACAAAACATATAAAAGAAAACGAGTAAGTTAACACCCGAAACAACGATAAATCTAAGATATTGTTAACAAAGCAATGTTAAAAGATCATATATGATAACATATGAATGTATATGATTCTTGTATAATTTAATAACAAATATTTCACCATTATACAGGAGGTTAACCTACCCCAACCAAGGAAAAGTACAAGGTAAGGGTTTACTTCACAACCTCTTCATTATCCAAGGTTGTTTATACATAATTATCTACTGGGACCTCGTGATCATCCACATCCATATTTCTTAAAAATGTCTTTCAAAACATTTTTACTATTAAATGAAAAATGTGTTAAATTCATTTATACCCTTATACGTTTTTTAAAGGAATCTTACTGTCGTTTTCCAAACAATGTACTTTTTGACCTCTTTGACAAATTTAAGGTAAGAATGTTTTTTTTAACTTATACGACGGGCGCGGCTATTTTCCGCCATTATAACTTCGTCGAAGCTTCCCTAACAAGCTTATAAGAATATCTTCAAAGTAAATGTATTATTTTATAATTATGGGACTTTTAAATGATTTCAAAAATGAGAGATATTTCTCTCAAATAGCTTTGATTTCATCCATGTCAACATCCTTTGATGGGTTTTAAGTTTAATTGAAATTGATTTATGATACAAAACATTCATTGAACATTTTGTGAAATATTTGACTTTGGATGTGTTATTTTTATACCATCCATAGTTTATGGAGAAATTATTGACATTTCGTATGCTAGTTTTAATACGAATATTTATGTTATGTTTAAACCTATTCATATGAGGAATGTATTGGACTTAATATGTGACGGGTGGAGCCCGCTATAGCTCCTCGATGCATCGGTAGGTCTCATGAGACAACTAGACGTGGAATTGGCCGAGGCCCTTTCCCAATTTGATTTATGGTTTTGGCCGAGGCCTTAATCATTTTAGACGTCTTGGCCGAGGCCTTGAAAAAGTGTTTCAGAATGTCTGGCATTATACATTCCCTCATTATGAAAGTGGTTATTGATATTTCACGTGATTATTCGTCTAGTAGAATATCCATGTGAGTAAGTAATGGAATTATTTTATTTTACTTTTGCCATATTATGCTGAAGTTCAAGTTCAATAAGGCTTTTGTTTTAGTTATACATTGCCATAAATTCTTATGTTTTCTTATGAAAGTTTCCGCTATATTGTTATCCTTACGGAGCATTTGATCTCACACATTTCAATGTTTTATATTTCCCAGGATGTGAAGAAGTGTATTATGACTGACTTCCAAGAATATTCAGTGAGGATATGAGTGTGGACTAGGGAGACCATGTTATTGTAGTTTTCATTTTTATGATGTAATGTAATGTTTATGAATGTATCTAGTGTTTACAAGGCTACTAAACTAATCGGTCTTTCGAGACTTGATCTTTTGTGATCATGCCAATGTTATGAAGTAATGCACCGACTCTGGGTAGCTGGGGTTGGGGCGTTACATTATCTCTAAAAGGTTTCATCTAAATTTTTTTTTGATTCACCATTTTTGTTGATATGTTGATCACCAATAAATATTTGATAACTATTTATCCATATTTAACTGACTAATTAATTCATAAATCCATGAAAGTGGAGAGTGTAGTTTCACCATTACCTGATTACACTATAGATATTCTAGGTATAATATAAAACTATTATCATATTTCATAAAAAATAACATCAAACCCCTATAACATGGAATAATTTGATATATAAAACCCTTACACGATAGATATTCAATATGAATTTTCAGTTCCTATAGCTATGAAGGTTACAACATTTTATTATGTACAGGATTTAGTGATTTTTAATGTTATAACTCAATCATAAACTTGATATCATGTCAATGGGGTAGTATTATCACCATTTATGTAATTATACATAGAAATTATAATAAAAAATAGGAAATACTTCATCATTACTTCCTTCAAACTCATCATCAAATCTACTAGTGTTTATGTGATTAGATTAGTGTATATATAGTACATAAAATGATCTCATTTCCCATTAACTCCAGATACAATGGGAGCAGACCAAGCTGTGCTTTATGCTATGAAACATGCTGGATCCTCATACAACAAGATTCAATCTCTTTCTAAGGTGAGTTTATGAAACTCGTTTGATGCACTTGCATCCAGAAGTAGTGAGGAGGAAGGAAAAAGTTCTAAATATGTGTCTGGCATAGTGGAGATGACGACTGTTATGGATGTTGATCTTCCTGACAATGGAGGTGGTCCTTGGTTGCAGGTCGGAACATCGCGTCGGGGACGTCCCCCTAGAGGTAGGGGTGGTAGATCCCCACACCATAGTATGATCACTCGTTCCCGAGTGACATGATCTTGTTTTTGTATTTAGATGTTCCACATTTTCTTTCTTGTTCAATAAAGAGGTATTTGAACCTCAACCTTTAAAAAAATGATCTCATTTGTTAACAAACACATTTTGATAACATTGTATGTCATATAAGGAAACTAACCACAAATAAAATTTAATTAAGTTTTTCATAGTGTACAAAAAATCCATTCTAAATATGGAATCATATGGTTTTATTCAAAATAGGAAGAACTTTAGTAAACAATGTATTCCAATAAATCATTGATTCACACCCAAGATCCCCCTCTACCAAACTAGAATAAACTTCAACAAGTATAGTTAATAATAAAGGAATAAAAATTATTCCGAAGATATGTCTCACTTCATCGACTAATTAATTTGAAATGAAGGAGTATGAAAATTTAGTGTTGATCAAACTGTTGCTATATATATATAATAGAGAAAATTATACCTTGAAAAATATTTTTCATACTGTTGTAATACCTAAAGAGTGATATTATATACATTATACAACATCGCCTTGTTGTCGCTAATATCAATGACCACTATATCTATAATCCATATAGGCCATTGAGGATAGCGAATATCTCCTGTAAACACTTCACATAAATAATTTGATATAAAAAATACCAAATCATAAGGATCTGGATACTTATGATATGTCCTATAATGTAACACCCCATGTTTCCAAGGTACATTTCCCTTTGAATAATACAATAGCTTGTGTTGTATGTAACTTCGAGTTAAAACACACCACAACCAATCAAACTAGCCGTTATGAATAGTAATGACCATTTTTTTAAATTTTATAAATTTCATCTTTCAAAATGGACTTCATTTTTGGATTTTTAAAATCAAATTTACCTTAGGGTGTAGTTTTTGTATTCTTCTAAAAACTTTCAATTTTTTATGAATAGTGAAAAAACACTGCCTTATTGGTTAAAATCAACTTTTTATTTAAATAATTAGTTATTTTATTTTAATTTATTTTAGGCCAAAATAGATACATAATACTTATATATGTTTAACATAATTCATTGGAGTCATTTTATAATAATTTTATATATAAAAAATTTTATCGAACTTTTTACTCTCTTTTACCAACCTCCTTGGTGCATTTGAAAACTTATATAACGCATAATATTACTGATTTTGTGAGTTGAATTTTAAAAATATGAGAGACACAGTTTATATCAGTATGTAATATGTTTTGAAATAAATTGAAAATAACTTTTTCTGAATAGTAACTTATGACTTTTATTTACCATGGTTAAAAGTAAATAAGGTAATTAAGGGTAAAAATGATATCATAATTACCCAAACACATGTACTAATTCTATTGGATAAGTATAATTAGACCAAAAACAACCTTAGTTATAATATATGATCCCCTTTGGTTCACATGGATTAGATTAGGACATTTATTATTATTTTATTTAAAGAATAGTTAAAAGAGTTAAAATCAAAGTTTAATAACTAAACCATTTTTAAAATAGGTTTATACATAATATAAATTAGAATATAAATATTAATTATAAATCTAAAAATATTTCCTAAATAATGGAATTTTATTTATAATTTTTAGACATAAAATAATTAAATATATTTATGACACAATGATGATGTAGTAATTACCTAATTAATGAAAGATTAAAATAATTGATATTATAAGTATCCAAATAAATCTAATTTGAGGATTTAAATAAATTAATATAATTTTATACATTAATATGACATTTTAGGGTTGATTAAATGAATTTTTTTAATTAATAATGCTTTTATGAATTTAACAAAAACGAAATACCAAATAGTATCAAAATTGACATAAACGTGTTTTAAAACAAATATTATATTATTAATTGATATTATATTCCTAAGAATATAAATCTTGGAAAAAGGGATTAAATGATATTATATATTTCATTAATGAACAACTTGAGGTTACTTTGGAATTATATAGTATGTTTATTAACCATATAATATAAAAATATAAAGAGACAAGGTAAATGTCAAACTATTTAACTAAGAGTTAAATCTAAAAGATAAGGTTAATATGAAGATCTAAACCTGTCTAAAACCTGTTGGTTGAGAGGTTATCGACCCATCGGCACCTTAACCATTAATTAATTATTTTTGGAGCCATTACAAACCAAAAATGATTTTATTATAAAATAATATTTCAAGCATTTCCAAAAGTGACCCTCACCTCTCTTATAAAAGGGCACTCGACCTTCTATCAAAATCACACCTTAAAAGACATTTGGATCGACCAAAACCTGCCTAAATATCCTTTAAAATTTCCTCCCTTTATGCTAGAGTCCTTCCTTTAGTCAGAAAGCCATCCTAAGGATCCATTTTGATCAAATCAAAAGGAAGAACCCAAATAAGAGGTAAATATTTTATCACCTCTTTCAGGTTCTTTTCTTCTTCCACTTCCTCTTTATTTGTTGTTTCCATTCTAAACTAATAAATACGGTATCATATATATAATTTAATGTTATTATAAAAATGGTACAATCATATTCATTATTCTATCCATCCTATAAATGACAAAGTCACCATACGTGTGTACATACGTATTACCGTCTCCACATCGTGGTGTAGTTTTATATTGAAAGACATCGTAATTTGGATGGGTATAATAATGAGAATAAATGATGTCAATAATAAATATAAAATGATAATTATTCTATATATATGATATAACATCAAATTATATACAATTTTATTATCAAAATAATGATATTGTCGCTCGTACGTACGTACGGATTATCGTCTCCACGAACGCGATGAGATTCCATCCCCATCGTATCCATTGAAGAATAGTTTTAATTTAATGATTAAAAAAATAATATTTAAAGACTTAATATCATTATTAATATGAATAAGATACATCCAATCCATAAAAAACATTACTTACATAACAAATCATATAAAGGAAAATGAATAAGTTAACACCTGAAACGATGATACTACTGAAATATCATTAACAAAGAAATATTATAAGATCATATATTATATCATATAAATGAATATGGTTCCTGTATAATTTAATAAAAATTCTTTAACCATTATACATAAGGTTAACCTACCTCGACCAAGAAAAAGTATATCGTAATGGTTAATTTAACAATCTCTTTATTATCCGAGGTTGTTTTTACGTAAGTATCTACTAGGACATATTTATAATCTATGTATATGTGTCATAAGAGAGTTTTCAAAGGGATCCTTTTTAAGGGAATTTTTTAATAAAACATCCTTTTAATTGTTTTAAATATTTATTCTTCTAAATCATTCTCATTAATTTCCATGTTTTCAAATTGGTTTTTAAGGATTTATCTATATGGACATGAATGATTTAAAATGTTAATTCCTTTCAAAAGTTTCAAAGTGGTATGAGACAGTTTGATTCAAAATGTATTTAAATATTTTCCTTTCTAAATTGTGTGACTTTTATATGTTTTCATGAAAAAATAATATTTCTCTCAAATAGTTTTGCAAATCATTTTTATCTATGTCAACATCCTTTGATGGATTTTAAACTTATTTGTAGTTGATTTATTATGATACAAATATTCTATAGTATATAGAAGGTTTTGTGATATGTTTGATTGTGGATGTGTTATTTTTACACCATTAATGTTTTATGGATAAAGTATTGACATTTGTTATGCTAGTTTTAATATGAATGTTTAGGTTATGTTTAAAAATTTTCAAATGATGAATGCATTGGACTAAGTATGTGACGGGTGCAGCCCGCTATAGCTCCTCGATGCATCGGTAGGTCTAATGAGAAAAAAAAAAGTGTTTTGGAACTAGGCCTTGACAAAATCTTATTTCTAGTCTTGGAACATGGCCTTGACTATGTGGTTATGAAGTCTGGCATTATGCATTCCATCATTATGAAATTGGCTATTGATATTGCATGTGATTATTTAACTAGTATAATATCCTTGTGAATAAGTAAATGGGATTATTTGATTTTATATTTGCCATGTTATGCTGAAGTTAATGTTTAAAAGGCTTTTGTTTTAGTCATATACAATGCCTTAAATGTTTATTCTTATTTATGAATGTTTCTGCTTTATTTTTAACATTAATGAGCATCTGAGCTCACCCCTTTCTATGTTTTATTTTTCCCAAGATGTGAAGAAGTATATTATGACTGGCCTGTAGGGATAGTCTAAGGGATATGATTGTGGATTATGGAGACTATATTGTTGTCATTTTTCATTTTATAATGTAATATAAAACTTATGAATGTATCTAGTACTTTCAAGGCTACTAAACTGATCGGTATATCGGGATATGATTCCTTGTTTCATGACAATGTTATGTGATAATACACCGACTATGGGATTCTGGGGTCGGGGCGTTACAGTTGGTATCAGAGAAATTTTAGTACAAACCTTGGAAGATATATTTAGAAATACATTAATTAGAGAAAATTACCCTAAGATAGACTTTGAGGATTAGTATAGAAGAACTTCCTATAAGTTTGGTATTGTAGAGTTTTTGTGAGTTTTCCAAACAATACATCCTTGTATGGATAGGAGGAGGTAGAGGCGGCTCTGGAACAGATGTACCTAGGGGTAAAACCCGAAAACACCATTTTGAGCTAGACTCAAATGGGAACTGGTGCACGACAATGGGCCTTGCTGCACTCTTGGTTATGACACTCCCGAGGGATATGATTTGGATAATTCTCAATTTTATTACAAACCATTATGAATGGTTTATGAGTATATACTTCCCTAATGAAAACATTTTTATGATTATGGATTATATCCATAAACTGTTAAATTTATGTTAGGTGTTTTACAAGTTTGGAATTATGTATTGTGATTCATAAACTAATCTATTGTATGTCATTGTTTAGAAATGGCACCTAGGAAACCCCGTGTGTAAGTCTTGAAATGATATTATTGATGAAAGATGTTAAAATACATTTTAGAAGTCCTAGTCAAATTAATTTTTAAATACCAATAAATTAAGGATATTAATCATAAAATAAATTCATCTACATTATATTTACCACATAAAATAAACACTTGGTGAAAATTGCATTTGCCTCATAGAAAAATGAAATTGAGACAGAAATTCCATAACTTTTATGTAATATTTTGAATCGTAATCTACAATAAATAATAACATAAAATGAAATTTATAATATCATTAAAAAATATTATTAATGATATAACATTTAAAATAGTTATTATATACACAATACATAATTAATGAGTGGTGAATTTTCATATCTCTCACTGAAATAAAAAAAGTCTAGAAATTCCTTATTGTAACTCATGAATTCCTTCGTACTCCTTTGAACTTATGGTATAAAAAATATTGGTTTATTAGAAATCTATTACACAACATTATTAAATATATCATGAAATATATTATTTACTTTATGTCCTTTTATTACTTTTTTATTAATAATACCAATTTAAAATTGTGTTTCAGGTAATAATAACTATATTTTTCTTATATATTTTATTTTGTTATCTTCAACACTATTACTTTGATGATGGTTATATAATGTAAATAATAATAATTATAATATAATTATCATATATATAAATTAATTATAATTTTATTACAACTCATGAAATATGGTCTTTATAAATGATGTATCTTAAGATCATGGAGACGGTATGTCATGCGTACACATAGGTAACGTTAAATTTTTCGAATATTATTATGGAAAGGAGTTAAGGAATATAATATATGTAATGAATTATTATAGTATAAAAAATACCATATTATTTCATTAAATAAATTTATAAATATATTTTATATGGTGTGGTGATAAAAATAGAGTCACATTGCTTTGTGAAGGTGGTAGATCACACGTACGCGAACAACGCTATCTCATTTTGTGAGTGAAAATGATAGGAATAAAATGATACATTATATTTTTAAATTGATGAATATTTCATTAAAATCATAATTATTTCATTTATTTAATACATATTTATTATCACAATATTTCATGTAATGTGTTAGTGAAAAATGAATCGCATCGTTTCACAAAGCGGTAGTCTCCCATACATATTAGTGATGTTATCATACACTATATAGAATGGAAATTAAAGAAATTATATATGATTTAATTAATATATAGGTATAAATATTTTATAAATATAATTTATATATATTATATCCACCATCATACCCAACCTTGTTAAGTGGTAATGGAAAAAAGAATTATATTGGTTCAGGAGGTGATATTTTTTCGTATACACAAGTATTGATTTTATAACCCATTTGATGGAAGTGTATGATTTTTCAGACCATAAACATAACATAAAAACATATTAGTATATTTATGTTACTTTGGAGAATATATAAAAATGGTTTAATATAAATTGAATTAGGTGAAGTAAGAAATAAAATAAAATCACTCGTTGAAGAACATTAACTCTTCTTTGGGTAACCACCTTAGGTTTTCATAAAAATCCTTCCATGGATTGATTTATGCACAAAATAATTCATATATGATGATAGGAGGGATATTTTTATTTTATTTGGTTACTTAACTGATGAACCAAATGTTTTTAATGTTTTAAGAAGAGATGATAGGGGTTCCCATTTATAAGTGAGGTGAGTGGCACACAAGTAATGTTTTGAAAAGAAAAGGGATTAACCACATTTCTATACTTCCAACATGATCCAAAATGGATTATTAAAGAGAAATATAAATTATAGGTTCTAAATATTTCCATAAAAGAAATTTGATAAAAGTTTTTAGGTTTTTTTACACATATCCTTTTAGTTTAACCACCGGGTAAACCCATTTTTATATTAACAATATTAATTAATTTTTACTATTTTCCCAATTATTTTATGTAAAAAATAATGTTCACCTTATTATTCAATATAAAATTTTCTGATTCAAAATATTTAATACATTTTTCCAAATTCAATAAATTTATGCATAAATTTTTAATTTAAAATTAATCTCGCGGGCAAGATGAGAAAATGGGGTTTCAATGAGAAAATGTTCAATAGTTTAATACATTTTATATCCATTATCAATATGAAATTGAATAAAAGAACCTAAATTGGATATATATATATATATATATATAACTAAACTAATATTACTTTAAAACAAATTTAAAATATAATTTAACTTTATAAATAATTTAAACAAAAATGCAGTTTTAATTAAAATTTATTATTTTTACTATTCATTAGAAAATTAATCTTTTTGGAAAATTTTAAAAACTCACCAAATTTTAATTTAAAATTTATGATTTAAAATTAATTTTAGTTTTAAAAATATTTTTTTTTAAATTATTGAAACTTAAATTTAAAACAAAACTCATAGACAAGAGGAAAAATAGGGTTTCGAGAAGTGTAGTTTTTTCAAGCACGCGATGTGTTTATGTGAACTCTTTATAATAATAATAATTATATGAATCTCAATTAAAATTTATTGATATATAATATATATATTTAATTTAAAACATTCCTTACTTTTTTTTAATAAACTACAATATTAAATTATTATTCACTTTAAAAGAGATATCATAAAATCAAACCATTTTTAAACCCAAAAATTAACTTATACCAAAATAAAATATAATGTTAATTATAAATTCATTAAGAGGGTTAAATATCAATAAATATTTTATATAAAACTTAAAAAAATTAGTATTTTAAATTATATATTATTTTGAAAATAAATTATTATATTAAAAAAATCATTATTTTTACTATTCATTGAGATATCAATATTTTCCAAAGAAATACAGAAATTTCAATAAAAGATAATTTTTATATGATGATTATGAAAATTAGGTTCATTTTACAAAAAAAAATCTAAAATATAAATAAATTTATTATAATATTTTTTCATAAAAATTAATAAAAATTATTTTTTAGGAAAAAATATTTTGGAAGAATATAATTACTTTACTAAGAAGTTATTGATTAATTGGAAAATATTTATAATAAATAGATATGGAGTTGTAAATTTATATGTATATTTAACAAATTAGTTAGTACTATTCATAATCTCTTTCTTAACATCTAGGTTATAATATTATTATTTCATGGTTCATTGAAGCTCTATGTCGTGTGTCTTTTACAATTTCAAAAAAATTCATTATTATAAATAAAATTGGCTTTCTAAAAAAAATCAATATGAAAAATATAAAATATCGAGGTGTTAAATTCTACCCACAATAAATTTTATATATCCTTTGAAATATGTCTATGTCATCAATAGTTTAAAATTTGAAAATTTATTTATAGAAACCCACATTGTACAAATGAATTAATAAAATACCTTAAAATAGAATGTTTGTAACATAAAGATTAACTAATGCAACTGACAACTAGATTTCTAAATAGGAGAAGATATGTGGGAATTGAATATTTGGAAATGGAATAAAAGTGAATAAAATTATAGGGAGTGATAGAGATCATTGATCATATGAAATTAGTTGATCAAGATAAGGTTAATGACTAGCAAACCATATACCAAATATTGGTTAAAAAGGTCATTGATATCATAAAAAATAATGACAAAAAGACCATAATTTTATCAATGTCCTTTTTCTATGGTTCAATAATTTTCATGAGATGATATACTTATTAATTTAATTCGATTTCATAATACCAATCTCACCAATTGGTTATTTCCTAATAAATTGTAACTTCATCTTTTACTCCAAGAAATAAATGTAAATTTTCTATTCTTGATGTACTAATATATCATATGATCCATATATATTATGATAAGTAATATATTATATCTTTAGAAATTATGAAAACAAAATGGTTTGAATTGGTTATCTAATATGTATAAATCCTCATATGGTTAACTAATACATTAATATATAAATCCTTGTCTAAAGTCCAACTTAAAACATTTCTTAAATGGTTATCGTTATGATCCTTCTTAAATATTAACATCCAAAACATTAGAAATATGGTCAAAAAAAATTCCAAAATTAACTTGACATTATTATCCCAAGAAACATGATGTGGCTCTCAGTTGTCACATAACAAAAATGTGAATAATTTCTTCATGTATTCTGTAGAAATATGGTAATAACCAGAATTACCAAAAACCATATTGAAAACAAACATTATTTTTTATTCATTGAATAAAACCACATATTATTGAATATATTCCCTAAATACAATAAATATGGAAACTCCATCAATGATAACGTAAATCAAATTTCCCACAAATCATTATCAGTTTAAAGGTCAAAAATAACATTTTATTTACATTATTCATATTAATCATATTTTAACCAAAAATAAACATCATTTTCTAAATATTAAGAACAAATTAAGGGTCATATTTTTTTATTTAAAATATCATATTTCTATTAAATCACTTTTCTAGGTCATCAGTACCATTCAACAATAGAAAACTTATATATATTGAAAAAACTAATACTAAACAGTTCTTATATATTTCATGGTTGTTATAACATTATTCCGAAATTCCAATGAATAAATAATTTAATCATCTTACATCCTTATCAAACAAATATCTAAAATTCATAATCTTATTACATAAAACCCCCTTCCTTTCACATGTCTTTTAGAGTCTCTTTATCGTCAAAAAAAACTCATTACTCATATAACCTTGTTGATTCTCTTCATTAGATTTCCCTTGAGGAAATATATTTTCATGATTCTCATACTTTAGACATATAAAAAATTCAACCATTGATGATATCATAAGGATATCATTATTACCATATATTTTATTAATATAATGTTTCATTTTTTCCTCTGTAGTTATTTTCTTGGTATCCTTCTTTCCAAACTCAAAACATATTTCTATTACTTAGAGACATTCCTTGGATTTATTATTCCCACATTCTTGACATATAGGAAACTCAATATTCTTTACTCTGTGGTCTTCTTTACCTAAACTCTCAACAAACTCTATCCTTCCATTCTTCTGTGAGTCTATGAGCTGGTTAAGTTGCTTGGTGTTATTCATGTATCGTGATAATTGATTAGTCATAATCACAACATCCTTAACTCCATTCATCATCCCATTTGAATTCTTATTTGAAAATTTTCTATCACATTCAATGTTAGCCTAGATCCATTTTCTTCCCTCCATTTACTGCAACCAAAAAATATAGTGTGAGAAACACTAATCATAGTGGAAAACTACATAAACATAAAAAATAATGATTAGGATATTTAAATCATGAGAAATTAATTTCAATTTGTGACACATTATCTGTATCCTTGGTCATTGTTGGACATTATCTATTTAAATCATTTATGATGGTTCCTAAAGAGTTGTTTAATTTCCAAATCATATTCCATAAAAGTGTCAAACTAGGTGTTCAAAAATGCATGTTTCTATGCACCAGGTGACGATCGAGTCCAACTCAATGTGACATTTTTATATTTATAACCCTTAGGTGTCTATGTTATATATCCACATCCACATAAATTATGCATACATGGATTTAATTGATTGGAAACCACTTTCTCTATCCTTTATGAATATTTTATAACGTTTTTTTTATACTTTGACTAATCCTTAGAATTGTCCTTGGAGACATCCTCAGAGATATTCTTATAAATATACCTAGTGGCCTCACTAAAAGTTTTCCCATTTTAGTTTTCCAATTTTATTTAAACCTATCCTCTGATACTAATGAGGTGACCCGGGATTTTCATAAATGGATATTAAACCAGTTTAGAAGAATATTCCATAATTTACAAAAAAACATTCTTAGGGACCATAATAGTATAGATTATTTGGATAATATGTACACAAAATTTTAATTTGGTTAAATATATTAAAACTATCCCAAAAATATCCTCCCTTTTAGTATTCTTGAAAAACATACCCTACATAAATCCTTTTTACAGAACCTTTAGAATGAAAACATAAGAAATTAAGAGATCAGATGCTTAGTAAGGGTGAATAAGGGATATATGTAATCATAACATTAACATGATATTATGATAACATGATCAAAATATTTTAAAACAATACCCCACATATAAAATATCATAATCTTGAGTCATGTTATAATTATTATCACTTCAAAGGATATAAATCATAAGGAAATCAAAGAACATAATCCATGTGATCATAATATTAGAATAACAAATAGATGTGTTAAAGACATATAATCCTAGAAAAATTAATTCAATATATGTCGAACATCATATTAATAAAATGTAAGTCCTAGGATAACCACGTGTGTTCCTACATTGGGAGTGGGCTAACCACACATGTACCTTATTTTTTGGGCTTGGTCTGACAACTCATGAACCCTCTTTTTTAGTCTTGTGCTAATCATCCTTTTAACCACTGATATTGTACAAAATTTATCATTAACGAAAAAATTATAGGGATATATAGTCGCCATCCATCACATAATAAAAATTTCACATATTTATTCCATAATATCATAAAACATTCATCCTATTAGAACTCTTGAAAAGAAAAGGGTTTCATAAACAATTATTCATCATTTGTGGAAAAGAAACATGTTCTTTAATCATTTCATACTAGATTAACCCGTTGTAATAGAAATAATTTTGATAATTTATTCATATTTTTATCATATAATAAGCTATGTACAAGTACTTTTCTTCATAGAAGTCTTTTCATTAAAACATAAAGCATTCATAAAAAGGATTGGAATGCATTCCTTGGATCATATCCTCAGTAAATTGAAAGTAATATCAATGGATTTCATCTTATATGGAAAATTATTTTGAAATATGAATTGGAATATTTCTTGATGGAAAAAATTTCCTATTGAAAACTATTTTTAAAACATAAAACATTTTCAAATCCTTTTGGTGAAAATAATCTTTTCAGATCATCTTGAAAATATTCTTGATGAAAATATCCTTTCCAATTGGAAAAATATTTTTTAATACATAAAATATTTTGAACATCATTTTATACTGATAATAAACTTGAACCATATGATGAATTATTTTAATATAATTTACAGATTTCATTAGGAAAATATAATTTCCCATTTAGAAAATCACTTTTTTGAAACATAATACATTTTAAAATTGTTTTTATATTGAAATTATTTAATTAAAATATAAATGTTTTAAAAATATTATGGAAAATTTCTTCATAGAACAATGTTTTAAAAAAATTAAGGGAATATTGAAATCATTTAGTGTTCACTATGATAAGAAATATTATTCATGTCATGCATGTTGAAAACAATGTTTCTTTTCATATTTTTTGTAAAATCTAAGTCGGAATTGTTTACAAAATAACAATACTATTTAATTATAAATAATTTAAAAGATAAAAATGGGTAATATTTAATTTAATAATAATTTTTAAGAAATATGAAAACATATTTGAAAAGATTTAAAGAAAATACTTATTTGGAAGAAAAATAATTTCAACATAATAAGTGAATTTTCTTAAAAATATATTTTTGAACTTTTGAGTACATAAAGAGAGGGAAATAAAGTGAAAACAATTATATTTATGAAAAAAACAAAGTGTAATAAAATTCATTTTTTTCTTCAGAGATAGTTCATTAGATTATATCATCAAAAACATAATTATAAACAATCCTGATAAATGATGATATTGTAATATAAAATTATTACAACTTTAGTAACGTTGAAACTTAAGAACCCTGAATTGATTTAATTAAATGAAAATTAGGATAAAATTATGATAAATAAATTTATTCCATTTAATGTAAAATGGTATTTATATACACCTCGTACTATAAGATAGGTGAATAACATAACCATGTCTCTTAAAGAATGAAAATTAAGACAAAATCACATGCCAATTTGGTAAATTTTGAACTGTATACCCCATAAATGAGAGATAATAAAATATATTTATAAATAAATATATATTTAATAGTATTAATTTTAAAAAGTTATATATATTATATACACCCCATAAAAAACATGTGTTGTATATGGCATGACTATCATAGAGATATAAAAGTGAGATGGAAATCCCTTACCACTTTTAAAATCATTCGAATTATAATCCCCAATTAAGAATAAAATTAAATGAAACTCTAATTATCATTAAAATAATTTATTTTATGAAATATCATGTAAAATCATTATTACATATACCACACAAAAGAACAGAGTCGTGAATTTTCATTGTCTCTTAGAAATAAAAGAGGGACTAGAAATCCGTTACTCTAAGTCTCAACTATCTTAATAATCATTTGAACCTCTTTTTTAACAAATATAATTTTATTATAAATCAATTATATATCCATAATTATATATATCAAAAAATATATTATTTACATATTTACTTTTATTACCCATTAATAAAAAATTCAATGTTAAATTCAAGTTTTGGGTAATAACAACATTGTTTTTTTGTATATGTTTTGTTTTATTATTTTTGGTCCTCTTACATTGATCATAATTAAATAATCCCCATAATAAAAATAGTAAAATAATTATTATTTCTATATATCAATTATAATTCTATGCCCAATAATGACAGATGGTCTTGAAAAATGACATTTTTTATAATCATGGAGATGGTAGGTTGTACGTACGCAAGAGTGAAGTTTCCATTTTTCAATGATTATTATGGAAAAGAAGTGAGTGATATATTATATTTATTTAATTATAATAATATATTAAATAAAATATTATTCCTTTAATTATAATTATAAATATCATCGATGATGTGTGGTGATGAAAATAGAGTCACATCACTTTGTGAAGGCGGTAGTCCATTCATACACAAACAACACTATCATCATTTAGTGAGTGAAAATATTATAAATAAAATGATATATTATGCTTTAATAATGATAATATGTCATTAATATATTAATTATGTAATTTATATCACATTATTTATCTATATTATCGTCCATGTAATGAGTTAGTAAAAACGAGTCACATTGTTTCACAAGAGAGTGGTACATCGTACACACAATCGACGTTATTGTATCCCCTATGAAATAGAAAGTAAATAGTGGTATATAGGATATAATTAATCTATAGATATAATTATGTCATAAATATCATATATATACTTTATATCCATCATTATACTCACCCTTGAGAGGTGGTAATGGAAAAAATTAATGCCATTAGTTAACGTGGCGGTAGTCCTCTATACCCATGAATGATGATTTCATAACTCATTTGAAGGAAGTGGATATGGTTTTGGGTAATAAAATAAAAATAAAAATATATATTTTTATTTAATATAATTATGTTATTATGAAATATTTTTTTAATAATAATTGAAGGATGTGGAGGAATAAATAAAATAAAAGAGCTCGTTGAAGAATGTTACCTCTTCTTCGGATAACCTCTTTAGGTTTGCACCAAAATCATTATCAGGTTATTTTTTTCACAATATAATTATTATAATATTGTAATAGTAATTTTTTAATCTGATTTGGTTATTTATTGGTGGAAGAAAAATATCTTTAATGTTTTGAGAAGAGAAGAGAGGGGGTGGCCTTTTATAAGTGAGGTGAGGGACACACTTGTAATTATTTCAACCGAAATAGGTGTAACCATGTTTTTATCATGACATGAGAGAAAAAATGGAGTATTATAGATACTTATACATGATAGAGTCTAATATTTTCCATAAAATAAATATTAGAAATATTTTTAGGCCACTTTAACCCTTATCATTTTAGTTTAACCCCTAATAAACCCCTTTTTACATTAATCACGATAATTAATTTTTACAATTCTCACTATTCATTTCAGTAAAAATTTAATTCGGAAATTTTAGATACTATAAAAGTTTATTATTATAAATATGGAATATATTTTTTTAAATTAAATCTACATGAGTGGGAAATTTTAATTAAAACGTAATCCCATATATGCGATTAGAAAGCATGTTTTTAAAGAGAAAATGTTTAAACATTTATAAAGATTTTATATCTGATTAGAATATGAAATTGAATAAAATTACAATAATTGGAATAATAAATATATAATTTTACTAATTCTACTTTGAAACTAATTTACAAATTAAATTATCTTTTTAATTAATTTAAATTAAAATGAAGATTTCCATTAAAATTGAATATTGTTCACTATTCATCACAAAATAAATATTTTCACAAAATTATCAAAATATAACCCTAATATAATTTATACATAATGATTTAAAAAATGAATTTTTTTTAAATCTATTATTGTAAAAAAATAAACTTAAAAACAAAATCCACACACGTGATTACAAAACTTGTTTTTGAGAAGTGTATTCTATAAACCACAAGAGGAGTTTATATTAACCATCTATAAAATAAAAATTAATTTTTGTATATCAGTTATGATTTAACAGTATATAATTTTTAAATTTAAATCAAAAAAAATCCTAATTATGTTTCTTTAATAAATTAAATTGGGGAAACAATATGCACATCAAAACCGTTTTCACGAAAAAATGCTTTTTAAACCCAAAAATAATCTTATGTTAAAATATCATATAAAGTTAATTCAAAAATAATTGATTGAATTAAATATTACTAAATAATAATTATTTTAATTTAAATTATAATTGTGATTTTAAATTACTAAATTTATTAAAAATAAATGATAATTTTACAAATATCGGTATTTTCACTATTCACAAAAAAAAATCTATATTTTTTGAAAAATCAAAAATTTTCACCATAAGTTAATTTTGATATAATGATTTAAAAATTTAATTAATTTTTAAAAATTTCATTTTCTAAATTATCTATAAATTTATAGTAATATTTTATTCATAAAAAGTAATAAACAACATTTTTTAAGAAAACATGGTTTTTAGGAATATTATTTTTTTACTAAAAATTGATTGATTACATACTAATAATTTAGAAATATATTTATATTGAGTTAGAAATTTATATGTATATTTAATAAAGTATTAAATACTATTCATACCCACCTACTTAACAATTGGGTTATAATGATATTATTTCATGGTTTATTGAATCTCAGTGTCACGTGTCATTAACGCTATAAAACAAAATCTATATGGAGTGTAACCCAAGTTATCAAAAAATTAAATTAATTTGAAAAAAATCATAGAATATCAATATGTTACATTATATCCCTAATAAAATGAATATAATCCTCAAAATTTATTTTTATAATCAAATTATTAACTTTTAATAATTCCTTTTTTGAAATGCGAATAGTACAAATTAATTATAAAACCTCCCTTAAAGATGTAAAGTTAGAAAAAAAAATGGTAACCTAAAGTAACTCATAACTAGTTTTTCACATAGAATAACACATGTGTGAATTTATGATTTTTACATGAAATAAATGTTTAAATAATTATAGAGAGTGATATAGATCATTAATTATAATAAACTTTTTGATCACATGAAGGTTAATAAAAAACATAAAACAAAGAGTTGTGAAAATTTTAATTGATATCATTAAAAATGATTATAATAGGAAATATTTTTATTTCAAGATTCTTCTACTAAATTTGATGAATTTTCAAGAGAATATATACTTACTTGATTTCATTCCTTTTCATAAAAACAAACACACCCATTGGTTGTGCCTTAATCAATTTTCACTTCATCTATTACTCTAAGGAATAAAGGGGAATTTTTGGACTAAAGTACTAATGGATTATAAGATTCATATATAGAATTATAACTCATCTCTATCATCTTTAGATATCATCATAACAAAATGGTTAGAAAAATAAATCCAATATACATAAATCTTCATATTGACAAGTAATACATTAATATATAAATCTTCATCCAAAGTTAAACTTAAACGATCTATAAATAGTTATCCTTATAACCCTTACAAAATATTAAAATCAAAAACATTATTAAAAAGGTCACTAATTATCCAAAATGAACTAATCATTAATCCCCCAAGCAATAAAATGTATATCTCAATTTTCACATGATCTACTTGTTAATACCTTCTTCATGTATTCACTTAAAATGTGGTAATAACATGAATTATCGTCAAAACATATTGAAAACATATATAGCTCTTTATTTATGGACTAAAACAGAATTTTATTGAATATATTCAATAAATAAAATAATTTTGTAAACTCAATCAATGATAACATAAACCACATTGTCCACAAATCGTTAATTAGTTCCAGTGCCATCAATACTACCAAATTTCATATATTCATATCAATCGTCTCATTATCAAAACTAAGAACCATTTTATAAAAATTAAGAACATTTTAAGGGTTATCTTACATCAATAAGAATTTCAAATTTCCATTAAATAACATTTCTATGTCATCAATAGCATTCAACATATTTTTTCATTCCATTACATAAAAAATATACTTAATAATCCTTGTATAATTCTTGATTCAGTTTAAATAATTATTGAATTCAAAAATATAAATACTTCATTCATCCCACATATTTCTCGAACCATTACCCTGTATTAATCATCTTATTCTTTAATAGACCCTTTATTTCATATATCATTCATAGTCTCTTCATCATAAAAAAAATCATTACTTATAGGACATTTCTAATTCTTTTCCCATGATTTCCCCTTTGGGAATAGTTTTTCATAATTCCTATAATTTTCACGTTTGAAGCATTCAGTCATTGATTATATCTTATGGATTCCATTATTCTCGTCCATTTATTTGACTTAACTTTTCATTTTTACTCTAAAATTACTCTCATTGTGTCCTTATTTACTCAAAACTTATTCTCAATTCTTTGAAACATTCCTAGGAGTTCTTCTTCCAAAATTCTCAATATATAGGAAACTGAATCTTTTTTCCTATATATTCTCTAAAACCTGAAATCTCAATGTACTCTATTCGTATCTTCTTCGGTGATTCAAAAATTTAGTTTAAGTGCATGTTATTTATCTTATATTGTGATAATTCATTAGGCATAATCACAACATCCTTTACTACACTCATCGTCTAATTTGTATTATCATCAGAAATGTTTTTGTCACATACAATGCTTACTGGATTTTTTATAGTTCCCACTATTTATTAAAACTAAAAAGAATAGTCTGACCAATAATAATCATAGTGTAAAACCAAATAATCATTAAACATCACTCATAATTTGTCTAGATCCAGGTATCATCACTTCTATATGTGACACCTTATTATTGAACTATTTCATTCATGTTCAATGTCTATTTAAATCATTCATGATTATTTCTAAAGAGTTAATGAATTTATAAAAATATCTCCTGAGAGTGTCAGTGTAGGTGTTTTGCAATTCCTATTTTTATGCACCAGGTATTGGTTGTGTACATCTCAATTCACCCTATTCAAATTCATAACCCTTAGGTGACTCTATTACAATGACACATCCACTTGTTCCATCTAGACAAGAATTTAATTGACTGGAAACCACTCGTTCTATCCTTTACCAAAATTTTAGTACATTTTACGATACATTCAATTATCTTTATAATTATCCATAGATACATCCCAAAACAAACCCTTTGAAATATCCCTAGCTATTTCACTAAATATTCTCATACAATTTTATAACATTTAATCAAATCTATCTTCTAATACCATATATATCTACCTAAGATTTTCATACAAGGATATTACATCTTTTCATATTAATATTAAACAAATTACATAAAAACACACCTGAGAACCATAATAGTTTAGTGTGACTGGATTCTAGGTATAAAACCTTCTAATTTAGTCAAGTATCTTCACCATACCCCTTAAATATATCCTCTTTTAATACTCTTCACAAAAATTCCCAACTTAAAATATTTCTTCATAACCTATGAAAATAAGACATAAGAATGTGTTATCTCAGATTCATAGTAAGGGTAAAAAAGGACATACATATTCAAAGCATTGATACAAGGGTTTCGGAACATGGTCATAAAATTTTAAAACCTTACCCTACATATCAAAGATCATAATATTGGGTCATAGAATAAATAGTAGAAGTTTATAAGGCATAATTCATAAAGAAATCAAGTAACATGATCTATGAGACCATAAAATTGGTGTACTAAATAGATGTGTAGAAAACACATAAACAAATAAAACCCTATGTCCAGACTACCGACCATGACATTCATAACTTGTTAGTCTTGGGATAACCACCCAAGTACATACTTTCGGTTTGGGATAACCACCCATTTACCCTATTATTGGGGCTTGGGCTAACCACCCACATACCCTCCTTTTCAGAATTGGGCTAACCACCCATTTAACCTATGAGATCATAGAACATTTGTCATTACCCAATTTATTTCAAATGAGATATTTTTCCTACCTATCACATAATTAAAATAAAACAAATTTGTTCCAAAAGATCATAAAACATTCGTCATATCAGAACCCGTAAAAATAAATTTATTTAACAAACATTTCATCATAACATATGGAAATGAAAGAGGTTTAATAATCATTTCATCAGATATTTTCCCATGAAAAATAAAAGGGTTTTCCTATTCCATTAAATATTTCATCATATCATAACCCAATAAAAATTAATGGTGTTCATAAATATCTTTTCATCAAAATATAAATCATTCTGAGAAATAATAATAATAGTTTCCTCATATAATATCACTATTAAAGTATAATTAATATCAAAGCGTGTCATCTTAAATGTAAAATAGTTTTGAAAGAACACAAGGAATATTTAATGAGAAAAATATCCTTTCCACTTGAAAAAAAATTAAAATATAAAACATTTTCAAAATCAGTACCTTTGAAGATAATTATTAAATATTATTTTAATACCATTCTTGAAGAAAATATACTTTATCACTCCAAAAATAGTTTTTTAAAATATAAAAAAATTAAATCCTTTTATTTGGAAACTAAAGATCAAAACTTACAAAGAATTATTAAAAATCATTTAAGACATTTCTGGAGGAAAATATCCTTTCCTCTTTGAAAAACTCCTTTTCTAAACATAAACAAATTCCATAATACCATTCATTTTGAAGTAATTTATTCAAAAAGAATATATAAAATATTATGGAAAATATTATCATATAAAGGGACATTGAAAATAATTAATTTAATCTCTAAATATTTGAATGGGAAATAAAGTGGTAAATAATGTTCATGTCATGCATGTAGAAAAGAGTTATTCTTTTTATATTTTTAGTAAAATTAATCCATGCATTTTTCTAAAAAAATAACAAGAAGATTCTTTAAAAAAATTAAAAAATTGAAAATTGTGTAAAAAATTATTTAATAAATCATTTTAATACTTTTAAACACATTTTTTAAAATATATTTTGAAAACCTTATTTTGGAGGGAAAGGGTTTTCAACCACAAAGATGAATTTTTTTAAAAACATTATTTTTTAAATATTGAGTATATGATGAGAGAAAAATAAATGGAAAACCTTTATTTCCATGAAATAAACATAGGATAAGAAAAAAAATGAGTTTATTGTGATATGGATCATAATATTCTATTATTGGAAACATAATCATAAACAATCCAGATAAATGAAGAGATTTTATCCGAAAATCTTCGCCTCTTTGGTAACTTTGGAACAAAATCCCCATCAAAAAATATAATTAAATGAAACTAAAAATATCATGATTATAAATAAATTAAATATATTACATATAAAATAGGATATATATATATATATACACACACCTATTACATACAAATATTTCTCGAAGAACGAGAATCGAGAAAAAAGTCCCATACCGATTTGGTAACTATTATATTGTACACCACATGAAGAAGAGTTCATAAAATGGTTATGTAACTAAAAATAAATTTGATTATATTAATCATAAAATACATTCATGGATAGTACATATAACATATAAAAGAAAAAGGTGGTGAATATTGGATGTGTCTCAGTGAAAAATATAATTTATATGAAAATCAATTACATGTGTTGTAATTTTATGAATCATAATCCCTAGTAATTAATAGCATATAATGAAACATTATATATCATAAACATAATTATGTTAATTATATAAAATTTCAAAGGTGTATTATATACACCACACAAAAGAAACAAGTGGTTATATTTCATATGTCTCTTAGAAAGAAAAGAGAGACTAGATTTTCCTTACGGTAATATCAAATTAATTCATACTCATTTGAACCCCTTGTTTCATAAATAAAGGTTTATTAAAAATATATTAAAGAACCAAAATTATATATGGAATACCATACATTATTTACTTATGTCCTTTTATTAATCATTTATTATAAACTCCATCTGAAATCATGTTTTGTGGAATAACCACGTTTTCTGTATATATATTGTTTTTTCATTTTTTGTCCTATTAATTTGATAATTGTTTCATAATATCAATAATAATAAATAAATAATTATTATTTATATATATTAATTATTATTTTGTGACCAATCATGAAATATGGTCTTGGGTAATGAAGTATGTTACGATCATGGAGATGGTATGCCGTACGTACTCATGAGTAACATTTCCATTTTTCATAGTTTATTATAGAAAAGAGGTAATTAATATCTTGTATTTAAATAATAATAATAATATCATGAATAAAAAATTATTTATTTAAATATACTTATATATATTTAATTTATTGTGGTGATGAAAAGGGAGTCACATTGGTTGATGAAGGTGGTAGTCCACAAGTACACAAACAACATTATCTTCTTTTTGTGAGTGAAAATGTTATAAATAAAATGATATATTATCTTTTAATAATGATAAATATTTTATTAATATAATAATATATTAATTTATATTACATATATATACCCTCAATATCTTCAATGTAATTTTTTAGTGAAAAAAGAATTACATCATTTTGTGAGGAGTCAGTCTGTCATACAAATGATAGACATTATTGTATTCCCTATGAATGGAAATTTAAAACGTTTTACATTATATAATGAAAAAACGGGTATAATAATGTATTAAATATCATATATATATATATATATTTTATCCATCATTATACCCAACTGCAAGAGGTGGTAATGGAAAACCGAATGACATCAGCTCATGAGGCGGCAATCCTCCGTACACACAAGTGATGATTTCAAAAACAATTATTCAATTGGAAATGGTTGTAGGTAATACTCTTAATATAAAAAATATAATTATATTTAATATAATTTGGTTATTATATCATATTGTTTTAATAATTATCGAATGATGTGGAGGAATAAATAAAATCAAAACACTCATTGAATAATGTTACCTCTTCTTCGGGTAACCTCCAAAAGTTGGATCCAAAATTCTCCCAAAGTTTTATTTAATTCTATAATAAAGATTTTATAGTGAGTGGATTGAATTTGGGAATTCATTGTTTTTTTAAACATGGTTTAAATTTTTTAAGAAGAGAAGAGCGAGGTGGCCTTATATAAGTGAGGTGAGTGGCACACGTGTATTTGTTTGAAAAGAAAAAGGCGTACCCATGTTTGTATCATGTAAAAAGGCTCCAAAATGATTTTTTTTAAATTTTTTACATTAAGGGGAATAAATATTTCTATAAAATTAGTATTAAATAATATTTTTTCTTTTTGACCTTTATATTTTAGTTTAATACCACTAGTAATCTCATTTATATCTTATCCTTTGGAATTATTTTTTTATTATTTTTACAATTCATTTTGGTCAAAAATTAAGTTTAAATTATTAGATAATATTATTTATTCTTATTCAAAATATGGAATACATATTTCTAAATTCAATTAACATAAGTAAAAAAATTTAATTCTCATGTAATAACACAAATTTGACAAGAAAACAGGTTTCAACGAGAATATGTTCAGGTGTTTTCAATGTTTTCATATACAATTTCAACCTAAAATTGATTAAAAGGAACTATATTTTTTAAAAATATATATAATTTAACTAATTTTAGTATAAAACTAATTTAATATAGAATATATGTTTATAAATAATTGAAATGGAAAGGCAGTTTTCTATTAAAATTCAATATTATTCACAATTTAATACAAAATTAATGTTTTTAGAGCATTATAAAAAATTAACCATAATATAATTTTGACATGATGATTTAAAAAATAAATTTTATTTTTTAAAATGATGTTTCTAAATGTTTCCTAAATTAATTTCTAAACAAACCCATAGAAATGCTTAAAAAGTAGGTTTTCAAGATGTGTATTTTTTAAGAACAATATGAACCTATATAAAATCAATGTCTAATAATAATAATTTTTTGAATATAAAATAAAATTTACTGGAATTTAATTTATAAATTTAATTTAAAATTTTCCTTAAGAGGTATTTTTAATTAATTACAATGGAGAAATGTTATGCGCTTTAAAGTACTTTTCAGAAGAAAAAAATTTAAGCACAAAAATAATCTTCAGCTAAAATCCAATACAAATTTGATTAAAAAGTGATTTAGTGTATTTAATATCAATTAATAATACTTATTTTAATTTTAATCAATATTGGTCATTTAAATTGGTTGAGTTATTGAAAGTAAATCATAGTTTTACAAAAAAAATAGTATTTTCACAATTCGCTGAAATATCAATATTTTCTAAAAAATACAAAAACATCACCATAAATTAATTTTTATATGATAATTTCAATAATTATATTCATTTTAAGAAATAAATTTTATTAAATATAAAAATTATTTATAATATTTTTTTCTAAAAATTAATAAAAACATTTTTGAAGAACACATATTTTTAAAGAAAATAATTACTTAAAAAATATTGATTAATTAATAATTGTTTATAAATAAAATTGTATTGGTAGTACATTTATATTTATATTTTATGAATTAGTTATATTATTCATGCCAACCTACTTAACTATTAGGTTGTAATAATATTATTTCATGGTTCGCTGAAACTTGGTGTCGTGTGTCATGAATGCTATCAAAGAAACCCGTTGTTTCATGTAACACAATATATCTCAAAATTTAAATTATTTTAATAAAATAATTAAATATTGGTATCATAAAAAATTTACTACATTTTATGATTCATCAATAATATATATGTAAATTTTAATCCCTTTTCAGGGCCCACTAAAAAATGCACCACTAATCAGTGTGATGAAGAATGCTAGACAACAATCGAGGACTACAAGGAGTATCCTATAAATCAATTAGTCCTGATGCCACCCATCCCATGAAATCCAATAGTCATTTATTCTATATCCTTTTAAGGGTCCCTTGGTTCCCTTCTAGATCAAAATATCAATGATGGTAGGGAGAATATAATGTACTACCTCGAGCACATGATAATCGGTACAGAGAAAAAACTTTCTACCATTGAGAAGAGTTTCCTTACATTAGTCCTTGTGGTTCCTAAATTATGACACTACCTATAAATCATGAGAAATATCATGTATACCATGTTGATCCACTTAAGTACTTTCTCTACCACCCCATGTTGGGGGAAAAGGCATTACCAGAATTGATTGATTATTTACTAAGAATTTATCAATATATTTTGAACATATATATATTTCATAAAGTACTTAATCCTAACCACATCATCAAATTTTATGGAATGGATAAAATGGTCATATTATGTTAATAATTGTTTTTTTGGGTTCGTTGTTATGTATCACATACACTATCAATGATAGTTTTCCCTTTTAAAATCTTGTGTTGTTATATTCCTACCACTTTAATAAATTGCACTATCATCATTTAAAATTGATCTTAGTTATTAATATTTTTATCCATTTACTAAAATAAAAGGAAAATTATGGATGAGTAATTTTAGACAATTACACGCAAAAATATGAATCTTAATGACATTAAATTGATAACTTATAAATAATGTTTATTCTTTAAGTAATGAATTTATAGGTTTCAATATATTTTATCTATGATATATTTCCTTACATATATTCTTATGGTAATTTTTCCCTTAGTAATGGTTTGTAAGGGGATTTTGATTTTACCAAATCATATCCCCAAGAGTATCAAACCAGATGTGTATTGGGGCTCATTTTCATGCACCAGTTCCTAGTCGAGTCTATCTGAACATGGAATTTTCTTGTTTTAAATCAATATACATATGTTCCAGAGTCACATCCTATTGTAATATCTATACAAGGAAATATTTTTTTGATAATTGAATTTAGCTATACTTTAAAAAAAATTATGTATGTTTTATTATACTTAGTTTTATTCCTAAGTCTTTCTCTAGAGTTTTCTAAGCAATATCCCCAAAAATAACTAAACTTTTCCATTCATACCAACTATAAAAACCCCGATCTTTTTTACACATTAATTCATGATTTGTTTGATAAGAGTATGCGTTATACAACCCATATGATAGAGATGTATAGTTTCATTGCAAATTATGTACATTACAAAAAAATTATAAAATGCTATACAAAAATATTATTGAAAACTTCCTTGACAAGATCATATTATTACTTCATATATAAAACTACACGGAATTACATATGGAAATACATAAGGGTGGGGTGATTTATACATCCCAATAATATAATAATCGTGTAATATCATGATGAAGGTGATTTTTTTTGAAAATTGGCATACAAATGGGGAATAAAATGAGTGGGAATCATAAAAATTAATAATGAGTCATGATATATCATGATAATCTTAAATGAAACCAGGGAAATGTGACAAAAACTTAAAACACTTCATCATAAACATAGGACAAGGATGAATTCCAAGAAATCATCATAGAAAATTCCCAATGATGGATTATGTTCACCACTAAATACCATTCATGACATCTCGTGAGACTAAAACATAACCTATTGCATTGGCGCGCTATAAAATTTCAGGTTCACCCGTCACATTGATTTCATTCTCAAGCTTAAGTGTTCCATATAGAACATACAACATGGAATCATTCAACATCATATTTTATTATAATATTAAAGGATTTTTAATACATACATGTAAGTCCCCAATAAATAAATATAAGTGCATAATGATTAACACCATTGATAGTAAATTGGTATAGTTATTCCCTACACAATAGTTTGGCATGGAAAATCGAAGTGATATTTTGGTAGCATAACGGGGCCATATGAATGCTCTCGGGGAGGATTTATGAGATTTAAATGGGTATATAATCATTTAAAAAAATGTAATGTAATGAGTATATGTAAGAAAAAATATCAACATTTGGAAATTAAGATAAAAGTCATAAGATGAAGAAGATAATTGAATAAAAAGTTGAATGAGAGGATTCCTTACCTTGAGAGGGTGATTACAAAGTCATGGGGGAGATTATTGAGAGATTTCAGCATCCTTGATACGACTCTTGATAGGGTAGGTAATATTAAGGAATTTATGCAATGATTTTAGGTTAAGATAAATGGGATCTTGAGTGGGGTTATATAGGAAAAGGGAGGGGAATTATTTATTATTTAACAAACAAAGGTTTTGTACACTTGATAACAAAATAACCAAAACCACAAACTATACCATGGTATTTATAATGGTTTCTATCAAATTGGGTTGGTTTTCATTATTTTATAAGGACAAGGTCTGAACATATTAAAATAATACCCTTTATGATGTGAAAGTGAGTCATTTCCAAAATGTAATGATTTTAAAACCATAAAATATATGTTGTCCTAGATTCACTTAACAGTATTTATTACATCATTTTTTGGTCATTATGATGTTATAATTCAAACTATATATTTATACCATATTTAATTTTTACACCTAAATATTATTATCTTAGAAAATTATGAAACATTCAACACTTGATAACTTTGAATTCATGATTCCAAAAACAATATATTTTTTTCCAAAATAATTGTCTAAATATTATAATTTTTCCTTTTAAAATATAATTGACATTCATTGAGAAATGAGGGGGTTTTTACAATCATAGTTTTCAAACCATTATAGAAATTACATTTGACATCATAAAAATATATATTATAAATTAAATTTATCAAACATAATTTAATAATAATATTTTATTAAAATATATTTCATTTAAAAATCCATTATTTCATCAAATGTATTCCCTTAATTGAACTTTAAAATTACTTGAAGAATGGAATTTCTATTTTATCATATAAAAAATTATAATGACTAAAAAACTGATTACATAATAATTTTTAAAGTAAGAAAAATAAGGAATAAATATAATCATCATTTTAGTGAAAAGGAAATGTAAATATTCATACTACTGGTGTTACATTGTTTCTAGTCTTGGAAAATTATTTTCACCCTTAATTATCAGGTTTTCATTTTACCAAGGTAATAAATATTTACAGGATTTATTTTTCCAATAGTTCAAAAATTATGTTGAACTTAATTCATAATATTAATTTTTATGATTCCAAATATAGAATCCAGTTAATCAAAATCAATTCACAGGGGTGGGATAATTTAATGTAATATAAAACACAAAAGAATAGTGGAAATTAGTTTTCTGATAAATACATTTTTACGAAAAAGATGATTTCATTTTAACTATATAACCAATAATATTAATTATATTAATTTAAATTCATATATATATATATAATCAAAATATTTCATTTAAATAATTTCTCATTAGGGTTTATTTTAGTTGTTTTTAATGTAGAAACAGGACGAATTATAAAACAGTTTTTAGAAAAATGTGTTTTTAATCATAAAAATAAACTTATACTAAATATGATATAAAGATATTTTATATATAATTAATTTAATTAAATATAACTAAATAATAAAATTTTACAAATATTGGGATTTTTATATTACTTAATTTTATATAAAAAATGAGGATTTTACATAAAACTATATTTCTCACTATGTATTGAAAATTTTATATTTTCTGAAAAATCCAAGAATTTCACCCTAGTTAGTTTTAATATTATGATATAAAAAAGGATATAATTTTATAAAATATATTTTATAAATTTTATATAATATAATTAAAATATTTTTTCCATAAAAAGAAATAAAAAAACCTTTTTTGAGAAAACATATTTCAAAGAACAAAATACATTACCAAAAAGTTGTTGATTATTTACTAATATTTTATCTATATACTTAGAATATATATATATAATAAATTAGTTAATCCAAATAATATCCAAAATTTTAATAGAACTGTTGGAATAGCCATATTTAAATAATTATTGTTTATTTAGGTTTAGTGTTGCGTATTGAATATACTATGGAGTATATTTTTATCT
This sequence comes from Viscum album, assembly GCA_963277665.1. Lineage (NCBI taxonomy): Eukaryota > Viridiplantae > Streptophyta > Magnoliopsida > Santalales > Viscaceae > Viscum > Viscum album. The sequence continues at coordinate 1,245,110,896 of OY728143.1, forward strand.
CCTAAAAACTCATGGAATTACGGTTGGTATTAAGAATACCACATTCAAAACTATATTTATGTTGATTTATATTTTTATGTGATACATAAATATGTATAGATCACACATTCCAGGCACCTCACAACCACTGACCTGTTTTGATTTTATTCCTATTTGGAAAATGATTAATTATTTCATACCGACATTCCCAATTAGTGCATCTGAATACATGGTATAATATCTCCCTGAGTGCTGAGAACACCCCGAAACATCCCACCATTTTCACTTAAACGTTTTGAGTCTTCCTCGATTAGGATCCTCATTATCCCTCAAATATGAATGGGCTCCCCTAATAGAGATAATTATTGGAAAAACATGCTCACCTCCCATCTTGGGTATACGCCTCGAATGATTTCTTATGATGGGTAATGAACCCCTATTTAAAAAATGATCAATGTTAAATATGATATTTTATCACCCCATCCTTCACTCATGTGGTTATAGAGCTTGGGTTTTGAATATGCTTAGCATTCATTCCTTTCCCATTGGTCACCCTGTATTCATGGTCCAGTCCTCGAAAGTCATGATTTACATTCCTTCCACCTTCCCCATATTATGTTAATGTTTTAACACCCTAAATTATATCCCCCTATGAATTTGAGCATATATATCAAGCATTTTGGTGTCATTTTAACCCTAACAATCAGGTCCTTTTACCCAAATCATGTTCTCCAATGTGGTAGGGGACTACTTGACACTCCTTTTTTCTTATATTGCGCATGGATCACATGGGTTTGAGGGTAATGGTAGGGTATTCCATATAATTATTTACTCAAAAAAATATTCCAAATCATATAATATCATGGGTTTAAGCACGATGATCTTAAACAATGTGAAACTTATCTCAAAGATATTTCATGTTTTATAAGTCTTTCATAGACATCTGTTCAAATTAGTTAGTACACTTTTTTAAAATACGTACATCCCTAGGACACAACCCCATGGTTCATAATCCATGACCTAAAATTAGTGAAAATCTATTTTCCATAGCTAAAATACCTTTAACAATATCGGTAGTATCTTCATGTACAACATTTTAAACAATAGAATTTGATCATCATTATATCTGTAGATGATATCCCTCCACATTTAGTGGTTTTATCCTTCTACACTACATTATAGAACTATTTATATATATATATATATTGATTACTATTTCAAGGGATAGTTGGCGATTTCTAGACCCCCTATCTCGGGTCCAACCAAAAAATCTTCCACGCATGTGAGAATGTGTTCACTAGCATTTTTCCCTTGATGTCCCTATTAAAGTCGTGTTCATTATCAATGGTTAGAGAAGTCATCACTCCCTTTTTATTAAATCTATTTTCATGAAAATAAAAGGAACATATATTATCCTAGTTATAGGATGTTAAACACTAAGAAAACATCCTTTTCAAAATATGATAATCTCTATAATCTCCCATCGTTATCGTACGATGTTGAACTGTTTGTTAATCATCTTTGTTGTAATATTTTATACTTCATAGTCAACGTCCCTATCACATGGCATAATACTAGGTGATTATATGGTCATTTTCTGAGAGGATATTCTCTATCGATTCACGTCTGGTACCGCATCGCATTTAAAAATATGCGAGGCTTGATTACCAGTTTCATGGGATACATAGAGATACATGTATCCCATATGTAAGGTCTACCCTAATCACTACTCTATTTTACAAAAAATATCTACAAGAATAGGTTTGACTATATCACACTAATATATACCATCTATGTTCTAAAATGTAGCAATGTATAAAACTTATAGTGTTAGATGCCACTAAAATACATTCTCAAATCACCTTCATACTTCAAAAATTCCTCGATTTACACCCCCATCATCCTCCAAATATGAATAGTCTCCCATAAAAGTTATGGTTCTTAGAAAAACTATCTAACCTCATATTATGGATGCATGCCTCAAAGGATATCTTATGAAAAATAGCAGTTCTCATGTCTTGATCATGATCAATGGATGATCCTTCATCTTTCCACCCCATCGTTGACTGATTTAGTTATGGAATCTATCATTCAAACATGGTCAATATTCGTCTATCAACCATCCCCCACCCCTTTAGTTCAAATCTTGGAAGTCATGATTTACTTACACCCCATTATTTGGGTGTAATTTTAACTCACATAGTGTTACCTTTCAAATATGTTTTCATGTTGAACAACAATATTAATATTGTTGGGACACTCTCAACCTGGATTCTATTCACAATTTATGTTCAATTCCATGTGACAAAGGAGGTTCATCACCATTCCTTGTTTCTGAAATTTATCATGGATCACATGGTCTTAATAGTAAAACCCTTTTATCCAAGCACTAGGAACATTAATTAGAAGCAACGTATTTTTGGTCCAAGAATCATGACCGTAAATTATGTGCAATGACCAATGCATATGACTATAAATCTTGTTCACCTATTTCCATGGGAATCATTTTCTAGTGATGAACTTTTTGGTCCCCACCTAGAACCTTCTATTACTATAATTCATGATCTAATCTAGAAAAATAGGACATCTCACCCCTTATGATCCAAATCATAATTACCTTAAACAATGACTAACATCTCATAGAGATGTTTGATTAGTGTGAGGCGTCCATGGACATCATTTCACAAAATTATTTCACAATCATTTCTCCAACACAAAATATTTCTCTATTTTGTTCTGAGGTCCATGATGTTAATGAGTAATATATTTTTTCAATGTTTAATAACCTTAAACTACCATTAACCCATAAACTACATACCAAATCACGAGTACATTCAATAAGTATAGATTCATGATTCCATGAGTTCAGAACATGGAAATTCCTTCAACATGAGTTTTTCATTACCCTTGGTACTGTTTAGATCAAACATCTCCCTAATGTCATGGTTGCAAGACATTAAACTACAAGACAATTTAAGTGTCACAATATGTTAATGTATTTGATGCCTTACTCACACTGTAAAAAATTAAACTCCATGTCTAAAATCCTTACATCATGATGATAAACTAAATAGTTTACATCAGAATCACATGAAAATAACAACATGATGATTTTTCCATCACCAGAGAGGACCTCCCTCTGGAACTAGTCTCCTACCACACCCCATTAGAGAACTATGTATGGATTGATTCCAATTTCCTGTGCTACATAGATACTTCAAGATCCCACATCTTGTGTCTATCATAGTCATTTATCTATTCCAGGGCTCCCTCTATGGAAACGATTTTGGCTCTCACCCACCGATATACCCATTTAGTGTATTCAAGTGCATAGTGGTGTGGCTTCTAGAGAATTGATCTCTCCCCAACCATCCCCAGATTCTAACCTCCACACATATATTATTCCAAAATTTAGACTCCACCATCCGATAAATATGAATGAGATCCACTAACAGTAATGATTTATTACCACCTTGGATCACCTCTCATCCTAGGTACATACCTCAAATGATCTATTATGATAAGAAATATTTCTCATGTTTAGAACATAGTGAAAATTTGGCCCTTTGTTTTTTAACCCCTTCGTTGATCGATGTGGTTGTGTAACCTATGTTTAGAATGTGTTCGAAAGTCATTTATCTCTCATTGGTCACCCCCTTATGTGGTTCCAATCCTAGAAGTCCAGATTTACCTCTAATCCACCACCATCTATTCTGGGGGAGTTCTAAGGCCCTTGGTTTTACTCCTCTGTACATTTACACGTGTTGATTAAGAAATTCAATGTCATTGGGACCTTCTCAACCCATATTATACATGCCTATATTTTGGGATTCTATGTGACAGGTTAATTACCTAACCACAACTTGTTTCTCACAAAAATCATGGCTCAAATGGTCTTAGGGGTCTTGGTTGGGTTTGTGCCTACATGTTCAGGATACAAAAAATCTACGTTTGAGATTCGTAACATTAAACTATCTATAATTCAACCTAGAAAGAACCTTCATTTCATTTTGGGTTTATATTACCCTTTAGGTCACATTAGCCTCCCCATCATTACCATGGTACAAGAATCATGACCTTAAAATGTGGGAAACATTTTTAATATTCTTTTCTTCAAAAAGCCTCATTGGCCCGGCATTCACATTGGGTTTGTTCCCTCTTTCACACTATAGGATCTTATTTAAAACACATAATTAATTGGTCACAGATCTATGTAATTAAACTAGAATAAATGGTTCAAACACCATGACCATAAACTATGTATAATTTACACCTAATATCCCTTGATCCACATCTAGTTTTCATTAACATTGGTGCTTCGTGAACTAAGCCTCCCTTAATTCATCCTCGCATGAGAAGACTACACCTATTGATGTAGATCTTCTACTGCACCTCCTCCAAGAGCTATGCGTGGCTTGATTCCCAATTCCATGTGATATGTAGTGATTCAAAGACCCCCTATATCATGCCAAGATGAAATCTCTCCCATCTATCAGAACTTATTTCATCACCCCTCATTCCACTTCAAACCTTAGTGCCTCTTTTCATACACTAGTAGTGAGATTCTAAAATGTAGGTGGTATAAGAATATTTACCTTAAACTATGTTCACCCATCTAAGGGTAGAAAATTTTGAAATTATTCCCCAATTTTGTCTTCCATTCAAATTAGTTTCATAATACCGTCCATACCAAACAAGCTTCAAGAGGACAGTTTGGGTCCAACATAGATGACCCTAAACTATCCATGGAAAGAGGAAAAAAGTCTTGTTGGGTTGGAAACCCATAATGGGAAACCTATGAAAAATCTAGGGTTTGACCAACCAAGTCTCCCCTATTATTTGGGATCATGTGGGGGTGAAAATGGAAATCGAATATATATTATAGGATTTTCCCCTGGGACCTTGAAAAGAAATGTTTGTGCACACTAAACACACTAGTTTAGATAAAAATTAGAGCTAGTTGATCACCCCATTTGAACCCCCTTCATGGTTTCCTCTATGAAACACCACACTATGTAATCCCTTTTCATGTATTCCATCATGTAGATAGGGTAAACAATATTACATTTAGGTTGGTTTTTTCCTTGACTAGAAGCCTCAACTCTCCATGGTCTAATATGTATTACTATTAAATCTTAGTGCAACATAACCCTAACAACAACTACAGTTCCCTTATTGGTATTTATTTGATTTCATTAAATGGAACAACCCATGTTTTTGATTGTATGACCTCAAAAGTGACTGCACTTTGTAAAAGTTATATGACATAAAACTAAGAAACTTAAGAGACCACTGATCTATTCCATGGAAAACGATCAAGATTCACTCTAGAACCCTCCATCAGGTCAAATATTTCTTTTTCCTCACTTTATTGCATTCCTTACATCAATTTGGAATGCTCCCATCGATATACATAATGCACAATGGTGCATAATTAAGTGTGTTTGATTTCCTCTGGAGCATATTATTCCTTCTCCAACACACTTGGTGTCTTCTAGATTAGGATCGATATCCATATCAGGTGTCTAAATGGGATCCCCTATATTCATGGTTTCTAACCAAACTAGAACACTTTCTATCTAGAAAACTTTACCAAAATAACCCATTTTGATTATCTCTAAACAAAATCCCCTACAATAATTTTATAGGTCCAAATATGTTCACTTGTAATCTATGGTACACATCCTGAATGAGAAATTTTCATCATAATAATTGTGGGAACCATGTTTCAAACACTGAAAATAGTTATCCTTAACCAACCAACCTCCACTAGTCATTTTATTCTATAGAGGTAGAAATTTACATTCCTCCCCTTCTCACGTTACTAAATTAGAATTCCAACACCTCTGGTTTGGTTCCCCTCTTCCCCCAAAATATAGATAAGGTTTATAAAACCATTCCAATTTCACCATACCGGATATGAAATCCATAGTATCATAGGTTAATTATGTGTCATTTGTATCCCATCCTTTCATACTCTGTTTATAAATCTCATATAAATATGTAGTCTTCTATTTTCTTCTTGTTTCTCACACCGATCATGACTCGTGTGGGCTTGGATTCTTATAGTTGATTATCTTATTAGTACGATCAAGATGTGTAAAAACCCAAAAGGGAATAGAAAAAAAACATTATATCATTTTAAAAAATAGTGATGAGGTGGGACATCTACAGGATAGAGAACATCCTTTATTAAAATAAAAATTACCCATATGGATCAACATAGAAAAGTGATCACTCCATATTGACCAACCTTTTCTTCCTAGCTTAAAAGGTTTTTTGCTACCTAGATAGCTCTGAAATATCTACCTCATCTATAGGGAAAACCTCATCAGTATGGATTTTCACTTGACCATATTTGGACCTTCACTCTTCCGCCAGGGATGTCATCCCCACTACTTCAGTATTAGGTACCACCGATTGTGCCCTCAGCCGATTGATTATCTCTCCCTTAGTATTGGTTATGGAATCATATTGTTGTGCTTACTCTACGAGCTATGAAGAATCTTTTCCATCTATTCAGAGTTCCTTGGTCCCTCAAATGGTATTCTTAAACTGGGTGGCATGGAATTCTTTCCACTCCACATGCACTTACATGAAAAAAAAAGTCCATATACATCACATATATGGTGAGGGATTCCACACTACGAGTCCCTATACTCACCATCCAGTATTGGAGGGACCCCATCTGGCTTATCATGTCAGTCCATGGGGTGTATTCAATGAATCTCGAGACACACCATCATTCCTTACACCAAAATACTTGGTTCTCCTTAGAAATATCCAATCTAGTGTCTTTGAGATCCTTGGGTGGCATGGGTTTGTACTCAGGGAAGGTCATAACCACATTTGTATTGGGATCCTCCTCAATCATCCTATAATATGTTCTAGGCTCTATATCATGAGAAATATTATCTCTACCCAAAGTGGGATTCCTAATGGCCTCCACCAGATTTGGAACATCAGGGGTGATCTCGATTACCATAACCACTTCAACCACCCTGGTTGAGGCCATGGCTCAGGTCATCAGTGCCTCAGCTTTGGGATCTACCAACTTTAGTATCACCATCATTGGATGGTTCCATAATTTAATATCTAATTCCATTGGTATTTATGTTTAGTAATGTCCAGCATAAGTTAGACCAATAAATATGATCTATAGGGAGATACTTACAAGAATTATAATGGGAGGTAGGGTTGAATTATTGAGTGTGATCACGGGTAGCTTACATTTGTGTATCACAGGGATCAACCTTATTTGTTAGATTATAAACAAATGTGGCTGACACACTAGCCAACATATTATGATTTGAGGTGCTCAACATAATCTCTTCCAATGGTGTCATCTCTTTAGTGACAAATGCTTTATATTCTACACACTTCCCTATAATTGAGTGTATTTTTATACATAAAAATAATGTCATCGAAAAGAATTAAAATTTTGTTATCTGAGTTTAAATGATAGAGGATAGAGATTTACCATCGTGACTATGAAGTACCTAAGATTCAATTTCATCCCCAAGTTTCCCCTTGATGATATAGGGATGACGGCCTTCAACTGCAACATGAAAGGGTGGTAAATCACCTAACCATTCATGTTTTGGGACTTACTCATACTCCCTTAAATATTATTCAGGAATCACTCCCTCCCCTATACATTTTAATCCCTATTCAATTCAGAAGGAGATGGTTCAGGGATCCCAAATGGTTGATGATCAGGTCAAGAATAAAATCTAGGATATTACCTCATTAGTGGTAAGTTATTAATCCCTAAGGGAGTCTTGATGGGAATCACTTCCCCATTACACTTTAGCATTAGGTTCCTCCCCCATTGTACCTTCAATAGATACACCCTATGGGAGATCAACATGATAGGTAATGTCGAGAAAAACTCTCAATTGGCTGGTCAAGGGATGTACCATGCCATGGGAGTGGGTCACATTCTCCAGCTTAGGTATATATATCATGGACTCTACTCAAAGATCCATAATGTTGGCATTATAATGACCTGGATTGATAAATAAAACCATATCCCTTTGATGTTGTATCCACACTGCCAGAGTTGAGTTGGACTATCGGAATATCTCCCAATATACTTAGGTATCGAGGAAGACCTCATCTTCATGTACTATCACCACATAAAATAAAAGCTTTCACAGATCCATAGTGGGGGGTATCGTAAATGCTCTAAAATATTCACCCATATTTCATGTTCAATTCATTGGGAGTATTTTTCCATCATTGTGACTACCTCAAGAGATACATCCTCTTTATGTGTGGGATCCCCTAAAGATACCATAAATTCTCCCTCTAATGTTCCAAATCTTCATCCATAGTGTTAAACACTAGATAGAGTACAACATAGTCCTTATGACTATGTAATATCCTCTTTCGAGTCTACCTAGATCATAGGATGTGTCATAGTTTCATTAGGATACATTCTCTCCTATATCTGTACATGATTATGGAAGACTTGAAAAGAGCATCACTCGGGCGTATCTCCATCCTGTCTGTATTCTGTCAAAATAAAAAATGCTCCATATTTTTCGTAGAACCATGGGATAGAGATCATGTAATAATCTAGTATACACATTCAATATTAGTTGTTGGGTTAAACTAAATTGACTAATAAACCCATATGAAGTGTATATCTCATAGATCACCATATAGTCAACCCATGACACCAATACCCCACCTCGAATGTTCTAAAGGTTTTACTACAACTCATATATATTAAGTGAATCATCCTTGACTATCCCCACTGGTAGGTTTATTAGATAAAATATTAACTTCATTGATATCCTTACTATTTATAGTATGCAAACCTATTCCAAATGAAGGGGAAGATCTTAGTCATATTTTACCCATATGATTGGAAGTTGGTGATGGGAAGGTGGGTATGGTTCATATACATGATATAGGCACGTAAAAGGGTTTACTCCTCTTGGTGTTCCTAAACACCTCACAAATATAATCAATCAATAGGACCACCAAGTTTTTTTGATTCCTCATCCCAAACAATACAACCCTGAAAAAAGGTGATCAGCCGCACCCCCATGAGAGCATTATGGATGAGCAGTAGCCATCCATAGTGGAACACTACAATAAATAATTCTTTAATGACCTAATCGGTAATGACCATAATACTATATCCCCAAATATGGATCATGATTGCCTCCAAAATCACAAATATAGGAGCCTTACTTCTTATGTTGCATTGACCTTTATCATTTTTATGGCCTACCTAGCATCCTTTATTTGGACTCATTCAATAATAGCATGAACCATTTCTAGAATAATATATCCTTAATCTTGGGACTCTTTTTCCTCCCCCATGAATAGTATATCTGGCATGATGTTTGGGTGGTGGTATATATGGAACTAAAATCTCCATGCCACATCATAAATCATAACCATATTCATATACTCCATAAATTAATCACATGTTTGGAAGACCTGGTAGGCCCATACAAACTATTTTGTAACTTTTCACCCTATCACAGATCCCACTCTATGGTCTATCCCTTTTGGTGGTCTATACTACCACATTGAATATGCTCTCGTACTATCAGAGAGATTTTTATATCCCTAGATCTTATACATTAATCCTCTTTGTAGTATTCTAGATAGAATGGAATATGATCGACACATAATATTTAACACAATGTCCATAATTATCCATGTTCTATAAATATAGCCTTAGAGAACTCCTAAACCAATAGGAGAGGTCATCTCGATTAGCACATGGGGTCACAACAATTTCCCTCATCAAAAACTTGTATAGTGGAAGACTTTAGAATAATAATTAATCCCCAAAATAATATATCAAAAATTCAAATAGTGTGTTCTGCTATAAATATATTTTATTTTTCTCCCTGATGTAGATGTTCTTAGTTATCTCCCTCCTCAGAGCAGTAACTTCTTCAGCACTTTCAATAGCCATCATGGGATGTTGATGTTTTTTAAAGTTTGTTTCAAAAAATATAAGTTTGAATAACTTCAGACCTAACAAAATATTGTCTTCATGAATGAATAATGAACTGAAATGAACTCACAAAAGTTTTGTTCAAAGGGATTGAAAGTGTCACAAGAGATAAAAATCTTGATCACATAACTCTTGAGATGGTTTCAATTTTTATGAAAATAGGATCATCCAATATTTCATGATAATCTCATGGTCCCTACTTTGACCCCTTCCCCAATTTATAGGAAGAAATTGAGTTAATTTTACTGAACCATGTTACTCTCGTAATTTAATATTGGTGTTTTGGTATCATAGTTTTATCCTCTTCTTGTGTTCCAACTCCCATATTGAGGGGAAAATTTTTTATACTGAAAATCACACATTAAGGGATATTTCATTTAATATACCATGAATTTAAAAAAATCATATAAAATAAGTTTAATATATTTATATCTTGTAATGTATTAATCACTAAGTTGTATTATCTGACACACAAGAGTGACTTTCTTCGATAGATCTCTTTATAAGCAAAATCATGTTTTACTGAATAAGGGTATTTTATAAAAATAGTATTATTCAATCTAATAAAATATAAACTAGCCATAAAATTAGAAGTAATGAATAATTATAACTATGTAATGAAAATATATAGTTTATAAAAATAAAATTTGAATTAATTGCGTACTAATTAATTAGAAATGAAAATATAAACCAATAATATATAAAGAAAATATTATTATTTTTGGAAAAGCATTTTTTCTTAATTAATAAAATTAATTAGTGAATGAGTTTAAAAAAAATATAGGTGTTATGTATTAAATAAATTTTTTTTATTCATCCAACTTATTTTATAGGCATAATATATGATAGAACCCAATTTTACACATAAAAAACTTCTATTTTTCAGAAGAGTAATTTTACTGCATTTTAATGACGCAACTATTTTTAAATTAAATTTTGAAAATTTTTGAAAATTTATTTTCCAAAAAAAACTTCATTTTTGAATTGAGATTTTCAAAATTACCTTAAGGTGAATTTTCGTATTTTCAAAGATGTTTCATTTTATGATGAACATTGTAAAATTTTTCAGTGTTGTTAAAATTGATTTTTCATCTAAAAATATATTATACATTAAACTGATTTTTAATGTCACAAAACATAAATAATATATATATTATCCCAATGTAGTAAACCATAAATGTTATTTTATATTGAACCCTGATATAAAATATTATTGATCTTTTGAACATTTTCTTTTACCCTCCATCTCGCCATGACTGTGTGATTAGCGTGAATCATAATTTAGCCAGTTCTCTGAATTGAATTTGAAAAAATAGACATAAATGGTTATAATCATTATGATATTTAGTGTCTAATCAGATCAACTTAATTCATTGTTATTATGAATACTAGTTTTTGTAAATTTCTATTTAGCATGGTAAAGGGTAAATCAAGTAATCAAAGGTTAAAATAATATTTCAATATTATAAAATTATCCTAAAACCTGTCCTAAATTAATTGGATGAGTTATTTTCAACCAAAACCATTCTTGGACCAATTTTGTGGCCTTTTAGAGCCACTGGTAAGAATTTAAGACTTTTATAGTATTTTATTCTATAGTAAATCCAATATGTCACACTCTTGTTTTTAATAAGTATTACACTTTTATATATGGTTACTAAAAAAGATATCATAAAAAATAAATTGTATTTTAAAAGATCAAATAACTATATATATCACAGCAAATTATTTATAATTTTTAGTGATAAAATAATTATCTTAAACCGTGACACAATGATGATGCATTAATTGTTTAGTCAATGGAAAAATCAATTAATTGATATTAAAAATATTAAAATAATTAAAATTTTATATAATTAATGTCATCCCAAATTTTATAATATTAATGTAAAATTTTATTAATTTTATAGAATTATGTTTTAGATTTTATCTTGTAGTTATTATACTTTTCAAAATTCATGAAATTAATAGTATCAAAATCAACATTCATGATTCTTTTAAAAATATATTTTTTAAATTATATAAATATAAAAATATATAAAATTTTGAAAACTAATTAAAAAAAGGTTAAATATGTCATCAAAAATCTAGTTGGGGTTCTTTATGGCATTTTATAGTAACTATATTAACCCTTCTAGAGGAAAAAGGCAAGTTGTCACGGTAAGATTTAAAGGGTTTAACTAAGAGTTAAAACCAAAATATAAGGTTAATAATGTGACCCAAACATGTATAAGAATAATTAGTTGTGATGATCTCAACCCATGAACATATGAGATTATAAATAACTCTTTTTAATGGTATTTTATATATATAATCAATATACATTAATTTAAAATTTTAAAGGATTCCAAGAGTATGACTCCCCTCTCATATAAAAAGGAACATCCTCCCTCACATCCTCAAACCAAAATGAACTTATAGATCAACCAAAAACTACCCATTTCTTCTAAAAACATTATTATTTATGTTATAGAGGTTATATTATTCTAAAAACACCAACCCTAGTGTCACTAAGAGGATATCCAAATGAAGTTCACCGAAGAAGAGGTAATTATTTTACAAATTCATTTAAGTTTATTTCTTATTATAATTTATCATCCTATATTGTTTCCATTAAAAATTAATAAATCAAGTATCATATATATTCTGATATGTTATTATTATTATGGTGAAACTATATTCCATGATTTACCAATCCTATGAAAAATGAAATCACCACACATGCATACGTACGACCTACCATCTCCACGTTGTGGTGTAATATGTTCTTCATCACCTATTTATTTGGATGTTCATAATTATGAATGTAATTGATAAACATAATCAATATTAAATTATATTTATTATGTATAATTAATTTAACATCCAATGCCTTATCCTTTTACCATTAAGGGAATGATATTGTAGCTTGTGCGTTCAGAAGGCATACCATCTCCATGGCACGATGAGATTCATATTCCACTATAACCATTTGGGAAAGACTATAAAAAATGTATATAATGTGTAAATATAATATCTATGAAGTTAATATAATTATTTTATTAACTATATATATTTTATGAATAAGAAACTGAACATTCATTCCTAAACATTCATTGGAAAATGATGTAGTCGACACACAAAACAAGGGTAATAAGGAAATATTATTAACAAAATGATATAAGAGGATCATATATGATATCATGAAAATGAATATGGTTCTGGTATAAATTAATAACATGATTTAAACCATTATAAATTATGTTAAATAATATTCATCTAAAGGAAAGTACATGGTAACGTTTAATTTCACAGTCTCGTTATTATTCAGGATTATTTATATATATGTATTTTCTAGGAAATATTTATCATCCATTCCTACTTTTCTTAAAAATAATTTTAATATTATACTAATTTTTTTTAAGTATTTTACCCATATTCTACTTTTTATAAAATGGTTTTAAGGTATCTTTTTTTATTTTCCAAATGAGGAACTTTAATACTTTTTTGGAAAAAAAATAAGGAAAGAATGTTTATTTTTATCCTATACAAAATGAGAGGATTTGACAGTCATCATGAAACCTTTATGTTTTGAAGATTCATTTACATGTTCACAAATTATTTTTTTAATAAAATGTTTTATTTTATAATTTTGTGGATTTTAAATAAATTATTTCAAATAAAAAGAATAGTTTTTCACAATATATTTTTAACGATTTTATTACAGTATTTTCATCTATGTTAATATCCTTTTTTGAATCTTATGTTTGATTGGGTTTTATCTCTTATAAAATAAAATACCTTATTTTAGTGACGGATTTATGATTAGTTTGAATATGTATGTTCTATTTTGATACGATGCATATCTTATGGTAAAATTATTCACATTTCATATGTTAGTTTTAATATGTATTTTTTGTTTCTTATATTTTACTCCTTCATAAAAGGAATACATTGGGCTTACTAAGTGATGTGTGGGGCCCTCTATATCCCCTCGATGCATTAGTAGGTCTCATGAGACAAACTACATTGGGTTTGGACTAATTTCTTACCCATTTATGTATGGTGTCTTGGATGAAGTCTTTATGTTATGTTTATGATGTCTGACATTATGCATTACCTCATTATGAGATTAATTATTCATATTCCATGTGATTATTTTACTAAGGAAATATATATAGTTTTTTTCTAGGTTGTGTGATTATTGATATGAAATTATTTATTCTTTCTGTATTATGATCAAGACTATATTTAAATTGATTGTGTTTTAGTTATTCACATTACTTTAATGTTAATGCCAACTCATTATCACTTCTTCTACATGCTTACCTTTACTAAGCATCTAATATCACATCATTATTTTGTTTTATTTCTTTTAGGATTAAAATATGAGTATTTTGACTGATATTAATGGTCAATAGTGGAGAAAATTGATGCTCTCAAAGATTGACTATATTATATTTTATAGTTTCAATTGTAATGTATTGTTCATGTTTGTAATATGGCATAAAAAACTACTAAACTAATTGATCCTTAAGTATTTAATTCCTTGTAATCATTCTAATTTATTAAAGTAAGGTACCGACTCTAAGCTTCTTGACTCGAGTCATTATAGGTGGTATTAAATTAATTTTAGCAGTTACCTTGGAAACTAGAATTTTAAATCAATGATTAGGGAACATAACACTAAGATAAACTTTGAGGATAAGCATATAATATCACCCTATAATTTTTTGAAGTTAGATATTATGTGGGTATTTCTAGAAATACATATCTATATAAATAATAAAAGTGGTCATGGTTCTGAAATAGATGTACCAAGTGGTAACAACTCTAACAAGGTGTTTTGGGCCAAACTCGGCATAACCTGGTACATGACAACGAAACATACTACACAACTGGTAAATAGTCTCCTATAAATTATCATCATATGAGTACATAGTGTCAAGTGATAATGGGATAGGTAAAGAGTACAAAAAGAATTTTGGATTCGGAGGGAAGTGTGGGAATAAAAGGATAGTTTTCAAAAATATGGATAAGTGGAAGAAGGTGAAAGAAGTATTTTCCCACATGGAATAATTTTGGAAGTAATCACCTAGATACTTGCATAAATGGAATGGTAGTTTACTGCAAGTGTGGATAGAATGGAACCATGCTTGGGATTTCAAGGATTAGAAAAAAAATTTCTAATGTACAGTGATTCAACTTAATGGAGATGGGAGGCTATGAAAATAAATGTACCATGCGTCAAAGTAATATAACCCAAAAGAGGATAATGGATCATGGTCAAGATTATGCTACTACCACTGATGAATAGGAATGATGAATGATCTTATTTTGGGATTTAGAATTATTTCATATGAGTATTTTATTTATGACATACTAGTTATAATAATTATCGAATATATAAGTACAGAACTGTAATAATATTTTATTAAGGATTTGAGATCTTATGTTGAATAGTACTGATGACAAAGAAAAATTACATAGTAAAAAGTTAAATATTTTAAAAAACATATGGTTGAGGGATGGTTAACCCTTAATATGATCCTTATACTAAGATAATGATATCGGAATAAAGAGATGATTATTTTGGATTAAGTAAATTGGACAGTATATCCAATAAAGAACATTCTATTTAAGTAAAAATTAAGTATTCAAGTTTTTCCATAATATTTTACATTAAATCAATTTATAACCATGCTTTAGGTTAATAAAAGAAGAAATAATTTACTTGGTTGTATGTGACGATTAAGATCCACTTTATGTGGAAAAAAAGATCATTTTTGGTATTCATTGACCATTATTCTAAAGTGTCGGATCATAATATTTTAGAAAAGTTCATCATTTTAGAAATGGATTAAGTTGAAATTTGTAAAAAAAATAGAGGACAATGTATTATGTTCCCCTATGATTCAACATATGATGAGAAATGTAGTAGAGATAGTTCAAGGTATAACCAAATGTTTAGATTGTTTTTATGAAATAGAAATGTTTCAACTAACTATACATCCATACATTCTTATAGGGTGATATAATGTATCAAATGTAGGAATAGAATCTAAAAATGACGATTTATGTTCAAAAATGGTATTTTAAATCATCCTAGATTTATTTATTTGAGGATATCAATTTTTCATTTTATCATTAACTTGGTTTTTATTTATGACCTCAATCACTCCCTACAAATATTTACACTTTTCCTCTAGGAACGTATCACTACATTCCGCTAATGTTCTCCTATTAGAAATCATGGTTTTGTGGTGAAATTATCATTTAACTTTCCTACTAATTATGTAACACCCCAGGTAAATAAAGAATATTACATTTTCATATTTATCCATATTTTTGAATAAAATATTAATATGACTTTAAAGTGGATGCTATGCTCGATGGCTTACCCAACACGCAACAACGAGTTTCTTGGAAATCTTACGTTGCACTCTAATAATAAAATAATATTATTTTAAATGGTAGTTAACATATAGACATTGTATTGGTGGGAATGGATAGAAATAACTAAAATATGATTATATATGTTTTTAAATGTTTTTACATTTATCCAATAAAAGCTAAAGGCATAAAATACGGAATGAATTCAATTTTAGGCGTATATGCCCTAGTTTTCACTAAAGGTTCACTTATCACCTTTTGATGGAGAACCATCATTAAATATAGTTTTGTTCACTCTTATACATCCTTTTGGACCAAATAAAACTCTTCTTAAGAATTGGGACATCAAAATTTACTTTTTGTAAATTTTTGGTATCTTTCTGATAAAGTTCATTTTTTTAATGAATAGTGTAAAATGTTGTATTTTAATTCAAAACCTCTTTTTAATCTAATTTATTTATATGATTATATTATCTTTTGAATTGGTTTTAAAGTGAAATTAGAATATATTTTTACCATTAAATCCAATAGTGGTCATTGGAATTAATTTCACTTTGAAATCAAACTTAAACTAGCGTCAATCTTTTGATACTTATAGTTTCATAAAAACGCGCTATTTGCTCTGACAGTGGGAATTAATTATTAAATTAATTAATGTGACTTATATGCTTTGAATTTTGTAAAATAGACTTCATTTTTGAATTCGGAATATCAAATATAGCTTAGGGTGAATTTTTGGGATTTTTCTAAACAACTTCAATTTTTGATGAATAGTGAAACCACTAAGTGGTACTTATAAAAACTGATTTTTCCATTTAAATGAAATTTTTTCATCTTTGTGTTTTGAATTTCAAAAATCTCACATACATGGTTGTCATTAAGAAGTAAAATTTGGTTCAATGGGATAAAAATAATTTTTTGGTGAATAGTAACTTATTATGTTTTTAATCGCGATTAGAGGTAATTAGTGTAGTTTAAGGTAAAAATAATGTTTTAATAATATGAAATGAACTTGAAACATGTCCTAACCTCATTGGATGTGTCATGGCCGACCAAGAAAACACATGGGTCAACTTGGGGACCACATGAAGCCACTTTGGTTGGAAAATGACATTAATATCTTTTTATTTAAAGTTAAAGTAAAAATGAGACAAACATGAAATGTTTTACTAAAACAATTCTTAAACGGGGTTATACAAATCCGATTTTTGACTATAAATATTCATTGGAAAGCTAAAAATATTTCCTACATCATAGTATCTTTTTTTATAATTTTTAGACATTAAATAAATTAAATTATTTATGACATAATGATGATGCAGCGATGACCTCATTATTTAACGATTTAAATAAAATGGAAAGACAATGTAATATCTAAGACCTAAACATGTCCAAAACCTATTGGATGAGTGGATTTCGAACCATTATCACCTTATACTAGAAAAAAATCAATGTGGGACCTCTTAAATCTGAATACCATTTTAAAATAAAGTGACTTTTCTTTACCTTCCAAGAGTGCCCCTCCTCTCCTCTTATAAAAGGCCCCCACCTCTACCTCCTTACCCACACTCCCAAAGCCTTTGGCTCGGACAACCTCTGCCCATTTTGTCTCTACAATTATCTCTATTACTCCTTGAAGCATCAATTTGGGCATAATTCTTTCCAAGGAAGCCTTTGAGCTCAAACCAAAGGGAGTTACCCAATTTTAAGGTAATGTATTCACTTGATTCCTTTTGTTTTATTTTGCTTCTCCAGACCCCTAAAATATTTTAATTCATTTATTTTGTAACAACTCCAGTATCATCAATATACTAGGATTTTTTTATAAGAAGGATTAGAACTACATTTTTACACACCTACATATAATGGTTAAAGAACATACTGTTTCCGTGGATGGCGAATTTCGGCCTCCCGAAACGATGATTGTTCAACATTCTTTTAACACCTTCAAAGGTGGACATTAAGATGACACTATATTTATATATGATATATAATATGTTTATGTTTTCCTTAAGCTTCTGTATTTTTCATTTTGGGCATACCTTCATGGTTTCCATTATGGGTAAACGCGATATCTTCATTTAAGGAAGTGCGGACTACCGCCCCCTCAAAGTGATGTGATTCGTTAATGACATATGTGGTACGTATAAAGGATGGATTTAAAGATATTATATATGATGTTATACTGGAATTATAATATACCACTATATCATTATTATTACATTCCATAAAAATATGAAATAGAAATGAAAGTAGCATTCATGCGTACGTACGGCTTACTGTCTCCATGAACGGTGCAGTTCATTTCTTATCCCCAAATGTAATGTACTATTATAAGTACATGTATATAATGGATATATATGATTAATGATACATCTAAATGATGAATATAATTCTGGAATAAAAATATACATACCTCTCATTTAGTTTTAATTCCATTAATATGACATAGAAATGAAAGTAGCGTTCATGCATACGTACGGCTTACCGTCTCCATGAACGGTGCATTTCATTTCTTACCTATAAATGATTATATAATATGGTAAATACATTTATATTCTGGATATATATGATATATATGATATCCTAATCATGAATATAATTATGGATATAATGAACATTTGACCACACGAAAAACATGTAATTGTAAGAAGTCCACTTTCGACTTAAGAACCAAATATCGACAAAACAAACATTATTAACTTAAATGATTACATAATGTTTATAACATTCCAATAAGTGATATAAAAGGAATAATGAACTATAAAAAGGTTCTTAATAAAGTTTAAATTAACTCAAGTTTATTATTCAGGACGTTAAAGAACGATCGAGTCAAGTCGGACCCGAGGTAAGGGATCCTACTCCACTCTTTCTTTTTAAGTACACTCTTTTATGTCATTCCTTTCAAAGCTCATATTTCTTTTTATTGGGATGTTATTTTATATTAATCTTACTTTAATTTTTATGTTCAAATGATGAGAGACCCTATTTTCTCTCATCAATCCATTTTGGAAATTTTGAGTGGCGCCGTTAGGCTGCCGAATTTTCGTAAGAGATCTAACCTCTCTCTTTCTTTTTAAGTACTCTCCATTATGTCACTTCTTTTAAGCTCCTATTTGTTATGTTGGGGGATGTTATTTTATATTCCTCTTTTTATAAACTTTATGTTAATATTATGAGATACCCTATTTGATCTCATCAATCCATTTTTGTATGTTTTATGTGGAGCTGTTAGGCTGCTGAGTTTTCGTAAGGGATTTTTCATCTCACTTTTATTCCCGTGAGATTTATGCTAAATTTGACACAATTTCCTTTTAGTGGTGTATGTACTTCCCATTATTTTACTCATTGTGTAATATACTTTATTTTATGATTATTTACATCAATGTTGTATTGTCCTTCTTTCACGAGGTGTATGTTTCGAAAGATACCCATGTCGGTAAGGGAACCTTTCTCCCTCCTCTTTTTAAAAGACATCTTTTGTTGGGTCTTTTAATTTACATATTGTTATGTTGGGATATGTTCTCATATATCCTTATTGATGTAAATTTTATGTCCAAGTGATGAGATACCCTTTTTTCACTATCATAAACTCATTTTGATGTGACGTCGTTAGGCTGTCAAGGGAACTTCTTAACCCAATTTCGATTTCTTTGGGTTCAACATGTAGTTATTGAATATGTCATCCTTTGAATATGTGTGAATTACCTTTGATTATTTTACACTTAATATCCTCTTATATTTGGTGTATTTTGTTTCACACATAATTATGTAATTGATTTATCCTTAAACCAAGGATACCGCCTTTGTATAGGACTTCGTCTCAATCTCCTTTCATTGAGGCATATTTTGTTTTATACACAGCCTTCTTTTATACAGTGTATAAACCCCTTTGACTTTTACATTTATTCAAAAGGAATATTTTTATATGAAGCGTTTACTAAACAGCAAAAGTGAATGTTTTTGTCATACGTATGTGGCGACAACAACTTCTCCGCCGCTGTGACCATTATTTGAGTTTCGGCTTCCTCTACAAGCCATACCTTTTTTTAAAAGAAAAATAAATACCATGTTTTACTTTTATTTTATTTTGGTATTGAAAATGGTTTTCATAATGTTTTTATATCAATGTGTTGTATTGATATATTGTGATTGAATGGTGGAAATGTTATGTTTCCTTTATGCATGTTTTATGTGATTCGATTATGTTGAGGTTATTGGGCATTATTATGAAGACAGGTGGTTCCGTGATAAACTAAGGGTGGGTGAGCCCGATATATCTCTCCAATGCATTGGGTAACGCGAAGGAGTGAAATGTTAAGGTTTCTCTGAAGAGATTTAGGGAATATACTATGATGGGTATTCCAAACGTAACCAAGAGGGTTACTCCCTACGTAAGAATGTTATGAATGCCTAAAGTTACCTTTGTGTCTTATAATTTCTATGATTTATTCATGGTTTGATGAGGTATGTTAAAGTGCCTATGTTTTATGGGTAAAGTATGATTTCATTCTTATGTATATATGAACTCTTGTTTCCTTCCCATATTTTTATAACCCTTACTGAGCTTTTTATGCTCATCCCAAGTTTTAGAAATGTTTTTCACAGGTCAAGGGAAAGGTACATGATGTGATGATAGTGTCAAGGATGTGTCAAGAAAGAATCTGTGTTTTATTTTAAATATGTTTCCGTTGATGGGAAGAATAAATATTGTCTTTTATGTAACCACTTTATTAAATGTGGAATGTAATGCAAGTTTCATGATCTAATTCTCTAAAACTCTAAACCTAAAAAGATCCTCAATGTGTAATCTTGTAATAACTCAAGATTAAGTATAGTTTAAGGCTGGGGCCTTATATTTGGTATCAAAGGTCGGTTTAGATAACTTTAGAAGTTAAGGTATTCTTTAAGCATAAGTGACATTACCATAATGGTTAGGATTTCAGAAAGAGTCCTAGTTTTAGATAAAGTGAATGAGTAAGTATATCTTAGTGTTTACCTTCCTCATTAGTACATGATAGTTTTGTTGATATACTCACACTGACATTTCTGTTTTTAGTGAATGGATGGATCTAGCAGGCACCAAAGAGACAACAGGTTTGAAGGAAACTGTGGTGGTTCCCTGATTAAGATACTAGATAAAATGGAGGATTCAATGAGGAAACTCGTGGTTGTTCTAAACCAAATATCAAGGAGTCATGATCAACCACTTGAACATTGGTATGTTCTATAATGCATCATGTACGAGATGACCAATCGATGTGGAAGTTCAGGTAATAACTATAAAGGTAACCATTAGAGTTTATATGATCCTTACTTTTGAGGTAATTATGGGTTATTATATGATATGCTGGAAAATGAAAGGCATGAGATAAACTTGAGGTTAAAATATGTTATGATAATTTTTGATGATTTTATCTCTTTTGGGGAATTATTTAAGAATTATATAGTTTTGGAAAAAGGACAACACGCAGACCGTGTGACAACCCTTCGCGTCGGATAAAGCTACGAGAATCGAACCCACAACCAAAGTGTGACTGGTATTTATCACCTACCACTGGACTACGTGAATTCCCTAGTTAGTTTGACTGATTCTTTTTAGTTATATGATTTTATGAATTAAGATTAAGTTTATTTTGAGTTATTTATGAAAATGATTAACCTATCATGGAGGATATGTGATTAGGTTAATTACGTTTCAATATGAGACTTTAGGAAAAACTGATGTTGTTTGGAGATAAATGTTACGATTTAACTTGGAAGACTATGTGACTAAATCCTTCAAATATTTGGGTTTCAATCTTAGCTTGGTTTACTTTGAATAATTTTATGGAAAAATTGTTTATCGGATGGTCCTCGTTGAACTTTGGGTTTTGTTGGAAAAATTTTAGAGATTAAGCATAGATTTTCTTTTTAATGGGTTATCCTTTTCTGGATTATCTAACCTTGTACTAACCTTTTTGGTTTTGGTTTTGGTTAAAGCCTAAAGACATGGGATGTATATAGTTCTCTTTTTTGGATTAGGTAATTCTCTAGAAGTTGATTATAGTACTCTTAATGCGAACAAGTCTCCCTAAATACTCGTCTTTTGGAAAAAAATTATGAGTTTGATTAAGGAATCTAGTAAAAGTTGAAAGTCAACATGATAAGTGATTATGTTTCCTTATGAATAAATTCCTCAATAAAAAGTAACTTAAAACAAAATTTTTTTCTATTAACTTTTCCTACTGGGGAATCGAATACCATTTAACCCATCACAAGTTTGTGATTTTCTTATGGTTAACTTTCTCTTAGACATGTTTACTATCACTCTCCCTCAAGAACATAACCCTTTTCTTTTTCTTCCATGTCCATGTTTTTCTACATATGGGTTAACTCGGTTGACCTCTGTACTTATCTTCCTTTATTTTAAAGTGATTGTTTTACCGACTCTTGTTCCGATGAGGGACTTTCAAGGATGTTTCCAAGCTCAATTTTAAAAATTGCGAGGACGCAATTCCCAAAAGGGGGGAAGGATGTAACACCCCGGGTAAATAAAAAATATGACATTTTCATATTTATCCATATTTTTGGATAAAATATTAATATGACTTTAAATGGGATGCTATCCTCGATGGCGTACCCAACACGCAACAACGAGTTTCTTGGGAATCATACGTTGCACTCTAATAATAAAATAATATTATTTTAAATGGTAGTTAACATGTAGCCATTGTATCGGCGGGAATGGATATAAATAACTAAAATATGATTATATATGTTTTTAAATGTTTTTACATTTATCCAATAAAAGATAAAGTCATAAAATACGGAAAGAATTCAATTTTAGGCGTATATGCCCTAGTTTTCACTAAAGGTTCACTTATCACCTTTTGATGGAGAACCGTCATTAAATATAGTTTTTTTCACTCTTATACATCCTTTTGGACCAAATAAAACTCTTATTAAGAATTGGGACATCAAAATTTACTTTTTGTAAATTTTTGGTATCTTTCTGATAAAGTTCATTTATTTTAATGAATAGTGTAAAATGTTGTATTTTAATTCAAAACCTTTTTTAATCTAATTTATTTATATGATTAGATTATCATTTGAATTGGTTTTAAGGTGAAATTAGAATATATTTTTACCATTAAATCCAATAGTGGTCATTGGAATTAATTTCACTTTGAAATCAGACTTAAACTAGCGTCAATCTTTTGATACTTATAGTTTCATAAAAACACGCTATTTGCTCTGACAGTGGGAATTAATTATTAAATTAATTAATGTGACTTATATGTTTTGAATTTTGTAAAATATACTTCTTTTTTTAATTCGGAATATCAAATATAGCTTAGGGTGAATTTTTGGGATTTTTTTAAAAAACATCAATTTTTCATGACTAGTGAAACCACTAAGTGGTACTTATAAAAACTGCTTTTTCCGTTTAAATGAAAATTTTTCCATCTTTGTGTTTTGAATTTAAAAAATCCTAAATACATGGTTTTCATTAAGAAGTAAAATGTGGTTCAATGGGATAAAAATAATTTTTTGGTGAATAGTAACTTATTATGTTTTTAATCGCGATTAGAGGTAATTAGTGTAGTTTAAGGTAAAAATAATGTTTTAATAAAATGAAATGAACTTGACACATGTCCTAACCTCATTTTATGTGTCATGGCCGACCAAGAAAACACATGTGTCAACTTGGGGACCCCATGAAGCCACTTTGGTTGGAAAATGACATTAATATATTTTTATTTAAAGTTAAAGTAAAAATGAGACAAACATGAAATGTTTTACTAAAACAATTCTTACATGGGGTTATACAAATCAGATTTTTGACTATAAATATTAATTGGAAAGATAAAACGATTTCCTACATCATAGTAGCTTTTTTTATAATTTTTAGACATTAAATAAATTAAATTATTTATGACATAATGATGATGCAGCGATGACCTCATTATTTAACGATTTAAATAAAATGGAAAGATAATGTAATATCTAAGAACGACACATGTCCAAAACCTATTGTATGAGTGGATTTAGAACCCTTATCACCTTATCCTCGAAAAACATCACTGTGGGACCTCTTAAATCCGAATACCATTTTAAAATAAAGTGACTTTTCTTTACCTTCCAAGAGTGCCCCTCCTCTCCTCTTATAAAAGGCCCCAACCTCTACCTTTTTAACAACACTCCCAAAGCCTTTGGCTCGGCCAACCTCTGCCCATTTTGTCTTCCACTTCCCTCTCTTACTCATTGAAGCCTAAATTTGGGCATAAGTCTTACCATGGAAGCCTTTGAGCTCAAACCAAAGGGAGTTACCCAGGTTTAAGGTAATGTCTTCACTTGATTCCTTTTGTTTTATTTTGCTTCTACAACACCCTAAAATATTTTAATTCATTTATTTTGTAACAACTCCAGTATCATCAATATACTAGGATGTTGTTATAAGAATTATTAGAGCTACACTTTCACACACTTACATATAATGGTTAAAGAACATACTATTTCCGTGGATGGCGAATTTCGGCCTCTCGAAACGATGATTGTTCAACATTCTTTTAACACCTTCAAAGGTGACCATTAAGATGACACTATATTTATATATGATATATAATATGTTTATGTTTTCCCTAAGATTCTGTATTTTTCATTTTGGTCATACCTTTATGGTTTCCATTATGGGTAAACGCGATATCTTCATTTAAGGAAGTGTGGACTACCGCCCCCTCAAAGTGATGTGATTCGTTAATGCCATATGTGGGACGTATAAAGGATGGATTTAAAGTTATTATATATGATTATATACTGTAATTATAATATACCTCTATATAATTATTATTCTATTCCATAAAAATATGAAATAGAAATGAAAGTAGCGTTCATGCGTACGTACGGCTTACCGTCTCCATGAACGGTACATTTCATTTTTTATCCCCAAATGTAATGTAATATTATAAGTACATGTATATAATGGATATATATGATGAATGATACATATAAATGATTAATATAATTATGGAATAAAAATATACATACCTCTCATTTAGTTTTAATTCCATTAATATGACATAGAAATGAAAGTAGCGTTCCTGCGTACGTACGGCTTACCGTCTCCATGAACGGTGCATTTCATTTCTTACCTCTAAATGATTATATAATATTATAAATACATGTATATTCTGGATATATATTATATATATGATATCCAAATAATGAATATAATTATGGATATAATGAACATTTGACCACACGAACAACATGTAATTGTAAGAAGCCCACTTTCAACTTAAGAACCAAATATCGACAAAACAAATATTATTAACTTAAATGATTACATAATGTTTATAACATTGCAATAAGTGATCTAAAAGGAATAATTAACTAGAAAAAGGTTCTTAATAATGTTTAAATTAACTCAAGTTTATTATTCAGGACGTTAAAGAACGATCAAGTCAAGTCGGACCCAAGGTAAGGGATCCTACTCCACTCTTTCTTTTTAAGTACACTCTTTTATGTCATTCCTTTTAAAGCTCATCTTTCTTGTTATTGGGATGTTCTTTTATATTACTCTTACTGTAATTTTTATGTTCAAATTATGAGAGACCCTATTTTCTCTCATCAATCCATTTTGGAAATTTTGAGTGGCGCCGTTAGGCCACCGAATTTTCGTAAGAGATCTAACCTCTCTCTTTCTTTTTAAGTACTCTCCATTATGTCACTTCTTTTAAGCTCCTATTTGTTATGTTGGGGGATGTTATTTTATATTCCTCTTTCTATAAAATTTATGTTAATATTATGAGATACCCTATTTGATCTCATCAATCCATTTTTGTAAGTGTTATGTGGCGTTGATAGGCTGCTGAGTTTTCGTTAGGGATTTTTCATCTCACTTTTATTCCCGTGAGATTTATGCTACATTTGCCACAATTTCCTTTGAGTGGTGTATGTACTACCCATTATTTTACTCATTGTGTAATATACTTTCTTTTATGTGTATTTACATCAATGTTGTATTGTCCTTCTTTCACGAGGTGTATGTTTCGAAAGATACACATGTCGGTAAGGGAACCTTTCACCCTCCTCTTTTTAAAATACTTCTTTTGTTGGGTATTTTAATTTACATATTTTTATGTTGGGATATGTTCTCATATATCCTTATTGATGTAAATTTTATGTCCAAGCGATGAGATACCCTTTTTTTAACTCTCATCAACTCATTTTGATGTGACGCCGTTAGGCTGTCAAGGGAACTTCTTAACACAATTTCGATTTCTTTGGGTTCAACATTTAGTTATTGAATATGTCATCCTTTGAATATATGTGAATGAACTTTGTTTATTTTACACTTAATATCCAATTATATTTGGTGTATTCGTTTGTCACACATAATTATGTAATTGATTTATCCTTAAACCAAGGATACCGTCTTTGTATAGGACTTCGTCTCAATCTCCTTTCATTCAGGCTTATTTTGTTTTATACACAGCCTTCTTTTATAAAGTGTATAAACCCCTTTGACTTTTACGTTTATTCAAAAGGAATATTTTTATATGAAGCGTTTACTAAACAACAAAAGGGAATGTTTTTGTCGTACGTATGCGGAGACAACGACTTCTCCGCCACCGTGACCATTATTTGAGTTTCGGCTTCCTCTACAAGCCATACCTTTTTTTAAAAGAAAAATAAATACCATGTTTTACTTTTCTTTTATTGTGGTATTGAAAATGTTTTTCATAATGTTTTTATATCAATTTGTTGTATTGATATCTTGTGATTGAAAGGTGAAAATTTTATGTTTCCTTTATGCATGTTTTATGTGATACAATTATGTTGAGGTTCTTGGGCATTATTATGAAGACGAATGGTTCCGTGATAAACTAAGGGTGGGTGAGCCCGATATAGCTCTCCAATGCATTGGGTAACATGAAGGAGTGAAACGTTAAGGTTTCTCCGAAGAGATTTAGGGAATATACTGTGATGGGTATTCCAAATGTAACCAAGAGGGTTACTCCCTACGTAAGAATGTTATGAATTCCTCAATTTACCTTTATGTCTTATAATTTCTATTATTTATTCATGGTTTGATGAGGTATGTAAAAGTGCCTATGTTTTATGGGTAAAGTATGATTTCATTCTTATGTATATATGAACTCATGTTTCCTTTCCATATTTTTATAACCCTTATTGAGCTTTTTATGCTCATCCCATGTTTTTGAAATGTTGTTCACAGGTCAAGGGAAAGGTACATGATGTGATAATAGTGTCAAGGACGTGTCAAGAAAGAATCCGTGTTTTATTTTAAATATGATTCCGTTGATGGGAAGAATGAATATTGTCTTTTATGTAACCACTTTGTTAAATGTGGAATGTAATGCAAGTTTCATGATCTAATTCTCTAAAACTCTAAACCTAAAATGATCCTCAATGTGTAATCTTGTAATAACTCAAGATTAAGTAAGGTTTAAGGCTGGGGCCTTATAAATTATTAATATGAATTCTTAAACATTTCATGATATGAGTTCTTCAAAAATTTTATTTTCAAATATAAAACTCTTGATTATTTAGATCAACTTTAAATTGCAATGATGGAATTAATTAAGGTAGGGAGAATGTAACACCCTAAGAATTTACAATATGTATTTATTTTTAAATAATTTAGAAATATTCTATAGACTATAATTCTTGAAACACTGAGTTAACATGTGTTAAATGTAAGAGTGAATTTCATTGATATCATATTTTATACTCAAGACAAAGTTTTATCGAACAATACTATATTATGAAAATATTATTATTTAATATACTCAAATATAATCTATCCATTAAATTAATAGTTGTGAATATTATTAACAAACTAATGAGAATAAATGGTTTATAAAAATATATTATGAATTAATTGGTTACCAATTAATTAGAAATGAAAATATAAACTAATCAAATATAAAAGAAATATTATTATTATTCCAGAGGAATTTGGTCTTTATTAATTGAATTAATTAGTGTATGATCATAATGAAATATATATGTTACATATTAAATAAAATATTTTTAATATTCATCTAATAGATTTTATAGGCATAAGATATGGACCAGCCCAATTTAACACATAAAAACCTATACTTTTTAAATGGGTAATTTTACAATCGTTTAAAGGCCCTCAAATTTAATACTAATTTTTTGAAATTTTATATAGTTTATTATTCAAAATAAACTTCATTTTTGAATATGAAAAGTCCAAATTGTCTTGGGGGGGGGGGGTTATAGTTTTTGAGAAGTCCCATAATTGGATTAATAGTGAAAAACACTCATTATAGTTAAAAATAGCCTTTTCAGTTAAACAATTATTGTCAATTAATTTTTTTAAAGTCTCAGAATATCAATAAAACATATATTATTCCAATTTTGTTCATTGTAATCATATTTATATTAAAATAAGGTATAATAACTTATTGAATATTTGAACATTTTCTTTTACTCGCCTTCTTTCCATGATTATGAGATTAACGTTAAACTTAATTTTGTCAATTATATGAATTGAATTTGGAATCATATACATAAAACTTTATAATATGTAATATATTTAGAATCTAATAGTATCAAATTAACTTCTGTATATTAATAATAGTAATTTTTGTAATTTTTTATTTACCAATGTTAAGGGTAAATCCAGTAATTAATTGAAAAAATAAAATTTAAAATTATAGAATTACCCAAAAACCTATCCTAATTTTATTGGATGATTTATTTTAGAACTAAATCATATTTGGAAAAATTTTATGGCCTCTTATAGTCACATGGATAACATTAAGGCTTTTGTAGTATTTTATTCTAAGCAAACTCCAATATGTCACAATATTGTTTTTAATAAGCATTACATTTTCTATATATGGTTATTGAGAAGATATCATCGATTTATAAAGATTAATTGGAAATAAAAAATTTTTATTTACATCTTGGTAATTTATTTATAGTTTGTTTTAATAATATAGTTACCATAAACTGTGACAGAATGATGGTGCAGTAATTGTGGAATTAATGGAATAATCAAATAAGTGATATTAAAAAATTAAAATAAATCTAATTTGAAAAATTAATATCATCCACATTTTTTAGATGAATTTAAAATTTCATTAATGTTATAGAATTATTTTTTCGATTGTATCTTTTTGTTAAGGTATTTTTAAAAGGGCAAGAAATGAATAGTATCAAAATTCACAATAGTGACAATTTAAAACGAATAATATTTTATTAAATTATATAAAAACCATAAAAAAATAAAATTCATAAAAAATATTATAATAAAGTTATATATGTCATCAGTTATCTATTTTTGGGTTTATTTGACATTTTATAGTAACTATATGAACCCTTAAAATTTAAAAACATTATGTTGTCCTGGTAATAGATAAAGGGTTTAGCTAATGGTTAAATCCAAAAAGTATAGTTAATAATGTGACCTAAACTTATCCAAAAATTATTTGTTGAGAGGATGTTGAACCATCCCCATTTTATATTTTAATAAATTACATTGTAGCTATCTTATATAAAAAATCAATTTATCATAATTTAATATTTTAAAAGATTCCAAGAGTGCCCCTCCCCACTCTTATAAAAAGACATCTACTCCCTCACATCATCACACGACATTGAGCCATATAGATCAACCAAACCTTTCCCATTTATCCTCCAAAAATTGTTATTTAAGTTTTTAATTTCCTTTTCTTCTAGAAATAATCACCCAAGTATCCCTAATAGGAGATCCAAAGAATGTCCACTGAAGAAGAGGTAATTATTTTACCAATTCATTTAAGTTCATTTATTCTTACACTTACTCTTACTATGTTTTTCTATACTAAATTAATAAATAAAATATCATATATATTTTCATATTTTATTATGATTTTGGTAAAACCATATTCAATGATTTATCCATCCTATGAAAAAACAAAATTACCACTCGTGGGTACGTACGACCTACTATCTCAACGACATGTTGTAATATGTTTTTCATCATAAATTTTTTGTGATTTGTATAATTATGGATATAATAGTTATAAATAATAAATATGACATGGTTTTGATTTAGTATAATTATTTTTCCATCCAATTTTTTACCCTTTTACTATTAAGATAATGATATTGTCGCTCGTGTATAAGTATGACCAACCATCTCCATGACGGGATGAGATTCATCTTCCATGATAACCATTCAAGAATGATTATAAAATATATATAATGAGTAAATATAATATCTATGAACATAATAAGATTATTTATATGATACATATATATATTATTCATAAGAATCATGACTTTCATGACAGAACATGTATAGGGAGATGAAGTTGTTGACACCCAAAACAAGGGTAATAACAAAAATATTATTAACAAAATGATATAAGAGGATCATATATGATATCATAAATGTGAATATGGTTTTTTATAATTTATAACATATCTTAAACCATTATACAAGAGGTTAAATCACTTTCAACAAAAGTAATGTGATTGATACGGGTTAATTTCACAATCTCATTATCATTCGGGATTGTATATATATAAGTATTTGATTAGGAATATTTATTATCCATGCACATGTTTCTTAGAAATATTATCCAAAATATTTTTGATATTATCCTAAATTGTTTTTCCTTCAACCGTCTTTTATTTTTTATAAAATTGTTTTAAAGGAATCTTTTTTTCATTTTAAAATGAGGTACTTTATGATATTTTTAAAAAAAATATAGAAACAATATTTTTTTAACATATACGACATTAGTGTATTTTACCATAATGATGATTACTTAATGTTTTTAAGTTTACTTTAAAATTTTACAAAGTACTTTTTAAATAATTATTTTTATTTTATAAATGCATGACTAATAAAAAAATTATTTCAATGAAAAATGGTATTTTTTGAAGATATTCCTATCGATTTTATTAGTGTATTTTCATCTTTGTCAACACTATTTGTTGAATATGATTTTGCATTGACGCTGATCATTTATGATACAATCTAAATTTTTTATTGATGTTTTTATGACCATTTTTATTGAGTTTTTTATTTTGAAACCATTCATAGATTATGGTAAAAGTATTCACATTTTTTATGTTAGGTTCAAAAAAATGGTTATGTTTTACCCCTTCATTAGAGGAATTAATTATACTTAGTAAGTGATGTGTGGGGACCTCTATAGCCCCTCGATGTATCGGTGGGTCTCATGAGACAAACTATTTTGGGTTTTGACTAACATTTTACCTGTTTATGTGGGGTGTCTTGGATGAAGCCATGAAAATATTTTTATGATGTCTAACATTATAAATTATGTCGTTATGAGATTAGTTATTGATATTATATGTGATTATTAAAATCATGTAATTTACATGGTTATTTTAACTATATCATGTGGTTATTGATATGGTATTATTTATTCATTCCATATTATGATCAATACTATATTTAAATGGCTTGTATTTTAGTTAATCGCCTTGCCTTAATTTTTATGCTTATATATGATAGATTCCATTGCAGGAATTCCCTTACTGATCATTTGAGCTCACCACTTTTGTATGTTTTATTTTTCCCAGGATTACAAGATGTGTATTGTCACGACCCGTCCTCAGGGCCCGTGCCATGACTACCCCAAGCCCGCCTTTCATAGGCCAGGGGCTGGCGACTAGCACCAAAGGCGAAAATCTCGATAACTAGGAAGGCATTGCCTTTATAAAAGTAAACAAAACACCACAGAGTACAAGCGGAAGTAAAACACTAAGTACAAAGAGAAGTGATGAAAGGTAAATGGGATAGAATACAAACCCAAGTGAAAGTAAAACTATAACTAAACAAAGTACAACAGAAAAAGACAACAACTGGAAGAACGGAAGAGGCTCCTGGGTTGTCCTCCTCGGATCCTACCTGAAGGGTTGGTACAGATGGCGCAGCTCCTAGATCATCCACCACGGATCCTACCTGAAGGGTAGGTACAGATAGCCTCCACAACGCTCTTGCCCTTCAACCTCCTCCGAGTGTCGTATCTCCGTGAAGTCCACCTCCAGATACTGACTCATCGTGTAATCCACCTCCAGGTACCGTCCAGTCCTCAAACACTCGGCATTCGTCAGCACTTCCCGTCGTCTGCAACCAACACAACGAGGTGCGGGCATAGCCCGTGTAGGGGTGAGTATAACGATACTCAGTAGGGACCCCGAAACCCTAAAGGTATCACTAAAACCAGCAAGGATAACCACAAAGAAGATCTCAATAGATAACCTCTACTTAGTTATATGCCCATACATATATCTAAGTTATCAAGTAACCCATCTCAATCATGAGGAAACACAAAGATCATGAAATCAACGGATAACCACTACCCAATTATATGCCCATACATATACCTAAGTTATCAAGTGACCCATATCAATCAAGAGGTAAACCCAAAGGTCAAAGTCTCATCTCAAATCAAGATTTTCATTATCGAAACCGTAGCTGCTGAAGAGCCCCATCTCTGGAGTGTATATGTTGGAACCATGGTCTTCTATGCATGATTTGGAGTATGGTTTGTGTTTGTTTTCAATCATAAATGGAAGTTAGGATCGTGTACAAGCAAAGAGATCATACCGTTCAAGCACACAACAGTATTGAAGGGGGCGTCGTTTTCCAGTGTTTGCCAAATTTTTGGGGTCCAAAATTTGGAAATTGGTGAGCATTGCGAAAATAGGATTTCCATGAAGATCATGATTTGATATGGAAAAGGCATGAATTTGGAGAAGATGGGATGCATGGACCAGATTTCGCGAAGACCAAAAGAATGGATGTGGTGAGTCTTTGCGATTACGTCAACCTTTGCGAACGGCAGCGGGTGGAGAGCTTCGCGGCGATGAAGAGCTTTGCAAGGGATCTTCGCGACGATGGTGCGAAGGAATGTTGGGCTTCACGAAGGGAGCTTCGTGGCGCTGTTGCAAAGGTATGTTGACGGTGATTATTCGTGACTACGTCAACCTCCGTGAACGGAAGATTGCCATGGAGCTTCGCGATTTGGACAGATTTCTGGCAGAAACTTTGGAGCTTCACGATTTGAGATGACGTGGCGTTGACTTCGCATGGAAGAGATGAGGGTCGGTGGAATTGCCTATAAATAGAGGCAGACCCCCTCAATAGAAGTAGAGAGAATTTCAGAGAAAGTCCTTTACTCTCAGTTCGCAAAGGTCTCTCGCGAAGGCAGCGTGCTTCGCGAAAGAGGAGCTTCGCGGTGGCTATTCTAGCTCTGCGAAAGACGGGCGCCCCGCGTTGGCTCAGTGAGCATCGCGAAGAGGCAGGAGCTTCGTGATAGACAAGCATTGCAAAGGCTGGAGCATCGCGAGAGTGCTTCGCGATTGAGCTTCGCGATTGAGCTTCGCGAAATGGAAGGGGCTCCGCGAAGGCTTGTTTGAGCTTTGCAATATTGGGAGCCTCGTGAAGTAGGGTACTTTGCGAAGGATTTTTCCAAAGGTTGTTTGCCCTGTGGACAAGAGAAAAGGGAGTATTCATCAGTGTTTGGAATTTAGATCTTAACAGAGCATTAAAATTTGGACTCTGATGCAAGAAAAGTATCATGCTGAACAGGAGACAATGAACTTCATGACTATCAATTGAAGAGACCTTCACGTCTATAAATTGAGTGTGACTTCACCAACGGTAGTGAACCAGGGGGTGACAACGGGAGTGACCCGAGGGAAGCAGTGAGCTTCTCCGAAACTTTGTAAAGGAAGTGAGCCTGGGACAGAGTGATTGTGCCCAAACAATTGTAATCTCTAGCTAGTGAAGCTTAGTTGTTTTTGGTATGACCGACAACTTGTCGGAGTATGCTCCTTGGACGTAGCCCTTAGTTGTGAACCAAGTAAAAAGGGATATGTCTTCTTTGTGTATGTGCATGTTCTCTTTTTGATCTTTCTCATCTTACAGGTTCAACAAGTTCCTACCAACATGGGAACAAGATCCACAACTTTAAGAAGAAAAAGTTGTCACCCTGATTCACCCCTCCCCTCTCAGGGTGTCCCGGGGTCCTTCAAGTGGTATCAGAGCGTAAAGGTTACTGGTGTTGAATCTTTTTTTTCCATGGAAAACGCGATCAATGTTAGGGGAGTCCCTCCCTTCGATGGAAGCAATTTCCAGATCTGGAAGAACAGAATGAGATCTCATCTGAGATCTCTTGGAATGGAAGTTCTTTTTTCTACTATGAAAGGAATACAAGTCACTGATCCAACATGCCTTGCTATGACTGAAATAGACAGGAAACTTCTTGATGCAGATGCTAAAGCACATAATGCACTCACTGCAGCCCTTTCTGATCAGATCTACCTAAAGGTGATGAATTTCACCTCAGCAAAATCCATGTGGGATATTCTTGAGAATATTTATGAAGGTGATAGCAAAGTGAAGGAGGTAAAACTACAAGTGCTGCACAATCGGTTTGATGATCTGAAGATGCATCCAGACGAGAATGCAGACTCCTTCAATCGAATTACTGAAGTGGTTGGAGCTATTCGGGGTCTAGGTGAAGAAATAAAAGACATTGATATTGTAAAGAAAATATTGAGATGACTTCCACCTCTTTATAATGTGAAGGTTTCAGCCCTTGAGGAAAGAGATATTTCTAAACATTCTCTTGATGATCTACTGAGCAGTTTGGTAGCATATGAAATGAGAGTCAAACCTGAAGATGCTACGACTCGGGTGAGCAGGGAAATGGCATTCAAGGCCATGGATAAACTGAAAATCTCAAAGGATAGTAGTGGCAAAGATGATAAAGAAAAATAAATTCTTTCTCTCATTGCAAAGAAGTTCCAGAAGGGGAAAGGGAAATTCAAAGGTAAGTTACCTCTCGCGTGTTTCCGTTGTGGAAAAGTTGGGCACATTGCCTCTCAGTGTTTAAAAATGATCAATGATGAAGATAGTGAGGATGAAAACTTCAAGAAGCCTCAGAGAAGGTTCTTCAAAAAGGGAGAATTCAAATATGGTAAGAAAGTGCAAAGGAATAGTTTTTTCTGTGAGGAGGAAGAAGATGATAATGAATTTTGTGATGAAGAAGAACCAAAATTCAATGCTGGGAACCATGCTTCTATGATGTCCACTATTGAAAATCCAGAAGATACTGATGAATAAAACAACTGAGAACTTGTGTAGATCCTGAGATGCAACTTAAGGATGCGGTTAGTAAGCTGAAGATTAAATGTAAGACCTGCAATAAGTGGAAATCAACTGTAGAAGAATCAACTGAATATGTTGATCAACTTGAAGCGGAAATTGAATGACTGGAAGAATTTTTGACGGTACAATCTAAAATAATTGAAAGTAATGATGATGTAGTATATCTGAAGCTGAGAATTGAAGAACAGGAAAAGGTCATCAATGACCTTACCTCCAGACTGGATGAAAAATCAAAGACTACTGATGGTCTGGAGGAGGAAGTAGTTACTCTAAGGAGTAAACTGGATACTGAATCAGTTCCAAAAGAATCGAGGAAGAAAATACAGTCTAGAAGATTCTCAGAAGCAGAATTACTAGTAAGAGCCAAGTGTGGTTCAGATGGGGTTGGAAAAATCTTGAGTGATCAAAGACCCACTTGCATGGGAAAGAGTGGAATTGGCTGTGAGGCTGAGACATCAACTGTTGGAAGTGAAAAGATCCAAAAGAAAGATAAGATGAAAGTTGAACATGTTGAAACATTGCCTAGAGTGCCGAAAAAGGAACCCTCAATCCAAACTAAAAGGGGACCTAAAAATTATCCTCAAACATTCAGAAATGATAGACAGTCTTACTATTCTCCCAAGGAAGAAGGTTTGAGGAGATATTCAAGTGAGAAGACATTTCCTCTCATGAAGTGTCAGTTCTGTGGCTATCTGGGCCATACCATGTCATATTTTGAAGAGGCAAGAAGCTATCTAAATGGAGAAGATATAGAATATCAACAAAGGAGAACAATTTCATATCCTAATTCTTATAGAAGAAATAATTTATATGGATATTGTTTTTGTTGTTCTAACTTTGGTCATAAGGCCGCTAATTGCAGGCAGATAAGGGACATGGACACCTCATACCGAAGTTCAATACAAGTCAAGTCTCGTCAGCAAGACAGTGTTTCTCTTTCAAACAGGTTTTCACCTCTCAGAGAAGACTTTGACTATGAAGAACCTGGGTATGCGGAAGAGATAATTGAAAGACCATCATTTCTTTATACTCGATCTAATGTCTCATGGAAGGAAATGAAGAAGATTGAGAAATCCAACCTTGCAGAGGTGGCCCTCAAAGCTACAAAGAACAACAGTACCTGGATTCTGGATAGCGGTTGTTCATCCCATATGACAGGTAATGATGGCCTACTAACGAATATCATAAAGAATGTCAATGGTATAGTAAGATTTGGTAATGATGGGGCTCTGAAAATCAAAGGGAGTGGAAGTACCGAATTAGCTAATGGAGAACTAAAGAAGACTGAAGTCCTTTACGTAGATGGACTACGTCATAATCTCCTCAGTGTGAGTCAACTCTGTGACTCGGGACTTATAGTCACGTTTAATCAGAAAGGCTTCACTATCAAGGGAAAGTTTGGAAATTCACTTATGAAGGGATGCAGAACATAAGGCAACTTGTATCAGGTTTATAGTGAAGAAAATGTATGTTACATAACTATTGATGAAGAAAACAATTTGTGGCATCGGATACTGGGACACATCAATCAAAAATACATGGAGAAAATATCAAAATTGAGAATTGTCATGGACATTCCCAACCTGAAGCGTAAGCGTGAAAATACTTGTGATGCTTGTATTCCTGGGAAGCTGGTCTGCAGTTCATATCGGCCAAAGAAGAAAAGAGCGTCACACCTTCTTGACCTGATTCATATAGATGTTTGTGGGCCAATAAATGTTGCTGGAACTCATGGAGAAATGTACTTTGTACTTTTCATAGATGATTACAGTAGAATGGCATGTGTGATGGTCATTCACAGGAAACGACAAGTCCTTGACTGCATGAAAACATATCGGCGAATCGCCAAGAATGATACTGGATGAACAATCAAAGTGTTGCGATCTGACAATGGAGGAGAATACACATCCATTGAATTTGAGAATTATCTTGAAAAGCATGGGATACAGCATGAGGTAGCTGCTGTGAGAACTCCACAACAAAATGGAGTTGTTGAACGTAGGAATCGACATGTGAACAACATGGCACGAACCATGATGATTGAGAGTCGTATTCCACGACATTACTAGAAAGAGGTTGTTCAAGCTGCAGTCTACATTCAGAATCGAACAGGACTTTATATGGGTGAAACGAAGACACCATATGAATTGTGGAATGGACGAAAACCTTCTCTAAAATACTTTCGTGTCTTTGGAAGTAAATGCTTCATCAGGAACAAAGAAGGAAATCAAGGGAAATATGGTGACAATGCAGATGAAGGAATTTTCCTCGGTTACTCAATGAACAGCAAAGCCTACAAATGTTTCAACAAGCGTTTGGGAAGAATTGTGGAAAGTAGTGATGTTAAGATAATTGAAGAGAAAACCACAAATTCTTCAAGGACGTCATATGCTGATGTGATAGAAAGTCAGGAAGAATGTGAACGTGAAGAAAATACAAATTCAAAAATAGAGGAAGTTGTTCAAAACACTCAGCAGTCACATCAAGATGTTGACTCAGAAGCAGAATCTGAAGAAGAAACTATGGCTGAAGAGAATACTACTGAACCTCGCAGGAGAAACCGAAGAGCTGAGATTGATCCATCCAACATAATTGGGGACAGGAGTGCACCAACTCAAACAAGAAGGATGAGTAATACCACGCAATCTTCATTTCTATCAGTTGTAGAGCCATCCTCATTTGAAGAAGATGCAAAAGATAAATCTTGGGTGAAAGCTATGAATGATGAATTAGATCAGATTGACAAGAATTAGACATGGGATCTTGTCCAGATATCTGAAGGTCACAATGTGATTGGTACCAAATGGATCATCAAAAATAAGTTTTATGAGCATGGAAGTGTCATCAGAAACAAGGCACGACTGGTATGTAAAGGATACTCCCAGATTGAAGGCATTGATGTTGAAGAAACCTTTGCTCCAGTGGCTAGACTGGAGTCAATCAGGATTTTCCTTGCCATGGCACTCCAAAGAGGATATAAAGTATATCAAATGGATGTCAAGACAACATTCTTGAATGGTGTACTCGAAGAAGAAGTCTACATTGAACAACCAGTGGGATTTGTTTTGGGTACTGATGAAACAAAGGTCTGAAAACTGAAGAAAGCTCTCTATGGTTTGAAGCAGGCACCACGAGCATGGTACTCAAGGCTGGACTCATATCTCAAGAAGTTGGAATTCAAAAGAGGAGGAGTTGATCACAATATCTATGTGAAGAATGCTCCAAAAGATCAATTCATGGTTCTTGTCTATGTTGATGATATCATATTTGGTGGCAGCAGGCAGAAATCAGTGGATGACTTTGCCAACCACATGAAATCAGAATTTGAAATGTCTATGATTGGGGAGATCACATATTTATTGGGGCTCCAAGTGATTCAAAAGAAGGAATACACTTTCATTTCTCAAGAAAAATATGCAAGAGAGCTGTTGAAGAAGTTCAATATGCAAGACTCCAAACTAATGTCAACTCCGATTACAGTTGGAACTAAACATGGAAAGCATGAGGATGGGACCTCTATTGATCCCACCATGTACAAGAGGGTCATTGGAAGCCTACTGTACCTGACAGTGACAAGGCCATATATTGTCTTTGCAACATGCCTTGTGGCCCGCTTTCAGATTAATCTAAAGGAGGAACATATGGAAGCAGTAAAAAGAATCATGAGGTACATTCAAGGTACACATAACTTCGGGTTATTTTTTGCTGCAGGTAGGGACATTGAATTATCAGCGTTTTCTAATGCTGACTGGGCTGGTGATGTAGTAGACAGAAAGTCCACTAGTGGTGGAGCTTTCTATATTGGGCAGAAATGTGTTGGCTGGTTGAGAAAGAAACAAGAAAGTACTTCTCTTAGTACTGCTGAAGCCGAGTATATCTCTGCCACAAAGGCATGAACTCAACTGCTATGGATGAAGCAGCAATTAACTGACATTGGCGATGAGGTGACGCAACCAATGGTGATTTACTGTGACAATAAGAGCGCAATTGATCTTACGAAGAATCCTGTTCATCATTCTCGTACAAAACACATTGAAATCAGGTATCACTTTATCAAAGAGAATGTTGAGCAAAGTGTGATTAGATTGGATCATGTGGGAAGAGATGAGCAAGTGGCTGATATCCTAACAAAGCCACTGTCAATGGCTGTGTTTGAGAAGCATCGGTTGAACCTCGGTGTTCGACCACCTCCCAGTGCATAAGGAGGTTATGGAATTACCCCTCTCCCCATTTGTTATAAATGTTTTAATCTGTTTATGGATATGATGCAGGTTTATGGGAGAGATGCTATCTAGGGGGAGTATGGTTTGAGTTGAACGTGAAAAATTTTACTGGTCTTTGGATTTATTGTCATTGGGGGAGAAAGGAGAAGGAAAAAATTCAGGAAAACTTCTGTGATGAGAAGAATTAGAAGGAAAATAGTGGAACCCAATTCAAGCCTCCTCTCTTGTTTTCTACACCGAGCATTGCTCACGTAGACTTAGAGTGTTGGCTGGGTTGATTCCTATTTTTTTTGATTGGTTTGTTTTTCACAATAGATGGAGATCTATTGAATTTTTCTTCTGATTGCTAACAAACCCAAAGGGGGAGATTGTTGGAACCATGGTCTTCTATGCATGATTTGGAGTGTGGTTTGTGTTTTTTTTCAATCATCAATGGAAGTTCGTATCGTGTACAAGCAAATAGATCATACTGTTCAAGCAAACAACAGTATTGAAGGTGGTGTCGTTTTCTAGTGTTTGCCAAATTTTTGGGGTCCAAAATTTGGAAATTAGTGAGCATCGCAAAAATAGGATTTCCATGAAGATCATGATTTGATATGGAAAAGGCATGAATTTCGCGAAGATGGGATGCATGGATCGGATTTCTCGAAGACCAGAAGAATGGAGGCGGTGAGTCTTTGAGATTACGTCAAGTTTCGCGAACGGCAGCGGGTGGAGAGCTTCGTGGTGATGAAGGGATTTACGAGGGAGCTTCGCGACGAATGCGTGAAGGAATGTTGGGCTTCGCGAAGGGAGCTTCGCGGCGCTGTCGCGAAGGGAGCTTCGCGGCACTGTCGCAAAGGTATGTTGACGGTGATTCTTCGCGACTACGTCAAGCTCCGTGAATGAAAGATTGCCGTGGAGCTTCGCGATTTGGACAGATTTCCAGCAGAAACTTTGGAGCTTCACGATTTGAGATGAAGTGGCGTTGACTTCGCGTGGAAGGGACGAGGGTCGGTGGAATCGCCTATAAATAGAGGCCGACCCCCTCAAGAGAAGTAGAGATAATTTCAGAGAAAGTCCTTTGCTCTCGGTTCGCAAAGGTCTCTCGCGAAGGCAGCGTGCTTCGCGAAAGAGGAGCTTCGCGGCGGCTATTCTAGCTCCGCGAAAGACGGGCGCCCCGCGTTGGCTCAGTGAGCATCGCGAAGAGGCAGGAGCTTCACTATAGCCAAGCATTGCAAAGGCTGGAGCATCGCGAGAGTGCTTCGCGATTGAGCTTCGCGAAATGGCAGGGGCTCCGCGAAGGCTTATTTGAGCTTTACAATATTGGGAGCCTCGTGAAGTAGGGTACATTGTGAAGGCCTTCTCCAAAGATTGTTTTCCCTGTGGACAAGGGAAAATGGAGTATTCATCAGTGTTTCGAATTTGGATCTTAACAGAGCATTAAAATTTGGACTCTAATGCAAGAAAAGTCTCATGCTGAACAGGAGACAATGAACTTCATGACTATCAATTGAATAGACCTTCACGTCGATAAAATGAGTGTGACTTCACCAATGGTAGTGAACCAGGGGGAGTCAATGGGAGTGACCCGAGGTAAGCAGTGAGCTTCTAAGAAACTTTGTAAAGGCAGTGAGCCTCGGACAGAGTGACTGTGCCCAAAAAATTGAAATCTATAGCTAGTGAAGCTTAGTGGTTTTTGGTACGACCGACAACTTGTCGGCGTATGCTCCTTGGATGTAGCCCTTAGTGGTGACCCAAGTAAAAAGGGCTATGTCTTCTCTGTGTATGTGCATGTTTTCTTTTTGATCTTTCTCATCTTATAGGTTCAACAAGTTCCTACCAACGTGGGAACAAGATCCATAAGTTTAAGAAGAAAAATTTATCACCCTGATTCACCCCTCCCCTCTCAGGGTGTCCCGAGGTCCTTCAGTATAGTGGTCATGTCATGACTCCGAGGTACTTTTCACTAACCTAAGACTGCTGAGGTACTCCTCCTGTCGAGTACCGTGGGTCATCCACCCAAACACAGTAGTGCTTCCCACTGGGGTATGCCACCCAGACACAGTAGTGCACACCCCCTAGTAGCTTGCTGAGTTACTCTCCGGACGAGTACCGCGGGTCTGCACTGTCACACAAGTATTTCTCCGTCCACCATGGGTCTGCACCTCACAAAGTAGTGCTTCGTCCACTAGGCTAGTCGACTCACTCCAAGTCGAGTCGGTCAAGCAGTCGTCAGGTCTCAGTCGGCTATACGATCTCCGTACACCTCATGCTCGTCTCTGGGAGGGTCCGATCCATGAGCTACAGGTCGATACTCCAAGTATCTCAAATTCCCATGAAGAAGTATCTGAAGGGACCGCCTCGTCATAGGGGTCTCAACGCAACAGACGGCGCGTCAATCGGACTCTCGGTCTGTGAGTTACTAGCCTTTTCGTCCCTGGGGCCCGGTTGGTTTTGTGTGCGAACCAATCCGGCCGTAACTCAACTATACCCCGAACTCTCATATGGTATAAAAATAGGGACTGTTTCTCAACGTGATCACCAATGCCGCTGACGGTTCGTCAAACGGACGTCTGGTCTGAAAGATATCAGCTTTTCCGTTCCAGGGGCCCGATTGGATTTCGGGTACAATCCAACCCGGTCACTATCCAACAGCAACCAAAACTCGGGCAAAGTATTCCAAAAGTTCCGTCTCATAAAGAGGAAAACAACGAGGCAGACGGCACGTCAATCGGACGCCCGGTCTGTGAGTTATTGGCTTTTTCGTTCCAGGGGCCCAGTTGGTTTCGTGAGCAAACCAACCCGACAGCACACTGACGGCATCCAAACCTCGAGCAGAGTAAGCCAAATGATCCTTCTCACTTATAGGAATCCAACAAAGTCAACTTCACGTCTTTCAGACGTCCAGAGCTCAATATATAAGCGTTTCCGCTCCAAGGGCCCGGTTGGTTCCGTATCCGAACCAACCCGGCCAAACCCAGAGTATTCCGAAACCTTGAGTGTGATATACTGAAATGACCGTCTCGTTCCAAGGATCTCTACGCAACTGACGGTGCGTCGATCGAAGGTCCGTAG
The DNA here is from genome assembly GCA_963277665.1 of Viscum album. Lineage (NCBI taxonomy): Eukaryota > Viridiplantae > Streptophyta > Magnoliopsida > Santalales > Viscaceae > Viscum > Viscum album. The sequence continues at coordinate 1,245,153,692 of OY728143.1, forward strand.
CCCAAGATATGGGAAAAAGACCAAAGAGGGTCTGAAAACGTGGGGTCTGGGCCCGGACCGACCCCCCCTGGGTCGGCTCGAACCGGGTCGACCCGAACCGGGTCTGACCCGGATGGGCCCAGCCCGGACGGGCCGGCGCGGCCCGGCCCAACCGGCTCGGTCTGGCTCGACTGGCCCGTCGCGGCTCGGCCAGCGCGGCCGGGCGGAAGCCGCGAGCGGGGTGCGCGGCTCCCCCACCCTCGCCCCTAATTGAGGCCGGCGGCAACCGCCGCCACCGCCTTCCGCAGACCACCGTACGCGCTTCGGTGGTCCGTTTCTCCTTCCGTCTTCACCAAAGGTCTTCAAGGGACCCGACCTTCACTGCGAAGGGATTCAAACGCTGTAGCAGCCTGCTTCGTCATCGTCCGTCGATCCGCACATTGATAAAGAAGTTGCGGAGGGTTGTCAGGCCGTGTTTGTTCGGCCTGCACCTTCCATGTTAGGTGTTAACAATTGGCAAACAATAACACATGATTTTAATCATTGATGAGGGTATAATTTTTCCAAAATAAATTATACGAACACCTTGCAATCAAAATACCCACGCACGAGGGCTTAAAAATTTTGAATGTGCGGCGTGACGACGTCGCACATTCTTGATGCTCGATCCCGCGCGGCATGATGATGTCGCACATCCTTGTCATTATTTCCCACGCGGTGCGACGTCACCGCGTCACTTTCTTTCGGACGTCACGTTTTTCTTGCCGTTCTTTCCCACGTGGTGCGATGGCACCGCGTCACTTTCTTTCGAACCGCAATGACAAGAATGAATAAAAAGGGAGGAGGATCGGCCGTGTTCGTGCGGTCCGGACTCCTCCCGTTAAACAAAAACAATGGGTTCTCATTACTCATAGAACGTCAAAGATAGAATCAAGAACAAAATGAAACGAACCACTATGTTTGATTTGTCGATTGACGTTCTTTGTTCGTTGACGGTGTTGTGGAAAGAAGACGATGAAGTTCGTCTTTCGTCGTGTTCATCACACACTCCCAATCCCGAGCTACGTCGGATGTGGAAGACACTACATGTCGGTAGGATCCGAGGGAGGAAGTCGAAGAAGGTTGTTGACGTTCGTCTCTTCCGTCGTTGAAGATGTTTCGTTCTTCCTTGAAGATGAAGTTCTTCAAAAGAGGGAAGAGCTCTCTTCCAAATTCTCTCACACAACCAAAACTCCCAAAATAAAATAAGGCCACTCCTTATTTTATTATTTTGCGATGGATTCAAACTTACAAAAATTCAAAACCTAATTCACTTAATCAATTAAACAATGAGTTGTCTAATTAATTAAGTGATAGGTTGGCAAGAATTTAAGAGGGAGAGAGGGGAGAGGAAGATTTACAAAACTTAAGTGTGGGGTTTAGAGGAGTTAGGGTGTTATGGGGAATTTGAAAAGGTGGGGGCTCGTGTGGGCCCCACCACACATTATTCTCTCATTTATCCTAACATGGGTAGTTAGGTGCCACCACAACTTCCCCATGTAGGATAAAACTACCTTAGACTTAAGAAATAAAATTGTCTCACAATTTTATTCATTACTCAATTAAGCCACAAATTTTAACAACTCCCCCCGTGAAAACGCAACTCCGGAATAGGAATTCCTAAGAAAATACTGGTGTTGTGGTTCTATCGGTTCCCTCGGAATTTGATTCCGAGCATTGGTTTCAAAGATAGAAATTCCCGCTCGTTCGTTCACTGAACGTACCCGAGCCAAACTTTGGAAATTGATTTCGGGCACACTGGGCCTCGGAATCAGGTGCCGTCAGAAACTGCGTTCTAGTAAAATCTCAAAGAAAATTAAAAAAAAATCCTTGATTTTTACGGGTCTTTACATTACTCCCACCTCAGGGATTTACGTCCCCATAAAGGTATAACACAATCCTGGGGAACAAAAGTGGTAATGAGCACGCATCTGAGCCTTCCGCTCTCATGTGCTCACCAGGAGGTTTTCGTGCTGCCTACGAAAGTGCACAAGAGGAATCGACCATCCTCGTAGAACCCGCTCCCATCGATCCTCAACCTCTACTGGAACTCTGCAAAAGTCACCTCATCGCCCAAATCCAGTTCATCATGGTCGATGATATGTGAAGGGTCGAACACGTATCTCCTCATTTGATATACGTGGAATTCATCATGCACCTGGTGCAACTGAGGTGGATGGGTCAAGTGGTAAACCACCTCACCTACCCAGCTGTGGACCTAGAAAGGTCCGTTGAAACTCAGAGTTAACTTGCCACCATGGCCACATCTCCCTAAACCTCGTCGAGGTGAGACTCGTATAAGGACGTGATCATCATCATCGAACTCTAGAGGTCTTCAATTCCTGTTAGAACTGGAACGCAAAACGACTGCTGCCACGAGGGTAAGGTTGACCGACTCAAGAGTGATCGGTCGCACCCTTCTGTGAAAGAGTTTATCCTGTGCTTCATGGGGTTTCCTTTTCGCCGACCAAGGAAAACCCTTCCCAACGTTTTCCTAAAACCGTCAATTTGAGTATGAAAAGTTATAGCCCATTCCATACTCAAACTAACGTCGTAAGGCCTCGATGCTGCCACCAAGAGATTCCAACCGAAACTCTCGCCTCGAGGGTCTGACCACACCATCAGTGTAAGTGTGATTATCGAGTCTTCTCCCAAGGTATCTCCAGACGTGAGGGTTAAGTCCACGGCTTACCAGAAACTCTAGGTCTGGGACAAGATTTGTGAAAGCGATGAATGATTCATATCAACGTCTGTTACTACAGTAGCTAGTAGTGGACACAGACTGTCCCATGAATCATTTTTAAAGCCATTGGGTCACACTCCTTGACTGCATGCAGCCGCACTATTCCTCCGCTCTCCATCTCCCTGAGCCTGGCAGGGATAACTAAGGCTGGTGGTTGTATCATGTTAATATGTACACCACCTCACAATTCTCTCCTTAAAGATTCCTCTTATTGAAACATTTAACACGCCTGAGTCTCTAAGACTGGCACCAGTTTCCTGTTTCTTACTGCACTGTGCAATCTTCATCTTCTCCTGGATGATCTGCACCTGCTTTGCCTATGATCTGAAAGAGATGCTAAAATTTATCCTTTGACGAAAAGAGAAACTCGGTCTCATCCCCTGGATGAACCATGCCCATTGCCTAATACAGTCAATCCTGATATGATTGATGCATTCATTCCATGGATGACGTCGTAAGGCCTCGACGTAACTACTAAGAGATCCAACTGTCACTCTCGCCTCCAAGGGTCGAGTCACACTGTCGGCATCAGTGTGAGGTCAATGGGTCTCCTCCAGTAGAAATCTTGAATGTGAGGGTCAAATCAACAGTTTTAACCGGGACCACTCAGTATCAACCAAACAAAAGGACATGAAAACAAACAAAGATAAGTTTCTTTTTATTATTGCAGCTCATAGTACAAAGACACGAAAACAATAGCAACATGGAACTGGAAGTACAAGAGACATATCCACTAGTTCCTCTCTTGTCCACCTGCTCCCGGAGCTCTACTGCCTTATCCACTGCTCGGCTGTTGCTCAAGCACTCGTTGTTGCTTCTGACTCGGTGGCTCCTCCAACGCCTACGGATCAACTGTACGAGGAGTCGGACAGTCACGTGCCAGGTGACCCTTCCCGCTGCATGAGTAACACTGTCTGTTTCTGGCACGCCTGGCTCTAACCCCACCCCGGGTGCCCCGCACCACCGGTCCTAAGACTCGAGATCGTCCAACTGCTGGTCTGGTCCTCCTGGACCTCTGCATCATCTATCTACTGCCCACATATGACTCGGCTACTGATCGAAAAACACGCGGCAAAAGTAGAATCTCCTGTACACGCTTGGGGTGTAGAGCTACTGGCAAAAACTCCACCCTGAAGAAGGTCTCGAAGTCTTCCCATGCGAAGGTCATCCCGTCACAAAACTGAAACAAGTGGCTCCACCACATGCCTGCTGCTGCCTGAAGAAGGCTAGCAGCAAAGATCACCATGAAGTATGCCGACATCCCCACTATCCTGAAGACTCTCACCACAGCCTCCATCCAAACCTCATCCGCTTGTGGGTCCGTCTCTCCTTAGAACCTGGGTGTCCTCTGGCGTTGTAACTCGTGCAGTGCACTCAAGTGGCATGCATCGCCTACTGCTGGGGCTGGTGGCATCGGTTGACCAATGTATGGTAGTACCGCTGGTCCCTCCGCTGGTTCCTCAACTGCAAGAGGTCCCTGTACCGAAGCCTCGTCGCTCGACAGGCTGTCAGTACACACATCCCTCTGGGATCTAACTGGTCGTCCGAGAAAAGGAATCCTGAAAGAAACAACGTGACACAGTCAAACGATTATACCTGGTGAGCTGACCTGGTTTGAGCTGACATTTAAATAAAACTTCTGGAAACACACACGCAATCAGTGTTTTCGTGCACAAAGTTGGAAATCAGTTGTCACGGTCCTGGTGTATGGATTCTTCGGCCGCCCGCACCAACACTGGACTCCCTGAACTGAAAACCACACTCGATACTCTTAACATTATTGCTTCACAGAAAGAAAATATCAGAGTTATAAGTTCTACAGTAGAACTGACTCCTCTGATACCAATTTATCACGACCCGTCCTCGGGGCCCATTTTGTGACTACCCCAAGCCCGCCTTCCATAGGCCAGGGGCTAGCGACTACCACCAAAGGCAAAAATCCCGATAACTGGGAAGGCATTGCCTTTATAAAACTAAACAAAACACCACATAGTACAAGCGAAAGTAAAACACTAAGTACAACAAGAAGTGCTGAAAGGTAAATGAGATAGAATACAAACCCAAGTGAAAGTTCAACTACAACTGAACAAATTACAACAGAAAAAGACAATAGCTGGAAGAACAGATGCGGCTCCTGGGTCATCCTCCTCAGATCCTACCTGAAGGGTAGGTACAGATGCCGCAACTCCTGGATCGTCCACCACAGATCCTACCTGAAGGGTAGGTACAGATAGCCTCCACAATGCTCTTGCCCGCCAACCTCCTCCGAGTGTCGTCTCACCATGAAGTCCACCTCCAGATACTGACTCATCGTCTAATCCACCTCCAGGTACCGTCCAGTCCTCGAACACTCGGCCTTCGTCAGCACTGCCCGTCGTCTGCAACCAACACAACGAGGTGCGGGCATAGCCCGTGCAGGGGTGAGTATAACGATACTCAGTAGGGACCCTGAGACCCTCAAGGTCTCACTAAAACCAACAAGGATAACCACAAAGAAGATCTCAACATATAACCTCTACTTAGGTATATGCCCATACATATATCTAAGTTATCAAGTAACCCATATCAATCATGAGGAAACACAAAGATCATGAAATCAACGGATAACCACTACCCAATTATATTCCCATACATATACCTAAGTTATCAAGTGACCCATCTCAATCAAGAGGTATACACAAAGGTTAAAAGTCTCAGCTCAAACCAGGATTTTCATTATCAAAACCGTAACTGCTGAAGAGCCCCATCTCTGGAGTGTACAGTGGTCTTGTCACGACTCCGAGGTACTGCTCACTAACCTAAGACTGCTGACGCACTCCTCATGTCGAGTGTCGCGGGTCAGCCACCCAAACACAGTAGTGCTTCCTACCGGGGTATGCCACCCAGACACAGTAGTGCACACCCCCTAGTAGCCTACTGAGGTACTCTCCGGATGCGTACCGCGGGTCTGCACTGTCACACAGGTAGTGCTCCGTCCGCCATGGGTCTGCACCTCACAAAGTAGTGCTCCGTCCACTAGGCTAGTCGATTCACTCCAAGTCGAGTCGGTCAAGCAGTCATCAGGTCTCAGTCGGCTACACGGTCTCCATACTCCGCACGCTCGTCTTTGGGAGGGTCCGCTCCATGAGCTACAGGTCGATACTCCAAGTATCTAAAAGTCCCACGAAGAAGTATCTCAAGGGACCGCCTGGTCATAGGGGTCTCAACTCAACAGACGACGCGTCAATCGGATGCCCGGTCTGTGAGTTACTAGCCTTTTCGTCCCCGGGGCCCGGTTGGTTTCGTGTGCAAACCAATCCGGCCGTAACTCAATTATCCCCCAAACTCTCATAGGGTATACTCATAGGGACCGTTTCTCAACGTGATCACCAACGCCACTAACGGTTCGTCAAACGGACTTCTGGTCTGAAAGATATCATCTTTTCTGTTCCAGGGGCCCGGTTGGATTTCAGGTACAATCCAACCCGGCCACTATCCAACAGCAACAAAAACTCGGGCGATGTATGCCAAACGTTCTGTCTCATCAAGAGGAAAACAACGAGATAGACGGCGTGTCAATCGGACGCCCGATCTGTGAGTTATTGGCTTTTTCGTTCCAGGGGCCCGGTTGGTTTTGTGAGCGAACCAACCTGACCGCACTCCGACGGCAGCCAAACCTCGAACTGAGTAATCCAAATGATCCGTCTAACTTAGAGGAATCCAACAAAGTTGACAGAACGTCTTTTGAACGTCCGTAGATCAAGATATAAGCGTTTCCGCTCCGAGGGCCCGGTTGGTTTCGTATCCGAACTAACTCGGCCGAACCCAAATATTCAAAAAACTTGAGTGCTATATACCGAAACGACCGTCTCGTTCCAAGGATCACTACGCAACTGACGGTACATCGATCGGAGGTCTTTAGACAAAGATGTGGGAAAAAGACCAAAGCGGGTCTGAAAACGGGGGGTCTGGGCCCGGACCGACCGACCCGACCCCCCCTGGGTCGGCCCGAACCGGGTCGACCCGACATGGTTCTGACCCGGCGGGGCCCGGCCCGGCCCGGCCGGCTCGGTCTGGCTCGACCGGCTAGTCGCGGCTCGGCCAGCGTGGCCGAGCAGAAGCCGCGGGCGGGGTGCGCGGCTCCCCCACCCTCGCCGCTAATTGAGGCTGGCGGCAACCGCCGCCGCCAGCCCTCTGGCGGCGTACCGTCCCCGCCTTCCGCGAACCACCAGACGCGCTCCGGTGGTCCGTTTCTCCTACCGTCTTCACCAAAGGTACTCTCGAGACCCGACCTTCACTGCAAAGTGATTCAAACGCCGTAGCGGCCTGCTTCGTCGTCGTCTGTCGGTCCGCACACTGATAAACAAGCTGTGGAGGGTTGTCGGGCCGTGTTTGTTTGGCCCACGCCTTTTGCGTTAGGTGTTAACAATTGGAAAACAATAAAACATGATTTTAATCATTGACGATGGTATAATTTATCAAAAATAAATTATACGAACACCTTGCAATCAAAATACCCACGCATGAGGGTTTAAAAATTTTGAATGCGCGGCGTGACGACATCGCGCATTCTTGTCGCTCGATCCCGCACAGCGTGACAATGTCGCACATCCTTTCCGTTCTTTCCCACGCGGTGCGACATCACTGCGTCACTTTCTTTCGGACGTCACGCTTTTCTTGTCGTTCTTTCCTACGCGGTGCGACGGCACCGCGTCACTTTCTTTCGAACCGCAATGACAAGAAAGAATAAAAAGGGAGGAGGATCGGCCGTGTTCGTGCGGTCGGGCCTCCTCTTGTTAAACAATAACAAGGGGTTCTAATTACTCGTAAAACGTCAAAGATATAATCAAGAACAAAATGAAACAAACCCCTACGTTTGATTCGTCGATTGATGTTCGTCGTTCGTTGACGGTGTTGTGGAAAGAAGACGATGAAGTTTGTCTTTTGTCGCGTTCGTCACACACTCCCAATCCCGAGCTACGTCGGATGTGGAAGACACTAAACATCGATAGGATCCGAGGGAGGAAGTCAAAGAAGGTTGTTGAAGTTCATCGCTTCCATCATTGAAGAGGCGTCGTTCTTCGTTGAAGATGAAGTTCTTCAAAAGAGGGAAGAGCTCTCTTCCAAATTCTCTCACACAACCAAAACTCCCAAAATAAAATAAGGCCTCTCCTTATTTTATTATTTTTACATGCATTCAAACATACAAAAATTAAAAACCTAATTCACTTAATCGATTAAACAATGAGTTTTATAATTAATTAAGTGATAGGTTGGAAAGAATTTAAGAGGGAGAGAGGGGAGAGGAAGCGTTACACAACTTAAGTGGGGGGATTAGAGGAGTTAGGGAGTTATGGGGAATTTGAAAAGGTGGGGGATCATGTGGGCCCCATCACACATTATCCTCTCATTTATCCTCACATGGGTAGTTAGGTGCCACCCCAACTTCCCCATGTAGGATAAAACTACCTTAGACTTATGAAATAAAATTGTCTCACAATTTTATTCATTCCTCAATTAAGACACAAATTTTAACAACTCCTCCCGTGAAAACGCAACTCCGGAATAGGCATTCCTAAGCAAATATCAGTGTTGCAGTTCCATTGGTGCCCTCGTAATTTGATTCCGAGCACCGGTTTCAAAGATAGAAATTCCCGCTCGTTCGTTCACTGAATGTACCCGAGCCAAACTTCGGAAATTGATTCTGGGCACACCGGGCCTCGGAATCTAGTGCCGTCAGAAACTGCGTTCTAGTAAAATCCCAAATAAAATTAAGAAAATATTTTCCTTTAATTTTATGGGTCTTTACATGTATTATGATTTTTATACAGGGTTAAACAAGTAGAATAATGATGCTCTAAAAAGATTGACTATATTATATTTTATATTTTAAATTGTAATGCATGGTTCTTGTATGTAATCTGGCTTCCAAAACTGCTAAATAGATTGGTCCTTTAGGTTTTGATTCCTTGTAATCATTACAATGTAAAACAAATTTGGAAATAGCTCTAGGCATATACGGTTGGGCATTACATGTCGAGGGGACCATGGACCATTCAAGGGGAATCCAAGATAAAACAGGATGAAACCCCTATTAAGGGTATATATTCATGAAGGTCAAATAATTTATAAATAGAAATAGTTTCATAAACATGGAGGGGAACCGTAAAGGATGATATTGTAGAAGATGGAATTTTTTTCTCACAACGTATGTCCAAACGTGAAGGACCAGAGTTCTTCAAACATGTCAGAGCATTGTGAAGGATCGTCATATATGAATATATTAATCTTTTGTAATAGTTATGTACAAAACTCTATAGTACTAGTAAATAAATCCCTTTACCCTTGATTTATAGGGGATTCAACCTTTTGATTTACACCAGAATATTATAACTCACAATACTCTAAATTTCATGAACTGAAGACCATATGTATTCTTAAAGGTATCAGTATTTTAAGAGTGACCTCAAAGGATTCCTTTATAACTTTAACTCATATTGTATATAATTCTTGTTTATGATCTCACACTCTAAATTAGAGGCATATGCTTCACACCCCATAGGGTTCCGTGACATCTCTGTCATTCTTGAAAACCCTCACATGCAAACCAAGACACCATCCTTAGGTAGGGAATCCATGTTTCATGAAATTATATTTTTATTAACACCTTTAACTTTTCAAAACCCACCTCACATCCCCAACATGATGCCTCCATTCGGTATATATAGATTTGTAATAGTCGAGCACTCATGGGTCTTGTGCTTATCTACACTAGGATTATTCCTACCTCAAACATTCACATGACAAGTATCCTCGAGTCTTAGGCTTAGACCCATTGCTCTATGAATTCATTGGGAAACCTCATTTCTTTTTTCTCCAAATTATAGGCACCCTAACCATAGATCCCCTACATCCCATCTAAAATTCGAAATGTATTCACATTTTTTTATCAAAAATATCCTACACTATGAACATGTAAGACCCTATAGTTATCGTAATAAGTGAAAAAAATTAATTTCCCTTCAATGAGACCATGTGGAATCCCAATATCCTTCTCTCCTCTTACCCTAATTTGGATTTAGATACCCCATGTGTAAGACCTAAAAATATTTCTAGGATGCAAGACTTTAAACAATATATCAAAACATTACAATCACATGACATTAAAGTTCTTGTTGACAACCTCATCACATAAGGTTTAACTATAATCTTCACCCCATGAGATGGACATGAGATTCCTTATGTGATCAATACAATATTCTTTGTGTGATAAGAACAAGATGACTCATATAATAAGTATGAGACAATGCATCCACCATTCAGGTATATTCTATGTTTACACCCCACTTATATCATCACTACTCCTTGGCAACACCTGAGATGCTTCCATGAGTAATCCCTAGTCATACTATAACTACTCCTTAGTAGAACTCAAGTTTCATTTACACATAAACCCCACTCATATCATCACTACTGCTTAGAAGCACATGGGTGGATTTTATACATAATCCCCGCCCATTGGGTTTCTTTCTTGCATAATCCCCCCTCATACCGTCACTGCTCTATAACATCCCATGGAAAGATTCCACATGTAATCCATAGTAAGATAATCACTCTCATAAACCCTGTATTTACCTTATATACTCATTAACGGCACCTGGGAAGCTCCAAGTGTATTTCCAAAACTAATATATGATATTTATTACTTTAATCTAAATAACATAATTTATTATTTTCCTGATATTCAAATGTACGAAAAAATAATCATCCCATGATGTTAAACTATAATCCTTACCCAATGAAATGAACATTCAATTCCCAGTGTGATCAATATTGGAAGATTCATTTGATAATATTGAGATTCCTCATGTAATAAAAATGAGATAACAAATCCACACTATGAGAAGCCTATACACATAAACCCAACATCATTCCTTTATGTGTCTCCTGTAGTGACACAAGCATCCTTAAAACACGATGTTAAACAATATAGACCGGTCCTATTAAATTCTATTAAAATGTATATTGAAACTACATGGGTTTTTATCCATGTATTCTAATAGGGTATTTATGATGCCTCCTTGAGGTTCAATCCCAACATCCTTTAAAAATTAACTTTCCCTCAATAGGTGGATCTTCCGTACTTCTGGGATCATTGACAAACCTCTCACCAAAAAAATCTGAGGTCCCCACTAGACTTCAACATCATTATGAGATGCTAAATTGTATCTAGCCCATCACATGACAAGCGTATATAGGAAACATACCCACAATACTTTAAACATTTGATCAACCCATAAAAAGTGATTGTATATAGGATAGTTTACACTATACTGTATAAATATTAAATTTCTTCACATAGAATTAAATGTATGATCCCTCATCATGCATAGGAATCTATACCTAACGTGAAGAGCTTGAAATACCTAAGTTAAAAAGACTAGGAATCCTTATGTGTTGATAATAACTTTTCCATCATGATGAGTTTTGGATGCCTCATGTAATTGAAAATAAATATGATTCTCCATGTATGATATGTATATGATTCTTGAGAAATATATCTTGGGATACCTTATACATATATACTAAGTTTCCCTATAAAAGAAATGGGATTCTTGGGTTTTATACCTAAGATGAATAATATAATGGATTCCCTCAAAAATGACCAAGGAATAATTTTATAGATTCCCAATATTAAAAATATACCCAACGTCTTCATTAGCAACAAACAAATGGTAGATACCTTATCATGATAGAAATAAACATAATTAACTTGTGTCCACTTCAAGAAGGAATCGGGAATGAGATTTCTGAGCGTGTATTAAATATTTGAGGGAGACTATGAAAATGGCATGAAATCCTAGGAGGAATCCATGGATGTAGGAACTGACATCCCATCATCTCATTTTGGTCAAGTATTTCACAGCATAGACCACAATGGTAGAGGTTTCATGCCTTTGAAAAGTAAAAATGTGGGGAAAAATTGAATGTTGTTGACCAATCCAAGGACATTGAACACTCTAGATAAAATCACAAAAAAATTAACGACCTTTACTAAGTGCAGGAAAATAGTTTTTTTATTAGACGAGGTCTACTATCTTCTCTATAACATGGTATTTTCTAATAAATTAGTAAGAGAATATTTCTCCACTCATGGAGAAAGAATATCTCTGAACCAAGTCCAAATCAATACATCATCTCTCAACTGACTAGAGTTATGAGGCTCAAGAACTAAAATGGTCTTTCCCCATATTAGCTCTATATATGAAATGGTTATGTGTATCTGATATCATTCATTTATTAAGAAAAACCCATAATGATTAAATCACGGTTGGGTGTTCTAAAATAGGAAAAACAAGAAAAAATAATAAATTACCATTACCTAATATTTGTACCATCCTAACTACACCCCTAAACCAATAGCTTAGGGTTCTATATAGATCTAATTTTTATTAAAGCCTTAGAAAATGGATACAATTTCCACTTCCTTATCACTAGGTTCCAAAGTTTGAAAACTATACTAAAATCCCTCAATCAAGACAACTAACTATATACTATATCCCAAGGATTCAAACTACCCTAATACCATTACAAAATGATCTAAAACAGTATGAACTCTCCTAATTTTTCAATGATCTTAGTGTGCCTCCCAAATCACACATTCAATATCCTATAATATGGGGAATATAACAAAGAAGTTTTAATAAAACATGGGATGCCTTAGAATGTAATAATCTATCATAGATATGAAATAAATTATGTTAAATGTTACATGAAAAAGACATCAATATATTTAAAAAAATTAACTATATAAAAAAAGATAACTACAAATAACCATAACAACTATAAAATGTTATCCTCTATGGGAAACCTCGATGGAAGATCAATACACATCATAACAGCACATAATGAAATAGATGCCGATAAATGTAAAAACATATACTTGTATTAGGGACACTTATAAAGAACCACAACATTCCATTATAAGAAAATAACTCTTATGGAGGGTCTCTTAATAGAAACTACCATTTCCAAGTACCAACACACATCACCAAGAATATTTCCGCATAAACAGCTCTAACTCCATGATCAATATATCCATCTCTAGACTATACATCATCTAAACAAAAAAACATATAGTCACAAGACCCATAAAGAGGTGAGTATAAATTTACTAAAAATAATGGTCCAAAATGACAAATTAATGTTGAAAGAAATAGTTATATTGAGGCCCCTAATACAAGAGAGAATCCATAAATGAATGAGAAAAGTTAAAAACCATATCTCAGTTTATCTAAATGAAGAATTGTGACATAAAAGTATAAATTGATTATAAAAATAGTTTTAGACCTTGAGTGACCCAATTCTATTGTATAGTTGTAATTAACACCTCATTGGTTATCAAGGGTAATTGAGATAATCCTTAAACCATTGGATTTTATCCCTTTATAGCTCAAGAACTAAAGGAAACTAGAAATATCATAGATTCCATGTCATAAAATTAATCATGTTTCCTTAATACTTATGTCACCACCTTAGAACTATGTTGCAAGGTTGTCTCTTTATGGATAAAAGTGCATCATATTCCATAAATCAATTGAATTATTTATATGTTTGGAAAGAAATATGAAGTAACCAAATCATTATAGAACCCAGATCGGTTAAACAATTTCACACCTATCACCTTCAATTCACCTTTCAGTAGCTGTAGTAAAAGAGGACTCATGGCTTGATGAAGAGTAGATCATCCAGATGGGTACCTACCCCTATTAATTACTCATTCATAGATGTTTATAAACTAAATTGATCGAAAGGGTTATCAACCCCATCAGTGGATGTCCCATTCCCAATCATTATTGGATGGTTACATACTACACTAAAAATATAGAGGACCCATTCCCTATATACTTTCTACATCCATGAGGGTTACTAACCTCATTACTAGTCTAATAATCCACCCATAAACATCATTGTCTCTATGAAGCTATGAAACTCAATATAATTAGATTACAAGAATATAAACATCAGCTGATGATTATATATATTCTGTCTCATTCCATATAGTAAAATAGTTAGAATTAAATACTCCAACATCCAAAATTGACACATTGTCAAGAAGATATGAAGAAAATTAGAAACTACCCAAAATGGGGTGTGTCTCTAAAGGGAACACAACATGTGAGTCACTTAGATATGTTGTTCATACACAACCATTTCCTATATCATTTGAATACAACTTACATAGTGTGTTTTGTAAGCTACACAACAGGTGTAGATATTTTAAAATATGGGTGTGTGGTATTAGAAAAGTCTATATTGTGTACCATAGTAGATAGTATGTACTCATAATAAAAAAATGTAGTACTGATCAACTAGGATGATGTGTACTTATAGGTAAATGTTTAGGGGACACTCTATTTTTACAGTATATTATGTCCCCATTGGATAAACATGGTATGGGACTTATACACCCATTGCACATGTATAACCTATGTATGTGAAGATACTTTTCTAAAAATACACAACATGTGTAGTGGTACACACAAAGTGTGTGTCCATCTGGTCAAACAATTTTTATGTGATGTACACTCAAAGGTACACATACCCTTGTTACATGACATGTGACACAAAGTCACATGACATATGAAATTTAATTATGAGTAAAAACCTATTCATCATGGTATTTGATATTCATGATGAGATTCTAAGGGTTTCCAGGAGATGTTGATTAATATTGAAACATTAATCACTACCTAAAATATACATGAAGTGTGGCCATATGTTACATGTCATCCAGATGGAAATCTACTAAAATAAGAACATCAAATGCAATATATGAATTTTGTCATCACCTCCACCTTTTTCACACCTCCAATTCAAACCAAATCTATTAACCATAAAACCTATATCACATTGTATTGATGCTTCCCTATAATTCTTCATATACATAGATCATCATTATTATCACTATATTCAAATATCATTCATGGTTAAATGTGAGCTCAATTCATCAACCTTACTATGTTATCATGTTGTAAAGTCATAAATAGACCACAACACAAATAATTTAGTGGAAGAAAGACAATGAATGGGGTTTAGTGGGATACCCATCTACCTAAGATGGTATTCACCATCACATTCATTGGTGAACGTGGGGAGATGGGAATGGAGAGAAAAATAAGAAATTATTTATATCATCACCATTATCCATTAATTTTCAATAATTTTTATCATTTTCTTTCATCATTCAATGATAAGAATCCCACAAGACTAAAAATAATAGTAATATAAAATTTTCTATTATTAATCAACATAAATAAATAATGTTTTAATATAAAAAAAATAGGAAAAATAACCTTTAGTAAAAATAATATCAATATTATAGTTGTGAGACAACTCAATAGGAACATAACATTGATCTAGGATATTATTTTAATTCTAAATAATAGATATAATAATTTATAAACCAAATTCTTAATAAATTGTCATAAAAAAAAATTTAAATGAAATATATTTTTATAACTTAAGTATTTATATATTCATTTATTTATTTAAGGAATTCAAATTTTGTATGAAATATTCCTTATTAGACATCAAATTACAAAATAATCAATGGAATAAACCATACCAATAACAATAATAAAATTACTATTATTATCTATAAAATTACTCCATGAGGATTATAAAACTGTCATCATGGGTAACAATTTGAAAATAGACATGAGTAGTTTTACATTTTTTATAATATTCATCTAATGAAAACATCACATGAAATTATAATAGGATAAATAAATTTTTAGAATAATTTAAATTTATTGGTTGAATATCATCTTTTTATTATAATCAAATAAAATTTCAATTATTTGACTTGTTTAATACACCCATTTTTGAAATATTGTCAGCAAATGGGTTCTAATTCAATTTTTCTAATAGTGGGGAGATAAAAATCATAACAAAATAAGGAAAAATGTATGGTCAAATGTACTAACTTGTATTATAGAATTCAGTGCTTCAACAATTGATTATCTTGGGTACATGTGGTTTGATCAACAATACTTCAGGCTTCAACAACACCATATAAAATTCTTCATTAAACTTCTTCATTCAATCAAAGAAAAAGAGTGAGTTCCTTTGAGAGAAAATTAGATATGTTACCCTAATAAATTTCACCATTATATATAAAAATTATATTACAATTAAAAATTTTTCCCTCTTATTTATCTTTATTCAAAATAATTGTAATCATCAAGTAATCTATTATTAAATTTCCATGTTAATCCACTAAATTAATTAATTTAACCATGTGAAGCGAATTATAATAAAATTTCTTCTCAATAAATTTTGTAATTCATGATTCCATCATCATGTTGACATGTCAATGCCTTATCATCAATAAAACTAATATTTTATTTTTATTATTTAAGTGTGGAATTAGTTAGTGTTATAAATAGACACACAACTACTCAATTAATGGATCTACAGTTGAGTAGAAAAATTATACCTCACCTAGGAAAAATACCCAATTCCAAACACAATATCAATATCTGAATTTTTATTCAATGTCACATTTAAGAGATATAAATGTTTCTTTTTTCAGAAAACAATTTCATTTATAAATAAAAACTAATTATTCAATAAAATTTATATATAATATAACTTTACCAAAATTTAACCAAATATTAAACCTTATGTTAGGAGTCTAATAGAAAAAATTGCAAATTTTTGTAGGTTTTTTTTATGGTGAAATTTCCATTTTTCCCCTTTTAGGTGACTGATGTTTCAAAACTCAAAAACAAGTTATGTCTCAATCAAGAAAAAATCAGGGTCACTAAATATTTGCAAAGAAAATCACACTTAAAATGAATCATTAATAATATATTAATTGTATTTTTATGAGATTTAAAACTAATAAATACTGGAAGTAAATAGATAACAATAATATCACAAAAAATATCCCCTTTTTGATGATTATAACAACATATATCATATAAAAAACTTTTATAAATTTCACTGAGATAAACAACCCTTCTCTGTATTATCTCATTGTATATGATATCAAAGAGGGTATAATTAAAAAAGAAATACACATAAGTATCACATGGTGAATATAATTATAAAAATATAACAACTGATGGAATATTGAATTTTCATTAACATATGTTAAAAAAAGTATATAAATACAAAGTAAACAAATAAGAACACAAGTAAAAAAAAGAATTATATGGAATGTGAAGAATATTCCTAGGATCAAAAAGAACATAGTTTAGTTCATTATTTCACCATATCATAATCTTTCATAGAATATTGTGATTTTATTCTTGGTGTTATCATTACTATATTTTATCAATAATAACTTGTTTATTTCGAGAATACAACTATTTTAACCAATGTAGTTGTGCATGTGGATAGTATACCCCATGATAACAAAATTTATAAAATGTTATGTCTAGTAAGGGCTTAGATACCCTGAGGGGGGTTGAATTAGGGTATGCATATTCTTTTCACACTTTTTCTTTTCCCACTTGATCTTGACCTATTTATTACAGGGGTCACTTATTATGCTATTTAATGTTAATTTTTATCATATCCTTTCCAATTTTATCTGATTATAATGCACTAAAATTAAATCAATAAAAAATTACAAGGAAACGTATATTTTTACTTTGTTCACCCTCACTAGGCTACGTTCAATGATAACACAATGAAGATGTGCTGATGTACCAAATCTATTAAGTCACACTACCAATTACATGGTTTGGGAAAGATTACTTCTATAACAAGGTTCACTACCTTTAAAAATATTAGGGTCTACTCACTATATTCTAAAGGGTCACTCCCTATGTCTCTTCCTCTCGCTCATTTTCAGTGGGAAGGATCATTTTGTTCCTCTTCTGTTTCTCACACTTCTTATAAGAGATCCACTCGTTGTTTTGGACTTGTAGTTCCCTTCATCATAACTGATAAATTCATCCCCCGCTGTATGCAGATTCTCTATTAAAGTCCAACTTTCATCTATCAATGAATATCTCTTTACCACAGATGTATAGGAAAACTTCAAACCTTTCACACAACCTTAGGTTGAATTTCATGCTTCTTTATTCAATGTGCACAAGTGTCACCTTGTTCACGGAAAACCAACTTTTGCGCTACTCCAAAATTGTGGGAAACAACATTATTATGATCATAACATGCATGAAACCCTTCCTATTATGCCCAACTCTCTATTGACACACACCTACCATCTGGAGAGAATCTTTTAAATAACTCACTACATGTGTGCCCTAGCCAATTATGTGACCAGAGTTTATATTTTCTCTAAGTGTTGGGATTATTAAAAATGAGTGGGGTAGTAAACGATTTACAAGAATTTTGGTGACAATGCTCGTGAGGCAAGAAACAATGCACTAGACGCACTATTCTATTCACCCAAGCCTATGTCACATTACTCACCTTGTGGGTTGCTCCATAACTTACGCGCACTTCATTAAATTTCCATATTTTTATTTATGATTTAGAAACAAGCATGGTGCATAAAATTAATGTTATCCTTGAAACTAGGGCACAACAACCTTTTCCAAATTTAATTTTTTCCATTCACTAATTTTTGGAACAAAAAAATTGGTAAACACTAAAAAACAATTCCACCTTATATATGTTCTTTTTTTAGCACATCTGGATCTTCATTTCCTTTTTCATAGTTCATTTTCAACATATTCTGTCAAAAATATCCTTGTAACTCAACAACCAACCATGTAAACCATCATTTTCAAAAATAAAAAATCAACCCAAAAATGATTCAATGATTCGTTGAATGATTTTTTCCCAACATAAAACAAATTTTCATAGATTTTTATTTATTTTTCAATGCTTATCTTCTTCACTTTTCACTTAATTAGAAAAAATTTAACTAAATTTTTAGTTATCTATGAAACAAATAATTTTAGATAATAAATTATTATATAATTGGATTTTAATTTTTTTTAATGATTTTTGTTAAGCTTTTTTAAGTTTTTTATGATAATGAAGACTGGTCAAGTCCACATGTATAAGAGAAACTAATTTATGAATCTTGTGCACTAGTCCACGCAATATAAAATAGAGGAGGATATGATACAGATAAGTGTAATAATAATAAAAACTCATTATGTGAGAGT
Source organism: Viscum album (assembly GCA_963277665.1). Taxonomy (NCBI): domain Eukaryota; kingdom Viridiplantae; phylum Streptophyta; class Magnoliopsida; order Santalales; family Viscaceae; genus Viscum; species Viscum album. The sequence continues at coordinate 1,245,172,586 of OY728143.1, forward strand.
AACTTGGATATAGAATGACCTATTTAATATTAACTTGGATGATGTATGAGATTAACTCATCCATACAGGTTTTTATATATGAAAACAATTTACCATTTAAATAGGAAATGTATCACTATATAAGTCTTATGTGAGAAATATTTACATTTAATATGATAAAATTCTAGTGTTTTACACAGTTTTCCCAAGTCACCATGTGTGATTAAAATGGAAAATATAAAGCTTAAGAATGATTAGAAATTCTCTTCATAAGGATATCCACATAGAAAAATTTATATACTAGATCATTCATGCGATTTTATCACGATGTAAAAAATGGTTTCAAGAAAAACCCTTAGATAAGGTCATCATATTCAATTTAATAATTTCATGGATGGTGACTAAAATTTCAAACAATGTTCAAGAATTTCAAAGAAATAATTAATAACAATCTCTAATATAAGAAAATGTCACGGGATTATCTCTCTTACTATGTGTAATCCATTTAAAAATAATTAAATATGACCCATTATGTTATAAGATCAATAGAACTTTTTACAAGTCCCTCACATGTGAAAATTGAGGAGCACTATTGATAGATGATTTGAGGATGCATGGGGTATAGCTCAAGAAGAAAAACTAAAAGAATGGCATGTGGATTTCATCCCACTTCTTAAATTGTGTGACATGGAGATAATACAAGGGTGTTGATAAATGGTTGTTTTCATATAAAATATGATGGGAGGAATTGTATGAGGGGTATTTTTGGGGGTGCTTTTTTCCTATACCTATTAGAGTGGGATTTCACATTTATCATTTTACTTATTATATTATTTTTGTATATGTATTTTATTCCTCTTTCATTTTTATGTGATCTACCAAATCTATCCATGTATGAATAACTAGTATGTATTGTTCAATGTAGGGAATCCAGTAATGGATTTTTATTTTTATTTGAATTTAAAAATTTTAATTTCTCCTGAAACTCCAAGTCACCAGTCTTGATTTCAAGTGAATACATATCTTAATCCTTTTTATGCATTGAATTATTCATTATCCTTATTCATACTTCACTCCATTTTTAATTTATCATGATATAGTGAATTTATAGTTGATATGTTTCAAGGGGTTATACTAAAGGATCAATGAGTTTTCCTATAACTTATTGGAAGATACCATTTCAAAAATAGAGTTGACTTGGGGATGAGTGGTCACAATTTTTTGGGATAGAGTAGGTCAGGTTATGTGATAAGTCTCTCATTTGAATGATTTTGTATGTTTTAAAGAAGAATTATTATTTTAATTATATTCGTAAATTTATCTATGATGGGACACCTTATAATTATATTTTTCATTCTTACTTTCATTTCATCACATCATACCATTCATATTTTTTTTTCTTCCTCAACATTTTTAGAGTACAATTCTGTCTCTAGATCATGATTAAGCTAATATCAATATATTCACAATCCTTCGAGAATTCTCAAATGGAAAATTAAATATTTAAGAAAAAGAATTCTATTTTTTAATTTTATGTTATTATTTTACAAAATAATTTGACCATTTTTCAATATTACCCTTATAGTTATAACATCCTGACTCGAGTACATAAATCTCAATATTTAAAACAATCTTTTATAATCCCTCATGTGATCTCCAAAAAAATATTATGCTTGAGAATAGTTAAGATAGATATACTAAAAAATAAGGGAATTATTTCTACTCCCAATATATAAACCATTATTCTAACCAATGCATGTGAATCACAAAACACTTTTATTAAAATCATTTAAATTTATAACAGTGACAAAATAAGTTTTAAAATATCTAAAAAGAATATAAAAATGACATATTAAAACAAAATAAATAATACAACTTATTATAACCCCACCAAATCCCTCTTCCATAAATCCATAGGGGATTTTTTACTCTCCATTAATAGAGTATGAGACATTTATTATACTTTCATCAAAAAAAAACATGCCAACTTTCCTACTGATGTGTATAGATGGGGGGTGAGTATGAACTCAACGGGATTTCCCTAAGACTCTAATAAATTTCATTTCATGATTAAATCATAAAAATATAATTATAAATAGTAATTATAAATCAAAGTAGTCATATAAAAAACATTGACTTACTAAACCCATTTCAAAATATATATATTTAAATCCAAGATATCAAACCACTTTATTAAAAAAACTCATTAAAAGAAAACCATCATATCAATTTCCTCATAAAAAATAGTTAATAAACCATATTTTATTCTCAAAAATATCATTTTATAAAACTCATCATTTTCTAAACCACCATATACTCTTTAATTATTTTAAATCATAAACAATTACCAATTTATTGAAATGTTCACTAATGTTAAGGAATAAAAAACTGTAATAAATAAAAAATAGACATTCAATATCTATATTTATAAGATATAAAACATGTAATCATACATTCACACATTTAACTCTAAACCCTCTAATTTACCACAGAACAAGTGAGTTTTACATTTCAAAAATCAATGGCCTTATCACACACTCTTTACGAACATTGATTAACCATTGTAGTGTTGTTGAGGTTTTCTAAAAAAAGATTCATTAAAATTATTTTTACAAACACAATCACACCATTAAATAATAAAAAATAAATTATATTTAAGACCTTTAATAACACCCATCACCTTCCGGATATATTTTAACAATGTTGTTTTCCCTATATTAAAATTGAAACAAACTCGTGGTTCTTCATAAAAAAATAATATAATAGAATTATTTTATGATTATAATAAACCAAAAATGAAAAAAATGATTTTGAAAACCCATATAAAGTATCAAATCTTAATTTCTATATAATATTCCATGATTTCTATATAACTTCTCAAATTTATGACCCTTTAACAGTAAACCATGAAGTCGTATCATAAAATCTTCTATAAAAATATATTAATAAATGAGGGATCACGTATCTATATTTACAATAAATTTTTCATGACTCAATCCATACTGGAATAGCCTCATACAACTCATTATCTAATGGAATATTTCCATTAGTTAGTTTTCCATACCTCATGACACATGGAATATCCCCATGAAACTCTAATGTTATTATGTTTAGAAAATAAGAGTCAAAGGTAAAAAATTATATTGTGTGTCATGATCCTCATGCTAATTTTTAACGGCCTATAATGAATGATATAAAATCTAATTTTGAAAACATGTTCTATAAAACAATAAATGTTAAGTTTTTTTATAAGAAACCATTTTTATATGTTAAAAAATCTTATAATATATATAAAATAACTTATTTTATATACCTTAATTCTTTACCCAATCTCCCAACAACCATTTACCTTTCATATAATCTCTTCATCCAAATTACACTGCCACTGTGATAATAAGATATTTTTCTCAAAATTAGATAATGGAGTTATATTCTACATATTTATGTACTATCACATAAAATTATCTATTCAAAATCCACAAAAAAAATATTGTTTTTAGGTTGTATTTCTCTCTCATTAAACGTCACATGTTCCCATGCCAACTCTCCCATAATTTCATAATTTGGTCTCTAAATTAAGTCTTTTTATTCTCTCTATATATTTTCCATAAACTATGTAAAACCCTATAATAATTTTTCAAATTTTATATTAAAAATCATTGAAACTTCCAATATTTATCATAGTTTATTCCCGTAATTTTTTAATTCCTCTAATCTGACCATCATATGTCCCAAAAATTCATGCCACATCATTAATATAATATAAAATTAACTTGACATGTAAAGTTAATACCTCCAAAAATAAATTAATATGAATTAATTTATTAAATATATTAATAAAATCATGTATTGATACTAATATAAAATTACATTAAATTAATCTATCATAATTAATTCTTTAAATAATATTCAAACTCCTATAATATAACAACCTTAAATCTGTTCACCAAGATTTAGTACTAAAAAATATTCTTTACATATTGTATTTCATACCAATAAAAATGGTCTAATTTTTTATATTACAACCAAAAAAAAGAATATTAGGTCATGTACACCAAAATACCTATTTAGGTTTGTATTTTAAGTGACACATTCCTTAATGTAATAATTTTCCTCATTATAGATGGATTTTTTATATTCTATTAAAATTCATCAACATTTACAAAAAACTAATCCTCAAATAAATTACTTAACATCTATATTAATAACATGGGGAAATGGAAACCTAAAAAGGGGAAAACTCAAATGCTCAGTAATGGTAGACATGGGATATTGTAGTTGATAATCATAAGTAAGCATAAGATAGTCATATGTGTATGATGGAATGAGATTACCATCTGAAAATCATACCAAACAATTCATAGATAATAATCATGAATCATGGTATAATTATTGGTTTGTTCATAACAAATTATTTATAAGAGAATCAAATATCATAATACATAAGAATTTAACTTTTAAAAAATAAATTTTTATAAGTGAGTTGAATAAAGTGATCCATAATCATAGTCATACAAATAATTTTTTAATTTTATATACTAACACATTTATTAAATGTTGGGCCTAGGTTATCGACTAATGTACCCTCTTTGGGATTGGGATAACCTCTTATGTACCCTCTTTCTAGCTTGGAATAACTTATCATGTACCTTGTGAGCTCATAATCATTAAACACTAACTGATGCATTGTAGGGATATTACTGATCCACTCACCACATAATATTAATCCACATATATATATATATATGCCTTATGATCATTAAAATATTTACAATTACATCATAGGTTAACCCATGGAAAAGGAAACAAGTTTCATCAAGATTTCATTATCATAATCAATTACAATTTAATAAAAGAATAATGATTCTAACATTGGATCATATCCATAGTAAATCATAAAAAAATGTAAGGATGTTATTATAAATAAAAATAAATTTAAAACATCACTGAAACATTTCTTGAGGGAAATACCCTTTTATTTTTAAATCATTTATTTTAAATCTAAAATTTTTAAAAATATTAAAAAACAATTTTCATCAAAAAGAAATACAGAAACCTATAAACGATGATTAAAGGTAATATAATAGTTATTATGGTAGGTAAATTCATTCGTGTGATAAAAATAAATTAAAGATAATGTTCACACCTTTGGTAAAAATTACTTTTCATGGAAAATAGAAAGAATATTATTTTTAAATGTTTTTATAGAAAGTCAAATATGTGTAAAAAATTCATTTAATCAACCATTGGAGGATATAAAGTGATGGATTGTGTGCCCAAGAATAAACAAATTTAGTACTTGCTTACATGTTTTTCTTATCAAAAATGATTTATAATCACATCATGATAGTTATTCAATAAAATATTTATATTTCATAATGTAACACCCCAAGATTTAAAAGTACATTATTTCTTCAAAGTAATGCAATAACTTGCACTACACACAACACTGAGTTCGAGCGCATCATGACATACCAAACTAGCCGTTCAAAAGCGGTTATAAATAGTATTAACTGAATTTTGAACTATATATTATCTTTATAATTTCAAAATCCATATTATGAGTTTCTTAGAAATAATGTAAGAACTAATTATTATTTTTCAGATAAAAGATGTATTTTTCAAAAATACACTTTTACAGCCTTTTAATGGTGAAACCTTTTTAAATCCAATATATGGAACTTTTATATATTCAATTTTAAAAAATAAACTTCTTATTTTGAATTGGGACATAAGAATTTATTTTCAAAAAAAAATTGGTGTTTTTCTGATAACTTTCATATTTGGGTGAATAGTGAAAAATACTATATTTTAACTAAAAATAACTTTTTAATAAAAATAATTTATAGTGTTAAATTATACAATTTTATGGTTTGGAAGTAAAAAAATATTATATTTTTACCATTTAATCCAATGTTGGTCATTGTAAGTAATTTCACTTTGAAATTGGATATAAACAAGTGTCAATCTTTTGATAGTTATTATTTCTTAAAATTACGCCTTTTGGTTTTGGCAACGGGAATTAATTTTAAATTAATAAATGAAACTTATATGTTTTGAATATGGTTAAATATACTTCATTATTGAATTCTGAATATCAAAATTAGCTTAGGGTGAATTTTTTGTATTTTTCTGAAAACTTTCAATTTTTGATGAATAATGAAAAACACTGAGTTATTGTTCAAAACTGATTTTTTATTTAAATAGTTATTTATTTTATTTAAATTTATTTTATTTCAAAATAGATAACTAATACCTATATAATTTCAATGTAATTCATTGGATTCGTTTTATAATAATTTTAGATATATAAAAAGTTTGTCAAACTTTTTATCGTATTTTACCCACCTCCTAGGAGCATTTACAAATTTACATAAAACTTAATTTGCTGGCTTATCTGAGTTGAATTTTCAAAATCTCAGAGACATGGTTAATATCGATGAGTAAAATTTGGTTCAATAAGATAAAAATATTTTTTGGTGAATAGTAACTTTTTACTTTTATTTACCACGGTTAAAAGTAAATAGGGTAATTAAGGGTAAAAATGATATTATTATTACATTAACACATGTCCTAATTCTATTGTATAAGTGTAATTAGACCAAAAACAACCTTAGGAATAAAATATGACCCTTTAGGTCCACTTGGATTAGATTAAGACATTTATTATTATTTTATTTAAAGAATAGTTAAATGAGTTAAAATCAATGTTTAATAACTAAACCATTTTTAAAATAGGGTTATACATAAGATAAATTCGACTATAAATATTAATTAGAAAGATAAAAAGATCTCATACATAATGGTATTTCATTTATAATTTATAGAGATTAAATAATTAAATTTATTAATGACACATTGATGATGCAGTGATTACCTTATTAATGAAAGAATCAAATAAATGGTATTATAAATACTACCATAAATATAATTTCAATGTTTTTATGACATACAGGAATTTTCTAGGTGAATATAACATGTTCGTATTGATTCAACATTCTGTGTTTCAAGTAATCATGCTGTTATTATTTTAACAAAAAAAATAAAAAATAGTTTCAAAATTAACATAAAATAGTTTTTAAAACAAATATTATATTATTAATTGATATAATGGTCCTAAAAATCTAAAATTCGGCCAAAAGACTTATATAATAATATATATGTCATTAATGAACCAATTGGGGTTCTATTGGTAGTATATAGTATGTTTATTAACCATATAATGTAAGAATACAAGAAGACACGGTAGAAGTTAAATTATTTAACATAGAGTTAAATATAAATGATAAGGTTAAAATGGTAACCCAAACATGTCTAAAAACTATTGTAGGAGAGGATATCGACCCATCCCCACCCTATCCTAGAAATAAGTCACTTTGGATCCATTATAAATAGAAAATAAATTTATTATAAAATAATATTTTAAGTTTTTCCTAAGGTGCCCCTCACCCCTCTTATAAAAGGGAACTCCCCCTTCTCTCTAATTCACACCTTCAATTCCTTTTGACTTGACCAAACTCTACCCAAATACTCTCTCAACTCTCCTCCGTTAATCCTAGAGTCCCACTTTTAGTCATAAATACAACTTAAGGAGCCCTTTTGATCAAATCAAAAGTAAGAACCTGAAGAAGAGGTAATAATTTCACCACCCTCTTTCAAGTTTTTTTTTATTCCACTTCTTATTTATTTGTTATTTATATTATAAAATAATAACTTTAGTATGTTATATATACTGTGATGTTATTATAAATATGTCACAACTTTATTCATTATTCTAACCATCTTATGAATGATAATGTCACCATGCGTGCATACGTACGGCTTACCGTCTCCACGCCGTGGTGTAATTTGTTATTCAACACTATGTTATTTGGATGGATATAATGATGAGTAATATTTATATAAATAATGAAAATAACATGATAATATCTCTGTAAAATTAATATACCATCGAATTCCACACCTTTAAGGAAATGATATTTTCGCTCGTGCGTATGTACAGATTACCGTCTCCGCGACGCGATGAGATTCATTTCCATGTTCACCATTCATCGACAATTATAAAAATATATATATTACTAATAAGTATGTAATATATGACATAATAATTCTACTATATATATATATGTACCTACATATATCTTATTCACTTAGTTCTGTTCAACACGATATGAAAACGGAAACAGCGTTTATTCGTACGTACGGACTACCGTCTCCATAAACGTTGTTTTTAATTTCATATATATGTCTATTACACATATTTATATTCTAAATATATATGATATATAAATAATGTTTTATATTCTGGATGTATTTAAATCTTGTTCTATGTGATACAATCAAAAGTAACAAGTTAAAACACGTAAGATAAAGAAAGTGATTTTTACCCGAAATTTTAATTTAACATGGAAATTATTATTAAATGGGTAGTATAAAGTCATAAATGAATCATGTATGATATCATAAATATGAATAAGTTCTTTTCATAATTTACTAACCCAGTAAGATCTTCATACAGGTGGTTAAATGTACCCTCGACCAAAGGAAAGTGCAAGGTAAGGGTTAATTCCTCATTCTCATTATTATCCGAGATTGTTTATGTGTAAGTATTTACTGGGTCATTTTTATAATCCATGTCCATTTTTCATAAAAAATATATATAAATGAATATTTTAAGGATTTATGAAAGTTAATCTTTATCAAGATTAGAATTCTAAATGTTTTAATGATTTATCTTTCTAAATCTTTTTAATTAATGTCCATGTTTTCAAAATAATTTTAAGGATTTATTTATATGGACATGAATGTTTTGAAATGATAATTCTATTCAAAAGTTTCAAAGTGGTATGGGACACTTTGATTAAAAAATCTCTTTCAAATTACTTCCTTTATAAATGTGTAAATTTTAAATGATTTTACAGAAAGGATATTTCTCTCAAAAAGTTTTACTCGTCGTTTTCAACTATGTCAGCATCCTTTACTGTAATAACCCGAGATTTTATAAGATTTATTATATCTAATTTCTTTAATATCTTCGGTTGTATGATACACCAAGATTATCTTGTTCTATACGCAACACCGTATTAGCTTGCAGAATACGCAACACTAATCCTGGATCGTGTTACACACAATTTCATGTTTGTTTGATAGTAGTTATTCTACGAAACATTGAGTATATATATATATATATATTCAATGTATTTTTTTATACGCTGCAACAAAGGAATCGTTTACTACACACAACCCTGACTTGGCTTGCATTACACGCAATCGCGACCTTCCTCGATAGCGTGTGTTGTACGCAATACCGAGTTTTACTAAACAACGATATATTATTATAATATTATTATGAACTATCCGTTATGTATAGTATTAAATAAATTTTTAATTTTATAACATTATTATTCATCTTACATATTTTCTAGAACATGGTATAAGAACAATATAAATTTTTCGGGTAAAATAAGTATTTTTAAAAAAATGCAGTTTTGCCGCCTTTTGATGGCGCACCCACTTTAAATCTAGTTTTTGACATGTTTATAAGTTTAATTTTACAAAATAAAATTATTCTTTGGAATCAGGATATAAAATTTTACCTTGGAAAAATTTTTCATATTATTCTGATAACTTTCATATTTTAATGAATAGTAAAAAACACGCTATATTTTAATTAAAAACAACTTTTTCCATCGTAATAACTTATGTAGTTAAATTATAATATTGAATAGTTTTAAAGTATAAATAGAATATATTTTTACCATTTAATATAATTTATTTCATTAGCATTGATTTTACATTGAATTCGTAGGTTAAATCAATTCAATCTTTTACAATGTTTTAAACAAAAACCCGTTTTCATTCGACAACGGGATTAATATTAATTTAATTTCATAAACTTCTTAGTATTGAATTTGAAAAAATGGATTCCATATTTGGAATCAGTGGGTCCAAATTATGTTAATAGGATACTTTTTATTTTTGGGAATTATGAATAGTAACTACGGTAAATTTTATTTACCATAGTTAAAGGTAAATCGGGTATTTCAGGGTGAATATAATATTATAAAATTACCCTAAAACATTACAAAATTCTATTGGATGACTAAAAGTCGACCCATATCACCTAAGGGTTGGGTTATATTCATTTTATGGACTTTTTACCATGAAAATAATTTAATTATTATTAAAACCAAAGAAAGTGACAACATGTCACTCTCTTAAATATTATAAGTATAATAATTTTCATTTAGTGATAAACATCATAAAACTTCAGACATGAATAGTCTCCAGAAATATAATAACATTATCTACATCATTATAATTTATTTATATTTTTTAGGGATTAAATAATTATTATTAATGGTGATAAATTAATGATGCAGAAATTATTTATTAAGTGAAAATTCAGTAATATAGTTTTTATTGAAATAATAATACCCATTAAAAGGCCCAAAAACCTGAAAAAACTTATTTTTAGTGTATATATATACCATAATCATATAATGACCTAATATATAACCGTTTGGAGTCTTATAAAAGTTATTATGACACTTATATTAGTTTATTTTAAATGATGCCAAAGTTGTCACCTTCATAATTTAATAAATATAAAAATTTAAATATTGTGATTTTAAGATTATAAATTCGAGTAAAAGTATTATTGTGAAATTTAATAGATTTATATTCATCATAGGATTTTATTTTTAATTTTTATGCAACAAATATGTATATTTAATAATTATACAAAAATGTTGTAGTAATTATTTTATTAAGAGATAAACCAAATAAATGGTTTTAAAAATAATAAAATAAAAATTATATGAACTATTTAATGTGATCCACTAGTTTTCTAGATACATATGGACCTTTATGAATCTATTAATGCTTTTTGTTTGAACATATATTATGTATATATTTTATTTAAATTCATATAATTGAATAGTGTCAAAATTGACACTATTGTTATTTTATAAAAATAACATATTATAAAATTGTTTAAAAATCACAAAAATATTTAAAAATTATAAATTTAAATTTATATAGTCTAAAATGTTATAAAGTTTCCAATTATGGAAAATTCATAACAAATAAGTAATTTTTTGTTATAATTTAAAATTTAGAATTTTATTACCACAAATAAAATTAAATTGATTAAGTAAGGATAAATCAAGTTGTTAATGTTTAAAATAATTTCCTAACATGTCTAAATTTTATTGGTTGATGATATTACAACCCTATATAATCTTATATTAGAATATGAGTCATTTTTGGCGGTTTTTAAGTGGGGTTATATTTATTATAAATTAATATTTTTAAGATTTCCAAAGGTGCCCCTCTCCTCCCTTATAAAAGGGCACCTCCTCCATCTCTTCCTCACACCAATTTTATCCTTTAAGCATGGCCAAAACCTGCCCATTTACCTTGTCAACTTCGCTAGAAACATCCTAGAGGTCCTGGTCTTCTTCAAAGTCCAATTTTAGTACCCTAAGAGGAGGATTCAAAGAGGCGTGTCAAAGAAGAGGTAATATCCGTTACTGATTCATTCAATTTTCATTCTTCTTCAACTTCATATTATTTAGTTGTTTCATTATGAAGTAATTACATCAGTATCACTCATATACTGATATGTTATTATAAGTATGAAACAACCATATTTCACCATCTATCCATCCTATGGAAAATGAAATCACCGCGCGTGCGTACGTACGGAATACCGTCTCCACGCCGTGGTGTAATCTATTTTCCACCACCACCTTACTTGGATGGGTATAATGGTGAAAGTAATGAATATATATGATTATTTTAAAGTGATATTGATTCTGTAATATTATACATACACTTTAATACAATTCGACGATCATGGGAATGATATCATCGCTCGTGCGTACGTACGGAATACCGTCTCCACGACGCGATGAGATTCACTCTCCATGATAACCTTTCAAGAATGATTATAAAGTATAAATAATAAGTAATCATAAAATATATGACATAATAATGCTACTGGATTTATGTATATATATATTTATGTCATCTACTTAATTCCATTCAATTCAATAAGGAAACGAAAACAGCGTTCATGCGTACATACGGCCTACCGTCTCAATGGACGGTGTATTAATTTCCATTTATTGATCTATTATATATTTGTATATTATGAATATATATTATATATAAATCATGTTTTATATTCTGGAATTAATTAATCATGATCTAAGTAATCATATGAATAATTACAAGCCAAAACACGAACGACAAATGAAACGATTTTACCCAAAACACTCTTTAATATGGAATTTACAAAAGAACGGGTAATATAAAGTCATAAGTGAACCATATATGATATAATAACAATGAATATTGTTATTTAATAAGTCAATGACATTATTTAAATCATTATACAGATGTTTTGGATACGTACGAAGCATATCGGACCTAAGGAAAGGGATAATTTTGCAAATCTCAATTTTTTATCCGAGATTGCTTATACGTAAGTATTTACTAGGGTTATTGTTATCATCCATGTCCATGTTTTCTAAAAGTGTTTTTATGTATGTTTAATTTCATTTTTACCTATTTTGACTTTTACTACATGGTATGTAAGGAATCTTTCTTTTTTTTACGTTACGAGGTACTTTTTCACTTTTCCGGTAAAAGTACGGGAAGAATGTTTTTTTAACTCATACGGCACGGATGGATTTTTACGGTTTTATAAAGCCTTATTATTATGAATCCTCCTCCAAAATATTTCATGACTATTTTCAAAAAAAATCTTTTCTTTTAAAATTGCCTGACATTTTGTAAAAAGAGAACGATTTTGAAGAAGAAATGATATTTTCCTCAAGAATTCATTTCAAGTGTTTTATCAAAACCATTTTTCCATATAAGATGACATTATTTCATATATGTATGTTTCAAGTATAATGTCTCTATTATTTACATGGTTTCACTTTTCTTATGATGAAATGATAACCATTTGTTTTATATGGATTATGTTATGATGGAATGATGTTTATGAAACCCATTTTATTCTTTAGGTTATGATGAATGATTTATGTTTATGTCGTGGAACAAGTAAGAATGATTTCATTATGAGATGGGTGGGACCTATATCTCCCTCCAATGCATTGGGTAAAGATTTATATCTAATGATATAGACATGGCTGGAACGGCAAGTTAAACCGGTTCAGTAATACAGGACTGCAATGAGGAGTGAACTCGATTCAGAAAGGGAATTTGTCCACTAAGATGGTCCTGGCAGTAATGCCTTGGATAATATGGAAATCATATCATGTTCTTAATGGTTTCCACAATTACATGTTTTATTCCCATGATATTTTATCATTCTTAATGTTTCTTTATGATCTATTCCATACGTACTTCCATGTTTTATGTCATTGCTCAAGCTTTTGATGTTTAAACATTATGTTCATGTTTTTAAGTTCAAATTTATATGGTTTGTTTTATTTTATCCATGCTTACCCTTACTGAGCATTTGAGCTCACCCTTTTTATGTTTTCTTTTCCCCAATATATAAAGAAAGGTTTTAGGTAAGAAAAAAAGGGGAAGATCTTAATGGGAGATGTTGAAGATCTTTCACCACGATTAGAAGATTACATTCCAAGTTTCCAAAGACACTAAACTATTACGGTCCTTGTGTGTCTGTTTTTGTTATGTATTAAGTATTCTGAAAAAGTAATGTAATGTTCATGTACGTCAAGCTTCGGGTCTCTACATTTGGTATCAGAGGAAAGGTTTAGTCAACCTTTGAAACTAGGATGCGAAATCGTTAGTGAGATCCCTAGAGATATTTCTAAGGTATGTCTAGGTATATCCCTAAGGATAAGTATATGTATAGGATATAGTCCTAGAACTACGGTAACCATCATAGAATTTAACATAAGATGTTATATATTGAGGGTACTTCCCCTTTACTATGTTGTTTTCCCTAGCATGATTTTTTCCTCTCACACTATTCTTTTTGGGTTTTAGAAAATGGCTGGAAACAAGAAGATTTACGATAATAGAGGATATGACGGACAATGGAATGATATTCTTCATGAGAAACCAAATGAAACGGGATTTGGAAGTCCAAACATCATTATTATTCCTAATCAGAAATATCATAATATGATAAATAATCTCAACTTTGGTAAGTTTCCCGACTCAGATAATAAGAGAAAGATGGTGTTTCATGATGATAATAGAGGAAAGAAAGTTCAATTTCCCTCATGTAAATCATGTGGGAAGAGGCATCAGGGACATTGTTTCAAAGGAACTGGAAGATGCTTTGGGTGTGGAAAAGAAGGACACAAAGCCAGTAAGTGCAAAGGAAAAGTTTCATTTAACACCATGGACAAGGATAATGGTATTGCTATGACATCAACAATGATTAGATGTTTTAAATGTGGAATGTATGGGAATTATGCAAACCAATGCCCAAAGGGAAAATCTCATGAAGAGAATCAGCATGGTCATACGGGTAGTATTTATGTGGATAATGTTGAAGATACTACAAATGAAATATGAGATGAAATAAATGATGAAGCTCAGCTAGTGGTTTAAGAAGTTAGTGGAATGATTGTATCTTTATAAAGAATAATGTATGGTACTATGGAATAAGGAATCATCTAAGGATTGTTACACTATTGTTTTTCCTAAAGTATATGAAAGTATATGTTGAATGGTACCGGTAACTATGGAAGGTTATTTAGATATTTTTGGAAAGTAGATGATATGCGCATAATGAAGGGATAAGAAGATAATGAGATGTTTGATTGTATTAATGAGCTCATGACTCATATAAGGACTAAGTGATAATATGGTTTGAATATATAGAAATTTTGGGATTTTGGTATGTGGAAAGAGTTAACTTTTGACAGCATTCATGTTTTCACTAAGGTTAAATGGGTATTCATGTTTCAAGAGAATACATGATTAAGGTATTCACATGTTTGTAATTTGACCAACAAGATAAACTTATGATATATGGGGGATAAATGATGGCATTCACGTGATTGTTATGTGACATTTCAAGTAATAATTTTCTTTATACTATGAGATTGGATTTAAGTATTTTAGATAATCCTAAAGATTGGAATGGATTATGTTGGACATAAGTTAGTATTGTTTAAGGATAGAACTTTTTTCGATATTATTGATGGGATGTTATAGTAATGTTGTTTTAGAAAAAGGACAACATGTAGGACTGGTGACAGCCCATAGCGTCGGACAAGGCTGTGGGAATCGAACCCACAACCGAAGTGCGACTGGCCTTTATCGCCTACTACTAACCTACAGGAAGTCCCTAGTTAGTAGAAACAAGTTTTATTTTATTAAGCGGTGTGATATATGAAGTATAAGTTCATTTTTGGAACCATATACGATTAATCTAACCATATGATGGACTTATAACTTTTGCTAACCTTTTGTTTGAAACAGATGGAATGACCCATCATTCTATCACATGATCTGCTAACACATCACGAATAACAAATTCAACTTCATTTCATTAAGGGATGAAGTGGAAATTGTTCAATTCATGAACAACAGTGATATTGTACCAAAATCATGTAAGTATTTCTTTTAATTCATCAACTTTAGGGAAATGATCTTGAAAACAAAAAATGTTTTCTTAGTGACCTTATATCCGATGAATCAGATGGTACCTTAGATCATCACAAATCTACGGCTTTGTGATTGTTGGCTTTTTCATAGCCATGTTCTCTACCACTCTCTATCAGAACATGATGGTTAGATTTCTCTTCCATATCCATATTTTCACCTATGTTATCCTATGTGGAAACCCAGTGATTAGTTTATTTTTTTAACTGTTAAGTTTCATACTTTAGTTTATAAATATAAGTTTTGGTATTCCTTTTTACGATGTGGGTTTCAATTAAAAAAACTTTCAAGTAGAAAACCATTTATAACTCCGACGAATTTCGAGGGAGAAATTCATTTTAAGGGGGGTAGAATGTAATAACCCGAGATTTTATAAGATATATTATTTTTAATTTATTTCATATCTTCTGTTGTATGATACACCAAGATTATCTTGCGCTATACGCAACACCATATTAGCTTGCAGTATACGCAACACTAATCCTGGATCGTGTTACACACAATTTCATGTTTTTTTGATAGTAGTTATTCTATGAAACATTTAGTATATATATATATATATTCAATGTATTTTGTTATACGCAACAACAAAGGAGTCGTGCACTACATGCAACCCTGACTTGGCTTGCATTACACGCAATCGCGACCTTCCTCGATAGCGTGTGTTGTACGCAATACCGAGTTTTACTAAACAATGATATATTATTATAATATTATTATGAACTATCCATTATGAATAGTATTAACTAAATTTTTAATTTTATAACGTTATTATTCATCTTAAACATTTTCTAGAACATGGTATAAGAACAGAATAATTTTTTCGGGTAAAATAAGTATTTTTAAAAAAATGCAGTTTTGCCGCCTTTTGATGGCGCACCCACTTTAAATCTACTTTTTGAGATGTTTATAAGTTCAATTTTACAATATAAAATTATTATTTGGAATTAGGATATAAAATTTTACCTTGGATAAAATTTTCATATTATTCTGATAACTTTCATATTTTAATGAATAGTAAAAACACGCTATATTTTAATTAAAAACAACTTTTTTCATCGTAATAACTTATGTGGTTAAATTGTAATATTGAATGGTTTTAAAGTATAAATAGAATATATTTTTACCATTTAATATAATTTATATCATTATCATTGATTTTACATTGAATTCGTAGGTTAAATCAATTCAATCTTTTGCAATGTTTTAAACAAAAACTCGTTTTCATTCGACAACGGGATTAATTTTAATTTAATTTCTGAAACTTCTGTGTATTGAATTTGAAAAAAGTAATTCCATATTTGGAATCAGTGGGTCCAAATTATGTTAATAGACTACTTTTTATTTTTGGGAATTATGAATAGTAACTACGGTAAATTTTATTTACCATAGTTAAAGGTAAATCGGGTAATTATGGGTGAATATAATATTATAAAATTACCCTAACACATGAAAAAATTCTATTGGATGAATAAAAGTCGACTAATATCACCTAAGGGTCGGATTAGATTAATTTTATTGACTTTTGACCATGAAAATTATTTAATTATTATTAAAACCAAAGAAAGTGACAACATGTCACTCTCTTAAATCTTATAAGTTTAATAATTTTAATTTAGTGATAAACATCATAAAACTTCAAACATGAATAGTCTCCATAAATATAATAAAATTATCTACATCATGATAATTTATTTAGATTTTTTAGTGAATAAATAATTATCATTAATGGTGATACATTAATGATGCAAAAATTATTTATTATGTGAAAAATAAGTAATATAGTTTTTATTGAAATAATAATACCCATTAAAAGGCCCAAAAACCTGACCAAAAGTTATTGTCAGTGTATATATATACCATAATCATTTAATGACCTAATATATAACCATTTGGAGTCTTATAAAAGTGATTATGAAACTTATATTATTTTATTTTAAATGATGTCAATGTTGTCACCTTCATAATTTAATAAATATAACAATTTAAATATTGTGATTTTAAGATGATAAATTCGAGTAAAAGTATTATTTTGAAAGTTAATAGATTTATATTCATCATAGGATTTTATTTTTAATTTTTATGCAACAAATAAGTATATTTAATAATTATACAAAAATGTTGTAGTAATTATTTTATTAAGAGATAAACCAAATAAATGGTTTTAAAAATAATAAAATAAATAATATATGAACTATTTAATGTGATACACTAATTTTATAGAAACATATGGACTTTTATTAATCTATTAAAGCTTTTAGTTAGAACATATCTTCTGTATATATTTTATTTAAATTCATATAAATGAATAGTGTCAAAATTGAAACTATTGTTATTTTATAAAAATCACATATTATAAAATTGTTTAAAAATCAAAAAAATATTTAAAAATTATAAATTTGAATTTATATGGTCTAAAATGTTATAAAGTATCCAATTATGGACAATTCACAACAAATAAGTAATTCTTTATTATAATTTAAAATTTAGAATATTATTACCACAAATAAAATTAAATTGATTAAGTAAGGATAAATCAAGTTGATAATGTTTAAAATAATTTCCTAACATGTCTAAATTTTATTGGTTGATGAGATTAAAACCCTATATCATATTATATTTTAATATGATTCATTTTTGGAGGTTTTTATGTGGGGTTAGATTTATTATAAATTAATATTTTTAAGATTTCCAAAGGTGCCCCTCTCCTCCCTTATAAAAGGGCACCTCCTCCCTCTCTTCCACACACAAATTTGAGCATTTAAGCTCGGAAAAACCCTACCCATTTACCTTCTAAACTTCCCTAGAAACATCCTAGAGGTACTGGTCTTCTTTAATGACCAATTTTATTACCCTAAGAGGGGGATTCAAAGAGGCGTGTCAAAGAAGAGGTAATATCTGTTACCGATTCTTTCAATTTTATTTCTTTTTAAAATTCTTATTCTTTAGTTGTTTCATTATGAAGTAATAACATCAGTATCACTCATATACTGATATGTTATTATAAGTATTAAACAACCATATTTCACCATCTATCCATCCTATGGAAAATGAAATCATCGCGAATGCGTACGTACAGAATACCATCTCCACGCCGTGGTGTAATCTATTTTCCACCACCACCTTACTTGGATGGGTGTAATGGTGAAAGTAATGAATATATATGATTATTGTAAAGTTATATTGATTCTGTAATATTATACATACAATTTAATACAATTCGATGATCATGGGAATGATATCATCGCTTGTGCGTACGTACAGAATAGCGTCTCCACGACGCAATAGGATTCACTCTCCATGATAACCATTCAAGAATGATTATAAAGTGTATATAATAAGTAATAATAAAATATATGACATAATAATTCTACTATATTTATGTATATATATATTTATGTCATCTACTTAATTCCATTCAATTCAATAAGGAAACGAAAACAGCGTTCATGCGTACGTACGGCCTACCATCTCCATGAACGGTGTATTTCTTTCCATTTATCGATCTATTATATATATGTATATTATGAATATATATTATATATAAATCATGTTTTATATATGTAATTAAGTAATCATGATCTATGTAATCATATGAATAATTACAAGTCAAAACACGGATGACAAATGAAACGATTTTACCCAAAACACACTTTAACATGAAATTTAAAAAAGAATGGGTAATATAAAGTCATAAGTGAACCATATATGATATAATAACAATGAATATGATTCTGTAATAAGTCGATGACATTATTTAAATCATTATACATGAGTTTTGTATACGTACGAAGCATATCAGACCTAATGTAAGGGATAATTTTTCAAATCTCATTTTTTATCCGAGATTGCTTATACGTAAGTATTTACTGGGGTTATTGTTATCATCCATGTCCATGTTTTATAAAAGTGTTTTTATGTATGTTTAATTTCATTTTTACCCATTTTTACTTTTACTACATGGTATTTAAGGAATATTTCTTTTGATTACGTTACGAGGTACTTTTTGACTTTTCCAGTAAAAGTACGAGAAGAATGTTTTTTAACTTATACGGCACGGATGGATTTTTACGGTTTTATAAAGCCTTATTTGTATGAAGCCTCCTCCAAAATATTTCATGACTATTTTCAACAAAATCTATTTCTTTTAAAATTTCATGACATTTTGTAAAAATAGAATTATTTTGAAGAAGAAAGGATATTTTCCTCAAGAATTCATTTCAAGTGTTTTATCAAAACCATTTTTTCATCTAAGAAGACATTATTGCATATATGTATGTTTCAAGTATAATGTCTCTATTATTTACATGTTTTCACTTTTCTTATGAAGAAATGATATCCATTTGTTTTATATGGATTATGTTATGATGGAATGATGTTTATGAAACCCATTTTATTCTTTGGGTTATAATGAATGATTTATAGTTATGTTGTGGCACAAGTAAGAATGATTTCATTATGAGATGGGTGGGACCTATATCTCCATCCAATGCATTGGTTAAAGATTTATATATCATGAGATAGATATGGTTGGAACGGCAAGTTAAACCAGTTCAGTAATACAGGACTGGAACCAGGAGTGAACTCGATTCAGAAAGGGAATTTGTCCACTAAGATGGTCTTGGTAGCAATTCCTTGGCTAATATGGATATCATATCATGTGATTAATGGTTTCCAAAATTACATGTCTTATTCCCATGCTATTTTATCATTCTTAATGTTTCTTTATGATCTATTCCATACGTACTTCCATGTTTTATGTCATTGCTCAAGCTTTTTATGTTTAAACATTATGTTCATGTTTTTAAGTTCAAATGTATATGGTATGTTTTATTTTATCCATTCTTACCCTTACTGAGCATTTGAGCTCACCCTTTTTATGTTTTATTTTCCCCGGGATATAAAGAAAGGTTTTAGGTAAGAAAAAAAAGGGGAAGATCTTTATGGGAGATGTTGAAGATCTTTCACCACGATTAGAAGATTACGTTCCAAGTTTCCAACGACACTAAACTATTATGGTCTTTGTGTGTCTATTTTTGTTATGTATTAAGTATTCCAAAAAATTAATGTAATGTTCATGTATTTTAAGCTTCGGGTCTCTACATTTACTGCATATTATTTTTATTCAGGTTGATTTATTATAATACAATTTTCCATATTGTATTGAATGAGTTATGATATGTTTGACTGTGGATGTTCTGTTTTTATACCATTCATGGTTTATGGTTAATGTAATGACATTTCGTATTCTAGTTTTAATACGAATGTCTATGTTATGGTTCAACATTTTCATATGAGGAATGCAGTGGAGTTAGTAAGTTACGAGTGGTGTCTGCTATAGCTCCTCGATGCATCGGTAGGTCTCATGAGGCAAACCAGTGTCTTTTCACAAGGCATTGACAAAAATATTATTTGTAGTCTTGGCACGAGGCCTTGTCTATGTGGTAATGATGTCCGGCATTAGGAATTCCCTCATTATGAAATTAGTTATTACATTTGATTATTTGACTAGTAGAATATCCATGTGCATGTTTATATGGTAATGTTTGATTTATTCTTTCCATATTATGTTCAAGTATATGTTTAAAAAGGTTGTTTTTTTATCACACATGTTTCCTTAAATGTTTATGGCTTCTGCTAAATTATTTACCCCTACTAAGCATCTGTGCTCACCCCTTTATTATCTTTTATTTTTCCTAGGATTCCAAGAAGTGTATTATGATTGATAAGCAGGGTTAGGCTTGGGGATTAATGGCATTCTCAAAGGATCATTTATGTTGTGTTTTATTTTCTAATGTATAATGTAATGTTCATGTATGTAATTTATTTTCCAAGACTATTAAATTGATTAGTCCTTTGGGAATCGATTTCTTGTAATCATGCCAATGTATTAAAATAATGTACCGACTCTGGGTAACTGGTGTTGGGGCGTTACAGTTGGTATCAGAGTAAGTTTAGCAATAAACTTGGAAGAAAGATTTAGATAAAATATTATTGTAGGACATAGACCTAAGATAGACTTTGAGGATTAGTATTGAAGAACTTCCTAAATTTTTGTAATGTAGAAATTTTGTGAGTTTTCAAATAAAATACATCCATGTCTGGATACGAGCTGGTAGAGGCGGCTCTGGCACAAATGTACCTATGGGTAAAACCAGAAAACACTGCTTTGAGCTGGACTCGAACGGGAACTGGTGCACGACAACGGGTCGTGCGGCACTCTTGGTTACGACACTCCCAGGGGATATGCTTAGTATAATTCTCATTTTCTTTAAAAACCACTATGAAGGATTTATGAATATATACCTCCTCAAAGAAAACATTTTTGTTATTATGGATTATATCCATAAATTGTTCGATTTATGTTAGGTATTTTACATGTTTGTAATTATGAATTGTGATTCATAAACTGACCTAGTGTATTCCATTATTTAGAAATGGCGCCCTGTAGAAGGAATGAGAACTCCAAAAATATGTATGTTCCAAAGAGTAAGAAGGGTCATATAATTCATGGAATTAAGACAACATTTAGAATGGAAATATTCTACCACATATTATCATCATATGAATAAATAGAATCATGTTTTTATAAGATCAGTAAATAATTCTATGAATCCTATGGCTTTGAAGGGAAGCCAGAGAAGAAAAGGATGGCAGAATGAAAGATAGATAAAGGGAATAAGGGAAATAAGTATTTTCCAATATGTGATAAATGTGGAATGAATCACCTTGGTAAATACTTTAAGGGAATGGGAGTTTGTTATATGTGTGGAGAAAAAGGACACCAAGTACGTGATTGCAAGGGTAAGAAAAAGTTTTCAAATGTAAAATGCTTCATCTGAAAGGTGTCAAGACACTACGCGAATAAATCTCCCATTCATTAGAGTATACCGCAAATGATGTTATTGGATAATAATCAAGTTATGATACTACCTCAGATGAAGAGGAATGACAAGTTTTCTTATGTTGTTATTATAGAATTATTTCATTTGAGTGTTGTATCAATAGTATACTGATTACATGAATTATGGAGATAAATAAGGATTGTACTGCAGTACTATTTTTTTGAGGATTTGAGATTATATGGTTCTAAGAAAAGTGAATTAATAGTAAGCTACATTTTTTGGAAAATAAAAGGTTGAAGGAAAGTTAATCCTTAATATGGTCCAGATAATGAGGTAGTGACTTTGGAATAAGAGATGGTTGATTTTGGTAATTCATAATGTTGTGGTGTTGTAAAAGAATACACGATGAAGGCATTCACTTGTTATTACCTGGAAAAAAGGATCCTCATTATGTTTAACTTCCTTATAAACTTTGGACTGAGAGTTTGGATATAAATTTTTTGGATAATTATAATGGTTGGAATGGATTATGTTTGAAATTGTATACTATTATTAAGGTTATTTTTGGATTTCCATAAAAACGACAACCTGGAGGTTGGGAAGCAACCTGTCACTTCCGGCAAGGCCGCGAGAGATGAACCCGCAACCAAATGGGGGCAAGGGTGTATCACCTATCACTAACCCACGTGATGTCCTGGATTGAATAATGTAGTTTTTCAAAGGGTCTGATATTGAATTATAAATTAATTATTTTTGGATCCCTATACGATTAGGATAAATAGATTTTATATATATATATTTGAAATCTTTTAGAGTGGAAGATGAGTTTTTGGTAGGAATTAGTTGAAGGATGAAACTCTACTTGTCAAGTATATATATATATATATACACACACACACACACACACACATATATATATATATTCCCTCTTATTTTATGGATAAATTAATTTTTAAACTTTAGGGAAGGGATCTTAAAACCAAAAATGTGTTATCCTAATACCTTACGTTTTGTTGAACCGATGGTATTTTAAATCATCATAGATTGGTGGCTTTGAGGCCCATAATTCTACAATTGTTTGTGATTGATGACCTCAATAAATCCCTATAAATATTTATGTTTTTCCTCGAATTATTTGTCTCTAATTTCCACAAATGTTCTCCTAATCAAGATCATAATTTGGTGGTGACTTTTTCATTCCACTTTTCCACTTATTGAGACTAAATTTTATTAACCCAATTTCCGATGTGGGTTTTCCCACAAAGGTATTTTCTATTTTCAACCTTTTATTTTCGAAGAACAATTTCAAATTGAGAGGATGCAATTTCTTAAAGGGGGGTATAATGTAACACCCCAAGATTTCATAGTACGTTATTTATTCAAAGTAATACAATAACTTGCACTACACGCAACACTGAGTTCAAGCGCATCATGACTGACCAAACTAGCCGTTCAAAAGCAGTTATGAATAGTATTAACAGTATTTTGAACTATATATTATCCTTATAATTTCAGAATCCATATTTTGAGTTTCTTAGACATAATGTAAGAACCAATTCATTTTTTTATATAAAAGAAGTATTTTTCAAAAATACACTTTTACCGCCTTTTAATGGTGAACCCTTTTTAAAACCAATATTTGAAACTTTTATATATTAAATTTGAAAAAATAAACATCTTCTTTTGAATCACGACATAAGAATTTAGTTTCAATAAATTTTTGGTGTTTTTCTCATAACTTTCATATTGGGGTGATTAGTGAAAAATACTATAATTTAACTGAAAAGAACTTTTTAATCAAAATAATTTAGAGTGTTTAATTATAAAATTTTATGGTTTGGAAGTACAAATAGATTATATTTTTACCATTTAATCCATTTTTGGTCATTGTATGTAATTTCACTATAAAATTGGGCGTAAACAAGTGTCAATATTTTGATAGTTATTATTTCTTAAAAAACCCCTTTTGGTTTTGACAACGGGAATTAACTTTAAATTAATAAATGAAATTTATATTTTTTGAATTTGGTAAAATAGACCTCATTATTGAATTCGGAATATCAAAATTTTCTTAGGGTGAATTTTTTTTATTTTTCTAAAAACTTTCAATTTTTGATGAATAGTGAAAAATAATGAGTTATTGTTTAAAAAAGACTTTTTTATTTAAATAATTATTTATTTTATTTAAATTTATTTTAGGTCAAAATAGATACATAATACCTATATAATTTCAATTTAATTCATTATAGTCGATTTATAATAGGTTTAGATATATAAAAAATTTATCAAACGTTTTACCATCTTTTACCCACCTCCTCTGCGCATTTGCAAATTTACATAAAACTTAATTTTACCACTTCTGTGAGTTGAATTTTGAAAATCCAAGAGACACGGTTAATATCAAAGAGTTAAATGTGGTTCAATAAGATAGAAATAATTTTTGGTGAATAGTAACTTTTTACTTTTATTTACCACGTTTAAATGTAAATAGGGTAATTAAGGGTAAAATGATATTATTATAACCCTTACGCATGTCCTAATTCTATTGGATAAGTGTAATTAGACAAAAAACAACCTTAGGAATAAAATATGACCCTTTAGATCCACTTGGATTAGATTAAGAGATTTGTTATTATTTTATTTAAAGAAGAGTTAAAAGAGTTAAAATCAAAGATTAATAACTAATCCATTTTTAATATAGCGTTATACATAAGATAAATTCGAATATAAATATTAAATAGAAATCTAAAAATATTTCCTACATAATGGTATTTTATTTATAATTTTTAGAGATTAAATAATTAAATTCATTAATGACACATTGATGATGTAGTAATTATCTAATTAATGAAATAATCAAATAAATGGTATTATAAATATTAAAATAAATATAATTTCAATGTTTTTATGAATTCCACGAGTTTTTTAGGTTAATATGACATGTTAGTATTGATTAAATGTTTTTTTCAAGTAATAATTCTTTTATTATTTTAACAAAAAACAAATATAAAATTGTGTCAAAATTGACATAAAATATGTTTTAAAAAAAATATTATATTATTAATTGATATAATGGTCCTAAAAATATATGGTTTCGGAAAAAATACTTATATAATAATATATATGACATTAATGACCCAATTGGGGTTGTGTTGGAATAACATAGTAAGTTTATTAACCATATAGTGTAAGAATACAAGAAGACACAGTAAAAGTTAAATTTTTAACTTAGGGTTAATTATAAATGATAAGGTTAAAATGGTAACCTTAACGTTTCTAAAACCTATTGGTTTAGATTATTTAGACCCATACCCACCCCAGACTAGAAATAAGTCACTTTGGAGAAATTATAAACTGAATATGAATATAATATAAAATAATATTTTATGTTTTCCCTAAGGTGCCCCTCACCCCTCTTCTAAAAGGGCACTCCCCTTTCTCTCTAATTCACACCTTAAAAGCCTTTTGTCTCAGCAAAAATCTGCCCAAATACTCTCTCAACTATCCTCCCTTCATCCTAGAGTCCCTCCTTTAGTCATAAATCCATCTTAAGGAGCCCGTTTGATCAAATCAAAAGGAAGAACCCATAGAAGAGGTAATAATTTCACCACCCTCTTTCAAGTTCTTTTCTTCTTCCACTTCTTCATTATTTGTTATTTCAATTCTAAAATAATAAATCCAATATGTTATATATATTGTGATGTTATTATAAATATGTTACAACTTTATTCATTATTCTATCCATCTTATGAATGATAATGTCACCATTCGTGCGTACGTACGGCTTCCCGTCTCCACGCCGTGGTGTAATTTGTTATTCAACACTATGTTATTTAGATGGATATAATGATAAGTAATATGTATATAAATAATGAAAATAAAATTATAATTTCTCTGTAAAATTAATATACCATCCCATTCCACACCTTTAAGGAAATGATATTGTCGCTCGTGCGTACGTACGGATTACCGTCTCCACAATGTGATGAGATTCATTTCCCCGTTCACCATTCATCGACAACTATAAAAATATATATATTACTAATAAGTATGTAATAATTGAAATAATAATTCTACTGGAGATATATATATATATGCACTTACATATATCTTTTTCACATATTTCCGTTCAACACGATATGAAAACGGAAACTGCGTTTATGCGTACGTACGGACTACCGTCTCCATAAACGGTGTTTTCCATTTCATATATTGTCTATTATACATATTTATATTCTAAATATATATGATATATAAATCATGGTTTATATTCTGTAATTATTTAAATCTTGGTCTATGTGATACAATCAAAAGTAACAAGTTAAAACACGTTGGATAAAGAAAGTGATTATTATCCGAAGTGTTAATTTAACATGGAAATTATTATTAAATGGGTAGTATAAAGTCTTAAATGAATCATATATGATATCATAAATATTAATATGGTTCTGTTATAATTTAATAACATACTAAAAGCTTCATACAGGAGGTTAAACATACCCTCGACCAAAGGAAAGTCCAAGGTAAGGGTTAATTCCTCAATCTCAATATTATCCGAGATTGTTTATGTGTAAGTATTTACTAGGAAATTTTTATCATCCATGTCCATTTTTTCATAAAAATGATTTCAAAATGAATATTTTATGGATTTATGAAAGTTACTCTTTATCAAGATCAGAATTTTAAATTTTTTAAATATTTATCTTTCTAAATCTTTTTAATTAATGTCCATGTTTTCAAAATGATTTTAAGGATTTATTTATATGGACATGAATGTTTTGAAATGATAATTATTTTCAAAAGTTTCAAAGTGGTATGGGACACTTTGATTCAAAAATATCTTTTAAATTACTTCTTTTATAAATGTGTGAATTTTAAATTATTTTACAAAAAGTATATTTCTCTCAAAAAGTTTTACTCATCGTTTTCAACTATGTCAGCATCCTTTACTTGATATTATTTTTGATTCAGGTTGATTTATTATAATACAATATTCCATATTGTATTGAATGAGTTATTATATGTTTGAATGTGGATGTTCTATTTTTATACCATTCATGGTTTATGGTTAATGTAATGACATTTCGTATGCTAGTTTTACTACGAATGTTTATGTTATGTTTCAACTTTTTCATATGAGAAATACAGTGGACTTAGAAATTGATGGGTGGAGCCTGTTATAGCTCCTCGGTACATCGGTAGGTATCATGAGACAAATTAGTGTCTTGGTACAAGTCCTTGACACGAATTTTATTTTTAGTCTTGGAACGAGGCCTTGACTATGTGGAAATGATGTCCGGAGTTAGGCATTCCCTCAGTATGAAATTAGTTATTACATTTGATTATTCGAATAGTAGAATATCCATGTGCATGTTTATATGGTAATGTTTTAATTACTTTTTCCATATTATGTTCATGTTTTTGTTTAAAAATGATGTTGTTTTTATCACACATCTTCCCTTAAAAGTTTGTTGCTTCTACTAAATTATTTACCAGTACTGAGCATCTGAGCACACCCCTTTCTTATCTTTTATTTTTCCCAGGATTCCAAAAAGTTTATTATGATTGATAATCAGGGTTAAGATTGGGGATTAATGGCTTTCTGAAAGGATCATTTATGTTGTGTTTTATTTTCTAATGTGTAATGTAATGTTCATGTATGGAATCTATTTTCCATGACTGCTAAATTGATCGGTCCTTCGGGACTTGATTCCTTGTAATAATTCCAATGTATTAAAATAATGCATCGACTCTGGGTAACTAGGGTTTCAGCTTTACACATAATGTCATCAGAATATATGTTGCGTTGAAAGGTCATTTTAGCTCCCTGATATGACATAAAACAATAGCTCACATGACATTATTCTTGAAACTTGTTTTATATAAAATATAAAATATAGGTTATCAGGTGTATGAGGCTCATAAGACATTGAGATTCCTTATCATGGTGTTCTCCCTTGTTAATCTCCAAGAGAGTGGGTTATGATAACAGGCTCATTAATAAGATATCCATATTTCCATGTGTCATTGAATGTTACTATATATGTATGTGTGTATTGATCCTTAGAGTTTATGATAATCATTAATGTATATCATGACTCACATGAACTGATGTGTTGATGAAAATCATGACATCATATGTTCTCGGTGAAGTAGAATATGTTGATCTTATCATGAGTGATATTGCATGAATGGATAATGTGATAAATTATTTAACACTATAGTCCCTTGATGAAAGATGATATCACATGCCCTTTGATGGGAATGAAATAATTTCAAAAATCTATAGCCATAGTGATTGGTGGGTGAGTTCATTTCATGAAATTCAGAGATAGAGACATTAATATTATAGTTTGATGGAACTATCATGAAACCTACTATATTATAGATATGATAATAATATAATTATATTACATGATAAGAATGTGTTGGAGGTTGGATGTCATTGTGAAATTATGTTTTTTTCTATGGGTTCTGTAGCATGTTGCTAGACACTAACCTTTATGTTTAAGAGGTTATACCTAATTCCATTAAAAAAGAGGCCTACATGGCCACATCTTAAGTGCATCATCAATCTTAGTTAATTCATGTACTTAATATAAAAAGTTAAAATAAATAATATTTATTCATGTTTGGTTGATCGCCTTAATTTAATCACAAGTTATTTGAAATAATAAGTGAAATAGATAATAATAATAATAATAATAATATTTATTTATTTTTCAGTTTTAAGAATATAATATTTATTATATTATTCATAGAATAAGGTGGTGACATTTATTTATTAAATATTAATTATTCTAGGATTGGTAAACATCGATGAGGAAACGTGAACTAAGTCTAATGGTTTGATAAAAAATACTTTATAAGATATTTATCTAAATGTACATAAAGGTATTTCAAATCTCAAATCGTTAATAATTATATTATTATTATTATTATTATTGGACAAGTGGTCAATTAATAATCATAAATATGGAAAGGTATATGTGTTCAATTTTCCTACCCTAATCCTTCATTTATAAATATCTAATTATATATCTTTCCTAAAGAACAATTGGTATGCAAAAAAGATTTAGTGGGACTCTCTCAATCCCTATAGTTATATCAACATATCTATAGTTATTTCCTCCCCTCATATCTATTTTTAACAATATATCATCAAGGGTAATTCCTCCCTCAAGGATAATTATACTTCAGTTCATCCAAAAATGTATAATTTTGCGTTTTGATAATTCTATATCTTCTCATAAATTAATTATAAAATAAATGTGATGATCCTTAACTTATAGTTCTATATTTTTAATCATGTCATGTAATCTACTATTTTATATGTACATGATGTTTTGACTATGTGAATAAACGTTTACGTGTAATTTATAAGTAAAATACATGTTAGAAATATCTTTAAAGGAATCATCCACTAAACCGAGAACCTACAAGGGGTATGAGAACAGTCATATGTTTAATTTATAATTATTTAATATTTATTGAGTTATTTCATACATTTGTTATTTATTTTACCTATAATAATTTTTTTTTGTATCTTACACCATCTTATCTTACCTCTCTACATTCTTTCTAACATAACCAGTTAATGGTTAAGGTTTGAAAATGAAAAATTATATAAATAACACCATCTAAAGGTTGAAATGATTTATCTTTGAAAAAATAAGAGTACATGGAATGTACATACCATATACATGTCATGTATTCTAATTTATCACATATATATCTTTTCTATCGAGTTAGATTTGAAAAAACATGTTATATGATCTAAAAATATTGGATTGGCATGTATATCTGGAAAGGCTGGCACATGACATGAAGAACTAAACATTATGTAACCACATTATATAATGTGTAGTTCATGTTATCACACAACAGAGTACTCAAGGTGTCCCAAGCATGTTGTGTATCAGATACGCAACAAGGTGACTGGCATTTCATGAAAAATGAGTTCACACACCATGTATATTGGAATGCACATTATGTAAATCAAGGTTGTTTACCACAGGGAACATGGTCAAATCCCAAGAATATTCTGCGAACATGGGTAGAAGATAAGTACATTCCATGAAATTATTTAAATTTTGTTCAGATTTTTATTGATAGTGTCCGTATATTTTCTTAAAAATATTAATTAGCTAAATAATTAAAGATATTAATTATGTGTTTCATGTTTCATTCATTCGATTGTACACACCACATCATTGTATTAACATTTATGTATTAATTTAATTTTTGTGTTAAATTTTTTGAAAAACACATGAGGATGCCTACTGGTACACATATATATACATTAAATTGAAATGAAATTAATTATGTTTAAAATTATAGATGATGGTGGGTTAATGATTTTTGGAAAAAATTAAGATAAATTTTATTAATTTTATTAATTCGTGGAACATTATCTTAAGTAAATAATTAGTCCATGTAATTGATAAAAAGAATGAAAATATTTTCTCATTTCTTTATTTCTTGAAGATCATGAGATTAAAAATTCTCTAGTATATGATTGGTTTGTTTTAATTTATTATGGTTAAATTATTATTGATGGCCTATGTGTCATCACTTCCTCATTATAAAAGAGAATGCATTCTCATGTTTTCTTTTATCTAATCTTCCTTATTCCAATCCATTGGATACCCTAACATACATGCGAGTAAAATATAAGCTATAGAGGGATATCCCAAGTATGAGGATATGGTATGAATCAAAGAACTATGGCGAAAACAATCAAATTGATATATAGGAAAAAAATTGGAATCCTATAACATGGAACAAGTTTCGATTCAAAGTGTGTTCTCCCTTAGGGTCAAGGGTCGGTTTATCATACTCTAAATAAACTAACCATTAGATAATCTCATTATCATACCACTTATATTTAATTTTTGTTATTTTCATTATTAATTATTTATTTATGTTGATGTTTCATAATCACCTAATAAATTAATTCACAATCATGGAAGATGGAATAAAATATTACTAGATTATGCATAATAGTTTTATTATACATGGGAAATCATGTAAATAAAATCCACTCAATATTAAAAAGGAATGTGAAAATATAAAATGGTATTTAATCAGAAGGAAAAAATCCCTCAAAAAAATTTTTATATCGGAATATACTTATGATAATTATTTTAGAAATGACTTCATCATTCAAACTACTTGACTAACCCAATTTTCGGCGCATTAAATTATAATGGAACTTTTAGCTTGAATTTTGGGTCTATCTTAACTATGTTTACATCAACGGTTGACTTCCAAATTAGTAATTAGTGTAAATATGTGGAAAAGGTTGGAAAAATATTAAAAAAGGTATTTTAGGATTGAGGAGTTCATTCAATGGATCAAGGAAGTATGAGTTAATATAGTTTGAAAGTTACACCTACCTAGAACCATTCATGTATCATGTCAGAATGAATTATTCATTATGAGAAGGGGAAAATTGATCCTTTCCACTAAAATATATAAGAAATATGATATTATAAAACTAATGGTGTGGTATAGCAGGTTTTATAAAATAGTTTGATATTAATAAGAATCTAATAAAATTTTAATTTAGTAATCTATTTTTGTAATAAAAAAAGTACTAATTATCTGCAATTAATTTGTAGAAATGAAAAATTGAAAGAAATCAACCATATCACTTTGATCCAGATGTGATAAGGATAACCTTTTCACTAATGTGAATTTCTAGTAATGTTATATTTTCTTGCACATTATACACTTCCATAAAAAGAAATTATACATCGAGTTACAATGTTCATTTCCAAATAAGATAATGACTTAGAATTATATATCTATTTGAATCTTGTGGATGATTATATGGATGTATAATGATTCAATCCATCTTCCATGTCCAATGAGATTCTAAATAAATATAAGGATAGAGATGTACATAGAATCATTTCTCACCTTAAGGATATATATATATATAGAAGGTGAGGTCCGTGATATATGATATCTCCATTGAATTACTCACGTGAAATATTATAGATTTAGCGCCACCTAGGGAACATGAATCCAATATAATTTTCTACATTGAGTGTTTGGATATCATGGGTTTTAAGATACTTAATGAGTTGTGCATAGATCTAAATTTTTTCTCATTACCTGAAAAATTATCCAGTTTTATTATGAATTATAATGTGACCAATAGAAAAAAGACACTTTCAGAACATTTTACACTTATTGTCCATGTAGATAAATACATGGGGTGTGAAAAAAACCATTGTAATTATATTGAATAAGAATTGGAAGAAAATGTAAACTGGTAGAAGACTCATTTCAAGTCTAAAGCTCTGAATCACCTTCCTTCTAAAAATAAAAATATCCCAAGAAAGGAAAGGAACATGATGTGGTATGTTTTTCATCTGGAAATAACGTCTACTAGAAGAGTAATTGCTCCCAAACAGGGAAGAAATATAGATATTTATGTGCATTTATTAATAAGTTTAATCAATCTTTATCTAAAATTTATGCATTATATATTACTTGTGGTGTTCACATTAGTATCCAAATACATGAAACATGTAGAATTCAGAAGATTACCAGAGATGAGGTGGACATATGGGCTACCAATGGAGCGAGTATAATTATTTTATCCATTAGAGACTACTGTATCAAATTTCTAGTAAAAATTATTTTGTTTTAAAAGAACTATTATTATGTTCCTATTTTACCAAGATCACAATTTTTATTTCTTGTTTGGATCTGGATGGATTTATTTTCATCTTTATAAATTAATATTTCCATTTTATAAAGATAAAATATATTATGGTTTGGCATAGTTTAAAAAAAATTATGTATTGAATTATGAAAACAAAATATTAGAAACAGATAATGAAAAAATCATGCACGACTTATATAACACATTGATGTGAAATCACTATCATGGTCACATAAATTAGAAGAATAATAAAATGATCTATTAATATGGTTAATTATAATATTTTATGCTTAATCCACTTAAAATATGCCAAACTATTTTAAAAGGTAAGGTGACCAAACTATCATTCAATGTTCTCGGTGAGAGCACCATAGAGATTCCAGATTTTATACTCAGTGATGTGCGCAGGCCTTTTCAAGATGAGGCTAGAGGTGGACTATCATACCTTATTACTTTTAACTATTATATGAGTAGGTGTGGTAATATCTAATTAATGAGGTATAAGTTCAAATCCTTTTATAAATTAAAATATTTCAATAATGAGGTTATGAATCATCTTGTTTAGAAGATAAAAAACATCAATTATATTAAGGTGGTGAATATCGTAACAAATACTTTATCAACTTTCTATGAGCTTACAGTATTTCATGTCTACTCACTCTAACTTATACACCACATTGCAATGGTGTTAATTTAATGTGTAATTGTACATTATTGTACATGTAAAGGTCAATAAATAGTCACAATACCATTCCATTATTCTTTTGGGGATATCAATTTCAAATATAAATATACTTACTAAAATGAGTGCTGACTAAAGTGGAAATTTATATTCCCTTCGAGTTATCGATTGAAAATAAACCCATTTGTTCACATGTTTGAGCATGGGGTTTTTAGAAATTTTTTATGTCTACAGAAAGAAAAAAACTAGCACCCCAATTCATGAATTGTATCTTTATAGGGTATCCTATGGAAATATAGAAATACTACTTATATAAACCTTAAAAAATTAATTTAATTGTTAAAAGATAGAACATTTTTCATGAGAGGGAGAAAAAATCTAGGATGATATTGCGTGAAATAATGTTTTTTGTGAAGTTTATTTTAAATATACACTAGAGTTAGTATAAGAAACAATTTCATAAGGCCCCTTGGAATAATATTTTTCAAAACAAAATTGTTGTGTAGGATTGCTAAAGAGGTAAAATAACCAGAAAGATTGTGTTTTCTCACCACCAATTATGGTGAATCATTGTTGGTTGAATATAATGATCATATATCCTACAAGGTGGTATTAGAGATCTTAAAAGATGTAATATGATAAAAATCCATGAATTCTATGATGGATTCCATTATCAAAACCAATTTTGTGTTCCGATTGATCCACTAGTTGATGTAAATCATATTGGGTCTAAATGGGTATTAAAGAGAAATTTAGAAATTGAAGGTAAAGTAAATACCAAAAAAACAAGAAAAGAAGCTAAAGGGTTTATACAATGATAATAAATTGACTATAATGAAACCAATTCTTTAATTAAAATCTTTAAATCCATCTGAATATTGTTTTCCATAACAGATTTCCATGAATAAGATATTTGAAAAATGGATGTCAAAATTGAATTACTTAATGGGATCCTTATAGAGGTAGTTCATATGACAAAAAAAGAATTTTTGTAACTCTAGGAAATTAAATTATGATATGAAGTTGTAGAGATCTATTAATAGAATAAAGTAATAATTCATTTCATGGAACATTCAATTTGACAAAGCCATAAATAAAGCTCGTTTGGTTGAGCAAGAATGTGGGCCATGTGTTTACACTTAGTTTATTGGGAGTATAGTTATATACATTGTATTATATTTTGATGACATGTTACTGATTGTAAATGATATACTAGACATACCATAGGTTAATGTATGGTTGAGAAATTGCTTCTCCATGAAGGACTTAGGTGAAGAATCTAACAATCTTGGGATCAAGATCACGCGTGAAAGATAATATAGGCTTCTTAGACTATGTTATTGTAAATAAATTGATTAGATATTTAATAGGTCCAAAACGGAAGAATCAAAGATGTAATTTGTTATAGTGTCACATGATATAGATCTTTATAAGAAAATGCTTCCTCAGATAAAATATGAATGTGAGAGAATGAGTAATATAATTTTCACTTTTATGATAGGATACATCATATATGAAATGTTATGTATAAGGATTGATGTTTCCTATGTTTTGATCATTGAATGAATATATCATGAAAATCCAAGTGAACAACATTGGACTAATTTTAAAAATATCCTTAAATATTTGAGCTGAAATAAAGATATGTTCTTGGCGTATGAAGGAGATAAAGAGATAACATTCAAGGGTTACATATGTGATAGCTTTTAGATAGATTAAAAAGATCTAAATTTTCTCTTTGGATATATATTTTTTCTCAACTAAGGAGCTGTGAGATGGAAGAGATTGACGTAGCAAGGCCAAACCAAAGAAGTAATTTTTATTTTCTAATTTATACTAGGTATTCTTGTTGTACCATTCCATAAAAATATTATCATAGTCTACTGTGATAACACTATAGTGATAGATCTCTCTAAATAACAAAGCTTAAATCAAATGAAAAAAGAACATATTTTGTAAGTTTTATCTCTTAAAGGATTTTTTTTAGTGATGTGAAATTACTATGAGCAGAGTATCCATGGAGGAAAACATAGAAGACCACTTAATTAATGGTTTATATCAGCAGAATTATGAGTATCCGGTGAGATCTCATGAACTAAATGTTGTAGTTAGTATGACATAGTTAAAGTGGGATTATATTGGAGTTGATACCCTAGAATAAACTTATTTTGTACTTAGTTACATTTTCTTATAAATAATGAAGTTTCATTATCACATCATGATTTTTGTTATGAATATTATTTTTAACTGATAATGTAAAAATAATTTATGTCCTGATAAAATGTCATAGAAATCCCCCGCTATGATGAGAACCTAGAGGTTCCATGCATTTTGATTGAACCTTTTCCTATGGATGGATGGTATTTTCAAATGAGACATAGAAAATACATGCTATTAGGGGTAGTTGGCCATTAAAAATATTTAGACACCTTCCCTGGGTGTTCAACAATGGTAATCTTTAAGATATTAGTTTATGATAATAGGTTCATTAATAGAAAATACATATTTTTATATGGCATTGGATGTTCATATATATGGAAATTTCAATAGATGTTTATACATTTATATCATCATTAATGAAAATCATGACTCGTGTGCATTGATGTATTGATGAAAACCATAATGATATTTTCTCATGGTGAAGTAGGATAAGTTGGGTGAATCCTTAGTAATAATGAATCAAGGGATAATAAGAGAAAGGATTTATCCCTTCTATACCTCGACCGATGAGGATATCTCAGGACGTTTGATAGGAATGAACGACATTCATAAATAAATTTGCATAATGTTTGGTAGAAGAGTTAATTTTTGTAAATTAAAAGAGATATACACTAATCTTATAGGTTGACAACACCAACATGCAACCCTCTGGATTATAGATATCATGATAAAAGGATTTTAATACATGGTAAGAATTATCTAGAGTTTTTATATCGTTGTGACATTAACTTCATTCTCTACGGGTTCATTGAAAGTTTTATAAATTCAAACATTATACTTTTCGTGCTTATGCCTAATTCAACTGAGAAAGATCCCTATAGTTTTGTACACTAAGTGTATATGGAAACTCATTAAAATCAAGCATTGAATTTACCGTGTTATAATTAATAATATTTATTAAATTTTAGTTAATTTTCATAATTTAATTACTTGTCTTTCGAATGAATAATTAAGATAAATAGTAATAACAAATATTTATTTTTCATGTTGGTTCAATATAGTTATTATTATTTTAATCATTGAATAATTAAGTGATGTTTATTTATAAAATATCTATTATTAAAGAATATAAAAATTCAAATTTGGGTAAGAGGATTGAGCCTAATGGTTTGATTGGATATATTATAAATTATATTTACTTATATATTCTTAATGGTATTTCACATGTCAGGTTATAAATATAATTAAAAAAATTATTATTATTGGAATTGGGGTCAATTAAGAATTATTAATATGGAATGGTTTTTATTGTGAAATTTCACAACCCTAAACCATCCATATTAAATATTTCAATAAATATCATTCCTAGAACACAATTGGTGCACCCAATATATACATTAAGACTCTCTCAAGACCATGATATAGATCAAGAGATCTAGGGTTCTCTCTTTTTATCATCTATGAAGTGAACAAGAGATCATCAAGAGTTATTCCTCTCTTATGAAGATTTATAATATGGTCCATCGTAAAGAATTCAAGTGATCATGATCAGTCATCATAGCACATAGTGATTCAATAGAGTATTTTAATATTGTGGTGCATGTGTGGATCACCACTAGAGGGATTGTACAGTAGGATCCAATAGCGCAACGATGGTATGAAAATATCTTATTACCCAGATCACCAATGAAAGTAGAATTATGACTTGATCTAATCCTATATTTTCTTAAAAGTTAATTGTAAATTACATGACAGTCTCTTTCACTTTGGGTTTGGTTACATCAATCTAGTCAATTAATCTACTTTATTCATTGTACATGACATTTTG
Source organism: Viscum album (assembly GCA_963277665.1). Lineage (NCBI taxonomy): Eukaryota > Viridiplantae > Streptophyta > Magnoliopsida > Santalales > Viscaceae > Viscum > Viscum album. The sequence continues at coordinate 1,245,210,382 of OY728143.1, forward strand.
ATCATTTGAATCAATGATTACCCAAGATTTATGACTAAAATACATTTTGGTAATACCCTTAAATAAATTTTCCTCTATTCGTGGAACCAATAGTAATATAATTCTTGAATTTATTTAAAAAACATAGATATGGAAGAGAAAATATTCTCGATCGAAGAGATAAATATTGTATTTTTTCATTAAAAACATTATTTTTTACTAATGAATTCCTATAGATTGGAAAATGGAATGAAAACTTGGAATCCCCAAAAATAAAAAATATAGAATAAAAGATATGATATTTATCATATATCGATCATATAATTTCATCATCATAAATTTAAGCATAAAAATCCTAATAAATAGTTAGATTGAAACATTAAACCATTACCACTTTGGTTTTTGAATCATAGCACTCATGAAACAAATAACATAAAATGAAATTCTAAATAACATGAATATCAAGATTTTAATGATATAACATATCAAAGTGGAATTAAATACACCGCATGAAAGAAACATGTGGCGAATATGTAATATGTATCCAGTAAACAAAAGTGAGATGAGAAATGGTATCCTTAAGTATAAATTTATTAACATTTCACTAACTTGACATATATTAAATTATATTTATTATAACTCTATTAAAAAACATATATGTACTTTTAATATCATATATGATCCATGTATGACATTTCAACACTCTTTTATTAGTAATTATTTAAAAAAATCATCGTTTATGAGTGTTTACTATTTTGTTCTTCTTGTATGTTTTGGTATGGTAGTTCTAGTCCTTCCATAATGATCAATGATTCATAATTTAAATAATTTAATACATGGTATTAATACACTATTTATTCTTTATATTTTTTCTTATAACCATTCATAATAGTATGTAATAGAAAAATGTAATACATCATTCATGGAGATGGTAGTCCGTACGTACATTTGAAAGTTATTTTCATTTTATAAATAAAAGAAGAAAAGAAAGTTAAATAATATTTAATAATTAAAGTATTATAATTAAATCATATATTTAATATATTTCTTTTAAATACATCATTAGGTCCATCCATGTGAGGTGATGGTGGAAAATGAAACTCATTCTTATGTGGAGATGGTAATCCATATATACGCACGGGCAATACTTTCATTTTCCATTACATGGAGACATAAAAAGGTAGAACATAACTTGTAATAATAGATTCATAATTATAATATATAAATAATATATAAATATTAAATCCATTATAATAATAATCCATGAACGATGCTAATGAAAAATGAAACACATTGTTATGTGAACGAGATAGTCCACACGTACGCACGAACGATGCTTTCATTTCTCATATAATGGAAAAGGTGATTAATAAAAGATTTTATGTAATCATAATAAAATATAATTATATGGAAGTTACTTATATTATTATACCATCATTGTTAAGATATAATCCTTAGATTTAAAATATGAAAAATTGTGATAAAACTCAGTTAAAATTTATACAACTTCTTTGGGAATCCTCCTTCTGATCTCCCCATAACGAAACATGGGTTGGTATTTTTAGAATAATAGAATCTATATAATTTAAATAGGAAAGTTGAGATGACATTATTTCAGGGTTTCATTTATCTAATTTTCTCAATAAGTGTGAATAGGTGAGTAGAGGTGGTATCATTTTATAAGAGGGGGAAATAACACACTTGTAATTTTTAAGAACTCTAAAATATAATAAATATCATAATCATGTAAAGTATAAAAAACTGAAATAAATTTTAATATATGATAAAAAAATATAAAAATAAGTATAATAAAAAATATATTTATTTATGTGACATTTTAAATGTTTAATTTTTTATTGTCCCCCTCATTAATTATTTTTAACTTTAGTCATGTAAATAACTTCTTTAATATTTAAGGGTTATAAATTTATTACTAAGATGGAAATTAACCCCCAAATAGTTCATATATGAAATTTTATCCCATTTACCATTCCACTAGTCCTCTTTCAAGATATTTTATTTTTAAATTATTTAATAAAGAATGATTTAACATAAAATATTATTAAAGTCATTAATGGGACTACTAAAAAAATTTGAATTTAAAGAGACCAGGATAATAATATATTCAAAATATGAACATGTAAAAAATAAATTAAAAATTATTTTTAACAGAATTATTTTTTTCCATCATAATTCATCCAAAAAATTTACATTTAATGTTTTAAAAGAAATTCACTTTGATTTTTCCACTAATTACACAAGCACTATGTTAGTGTTGCTTAAGGATTTAAGGTAATTGTATCATCACTAAAAATTAAAATAAAAGAGACCTAATAAAAAATACTTATTTATGATCAAAATATATTTTTTATTAATTAATAACATATTTTAATCCCAATAAAAACATATTATAGAAATTAAATTTTAGAGAGTGACATTTAGATAATTTTCATTTTCTTAAAATAATATAATGTTTATAATCAAAGTCAAGTGGTAATAAATTATCAAATTTTAGAACCCAAGATGATTATGGTCAGAATAAAAACTCATAAATTAAAATAAAGGAAAGTTTTATTGATATTTTATGTCTTGTCTTACTTATTTAACCATATTTTACTTGTTTTACTCTTAATGTGGTGGTAAATTTTTTACCAAGGATACAATTCATAGTGAACCAAAAAACTGATTTACGAAATTTAAACACTAAAAATTCAAATATGGAGTCCATTTTTAAGGATTAAATTTATATAATTACAATAACTCAATTTTAAGATAAATAATTAAAACTCAAGGAAAAACAATTTTTAGAAAAATGTTATTTTATGCCTAAAAATGAACTTGTAATAAAATAAAATATTATAGGAATTTTTTTATAATTAATTAGATTATTTATGATTAAATGATAGTTATGTTAATTTAAGTAAAAATCAAAAATATATTGGGATTTTAAAATTTATTTATTTAATGATATGAAATAAAATTATTCAAAACCCAATTGTTTTCAACAATTCAATTATATTCAATATTTTCAAAAAACAAATTCTAAAAAAAGTACCATAAGAAATTTTTTACATGATAAATTAAAAAATAATGATATTTAAAAAAATATAATTTCATAAAGTGGAATAAATTTATTTTGATATACTTGAATAAAATACAATAAAACCCATTTTTAATGATAATGAATTTTGGTAACATAAAATAACATTACTACAAATTTATTTCTAATTTCCAAATAATTATTCCTTAAATTAGAATTAAGTGAATGATATATATATATATATATATATATATATTTCATGATTTTCTTAATCTTATTCATATTTTCCAATATGATGAATATGATATAATATATAATTTTTATTAAATTTTAGTGTTGCATTTCAGGCGACGCTATCAAGAACATAAAATTTATTAATAATAAATATATTCTAAAATATCAAGTTGTTATATCATCCAACCTTAATGAAACTTCATCCTAATTTTTTTAATTTTTTTCAGATTAAAAGTGTGTATCTTTTAATAATATCATATATATAATTCATTAATATCTTAAACTCACTGGTTAAGACTAAGTAATAGATCATTTATACAATAAGTTTTCCTTAAACAAGGATTTTTTAAGACTAATATAGTGGATTTGTTTTAAAAAACATAACTTTATAGTAGAGAGATGTTTCCCACATAAGGCACTATAGATTTGTCTTCACCTTATTTGTGTTATACGCCTTTATTTTCCTTTGATAAGGAGAACAAAATATAATACACATATATGATACAAAATTTCATAATTTAGTTTTGTTTCAGTCTATTTCCACCATTAATTCATCTAAAATTTTAAATATGAATTCCAAATATGAATTTTTCATATCTAAAGCACTAAAGTAAACATTAAATGGGTATTGAGATCTATAAAATGTTGACATGTTATTTATCTTTTTCATATCTATTTACTAAAACCCAAATGATTAGATCAAGGTAAGATAATAACCAATAATACTTCATATGATTAATTAATACCTTGATCTCTAAAACATCATTAATAACACCATTGGTTCACCATATGTCATTACAAAAGAACTAAAAAATAAAAATATTTCATGTATGCTTAAAAATTTTAAACTCAATAATCAAGAATATTTTATCATAGAAAAATAATTTAAAAGATGAATCTAACCTAATCATGCATGAAATGGCCTGAATGCCTAAAATTTTTTATTTTTATTTATCGATATTTCTCTTTTAAACTAGTTTTAGGGGTAACTCATACATGGATTGAAATCACCATGCTATAAGGCTATACATAACCTGTAGGATCAACAGAACAAAGGCCTAGTATACGAATCGTATGCCCAATGATGAAGTCTATATACTGAAACAACCAATTCCCAGTTTCCAATATTTTTCACCCCATATTATAGTTCTGAAATCACATTCTTGGTTAGACATTGCTTCCAACCATGTATGGTTTCTTGAAATGGTGAATTCTAACCTCTCCATGAATAAACTTCTATGTCTAACTGATCATCAGGAATTGTCTTTTCATATTATTTTCTACATTTTTCAGGTTCTTCTCCAACAATAAATCCATTGTTGTTGTATGGCTCGGAGTCCCAATGTCCTGAAGGATTATGATGGCCTGAATGACCTATGTCCTGAAGTCCCATTTTGATGACTCAGAATCTTATTTGGGATGATTAGTACTTCTAGTATAGTTACCCTTAAATAGTACCCACTATAGTACCTATGTTTCTCGAGTACCACAGTACTAGTATTGTGACTATGAAAAATTAAACCTACCCAAATATAAACTCTGGTAATTTATTCTACAGTTTATGATAATATTTTCGAGAAAATAATATGATTCACTTGATATAAAACCACGATATATTTATATATGGTTCCAAAAATTAACATAATATTTATTCCTTGAATATTTTCAATCGTAAAATTACATAATAGATAATAATATATAATTTTACACAAAATATAATATACTTCATCAAAATAACTTTAGTCATCATTCTCTAAGGTTATTAGTACTAGTCAATATATGTCTCTAAAAATGTAATAAACCATTTCTCTTAATTTTAATATTTGGTGTCCTAGAACAAATTATTTCTACTTTGATTACAAGAATATTTTATGTATTTAATATTAAATTTAATATCTTATTACATATTGTGAAATGTTCTTCATGGCTTTATTATAATAATGTCTTAGAGTATTTTCTATATTCAAAATTTCATAATAGTTCCCCACTATGATAATAACCTTGAAGTGCTAGGAAAATATTCATAATATAGTTATTTTGTTTTGATGATATACAATGATTGGACACATAGTATATAGACAATTAGGTGTGAGTTCTCGTAAGAAGAAGAGACTACTTCTCATGAAGTTTTCACTTGGTAATTTTTAATATGGGAGATTATGAGAACAAACCCACGAGTATGAATTATGTACATTTTGGTGTTATTATATATTGTTATCTATGATAATTTGTAATGGTATTTATACATTAATATTATCATTAATTCATGTCATGACATGCACACATATATTTGATGATGAAAAATAGCATGCCATATATTGTGGGAAGTAAGATACGTTGGGTGCATCGCAAATGACTTTTTATTAACAGATAATTCAAGGAAGTATTTGTCCCTTACATATTTATGGAAGTTGATATCTCATACCATTGATTGAAATAGAACCATCTCCCTAAATTCCATGGTCATAGAGTAATGATGATTTTATTTCAGATGGACAAATAATGATGTATCAAGCATATAGGATGCGAAAACAATCATGCAACCTCTTTTATGAGATATTTTGATAAAGGGATTATACGACACAATGAGAATTTGTATGTGGTTTTCATATTTAAGACATCAATTACATTCTCTTGGGTTCATAAAACTATTTCTAGATAGTAATCTTGGACATTAGTGAATGCCACATAATTCCGATGAGAAATAATCCAAGAGGGTCACATTCTAAGTCTTTTTATTGGCCTTGATTAAACTCTATTTTAATTTAATTAATAGAATAAATATTATTCTCAAGGATGAGGAATAATTTTATTCAAATTATATTGATTGCATGAATTTAATAAATATGTATTCACTGGATTGTGAAAAAAATAAATTTTTCTATTTTATTGAATATTTAATACATATATATTTATAGTTTTGAATAAAATATTTATGTAAGAGATTAAAATATTTCTTCAACTGTTCCATAAATTCAAGGGGAGTTCAAATAGACCAAGACCATGTCTGGTGATAAAATAATTATATATGTTCTAGTAAATATTTCTAATCTATTTTTCCCAAGTTGTCCACCAGAAAATAATATTATTATTATTATTATGTGCATGGTATTTCAATAGTGGTTATAATTATATTTAATTTCTATTATTAAATTAAATTTTTAATTGAAATCCCAACTCTATAAATATATGGCTATATATGTTGTGTAATTCATTTGAAACCAATTCTATGTTTGGGAATAGATAATTATTGCACACAACAAATTCCCTCTCAACTCCTCCTCCTATATCCCTCTCAATAATGAGAAACCCAAGAGCGAATTTCTTCAAGTCCAAAGAAAGAGCCATCAAGAATGAACAATAATATACATTTTATTCTCCATGCAAGAACCTAGTGAAATGGTTTCATTGCTTAGAGACCATTGAAGCATGTAGGGATCACTGCTAGATGGAATCTACCATTGTATCATCACAATCACAATAAAGGTAATCCAAAACAGCCTTTTCAGATGATCAATAATCACCATTGAAGTAATTTCGTAATCCCAAATATTTATTTCTTCTGATATTAAATAAATAAATAATAAATTTAATGTGTAATATTTATGCTCTTGGTTTCAGCCAATAAATATTGAAATAAATTTTAATATATCACCCTCCACGATAATGATTCCATTGTGCCCAGAACCAACAAGTGGTATTAGAGGAAGGTTGCATTTATGATTATAATTATTTATATGATTTTTTAACTATAGGAAATCATGGTTAGATTCTCATTTCATGTAATCCGTTATTTAGTCTGAATTGAATTAACATGTTATCGACATATTAATCTTGTTCATTTAGTGTTTCATTTTTATAGAATTAAGAACAAATGATGAATGATCGAGATTACAACAGGAAGTGCCAAATATTCATCCAATTAAGTTTGGTTCCACGATGTACGGTAGGAGCATACACCATATACACATGTACTTTGTATCTAGATGCAATGAGAAATTAAAAACACACAGTGCTTTTATTTTACATCATGTTTTTACTAGGACAACCTGGCATGTGATAGGTGGATATTGGGTGTGTATCTGGCATGTACACACCATGTAGTCTGATCGAGTTAACATACCAAATGCCAAGGCATGTGACTTGGATATATGGAAACAAAGTTACATAGTGTTTAGGAAGATTTATGTGCCATGTATTCTCCCATTAATGGAAAAAATTAAATTATATTAAATTTTAAAAACTGTAGCATTAAAACCTTTTTTTATTGATTGGAACACCATTGTATATTTGAAAATTTAATAATGGTTTTAAATAATTTTAAATGATTAATTAATTTATAGTACTAAATATTTCATTAATGGTTCTAATATTTATTTTCCATAAATTCCATGTTGATGGGTATCTCCAATTATGTTCAGATGATCGTTTAGATGATATGAATTAATTATGATATTAATTCATTAAAACCATCATATTCATCTTAAAAAAAAAATGACTGTTATCTAGATACTTTTTATGTATTTTTAAAACGTACGACCTATCAGGATCTTGAACATGACCTATGTATGTGTTTGAATTTATTTATATATGTTTATTTAATGTTTTTGAAATTATTTAATATTAAATTAAAGGATGTCGTCTAAGTCATCTCTGACTCCATTTTTATATAGGACCTACATGTCCAAGGATATTTATATAATTTCCTTTAACCAATTCTTTGGTTCCCCTCACATAAATATGAGTAATAAAAAAATTTAATTAATTGAGCATCTAGAGGCATGTAGATACGGTTCAAGAAAAAACCATAATGGGTCTAACATAATGATACATAGCTGGACATGTGGAATTTTGTAGTTCATACCAATTTTGATATAAATAGTTATTTTCCTAAAGTCATAGATTGATTTAATGTCCTCTAATTAAATCAAACATTAGATAATATCATGATTGGGTCATTTAATTAATTATTTATTTTCTATCTAATTCATTAAAATTGTATTTATTGATGCAAGATCGCGATTACATAAATAAATTAATATGTAGAGATTGAATTTGAATAAATTGAGTATGATTAGTTGTTTTATCCAATCATGGTTAATTATTTATGAAAATATCAAGTTAAATATTAACAAGACTTTTAGTGATTAAAAAATATAAAAATATATGCCTAATAACATAAAATCTATAAATCTAATATTATTCAGACTAAGCCTTTCATTACATGTTTAGGAATATAACTCAATGGAACTATGTGTTTGACTAACCATTATTGGGACACTTACTTTTATTAGGGGAGTTCTTATGATGGTTTTTGATTGACATAACCATTCTACATCTAGACGAGTATACCTTGATATACATGGTGTAATTTAGTGGCAAAATTTGAGAAAATACATATCAAGATTTTTAGATTGGGGAGTGCACTCAACGGATCAAGGATCTACAATCGCCTGGTTTGCAAAGGCATGCCTTCCCAAAATACCTTCAAAATAGCCTGACCAAACATTTTTAGAGTTAAGTGAAATGGAATATGGATCCTTTCAACTAGAATGTCATAGTAATTATACATTCCGTGTTCAATGGTGAGGGTTACTGGGAATTCATAAAATAGTGGGAGATTTAATAAAATGAATTAATTTATTTTTTCTCACAAAATTATTAATCAAGCAATGTAATAAGAATATACTCTTGTAATTGTAGAATAAAATAACAAGATTATAATCCACACTATCTCTAAGATTAAAATTTGAAAATGCAAATCTCCTCACTAGAAATATCTTCTAGGAGTGGTTTAGACACCTTTGGTTTGTTCTACTCCATGAATGGAAATCTTATGTGCTAGAATCCTCAATGCTTGATCCACCATCTCACGAGATGATTGATAAAGAGTTACTAGTAAATGGAAAATATATAAATGATGTGGTTGACATTCAATGTTTGATGCCTTCATCTATATCTAGTGATCTCCTGAGGTATCCTGAAAATATGGATGCACATAGCATTATTGATCACCTCCTTGGTCTTTACTAGGAGAGAGTTTTAAAAGAATAGTTTAGGATATCTAAGGTGATCTTTCAGAGTAATCTTGAAGAGGGTTCCCTAGCTGGGCCTCATGTAGTTATGCTCATTGGCTACATTGTTCTCCTAGAGATTATAGGGTTTTAACTCCCCCGAATAACTTAGCATCGATCTAATTTTGGAATGAAACCCTCAAAGATTCTCTAGTTTTATTGTAAATTTTAATTTAAACAACATTGAGAAGTCTCTTCCAGATCATTTTATCCTCCTCCACCATATAGATAAATATATGAAGAACAAAAATCCTTAAGTCTTTATGGTGAAAAATGCCCAGGGAATGAAAATAGATTTAATCCCAACTCATATTCATTCCCTTCCGAGAAAAAGAATATCAAAGGGGAAGCAACAAGAACAGGATGTTGTCTATTTCACATGTGGAAAGAAGGTACACATGAAGAATAACCACACCCAATTTATGAAGCAAGGGGGATCTTCACATTCTTTTTTTATCGAGTGGGACTTTCTTATTTCTACAAATCAGGAATTAGATATATATTTATATTCTCACTTATGTATTAATAAAGAGGAACTATGTATATTTGGAAAAAATTGACAGAGGGGAGGTAGATCTATAGGTATCCAATAGAGAAAAACTTTTTATTTTAGCTATTAGGGACTACCACCTCACATCGCAAACCAGAATGATCATTGTTTTAAAGGGTTTTTATTATGTGACTTCAGTTATGGAAAACATTATTTATGTATCTAGACTAGATAAGAATGGTTTCACTTTCAAATTTATAAATAAACCTTTATTATTTTATAAATATATCATTTGTTATGGTAATGAAGATTTACATAATGACCTTTATAAGTTGGATTACATGAAATAAGTAGTGGGAATTGATGATGAAGTTACTTCACCTGAATCATTAAAACCAAACTCTGGCATCACTGGCTAGGTCATGTAAATTAAAAACACTTGAAAAAAATTCATCATGATGGATATTTATATTCATTCGAACAAAAACCACATGGTGTATATCATGAATGTTTATAAGGAAATATAACCAAATCCCTATTTAATGGGAAATTTGAAATTTCTAAATAGATCATTTAAATAGTTCATAATTATATGTGTGTAACATTTCCTACTAAAGAAAGGGCTGGGTACTCATACATCATAACTTTTACTAATGATTTTAATAGATATGGATATATTTAATTTATTTTCTATAATTAAAATTATTTTGATAACCTCAAGGAGAATAAGAATGAAGTAGAGAATATCTTGGTATGATGATTAATAAACACCACTTAGATCATGGTGGAGAATATCTTAATCAATAATTCATTGATTACTTATGTGAGTTTGTAATCCTATCAAAACTCACTCCTCCTAACACACCTCAATGGAATATTGTAACTGAATGGAGGAACCAATCCTTGTAGGAGTGTGTGAGATCAATGATGAGTCATGTATGTATTCCATTATCCTTTTGGTGATATGTGTTACAAATAGCGGCACACATACAAAACCAAGTACCAACTAAATAGATAAATGGTATTCCATATGAATTTTGGAGTGGAAGAAAAACCATGTTACCAAATATTCTTAAGTGGGGAAGTGATGTGTTTGTTAAGGCCTCTTTAGGTAACAAACATAAAACTCAAGACCTAAAGTTTTCGTTTAAAGGATAACACAAAGAAATTAGGGGATATTACTTATACAACACATCAGAAAAAAATATTTTATTGTTTAAAGGCATTCCATATTCTTAGAGAGGGAGAATATATCCAAAAGATGTAGTGGGATAATGTTAAATTCGATGAAGTCGGGGCTCAAGGAACAAAAGGGTTGTTGTATGAACAAATTACACAAAGCCCCATGGAAGAAGAAACTCTTCCAGAGACATAAGTATTGCATAAGAGTACAAGAGAGGTTAGATAACAAGAATGGTACGGTTTTCTAGTTACCAAGGATGGTGAATCATTATTAGTTGATAATAATTATCCTATAACCTATAAGTAAGTAGTAAGTGGAAAAAGTATTTCCAAGTGCAAAGAAGCCATGAATTCTGAAATTGATTCCATGTACTAAAATCAAGTCTAGATTTTGGTAGATCATTTGGTGGATGTAAAGACCATTGGTTGAAAATTTGTATTAAAGAAGAAAATGGATTTGGAGAGACAATTCATTTCCTATAAGGTGTGACTAGTTTCAAAAGGTATAAAACAGTGTCAAGGTATTGAGTATGATGAATCCTTTTTACCATTTTCAATGATGAAATCCTTCAGAATTATACATACCATTGTGGATTACCATGACTATGAGATTTGGAAAATTGATGTCAAAATAGCCATCCTTAATAGGAACCTTCAGGAAGATGTATACATGACACAACCTGGAAGATTTGTGGCTCCAAAAGATGCCAATAATATTTTCAAGTTTCAAATTTCCATTTATGGATTAAAAAATGAATCCATGTCATAGAACAGTCATTTTTAATAATCTATAATAGAATTTTGTTTTAAGAAGAATGAAAGTGATCCTTGTGTCTACAAATGGTTTAGTAGGAGTGTATTTTTTTATTAATAGTATATGTTAATGAAATATTACTAATTGGAAATTAAATACCAATCTTACAGTCTGTTAAGGATTTTTTAAATAAACAATTTTCCATGAAAGACTTGGGTGAGGTAGCATATATTCTTGGGATAAAGATCTATTGTGATAGATCTAAGAGGTTTCTCAGCCTCAGTCAAAGTACATACAATGAGTAGATAATTAATAGAACCAATACAGAAAAATACAAGTGGAGATTGTTTCCAGCATCACATGGTATTTATCATTATAAGAAGATGTGTCCTTAGACTTATGAGGAAAGAACTATAATGGAAAGGATTCCATATGCATTTGCAATTGGGTCAGTCGTTTATTTTATGTTATGTACTAGGATAGATGTCACCTATGAATTAAGTGTGGTAGGCATATATTAACCTGATCTATGTGACCATCATGGGATAGAAGTCAACACTATCTTTAAATATCAAAATAATACTAAGGATATGTTCTTGGTTTATTTTAAGATCTGAGGAACTAGCCGTCATAGGATATGTAGATGATAGTTTCCAAACTGATCAAGAGGAAACGAATTCATGAACATGATATATATTCACTTTGAATAGAGGTGTATAAGATAAAAATGTAGGATGTGTTCATAGATTCTACATTAGTGTCCCAGTATATTGCATCTTATGTGGTAGTTAAAGATGTTATTTTGATGTGCAATTTCATCCACCAGCAGAATGTGGTACCTAGTAGTAAATATACCATCACTATCTATTATGATAATACTATAGCGGTGGATCACAAAAAACAGAAAAGGTCAAATAAAAATATGAATCACATACTTCATAATTATCATCTCTTGATAGATTTTTCTCGAAGTGGTGTGGTTGCGTTGAGTTGTATTTCCAAGGAAATGTGGTGACCCCCTTGACTAAATCCTTGACTTAGTAGAGCACATGAATAACATGTGAGGTCTAGTGGACTAAAATTCATAAGTAGTTGGATCTAGTCCAAGTGAGAGTTTGTTAGATTTGGTGTCCTGGAACCAAATTTGATTCTTTGATTACATGAATATTTGATGTATTAAATGTTAAATTAAACATCTTATTACATACATTTGATTTTTCAACATGACTTTAATTTAATAATTTCTTAGAGTATTTGTCGCATTGATATGGTTATAATAGTTCATCTTGACGATGATAACCTTGAAGTGTGATGACAATATTCTGAATATAGTTTTGATGTTGGATGACATACTATGATGTGACAAATATTATAAAGAGCATCAAGTGTGAGTACTCGTAAGAAGATGAGATGTATTGTCATGAAATTTTCACTTGATAATCTCAATGATGGGAGATTATAAGAACAGACCTTCTAGTAGGAATTCTGCAAGTTTTGGTTTCATTAATTCTTTTCACGACACATGCACTTAGATCTATTGATGAAAACAATCACGCCATATATTGGCTAGAAGTATGGTATCTTGGTTTCATCATGAATGACGTGTTATTAACAACTAATTCAATGAAGTATTTTTCCCTTCCATATTTTTGGAAATTTATATCTTGTTCCATTTATTGAAATAAAAATGTTTTTCTAAATTCCATGTCCATGGTGTAACGATGAGTTTATTTAAAATAGTCAAAGAATGATGTATCAAGCATATATGTTGATGACAACATCCTGAAACCTTCTTGATGAGATATTTTGATAAATGGATTATATTACACAGTGAGAATTCATATGTGGTTTTCATAATTGAACCTTTAAGTTCATTATCTTGGGTTCATTGACCTGTTGCTAGATAGTAATATTACACATTAAGCAAGCCCATCTAATGCCAATGAGAAATAAAACTAGAGGGTCACATGCTATGTGTTTTTGTTGTTATATATTAAATTATATTGGAATTTAATTAAGAAAATAAATATTATTCTCAAAATCGAGGAATAATTATATTCAAGTCATATTGATCACGGGAATTAAATAATTATTTATTCACCATATTGTGAATAAAATATATTTATTTATATTATTTAATATTTAATTAGTTTTTATTTACAATTTTGAGAATAAAATATTTATTTAAGAGAATAAACTATTATTTGTGTGATCAATAAATGTAAGAGGAGTTCAAAAAGGCCAAGACCATATCAACTGATACAATAATTGATTAAGAGCTAGTAAATATTAATTATCCATCTATCAAAAGTTGGTAAACAAAAAATTATTATTATTATTATTATTATTATTATGTGGAATAGGATTTCATTAATGGTTATAATTATACTGAATTGATGTTATGCAATTAAATTTTGTTATTTAAATATCATCTCTATAAATAGACGACTACATCTATTGTGTAATTCATTCCAAACCAATTCTACTTTTAGAAATAGATAATTTTTGTGTGCAATGAATTCTCTATTGAATCCTCCTATCCCACTCTGAAGAACGAAAAACCAAGAGATAATTTCATCAAGACAAAAGAACGACCAATGAAGAATGAATAATGTAAGACATTCGATTCTGCATACTATCACCTAAATAATGAGTGCCACTTCTTGATGACTGTTAGAGAAAATATGGATCACCACTGGAAGGAGTCTACCCTTCGATCCTCACAAGCACAATGAACATAATCTGGAAGGGAAATTTCAGATAACCAAAAATCATCAATGAAGAAATTTCATATGTCCAAGTATTTATTTATTCAGATAATAAATAAATTAATTCTAAAATTAATGTGAAAGTTCCTCACTCTTGGTTTTGGGAAATGATTATTAAAATAAACATTAATATATTTACCTACACCACAATGCTTCTATAGTTCCTGGAACCAACATTAATTACCTCATCATTAAATTACATAACAACCCTAAAGGTTATCTATGCCCCTGTTATGTTTTCTTTCATAAAAAATATTTCCCAAAATTTCATTAATAACGAAAAAATAAGACCTTGTAGATTATTTATAACTTAATCATGTATTATTAAAAATTCACCTTAAATAATTATTACATTAGACCCTTAAAATGGATCTAGGCCTTTCAATTATATATTCAACCTTAAACTTATAAACAAATGATGTAATTCATAACTCTTATGTTATCCTCATCTAAAATTATCCTAACCTCCAAAGTTATCTAAACCCTTATATGATACCTACTATAACAACCCTGAACATTTACACATGGATTCAATTATAAAACAAATATCTTTTACATATTGTAGTTTATTCCATTAAAAACAACCCAATATTTTCTATTAAATCCCCAAAAGGAATATTGATCCACTTAAATCCTAGAGACCTTTTTAGATTTAAAGTTGTTGATAACTAGGAAAATAATATGTATAATAATATAGTAGTATTAAATTGATATTTTTTCACATAATACCCACTTTTTCATTTTCTATGAAAATTATTCAACATCTCCCTTAAATTTATTTACATATAAATTACTTCACATAATTCTTCGAAACCAGGGAACATGGAAACATATGAAGGGGTGAGATTAAATTCTCAATAATGGTAACCAAGAGAGATAATAGTTTTTAATAATAAGTGTTCATACAAAAATAATATGGGTATGAGATCTTGAGCTTAACATTATAAAATAATACCCAGTAATTCTTATTTCTTAGTCATAAATCATGAATAAATCCTTCAAAGTTTATAGGACAAGAATATTAAGTGAATCAAATATTATTATCCATAAGAAAATAACGTTGGCATATTAACATTGAATAAGATTGTGGTATAATGTGTAGAATAATTATAATAATACAAATAATTTTTCAAGGATATTTATCAATACATTTCGTCAGATGTTGTGCATGGGTTAACCACCCATGTACCCTCTTTGTACATGAGATAACCTCCCATGTACCATCTTCTAGTTTTGGGATACCCTATCATGTACCCTTTAATATCATAAACATTAAACATTACACAATTTATATGAAGTATATAACATACCCACCCATCACATAATCATAATATATTCATTTATATTCAACAATATCATGAATATATTTATTATTTTTTATCTTAACCTGTGGAAAAGAAAATGAGTTTACCAATATTTTATAAACATAATCAATAACCATATATTTAAGGAATAAAAATGGTAACATTGGATCATATCTGTATTAAATCATAAGAAATATTAACATTTTTTTATAGATGAAAATGTATTTAAAGTATCACTAAAACATTTATTGAGGAAATTACCCATTCCTTTTGAAATCACATATTTAATATCTAAAAATATCGAAAATATTAGGGAAATAATTTCCTTAAATATATAACTATAAAATTATTAAGGAATCATCAAGGAAAATAATATTTTTGATGGTGGGAAAACCTATTCATGTGGTAAACGTTAAAACAATTATTTTTTCATGACTTTAGTAAAAGGACCGTTGTTCAGAAAAAGAAAATAATATTATTTTTATAACTATTTATAGAAATTAAATTCTGGATAAAAATAAATTTAACCATCCATTTCAGAATACTAAAAAATCTTAAAAAATATTTTTGAAAAAATGGATAAGAAATAGAAAATATTCTCAAAAAAATAGAGAAACAATATCAATTTTCTTTAAAAACATACTTTAGGTCTTATAGAGGTGTAGTTGGGGTCATGGCCTAGGGGTTAAGGAAACCCTGTAATCCTATATCAACCCGGGGTAAATCCCTAATGACCTCAAAATTTTGGGATTAATAGGTTTCAGGCGGTGTGGAGCATGGCTCAGTTTTGGCAACCAATGTACTTAGAGGGTGGTAGTCACAGTGATATAAATACGAGCTAATTCGGTAGAGGGGTGGTGTGCATTTTGGTTTGGCAGCTCATGCGTCAAACGGGGTGAGTGATAAGAGAATCGGAAATGGTCGGTGATGGGAGAATGAGCTCAGATGTGAATCAAACGGTGGTAGGTCATATTATCTTACATCAGGGGGGTATGGACTCGAAAACAATGGATATAGAGGGAAGTCGGTAGATGATATAGGATGAGGGATTGGTGGTAGAAGAAAGAGGAAGGTGGTCCTCTTAATAGGTAGTAGTGACACTCAAAACATTGGGTGTCATAGTTAAAAAAAAATAAAAAAATCCTCGACCAGTGCAAGATCCAGATTAGGGGTATGGCTGTAGCATCCAACTTCACGGGGCTTTTCGATTGGGATGAATGATGTGGTATGTAACTTTTGTTCGGGACTAGAACCCATGAACTCTACATGGGTAAATGCTCTTTATGAATCGTTTAAATGATTGGGAGTTTAAATTTATATTTGATGGGTGGATCTACACTGAAGGTCATGTTAGAGGACATATATGTCTCCTAGGATTGTGGGCCACATAATGTTCCCCCTTAACCATTAAAAGGGGATTATCCAAAATAATAATAATAAACTATGGACGTCATGATTTTAGGTTGAGAGATGAAAATGAAAGGAAAACTTTTAGCCAATATAAATAATAGATTATAAGAAAATACATGATATTTATGAAAGATATTTCATATAATTTAATCATCATAAATTTAACTATAAACAACCTCAAGTAATATTATGATTATAACATAAAATTCTTACCACCTTGGTAAATTTTGAATCCTAACCCCCATTAAAGAAAAAAATTCAAATAATACTTTGAATACCACTAATAAAAATAGGATCATGATATAACATTATAAAGGGGTAGTATATACAATATATTAAAAAATAAGTTGTGAATATGGATTATGTCACATAAAAATAAAAGTGAGATGAGAAACTCTTACCTTATGTCTTACTTCATTTTTAAGTACTCAAACATATTGTGTAATAAAATTAGATTTATTATAATTATATAAAATAAGCTTATATATACTTATAATTTCACATGTGGTCCACTTATAACATTTGAACAACCTTTTATTAATAATTCTTTATTAATTTCATGTTTTTTATGTTTTGAATTTTTCTTTTTTTCTTGTATGTTTCAGTTAGTTAGTTTGGATAATTGTATCTTGATCATTGTTTCATAGATTCAATAATCATATTCATGGTTTCAATGTTATATTAATTCAGTATATATATATTTATAACCATACATGATAGGTGGTAATATAAAATTGAAATACATTGTTCATGGAGATGGTACTCCGTATGTATTCATGAATATTGTTTCCTAATGAAAACAACAAAATCAAGGTAAATAATATTCAATCATAATTAAATAATTATAATATTATATGTTCATTAAATTCATCATTGTTTTCATCCATTTTAGGTATTGATGTAAAATGAATCTCGTTAGTGTGTAAAGACGGGAATTTATACGTACACACGAGTGATAATTTTGTTTTCCATTTGATGGTGTTATAAAACGGTAGATTATACATTTACATTATAGAATAATAATAATATAACAATAATAATCATATGTAAACATTAAATCAACCATAATAACCATCCATGAATGGTGGTGATAAAAATTGAAATATTTTTCTGTGTAGAGGCAGTAGTCCACACCAATAAATGAACGATACTTCCATTTCTCTATTGTTGGAAAAAAGAAAATGAATAAAGATTGTGTAATCAAAATAATGACATCTTAGTATATTGAAGATACTTATGTTATTTTATCATCATTGTATGAATATAATTTTAAGAGGTAAAAGAAGAAATAATATGATAGAACACTATTTAGGGTTATACCTCTTCTTTGAGAATCCTCCATTAGATTTTCCCATATGGACATTTTGGTTGGTATTCTAATAAGAAAATTACCCATATAATGTATCTATTGAATTTTATGAGATATTATAGTGGGGGTTTCAAGAAAATATCTCAATAAGTGTGAATAATTGATGAGAGGTTGTATTATTTTATAAGAGGGGAAAAGGTCACACTTGTAATTTTTATGAACATTAAGATATAATAAATATGATAATCATATAAAGTGGAACCAAATAGATATTATAAGGCCCCGACCTTAAACCTTACTTAATATTGAATTAAATGAATAATTCACATTGAGGATCTTTTCAGGTTTAGAGTTTTAGAGAATTAGAACATAACTATTACATCTCAAAAGATTACAAAATAGACACTTCTACTAAGTATCCATAATAATAAAAACTCTTAAAAAGAAAAGTGTCTAGTTCCATGTTTTATATAGCATGACATTCCCTTGATCCCATCCTTGACCTTATTCCACATTACGTCCTGTGAAAACATTTCAAAAAAACTTAGGGGGAGCATAAAAAGCTCAGTAAGGGATACAGAAAGAGTGAAAACTGTTAGTTTTTCAAACATCAAGTAAACCATATATACTCTATCAAAGTAATACCTTCACCTTCATGAAGTACTAAAAACTCTTCACTGAACAAAGTATCATTACTTACCTTTTTGTTACCAAAGGATTACCATAAAACCCATAAAAAGAACACATAACATATATAAAGGTAACTTGGGACATAAACATACTTAAGTGGAATAACCATACGGTCGACTTCCACACATATCACTTAATGGAATAGCCATATGGCCAATTTCCATACATACTTAATCGAATAGCCATACGGCCGACATCCATACCCAATGCATTGGAGGTTATAACGTAACCACCCGTCCTAGTATTCACAGCACCACCCGTCATATGGTTTATAACGTAACCACCTGTTAAAATGTCCAGGTACCAATATAAAATCATAAAACATAAAACCAATATAAATTAATGATAAAATTTCCACATTTCAATCACATTATATATCATAAATATATTGACATAATATAATCCTTTATCAAAACCATTTTCAATACCAAAATACATAAAAGAGTATATGGTATTTATTTTATTCTAAAAACATTACGGCTTGTTGAGGAAGCCAAAGACCAAATAATACTCGCAGCGGCAGAAAAGGTCATTGTCGCCACGTATGTTAAAAGAAAAATTCATTTTTGTCGTTTTGTAAAACGCTTCGTAGAAAAAGATTCCTTTTGTTTAAAGTAAAAGTCAAAGGGGTTTATACACCGTATAAAAGAAAGTTGTGTATAAAACGAAATATGCCTCAATGAAAGGAGATTGAGACGAAGTCCCTTACCTCGGGTCCGACTTGACTCGATCGTTCTTTAACGTCCTGAATAATAAACTTGAGTTAATTTATACTTGATTAAGAACCTTTTTAAAGTTCATTATTCCCTTTATATCACTTATTTCCATGTTATAAACATTATGTAACCATTTAAGTTAATGATGTTTGTTTTGTCAATATTTGGTTCTTAAGTCGAAAGTGGACTTCTTACAATTACATGTTGTTCGTGTGGTAAAAGGTTCTTTATATCCATAATGCCATTCCTGATTTGGATAACATATATATCATATATATCCATCATATACATGTATTCATAATATTACATAATCATTTAGAGGTAAGAAATGAAATGCATCGTTCATGGAGACGGTAAGCCGTACGTACGCATGAACGCTACTTTCATTTCTATTTCGTATTTTATAGAATGGAATCATAATGATATAAGAGTATATTATAATTCCAGTATAATAAAATATATAATATCATTAACTTTATCCTTTACACATCCCACATATGGTATTAACGAATCAAATCACTTTCAGGGGGCAGTAGTCCGCACTTCCTAAAATGAAGATATCATGTTTACCCATAATGGAAACAATAATGGTATGACATAAATGAAAAATACAGAAGCTTAAGGAAAGAATAAAAATATTATATATCATATATAAAAATAGTGACATCATAATGGCCACCTTTGATGGTGTTAAATGAGTGTTGAACAATCATCGTTTCGGGAGGCAGCATTTCACCATCCACGGAAACCATATGTTCTTTAACCATTTGATGTAGTTTTGTGAGAGTGTAGCTTGAATAAATCTTATAAAAACATCCTATTATATTGAATATACTTGTTTTGTTACAAAAGAAGTAAATAAAAAGAGTTTAGGGGGTTGGAGGAGCAAAATAAAACAAATGAACAAGAGAGAATGGATTACCTTTAAAAGTGTAACTCCTTTTGATTTGAGCCTAAAGGCTTACTTTGAAAGGATTCTGCCCAAAGGGAATCCTCTAGGATGAGGAGAGGGATGTGGAGAGAGTAAATGGGCAGGGGAAGGCAGATCCAAAGGCTTTAGGTGTGTGTGAGATGAGGTAGAGGTGGGGGCCTTTTATAAGAGGAGAGGAGGGGAACTTTTGGAAAGTAAAGCAATATTACTTTATATGAAAATGTGTTTCGGTTTTAAAATGTCCCACATTGATATAATTCGTGTATAATGTGATAGGGGTTCGAAATCCACCCATACAATAAGTTTTGGACATGTTTAGTTCATAGATTTTACATTATCTTTCCATTTTATTTAAATCGCCAAATAATGATGTTATTGATGCATCATTATTATGTCATAAATAATTTAATTTATTTAATGTCTAAAAATTATAAAAAAATTAAAATGATGTAGGAAATATTTTTATCTTTCCAATGACTATTTATAATCAAAAATCTGATCATTATAACCCCATGTAAAAATTGTTTTTATAAACCATATGATTTTTGTGTCATTTTTACTTTTACATTAAATAAAAAGTTATTTATGTCATTTCCCAACCAATGTGGCTCCATGGGATCCCCAAGTTGACCCATGGATTTTCTTGGTCGGCCATGACACAACCAATGAGGGTAGGACATGTGTCAAGCTCATATTAGTTTATTAAAGCATTATTTTTACCTTAAACTACAATAATTACCACTAATCGCGATTAAAAACTTAATAAGTTACTATTCACCATAAAAAATATTTTTATCCCATTGAACCACATTTTACTTCTTAATGACAACCATTCATGTCGGATTTTTTAAATTCAAAACACAAATATGGAAAAATTTCATTTAAACGGAAAAATCAGTTTTTATAAGTACACTTAGTGGTTTCACTATTCATCAAAAATTGAAGTTTTTCAGAAAAATCCCAAAAATTCACCATAAGCTATATTTGATATTCTGAATTCAAAAACGAAGTCCATTTTACAAAATTCACAAAATATATGTTTCATTAATTAATTTAATAATTAATTCCCGCTGTAAGAGCAAATAGCGTGTTTTTATGAAACAATAAGTATCAAAATGTTGACACTAGTTTAAGTCCGATTTCAAAGTGAAATGAATTCCAATGACCACTATTGGATTTAATGGTAAAAATATTTTCTAATTTCAATTTAAAAAAAATTCAAAATATAATCTAATCATATAAATAAATTAGATTGAAAAGAGTTTTTGAATTAAAATACAACATTTTACACTATTCATTAAAAAAAAGAACTTTATCGGAAAGATACCAAAAATTTACACAAAGTAAATTTTGATGTCCCGATTCTAAAGAAGAGTTATTTTTGGTCCAATAGAATTTATAATATTGATCAAAACTGTATTTAATGACGGTTCGCCGTCAAAAGGTGATAAGTGAACCCTTAGTGAAAATTAGGGTATAAATGCCTAAAATTGAACTCTTTCCGTATTTTAAGCCTTTATCTTTTATTGGGTAAATTTAAAAACATTTAAAAACATATATAATCATATTTTAGTTATTTTTATCCATTCTTGCCAGTACAAAGGCTACTTGTTAACTAGCTTTTAAAATAATATTATTTTATTACTTGTGTGCAACGTAAGTTTTCGAAGAAACTCATCGTTGCGTATCGAGTACGCTATCGAACGTAGAAACCCCTTTTAATTAAAATTAATATTTAATTCGTAAATATTAATAAATATGAAAATTCTTTATTCTTTAATTACCTGGGATGTTACATCCTTTCCCCCTTTTGGGAATTGCGTCCTCCCAATTTTATTCACTTATCAAAATAAGTGGGGGTATTTATCCCTCATAGAATTTTCAGATTCCCATGTTGCCTCTTCAATCACATGGTTTTTCCACAAAACCTTTACCTGATGAATCACCTTATTCCGTAACACCTGCTCCCTGTGGTCAAGAATCTGGACTGGTTGTTCTTCATAAGATAGGTTCTCCTCTAGCTGAACTACCTCTGGACTCAAAACATGAGATGGATTTGGCATATACTTCCTCAACATTGAAACATGAAAAACATTGTGTACCTGAGATAAACTCGGAGGTAAAGCCACTCGGTAAGCAACTGATCCAACTTTCTCCAGAATTTCATATGGTCCAATAAACCTTGGACTCAGCTTTCCTTTCTTACCAAATATCATCACACTTTTCCAAGGAGAAAACTTGAGAAAAACATGATCACCTACCTCGAAAGATAGATCCTTCCTCCGGTTATCCGCATAACTCTCCTGCCTGCTCTGAGCTGTTCTCATGTGCTTCTGAATCAACTGAACGTTTTCTGCCATCTCTTTTAACAATTCTGGTCCCATAAGCTTCCTTCCACCCACTTCATCCCAAAATGCTGGAGTTCGACACCGCTTCCCATATAATGCCTCAAATGGTGCCATTTGTATACTGGAATGAAAGCTGTTATTATAAGAAAACTCAACCAAAGAAAGATGTTGGTCCCAACATCCCTGATAATCCATAGAACAAGCTCGTAGCATATCCTCCAAGGTCTGAATTGTTCGTTCTGACTTCCCAACTGATTGAGGATGAAAATATGTACTAAAATTTAATTCAGTACCCAACGACTTCTAAAGGCCTTTCCAAAAGTTAGATGTGAACCTGGGATCACGATCAGATACAATAGAGAGGGGAACTCCATGTAACCTGACTATCTATTTAAGATACAAACGGTAAAGTTGATCTAGGTAAAAAGTATCTCATATAGCAAGGAAATGAGCAGATTTAGTCAAGCGATCAACAATAACCCAGATTGCATTATTACCTCGAGATGTCCTCAGTAATCCCACAACAAAGTCCATGGATATGTTTTCCCATTTCCACTCTGGCACTGGTAAAGGCTGAAGTATCCCTTTAGGTAACTGTCGCTCTGCTTTAACCTGCTGACAAGTCAAACACTTCACAGTAAAATTAGCAATATCTTTTTTCATTCCATCCCACCAGTAATACTCTCGCAGATCTCTGTACATCTTAGTACTGCCAGGATGAACTGAAAACGGGGAACTATGAGCCTCACATAACAACTCATTCTTCAACTGTGAATCACAAGGCACACATAATCTCTTCCCAAACCTCAAAACACAATCATTATCAATGTTGAATTCAGGAAACTTACCTTTCTGAACCAGTTTGACCTTTTTCTGCAACTCACTGTCTTGCTTCTATGCTTGCTTGATTCTGTCTGATAGAGAAGATTTCACTGATACCTGAAACAAAATAGAAGAACATCCTGTACCAACAACTTCTATTCCAAAGTTCATCAAATCATTAACCAAAGGATCACGTTCCAAACGCAACATTGCTAATGAAGCATTACTTTTTCGAGTCAATGCATCAGCCACTTTATTTGCTTTTCTCGGATGTAAATGAATTGTACAATCATAATCCTTGATTAATTCCAGCCATCTCTTCTGTCTCATGTTCAATTATTTCTGAGTGAATATATACTTTAAACTTTTGTGATCAGTATATATTTCACACTTTACTCCATACAAATGATGCCTCCAAATTTTTAAAGCAAAGACAACAGCAGCTAATTCCAAATCATGTGTAAGGTAATTTACCTCATGAGTTTTCAACTGTCGTGAAGCATAAGCAATTACATGATCATTCTGCATAAGGACACAGCCAAGTCCCTTCAACGAAGCATCACTGTATATAACAAACTCACCATTCTTGGAAGGAAGTGCCAAAACTGGAGCATTCACCAATCTTCTCTTCAACTCCTGAAAACAATCATAACATTATTTTGTCCAGATGAACTCAACACCCTTACGAGTTAGCTTAGTCATTGGACTAGATAACCATGAAAATTTTCAACAAACCTTCAGTAGTAACCTCCCAAACCAAGAAAACTACGGCTCTCGGTTACATTTGTGGGTCTTGGCCATTCTTCAACAACTTTTGTTTTAGTAGGATCAACAGTTATGCCATCTTTTGAAACAATGTGACCTAGGAAAGAAATTTTTTGTAACCAAAACTCACACTTGCTAAATTTTCCATATAGTTTCTTTTCTTTTAAGGTTTTCAAGATAACCCTTAAATGACTTTCATGCTCCTCTTTACTTTTAGAAAACACCAAAATATCATCGATGAAAACAACCACAAACTTATCCAAGAACTCATGGAAAATTCTATTTATAAGGTCCATGAATACAGCAGGTGCATTGGTTAACCCAAAAGGCATAACTAAAAATTCATAATGGTCATATCTAGTACGGAACGCAGTCTTCGGAACGTCTCCTTCTTTTACTTTCAACTGATGGTACCCCGACCTCAAGTCAATCTTTGAAAAATACTGAGCTCCATGGAGCTGATCAAACAAATCATCGATATAAGGCAAAGGATACTTGTTATTAACAGTAATATTATTCAAGGCTCTATAATCAATGAAAAGTCTCATTGATCCATCTTTCTTTTTAACAAACAAGATAGGAGCACCCCATGTTGATGTGCTAGGTCGAATGAAACCTTTATCTAATAACTCCTTCAATTGTTTCTTTAACTCTAAAAGTTCAACTTGAGACATTCAATAAGGGGGTTTTGAAATTGGATTAGAATCAGGAACTAAGTCAAGAGTAAATTCAACTTCCCGATCATGAATAATACCAGGCAACTCATCAGGAAAAACATCAAGATACTCATTTACCACTGGAACATCATTAATCTGAATAGTTCCTTTATTTTCAACAATATGTGCAAGGTAACATTCATTTCCATCTTTTACTAGTTTCTCAACTTCATGATATGTTATCAAAATCAAGGGTTCATTCTTGTACACAAACTGAAAATCTTTCTGAAAAGAAACCATTTTAGCTCTGCAGTCAATCTTAGCATGATAAACAGAAAGCCAATCCATGCCCAAAATAACATCAAACTCTACTAGAGGCAAAACAATAAGGTTTTCTGGTAGATTCTTTCCACATACAAGGATAGAAAGGTTATTATAATTCCTTTTTGTCTCAACGTTCCCTCCGGGTGTTTTTACCATAAGTTCAGGATTCATATCTTGATATGGAATTTCCAATTTACTAGAAATCTTCTCAGAAATGAAAGAGTGTGTAGAACCTGAATCAAACAACACATTGGAATAATCTGAACAAACAAACAGTGTACCTGATACCACTTCATTCGATGGCCCAACATCTGCTGAAGTTGTTGCAAAGGATTTCACCACCCCTTTCTGCTTGTAGTCTGGCTGCATTCCCCCAGTTGAGTTCTTCGTTGGACACTCGTTTTCATAATGACCCATTTCATTACACTTAAAACATCTTACCATTGGCTTTTCATTGCCTTCTTGATCATCTTCCTTACAGTTACGAGCAATATGACCAGACTTACCACACTGAAAGAACTTACCAGACTTGGATAAACATTATCCAGGATTCATTTTACCACACTTCTTACAGGATGGATATTTGGTTTTCTTATCTCCTTGCTTCTTTGATGAATTCTCCCCCTTTACCTGCCAACTAGACCTCTTATTCTGTTGTTTGTCATAGAACACCTGGTCATCGGCAAACTCCATTTCCACCTTCTCTGCACATCGAACAAGTTTTTCATAACTTTTGAACTCACGAGAAGCTAAAGAACTTCGATACTTTGGCTTTAACCCTGAGTAAAAACAGTTTATTTTACTATCAAGATCTTGTATGAAGTTTGGAGCATACCTTGCCAATCGAGTGAACTTTGCTTCATAAGCAGCCACTGAATCATCCTCCTGCCTCAATTCTAGGAACTATTTTTCCATCCTAAGACGAACCACCATAGGAAAATATTTCTCAAGAAACATACCTTTGAATTAGTCCTAGTGAAGATCCTCAATCTCATCACTATCCCTGATATTTTTCACCATCGACCACCACTGATCAGCATCACCATCAAAACGGTAAACAGCAAGACTAACCTTTTGATGTTCTGAACACCCCATGACATCAAAAATCTTCTCCAGTGCTTTAATCCACCCTTCAGCTTGCACAGGGTCAGATGATCCTCTGAATGATGGGGGATGTTGCCTCATGAAATGTTCCACCACTGACATGTTCCTCTGCGGTTGATCTGGCTGATCTCGTGCATGGATACCACCACCATTTATAGCCTGAGTCAACTGTGACATCAATGCAACAAACTATTCAGTTCCAATTCCGAAAATCTCAGGTTGCTGATTTGGAAGGTCGTATTCCTCCAGATGTCGTCCCAACATAGTTTCTTTGTTTCCTCTGCGGAAAACCATTCTGAACACAGAAATATCTTAGACGAAGAAACATGGTAATCCGTAAATGCTATATCATTTCAATCATATTATAATTTTTCTAACTCCTAAAGTTGTCTAAACCGACCTTTGATACCAACTATAAGGCCCCGACCTTAAACCTTACTTAATATTGAATTAAATGAATAATTCACATTGATGATCTTTTCAGGTTTAGAGTTTTAGAGAATTAGAACATAACTATTACATCTCAATAGATTACAAAGTAGACACTTCTACTAAGTATCCATAATAAAAAAACTCTTAAAAAGAAACGTGTCTAGTTCCATGTTTTATATAGCATGACATTCCCTTGATCCCATCCTTGACCTTATTCCACATTAAGTCCTGTGAAAACATTTCAAAAAAACTTGGGGTGAGCATAAAAAGATCAGTAAGGGATACAGAAAGAGTAAAAACTGTTAGTTTTTCAAACATCAAGTAAACCAAATATACTCTATCAAAGTAATACCTTCACCTTCATGAAGTAGTAAAAACTCTTCACTGAACAAAGTATCATTACATACTTTTTTGTAACCAAAGGATTACCATAAAACCCATAAAAAGAACACATAACATATATAAAGGTATCTTGGGACATAAACATACTTAAGTGGAATAACCATACGGTCGACTTCCACACATATCACTTAATGGAATAGCCATATGGCCAATTTCTATACATACTTAATGGAATAGCCATACGGCCGACTTCCATACCCAATGAATTGGAGGTTATAACATAACCACCCGTCCTGGTATTCACAGCACCACCCGTCATATGGTTTATAACGTAACCACCCGTTAAAATGTCCACGTACCAATATAAAATCATAAAAGATAAAACCAATATAAAGGAATGATAACATTTCCACATTTCAATCACAATATATATCATAAATATATTGACATAATAGAATCCTTTATCAAAACCATTTTCAATACCAAAATACATAAAAGAGTATATGGTATTTATTTTATTCTAAAAACATTACGGCTTGTTGAGGAAGCCAATGACCAAATAATACTCGCGGCGGCGGAAAAGGTCGTTGTCGCCACGTACGTTAAAAGAGACATTCCTTTTTTTCGTTTTGTAAAACGCTTCGTAGAAAAAGATTCCATTTGTATAAAAGTAAAAGTCAAAGGGGATTAAACACCGTATAAAAGAAAGTTGTGTATAAAACAAAATATGCCTCAATGAAAGGAGATTGATACGAAGTCCCTTAACTCAGGTCCGACTTGACTCGATCGTTCTTTAATGTCCTGAATAATAAACTTGAGTTAATTTATACTTGATTAAGAACCTTTTTAAAGTTAATTATTCCTTTTATATCACTTATTTCCATGTTATAAACATTATGTAACCATTTAAGTTAATGATGTTTGTTTTGTCAATATTTGGTTCTTAAGTCGAAAGTGGACTTCTTACAATTACATGTTGTTCGTGTGGTCAAAGGTTCTTTATATCCAGAATGCCATTCCCGATTTGGATAACAAATATATCATATATATCCAGCAAATAAATGTATTCATAATATTACATAATCATTTAGAGGTAAGAAATGAAATGCACCGTTCATGGAGACGGTAGTCCGTACGTACGAATGAACGCTACTTTCATTTCTATTTCATATTTTATAGAATGGAATCATAATGATATAAGAGTATATTATAATTCCAGTATAATAACATATATAATATCATTAACTTTATCCTTTACACATCCCACATATGGTATTAACGAATCAAATCACTTTCAGGGGGCGGTAGTCCGCACTTCCTAAAATGAAGATATCGTGTTTACCCATAATGGAAACAATAATGGTATGCCATAAATGAAAAATACAGAAGCTTAAGGAAATAATAAACATATTATATATCATATATAAAAATAGTGACATCATAATGTCCACCTTTGAAGGTGTTAAATGAGTATTGAACAATCATCGTTTCGGGAGGCAGAATTTCGCCATCCACGGAAACTGTATGTTCTTTAACCATTTGATGTTGTTTTGTGAGAGTGTAGCTCGAATAAATATTATAACAACATCCAAGTATATTGAAGATACTGGTTTTGTTACAAAAGAAGTAAATAAAAAGAGTTTAGGGGGTTGGAGAAGCAAAATAAAACAAATGAACAAGAGAGAATGAATTACCTTTAAAGGTGTAACTCCTTTTGATTTGAGCCTAATGGCTTCCTTTGAAAGAATTCTTCCCAAATGGAATACTCTAGGATTAGGAGAGATATGTGGAGAGAGTAAATGGGCAGGGGATGGCCGATCCAAAGGCTTGTGGTGTGTGTGAAATGAGGTAGAGGTGGGGGCCTTTTATAAGAGGAGAGGAGGGTAACTTTTGGAAAGTAAAGCAATATTACTTTATTTGAAAATGTGTTTCGGTTTTAAAAGGTCCCACATTGATATAATTCGTGTATAAGGTGATAGGGGTTCTAAATCAACCCATCCAATAAGTTTTGGACATGTGTAGTTCATAGATTTTACATTATCTTTCCATTTTATTTAAATCGTCAAATAATGATGTCATCGCTGCATCATTATTATGTCATAAATAATTTAATTTATTTAATGTCTAAAAATTATAGAAAAATTACTATGATGTAGGAAATCTTTTTATATTTCCAATGACCATTTATAATAAAAAATCTGATCATTATAACCCCATGTAAAAATTGTTTTCCTAAACCATATGATTTTTGTGTCATTTTTACATGTACATTAAATAAAAAGTTATTTATGTCATTACCAAACCAATGTGGCTCCATGGGGTCCACAATTGACCCATGGCTTGTCTTGGTCGGCCATGACACAACCAATGAGGGTAAGACATGTGTCAAGCTCATCTTATTTTATTAAAGCATTATTTTTACCATAAACTACACTAATTACCACTAATCGTGATTAAAAACTTAATAAGTTACTATTCACCAAAAAAATTATTTTTATCCCATTGAACCACATTTTACTTCTTAATGACAACCATGTATGTCGGATTTTTGAAATTCAAAACACAAATATGGAAAAATTTCATTTAAACGGAAAAATCAGTTTTTATAAGTACCACTTAGTGGTTTCACTATTCATCAAAAATTGATGTTTTTTAGAAAAATCCCAAAAATTCACCATAAGCTATATTTGATATTCTGAATTCAAAAATGAAGTCCATTTTACAAAATTCACAACATATAAGTTGAATTAATTAATTTAATAATTAATTCCCGCTGTCAGAGCAAATAGCGTGTTTTTATGAAACAATAAGTATCAAAAGATTGACACTAGTTTAAGTCCGATTTCAAAGTGAAATTAATTCCAATGACCGCTATTGGATTTAATGGTAAAAATATTTTCTAATTTCACTTTAAAACCAATTCAAAAGATAATCTAATCATATAAATAAATTAGATTAAAAAGAGGTTTTGAATTAAAATACAACATTTTACACTATTCATTAAAAAAAGAACTTTATCAGAAAGATACCAAAAATTTACACAAAGTAAATTTTGATGTCCCGATTCTAAAGAAGAATTATTTTTGGTCCAATAGAATTTATAAGATTGATCAAAACTATATTTAATGATGGTTCGCTGTCAAAAGGTGATAAGTGAACCCTTAGTGAAAATTAGGGTATAAATGCCTAAAATTGAACTCTTTCCGTATTTTAAGCCTTTATCTTTTATTTGGTAAATGTAAAAACATTTAAAAACATATATAATCATATTTTAGTTATTTATATCCATTCCCGCCAGTACAACAGCTACTTGTTAACTAACTTTTAAAATAATATTATTTTATTACTTGAGTGCAACGTAAGTTTTCAAAGAAACTCATCGTTGCGTATCGAGTACGCTATCGAACGTAGAAACCCCTTTTTATTAAAATTAATATTTAATTCATAAATATTAATAAATATGAAAATTCTTTATTCTTTAATTACCTGGGATGTTACATCCTTCCCCCCTTTTGGGAATTGCGTCCTCGCAATTTTATTCACTTATCAAAATAAGTGGGGGTATTTATCCCTCATAGCATTTTCAGATTCCCAAGTTGCCTCTACAATCACATGGTTTTTCCACAAAACCTTTACCTGATGAATCACCTTATTCCGTAACACCTGCTCCCTGTGGTCAAGAATCTGGACTGGTTGTTCTTCATAAGATAGGTTCTCCTCCAGCTGAACTACCTCTGGACTCAAAACATGAGATGGATCTGGCATATACTTCCTCAACATTGAAACATGAAAAACATTGTGTACCTGAGATAAACTCGGAGGTAAAGCCACTCAGTAAGCAACTGATCCAACTTTCTCCAGAATTTCATATGGTCCAATAAACCTTGGACTAAGATTTCCTTTCTTACCAAATCTCATCACACTTTTCAAAGGAGAAACCTTGAGAAAAACATGATCACCTACCTCAAAAGATAGATCCTTCCTCTGGTTATCTGCATAACTCTTCTGCCTGCTCTGAGCTGTTCTCATGTGCTTCTGAATCAACTGAACTTTTTCTGCCATCTCTTCTACCAATTCTGGTCCCATCAGCTTCCTTCCACCCACTTCATCCCAAAATGCTGGAGTTCGACACCGCTTCCCATATAATGCCTCAAATGGTGCCATCTGTATACTGGAATGAAAGCTGTTATTATAAGAAAACTCAACCAAAGAAAGATGTTGTTCCCAACTTCCCTGATAATCCATCGAACAAGCTCGTTGCATATCTTCCAAGGTCTGAATTGTTCGTTCTGACTTCCCATCTGATTGAGGATGAAAAGATGTACTAAAATTTAATTCAGTACCCAACGACTTCTGAAGGCCTTTCCAAAAGTTAGATGTGAACCTGGGATCACGATCAGATACAATGGAGAGGGGAAATCCATGTAACCTGACTATCTCTTTAAGATAAAAACGGGAAAGTTGATCTAGGGAAAAAGTATCTCGTATAGCAAGGAAATGAGCAGATTTAGTCAAGCGATCAACAATAACCCAGATTGCATTATTACCTCGAGATGTCCTCGGTAATCCCACAACAAAGTCCATGGATATGTTTTCCCATTTCCACTCTGGCACTGGTAAAGGCTGAAGCATCCCTTTAGGTAACTGCCGCTCTGCTTTAACCTGCTGACAAGTGAAACACTTCACAGTAAAATCAGCAATATCTCTTTTCATTCCATCCCACCAGTAATACTCCCACAGATCTCTGTACATCTTAGTACTGCCAGGATGAACTGAAAACGGGGAACTATGAGCCTCACATAACAACTCATTCTTCAACTGTGAATCAGAAGGCACACATAATCTATTACCAAACCTCAAAACACAATCATTATCAATGTTGAATTCAGGCAACTTACCTTTCTGAACCAGCTCTACCTTTTTCTGCAACTCATAGTATTGCTTCTGTGCTTGCTTGATTCTGTCTGATAGAGAATATTTCACTGATACCTGAAACAAAATAGAAGAACATCATGTACCAACAACTTCTATTCCAAAGTTCATCAAATCTTTAACCAAAGGATCATGTTCCAAACGCAGCATTGCTAATGAAGCATTAATTTTTCGACTCAAAACATCAGCCACTTTTTTTGCTTTTCCCGGATGGTAATGAATTGTACAATCATAATCCTTGATTAATTCCAGCCATCTCCTCTGTCTCATGTTCAATTTTTTCTGAGTGAATATATACTTTAAACTTTTGTGATCAGTATATATTTCACACTTTACTCCATACAAATGATGCCTCCAAATTTTTAAAGCAAAGACAACAGCAGCTAATTCCAAATCATGTGTAGGGTAATTTACCTCATGAGTTTTCAACTGTCGTGAAGCATAAGCAATTACCTGATCATTCTGCATAAGGACACAGCCAAGTCCCTTCAACGAAGCATCACTGTATATAACAAACTCACCATTCCTGGAAGGAAGTTCCAAAACTGGAGCATTCACCAATCTTCTCTTCAACTCCTGAAAACAATCATCACATTCTTTTGTCCAGATGAACTTAACACCCTTACGAGTTAGCTTAGTCATTGGACTAGATAACCGTGAAAAATTTTCAACAAACCTTCGGTATTAACCTGCCAAACCAAGAAAACTACGGATCTCGGTTACATTTGTGGGTCTTGGCCATTCTTCAACAACTTTTGTTTTAGTAGGATCAACAGTTGTGCCATCTTTTGAAACAATGTGACCTAGGAAAAAAATTTGTTGTAACCAAAACTCACACTTGATGAATTTTCCATATAGTTTCTTTTCTTTTAAGGTTTGCAAGATAACCCTTAATTGAATTTCATTCTCCTCTTTACTTTTAGAAAACACCAAAATATCATCGATGAAAACAACCACAAACTTATCCAAGAACTCATGGAAAATTCTATTCATAAGGTCCATGAATACAGCAGGTGCATTGGTTAACCCAAAAGGCATAACTACAAATTCATAATGGCCATATCTAGTACGGAACGCTGTCTTCGGAACGTCTCCGTCTTTTACTTTCAACTGATGGTAACCCGACCTCAAGTCAAATCTTCGAAAAATACTGAGCTCCCTGGAGCTGATCAAACAAATCATCGATATGAGGCAAAGGATACTTGTTCTTAACAGTAATATTATTCAAGGCTCTATAATCAATGAAAAGTCTCATTGGTCCATCTTTCTTTTTAACATACAAGACAGGAGCACCCCATGGTGATGTGCTAGGTCGAATGAAACCTTTATCTAATAACTCATGCAATTGTTTCTTTAACTCTAAAAGTTCAACATGAGCCATTCAATAAGGGGGTTTTGAAATTGGCTTAGAATCATAAATAAAGTCAACAGCAAATTCAACTTCCCGATCATGAATAATACCAGGCAACTCATCAGGAAAAACATCAAGATAATCATTTACCACTGGCACATCATTAATCTGAACAGTTCCTTTATTTTCAATAATATGTGCAAGGTAACATTCATTTCCATCTTTTACTAGTTTCTCAACTTCATGATATGTTATCAAAATCAAGGGTTCATTCTTGTACACAAACTGAAAATCTTTCTGAAAATAAACCATTTTAGCTCTGCAGTCAATCTTAGCATGATAAACAGAAAGACAATCCATGCCCAAAATAACATCAAACTCTACTAGAGGAAAAACAATAAGGTTTGCTGGTAGATTCTTTCCACACACAAGGATAGGAAGGTTCTTATAATTCCTTTTTGTCTCAACGTTCCCTCCGGGTGTTTTTACCATAAGTTCAGGATTCATATCTTGATATGGAATTTCCAATTTACTAGAAAACTTCTCAGAAATGAAAGAGTGTATAGACCCTGAATCAAACAACACATTGGCATAATCTGAACAAACAAACAGTGTACCTGATACCACTTAATTTGATGGCCCAACATCTGCTGAAGTTGTTGCAAAGGATTTCACCACCCCTTTCTGCTTGTAGTCTGGTTGCATTCCCCCAGTTGAGTTCTTCGTTGGACACTCATTTGCATAATGACCCATTTCATTACACTTAAAACATCTTACCATTGGCTTTTCATTGCCTTCTTGATCATCTTCTTTACAGTTGAGAGCAATATGACCAGACTTACCACACTGAAAGCACTTACCAGACTTTGATAAACATTCTCCAGGATGCATTTTAGCACACTTCTCATAGGATGGATATTTGGTTTTCTTACCTCCTTTCTTCTTTGATGAATTATTCCCCTTTTCCTGCCAACAAGACCTCTTATTCTGTTGTTTGTCATAGAACACCTGATCATCGGCAAACTCCATTTCCACCTTCTCCTCACATCGAACAAGTTTTTCATAACTTCTGAACTCACGAGAAGCTAAAGCCCTTCGATACTTTGGCTTTAACCCTGAGTAAAAATGGTTTATTTTACTATCAAGATCTCGTATGAAGTTTGGAGCATACCTTGTCAATCGAGTGAACTTTGCTTCATAAGCAGCCACTGAATCATCCTCCTACCTCAATTCTAGGAACTATTTTTCCATCCTAAGATGAACCACCTTAGGAAAATATTTCTCAAGAAACATACCTTTGAATTCGTCCTAGTGAAGATCCTCAATCTCATCACTATCCCTGATATTTTTCACCATCGACCACCATTGATCAGCTTCACCTTCAAAACGGTAAACAGCAAGACTAACCTTTTGATGTTCTGAACACCCCATGACATCAAAAATCTTCTCCAGTGCATTAATCCACCCTTCAGCTTGCACAGGGTCAGATGATCCTCTGAATGATGGGGGATGTTTCCTCATGAAATGTTCCACCACTGACATGTTCCTCTGCGGTTGATCTGGCTGATCTCGTGCATGGATACCACCACTATTTATAGCCTGAGTCAACTGTGCCATCACTGCAACAAACTGTTCAGTTCCAATTCCGACCATCTCAGGTCGCTGATTTGGAAGGTCGTCTTCCTCCCGATGTCTTCCCAACATAGTTTCTTTGTTTCCTCTGCGGAAAACCATTCTGAACACAGAAATATCTTAGGCAAAGCAACATGGTAATCCGTAAATGCTATATCATTTCAATCATATTATAATTTTTCTAACTCTTAAAGTTGTCTAAACCGACCTTTGATACCAACTATATGGCCCCGACCTTAAACCTTACTTAATATTGAATTAAATGAATAATTCACATTGAGGATCTTTTCAGGTTTAGAGTTTTAGAGAATTAGAACATAACTATTACGTCTCAAAAGATTACAAAGTAGACACTTCTACTAAGTATCCATAATAAAAAAACACTTAAAAAGAAACGTGTCTAGTTCCATGTTTTATATAGCATGACATTCCCTTGATCTCATCCTTGACCTTATTCCACATTAAGTCCTGTGAAAACATTTCAATAAAACTTGGGGTGAGCATAAAAAGCTCAGTAAGGGATACAGAAAGAGTGAAAACTGTTAGTTTTTCAAACATCAAGTAAACCATACATACTCTATCAAATTAATACCTTCACCTTCATGAAGTAGTAAAAACTCTTCACTGAACAAAGTATCATTACTTACCTTTTTGTAACCAAAGGATTACCATAAAACCCATAAAAAGAACACATAACATATATAAAAGTAACTTGGGACATAAAAATACTTAAGTGGAATAACCATACGGTCGACTTCCACACATATCACTTAATGGAATAGCCATACGGCCAATTTCCATACATAATTAATGAAATACCCATACGGCCGAATTCCATACCCAAGGCATTGGAGGTTATAACGTAACCACCCATCCTGGTATTCACAGCACCACCCGTCATATGGTTTATAACGTAACCACCCGTTAAAATGTCCAAGTACCAATATAAAATCATAAAACATAAAACCAATATAAAGGAATGATAACATTTCCACATTTCAATCACAATATATATCATAAATATATTGACATAACAGAATCCTTTATCAAAACCATTTTCAATACCAAAATACATAAAAGAGTATATGGTATTTATTTTATTCTAAAAACATTACAGCTTGTTGAGGAAGCCAAAGACCAAATAATACTCGCGGTGGCAGAAAAGGTCGTTGTCGCCACGTACGTTAAAAGAAACATTCCTTTTTGTCGTTTTGTAAAACGCTTCATAGAAAAAGATTCCTTTTGTATAAAAGTAAAAATCAAAGGGGTTTATACACCGTATAAAAGAAAGTTGTGTATAAAACGAAATATGCCTCAATGGAAGGAGATTGAGACGAAGTCCATTACCTCGGGTCCGACTTGACTCGATCGTTCTTTAACATCCTGAATAATAAACTTGAGTTAATTTATACTTGATTAAGAACCTTTTTAAAGTTTATTATTCCTTTTATATCACTTATTTCCATGTTATAAACATTATGTAACCATTTAAGTTAATGATGTTTTTTTTGTCAATATTTGGTTCTTAAGTCGAAAGTGGACTTCTTACAATTACATGTTGTTCGTGTGGTCAAAGGTTCTTTATATCCAAAATTCCATTCCTGATTTGGATAACATATATATCATATATATCCAGCATATAAATGTATCCATAATATTACATAATCATTTAGAGGTAAGAAATGAAATGCACAGTTCATGGAGATGGTAAGCTGTACGTACGCATGAACGCTACTTTCATTTCTATATCGTATTTTATAGAATGGAATC
Source organism: Viscum album (assembly GCA_963277665.1). Classification (NCBI taxonomy): domain Eukaryota; kingdom Viridiplantae; phylum Streptophyta; class Magnoliopsida; order Santalales; family Viscaceae; genus Viscum; species Viscum album. The sequence continues at coordinate 1,245,247,741 of OY728143.1, forward strand.
ATAATGATATAAGAGTATATTATAATTCCAGTATAATAAAATATATAATATCATTAACTTTATCCTTTACACATCCCAAATATGGTATTAACGAATCAAATCACTTTCAGGGGGCGGTAGTCCGCACTTCCTAAAATGAAGATATCGTGTTTACCCATAATGGAAACAATAATGGTATGCCATAAATGAAAAATACAGAAGCTTAAGGAAATAATAAACATATTATATATCATATATAAATATAGTGAAATCATAATGGCCACCTTTGAAGGTGTTAAATGAGTATTGAACAATCATCGTTTCGGGAGGCAGAATTTCGCCATCCACAGAAACCGTATGTTCTTTAACCATTTGATGTAGTTTTGTGAGAGTGTAGCTTGAATAAATATTATAACAACATCCTAGTATATTGAAGATACTGTTGTTGTTACAAAATAAGTAAATAAAAAGAGTTTAGGGGGTTGGAGAAGCAAAATAAAACAAATGAACAAGAGAGAATGAATTACCTTTAAAAGTGTAACTCCTTTTGATTTGATCCTAAAGGCTTCCTTTGAAAGGCTTCTTCCCAAAGGGAATCCTCTAGGATTAGGAGAGGGATGTGGAGAGAGTAAATGGGCAAGGGATGGCTGAGCCAAAGGCTTGAGGTGTGTGTGAAATGAGGTATAGGTGGGGGCCTTTTATAAGAGGAGAGGAGGGGTACTTTTGGAAAGTAAAGAAATATTACTTTATTTGAAAATGTGTTTCGGTTTTAAAAGGTCCCACATTGAAATAATTCATGGATAAGGTGATAGGGGTTCTAAATCCACCCATCCAATAAGTTTTGGACATGTTTAGTTCATATATTTTACATTATCTTTCCATTTTATTTAAATCGTCAAATAATGATGTCATCACTGCATCATTATTATGTCATAAATAATTTAATTTATTTAATGTCTAAAAATTATAAAAAAATTACTATGATGTAGGAAATATTTTTATCTTTCCAATTTATATTTATAATCAAAAATATGATCCTTATAACCCCATGTAAAAATTGTTTTCGTAAGCCATATGATTTTTGTGTCATTTTTACTTTTACATTAAATAAAAAGTTATTTATGTCATTTCCCAACCAATGTGGCTCCATGGGGTCCCCAAGTTGACCCATGGATTGTCTTGGTCGGCCATGACAAAACCAATGAGGGTAGGACATGTTTCAAGATCATCTTATTTTATTAAAGCATTAGTTTTTCCTTAAATTACACTAATTACCACTAATCGCGATTAAAAATTTAATAAGTTACTATTCACCAAAAAAATTATTTTTATCCCATTGAACCACATTTTACTTCTTAATGACAACCATGTTTGTCGGATTTTTGAAATTCAAAACACAAAGATGGCAAAATTTCATTTAAACAGAAAAATCAGTTTTTATAAGTACCACTTAGTGGTTTCACTATTCATCAAAAATTGAAGTTTTTCAGAAAAATCCCAAAAATTCACCATAAGCTATATTTGATATTCCGAATTCAAAAATGAAGTCAATTTTAAAAAATTCACAACATATAAGTTGCATTAATTAATTTAATAATTAATTCCCGCTCTCCAAGCAAATAGCGTGTTTTTATGAAACAATAAGTATCAAAAGATTGACACTAGTTTAAGTCCGATTTCAAAGTGAAATTAATTCCAAAGACCACTATTGGATTTAATGGTAAAAATATTTTCTAATTTCACTTTAAAACCAATTCATATTATAATCTAATCATATAAATAAATTAGATTAAAAAGTGGTTTTGAATTAAAATACAACATTTTACATTATTCATTAAAAAAAGAACTTTATCGGAAAGATACCAAAAATTTACACAATGTAAATTTTGATGTCCCGATTATAAAGAAGAGTTATTTTTGGTCCAATAGAATTTATAAGATTGATCAAAACTATATTTAATGACGGTTCGCCGTCAAAAGGTGATAAGTGAACCCGTAGTGAAAAATAGGGTATAAATGCCTAAAATTGAACTCTTTCCGTACTTTAAGCCTTTATCTTTTATTGGGTAAATGTAAAAACATTTAAAAACATATATAATCATATTTTAGTTATTTCTATCCATTCCCGCCAGTACAACGGCTACTTGTTAACTAACTTATAAAATAATATTATTTTATTACTTGTGTGCAACGTAAGTTTTCAAAGAAACTCATCGTTGCGTATCGAGTACGCTATCGAACGTAGAAACCCGTTTTAATTAAAATTAATATTTAATTCGTAAATATTAATAAATATGAAAATTCTTTATTCTTTAATTACCTGGGATGTTACAGATATAATATTGAATATAGGATATTTAAATCTCAAAATCCATATAACCATTGAAATCTATATTGGTTATTGATACTATTTAATCTTTATCTTTTGGTTTAACCCCCATGTTAAACTATTTTATCTTTTTTCCATGGTAACAACTTCCTTAATATTTAAGGGTTATAAATTTACATCTAAGGAAGAAAGTAAATACAAATTGGCCCATGGATGATATTTTTTACCATTACATTTTCAAATTTTCCTATTGAAATATTTTATTTAAATCATTTTATTTTATTTTATTTAACATAAAATATCACTAAAATCATTTTTGGACTATTCAAAAAAATTCTCTTTAATGACATAATGATAATTATTTATTTTAAATATATAATATTTCACCATTAATTATAAATTTCAATTAACCATGAAATTTATGTAACACCATAATTCATATAAAAAATTAATTTTATTGCTTTAAAATTCAATCACTATGAAATTTCCTCTACTTAAACAAGCATTATGTCAATGTTGAGTAACTATTTAAGGAAAGTATACCATCATTAAAAATTAAAATTAGATTAAAATCAAAAAAAATTATTAATGTTCAAACTAATATTTTATATTCATTCATAACAACTTCTTATCCTAATGACGACGTATAAGATAAATTAAAATTAAGTGAGTGGAATTTTATTAATTATCCTTTGCTTAAAATAATAAAATGGTTATAATCATTGTCAAGTGGCATGAAATTGCCACAATTTCAAGCCATGGAAGTTTATGGTCTAAAAAATGCATCCAATAAAATAAATACAAGTGTTAGGGATATTTTTAGGTCTTATAACTACAAAAATAAATTATTGGTTAGCAGTGATTTTTTAGTTCTCTAATGGAGGATAAAACAACCGCCAAATTTTTTAGCAGTGGTTTAGAAAACCGATACACATTCCATGGCCTCTAGTCAATTAGGAGTTGCTTACTTTATTTGATAGTAGTTAAGTGTTTTGTTGGATCATTTAGTGGTGTTTTGTTTTTTAATTAGTGGGGCTTTTATAATTAAAAAATATGATGATAATATAAATAAAATAGAATTAAATGCCACAAGTAATTTCTCATTGGTTATTTTTAGAGGCAGTTAATTTCAATGGCCACTAAGTACATTCAGTAATATATGTGTAGAGGTGGTTACAAGAAAATTCCAATAAATCTGTATTTATTTTTTAATGAAATATTTAATAAAAAAATATAAATATACAAAAACTGACATACTATAATCTTAAAGATGGATATATGATAAACCCAGCATTCATAAGTCACGCATCTGGTGTCATACTAATAGCCACCGTCATGATAACCTTAGTAATAGTCACCCCATACATCAAAAAATACCTCTTACATAAATATATACATGTAAAATATTTTTAAAACAATTCATGCCTAATATACATCCATGTCACATCCTCACCTGCATATTTATGCCTTTATATCATCTCATCAACTGAAACCAACCATGTCATATCATCGGATGTAATAAAAAATAAAACAAAAATTAAAACTAAACATAATAAAAATGAATTACAGTAGAATAATTGATAAAAGTTTATCATACCATAAAAACATAGAATCATCATGAAGGCCTTCTGAAAAATGACATAGATCAAAATGGTCAACCTCCTTCCAATATTCAGCATCTTCCACCTAAAATGAAAACCAGAAAATTTAGGCAAAGAAATGTGAATGTGAAAAGAAACTGAATATATTCATAATACTACACATAATGTTTTTTTATTATGTTAATAAAAAAGCATATATTTTAATATAAAACAAATAATATATAATGAAAAACACTTTAAAAACAAAAACATACCTATTTAATATAATATTCAACACTTGAAACTGAAAAGGGATAACTAAATATACTAATTTATTTTTAAATCTATCTATGGTGTGCTTTAAATTTAGTTAAAAAACAAATTTTAATTATTTTTAAATCATAGAATGTTATATATTGAAAAAACAATAGAGTAGTTTTTTTTCCTTTTATTTCACATCAATATGATGTTGTTTTCTATGGTTTTGACCGATCCATGAATGTTTTTGTGTTTTATAACACTAAAAACACATTTATGGACATAAGGGGAAAACAATCATTCAAAGTGAAATATTTTCCATTCCAAAATTTTGTAATTAAATCTACCATAATTTTCTATTGATTTCAGGAAAATAAGGCATCGTTTTCTTGGTTTTGACCATTACACACATATTTTAGAGTTTTGAAACTCTAAAAAAACATTTACCTCCACAATGGGATAACTATCACCCAAAATGATGTTTCATGAGTTTCTAAATTTTACAACAGAATATAAAATGTTTTATCCCTAATTTCAGTACAATCCGACATTGTTTTCCGGGTTTTGACCATTCCATGCATGTTTTAGTGTTTAAAAACACTAAAAAGTATTTAAGTATATAACATGAAAACTATCATTCAGAATGACATGTTGTCAATTTTTACATTTAATAATTAAATATATTGTGGTTTTCCCATGATTGTATATCAATCTGAAGAAGTTTCCTAATTTTTACACTGTCATGCATGTTTTAGTTTTTTTAAATACTAAAAACAGATTTACAGGAATAATAGAAAAACCACAATTATGAATTATATGTATTCATTTCCTACATTTAAAAATTAAATATATGGTCATTTTCCCCTAATTCCAAGAAAATATGACATCTTTTTCCTTATTTTGATCATTCCACGCATGTTTTAGGGTTTATTAACACTAAAAACGTATTTATGGCCACAAAGATAATAACATCCTTCGAGATTTTGTTTCATCTATTCCTAAATTTTATAATTATATCAATAATGGTTTTCCCTGATTTCAGGACGGTCCAATGTCATTTCTCTGGTTTGGACTGATTCTTGTATGTTTTAATGTTTCCAAACACTAAAAATGTGTTTACAGAAATAATGGGAAAACCATCATTCAGATTTTTGTTTCATTGATTACTAAATTTTAAAATTAAAAATACAATCATTGTCCCCTAATTTCAGGGAAATGTGATTTTTTCCTAGTTTGGACTCCACTACACATGTTTTAAAAGGCTTTTGTACCTTTTATAAGGGTTTACCAAGTAATTCTAGTCACACCACATGTCAGATTGACTTGTTATCTATTAGTACACATCAAAAACAATTTAGTAGTGGTTTTACCTTTAGTTCTGAAAAATCCAACATCATTTTCTTGTTTTTTACTATTTCACACATGTTTTAGTGATTTAAAATACTAAAAACACGTTTAAATCCATAATGGGAAAACTATTAGTTAAAATTTTGCACCTCTAGTTCTTACATTTAAAAATTAAATATACACTGTTTTTCCCTTAATTTTAGGATAATATGATATCGTTTTCTTGACTGTAACAGTTTCACACACATTTTAGTGTTTGAAAACACTAAAAACTCATTTATGGCCATAATGGAAAAACAATCCTTCGGAATGACATGTCGTCGATTTCTATATTTCACAATTAAATTTATGGTGGTTCTCCCTTGAATTTAAAATGTTATGACTTCATTTTATTGGTTTTTTCTATTTCATACACCTTTTAGTGATTTAAAATACTAAAAACAAATTTACATCCATAAAGGTAAAACTGTTGTTTGGAATAATGTTACATTGGTTTCTAAATTTCATAGTTAGATGTATGGTGTTTGTACCTTGATTTAATAATAATCCAAAATAATTTTAATAGTTTTAACCATTTCATGCATCTTTTAGTGGTTTAAAACACTAAAAATGCTTATACAAAAATAACAAAAAAACCATCACTCAAAATTATGTGACATCTATTCCAACATTTCAAAATTAAATATTGTTGTGTCCTGGGCCCAGGATTGTTGGGCCCCCGCCAGGATTGTTGGCGCCTGTGCCCCGGTAACCAATCCCACATCGGTTGTGGAGGGAGATTGGTGGGTGCTTGAAATCCCCGTGCCTACCTTCCCCTCAGCAACGCGTTTTAAAGCCGTGAGGCCTGGGATAGCAACTGGGCCAGAGCGGACAATATTGCTGGGCCGAGGGATCCGATCCATCAATTGGTATCAAAGGCGCCCAAGGCTTCTCCATTACGGGTTTTATTGTTTATCTCTTTTTGAGCTTTAAAATTGGGTTTGTGCCTACAAACCCCAACTCTTTTCTCATCTCCCCTTCTTTGGGTTCTCACACCACCACTAAGGTGTGAAGAGGTTTTCTCAAGCTTTTCCTTTAAAAGGCTTGTGTCTCGGTGAGCTAGTCTTCACCCGTAAAAAGACTAGTGGGTTCTTGCTAAACCATTAAAAGCAAGTGGGTTCTTGCTAAACCAATAAAAGCAAGCTGTAATAGGTCCTAGTGCTACCTTAAAGCCTAGTGGGTTTCTTGCTAAAACCATTGAAAAGCAAGCGGTAGGAATCTCTCAACGGTTGAGTTGGGAGCGGAGACGTAGGCCGGGTTTTGGCCGAACTCCGTTATCAAGTTCTTGTGTCTTGCCTCTTTACTTTCCGCTGCATTTATACTTTGATTTAAATTTCTTAATCAATTTTTTAAAAAGGCAATTCACCCCCCTCTTGCCATCATTCCCTTGTTTTTTCCGAACCATCAATTGGTATCAGAGCAAGTATTTGAATAATTCCTTAACCGGTTTCAAATTAAAGATCCTTTTTGATGGCTTCTACCGCTTCAACCTCTTACGCCCCCGAAGGCTTTTCTTTGGGTCGGGCTCCATTTTTTGATGGGACCGACTATAATTTTTGGAAAACCCGCATGTCAACTTTTCTTAAAAGCATTAGCTATCCAATTTATAGAATTGTTATGCATGGTTTTACGCTTTCTTCTCTAGATGAATCTCAATGGACCCCCGCTGACATTGCAAATTTTGAGCTTGATGGCAAAGCCATGAACGCTCTTCATTGTGGTCTTGACCGAAATGTTTTTGATTGTATTTCTTCTTGCACATCTTCTCATGATATTTGGAAGCTTTTAGAACTAACCTATGAAGGTACTAGTGAGGCTCCAAAGCAAGAATCCGCTCAAAAGCTAGAACCCGCTCAAAAGCAGGAACCCGATGAAAAATCCGTACCCGCTTGCCCACTTCACAAGAAAAGGGCCAAGAAAAAGGAAAAGAAGAAGGCTTCAAAGGCAACATGGAGTGATAGCTCCACCTCTTCATTTTCCTCCTTCTCCTCGAGCGACCAAGGTAAAAAATGCCTAATGGCAAAACATGAGGTACCATCATCCTCTTCCTCTTCTTCCTCCTCTTGTTCTTCAAATTCAAATTCATTTAATCATTTGTCTTATGAGGATCTCCAATTTGCTAGAGACCAACTTGAAAATGGTTTTCACGAACTTTCTTCAAAATTTGTTTCTTTAAAAAAGTCTTTCAAAAAACTCTCTTCCGAAAAAGAACAACTTCTCAAAGAGAAGGAAGAGTTGACCCTTAAAATCCAAAATTTTCCAAATGTTGATTCCATGGAATCAACCATCAAAGACCTTAGAGAGACCCTAGCCAAGTTCACCCAAGGTGAACAAAATATGAAAAATATACTTGGTTCCCAACGTATATCCCGAACCACCAATGGACTTGGCTACACCAACATAGCCTCCTCCTCCCATGCACCCACTGTTTTTGTAAGGGGGAGCTCCGATTTTAAATTTTGCAATTATTGTAAGGAACCCGGGCACCTAATTTATGAGTGTAATTGCAAAAATGCCCGGTACGGCCAACCCAAGTCTTTTTTCTTTTCCGATGAATTCTATAGGAGAAGACCCGCCATGAAACAAATTTGGATTGAAAAATCCCTTTTGGCAAGTCTCTCCGGGCCTAAATTTGTTTCGGTTTCAAAAACCACTCCCCAGTGATTCTTTGTTTTTATTTAGGGGGAGTTAGGATTGATTAAGCTTTTCATTTTCAAATTTTATTCAAACTTTCAATTTCAACTCTTGGTTTCAAATTTCAAAATTCAATTGGTTTTTTATTCAAAACTTTCAATTCAAACTGTTATTCAATTTTTGATTCAATTTTCAAAAATTCCAATTGATTTAAAAATCTAGATTTTCAATTGATTTTTCAAATCTCAAATCTTGTTTTTCAAATCTCTCTTTTCCCTCAATCAAGTTTTATGCCCCATTCTATTTTGATAATCACAAAGGGGGAGAAATTTCTTGATTGATTGGGGGAGAATCTTTTCTCTCATGCTTAGTATTTATTTTCAATTTATCTTTTAGGCATGCATTTCATTTAAGTTTTTACATTGCTTGATAAGTGATTGTGATCATCAAAATAGGGGGAGATTGTTGTACCCCACACTCTTTGATTTTCATGATCACAATCACTTTAATATGTGTTTAACATTGTGTTTAAGTGTTGTGGATGATAGGCACAAGGTTGCCAAGAAGTTGGCCCAAGAATGGACTTCAAGTGGACTGAAATTCAGTCCACCGGTCAGCCGGTGGCTTGACCACCGGCCAGCCGGTGGCACCCTGACTCAAGGCTGAGCCACTGCCTCCCCACCGGTCGACCGGTGGCTCTGCCACCGGTCGACCTGTGGCATCCAGCCCAAATAGTGCAATCTACTGTCTTTCCACCGGCCAGCCGGTGGCTCCTCACCGGTCGACCGGTGGAGCCTGGATCAAGACTCTTCTTCTCTACCAAGGCACCGGCCAGCCGGTGGAGATGTACCGGTCAACCGGTGGCCCCTGGACAAGAATCCTATGCCTTTTTTGCACACACCGGCCAGCCGGTGGGACTGTACCGGCCGGCCGGTAGCCCCAGTCAAACTAGCCGTTGGGTTGACCAGTCAACCCTCTCTTGGCTCCCAACGGCTCTTTAAGCCTTTTCCAACGGCTCCAAAGCCCTCCAACGGATACTTGAAGGTTCCTAGCCTATAAATAAAGGCCTAGGAAGCCCCGGAACAACATACAAGCCACCGGACACATTTTTACATCTTTGGCGAAGCTCCGACGGATTGTTCCAAGGGAACCCAAAGTGCTCCAACAACTTCCACATCCAAGAGCACCTCCATAGAAGCTTGGAAGCGGCCCTCAAACATCATCAATTGGTATCAAAGGGTGGTTGGTCTCGGGACCGGTGTGGGCTTGGGGGGGGGATGTTGTGTCCTGGGCCCAGGATTGTTGGGCCCCCGCCAGGATTGTTGGCGCCTGTGCCCCGGTAACCAATCCCACATCGGTTGTGGAGGGAGATTGGTGGGTGCTTGAAATTCCCGTGCCTACCTTCCCCTCAGTAACGCGTTTTAAAGCCGTGAGGCCTGGGATAGCAACTGGGCCAGAGCGGACAATATTGCTGGGCCGAGGGATCCGATCCATCAAATATATGTCCATTTCCCCCTAATTTCAAGAAAATCGGATGTTTTTTTCCTTATTTTGATCATTCAATGAATGTTTTAGTGTTTTAAAACACTAAAACATGTTTACAACCATAATGGGAAAACCATCGTGTGGAATGATGTGTTGTTAGTTCTTAAATTTAAAAATTAAATATATGGTATTTTTCCCTCAATTGCATGATATTTCAACATCATTTGTGTGGTTTTGACAATTCCATGCATTTTTTAGTGTTTTAAAACACTAAAAATGTGTTTATGACCCTAACAGGAAAACTGCCATTCCAAATTACATGCCTTCAATTAATACCTTTCAAAATATTATATATTGTGATTTCAATGATTTTAGTACAATCCAATTTCAGTTTTGTGGTTTTTAAAATTCCACACACGTTTTAGTTTTTTAAAACTCTAAAAACACATTTACGGACATAAAGAAAAATCCTTCATTCAGTATGATGTTCCATCAGTTCTTATATTCCATAATTAAATATACTATCTTTCTACCCTGAGTTTAGGATAATATGGCATCATTTTTTCATTTTTACCTTTCCATGCATGTTTTAGTGTTTTAAAACACTAAAAACGTGTTTACATTCATACATGGAAAATCATTATTCGTAATGACATGTGGTTGGTTCCTATATTTCAAAATTAAATCTACATTATTTGTCCCCTAATTTTAGGGAAATATGGTGTCGTTTTTCTAGTTTTGAGCACTGAAACCTTTTATAGTCTTTTGAACCATTCATATGTGTTTAGCATGTCAGAATGTAGAAACTAATCTTGGATTGTTTTTAATCTTATGGATAATGATAAATAATTTATTTTTTAAATGTAGGAGTCAACCAAATGTCAATCCAACAAAAGATGTGGTCGGTATAACTCAAACTTCCTATTTCTATATAAAAGTTTCATTTTAGTTTTTTATAGATGTTTTATGTGTTATTTTCAAATTCCATGGGCATGAAATGGAGTCATGGACATCAAAATGGAAAAACATGTATAAATAAAAAACAAAACATTTTAGAAATATATCAAAAAATTCACTCATGTCATTTAAATGAGTTATCAAGGAATATTAAATTAATATTACATTTACTTGAATATTAAAGAACTTATATTTCCAAGTTGTAGAAATAAGCCTCCAATCATTAAAATTAATAGGAAATAACACTATCTTGAAAGTAAGATGCCTGAGAATATGCCCATATATTCCAGAATCTTTACTAGTAGGAACCCAAAACACATTAAATGGAATTATAATTTTGAATTCTTTCCGGTCACATACATCTATTCTATTCATATTTATATCAATTATATTATTTTCTTTATCTGTTTGAAAAAAATCAATAAATACTTATTAAAATATGAATTATTTTTTAAAAATGGCATAGATACCTTAAATGGTAGCATGTGAATATCCCATATGTTGATGGGTGACCAACTACTCCATCATGAGAGGTAAATCAGGTGGTGGGATACCAAACAAATCTGGGGAAATAGCTGGTCAGCTAGCAGTCTCAGGTACAATGGAATCACTAGGATCTGTAGAAGATAATGGTAGTGGTGGCCTACATCGAGATGCTAATCGGTTAGAATCCTGAATTTTTTTTGTTCTCATCATTCCTACATTTCAAATGGTTAAGTTTTATAAAATATATAAAAAATTAAGAACCAAAATCTTTTTACAAAAAATTAAGGAATAATTTATATATGTACAAACCACTTATCAATGAGAAATTGAATAAAATTTCATTTCCAGTTTATACATTCAATTATCATCATCTTTATTATCATCATTGTTATCAACCTCTACTATGAAGAGTCATTCATTTTCACCTTCTCTTGAAAGTTCTACCATTTCAATATTATCAGGAAAAACTGTTCAATAATCTATGGTTGATGTGGTGAACTATTGCAAAGAACTAATTGATCTTCATCACCCATATAATATAAGTCTCTCTGATTTTATTATAAAAAACAGTCCAACGAACATGTATTTCATCATCCGCATAATAAATCATTATTTCTTATGAATCCAAGATAAATGGATCTTGATTTTCATGCTCATAAGTACCTATCAAAATAGATAAGTTGATATAAGTAAGATATAATGAATCTTTCATTATACCCCTATCAATTTTGACCCATTTGAATTTGAATAAGACAACTAAAAACTTGCCATGATAGCTTAATTAAATTATATCAATTAGATTCCTATAGTATCCCAGCTCTACAGATGTAAATAGTCCACTATTTTGAGTTTTTAAGTCTTATGCATGATAAATTGTATGAACCCTGAAACCATGAATATTTTAGGCATCAAATCTCTTAGCCTGCCTTAGAGGACCTCGAACCAAAAACATCAAATCATTCGATATATTATCTCAATTTTCAACATTCATTATCTAGACAAAAAATATATATTTTGTTACTTTTAACATACAAAAAATAACTTCACATCAATAATATGACAATGCATATATACTAACATGACGGGTGAACCATTAGACATGATCCTTATTAATTAATTTTTTTATTTCCAACTCATTATGAGCTCAGTCCCTTAGTTGTATCTTTTTTTATAGTTCCAATTCATCAATATATTAATCTTGAATAACATTATTGAGTAGCACATATCTATGTGCTTGTAGAAACTCCAACTTAGTTAATGTAACATTTGACCCCTTTCCAATTGGTCAACAAAAATTTGGAAATACCAATGACATATTTTCAGAACTAGAATTAGTGGGGATTTTGTTAGCACGTCTAACATGATTGAATCTAGTCTCAATCCATTAAAAATACCTAGATGGTAAGGTAAAGCAATATTAAAATATGTAACCTTTAGAAATATATCCTTCTAGTTTGTATTTATTCCACATATATGATTTCCAATGACCTAAGTACCTGATGAAAAGAAATAAGAAACATATTAAAAAATTAGGCAATTATTTGATACAATCAAATTCACGTAGTAAAATAAAAAATATATCAGTGTACCTCTAAATTGGATTTATCCATAGATAGTTTATTGGTACACCATTTTTATCTTCTTCAACTAAATGAACAGTAAAAAAATCATGACTATGAAGAATATAGGGAAAAATAACATCTCTGAATTAAATAGGGTCAAAAAAATTCTTTCATGATGTTTTTCAAGATCATATGGATTCAGAGTTTTATCACAAATCTCTCTAGAAAAGGTAGAAACTCAACTAGAACCACATTTACACTTCTAGTTAGAGTATTACACAAAGCCAATTCCAACAACTTCTCCATCAAAATGTGTGAGTCGTGACATTTCAATTCATGTAACTTTTGATGGTTTAAGTCAATGCACCATGATATGTTACTTGAATATCCATTTATCACTTTTACATTATTCAATGTTCTAAGGAATATGTATTTTCATATTTTTTTCTTTGTAAAAATAGCTTAAGGATACTTTCCATTCTCATTTTCCCACAAACCATGGTTTATATTCAATGACACCAAATCATTACAAGAATTATGGTGACTATATGATCTACTCTGCTCATTAAGCACTATAAAAATTACATTGTCACATATGTTCTCAATAGGAATTACTTCATGATTATGATGTATCAAATTAAACTCAAAATAAGGAAGTTTGAAAAATATACTATTTTTCCATTGTTATGTTCTAGCTTCTTTGGATAATGTACCACATTCCTTTTAATACCTTCTTCAAACTAATGAAATTTTCTAAATTCTATAGTGACATTAATAAATTTTTCCAATATTTATGTACAAAATAAATCCTTTGGTGACTCTCATTTCAATATCTCTATTGAATTATGTCTAGTTAAACCTAAATTTATGAGAAGCTTCAAGAAATCTACGATGACGCATAAAACACCATTTTTTCGTATAAGGATATCATTGAGGATTACAATCAAAATTACAAACTTGAGAAGACAAACTAGTATTATTATTCCAACCATATAAATATTCTAGTCCATGAAAGTAACTAATTTTTTTCATTAAATCAACCTGCATTTTTATTAGTTTCCTTTTTCATTCATCATTACGTGACACACCATAATCCCATAATTCTAACAATTCTTTGATTACAGGTTGAAGGTATACATCAATTTCATTTCTAGGAATTTAATTTCCTCAAATAATCATCGAAAATGTGAAAGATGTATTCCATATACACATCTTTGGAGGTAGATTATAGGGGATCAAAACTACTGAAAAAATAATATATTTAGTACATAAAGTAACAAAAGGGTTAAAACCATCAAAAGCCAATCCCAAATATACATTCCTATGATCCAAATAAAAACATGGATATAGTTAATTGAACATATTCCATGAATTTAAATATTTTGGATATATCATCAATCCATTTTTATTATCCTGAACATGCCACTTCATGTCACCTACTGTCTAAGATGACATGACTAATCTTTACAAGCGTGGTTTTAGAGGAAGTAATGCAATACCTTTGTATGAGTTTTATCCTTTTTTTCTTCCTAGGGTTTCCTTTATTTATACTATCATAGTTTTTCATTAACTTCCATATACTTTTATGAAGTCTTTCACCTTGTTCTTTATTAGACTCTTCTCCCCAGAAAATCATGGATTCATTAAAGAGTGCATATAGCTTGGTATAATCAAGTCCATATTTGTTGATGACATTATTCATCTCATATAATGATGTAGGGATCATAGCTTCACTAAATTCATCATGAATAAAATCTAAAGTTGTGGATATATCACTGTCAGTAATTCCTGAAAGACAATTTATATGTTACAACTAAAGTAGAAAAACAACTTTGATTACATAACAAACCATTCATACAGTTCTAATTTTCCATCTTCACCTAATTCATAAAAAAATTTGTCACTAATGTTCTGACCAAGAATAACCTAGTGAAGGTCAATTGGAGGTTCTGTTGAAATATTTGAATCTTAGATATTGCATTCTATAAGACCGAATACATTATTTAACTAATTTCAAACTGAATTTTCTACTTCCTTATCACTTTGTATTTCATTGATCGTATTATCATTTTTTTACATTACATAACACTTGTTTCGCCATGTCAAATCGAACATAAATAATTAGGAGGAAACTACTTCAATACAAAATGATCATATAATTTGTTTCTATCCAACCGTCGCTTGTATTTACAATTTAGTCATAGACATTTTATTTCACCCTTCACTGATCGGTTTTCAATTGCATAATCTAAATATTTTCCCAAACCCTTGGCATATCATGGTGTGTTTTGAGGTAAATTAATCCAACATTTATCTATAAGTATTATATTATATTCTCCCTATACATTCAGATATAATGATATAAATTTTTAATCAAACATGTAAAATCAAAATTAAATATCACAAAACGTCTCAATTGACTCTTTCATAACAACTATAAAGGAAAATGGGATGAATCAAATAATGAAAATTTTATTACTAAGATTCTAATATAAAAACATGAATCAAATAAATTATTATTTCTCACAAAAATATATAAATGAGAATAATAAAATAAAAGATAATGGTGTATTCTACCCAAGTGTTGTAACTAAGGATGGTTCATTCCATTGAAAAATTAGCTACATTGATCAATGTATGAACCATTTCCCCTGATCCAAATAATCCTAAGAGAAACCCTTAAAAATATGAATGAAAAGTATACTTTATTTGGATATCATGATATTTCACGCATACCCAAAATATTCAACTCTATATGTCTATATTCAATTGGACTGGTTTTATATGACTTCATTTTCTTCCACGACTGTAGCAGTACTATAGCGAACTGTAGGTTAGAGGTAGGAACCTTGTAATTCTACTTGTAAAATGGGGGTTCAAAATCCATTGGGCATAAGTTACTATAACAGTACTGTAGTGAACTGTAGTAGCAGTGACACTGTAGCAACAACAGTCACTGTAGTGGTGGCAAGTCACTGTAGCAGTGGCAGGTCATTGTAGGAGCAGCAAGTACTATAGCAGCGGTGGGTACTGTGTGGTACTTTTCACAGAATGGGCCTTGGGCCAAAATTTGGGTCTACGGGCCATGTAATGGGCTAAAATGCCCACTAGGCCTTCGATATATGCAATGGGTCTCCCTCTACACTGTTAAAGAGGTACTTGCTTTCCTTTAATAATAAATGAGGCTTTGGCCCAACCTTTAATATAAATCAACTCTATTCACATAACATCAAGTCGTATTTTCATTAATTTTGAGATAAACATAAAAACAATTTGATGTTAATTTATATTTTAATAAATTATATTGTTATATTAAAATGAAATGATAAAAAATTAGTCATTTGACCAAAAAAAACTACAAACTATAATTTTTTTTATTCAAAATCATGTTAGTTAAAATAAAAAAAATGAAACTATATTTTTTGTTCTAGTTACCATAATCAATAATTTGTTATCATGCATCTAAAACTTAACACTAACTACTCTATCATTATTCGATAGATTTTATTAAATTAAATGAATCCTCGAATATTCAAAAAACTTGAAGCATTTTGATAAATTAAAAAGGGTTGACTTTCTCATTTCAATGCCTTCATCTATTGATACCCTTCTAGGTTTGTTGTTGAAACCATGTGCAACCCCAAACCCTACCACCAATTCGTCATGAGTTAGAAAATAGCCTTAATTGTGTATTTGTCTAAAATTGGAGGCATTAATATATATAGAATAAAGTGGAATTAATTAATAAAAAATAAAATCATTGAAATTATGAACGATAAAGATTCCATAATCAAAATATATCACAAAAGAATTTATTTTTTTAATTTAATACAATATGAACAAAATTAAAGATTATTATAACTGCAAACAACTAACTGGAAAATCTAAATAATGCATTATTACCCAAAATTACATATAAAATTATTGTCCAATTAATAGATTTTTTTTATATTTTTATATCACCAATTTTTTCCATCTAATGCTACTCAATAATGAAATTAGGGCAAAGATGGTGCAACTGATAGGGGGTCTATGTTTCCACTGAGGAGGGGATATAACCCTAGTAGAGAGAGATTGGTTGGGGGGTCTGCGTTGTTGATGAAGATGGGAACTAAGCCAGGGTGAGGAAGGATAGGGGGTCGAATCATCAGTGATCCAGCCAAAGTGGAGGTTGGATTTCAAGAACCAGCCTAGGTCAATGTTGAACTGGTCACCCGAGCCGGTCCGCAACATGTCCCCAGGGGAATTCCCGATCCCCACGGGATGGAAACTACTATTGGGCATCCAAATATACATATGGGAATTATTTACACCATAAATAAAAGACAATTAAATAAATAAAGAATGAAAATAAAAATAAAAACTAGTAGTAGAAAGAAAATAAAACTGTACATACCTCCTTGTGACCTACTAGGTCACTACACTACTTAGAAACAAGATCACTCTAAGAGAAATCCAACACCAACAAAACCTGAAAGAGAAATGATAATGTAGGGGTGAGAAAATAATTGGTTAGTAGGAAATAACCACCTTTATCATGCCATTATTTTTCCAAAAACATTCAATTGGTACTATTTGGAAATATATTTATAAAAATAGATTTTCATACATGATATAAATTTAAAACAATATGAACCATTTCCATCATAATTTTAAATCCAAATACCAAAAAGGGAACAACGAGGATGTGTTTTTTAATCTTCCAAAACATCTTCTTATAAATCCTTTTTAAAACAGACACACATTCACAGTGTTCCAAATAAAAAACAAAACTTTGTACAAGGAATAGAATTCTACACCACGAGGGAAACAACACTAGTAATAACTCATGATGGGAAAACACAGGAAATCATAGTTCTCAGAGGAAGACCAGAATGTACAATACATGTGACTCATCCTGAAGGCATACCCTACTTAATGATTTCATAATTCCTTAATTCCTGACCTTCTCCATACCTAGCTTAGTGGAGGGGCCCAATACCATAGCAATAATAATAACAGAGTATCTCCTGCTATGGGCCACTAACTAGTTTATAATCTAAACTAGTCCAGCAATCGTTCTCAGTAATCCTCTTTTTTATTCTCGGTTCCCATGTATATTTCATATGGGGGTGTGTTCCATGAAATTCAAACAATAATCCTCATATATCTAATCAAACACACCACACAAACTGGAACCTCCCTGTCCACCCCAAGGGTTCTTCTCATGCCACAAAATAATTACCATTCAATGAAGTCCCATACTAAGGACCGTTTCAAATCACGATCAACCAATCAAAAAAATTCCTAACTTAAGAGGGGGTTTTTAAAAAATCATTTTGAATATTCCAAATGGTCCTCATCCAATTTTCACACATAGAACCCTTTCCATGTATCCATTCCAAAAGTGCCAACCATGCCATTTTCTTTAACCATCCAAGGTACATTTACCTAAAATTTTTTGGAAAAAACATTTCAAACAAATAGAGATCTCATATTCACTATAACCTTGCCATTCAACCTTAATTTTTCAAATTTACACCCAAACACATTACACTTTACAAATGGGCCTTTATTTCAAATAAGTTTTCCCAAACTTAGTTGAAACCATGGACCAGATACTCGAAGGTTCCAAATGGGCCTTCAACACTTTGAAGAAACAATAGCCTTTTAATCAAAACCAAAAATTTCATGACTTTCCAGACTTTTGAAATCACCATAAGTTACTTTGAAAACAATGAAACCATTTATCAAAATAAGAGAGGAAGAGGAGAGAAAATAATTCTTTTTATAAAACCATGTTTGAGGAATGGACCTCTCCAAATGGAAAGAGACCCTTTACAACTAATTTGAAGGTTCTACACACACACATCATCCACTAATGCATTAAAACGTTCCACAGAGTGATGATTTTCATAATTCCACCCATTACGAACAAAAAAATTCCCATAAAAACATTTATACCAATGAACACCACCCTATATATCCAACAAGACAATTTGAAAGAAGATGACAATTATTCAAAACAAAAAGGCAAGGCATTTACATGTGCATAAAAGCAAAGCATCTATAAACCTAATTGTTAATCACTACTAAAAATCAACTAAGCATGTAATAAATGGGTAATAAATGTTTGAGGAATTTAATAACAAATCTCAAGCAGCACATGAATCAAAATTGGGAGTAAAGGGCATGGAAACACCAACCACAAAGAATGGCCAAGCCAAAGCATTATTACTCAAGAAACATCCCACTTTTACGCTCGCACTTCCATATAAATATATATATACACACACATTTAAAAAGAAGCAAATGTTCCCCATTCCATGAGGGAACACGCACTAATAATATATATATATATATACATATATATATATATATCCATACTAGGGAAAAATGCGTGTGTGCACCTGTAATTGATCTAAAAACACTACAATAATTCCCAACACCCAAATTTTAGTGCGACAAGGACCAACACATGACAAATAGGTACCAAGGACTCACATAAACCAAAATACCCTAAATTTAATAATGCGAAACAAAATATCAGGTGCATTAAACTTACCCGAAACATCGATAGCATAGTGAAAAGATTCCATCTGCTTGACCCTTGCCGACGGAAGCCAGACCGTGGACCAATGAGTCTCGATATGTCAATTGCATACCCTATACATTGTGTAAAAAAGTGAAACCCAAACTGTGATGTCAATGTTTTGTGAAATTGAAGAAAACACCAAAATTGGAATGAGATAAAAACAATGGTTTGAAAGTTAGGGGAACCACGACTGTGCCGGAGCAGGGTGGAGGTGCTCCGCAATAGGGTTCGGGCCGCACCGAATCAGAGTGTGGGTTGGGGTTCTGATTGGCCGTCTGTGTGCCGAGCAATGCGGAACAAAGCTGGAGGAGGGTCGTGTAGTGCAGGTTGAATGGTAAGGGGAGGCCACCAGAAATTGAGTCACGCATAGGGGGGTTCGGGAAGCCATTTTGAGATGCAGTCGTTAGAAACCAGGCAGGTAAGAGGATCACCGCTAGAGCAGGTGGAGGAGAGGACACTAGCATGATGGTGGCCGCTTTGTTGGGGAGCTGCTGGTAGGTTTTGGCCAGCTGGAGGGTGCACATAGTGGGTTTGAGGTGGAGGAAGGGCGGAACTCCATTGGAGGAAGTGATCTAGGAGGCTAGTGTACCATTGGAGGGGCCCGTAGAAGGTGGCTGCCAAGAGCCACGACAGTGGCTCTATGTGGCTATAACACAGATAGAGAATGGGGGACGACGTGCCCCCTAGGGTTTCCCATTTATTTTATTACTATTTGTATTAAACAAAATAATAATAATAATAATAATAATAATATAACTCAATAATATTAAAATAATATAATAATTATGATTCATTTAATTTTAAATAACAATAATATTAATAACAATTTAGTAAAAACAATAAGGTTGTTACCTACACAAAATATTATTATTTTAAGCGTAATGCGACCGAACAGTCACCTGGGAGGAACACATAGGCACAACTAACGATGTGTGGTTTGCGCACCAGCTCGAAACCCATCAATATTATTAAACCTTAAAAATTTCAAACCAGGACCCCAAACTGTCTTGCTCCAAACGATTTGAGACTGTGAAAAGAATAAAATAAGTGGGTGTCTGAGGTCAGGGTGTGAAAATTATCCCATCCACAGACACTTCCTGCACTAGAATGTCACCAGGCCCAAAGATATCCAATAATTGAGTCTATACCCAAACAAAACCAAAGGAAACCAAGAGCCTCAGGGTAACTATTCTCAACACACATCACACTTGATCAATTCAATTAGAAAATCCTCTATCCAAGGTTGACATGAGAACACAAGAGGGTTCTCCCCACTACAAGAATTCCACTAACACAAGAACCCTAAAATATGAACACAAGGGTGGGCCAACACAGGGCCCCCAAAACGAACTCATTCAATCTCTCCACGTGGACCAAAAAACACTCTTGAGACGTACAATGAAGCTTCCTATAAAACAACCTAGAACCCTGAGGATGAGAAATAAACTCAACACTTCCCCTCAATTTCACAACACCAAACACCCCCTAACGAGTACAGCTGAGACCAGCTCAAAATTAGAACGGGTCCGTTTATTCATGAGCCTAACACCATTAAAGAACAACAAATGATTTGAATTCCATAGTATAGTAGATAAGGATTCTTAAATTGATGTATAACGAGCTCATCACTTCGCCAAAAAAGGAAGATCTTACAATGATGATAAAAATTGAACAATGAAACTTTTTAAATTGAATCCATGGATAAAACCATGTTCCGGACCAAGGTTTCACAGAAGCTCGGTAACTCCTAAATGTGTACGAGCTTCACCATGAGAACTATGGATGGGGCCCTGATGGCTGAAGCATCTCATGCCTCACAGTAAGGCATTTTCATCCTCTGGTCCCTAACTCATTATTCTGCTTGATGATTCAAATAACAACAAATTTGGTACATTTTTAAAGGGATCCAACATGATGACATAGAATTACGAGACTAGCCATACTGGTTGGGCACAAGAGAGTTGTCCGACAAATTATCAGTCGGTACCGATGAAGAAGATTTTATAGAAATAGGTTCCTCTGGAAGGCACCTCTCGCCAGATAGGGAACCCTTAAGAAAGATGACCACCACCAACTAAACCCCAAACTCTAACAACCATGGGACATCCCATCTTCAAGAGTCCATAACTAAACCCTCAAATAAACCTGAGATGGCATGAATCTTAACATCCTCAGGAGTTCACAACAAACCAAAGACACATTCTATTTCCATGAACCACACAATTGCTTTTAACTGAATTAGATTACCTCAATAAATAGTCAAAATAAGAAAAGTACCAAAAATGGGGAATAACTCATTAGAAACTTTGGGGAAATTTCGGTGCGTCGTATTTATAACAATAAGAAAAACACAATCACAACTGGAATCATGCCGAAATCAATCAAAAGAAACACCTGGAGCTCAAAACAACCGTCTCAGAAACCATAATAACTCGATCACAACCAATAACAACTTTTCAAAAATCCTATTTCATATAAATTTTCAAAATGGCCACATTTCCCAAATGAAATTCCAAAATATTGAAACCCTCTTTTTCAACCAAATTCAATTCCCAAAATTTAATTTCCCTTTTTTAAAAACTCACATGTGGTTTCTAATGAACTGTCACATCTGCATTCATCCAATCCTACCTACATAATCAATGGACAAGTTCCCCCACACACTCTATGTACATACCCACACAGATATGACCCTCCGTAAATAATGGGAAGGTCCAAGAATCTATTTTCTTTATCAAATCCATACACATACCTAACCTTCCAAATCAAAACACTTCCCCTTTCAAAAACTCACATTACCCATTTAAAATAATTAGAGGAAAGAACCCCCATTCCAAAAACATTTTCACATTAAAAGTCTACTTTCAATTTCAACACACACTCACATAAAATTTAATCAAAAAAAAATAGAACTAACGATAATAAATCAGAATGAGGAACTAGTGTCTATGCCTAACCTGACTACATGGTGATGATCCATGCCCCAAGTTAGGAACAACACTAAGAGAACATTGAACAGGGAACTTGGACTCAACATGGGACACCACCCCATGTAAGGCCACAAAATAACCCGATATGCCTCCATTGGCATCCCTCAATCCAAAATAATCCAAGACAAAAGACTCAAATCATGGAGAACCCCTGGTATCTCGAGGATCAGCGTGAGCAAGAGTTCATGATACTCTTACCACACCTACAACCAGAGTTTCGACAGTACTAATCCTTGTATACCAGACACCCCATATAACAAGGGCCTCCTTTGATACCATTTTGTCATGAATCAACCCTAGTCAACCCTGAACCGGTCACCCGAGCCAGTCCGCAACATGTCCCGAGGGGCGTTCCCGGTCCCCCCCTCGATGGAAACTAGTGTTGGACATAAAAATTTACATGGGAAATAATTTTTCCTTTAAATAAAATACATGTGAATAAATAAATACTGACAGTAAAAATAACAAATAATATCGGAATGAAAATAAAAATGCACATACCTCCTTCTGACCTACATCGTCACCATCCAACTAAGAACCAAGCTCATTCAAAGAGCGATCTAGCGCCAAAAAACCTGAAAATGAAATTATAATGTAGGGGTGAGAACCAAAATTCTCAGTAGGAATTCATCAAAGATAGTATGCGATTCTTTTCACAAAAACCTTCCATTTGACCCAGTTTGAAATAAACTTAAAAAAAAATTATACAAGTTAGAAATTAAAAAAAAACAACATGAACAATTTCCCGCATAATTTTAAAACCGAATACCAAAAAGGGAACAAAGTGGTTTTGTTTTTTCATTCAAAACATCTTCTCAGAAATCCTTTTTTAAAATTTCCAAACATTCACAGTGTTCCAAATAAAAAAGAAAACCATGTACAAGGAATAGAATTATACACGACGAGGGAAACAACACTTGTAATACTCGTAATGGGAAAAAATGGGAAATCCTAGGAACCCAGATGTAGACCAGAACGTATTATACATGTGACTCATCTTGAAGGCATGCCCTACTCAATGACTTCATAATACACTAATGCCTGACCGTCGCCCTACCTGGCCTAATTGAGAGGCCCAATCCTGTAGCAATAATAATAACAGAGTATCCCCTGCTATGAGCCACTACCCAATGAAAAATCTAAACAAGTGTAGTAATCATTCTAAGTAGGCATCTTTTTTTATGCTAGGTTCCCATGTATATGTCATAAGGAGGGTGTGTCATGCAATTCAGACAAAAATCCTCATACATATAGTCAAACACACGACAAAAACCGGCCCCACCCCTGCTACCTTAGGGGTTCTTCTCTTGGCTCAAAATAATTACTACTCAAAGAAGTCTCGTATCAAGGACTCTTTCGTATCATGATCTACCAATGAGGTTGAAGACCTAACTGAAGAGGGGTTTTCAAAAAAAATTCAATGATGCCAAACTAGCCTCATCCAATTTTTAAACATAAATCCCTTTCCAAGTAATCATACCAATAGTGCTAACCAGGACATTAGCTTTAACCATCCAATGAAAATTTACCAAAACACTTTATTTAAAACATTTCCATCAAATAGAGATCTCAAGTTCACTATTCCCTTTCTATTCGGCCTTTATGATGCAAACTCACACCCTAACATGTACACATTACAAATGGTCCTTTATTTCAAATCATTTTTCCCAAAAAAAGTTGAAACTATGGAAAAGATACTCGAAGGAGGAAAATGGGCCTTAAACCCTTTGAAGATACAATAGCCTTTTAATCAACACCAAACATGTCATGACATTCCACACATTTGAAATCAAATTAAGTCAAATTGAAAACAATGAAACCATTTATCAAATGAAGGGTGGAAGAGGAGATGAAAGAATTCTTTTTAGAAAACCAAGTTTGTGGAAAGGACCTCTCCAAATGAAAAGAGTCCCTTTCCAACAATTTTGAAGGGACTAAACACACGCATCATCCACTGAACAATTAAAACATTTAACCAAGTGCCGATTTTCATAAAGCCACCCATTATGAAGAAACAATTTTCCAAAAAAAACATTTCTACCAATGAACACCACCCATAATATCTAATGAGTTCATTTGAAAGAAGATGACGATTATTCAAAACCAAAATCCAAGGCATTTAAATGTCCATAAAAGGAAAGCATCTAGAAACCTAATTGAAAATATCTACTACAAATCGACTAAGCATGTGAAAAAAGATAGAAAAATGTTTTAGAAATTTACTAACAAAACTCAAGCACCGCATGAATCGAAATTGGGAGTAAAGGGAATAGAAAAATCTACCTAAAAGAATGGCCAAGAAAAAGATTTCTAACTCAAGCAACAACTATATCACATCCATGCACTTCCATATATGTAAATATACACTTTTAAATTGAAGAAC
This sequence comes from Viscum album, assembly GCA_963277665.1. Classification (NCBI taxonomy): domain Eukaryota; kingdom Viridiplantae; phylum Streptophyta; class Magnoliopsida; order Santalales; family Viscaceae; genus Viscum; species Viscum album. The sequence goes on from OY728143.1 coordinate 1,245,272,344, forward strand.
ATGTTCCGATGCAATGAGGGAACACACTCTCAGAAGATATATATATACACACATGTATAGATATATATATTCATTCATGGGGAAAATGCATGCGTGCACTGGGAATTAATCTCAACACCCTCCAACAATTCATGACACCCAAATTTTAGCATGGAAAAGACCAACGCACAACCAAAAAGGTAACCAAGACTTGCATAATCCAAAAGACCCTATATTGGATAACATGAAACAAAAAAATCTAGTGCATTAAACTTACTTGAAACATCAGTAGTATAGCGAAAAGAGTCTATCCGCCTCACCCTTGACATCAGATGCTGGACCATGGTCCAACGGGTCTGGATACGTCTATAGCATACTCTAGACATTGTGAAAAAAGCGAGAAACAAAAAATGAGATTTCAAATTATGGTGAAATTGAAGAAAAAATCAAAATTTAAATAAGATACAAACCATGGTTTGACGGTGAGCGGAACCGCAACCGCACCGGTGCAGGGCGGAGGTGTTGCGCAATTGGGTTCAGGCCATGGCGAAATAGGGTGTGGGTCGAGGTCTGGGTTGTAGGGTTGTGCGTCGAGCAGGGCAGAACAAAGCCTGAGGAATGTCATGTGGTGCTGGATGAATGGAAGGGGGAGGCCACCGGAGGTCGGGTCGTGTGTAGCGGGGTTCGGGCCGCCACTGGGTGATGCGACCTTCAGAGGAGAATTTTACCTACATGGTTTTTTTTCTTTTTAATGGGTCAAACGTTTAAATAATTAGTTAATTGGGTCCCTTGAGCGCCAAACCATGTGGCGCTCAACGGTTTTGGAATTGGAGCGCCACTTCAAGTGGCGCTCAACCAATTTGGCGGAAGATGGGTGCAGCACCACTTGAAGTGGCGCTGAAAAAATAAATACAAACCATGCAGCGCCACTTGAAGTGGTGCTGCACCCTTCTTCCCAATCAATTCGGCGCCACTTGAAGTGGCGCCAAAACACCCCCATCCTATAAATAGGACCCTCGCCCCCCACCCCATTCCTCACTTCCTACCTCACCCCACCCCCATTCCTCCCTCCCTATCCCTTCCTCTCTCTCTCTCTCAAACTTTTTTCTTGCGTTCTTCGGTTGCTGCGAAGCCTTGCCTCTTCGGTTGCTCTGCCTGTGTACCTACGTCGTCACAAATTTGAGGTAAATCTTTCTTTAAATTTATTTATTAGTTTGATTTAATAATTTAGTAGTTTAATTTATAGAATTATTATATAATATTTGTATTTTATAAATAGTATGGTTTTTTAAATGTAATTAGATAATGAAATGATTAGTTAGTTAAATAATTAATCATAATTAGTTGATTAATCAATGATAATTAAGTTCTTAATTAATCATAATTAGGTAAATAGTTAAATGTAATTAGGTTATTAATTAATGATTATTAGCTAATTAATTAATCATAATTAGCAAATTCATTAATCATAATTATTTAATTAATGAATCATAATTAGTTAATTAGTTCATTATAATTAGGTTATTAATTAATGGTAAGTAGGTAATAAATAATCATAATTAGTTAATTAAATAATCATAATTAGTTAATATCATAACTAGTTAAATAATTAATCATAACTAGTTAAATAATTAATCATAATTAGTTAATTAATTAATCATAATTAGTTAAGTAATTAATCGTAATTAGTTAATTAATTAATCATAATTAGTTAATTAATTAATCATAATTAGTTAAGTAATTAACCATAATTAGTAAATTAATTAATCATAATTAGCTAATTAATTAATCATAATTAGTTAATTAATTAATCATAATTAGTTAATTAATTAATAATTAGTAGTTAATTAATTAATCATAATTAGGTTATTAATTAATCCTAATTAGGTTATTAATTAATCATAATTCGTTAATTAATTAATCATAATTAGGTTATTAATTAATCATAATTAGGTTATTAATTAATCATAATTAGGTTATTAATTAATTATAATTAGGTTATTAATTAATCATAATTAGGTTATTAATTAATCCTAATTAGATTATTAATTAATCATAATTAGGTTATTAATTAATCCTAATTAGGTAATTAAAAAATCATAATTAGGTAATTAATGAAACATAATAGGTTATTAATTAATCGTAATTAGCTAATTAATTAATCATAATTAGGTAATTAATGAAACATAATTAGTTAATTAATTAATCATAATTAGGTAATTAATTAATCATAATTAGGTAATTAAATAATTGTAATTAGGTTATTAATCAATCATTACTTTCTAATTAATCAATCATCACTTGCTAATTAATTAATCCTAATTAGTTAATTAATTAATCATAATTAGTTAATTAAGTAATCATAATTAGCTAATTAATTAATCATAATTAGTTAATTAATTAAGCATAATTAGTTAATTAAGTAATCATAATTAGGTAATTAATTAATCATAATTAGTTAATTACTTAACCATAATTAGGTAATTAGTTAACCATAATTAGGTAATTAGTTAACCATAATTAGGTAATTAGTTAACCATAATTAGGAAATTAGTTAACCATAATTAGGTAATTAGTTAACCATAATTAGGTAATTAGTTAACCATAATTAGGTAATTAGTTAACCATAATTAGGTAATTAGTTAACCATAATTAGGTAATTAGTTAATCATAATTAGGTAATTAGTTAACCATAATTAGGTAATTAGTTAACCATAATTAGGTAATTAGTTAACCATAATTAGGTAATTAGTTAACCATAATTAGGTAATTAGTTAACCATAATTAGGTAATTAGTTAATCATAATTAGGTAATTAGTTAATCATAATTAGGTAATTAGTTAACCATAATTAGGTAATTAGTTAACCATAATTAGGTAATTAGTTAACCAGAATTAGGTAATTAGTTAACCATAATTAGGTAATTAGTTAACCATAATTAGGTTATTAGTTAACCATAATTAGGTAAATAGTTAACCATAATTAGGTAATTAATTTAGCATAATTAGGTTATTAGTGAAGTAGTTATATTATTCAGCGAAGTAGTTATATTAATTAGCGAAGTAGTTATATTAATTAGCCAAGTAGTAGTAAATTGCCTATGGAATATACCTTTGCATTACATTCTAGTAATGATAATGAATTTAGTTTTCAATCTACCTTGACCTCGGTTTGTAATTGATGTTATGAACTTGAATTTAGTAGTTCAATATATTTTTTGCATATTAAGTGTTAGAGTTATCATGAAATGATTGATCTCTTGAGTAAAGTATCCCCAGGTAGAGGGGCTTTGGGTCGGACCACCTACTTTCCTGGAGGCTTGCCTTGTCTAGGAAAGTGAATGGGGTTGGCTATCTGTCGCTCCGGGCTTACTCATGTGGAGACTTTCAATTTCATATAACTCTATGCTTTTACATGACGTGTTCGTGTACCTCATGCATATAATGCATGTGGATATGTATAAATATATTTGACTTCAATTTTTGGGTAAGTAACACAAACTTGTGGGTTGTGTAAATAGTTACACATCAATATGGTTTGAACATATTGATTTGGTGGAGGGATTATGATTCCAACCTAAATTACTAGAAGCATGCATACATAAATTGATTCTTTAATCAGATTTAATTAATAACAGTGGTTTCTTTTAGATAAAAAAGATGGTCGCCGCTTATATTTATCGCAACTGTCAAATAATTGAGACAGAACAAGGATGTAGTTATAGTATACATCCAAAAGCTGTTGTGATGCTTGGAGGATGTACTACATTGGAAGCTGTGCAAAGGAAAATTCATCGGAGGTTAAAACTCGCGAGGAATCAAGTAATAGAGTCCATTACATTCAGACATCTTCAATTTATAGATAGGTTTTGGCATGTTCCCTATCCGGTAAATGATGATGATGATTGGGATTATATACTTTCATTGGTTAAGTATATACCTGAGAATCAAATGATGGAGTTGTATGTCACTATAGCTGCAATGGAGGTTCCATCGACATTGGAAGTTGACCCATCTCAAATTCATGAAACTATGTCATATTCTCCTTCACATCAAGACGTTCCATCAGCATTAGTAGTTATTCCATCATTTCCATCAGTCACAGTTTCAATGGATAGTCCTCCACATACTTTAGATGCATTGGTTGATGAATTTGAGGATGATGACAATTTTGAACAAGATGAAGAGGAAGTTGAAGAAGAAGAAGAGCATGCGGAAGATTAGTCTGTACCAACTCATGTGAGGTTCAACCGACCATTGAACCATCCTCCACTATTGGCTTCCTGGTCGACTGAAGGCATGAATCGCTTGCCAGAATTTGATTATTCAGTTATCACTCCCAGTTCAGAATTTCCAGGAATCATTGGTGGAATAAATCGAGTGTCAGATAACGATGTTCTGTATATTGGTAGAGAGTTTGAGAGAAAAGAAGCAATGAAAAATGTGATAAAACAATATCACATTGAAAGACATTACTCATATGTTGTAGAAGAGTCAAAGAGATCTTATTATTTGATCCGTTGTGACAAATATGAATCGAACTGTCAAATGCGTCTGCGAGCTATTATTGATAACACTTTTCACAGCTGGCGCATCACTAGATTTACTCCACACACATGTGTGAACCCATGCTTGGCACAGGAACACTCTTCATTATATGTTGAGTTTGTTTCAACTATTATTGTTGAAATGATTAGAGCATGTCAAGATGTCCCCGTGGTTCGGGTCATTGAGCGAATCAAACTGCTTTTTGGGTATCGAATCTCTTACTGGAAAGCATGGGTAGCACGACAGAAGGCTATTGTGAAAGTGTATGGTGATTGGGATGACTCTTATCGAGTTCTACCACAATTGTTGGAGCTTCTACGCCACAATAATCAAATAGTCTATCGGTTACATACAGTTGAATATGTTAACCAACAGAACAAACTTGACCGCTCAATGGTTGTGTTTGATATATTATTTTGGACATTTTTACCATGTGTGGCAGCTTTTAGACATTGCAAGCAGTTCATAAAAACTGATGGCACATTTCTGTATGGAAAGTATACTGGAACTTTATTTATTGCCGCCACACAAGATGGAAATCGAGCCCCTCTGCCTATAGCATTTGCAATTGGGGAGAAAGAGAACTTCTCATAATGGAGCTGGTTTCTGGCATGTCTCCGAGAGTTTGTTACGGATGCAGAAGGGATTTGTCTTATTTCTGATCGCCACCGTGCAATCAAGGAGGCGATACAGTCTGAGGGTCTTTCGTGGAGACCACCATATGCCCATCATCGATACTGTATTCAACACATTGCCAGCAATTTGCGAAAGAAGTTCAAGAATGAGTCGATGAAAAAGGCAATCTTAAAAATTGGTATGAACATCCTTTTATGTTTAAATTTTTTTTGTCGTAGTTATTTTCATAACTGTTCAGATGACTGCTTGTATGATAGCATATGAGCCTCAACAACAAAGGATGGAGGAGCGTCTTCAAGATATCCACAGAGTGAATCCAGAAGTGTATGATTACATGATGCAAATTCCAAAGCAGAAATGGTCGTTGGCATATAATGATGGGAGGAGATATGGTCATATGACGACCAATATCGTATAATGTATAAATGGAGTTTTCAAGGGTGTTCGAAAACTACCTATCACAGGTAAATACGAATATTTCAATATATGTTACTCAGAAGAGTTACTATTATAATATAATATTTGTATAATGTCGTAAATCTAAATTTCAGGGTTCGTACAACAGACCTTCTATCGTAGTGTAAAGTACTTTCTGGAACGAGGAAAGCAAGCTGAAGAGGGCTTGAACAGAGGGATGCGCTATGGACACCATTTCCAACGTGAGCTAGATACAGTTCTTCAGGAGGCCGCAACTTACCGTGTAACTACATTTAATCGTCCAGAGAAACGATTTGAGGTCGCTGAGCCCGATGATGCTATGGCATGTAGCAATGTTCGTGTGCGAGTTGTTTTATTGGAGAAGTGTTACTGTGATTGTGGCAACTTTCAGGCACTGATATATCCCTGCGGCCATGTGATTGCTGCATGTGCTTACGTACACGTATCTTTGGAGCAGTTCGTTGATCCAGCTTATCGACTCGAGAGCATCAACTCCTGCTACAATACTCCGTGGATGCCAATCGGGAAATATCAGAATTTTCGGCTGCCTGATGGCGCACCCACGCTTCTACCGAACAGCAATAGACGTCGACCTAAAGGGAGGCCAAAGTCGACTCGTATTCGGAATGAGATGGATTGGCCTAGTGAACATCCAGCTGGACGGCGGTGCAGCATATGCCGCCAGGAAGGTCATACGAAGACACGTTGCCCTAGACACATAGGTCAATCATCTAATGGTTAAAATGAATCATGTACTCTATCATTTGAACTATTAAATGAAAATTTCATCAGTTTTTTATAATTAAAGATGAACTTACAGTGACTACAAAACAAAAACGAGGAAACTTTGAAAGCCTATAAAATATAAGTAATTGAAAATAAAAACCATTTCTTAAAAATTGCTGATGAAATACAATTATAAGCTTTCAAAAACACTTCTTTCAACTCAAAAATATTTCAGATATGATACTTTGAAAGCCTATAAAATATAAACTTAATGACTCATATAAATGAAACTTAGATCATAGATTAAACATATAAGAAGTAGTAGAAAAGTAATTAGTTAATTCTGGTGAGGGAGAAAACTGTTAGACCCTGGAATTGAAGGATAATGAGGATGACAAGGAAACATCAACCCCCACGCCCACCCCTTCCACCCATTCAACCAACTTCGGTAACTCCTATAGAAGTAGTTTTTCAAAAAAATGAAATGTCACACCACCACAGCTTCCTACATCCATATTATCCCCCCAATTCAGTTTCATTAAATGTGGACAGTCCCCATTTTTTCCAAAGTCAATGATGCACTATTAAACCATCACTTTTCAACCCCCGCCTCAATAATACAAAATGCTTTGAGGGATGAGAAATGATTCGGTGCATTTTAGAACATTGAAATGTGTCGAATCATTTCTCATCCCTCAAAGCATTTTGTATTATTGAGGCGGGGGTTAAAAGTGGTGGTTTAATAGTGCATCATTATCTTTGGTAAAAATGAGGGCTGTCCACATTTAATGAAACTGAATTGGGGGTTAATATGGATGTAGGAAGCTGTGGTGGTGTGACATTTCATTTTTTTTTGAAAAACTACTTCTATAGGAGTTACCGAAGTTGGTTGAATGGGTGGAAGGGGTGGGCGTGGGGGTTGATGTTTCCTTGTCATCCCCATTATCCTTCAATTCCAGGGTCTAACAATTTTCCCCCTCACCAGAATTAACTAATTACTATTCTACTACTTCTTATATGTTTAATCTATGATCTATGTTTCATTTATATGAGTCATTAAGTTTATATTTTATAGGCTTTCAAAGTCTCATATCTGAAATATTTGTGAGTTGAAAGAAGTGTTTTTGAAAGCTTATAATTGTATTTCATCAGCAATTTTTAAGAAATGGTTTTTATTTTCAATTACTTATTATATGCTTAATCCATGTTTTATGTTTCATTTCAATAGATCTTACAGTGACTACAAAACAAAAACGAGGAAACTCTGAACGTCTTCACCCCAACACCCCAACACGGGAGACAACAACTAACCCAATGTGTTTATGCTTCTTTCAAAATTATATGATAAATTACATATCTTACATGATAAAAGTCATAACTTACATGAAATTAATGTTTTATTGTTTGCACATTCAGATGGAGCAGCCACTTTTATCTTTCCAGGAGACGCACGTGTCGCGCGATGTGTTGGCGCGACGACCTGTTAGACATCTTCATGTTTGGAGAGTGCACCGTTTCCATCATGAGGCACCGCCGACAGCTATTTGTCCATACCTTAGACGTGCAGGCTTTTATGGAGTCGCTATGTGTGACTTCAAGACCATCGACCATCATTTGATAGCTGCATTGGTTGAGAGATGGCGGCCAGAGACACACACATTTCATCTCCCAGAGGGGGAGATGACTATTAAATTAGAGGACGTCGCCTACATGCTGGGGTTACCTATCCATGGAGAAGCAGTTACGGGGGCCAGTACCGGTGATTGGGTTGCAGTCATACAGAGGCTGCTAGGCATTGACGTCATCGGCACACGGGGTGTCCTCCAGGGTTCGCGCTTGCGAATGAGGTGGATCGATCAGCATTTCGACGTCATTCCAGATGATGCAGACGAGGAGACGCTTCTTCAGCACACACGTGCAAACATTTTGCGGCTGCTCAGAGGCATGTTGTGCGTCGACTACTCCACCGCTTTGGTACACATGATGTACCTCCCATTACTTGAGGATCTAGATCAGACTGCTACATAGAGTTGGGGATCCGCTGTATTAGCACATCTGTACAGATCTCTCTGCACCAGTTGTTAGGCCGATTCACATCAGATTACAGGTTGCATGGTGTTAGTACAGATGTGGGCCTTGGAGCGTTTTCCATGCATCACTCCTCGAGTTGTCGCACTGCTTCACCGGAGCTACTTCAGGACTGTCCTCGGGGACGATGGTATGTCTACTTCATTACTTTGGTTATTTAGTACTTTTGTTATTGTTTTTTATAAACTTACCGTAGGTTACTCTTTTTTCACCAGGTGGAGTCAGTCTCAGAAGTTTGCACATACTCCGAGACATAGTGTGCACAGCTTCAGACAGATATTCGATGCTATAGTGCCGGCTGATGTAAGTTAAACAGTACTTTTTTGTAGGGAAATTTGTTTTGTTATCACTATTTTAAGTTATTTCAATATAATCTCAGTAAAATTATCATGCTACTATATGACTTATTTTTTGAGTTTACATTTCAGGTTTCATGGACTCCTTATACAGGTTATGTCTACGCATCACTTCCACTATACTGCACATCTTTGGCTGGAGATCGTGCTGCAGTAGTACCACTCATTCACTTCCACATTGTTGAGTGGCACCATCCAGACCGGGTCATGCGCCAGTTCGGTTTTATACAGCATATCCCCTTGGCACCACGACAGTCTACCGAGTTACATTCGATTGTGCTTATAGGTAGACAGACGACAGACTGGCGGCGACATCATGCATCTTATATCCAGCTTTGGGACAGGCGTGCATGATTCAGTATCTTTCCACAGGGATATATCACATCACACTCTGATTTATCTGATCAGGGGGATTATGCACACTGGTATCGATGACACACAATCATGTAGCTTACACGTCAGGGGATTGGCATTCAGCGATTGGTATGTTTACTAAGATTTATTAATTTTGTTTAACTCATTTTTGATATTAATTTGATTGTCATTTCATTTGCAGGCAGACGCCATTGGTCAGCTTGCACATTCCACCCAGCCTCAGGAGCATGCATATATTCTGCGGGAGGTAGTTCATCGGGATGTGGTGGCTCTATTGGATCATCTCCGGTTGATATGTGACAGTTTTTTTGATGAGGAGCCACAGACATATCCTGATCCATATCTTCAGGCAGAAGCACCTGAGGATGACGATGTCCCTACTATGCCTGCTGAGGAGGATGCACCGCCACCGTCGCCGCCAGCTGGACGACAGAGACGAGCACATCCGGGGGGGGGGGGGGGGGCAGAGGCGACCACATCGACATCCGAGAGCGGCTCCTGCAGATTTCGTCGCACCACGGAGAGACGATCTCGCCCAGCCGACTGATGATTTTGCATAGCAGGGAGACATTTATATACCGCATATGGAATCTCCGCAGACTACTATGGACTTCGATCTGGGTGAAGTCACACAGCTTATGGTGGCCCCCTCTCCTCCCGACGAGGCCTTCTTTAGTACCCCATTTCTACCATTTATAGGATCTTCAGAGCCATATGTCACCCCATATGGTTTTGGGGCATCCTCACATGATTTTGGTCAGTCCTCTACACAACATCATGGGGAGGCACCAGAAGCACCAGAAGAGGAGGAACCTGCAGAGAGGGCACCAGAGCGACATGGACGTCGGACGCGGAGAGGATGTGACATTCAGACACCGCGTTGTGGTACCGGAGGGCATCGTCGTTGATGTTTTTGGATGTAATGTGATATATATTAAAAAACTTATTCACTATGATAAGTAATTGTTGTTTAAGTCAAATAACAAGAAAATAAAAAATCTATTACATACAAACTTATTTCAATTAACTATTAAATTATAAAGTACAGGTACAATATAAACAAAATTTGTCACAGCGACTTAACCATTAATAATTAATAATTATAATGACAAAGTCACATAGTTGAAACAATTTTATGTTACAACTAGGTGGTTTTGAAAGCCTATAAAATATTTTCTATCGACATTTTTTACGTATTTTTTTTATTTTCATCTATTTAGTATATGTTTAATCCATGTTTTAAGTTTCATTCATATTGGTCATATGGATTATGTTTTATAGACGTTCAAAGTCACATAGCTGAAACAGTTTTAAGTTACAACTAGGTGGTTTTGAAAGCCTATAAAATATTTTCTATCGACATTTTTTACGTAATTTTTTTATTTTCATCTATTTAGTATATTTTTAATCCATGTTTTAAGTTTCATTCATATTGGTCATATGGATTTTGTTTTATAGACGTTCAAAGTCACATAGTTGAAACAGTTTTAAGTTACAACTAGGTGGTTTTGAAAGCCTATAAAATATTTTATATCGACATGTTTTACGTAATTTTTTTTATTTTCATCTATTTAGTATATGTTTAATCCATGTTTTAAATTTCATTCATATTGGTCATATGGATTATGTTTTATAGACGTTCAAAGTCACATAGTTGAAACAGTTTTAAGTTTCAACTAGGTGGTTTTGAAAGCCTATAAAATATTTTCTATCGACATTTTTTACATTTTTTACCATCTATTTATATATTTTTAATCAATATTTTAAGTTTCATTCATATTGGTCATATAGATTATCTTTTATAGGCGCTCAAAGTCACATAGTGGAAACATTTTTAAGTTACAACTAGGTGGTTTTGAATGCCTATCAAATATTTTCTATCGACATTTTTTACGTAATTTTTTTATTTTCATCTATTTAGTATATTTTTAATACATGTTTTAAGTTTCATTTATATTGGTCATTTATATTATATTTTATAGGCTTTCAAAGTCACATACTTGAATCATTTTTAAGTTTCAAGTACGTGGTATTGAAAGACTATATGTTTAACAATATTTCAATTTTTTTTATAAATAATTACTTATAACTATATAAATATATACATGTACAAATATATAATAATAAATATACAAGTATAACTATAATTACAATATAATTCTAAATATAATTATAAATATAATTCTACACACACACATACATATATATATATATATATTTATATATGCATATTAAATATATTTATAAATAAGTTTTAAATATATATGTAACAATATTTTCATAATTATATATTTTAAATATATTCATATTCATATAATTATAAATATTTATATTTAAACATTAGTTTATAATTATATAATTACAAATATATTTTTTATTTTAAAAAATATATAAATAGATTTATATTTATAAATATTTATTTTTAATTATATATATACATAATTATATTTATACACGCACATATAATTATATATATACATAAATATAATTTCATAATTATAAATATAATAATAATTAATTTAACATTTTTAAATACATATTTATAAGATTATTTTTAAAATTTTATTTATTTATTTTGAAATTATTTATTAAAAAAGATGAGGTGGAAAAAAAATTAAAACAAAAAAAAACAAAACAAAATTTTACATATTTATTTTGAAATTATTTAATAAAAAGAGATGAGGTGGAAAAAAATTTAAAAAAAAAGGAAGACAATACCAGAAAAAGAAAAAAAAATTAAAACAAAATAAAAAGGAAAACAAAACCAGCAAAAGAAAAAAAAAGGGTGGTAAAGCGCCACTTGAAGTGGCGCTAGCCACCCGAGTTGTTGAGCGCCACTTGAAGTGGTGCTCAACAAACCCAATTTCCTAAATAATGTAAACCTACACCCATTTAAATAATAAAAAAAACCCTATGCCCCTAAATTATCCACCGTCAGAAACTGGGTGGGTATGAGAGTCGTCGCCAGTGCGGGTGGAGGGGAGGTCACCTACGTGAGGGTGGTCACCGTGTGGGCGAGTAGCTGGTCGGGTTCAGGCTGCCAGAGGGCACACACAGTGCGTTGGATGAGGGAGCCATTGATCGGGGTTGGGCCACCTGAGGGCGGGCAGAGGGGGCGTGAGATGGAGGGCTTCCACAACGCAGTTGGTGGAAGGGAGTGTGGCATCCAGTGCACTGTTGGAGGGGCTGCAACAGGCGGCTGCATGGTGCCGCTGCGATGGCCGTCGGGATCCGTGATGGTGGCTCCGCGCGGCTGCTGCGTGCATAGAGAATTGGGGGGGGGGGGCACGATGCCCCTAGGGTTTCCATTCATTTATATTTTTTTGATTAAACAGATTAATAATTATTATTATAATAATATAACATTGTAATAAAAAACAATAATAAATTTGACTCATTTCATTTTAAATAACAATAATATTAATAAAAATTTAGAAATAAAGCTAAGGATATTACCTACACAAAATATTATTATTTTAAGCATCAAAAAATGAAATGGTCACCCAGGTGGAACACATAGTCAAAAATAACAATGTGTTGTCTTTGCACTATCATGAAACCCATCAATATCATTAAACCTTAAAAACTTCAAACCAGGATCCGAGAACAACAAGGTCCAAGTGATGGTAGACCGAGAAAAGAATAAAATAAATGAGCGTATGAGGTTGGAGTGTGACATTGGAGGTGGGAGGGTTATGGGTTTTGCTGTCAGATGGTGTTGGGTCACGGGGGTTAGGGCTCTCAGGCTCAGGCCCCCCGGGATCAGGGTCTCCACCGGGGAGAGAAGAGGAGGAGAAAATAAGGGAAAGAGGGTCATGAGCTCATGGTTATTATTGGGGAGATGAGAGGAGGAGGTTGGGTGTGGTGGGGTGGAAGAAGGGATCAGGGTCACACATAGGGAGTGGGGCAGGGGTAGAGATTAAGGTTTTTTTAAATGTTTAGTGGTGGTTTAATTGAAACCGTCGCTAATTAAATACATAAAAAACATATCATGGCGTTTTTATGAAACCATCATAATATTTTATTTTTTTGATCATATTTATTTTCCAGCAGTTACAAGAATAAACACAAATAAACTGTCGCTAACCATCACTTTTTTAGTGTATCTCGTTGTTTTAACCTTGTAATACCCATTTTACCCATACCATAGTGACAAATTTTTTACCAAAGTTACCATTTATAATTACAAAAAAGGGAAATATTAACAAAATATGTACCCTACAATTCAAAATATGGTACCCATTTTTAAGGATTCAATTTATAGAAGTCTGATATATCCATTTTAATATAAATGTTAAAAACCCAATGAAAACAATTTTTAGAAAAATGGATTTCTAACCCAAAAAATTGTCTTATACTAAAATAAATTATAATGCTTTTTATTTTGAATGTAATTAGATTATTTTTAATTTAATTATTATTATTTTACTTTAATACCAAATTCAAAACCTAACATGGCTTTAAAATTATTTGATTTAAATAAAAGAAATAACTGTTTTGAAAAAATTGAAATTTTTCAACAATTCACTAAATATCAATCTTTCTAGAATAATTTATTAAATTTACCCTAAGATATTTTTGAAATTATTATTTTAAAAATAAAATTCAATTACTAAAAAAATTAAAATTGGTAGATATTAATTAAAATATCAGTGCAAAAAATGCAATAAACCCCATTTTTTAAGAAAATGAATTTCTGAAACATAAATTGATTTTATTATTTATTGAGTGATTATTTCCTATGAATTAATAAATAAATTTTAATTAAGTGAGAAATTTATATACATATATTTATATATATATATTTAATAATGTGGTTAATCTTATTCATGCCCTTTAATCCAATGAGTATGATATAATATATCTTTGTTTGTTTAAATTTAGTGTTGCACGTTAAGAAACCTATTAAACACCTAAAATTTACTAATGAAAAATATATTATAAAATATCAGGGTACTAAAAATAATATAGTGACATTGAAAATACCAAAAAATTAAATTAATATAATTTTTTCACTTTACTTTACTAACCAGAATTCCAAAATAAAATTCAAGTTAAAATTCACATCATATTATAATCTTAAAAACACGAGTGTTACATTTCACCCCACCAAAGAACATTTCATACTAGAATATTCACCTGGTACATTTATTATCTAAATTATTGATCCAATATTAATTCATATAATCCTCTCTCTTGCATCAAATCATTAATTAACCCATGTTTATATAAAATCCTTATGAAAAGTATATTGCATCCTCTAAGAATATTGACTCTTCAGTCCAAAATTCAAAATAAATTGTCAATATAATGTATATCAAGAATTATCTTAATTATTACATATCAAAACATGATAATGATATGATAAATATTTCTTCAATTAGATAAACATAAAAAAATTATAAGTTTATTCATAACATTGTGGTAATATTAACTGATATTTATCTTTTCCAATTATCCCCATAATATCAAGAGGCTCTGATTTCTATGGAAATAGATTTCCTTGATTTCCTAATATTCTTCACCCCAAAATCAAGGAAACTTACAAAAACCCATGATCATAAACAAAAAAAAAGGTTCATCACTGAAAATTTATATAATCCCGTTTTAGACTATATGATAAAATCACTCAATTTTGAATCAACATAGTATGATCTATCATTTTTCGCCATAATTGGTCCCAAATGATCCTTTTCAATTTTCTTGACCCAATATAATAGTGAAATACATGGTTGAGAATATATTTTTTAAATTTATGACAATTAGAATCACTGATTAATAGCTGTAATTATATAAATACTCTAACAATGAAATGTGATTATACCAACAAATTACAATGACAAGAATAGATGATGAAATATTTTATTCTAGAATAAAAATAATCCAATATGTTTCTTTACTTGTTTCAAGGTGATAAGTCATACTCATAATTAACTATATTCTCATATAATTATGGAGCCTCTTCCAAAATATAAACACAAACATTATATCCCTATATAATACAATGTATTTCAATACTCAATAAAATCAAATACCTTATTTCACCTAATTATTACAATGATTATAAACTAAAAATGTTTCTTAAATAGGTAAGGATTGTGTTGATTTTTTAAGTCGATCCACCAATACCCAAAAATTGTAATTTTTTGTTATATCAGTAATCTAATTACCAAATACATGGATATATCTTCCCATTTAAGCATTGATTTGGTAATGTTTTCAATAAACCCATTGATATTTGATGTCCCGCCATTATTTTTAAGTACAAAATATAGAAAAAAATTCACCAACCACGTTACTCATTCTCATCCACTAAAATATTAATTAGATATTGTTATATATCTTTTTAACTCTAATATTAATGACCCAAAATGAGGGGTGAAAAGTTTTAAAAAAATTCATTTTATAGTTCCCTAAGAACAATTTTTAATAATCAAAAATAAATACATGAATCATATGACACAATCTATTCATCATGGGACTCTACACCATATATGTAATAACTTATCCTATTATTTTAATTAAATAATAACTTATTTAATTTTAATTACCCCATTAAAATGGAAGTTAAATTAATATTTAAGAGAGACATACAATAATTTTCAATATTTTCATAATTAATTCTATTAATAACCCCATAACCTACTATTTTTATCTATCATTTTCACTACTTGGGTAGGTTTCTTACATCTCAATACATTTTACATTGCAATATTTTTCATTGTGTATATATACGATTAAAATAAAAAGGTTTAATACACTCTACTCCACCACATTTCCTCATGTATTGATCATTCTTTGAGAAAATATATTGTAAACATTTATTATTTTAATACACTATAAATTTATCACTAAAATGAAATTTTCTGAAGTCTTCAAAGTAGAAACAATAGTAGATAACTCCAAATAATCTTTAGGATAATTATTCTCATGAGGTCTCAATTACCAATACCCATATACCATTTCCTCCATGCATTAAAACACATCTTAATCCCAAATCAAATATATAATAATACACTTCAAAGGAAACTCATGATTCATGAAAAGTTAAAATTATAGTTGAAGTAATTCTATTCAATAGTTCCTCAAATGATTCTTGACTAATTAAATTCCAATAAAAACTCCGTTCTTTTAAACAAAATTATTTTGTGTGGGAAGATAATATTAAAAATTTCTAAATAAATATCTGATAAAATTCTTCCAAACATAAAAAAATATGTATGAAGAATACATTTTAGGGACTTTTCTGGGATATCATTGCTTCTATATTCTTAGGATCAACTCAAATCATATTTTTTGAAAATTATAACTTATAAATTTTCATTATTGATTCTAAAAGTGTTATTAGAAGAACATGGCATAAAGTATACACTAATGCATAACTTTTAAAATAATACCAACTTATAATCAATATACACATTTTTATTTTAATATATTATGAAATCAACCATAAATATCACCATAATGGCATCCAAAAATTATTATAAACAAACTAACCAATTAGAGAAACACAACAGGTGTGTTAGTGACTCTAAAATTCATTACCAATATTTTTTGAATATATTTTTCCATTACCCTTAACTAATGAAACCCAAAAAGTAAGGTAATCTTATAAAACTGATGGGACCCCTTTAGTTGGTCAAAAAATATTCAATTACGGGTAAAGAGTTATTTTTCCTTTACTATCTCATGGTTTAGATTTTAATAATCAATGATTTAATGCATACTACTATCATCTTTTAAAAAATAATTTGGTTTTTCCCAAGGAGAAACACTCATTCAAATAAAGAACTTATCCTCAATCTCGTCTTGATATACTTTTAATTCCATTAACTTTGTTTGTGTTATGTAATATCATGGTAAAGAAAAAGTGATCATTCTAAGCCCTTAGAAATTTAAAAATTCTATATCCCTTCTGGTGGTAATCTAAAATTACTTTTTGAAAGACACTTGGATACTTATATACCACTATTAAAATTGGAGATTATTTATTACCCTCCTTTAATTCATGTACCACCCCACCAACTTCCAGGGCCTTAATCCATACTTTTTTTATCATTTAACCTATACTATTCAATTAAACATTATATTCTCTCTTAAGAATGTAGATAATACCAAGTTTCAGAGTAAAATAAACTCTTTGATTATAATAGTTTATTTGATAATTGAATTTATTCATCCAAAAAAATTATAATAATTAACTCATATGTGTACATCCTAATAACTATAAAGAACCGTTTGATTTCCATGTTTCTTGTCATTATCTAGAAAATTGAGATTTCAGCCCCTATAAAACCATTCACCAAGTTGACCATCAAGATTTATAGAAAATTAAAATTAATCCTTTTATAACCCCAATAGATCAACCCAACATGTAGTGACAAATGATTATGAGGTTCTCCTAAAAAATAATTTCAAAATAATAACATAAGTAATCAAAATGGTACCTCACACAGTATAATGTCCTACGTCAGTCCCCACCTACTATAATGCTTGTTTAGCTGTAATCAGTTCAACCTGAATCCTCTAAGGCCTTAAACATTCTCCCTAATGACACTCTAAAAAATATTTAATTATATTCCTTTTCTGAAAATGTTACTAAATTTTTATTTTCATAGTTTTTTTGATTCGTTTTATAAAAAAGGTGCAAACTTTTAATTTTTCTATGTTTCCATAAAAAAAGTGGACAATTTAGCAGTATTTTTTAACCACATTTCATAATATCTCTAATTTATGATTCAGAAACATTTTTAAATACACCTAATATAGCTACATTTTAAAATGTCATTAATTTTTAATTACGCATGTTTTTTTAAAAAAAAGTGACTAACTTTAAATTTAATCGTGTTTAAAATGTTAGAGGTTTAAATAAGAAATTTCAATTCATTTTATGTGTACATATTATTAATAGTTTTACAGAATATTCAAAATAAATTTTCTTAATATAATATTAATATACATATATACACACACAATCATTCAAACATATATATCGATACATTCAAACATACATATAAACACACCCACAATAAAGACATAATTACAATTAATGAAAAATAACTAAAGAAATGATCATTAATAATAAATTATTAAAGCTATGAATATATATATATGTATTAATATTACAAATCAATAATATATATATATATATATCTTATACGTACACGTATATAAATATATTAATATATGTGTTTGTGTTAATTTATCAAATATATATATATATATATATGTATGTATGTATGTATATATCCTTTTATTAATTAATATTTCAATATATAAATAAATATATAAACTTTCAAACATAAATATTTTACAATATTATATTAATATAATGTATGTATGTATATATATATATTAATTTATAAATACAATCATATGATTATTTTATTTTATAGGAAAAAATAAATTTTATTTATATAAAATTAATATTCACAAATATACATACATATAATTACACAAGAAAATTTGAAATATAATTATAATTAATTAATAATAATAGAATAAATTGTCGTTAATATATAAACTAATATACATTTCTATATATGTATGTATATACATTTATAAGTATAGTTGTATTAATTTTTATGTGTGTGTATGTGTGCTAATATATATATATATTAATATACATAAATATACAAATTAAAAAAATTACATATATATAATAGTATTACATAACATTAAAAAATGTTATATATATTTATAAGCATATTTATGTTAATATATTTATATATATTAATATATATATATATATATATATTAATAAATAATAAAAAAATAAATGATCACTAATATATAGATTAATACATAGATAAATAAATATATACATATAAATATAAATATATGTATATTTATATTAAATTATAAATAAATATATACATATATATAATGCTATAATATTACATTACATTACATTATATATTTTTTTTAAAAGGTTGGGGCTGAAGCCTCAATTTATTATTAAAGCAAAGACCTCTTTAGACTGGGTAGAGGGTGACCCATTACACAGCCCGAAGGCCCAAGGCCAAGTGGCCTGCAAATAGGGCTAGAGAGCCCATTTTTTAGCCCAAAGGACCCCTCGGTGAACAGTACTGCTACATTACCTGTGCTGCTACAGTACCTACTACAAAACCACCGCCGCTACAGTACCTGCAACAGTCCCTCCGCGACTACAGTGGTGCCGCTGCTACAGTCCGCCTATGCTACAGTACTGCTACAGTACTCGAGAATTCTCCCCTGCCCGGATTTGATCCTGGATCTTTTCGATGCCAAGTTGGAGCCTGAACCACTAGGGTATAGGCTAATTGGCAACATTACATTACATTACATTATATTATATTATATAGACACACACCACATATTTGCATACCTACCCACCTACCTACATATATACATACAAACAAACATATATAGAGTTAAAGAGATATGTAGATAATACACATATAATAGTATTACATAACATTAAAAATAATATATGTATATATATAAATAAATTATCTATTATTAATTACGATTTAAAATATAATTACAATTAATTTGAAAATATTTAATAACTAAATGATCGTTGATAGTAAATAGTTAATATTATGTATAGAAATTCATATATATTATTTATTAATTCATTAATTATAAAAATATTAATATTATTTTATATGTATTAGATTATATATTAATATGTGTATGTGTTAATACATTAATATTATATATATATGTATGTATGTATGTATGAATATAAATGTATGCAGAGTAATATATAATTATTCTTAATCCTCATTTTGGTGATGTGGTTCGATGTTTGTTCAATGTCTCGGTCATCATGGGAATAAATATGTGAAGAAGTGAATTTTGATTGTGGGGTGAAAGAGACCATATCCATCATGAGGTCAACATATGAGGAGAGAAATTATCCATGTTTTTATAACATAAGTAATTTCATTAAAAAATACATATTCTTTAAAGAAACAGTTAAACTATATGTGGCTAAGTTAACTAGTTTTTTAAAAAGATGTTAATTTAAAAATATTTATAAATGGATTTTATTTATTTAGGTTTTTAAATTTCCCTAAATTATCTTCACAAGGCAGTAGAAAATATATGCCAAGGTGGGTCATAGTTGAGGGCAACATGATGTGGGGGTAATTTTGTTTGGGAGGCTGAAAAAACAAAGCACACTTTCAATTTTCAAAGTGCATTTATTAAAAAAAATATACCCATTTATCTAAAATGTATATAATTTTTTAATAACTACTTATGATTTAAAAAACATATTTAAACCATGTAAGGATACATAATTTTTTTTCTAAATGTGACTACTTTAGTAAAAAATTTAAGCATAGCTAATTTTACTTTTTAAAACATAGGTATTTTATCCACTTTTAACAGTATACATAATTTAGCCATGTTTAAAATTTTCAATAAAGTAGTTTCACATGGTTTCCAAAAAGTTTAAAAAACACATTTAAATAAATTATCCATGTTTAAAAAGCATGGACCATATGAAAAAAATCTGGTAATTATGTTTTTATAGTGCGATGTTTTCACATTCTTCCATGAGTTCTTAATTCAGTTTTCGTTCGTCTATCAATGTTTATATCTAGTCCTTACACCTAGCACAATTATATAAACTAAATTTAAATTTAAATTTACCATAATATTTTTATATTCCATATATAATCTCATTTTTAGTTAGAATGGGGTTGGGATGGATTATTTGAATTCAAATATAGAACACTGGAAGAACTATTATGATCACATTCCCATTGACAAATGAGTATATGATTATATTGAATGCCTTCCAAACTAATTCCTCTTCTACTTCTAGGTATTGAATGTATTTTATCCCCATATTGTATATGGAAGAAAATTAGTTAACTTTTAATTATCTATAATTTCTGCCTTTTTTTCATAGTTATAAAAACCACCTCTGCATTGGTATGTATTTTTAACATAATTATCCTTGTGTATATCTTTAGTCATTGTCACATTTGACACCTTAGGGCCTTACGATTTTCATTCAATAAAAATGATGGTATATTATTTATGATCTCAATAAATTTTGAGTCACACTTCATAACATATTTATTTCCTTTTCTAAAAAATAAAAATCATTATATCTCTCACAAAATTCAATTTATTTGAGAAATATTAACCACTAAATATCTTTTAGAAACCATTCCAATCATGTTCCTTATCTTTCCTTACTTCATCAACAGATTCCACCCAATTTACTCATAATACCTCTAGTAAATAATATACAATCTTAATCTTTGGGGATATTAAGTGTTATCAAGAACTTATATATAAGATTGATCTTTTCTAACCACTCTTTATTTTGTTTTATCCCAACACCACCTATGAATGATGGCAAGTGTTTCTTTAGAAAATTCAAAGGCCCAATCTATATCTATTGTCGTACCCTAGTTATAATTACCATGAATCCATAGGATATCTTTCCCAACTACAATCACTAATGATATACATTATCATTATTTATAACACCCTAATATGTTATGATATAGTTTTCCAAAAATAAATTTTATAAGTTGTTATATACCCAATACAATGTTTAAACGAACCACGATATACTAGAAATTTAATTGGACGGTATGAATAGGACTAACCACATTTTGAAATATATAAAAAATCCCTAATATAAAAAATATTTATTAATCCCTAATAAATAGGAACTCAATTTTTAGAAAAGTCATTTTATTCTGAAAAAATTAATTTGTACAAATATGGTATTTTTGGCATCATGTGATGGAATATAATAATATATTTATGGATAATTTTTAAATTAAATTAAATAAAAATTCTATTATTTTTGAAATATTCATATAAAAATTATCTTAGAGAGAAAGTTTTGTATTTTTCTGAAAATATTTATTTTTCAGTGAATAGTGAACAATACAGATATTTATTAAAAACTTTGTTTTGGTTTTAAGAATTTAAAAAGTTCAATTTTATAGGAAAATTTTTATAAAGTTGAATTAATTATATAATATTATTTATAATACAATAAAGTTAATTTTAATCAATTTTAGGTTACAATTTGGTATAGAAACATTTTTATACTTAAAAAGGTATTTTTTGAAAAAACTTTCTTCATTACATTTTGTGTTTTTTCATAAACTAATTTTTACCACATATAGAAATTGAATATTAAGAAATTAATTCAATATTTGTTATCAATAAGTCAGAATTTGGTAAATATGTCCCCTTTAGTTTTGTTCAATATCAATAGTAACCATTGTAAAGTTTTTGATATCATGGTAAAGGTAAAATATCTTAATTAAAGTTAAAACTAAAGTATTAAGGCATAAAAACTTGATATGATTACACTATATGATTATATTTCATCCATAATCATTTAAACTTGTGAAATATTTTATTTTTCATTTAACTTTTATTTTTAGCTTTTTAATATTTAAGTAAAATATAAAGCCAAAAATGTCACTTTCCTAATTTTAATATGTATAATATTTTTTAAAATGAATAAAAATAAAATTGGTCATAAATGGTTATTTTAAGAATAAATATGTTTTTTATCATTGTATTTTTTATAATTTTTTTATGGTGAAATAATTACCTGAAATTCTTATGAAGTATTGATATGGTTCTTGATGAAATAGTAGAACAATAAAGTAAATAATTTCCAAAACTGTGAAAGAATTTTTTTTCAATGATTTATAGTGTCTAAAATATTTTATAGGTAAATATAAAATATTTGGTATTTAATAGATGTTTGATTCTAATTCCTTTTTTGTCATGTTATATTTGAATTAAAATTAAATGAATAGTTCCAAAAATTACATTAATGATATTTCATAATAAATAATATTAAAATACATAAAAATACTACATTCGACCAATTGAAAAGTATATGGTTTAAAATATAAACCACGTTCCATTTATTATACACCTTTACTTTTATGGTAACATTCTTAATCATTAAGGAGTAGAAAACATTGATATTATAATAATGGTCAAAAGTGTTAACGAAGAGTTAAAACAGAGTTCTATAGGTGAAAAAATCACGTAAACTTATCAAAATTTTATTTTATGATATTATTTTGACTCATTATAAAACTATATTGGAATTATATAAATTTAGGAAAATTTCTTATGAATAATAATTTATATTAATTTTATACTTTAGGTAATTCCAAGAGTGCCCTTCCCTACACTTATAAAAAGGAACCTCATATCCTTCATTGTTACCAATGTCAATGCTTTCTAGCATGACCAAAATAGTCCGAAATATCTTATAAAATTCCATAATATTGATGTATATGTTCTTTTCTACTAAGAAATCCATTCCAAGTGTCCTTAAGAGGTAATCTAAATGATGTCCATTGAGGAAGAAGTAAGAGTCTTACCCAACCTCTTATAGTTTATTTCATTGTGTACCTACTCTAAATTTATGGTATCTATTATAAAACAATGGATTTATTATCTTCAGTATATTTAATTTATATTATGGTGACGGATAAACCATTATCCATATCTTCTCATTATTTGAAAAAATTTAACAGTGCTCATGCATATGTCTAGACTACCACCTCCACGAAGTGATGTGATTCATTTTTCAATTCTTATATTCGTGGATAGAATTAATGATACATTTAATGAATATATATGATATATATATGAAAAAATAATAACACTATAAAGGTCAATTATTATTTTCCTCATTTCTTTTAGTCCATTGAAAAGTGAAAATGATGTACATGTGTATCCATGGTTCTCCATCCCCATTAATGGTGTAAAAAATTTTTAGATCTCTGATTTTTATGGATAACTCTCTATATATATAATTAATTTATATATTACATTTTTATCCAGATTAATATTATTGAGATTTTAGAACCACGATCAATGTTCATGGACTGGAACTACCGAAATAAAAATCTCATGAAAAAATGATACATTTAACACATAGAAATGATAATTTTAATAAAAAATACTTATATATAAAATGGATCACAATGTTACGTAATGAATATAAATATATTAAGAGGTAATATCTATCTATGAAAAGCATGGATCACTAAAGTTGGTATTATAAAATGTATTAATTAATAATTCAATATTAGGATTACAGAACATCAATGAAAACCCTAGGGACAAGCCAAAGAATTGGATAATATCATAAATTTTCGAAATAGATAGATTATGTAACTTTCCACTATGATCATTGTTGCTCACACTGTTAGTTTTGGTCTACTCATCGACCGGAACCTGAAGGAACTGTGTTAATACTGGATTTGATAGAAAATTAAATCGTTATTATCTTGAGAAACCTAATGTTTTGGGATATAGAATACAAAATCTTATTATTATTCTTATTCAACATTCTTAAGTTATGAATAATGTTAATGTTCTAAATTAGAAAATTAGGGAACAAAATTATATTGATTTTTTCATGAGGCAAAATCCACCTTATTTTAGTTGATCAATTGATACACTGGTTACTCAGAAATGGATCAATACCATTGAAAATATATTTTCCATTAACTGGTGTTCAAAACATAAAATTATTACTTTTGGTTTTTTATCATTTGTAAGGCGAATCAGGTCAATGGTGTACTCTTATCAAGAACATGAGACAATATGATGAAATTGATTCCATGGAATGTGATGAGTTTAAGAAATTATTTTTCAATAAGCACTTTACTTGTATTATTTATACAAAAATGGTGAATTATTTTCATGAGATAATTCATAAGGATAATAAATCCATTAGTACCAATGTGGAAAATCTTATAAACCTTGTGAGGTATTCCTCGGGATGTTGGATCTTTAAAATTATACATACAATAAGAAGAAAATTCCATTAATTTGGAATAGGTTAAAAATATAACCCAACAAAGAATTTTAAAAAAATGTTCAAAGGGGAGAGACGATTCCATGAAGAAAAAATCACTTTAAATATGACCACTCTATATAGATATCTTCTACTTCTCAATGCACCGCGAGAACAAAATAGTTCATGGCATGAGACTTACCTCTGTCCCTCACAAACAAAACCAAATAATTCAAGGGGTTTTATATCAATTTTTCTCCCTAGAAACACCCACCCACACCGATTGAGTCATTCACAGGCTGGGGAACCCTCCTCGGGATCCTGCAAAAGAGGCCATGTGGCCCACAGTTACTGGATAACCTAATATTCAATTAAGCCGCTCCTCTATAAAAAGGAGAGAGGGGGAGCCAAGAGGAGGATATATGAAAAGTATAAGGAATGTGTTGGAGAAATCATTCTTGATAGTAATATAATATGACCATATGCATTCTGAAAATACATTTTAGATGACCACTTCCACCTAGAAAATAAACCATCCCATGAACCATTTTTAGAAGACCCTCTGCAGAAGATGACATGTGGTGGTAGTTTAATTTGCGACATGAGTCCTCATTTTTTGATACCACAAAATAATATATTTGTTTATAGATGATCCATCAGGAATGGGCCCTTTTCAGACAACCCTTTGTCGGATACCCTTCGCAAATGACGCTTTGTAGAATATTCTTCACGGATTGTCCTTTGCGACCAACTCCATCATGGATGGTCCTTTCAAGAAAAATCCTTCAGAGTCGCTCCATTAAAAATAGGGTTCTACATTATACGACCCTAACATCCATCCCATATGATACCAGGAGTCAAAAAATTCCTCTTGAACCTCTTTAAATCCAGAAAACTAGCTCTTATACTTGTTTAAATCATAAAGGGAATCCCTTATGTAAGTCGCACACTAAACCTATATTATGATACCATAGTTCCCAGAACATGATGTTAAATTGTGCTACCATAGTACCTGCAACATGACATCAAACTATTCTATAGTAGTCCTCATAACATGACATTAAATTATGCTATCGTTGTCCCTAAAATATGAAATTAAATTGTGGTTCCATATACATATCTACACGACTTTAACCTGTTGTATACCCTATATAAAAAACATAGGATGCCCTATATCTCCATCATGATATGCCTTATAGATCAATCATAAGTTTTCTTATGAAATGATCATGAGATGACTATTAAAAAATCCAACATGGGGATCCACTTAATTTAATCCCAAACCAAACATAAAATATCATGATTTGAGATTCTCTTCATGGTTTTAAGAACAGGTGGGGAATCCCTCTTAGAGTAATCACATAGTCATTCTTGTGGGAGGCAAAACATTTTCTCATCTTCACCTTATCTCAGTCCATAGATGGATAGATCAACAAATATGTCTATCTCGGTAACAAAAATAAAAGAGGAAATGGGCACACTTAATTCCCTCTCCGTCTCCCTTTAGGCTTCAACACCTCATTCACCAGTAATAATTTCGATCATTCAATATTCATATCAACTGCTTCCTCTTGTTTCTCAGACTGAGCCTGAATCGCGTGGGCTTAGTTATTAATGGAGATCATGACATTTAAATGATCCCAAACCTACCTAAAATAAGACTTCCTCATAGGATGTAATCCCAAAACAATGATTTAAATTGGTTTATTCCATGTGTAAAACCAACCATATTCCCCACAGGCCTTCTCCATAGATGTAAGCTAGAACTTCAATTAAAATGGGATACTTCCATGACTAATCCCTAATCAAATTAAAACTCAAATGGGCCTCCCATTCGGTATAAGTACCAAACAATCCCAAATCTATGTTCCTTATCTATAAAAGTCATTCCCAACATCAATTCATGTGGGATGCTTCCATGCTTAAGGAACAATCATATTATAACACAAATGGGAATCCAATCAGGTAAAATCCCCAACCACCCCCTTCAATGGGAAACTCCCAAGTGTAATCCCCAACACAAACTGAACTACATGGGATTTAAATTCCATCTAACTGGGGTATGTACGAAGCCTCCCTAATGTCCAAAACCAGTACCTAAATCCACACAAATATTCTCTAGGACACATCCCTAGTAGAGTTTTATTCACCTAGGAGACCACATATCTTCTGGGCCCCTTGGACCATTTCAATGTAAATCCCACACCATCTTTGATTAGGAACCTTTCGCCAAGATGTCCTTTCCTTATGATGTTAAACTACACGGTTGGGTCATTATGACACAACCTTGAAAATTTATGTTCCATAATAAGTGGCATCAAACTATATGGGTTATAATTATTCTCATGGGGATACATAGGAAGCATATTTTATAGGTCTGATCCCGTAATCAAAACAACTTATATCTCCCAGGATGACAGCAAACTCAAGAGTTCCTCACCCAGTGGATTAAAACCAGATTTTTCTAAATAAATAAACCAATAATATTTGATCCATTCATAAAAATGGTACCATTTATGGAGAACCTTGGATATATATAGATATCAGAATCAATGGTGAACCTCGAATAAAAAAAATATGACTCGAAACCTATGCTTATTGATAATGGATCATTAATTCAGGGATATCCTCAAATACATACTTTGGAATTAAAAAAAGATTCAAAAATATATCATAAATATATACAAGAGTCTCGGAATTGGAAATAGTTCCCCCAAATAAGGTGTGGTAAGCCAAACTTCCCATCCTCTCAACCAACGTTTAATTTTTTAAGTGTTATTGGCCATGTTCCCTAACGAACGCCTACTATTGGAAATTAGGTCCATGATTTATCATAGATATAAGAGATATTGGGAATTTATAGATCCACAAAAAACCCCTATTGGTTACTGTTCATAGAATTTTTACCCAACAACAAGGATTTCAAACAATTTATCCCCTTGTAATCAACCGCTAGGTGGAAATTGTTTTCATCAGAAACACTTGTATTATCATCCATCCTGCAAGTAATATTGATCGATTATTTAGTGGAATAAAACCATATCTACAAAGGGTGTCATCCATAAGAGAATTCAGTAGCTATAAATAAATCATTTGATATTATATCAAGTTAGAGATGGATATTGGAGTTACCCATAAATATAATAGTTTTGTTAAGAAAATAAATATGGAACTCAAAGAAAATTAAAATAATAAAAACAATAGAGAGAAGAATACATGGTTTTTGTTCTTCTTAAAGTGTGTATGGAAACATTAAGAAAATTTTCTTAAGGTGACTGGTAAATATTTTTTGTATGGGAATTTATTTCATCAGTAAATTTATTATCAATGTGATGTGAATAAGAATTCAACTAATAATATAGATAAATCTCCACATAATGCAGCACCAACACTACAATGCTTCAAGTGAAATAAGTATAAGAAATACGCTAACCAATGAACGAATTTAAAGTTTTTTTAAGATTATTAGTGTCAACAAACTCTTAATTCCAAAGGAAAAGGGAAATATCATGTGATCAAAACATCTAAAGTGGCTTTTGAGAATGATTTTTTTGAATGGTTCCCATAACACCCCCTATAGAATAGAAAATGCCTAATTTGTTTCTAGATCCATCCACTATTTGATATCTAAATAATTTTTAAGGGTATAAAAATACCAACTCAATGATTAGATGTTGAATTACTACTGAAAACTTATAATGGTATAATGATCACATCTCATGTCTATTATTCTTCTCCAATTGTTTTTTTAGAATGTGCTTTCTGGAAATCTTATTATTCTCCCTCCAGTGTAATTTGTTGTTATTTTAGGAATGTATTATATTTACTTATATAAATACAATATCAATTGATAAGTAATGGAATTCATGTTTGATATTCTGAACTAGAATATTAACATATATTAGTGTGGTGATAAATACAATATTTCAATGTAAATTACATCCATTATATGGGTCTTGATTCCTATTCAAAAGGGTTTTTTTATCTCAAATGGTTTGTAAGAAACTCAAAATCAAAGATATTCCTATTATATTATAGTTTTTTATTTATTTTTAAATGAGTTCCCTAGTCCTCCTCGGAATTGTGGAGTTTATTATTTAATAAATCATATACCTAGTTCTAGAACAACTTTTAGGACTCCATATAGAATTGTCCTAATTTAGATGAAGGAATTAAAGAAGAAACTCCATGAGTATATTGATATGAGATTAATTTTCCTAAGATCATCACCATGGGGTGAAACAATTATTTTTTTAAGAATAAAGATCGATCAATATGAATTTATATTGATTTTAATGAAATGAATAAGATCACAATAAATAGTAATTATCCTCAGGCTCATATTGTTGATTCTGTTGAATAATGAAGAGGAGAATAATATTTATCAAATATTGACCTTCAATATGGATACTATTTTTTGAGGGTAACAAATGATGACATACCCAAGATAGCCTTACATTAAATGTATGGAAACTATGAATTTATTGTGATTATATTTGGTTTTACTAATTCCCCCAGTATCTTCATGGATTTAATGAATATAGTCTTTTGATATTAGCTTAATTGGTTTATGAATGTCTTTATAGATGATAATATTATATATTCTAAGATAATGAAAGAGTATAAAGATCAATTGAGGATTTTAATGAAGACCTTATGAAAGGATAACTTGTATGAAAATTTTTACAAGTGTTAAATTTGGCCACATAAATTATTATTTTTGGGTCATATAATCTCAATTAAGAGGATAGCGTTGGATACTTCAATGATTAATGTGATTGAATGTTGGACTAGACCATCAATTGTGACTAAGATCCATAGTTTTATTGGTTTTTTCAGATATCATTGATGTTTTGTGAGTAATATATCATATTTGTCTAATCTAATCACCATGTTAACTTAGAAGGGATCCATGTTCATTTAGATAGATGAATGTAAATAAATTTTCAAGTAACCGGAGATAAGGTTAGTGAACTTATGCTTACAAAGCCCTATAGTGTAGAAAGGTTTTGAGATTTATTAATTCATCAAGGAATGGACATGTATGTTCCCTCAAAAAAAATAAAATTGTGATAGCTTATTTCTCACAAATATAATAGTTTCCTGAGAAAAATAACCCAAATCATGATTTAGAGTTAGCTATAGTAATTTTTGTATTAAAGATATGGAAGAATTGTCTTTATGGATAAAGGTTTGACATATGTACTGATCATAATATTTTAATGTATATATCCACTCATAATTAGTTGAATATGATCTAAAGAAGTTGTTTTGAGTTGATTAAATATTATGACTGGTAAATAAACTACCATCCTTGGAAAGAAAACAAGGTGGTTGAGGCTTTGAGTCTAAAGGATCATTCTAACTTATCTATGATGAGGATCAAAAAATTTATAAAATTTTTGGATTTAAAAATGATAGATCTGAAAATATTAAAGGAAGGGGTGAAATCATGTCAATATCGAATGATTGTTAAATCATCTATCTATGTAATGATTAAATAGTAATATAAGGAATGTGTAGAGTTATAAAAAAGGTAGTATATTTTCTTGACATCAATATTGATTGAGATATTATGTTAAGGTTCAAGAATTGTGTATGTGTCGTACCCATAAC
The DNA here is from genome assembly GCA_963277665.1 of Viscum album. Lineage (NCBI taxonomy): Eukaryota > Viridiplantae > Streptophyta > Magnoliopsida > Santalales > Viscaceae > Viscum > Viscum album. Next base: position 1,245,302,907 of record OY728143.1, read on the forward strand.
AGTAATGAAGAAGAATTTTTTAGATAAAGCTCATAGTTCATCATTATCTATTCATCAAGGAAGTACAAAGATGTATAGTGATCTAAAATAGAATATTTGCTGGGATAACATGAGGAGATAAATTAAAAAATATTTATCTTTGTTATTGGTATGATATAATGATGAGGATGAGAGAAAAATTTATAACTGTATATCACAAATGTTACCCATACCAAAATAGAAATGGGAAAATACCACCATGAATTTTTTCATTGGAATCCCCAAACCATATAGTGGCCAAAGAGCTATTTGGATTATAGTTGATTTCCTTATAAAGTCATAAAACTTAATTTCAATCAGAGAATATTTATCTCTTGTTCATATTTTTAGGATATATATTAATAAAGTGTAATGGTAACATAGAGTAAAACATTCTATAATATCTTATCAATATTTATGGATTAACATGAAGTTATAAAAAAGTATTTAGCAATATATAGATTTAGAGTAGCTGTTATATACAACTTATCATCCTAAATGTTTTTACCAGTCTTGTAAAACCATTCAAACCCTAGTAGAGATGATGAGATCTTTTTTGATGGATTTCAAATGTGTTTGGGATCAACACCTTCCTGTAATCTATTTTCCTTAAAACAATATATTTCACTTGAGAATTTAGACGGACATGTATGATTACCTCTATGGAAGTAAGTTTAAAACTAAAATATGATGAGATGATGTTAGAGAAATAAATATATTGGGACTTGGGTTAGCTGAGGAAGTGGTAGTGAAATTTAAAGTAATTTATCAATGCATCAACACAGCTCAGAGTCAACATAAAATTAATGTTGATAATAATTGATGATATATTCAGTTTGAAGTTGTTGAAAATGTATTTCTAAGAATATATCCTTGAAAAAATGTAATGATATTTGGAATGAATTGAAATCTGAGCCCTATATATATTGGTTTTTTAGATTCTTTATCTCATTGATACATAAGCTTATTGATTGGGTCTTCCACCTAATCTTTCTCATGTTTCTTTATTTGTTCTACATATCTATATTTTTTATGTACATACATGATCCTTAACATGTATTGAACTCTTATTTGGTACCACTGGATAAATATCTTTCTTATGATGAGAAACTGGTGGATATTTTGTATCATAGTGGGAAAGTTCCATGAAACAAGACCACTCACATAGTCGATGTTTTAAGGAAACCCCATTAAAGAGACAAAGCTATGTGTGAACCTGTGGGTGTGATGAGGAAAAAGTATCTCCATTTTTTATCTAGGTGATAAAATTTCATGGGTAAAATTCTTTTAAGGGGGTATAATGTAACATCCTGATATTTATGATATAGTTTTCAAAAATTAAATATTATATTTTTTTGTCTACACAGCACCATGTTTTAAGGAACCATGATATACTAGTCATTAAGATGGAATGTATGAATTGGATTCACCTCATTATGAATATATATATATATATATATATTCCACTAAATAAAAAAATATTTATTAATTTTTAGTAAATAAAAACTCCATTTTTAGAAGTCATTACATTCTTCAAAAATTATACCATTTTCTCATCATCATAACAAAATTTTATTTTGGTGATATTTTTTATTTTTATGAAAATAGATTTCCCATTAAATAGTGAAAATACTAATTCATATTGAAGTCTATATTTTCATTTCAAGAATTTAAAATGATAAATTTTGCTTCAAAATTTATTAAAATTAATATAAGTTCTATTATATTATTAATAATAAAATTAAAATAAATATAATCCATATTATGGTTTAATTTGATTTAAAAACATTTTTATAGTTAGAAAGACATTTTTCAGAAATTTTATTTTGTTTCATTTATATTGTTTTTTAAATTAATTTATGCTTGTTCTAGAAACTGAATCTCAAATGATAGATTCAATATTATTAATTATGAGTTTAAATATTTTTAAATAAGTCCATTTTATTTATTTCAATATGAATAGTAACCATTGTAATGTTTTGTTACTATGGTAAAGGGAAAATTGGTTAGTTAAGGTTAAAAGTAATGTGATAATGATTTAAATTCATTTAAAAAGTTTTATATAATTAATTGGATGAGTCAATGTATTACTTATTCATCCAAACTATTAAAATATGACTCTTTTCCATTTAACTTTGATTTTGACCTTTATAATATTTAAGTAAAAGATAAAGTAAAAAATTTAACTTTCTTTCTTTTAATAACTGTAATATTTTTTAATGGGATGAAAAAACTTTTTTTCTGTTTTAAAATTGTATTAAATGTATAAATTAATTTTCTTTATCATGTTATTTAATTTTTAATTCATAGAAATGATATAATCACCTTAAATACTTACATAACACTGAAATAGTGCTTGTGCAAGCAATATAATAATCAGGTAAATGATTTTAAAAAATCTAATAGTAATTTGTTGGCTTACATTTTAGTTTTTCATTAATTATATATATAAATATAACATATTATGGATGTTTTAAATTTTTATATTGTAATTACAATTGTTTCATTTTATTTTCAAAGCCAAATTAAATGAATTGTTCCAAAAATGACATAAATAATATTTTATAATACAAAATATTAAAATTCATAAAAACATATATTAAACCAATTTAATGTAATATGGTGGAAAATAAAAACAATTTTCGATTTAAGAGTCACTTTCTCACTTATTGTATCATTCTTAACCATTAAATAGTAGAGAACTTTCATATTACGGTAATTTTCAAACAGGGTTAACAGGGGTTTAAATAAACTGATAAGGTTGAAAACGTCAACTATACTTGTCTATATATTATTTCAGGATATAATTTAAATTAATAATCCTATTATATCATAATTATACCAATTGAAATTTATTTTTAAATGAATGTTAATTTACATTAATTTATTAGTATATGAAATTCCAAGATTGCCACTCCCTTCACTTATAAAAGGGATCCTCCTCTCATTAACTAGTCATATTTTTTGAGTCTAATGAATTACCAAAACCCTAAAAACATATCTTATAAACTCCAATATCCACAAATTATAGGTTTTATGCTTCTTAAAAAACAATTATAAGTTTCCTTAATAATAAATATAATGGAGGCCCACCGATGAAGATGTAATCATCTTACCCAACCTTTTTTAATTTAATTTTTATTATACCTCCTATAAATATATAGTATAAATTATAAAATTATATATTAAGTATATTTACTATAATTAATTGTTATTATTATTATTTAATAACCATTATCCTCCTTCTTATCATCTATTGGAAAATGATAACATTGTACGTGCATATGTGTGGACTACCACCTCCACAAAGCGATGAGATTCATTTTGCACATCCAATTTAAATGGGTGGTAATAGTGATAAATTAAATGAAAATATTTGATAGATATGTTATTATAATTGCTCTATAAAATTTAATTATTATTTTACATTCATTTTTTCTTCTGTCGAAATTTGAATACATAATTTATCCATATGTATGGTCAACCTTCTTCATCAACCATGTAAATCATTTTTATCTCTACCTTTTATAGATAAATCTCTCTCTATATATAATCAGATTATAATATATATATATATATCACAATTAATAATTTTAACTTTATGGAATTATGATCATGTTTTAAGGACTAGAACTTCTGAATAGAAACTAATAGGAAAAACAAAAGAATTAACACCTAGAAATGAAAATTTTAATAATGAATTATTTATAAATGGGTGTTGAAATATTATAAGAGGATGATATGTGATTTTATAAGTAGTTAAATGATTATTTTATAGAATTATAATAAATTTATAATTATTATACATAAGGTTAGATCACTTTTGAAGCTATTCAAACTCAAGGTAAGGGTTTTAGGATATAACCTCATTGTTTACTACGATTGTTTATGATTAAGTTTCAAATGATGAAATTTCAAGATATACCTCTCAATAATCTAATTTAATTTATTATCCTCTTGTTATTTTGGAATATTACCTATTTTAATTTAATTTTCCTCACTTTAAGTAATAATGATATTGGGAAAATAGTTTTAATGTAATCCATATTTTTTTATCTTCAGTTGAAAATACTTTTTATTCAATTACCATGTTTTCTTAAAATATTTTCAATAATTTTTTTAATATTATAGAATAATTTCTTAAATTAATTTTGAACCATTATTAAATTATTAATTTTCTTTAAAGGAATCATCTTTTCAATTTCATAATTTGGGACTTTTCCCTATTATAGGAAACATGAAAAGAATATTTGTTTTAACATCCATTGCATGATTGGAATTTCCCAACACCGTGACCACTAAATATTTATAATATTACATTAGAGTTTACTTTGGTTCATCTCAAATAAATTTTTTTTTCCATAATATTTTATATTTTTTTATATTTTAAAGAAGTTATTTAAAATATGAAAATGATATATTTTTTTTCAATAAAAATTCCAAGTGATATTTTAAACGAATTTTCATCTAACCTAACATCATTTGATGATAATTATTATTTAATATGTATATGATCCAATGATAACGTCATCATTTAATATCTATATGTCTTATCATTATGATGATGAGATGTTAATGAAACCCATTTATTTTACTGGGTTATATTATGATGAAATGAAAAAATGTTTAAGAAACCCTTTCCCTTTCCATGGGTTATAATACAAGATGAATATTTTATGATCTTGAGGAACATATATATATATTATAAGGCCCCAGCCTTAAACCTTACTTAATATTGAGTTATTACAAGATTACACATTGAGGATCTTTTCAGGTTTAGAGTTTTAGAGAATTAGATCATGAAACTTGCATTACATTCCACATTTAAACAAAGTGGTTACATAAAAGAAAATATTCATTCTTCCCATCAACGGAAACATATTGAAAATAAAACATGGATTCTTTCTTGACACATCCTTGACACTATCACCACATCATGTACCTTTCCCTTGACCTGTGAAAAACATTTCAAAAACTTGGGATGAGCATAAAAAGCTCAGTAAGGGTTATAAAAATATAGAAAGGAAACATGAGTTCATATATACATAATAATGAAATCATACTTTACCCATAAAAAATAGGCATATAAAATCATGAATAAATCATAGAAAAAATAAGACATAAAGGTAACTTGAGGCATTCAAAACATTCTTACATAGGGAGTAACCCTCTTGGTTATGTTTGGAATACCCATCATAGTATATTCCCTAAATCTCTTCGGAGAAACCTTAACGTTTCACTCCTTCGCGTTACCCAATGCATTGGAGAGCTATATCGGGCTCACCCGCCCTTAGTTTATCACGGAACCACCCATTCTTCATAACAATGCCCAAGAACCATAACATAATCGTATCACATAAACATGAATAAAGGAAACATAACATTTCCACATTTCAATCACCATATAACATTTTAGGATATTGAAATAACGAATCCATTCAAAAAGAAACCATTTCCAAAACCAGTTAAAACATTTAATAAAGAGATTTTTGAATCAAAGTGTCTCATACCACCTTGAAGCTTAAAATTTTAAACCATTAATATCCATATAAATAAATCCTTAAAACCATTTTTAAAACATGGATATTAATAAGAAAAAACAATTAAAACATTTAAAACAATATTTTGGTTAAAGGGGTTTTACCAAAATTAGAGACACTTGAATGCAATAATTGAGGAATAACATTTATTCAGAACTTTATAATATCACGAGAATAAATTTATTCATGATATAATACTCCAAAGGACAGTATATACACCATATAAGAGTGAATTGGTGCATAATAACAATGAACCCTCAATAGAAAAGTCAAATGTGATGAAATCACTTATAAAGAAGGTATCCTTAAATTAAGGACAAATCAATATCAAAAATATCTGTGAAAAATATAAATACACCCAATATAAGTGGATATTAAGTGTACAACAATAAAATTTCATTCACACATATTCAATGGATGACATATTCAATGACTACATGTTGAACCCAAAGAAATCGAAATTGGGTTAAAAAGTTCCCTTGACAGCCTAACGGCATCACATCAAAATGAGTTGATGAGAGATAAAAAGTGTATCTCATCACTTGGACATAAAATTTACATCAATAAGGATGTATGAGAACATATCCCAACATAAAAATATGTAATTTAAAATACCCAATAAAAGAAGTCTTTTAAAAAAGAGGAGGGTGAAAGGTTCCCTTACCGACTTGGGTATCTTTCAAAACATACACCCCATGAAAGAAATACAATAGGTCATTGATGTAAATACTCATAAACGAAATTATATTACACAAAGAGTAGAATTATGGGCAGTCCATACACCACTCAATGGAATTTGTGGCGAATGTAGCATAAATCTCACGGGAATAAAAGTGAGATGAAAAATCCCTTACGAAAACTCGGCAGCCTAACGGCGCCACATAAAACTTCCGAATATGGATTGATGAGATCAAATAGAGTATCCCATAATATTACAATATAATTTAAAGCAAGTGTAATATAAAAGAAAATCCCCCAACATTGCAAGGAGTAGTTTAAAAGAAGTGACATAAATGAGAGTACTTAAAAAGAAAGAGAGAGGTTAGATCTCTTACGAAAGTTCGGCAGCCTAACGGCACCACTCAAAACTTCCAAAATGGATTGATGAGAGAGAATAGGGTCTCTCAGCACATGAACATAAAAATTACAGTAAATGTAATATAAAATAACATCCCAATCATTAGAAAGATGAGCTTAAAATAAATGACATAAAAGAGGGTACTTAAAAAGAAAGAGAGTTGTAGGATCCCTTACCTCGGGTCCGACTTGACTCGATCGTTCTTTAATCTCCTGAATAATAAACTTGAGTTAATTTCTAATTACTTAAGAACCTTTTTCAAGTTCATTATTACTTTTATACCACTTATTACCATGTCATAAACATTATGTAATCATTTAAGTTAATAATATTTGTTTTCTCGATATTTGGTTCTTAAGTCGAAAGTGGACTTCTTACAATTACATGTTGTTTGTGTGGCCAAATGTTTATTATATCCAGAATTGTATTCATTATGTAGATATCATATATGTCATATATATCCAGTACATGCATGAATTTATAACATTACATAATCATTTAGAGGTAAGAAATGAAATGCACCGTTCATGGAGACGGTAAGCCGTACGTACGCATGAACGCTACTTTCATTTCTATTTCGTATTTTATAGAATGGAATAATAATGATATAAAGGTATATTATAATTCCAGTATAATATCATATATAATATCATATTTCCATCCTTTATACATCCCACATATGGTATTTAACGAATCAAATCACTTGAGGGGGCGGTAGTCCGCACTTCCTTAAATGAAGATATCGCGTATACCCATAATCGAAGCCATAAAGGTAAGACAAAAATGAAAAATACAGAAGCATAAATAAAACATAAACATATTATATATCATATATAAAAATAGTGACATCATAATGGCCACCATTGAAGGTGTTAAATGAGTATTGAACAATCATCGTTTCGGGAGGCAGAATTTCACCATCCACGGAAACCGTATGTTCTTTAACCATTTGATGTAGTTGTGTGAGAGTGTAGCTCGAATAAATCTTATAACAACATCCTAGTATATTGAAGATACATGCGTTGTTACAAAATAAGTAAATAAAAAGAGTTTAGGGGGTTGGAGAAGCAAAATAAAACAAATGAACATGAGAGAATGAATTACCTTTAAAAGTGTAACTCCTTTTGATTTGAGCCTAAAGGCTTCCATTGAAAGGATTCTGCCCAAATGGAATCCTCTAGGATGAGGAGAGGGATGTGGAGAGAGTAAATGGGCAGGGTTTGGCCGATCCAAAGGCTTGAGGAGTGTGTTAAATGAGGTAGATGTGGGGGCCTTTTATAAGAGGAGATGAGGGGCACTTTTGGAAAGTAAGAAATATTACTTTATTTGAAAATGTGTTTCGGTTTCAAAAGGTCCCACGTTGATATAATTCGTGGATAAGGTGATAAGGCTTCGAAATCCACTCATCAAATAAGTTTTTTACATGTGTAGTTCATAGATTTTACATTATCTTTCCATTTTATTTAAATCGTCAAATAATGATGTCATCGCTGCATCATTATTATGTCATAAATAATTTAATTTATTTAATGTCTAAAAATTATAAAAAAATACTATGATGTAGGAAATATTTTTAGATTTCCAATAAATATTTATAATCAAACAGATGACTTGTATAACCCCACTTAAAAATTGTTTTAGTAAAACATATCATGTTTGTGTCAATTTTACTTTTACATTAAATAAAATGTTATTTATGTCATTTCCCAACCAAAGTGTCTCCATGGGGTCCCCAAGTTGGACCATGGCTTGTCTTGGTCGGCCATGACTCACCCAATAGGTGTAGGACAAGTGTCATGGTTTTTTCACATTCTTATAATATCATTTTTACCTTAAATTACACTAATTACCTCTAATCGCGATTAAGAACTTAATAAGTTACTATTCACCAAAAAATTATTATAATCTCATTGAACCACATTTTACTTCTTAATGACAACCATTTATGTCGGATTTTTGAAATTCAAAACACAATGATGGAAAATTTTCATTTAAACGGAAAATCAGCTTTTATAAGTACCACTTAGTGGTTTCACTATTCATCAAAAATTGAAGTTTTTCAGAAAAATCCCAAAAATTCACCCTGAGCTATATTTGATATTCCGAATTCAAAAATGAAGTCTGTTTTAAAAAATTCAGAACATATTAGTCACATTAATTAATTTAATAATTAATTCCCGCTCTCAGAGCAAATAGCGTGTTTTTATAAAACAATAAGTATTAAAAGATTGACACTAGTTTAAGTCTGATTTCAAAGTGAAATTAATTCCAACGACCACTATTGGATTTAATGGTAAAAATATTTTCTAATTTCACTTTAAAACCAATTTAAAATATAATCTAATCATATAAATAAATTATATTAAAAAGTGGTTTTGAATTAAAATACAACATTTTACACTATTCATTAAAAAAATGAACTTTATCGGAAAGATACCAAAAATTTACACAAAGTAAATTTTGATGTCCCGATTCTTAATAAGAGTTTTATTTGGTCCAAAAGAATTTTTAAGAGTGAAAAAAACTATATTTAATGACGGTTCTCCATCAAAAGGTGATAAGTGAACCTTTAGTGAAAACTAGGGCATATACGCCTAAAATTGAATTCTTTCCGTATTTTAAGCCTTTATCTTTTATTGTATAAATGTAAAAATATTTCATAACATATATAATCATATTTTAGTTATTTATATCAATTCCCTCCATTACAATGGCTACATGTTAACTACCATTTAAAATAATATTATTTTATTATTAGAGTGCAACGTAAGATTCCCAAGAAACCTGTTGTTGCGTGTTGGGTACGCCATCGAGCATAGCGTCCCCTTTAAAGTCATTTAAATATTTTATTCAAAAATATGGATAAATATGAAATGTCATATTCTTTATTTACCTGGGGTGTTACATCCTTCCCCACTTTTGGGAATTGCGTCCTTGCAATTTTAAAATTGCGCTTGGAAACATCCTTGAAAGTCCCACATCGGAACAAAAGTTGGTAAAACAAACACTTAAAAATAAAGAAAGATAAGTACAAAGGTCACCAGAGTTAACCCATACTAGGATTCCAAGTATGAAAATATGGACATGGAGGAAAAAACAAAGGGTCATGTTCTGATGGAGAGTGATAGAAAACATGTTTAGGAGAAAGTTAACCACGAGAAAATCACAAACTTGTGATGGGTTAAACGGTATTCGATTCCCCAGTAGGAAACGTTAATAGACAACATTTTTGTTTTAAGTTACTTTTTATTGAGGAATTTATTCATAAGGAAGCATAATCACTTATCATGTTGACTTTCAACTTTTACTAGATTCCTTAGTCAAACTCATATTTTTTCCAAAAGACGAGTATTTAGGGAGACTTGTTCGCATTAAGAGTACTTTAATCAACTTCTAGAGAATAACCTAATCCACAAAAGAGAACTATATAAATCCCATATATTTAGGCTTTAACCAAAACCAAAACCAAAACCAAAAAGTTTAGTACAAGATCAGATAATCCAGAAAAGGATAACCCCTTATAAAAAGAAAAATCTATTCTTAATCTCCAAAATTTGTCCAACAAAACACAAAGTTCAACGAGGACCATCCGATAAACAATTTGTCCATAAAATTCTTAAAAGTAAACCAATATAAGATTGAAAACCAAATATTTGAAGGATTTAGTCACATAGTCTTCCAAGTTAAATCGTATAATTTATCTCCAAACAACATTAGTCGCTCCTAAAGTCTCGCGTTGAAAAGTAATTATCCTAATAACATATCCTCCAAAATCAATTTACTCTTAATTCATAAAATCATATAACTAAAAAGAATCAGTCAAACTAACCAGGGACTTCACATAGTCCAGTGGTAGGCGATAAATACCAGTTGCACTTTGGTTGTGGGTTCGATTCCCGCAGCATTGTCCGACGCGACGGGTTGTCACACAGTCTGCATGTTGTCCTTTTTCCAAAACTATATAATTCTAAAATCATTACCCAAAAAGGGATAAAATCATAAAAAATAACCATAACATAATTTAACCTCAATTTTATCTCATGCCATTCATATGGTAACCCATAATTACCTCAAAATTAAGGATCATATAAACCCAAATGGTTCTTTATAACTATGTCCACAAAAGAAAAGATAACTATTACTTGAATAAAATTTGTCTATATTAAACATCAGGGTTACACATAATATAAAAAGTCTTCTAATGTAACCCCATCATCAAAAGAGGCTTAATACTCTTAAGAATTTCACCCTAACTCTTGAAGCCCTTATATATTGACATCTTACTCATTAAACATTCTTCATGATCCATTATCCATTCCTTTCCATCTTATTCCGAAATACCTCTTTCCTACAAACAAAATCATGAATTATATCCTAAGATTCCAAAATAAGAAAACAATAGTCATGAAATAGTACATACCATTGATTGGTCATTGTCAGTTTCTTCATCCTCAATCGGAATGGCATTAGGTATTGGTAAATGAATATTGGTACGCTCTTGGTGACCCCATTCATGAAACTTCTTCATAGGACATGTGTTTGCATAATGACCATGCACACCACATTTAAAACATTCAATTGATCCCTCAGAAAGAACTTCTTTCCCTTTCCTCGAGTCAACTAGATGCTTCCTTTTTCCATGGCAGGTTCTTGCTTTATGACCTTCATTTCCACATCTATAGCATATTTCTGTCCCTTTGAAACATTTTCCTAGGTGTTTCTTTCCACATCTTTGACACATAGGTTTTTGAACACACTTACCTTTATGATTATTACTTGTACTTCCGTAGGTATTTGTTTCTTGCATATATGATGCCTTAGAGAAATCTCCAAGGTTTAGGTGGTCAATCATGACTCCAGATAGTTGGTTGAGGATAATCAAAAGAGTTCTCATTGCAGCTCCCATATCATTCAGTTGCTTGCTCAAAAAATTGTCACAGTTTCCTTCACACCCACAGTTACTTTGGTGCCTGCTAGATCCAGCCATTTACTAAAACCAAAAAGGTCAGTGTGAGTATATCAACAAAACCATCATGTACTAATGAGTAATATAAAAAATAATATATACTTACTCATTCACTTTATCTAAAACTAAGACTCTTTCTGAAATCCTAACCATTATGGTAATGTCACTTATGCTTAAAGAATACCCTAACCTCTAAAGTTATCTAAACCGACCTTTGATACCAACTATAAGGCTCCATCCTTAAACCTTACTTAATCTTGAGTTATTACAAGATTACACATTGAGGATCTTTTCAGGTTTAGAGTTTTAGAGAATTAGATCATGAAACTTGCATTACATTCCACATTTAAACAAAGTGGTTACATAAAAGAAAATATTCATTCTTCCCATCAACGGAAACATATTGAAAATAAAACATGGATTCTTTCTTGACACATCCTTGACACTATCACCACATCATGTACCATTCCCTTGACCTGTGAAAAACATTTCAAAAACATGGGATGAGCATAAAAAGCTCAGTAAGGGTTATAAAAATATGGAAAGGAAACATGAGTTCATATATACATAAGAATGAAATCATACTTTACCCATAAAACATAGTCATATCAAATCATGAATAAATCATAGAAAACATAAGACATAAAGGTAACTTGAGGCATTCAAAACATTCTTACGTAGGGAGTAACCCTCTTGGTTACGTTTGTAATACCCATCACAGTATATTCCCTAAATCTCTTCGGAGAAACCTTAACGTTTCACTCCTTCGCGTTACCCAATGCATTGGAGAGCTATATCGGGCTCACCCGCCCTTAGTTTATCACGGAACCACCCGTTCTTCATAACAATGCCCAAGAACCATAACATAATCGTATCACATAAAAATGAATAAAGGAAACATAACATTTCCACATTTCAATCACAATATAACATTTTAGGATATTGAAATAACGAATCCATTCAAAAAAAAACCATTTCCAAAACCATTTAAAACATTTAATAAAGAGATTTTTGAATCCAAGTGTCTCATACAACCTTGAAGCTAAAAATTTTAAATCATTAATATCCATATAAATAAATCCTTAAAACCATTTTGAAAACATGGATATTAATAAGAACAAATAATTAAAATATTTAAAATGATATTTTGGTTAAAGGGGTTTTACCAAAATTAGAGACACTTGAATGCAATAATTGAGGAATAACATTTAGTCAGAAATTTATAATATCACGAGAATAAATTGATTCATGATATAATACTCCAAAGGACATTATATACACCATATAAGAGTGAATTGGTGCATAACAACAATGAACCCTCAATAGAAAAGTCAAATGTGATGAAATCCCTTATAAAGAAGGTATCCTTAAATTAAGGACAAATCAATCTCAAAAATATGTGTGACAAATATAAATACACCCAATATAAGTGGATATTAAGTGTACAACAATAAAAGGTCATTCACACATATTCAATGGATGACATATTCAATGACTACATGTTGAACCCAAAGAAATCGAAATTGGGTTAAAAAGTTCCCTTGACAGCCTAACGGCATCACATCAAAATGAGTTGATGAGAGATAAAAAGTGTATATCATCACTTGGAAATAAAATTTACATCAATAAGGATGTATGAGAACATATCCCAACATAAAAATAAGTAAATTAAAAGACCCAATAAAAGAAGTCTTTTAAAAAAGAGGAGGGTGAAAGGTTCCCTTCCCAACTTGGGTATCTTTCAAAACATACACCCCATGAAAGAAAGACAATAGGTCATTGATGTAAATACTCATAAATGAAAGTATATTACACAAAGAGTAGAATGATGGGCAGTACATACACGACTCAATGGAATTTGTGGCGAATGTAGCATAAATCTCACGGGAATAAAAGTGAGATGAAAAATCCCTTACGAAAACTCGGCAGCCTAACGGCGCCACATAAAACTTCCGAATATGGATTGATGAGATAAAATAGAGTATCCCATCATATTACAATAGAATTTACAGCAAGTGGAATATAAAATAAAATCCCCTAACATTGCAAGGAGGAGTTTAAAAGAAGTGACATAAAGGAGAGTACTTAAAAAGAAAGAGAGAGGTTAGATCTCTTACGAAAGTTCGGCAGCCTAACGGCGCCACTCAAAACTTCCAAAATGGATTGATGAGAGAGAATAGGGTCTCTCATCACATGAACATAAAAATTACAGTAAATTTAATATAAAAGAACATCCCAATCATTAGAAAGATGAGCTTAAAATAAATGACATAAAAGAGGGTACTTAAAAAGAAAGAGAGTTGTAGGATCCCTTACCTCGGGTCCGACTTGACTCGATCTTTCTTTAATCTCCTGAATAATAAACATGAGTTAATTTCTAATTCCTTAAGAACCTTTTTCAAGTTCATTATTACTTTTATACCACTTATTACCATGTCATAAACATTATGTAATCATTTAAGTTAATAATATTTGTTTTGTCGATATTTGGTTCTTAAGTCGAAAGTGGACTTCTTACAATTACATGTTGTTCGTGTGGCCAAATGTTTATTATATCCAGAATTTTATTAATTATGTAGATATCATATATGTCATATATATCCAGTACATTCATGAATTTATAACATTACAAAATCATTTAGAGGTAAGAAATGAAATGCACCGTTCATGGAGATGGTAAGCCATACGTACGCATGAACGCTACTTTCATTTCTATTTCGTATTTTATAGAATGGAATAATAATGATATAAAGGTATATTATAATTACAGTATAATATAATATATAATATCATATTTCCATCCTTTATACATCCCAAATATGGTATTTAACGAATCAAATCACTTGAGGGGGTGGTAGTCCGCACTTCCTTAAATGAAGATATCGCGTATACCCATAATGGAAGCCATAAAGGTAAGACCAAAATGAAAAATAAAGAAGTATAAATAAAACATAAACATATTATATATAATATATAAAAATAGTGACATCATAATGGCCACATTTGAAGGTGTTAAATGAGTATTGAACAATCATCGTTTCGGGAGGCAGAATTTCACCATCCACGAAAACCGTATGTTCTTTAACCATTTGATGTAGTTGTGTGAGAGTGTAGCTCGAATAAATCTTATAACAAAATCCTAGTATATTGAATATACTGTTGTTGTTAAAAAAGAAGTAAATAAAAAGAGTTTAGGGGGTTGGAGAAGCAAAATAAAACAAATGAACATGAGAGAATGAATTACCTTTAAAAGTGTAACTCCTTTTGATTTGAGCCTAAAGGCTTCCTTTGAAAGGATTCTTCCCAAAGAGAATCCTCTAGGATGAGTATAGGGATTTTGAGAGAGTACATGGGCAGTTTTTGGCCGAGACAAAGGCTTGAGGAGTGTGTTAAATGAGGTAGAGGTGGGGGCCTTTTATAAGAGGAGAGGAGGGGCACTTTTGGAAAGTAAGAAATATTACTTTATTTGAAAATGTGTTTCGGTTCCAAAAGGTCCCACATTGATATAATTCGTGGATAAGGTGATAAGGCTTCGAAATCCACTCATCCAATAAGTTTGTACATGTGTAGTTCATATATTTTACATTATCTTCCCATTTTATTTAAATCGTCAAATAATGATGTCATCGCTGCATCATTATTATTTCATAAATAATTTAATTTATTTAATGTCTAAAAATTATAAAAAAAATACTATGATGTAGGAAATATTTTTAGATTTCCAATAAATATTTATAATCAAACAGATGACTTGTATAACCCCACTTAAAAATTGTTTTAGTAAAACATATCATGTTTGTGTCAATGTTACTTTTACATTAAATAAAATGTTATTTATGTCATTTCCCAACCAAAGTGTCTCCATGGGGTCCCCAAGTTGGCCCATGGCTTGTCTTCGTCGGCCATGACTCACCCAATAGGTGTAGGACAAGTTTCATGGTGTTTTCACATTCTTATAATATCATTTTTACCTTAAATTACACTAATTACCTCTAATCGCGATTAAGAACTTAATAAGTTACTATTCACCAAAAAATTATTATAATCTCATTGAACCACATTTTACTTCTTAATGACAACCATGTATGTCGGATTTTTGAAATTCAAAACACAATGATGGAAAAATTTCATTTAAACAGAAAATCAGCTTTTATAAGTACCACTTAGTGGTTTCACTATACATCAAAAATTGAAGTTTTTCAGAAAAATCCCAAAAATTCACCCTGAGCTATATTTGATATTCCGAATTCAAAAATGAAGACCGTTTTACAAAATTCAGAACATATTAGTCACATTAATTAATTTAATAATTAATTCCCGCTCTCAGAGCAAATAGCGTGTTTTTATAAAACAATCAGTATCAAAAGATTGACACTAGTTTAAGTCTGATTTCAAAGTGAAATTAATTCAAACGACCACTATTGGATTTAATGGTAAAAATATTTTCTAATTTCACTTTAAAACCAATTTAAAATATATTCTAATCATATAAATAAATTAGATTAAAAAGTGGTTTTGAATTAAAATACAACATTTTACACTATTCATTAAAAAATGAACTTTATCGGAAAGATACCAAAAATTTACACAAAGTAAATTTTGTTGTCCCGATTCTTAATAAGACTTTAATTTGGTCCAAAAGAATGTTTAAGAGTGAACAAAACTATATTTAATGACGGTTCTCCATCAAAAGGTGATAAGTGAACCTTTAGTGAAAACTAGGGCATATACGCCTAAAATTGAATTATTTCCGTATTTGAAGCCTTTATCTTTTATTGTATAAATGTAAAAATATTTCAGAACATATATAATCATATTTTAGTTATTTCTATCCATTCCCGCCATTACAACGGCTACATGTTAACTACCATTTAAAATAATATTATTTTATTATTAGAGTGCAACGTAAGATTCCCAAGAAACCCGTTGTTGCGTGTTGGGTACGCCATCGAGCATAGCGTCCCCTTTAAAGTCATTTAAATATTTTATTCACAAATATGGATAAATATGAAATGTCATATTCTTTATTTACCTGGGGTGTTACATATATGGTATTAAATTTATGAGGGGTTGGACTGGGATTATATATCCTTGTGATGCATTGTGTAAATATGGATATCTCATGAGATTATAAGGACTAGAATGAGGAGTGAACCAAATTTAGTAAGGGACTATGTCCACTATGATAGTCTTGGGTGGGAACCATGACAAATGATATGATAGAATTAAGAGTGAAATGAATCCAATATGTTTGTATTTTAAGTGATCCTTAACTTAGAAAATTATATTATATTCATATGTGTATTATATGAACTTATGTCTTATGATAATGTTAGGTTCTCAAGGATCATGTTCCTTGATTCCTTTATTATTCATGTCTTATAAACTGCCAAGATTTATATGATGACTCAAGATTATGAACCATGATATTTTGTGTATGGTTTTAAAATATTAAGCTTATATTATCATACCCTTATACTCATGTTATGTTTATTTTATCATTAATATCAACCTTGTTTTCCCTTACTAAGAATTTGAGCACACCCTTTCTTATGTTTTATTTCCCAAGGTTATAAAGAAACAATTTAAGTAGGGTGTGTCTAAAAGATTTTTTATATGATATTATATGAATGAGATATGTTAAATATATTTCATGAATAATATTTTTATGTATCTAGTCTCCAAAGACACTAAACCTCAACAGTTTTAGCAGGGAGCATATTGTTATGTAATGAATATTCACCGATTAAGATTTAATATCAACGTATGAAAACTATGGGTTGTTATATTCATAGACACACCTAGTACACATCTTTCTTAAATCATTATAAGTGTATTAATTATAAACGATAGATAATAATTATTCAAAATCACACATTTACCAAATAAATCATCATTATAAGGATTCAATTCTATGCTATGTTAGGGTGGAAACCCATCCATCTCTTTTTGATAACCTCATTTCCCATTACTTTGTCATAATAAGTAAAACCAATTCATTTATTTATTCTTTCAAAAATAACTTTTTAACGTTAAAAGTCATTGAGTCATTAATGATATAATTTCCTTGCAAAAAAACCCCATCATTTTAAAACCATAGTTATGTGATGAAATTGCCTACCATGAAAATCATGATGAATAGACTCTTGTTAGCTTCAAGTAATCATGGGTAAACATGGGGAAAACAAAAACATCCAATAAGTTTATATTTTACCTTTAATTTATCTGGACTCCCTAGTTTCTGGATTTATACATAAAATAGTAAGCTATATTTTTTATGTGTATATTTGAAATTATAACCATATTTTTCTCTACTTCTACTATTCATTAAAAATCAATTTAAGAACAATATTTAAATCCATTTTTAATGACCTAATGAATAAAATAAACCAATAGGAAATTATTTTCATTTAAATATTTAATCTATGTTGGGAAATTAATCATGTACAATATAAAATTATTTTATTAAAATCATTTAAATTCATAATGGAAACAAAATAATTTTTCAAAATATATTGACTATGTGCAGTACCACATATTGACACCCAATAAAAAATATAACTAATTAATATGAAATTAACTCATCATTACATTTAACTATAGTGGATCCATAACTCCCAATTAACAAAGAATAATCCTTTTCATTTACATACATCATGACTAATTATTTCTATATAAGAAACAATGTGTACATTTTGGTGGAGACTATATACTTGTAAGGATTTTCCGATGATTATGATAAAAATCCATGAATGATAAAATTTTACAATTAAAATACTAACCGATAATGACAAATCCAAATTTATTTATCCAAATAATTACATTATAAAATAATTTAAAATCTTAATGACAACTTTTTTTATTTTGTAGGTGTCAAGGACCCATTTTTATTTGAAAAGTAATCACTCTATTAACAAGGTTAATAGGTAACCCTTACATGACCCAAAGATACAGTGGCCTATAGGCCCAATAAAAAATGGCATGATGGCCTAGTGGGTATGAAGTTCCAATGGATAGAATAACAACTGATAAGTGGGGTTGAATCAGTTGTTCTCTTTTTATTGATTTCAAAACATTTAGAAAATTAAACCATATAACCAATTAAGATTTATTTTCTTATCAACTTTTAGTAAATAATCATGCATTAAAAATATAGAAAACAAGTAAATCACATAGGATTTTCAAGGCTCAACCTCAATGTGAGATCCTACATCTTTTCTATAGCCACTCCCATGGGTCTATGGAAATCCACTTTTAAGAAAAAGTGAATAAAACTTTTGTTAACTCCTATTAGACACATCCTACCTCCTAATTGGATTGATTATAATTACTCCCATCAATTAAAAATATATTTTTTATAAAACAATCCGTCCAACCAAAAGAATAAAGGTTTTGTTGAATCTGTTCAACAATTGCTCATTCTGAAACCTTAGTATTAATTGGATGGCTCTGATCATCTCAATATGATAATGATAGATCTGATTCTATGAATACGGTAATATAGGATCTGATTTTCTAGTATGATAATACGGGATCTTGTTCTCTCAAAACAAAAAACTAGCTATCAATATACAAAACTCAAACTCTAATAGAATTCTCAATTCAATTCTTCATCAATCAGATTGGAAATTTTTCTTTTTAATTCCCCAGCACTCTCACTTTTGCGCGTGTGTGAAAGCTGTGAATGAAAAAAATGATATGACGAATTATTTATAAGCGACTCAAGAAAAAAGTAAGGCGGGAAACATGGAAACATTCCCCACTTCCCCAAATCTCAAAATCTATGAAAATATATCATATTTAAAACTTCAATATTGAATTCTTCAAAACTCATTATATTTCTCTGTTATTTTCCCAAAATTGAAAATAAAGTTTGACCACTTCAATTCATCATACCTTTCTCAGCTCATTATGATATTTTTTTGTCATCATCATTACAATTTGTTTATTTCTTAGATCATTACGATCATTTTCTTTCTCAACTCAGTATCATCTATTTCTTTCTCAGTATGAAAATATCATTATGATTTTTCCCAATTCAAAAATCTAAATACGAAAATCTGAGTACCAAAATCTCTGTACAATTTTCTTCATTTGAAAAATATCAGTTTGAAAATATAATTACCAAAGTCTTAGTATAATTTTCCCAGTATGAAAAATCTCTGAACAAAAATCAAAGTATGAAAATATCAGTACGATATTCCAAGTTTTAGAAATCCCAGAATGAAAATATGAGTATTAAAATATCAGTACAATTTCCCTAGTATTAAATTCTCTATACGAAATATAAATATGATTTTTTCTCACATAGGCACAAAATATCATTTTCTTTCTTGGATCATTACAAGTTACTTCCCATTACTATGAAAATACCATTACGATGAAGATCCAATTATGATGTAAATCTCATTTTGCAACTATGAAATTCTTCAAAAATATCCACCATTTCTTCAAAATATTTTATCATAAAAGTTTTCATGATTTATGATAACTTCTTGATCATCAAGGAATCTTCTGATTTTTTAGAAAGTTAGAAAATATTCTAATTTTTCACTTAACTTTATTCTTTCAAAACTCTTTATCCACTTCATTCTTTTTTTAATTGTTTTGAATTCATTTATTTATATTGTCATGTCGATGGCCATAAATATGATAAAGTGTCTAATCAAAAACATCATCTTCTTGAAGTCATCTATGTCTGTTGAAGCTCAATATAAAAACCGGGGTCTCGAAACTTGTGTCCAAAAAATAACATCATTACAATGGACTGGGTCCGATTCCTAGAAAATAAAATTCTCTTATAGATTTAGTTTTAAACAAATAATAAACTTTCTTAAAACAAAACACAACAAATTTTCTTCAATCTCCCCTTTGAATTTCATGACAACACTTGTTAATAACTTTTTTAACTCTCAAAATTTTTCACAACACAACTTTTTGACTATTATAAGAATATATTCTTTCTCAAAAGAGAGTGTACCAACACCAAAATAATGTATGAATTAATGTTTTTAAAGAATTAAATCCCCTAGTGGAATGAATGTTTTGTGTTCATGTATAGATAAACTCTCCCTCAATTTTATCTTTTCCTATCACTTTTCTTTTTCTCACCCACCCACTCTATGATAACCACTACATTAGAATATTTTAAGAAGATAATAAGAAATTTAATACAAAATAAAATTTGTTAATTTCTCCCCCATTTTACAACATAATCCTATACAATATAGTGGTTTCTTTATTGTGAGGTTTAGGAAGAAATTTGAGGATTCTTAACTTGAAGTTTCTGCCTCAAATCTATAATAATTTCTTTCAACATTTCTTTTGTAAAGATATTAACACTCTGATACTTTGATGAAATTTATTCCATGAATACATATCTAGTAGAAACATTCTCCTTTATAAAGTGAAAGTTTATATCAATGTTCATTGTTCTTGAATGTTGGACATGATTCCTAGAAAGATCAACTGAACTCTATTTATCATGAAATATCTTCAATGGTTTAGAAAAATTTACATTCAAATATTCCAAATGAACCTTCATTCACAATATTTGAGTACATGTCTGAGTGGATACAACATATTCAGATTCATCTATGCTCAAACTTACTGAAATTTGTTTCTTTCTAAGCCAACTCAAACAACATTCACCAAAGAAAAACGTTTCTCCTAATGTTTATTTTCTATTATTATAATCTATATCCCAATAAACATCAGTATAACCATTAAATATCATTTCAATATTTCTTTTATATAAAAATCCATGCGAATTTTTTCCTTTAACATATCTTAGAATAATTTTTTCTTCCAACATATTTTATTCTTTCAGATTACTTTGATACCTGGAAAACAAAGTTATAGCATAAACAATATCAGTCTTTGAGATTGTATGGAAAAGAATACTTCCTATCAACATATGAATGTATTTATGATTTACACATGTTCCATATTCAGATTTTATAAACTTTTTTACTCACTGAAATATAAGTTGAATCTTCTTTGGACTCTATTATCCCAAACTTCTTTTATAATTCTCTGTCATACTTTTCTTGGAATAAGAAAATGTATTTTTTTGAACTGGTAATCCATGGAATAAAGGTATTTCTCCCAACATTAAAATTTCAAAAAATTTCTCCATTTTCATAGTAATTTTTTCATAATCATATTCTCTATCCTCATAAAAAATTATATCATCCACATAAACAATTACGATTAGTGTTTCAGAGTCAACATATTTAAAATAAAACTTTTTATTAACTTTTCATTTATAATAATTCAACATTAGAAAACAATTTGCAAGATTATAATACCATGAACGTGGTTCTTGTTTTTGACCATAAAAAGATTTATTCAATTTAAAAAATTTGTTTTCATCCTAAAAAATTATAAACCCACATGTTTGTTTAATGTAAACATCTTCCCCAATCTCACCATTTACGAAATATAGATTTGCATCCATATGATAAAAATTGTTACTATGATGTGAGTCCACTAAAAGAAACATTCAAAATATTTGTAATATTGCATATGGGGGAAAAATATCCTAAAAATACAAACCATACACCTATGAATAGACTTTACAAACAAGCATGACTTTGGTTCTTGAAACTTATCCATGTACATTTAACTTGTTTCTATAGACCCACTTGGTTCTAATAAAATATTTATTTGCTGGATGTGAAACAAGATCCCATGTTTCATTATTTTCATTCAAATACAATTCTTAATTCATATCATCCACCCATTAATTATGTTGAATATATTTTGATACTGATTCAGGTTTCAACTTTTGAGATAAGTGAATTCTGATTATATAATCTCAAAATTTTTCTTGTCTGAACTGGAGCCATCTGATTCCCAATAATTTTTTCCAATTCAACATGTATTTGTAAGGGAATAAATTTCAATGATTCTTTCCGAGCTACAATTTCCTCATAACATGATTCTTCTGAGTCTTGATAAGGATGTTTTGACTTACTTTCACCATTTTTTGAATTATCCAGTTTATCCTCATCAGTATTCCCAATGAATTTTGTTAAGGAACATTGATTTTCAATCACCTTCACATAAAATGATTCCATCAACTTTTTTTTAAAAAACTTACACCATTGGTAACTTCTTCTATTTTTTGATTAATCTATAAAAGTTCCATCTTCATCTTTCCCATAAAACATTACCAAATCCAAATTATTAATTTTTAGAAAACAAGGACTTATAAAAACATTTTAGTATTTTGATGAATGTTTTTGGTTATACCACATTTCATAAGGAGTCATGTTAGTTTCTGGTCTCAAAAATCATCTATTATGAACATGTACAGTATAACTAACAGCTTACCCCTAATAGAACTTTTAATTTTTGTATTCAGATGACATACTTCTTCCCATTTCCACCAACCTTCTATTATATCATTCTACTACTATATTTTGTTGTGGATAATAGGGAGAACTATACTGATGTTTGATACCATGCTTTCTTAGATAAGTTTCAAAAGTATTTCTTTTGAATTTAGTACAATTATTAGTTCTCATTTTCTTTACGGAAACCCCAATTTCTTTTTCAACTTATTTTCTAAAGAATTTTTTCATTTCAATAGCCTATGACTTGTGCTTCAAAAAAATAATGATTTTCATCTAAGTGAAATCATCATTAAAATTTATAAAGTGTAAATCTCATTTTTTTTTGATTGAATTATCTTCAAACCACATAAATTGGAATTAATAATATCAAGTGGTATAGTAGATTGAATCTAAACTCTTTGATTACTTATTTAGTCATATTTCCTTTTTCAAATGTAATATAAACATATTCATCCCTTATATTCAATTATAGAAAATTCCAAATAGCATCAACTTTATAATGTATGTTCATAATTTTCTTTCCAAGGTTCCCAATACATCTGTTCCATAATTTTTTTTTCATCTTTCATACTTATGTAACAACAGTTATTGAATTCTCTTATTTGGAAGAGATTCTCACTGGTTTTTTATCCTTTTATAATGAGTTTTCCATCTTTCACACTATTGATTATACAAAAAAAAATTATAAAAAAACTAATTTTCCATCAACACAAAGTTTACTCACACTATGTATGTTTTTTTATCCCTTAAATAAAAAAACATCTATAGATTTCAACTTTTCGACTTCAATATCATTAGTTCTAATTCCTATGATTTTTTAGGAACTATCATTTCCAAAGGTAACTGCTCCTCCATCATGACTTTCAACATGTTTCAAAACTTTTATATCATTAGTAATATGTGAATATAAACCACTATCAAGTTTCCATGTTTTTTTCCTTTTACTTTATTTTAAATCTGATTGAACAAAAAACTATTTCCTCATCTTTCTTCTTTTCATATTTCATTTCTTTTCTATCATAAAAAACATGTTCTATAAGAAGTTTCATAAATATTTTCACATGATGAAAATCCTGATCACATCTTCCAGAAAATTCTTCCATACATTAAAATTGATTTCTTGTTAGAAAGTTTCTAACATCTTAAGAATTCAGATTTTCAATATTTTATAAGTTGGAAAAGTTTCTCATTACACATTCACAATTTCTGCCACTTTTCTAAAACCTTCTTTTGTGTAAGGATAAGTTGTGCCACAAATCATAATATATTTTCCCATAGATTCCACAACACTAGATATAACCATCAAATCATTGTTTTCTATTAAAATAATATATTTCTCTATTTAAAATTTTTTGCAGTTGGTAACTTCATTCAACTCTAATATACTCAGAACGTGAACCATCATTTATTTTGAGTGAGTTGTATACTTTTATAGATTTTATAGGTCTCTCATATCCTTTTCCACCAAGATATTCAAAATACATTTTCCAAAACCTAAAAAGTAGAAGAATTAGATGAAACATTAATTTTAGTAAGATAATACTTCACCTGATTTTGGTATTGAGCCTTCTCAATAGCTTTAGAAGTATCATATTTTACTTCTGAAGCTTTGTGGAAGTTTTAACTAAACTTCATCAAGGTTCTTTTAGAATTATGAAGTTTTTATTGAAACTTTTTTTCTTAATCTTCATTATTTTCTAACTTCATTCTAATATCTTCAATTGTATGTCCTTATTCAACAATTCTATGTTTGTATCTAAAAGACTCATCGATGTATTATTCTTCTTAGTTGATAACATATTTTTTCCTTCAAAAAATTCTTTAAAATCATTCTTCATTAATCTAATTTCATTTTTGAGAGTATTTTTTTCCTCAAGACAAGAATTTTTTTTATTTTCTGATACTTTTTATAAGATCCTTCACCACATTCTTCACTCACTAAGTAATCTTTTGTTTTCACAAATTTTGTAATGAAGGTCCTCAATTGTTCTAAAAGTTCAACTTCAGAATAATTGTTGTCAGTTGGGTTCTATTTAACTTTGTTACTCGACATACTTATTTTGTCTCCTATAAAATTCTTCTTGTATCGATAAGAAGACTTTTCTTCTGTATCATTTTTATCTACATCTTCCATCGAGGTTTTCCATCCAAATTATATCAATAAAATCCAATTTTTTCGTAGGGAAATTCATAACTAAGTGTCTGATTCAATTATGCTCAAAAAATTTGAGAGGAATTTTACTTCCATACATTCCTATTCCCCTTCGAATGTTATTTTATATAAGAGACATGAATTATTCATTCAACTCATCATCCTCTACCTCTTTGGAGTCACAAGGATCAATATCTTCCACATCAGGAATTTCCAAAGTTCTCATAGCTTCCAAATCCATTTCATATTTCTTATTCTTTTTAAACATTGGATATTTCCTCAATTTATAAGAATCAATAAAGTTATAAAATTAATTAAGAGATGAATCATCTTTATCTTCGAAAGAATAAATTTTTGAATAAAACATGTTTGGAGAGTTTCTTATATGTTTCTATAAAATTGTAGAATCTTCCAAGATATCTATAAATCCTATTATGTTACAATAATTTCATCTAATCTTGTGATGTATTCATCAATTGTTTCTTCAAATCTCAATTTAATGTCTTTATACTTACTGTTCCAGCTTTGTAGCTTTTCATCCTTAACTTTTTTTATTCCCTTTGAAAACACATTCCAACTTGTTCCACATACTTTTTGAAGTTTTGCGACCCATCACCTTTTGATAAAAATTATATGATAAATACATGAGGATTTTATTTCTAGAGTTTACAATATATTATTTATTTATTTTATTAGAAAATCTCATAGGATATTCTTTCTCAATAGGTGAAAAAACAATAGTAGCAGCTTCAAAAACTTCAAGGGCAAGACATAGCAGATAAGGAATGATCTTATTTCATCATCCAAAACAATTTACCATCAAGAGTATGTATTTCTTTATTATTAAAAGAATGGATATTATCCATGATATGGATTAAACAAGGCAAACTTACCACTAATAACAATTGATGTTCCAAGGGATCAAATATTATCTAAGAAGGGGGGGGGGTGAATAAGTTTTTCAATTTTTATATGTTTCCAAACATTTATAATCTTAACCCCTATAACCCATTGTGATTTATTTCCTTATAGATATTTATTAAATACACATTCATGAAAATGTATTAAAAAAGTAAATCACACAAGATTTAAAAGTTTCAACCTTAGTGTGAGAACCTACATCCTTTCCATTTCCACTCCTGTGGGTCTATAGAAATAAACTATTAAGAAGAAGTGAATAAAAATTATTCCAAATACCATTAGAAAACTTTTATATCCCGATATAAATGATTACTCTTAATCCCATAAGTTTATAATATTTTCTTATAAAACAATTGATCCAATAAAAATAATAAATACTTTCTGGAATCTTCTTGAAACTTTCTAATCCTGAACCCTTATTATGATTAGGACGGATCGGATTATCTCAATAAAATAATGTTGGATCTAATTTTTGGAATACGATAATGCTAGATCTGATTGTCTGAAAAAAATAAAATCTATCTCAATTTTCAATTCTCAAACTCTGACTGAATGCTCAAATTAATTATCCTTCAATTATATGAGAGCATTCACTTTTAAATTATCCAGTTCTCTATCTTTTTTCACATGTGTGAATTTTGTGAATGAATAACTGATCTGCGGAATTAT
Source organism: Viscum album (assembly GCA_963277665.1). NCBI lineage: Eukaryota > Viridiplantae > Streptophyta > Magnoliopsida > Santalales > Viscaceae > Viscum > Viscum album. The sequence goes on from OY728143.1 coordinate 1,245,329,611, forward strand.
TTATAGGTGACTGAAAAAAATAAAGGCCAGAAACATGGAAACATTCCCCCTTCCTCAAATATCAAAATTTCAAAATCTCCAAAAATTTCTCAAATTTGAAACATCAAATTTGACTTCTTCAAAACTCTTTATATTTCTTTGAGATTATGAAAAATTAAAATTAATGTTTGACAATTTGAATTCATTATACCATTCTTAGATCATTACAATCTATTTTTTTCTTGTCTTCTATTACGATTTATTTCTTTTTCATTCCATTGTAATCTTTTTTCTCATCTCATTATGTTATATTTCTTTCACAATATGAAAATATAAGTATAATTTATCATAGTATTAAAATATCATTATTAAAATATGAGCATGAAAATTACAATACAATTTTTGTCAAAACAAAAAATATCAATATGATAATCTAAGCCTGAAAATCTCAGAATTAAAATCTGTGTAAGAAAATTCGAGTACAAAAATTTCAATACGATTTTCCAAATAAAAAAATCCCAAAAAACATCTATATACAAAAAAATTGTTGGATTTTCCAAGTATGAAAATCGTAGTATAAAAAGGTAAGTACATGTTTTTTATTCCTCACGCACAACAACATCTTTTTCTTTGTCACCTCATTGTGATGTAATTCCCATTACAAAGAAACCCATGACAATGAAAATCCCATTAGGATGGAAATTTCATTTTTCAACTCTAAAATTCTCCAAACCTTTCTGCCAATTCTTCAAAATATTTTTTCATGAATGTGTTCATGAATTACGATAACCTCTTGATCAGAAAAGGATCATCTGATTTTTTAGAAATTATGAAAACATTCTAACTCCTAACTTCACTTTATTATTTAAAAACATTTCATAAATTTCAATATTTCTATGATTATTTTGAATTAAATTATTTTCAATGTTATAGTGATGTGCCTAAATATGATAACATTTCTGAACAACAACTTCATCTTCCTGACTTCATTTATTTCTGGTTCAACTCAATATGAAAACCAGTTTCTGGAAACTTACCTCTGAAAAGAACCTCATTATGATGGACTGGGTCTGATTCCTAGAAAATAAAAAACATTATTTTACAAAGAGAGTTAGATTTAAAAAAATAAAAAAACTTTTTTAAAAACACACGATAATTTCTCTTAATGTTCGAAGGCCTATACATTGTCAAAAGACCCGTAGTGATTGTTTTACATCATGACATGTCGCCAATCATACTCCACTCCATCCTCCTTCCAATACTCATAAACCCATGATCCCTTACATGAATGTTGCATCAACCCCTCATTCCATAAAACATTAAATCATTCTATACTGACTCATTTTGGTAGGAAAACTCTCAAATCCATGTTGTAGGAGGAGGGTTGGATGATAGGTGTCAACGCACTTATCTATATTTTGAACCATCCACCCAGTGATGCCTACATGTCTCTCACTTGCAACACCTATATATTTATATTCATACTCATATAGTACACATGTGTAGATGGTCACATGTCAGGGTAACCCTACATCCCACACTAGTGGCCCATGGGTATGGAAGTTTGGATGGTAAGTGTCAGTATACCTATACCTCTAATTGAGTTTTCCAAACCATCAGTGCCTACCTACAGTACCTTCACGTTAAATTGAGTTGTTTTTATAGTCATTTTCACTCTATTATCTACTCACTAGTACTAAACTGGAGGCTCTATGTCCCAAGGAACATCCACGGATGATGTTTCAGGCACCCTATGGCCCAATTTCCATTGATGGTTTGAAGACCCAGTGGTCTATATATACAATTTTCTATCCTAAAACCCATATTTGGAGGAATATTTCTTACGCTACAATACCTTTAAATTACTCGAAAACACACCATACATGGTTTTGAACCAAGGTCTCTTAGATACTGTATTATATGTTCTTACAACATGGCTACATAGCCAACTAAAAAACATGTTTATTCGTTATTCTTGAATCCCAGTAGTGGGTATTGACGAATCCCAGAGTGAGTCGAACTTTCCCTAGCTCGGAAGTGGATTTGAAAAACCTTATTCATAATATGAACATGCCTGATTCTAGGGGGGCTCAATAATACATTTATGATGAAAGAATCCACTTTTTCATGAGAGTGAGTGAGTTGTAGAATTTTCCAAAATTTTCATATTAATGAATCATCTATAGTATCCCTTCTATACCAATATGAATAATTATAATATTTTAAAATAGTATTTATAAAAATCATTTTCACACATGCCCTCACACCATGAAAAAATATATATTAAACCACATTTAAAATTCTAAAAAAACCCATTTTCACATGTGATTTTTCCACAACATAATTTATCAAAAATTAATCATGGCCTTTCTTAATAACTTATATAATCAAATCATTTCATGATCATAATAAATAAATAAATTTTCCAATCATATAAAAAGTATCAAATCCTCCTACCTAGATAATTTTTCATGATTTAAATATAGTTTCTCAAATTATTGATCCTTTCTATGTAAACCACTAGTGCCTATTATAAATATCCTTCGTTGATACTAATTGATAGATAAGATATTTCAACTCTTTATTTCCTAGTAATTTGGAATGACAACCTGTTATATTGTAACTTCCCTATGAAACTCTCAATTCAAGAATTCATGACCTATGGTGAGTTATGTAGACCCCATATTAGATGGCACCACCAAATTTAACTCTCTAGTTAAAAAGTGTTGAAGAAGGACATTCATAGGGAAAAGCTTATAATGTATGACATAAACATGAGGCCAATTTGAAACTACCCATTTTGAAGGTCATAAAATATCATTTTAATACCTTACTCAAGATATAATCAAATGTAGGGGTTTTGTGGAATATAAATTCCTCTTGATACTTTAAAAACATCAAATTAAAGATATAAAATAACTTATTCAACAAACCTTAATTTATTAACCTATCTATAGACCAATATTCATCAGATATATAATATTATCATCTAAATTCCAATGCCACCATGAGTATATGATATTTATATTAAATGGAGAGAGTGGAGTGTAAAATTTTCTATTTATAGACTACAATATCTATCTCTACATTAATCATCCATTGAAACCTAATTTAAGGAGTTCCACTTCCCTCTCTTAAAATCATATAGTTTCTCATGTAAACCCTCCCATTATTATATAATTTAATTCTCTAAATTAATTACTCTTCTATCTCTCTCTCTCTATTTATATATATATATATATATATACTGTAACCAATGGTAAATCCCATAATTATTTCTCAAATGGTCGATTAAAATTTTATTATATACCAAATATGTAACCCATCTAGTTCCCCTAATTTTCAAATTCCTCCAATTTGATCATCATAAGTACCAAAAATATATTTCACACCATTGATATAATATAACCTAAATATAATATAGAAAATATATTTCTCTCTAAATAAATTCCCTTAAATTAAAAAATTAACTATCCTAAAAACAAATCATGATGTCAATATTTTATTCCCCTAAATTAATATTTCACAATTAATTCTTCAACCAATGTTAAAATTCCAAAAATACCCTGAAAACCAAAACACCACATAATTAGAAGAATAAAAATTTAATCACTTTCAAATACTAAAAATGATTATTCAATTAAACTAATGATAAAATTTACATCAATTAATTACCTCCAAAACACCGTTGTTACAATAATAATCACGAATTTCATTATAATCATATCTCACATTAAAAAACATATCTTATTTCATTTCCTTTATTGTTATCTACCCAGAAAAAATTTGGAATGAGAAATTGGTGGTCTTGATGATTTATTCAAGTTATTTCACTCTTCCAATATATTGTATGAATTTTTGGTAAGGGGATTCCCTTGAAAAACATTATGTTCATCATCTATGAGTATTTCCTTATATTTTATTACACGTAATTCAATAAAAAATATATTTCAATTATATAAAATATAATTCCATTTTCCTTCAAGTGTATCCAATATCTAAAGAAATGTATTGTCCCATGAACTCAACATTTAATAAAAAAAATGAAAATTTAGTGTTGGTTCCTAATATACATTCCTAAAAAAATACAATTAAGCTCTCAACTCAACTATATATTCCCTCATAAACTTATAAATCTCATTAAATTAACTCACTAATTCAATAACTAATATGTAATTAGATAAAAAAGGTAAAATTAATAAAACTTACATCATATTTTTTTTAAATTTTATCACGATAATATTGGGTGGTGTCTTAAAATTATCTATTGGAGAAATGTTATCCTAAACTAGTGACTTACACGTACAAAAAGTAGGATAATATTTACTATATTTTTTGGATGTTATTTTTTCTACCAAATATATGTAAGGGGTTTCAATATCATAATTTCAAAATCATTGTAATAAAGATAATTCATATAATATCATTCTAGTTCAAAACTAGTAACCGTTTTCTCTTTTTCTTTTTCAATATATTCTTGAATGTTCATCTTAAAATTTTAATTTTCATATTCTAACTATCCAAATTCTCCTTTAGAAGGAATATTTTATATAAAATTATTTTCGAAAGTTTTTAAAATATATCTCTAATAACTATAACAAATATTTAATAATTATTAAAAATTAGGTATTCTAACACTTTGAGAATTTATACTTTAAAAATTATATTTATAAACCATTTATGGTTTAATATGATCCATCTATTCCAAGATTTTTGTTACTGTTTACTTAAACATATCAAATTCAAAAAAAATTATTATGGAAATCCTATCCACTTTTCCATCAATATATTTTTCCATATTATCTTTTGAATATAACTCTAGTTTAATATAATTTTTATCCTCAATAACCAACACTTAAGTACTACAATTAACATTATCAAAAATATATATAATTATTTTTTCATGAAATTTATCCTCAATGACCTATTTATTTTTACAAAAAATATCATGAAAATGATTTTTAGTTTTTATAGATATTTATAATCCCTAAATAGTATCTTAAACAATATTCAAAAAATATAAACTCTAATAAAAATATGTGATTCATTATCCAAAGATAGATTTTTTAGTTATATATATATCATCTATAACTCTAATAGTTATATCATGAGATTATTCTATAGCATAAATAAATTAAATAGAAATATCTCGATCACTAATATTATGATTGTTATCATAGACTAGAACATCATTATTTTAATAATCTCTAATGAAGTTTATAATGTTTCTAATTAATTTTATGTTTTCTTTTAGTAAATGATTTTCTAGACACAAATATCAAAAATGGGTAATTCTAGACCTTAATGTGCCACCTTACCTTGTGAAGACTTTGAACTACAAATAAATGTCAACCAACCATGTCACCTTTGCACAAGTTATATTTCACCTAACCATATTTACAACATACTTATTTGTATCATTGAAAAAGTTATATAAAATTAATGAACCAACATTGATTTTTGGTTGAGTTTATCATGTGATAAAAATAACTTTAACAAATGTATAGTCAACCTATCGTGAGAAAGAGATATACCTACCAAGAGTACAAAATACCTGACCATGAGAATTACTGAAGTCTTCGTGTAAAGTAAAAAACCTACTACATGAAGAAATCAACTTATCATACCAAGGTATATAATATTTATACTATCTAACATATGGACTGATCTATCATTTTATTGACTACATGAAGAGAAATATCTATCATAAAATAAAATTGGTTGATCACATGATGGAATGAACGACCATAACACCTTGTTGTATCCATTAACTATTCCAAATGACTATGTAAAATTTTCATTCCAACTAATTGTGTTTTATGTAATGACATATTGTCTTGTATAACATAGATTTGGAGCATTTACAATATCCAAAATCTATTTTTTGAATCATTTATTGATGCATCATTACATTTAATAATGCATTGATTATTCTCCAATGGATAAATTTGGATGAAGATATTTTTCTGAATTAAATATTATCATGTGAAGTATGTTATAAATAAATTCTATTATAGAGAAAATTAGAGGATAAAACTCATGAACCTGTACTAAAAAATAATACTCATTTAGAAATCATGATGATAAGCTTTTTTCCTAAACCTGCTGAAAAACCTATCTGAACTCATTTCAAAGAAATATTTAAATGGATTCGGACACCTAAAGTTATTTGTATCGAGTTTCATCACATTTTGATTTTATTTTATCTCTATCCCATTATGTTTTTACTTTCATTCAAGCTATTTTTATTTTATACTCTATTTATTTAGAAAAAAATAGTCTCTTATATTAAATTGTAGATTACTTGATACTCACTTAATCCTTTCATTTTCACTTCTTTAGACATCTAATGAAGAGGTCATGTGTGACCTGGTATCTTGTTTTATCCCACATATAACTATAGAAGAGGCTTTATGCCTGGACAGTCTAGAGTACAATTGTCTATGAAACATGATCCTGGTTGTGGATCAATTTACTTAATAATAAACTATCTGAAGAATTTTATTTCTGAGTAGAGGGTATTAAATCTTGTCTTGAGATCAAACCCCTTGTTAAATTTCCACTATTCTTTATCTTTTTTTCTTTCATGATTTTAAATCACACCTTTTGTTATTTTATTAACTGTTATACAAGACTATACTCTGATAGTTAACATATATTGGTGTTTTATATAACCATTTTGATATGAGTATATTATTTTCAATAGTTAATGTATTTTACAAAGTATTTTAACTAATATATTGTTGGGATTTTGAAAACCTTTTCCAAAGATCAAATTCTATGTTTCTAATTTTTTTGTTAAATTAATATTTTATTAAATTAGGGTATTTAATTATTAAATTTATTTTTAAATAGAAATTTTATTGTAAACTCAATTCAACCCCCCTTATTTTCCTCTAGAGATAACTTTTTGTATCCTAGTAATTTCAAAATACTCTTTACTGTGATCTAGTTTTAATTAACGATCTTAAATTTCTATTTTATCTATTTTTCATTCTTTATGGATAATACTATTATTTATGGAACTAACACTACTCTACCACCTTATTTTATTGGAACCAATCATTATCTATAGAAAATCAAAATCAAAATTTATTTATAGAGTATGGTATTTTATATCAATCCTATCGTTGAAGATAAATGTTAAAAACCTAAAGATTATAGATCTATTTGATGTGATTATAGTAACGTAATATATTATTGTAACTATAAAGATATGAATATATTATATTGTTCTTTTGGTGAATAGTAATTTAATATAATATCTTATTGTGATACTACTTTTGATATTAAGGACACATTAGTTATTCCTTAGAAAGAAACTTTTATTGTTAATGAATTTTTTTGAAACACTTATAATATTAAATATGATACTTTCAATATGAAGTCTCGTGAATATTTTTTTTTTATATATTTATTAGGATCAAAAAAAATTTCAACATGATGTATGCACTGGAAAAGAAAATCAATGACAAGGATCAGGTCATGTTAATTCTGATATGTCTATTAGACTGATGGAGAGGAACCTCTGTTTCTATAAGGGATTCATGTGATATAAATAAGTTTCAGGTTAAGGATAAAATTGGAAAGCTCATGATTTATGAATATGAACTAAAAGAGAACAAAAAAGAAGATAGATGAACCAGAGAGTAAGTAAATCTCATTAAAGACTTCAGATTTAAAGCTAAAGGATAAGATCAAAACTAAAAGTTTATGTAATGAGGAACCACTATTACAAAATGATGAATAGATGGATCATTTATCCAGATGTTTTTAAATGTTCCACAGGAAAAATAAGTTATAAAATAAATAAAACAATAATGGTAGATATGATAATATAGGTAATGGGATAAACGAATGTAAAAAAGTATGATTCTATCAATGAAGTGAAATCTATAAATTTAAGAGGAAATGATACATCAATGTAGACTTTATTAAGCTCAAATACAATAAGAACTATGATGAAAAGGGGGAAATGTATAAAGGGGGTATAGAATAGACTTTTAGTGAATCTGAGGATTGATAAAGTGAATCAAACTCGAGTATAAAAGAGATAAATGAAAAGGCTAATATGTGTTTTAGGAAAAACATGTCTAAGGTATTAAATGTTTTTTCATGAATCTTATGTTCATTTTTAAAATCAATATTAAATTGAAAACAATGATTTAAATATGTCCGGTGATGAATTATTTTAAAATTTTAACATGTGGGAAGAAACTTATAAAAGATTAAAATAAAAATATAAAAGTTTAAAGAAGTGGCATACTTTGTACACTCGCATTAAAACTGACCTTACAATATTCAAAGATAAGAATTCTCAACTTGTCAAAGAACACAATGATCTAAAATTATCTAATGAATAACTAAATAAATATCTAGATAGAATATATAATGATAGAAAACCCACTATCATATTCTTGGTAAAAAAAATCTTACATATACTATTGAAATTGGATATCAACCTGGATAGAGGAAAATATATAAAAAATTTGACCCATGTTATAGTTATGAAATGATTCTAATATTTATTATTCTAAAAAAGATAATAATGATTTTATTTATGAGATTTTAATATATAATTATAGGAAACTAATAATAATATAATTTATTCTTAATGAATTCATTACTAATATCTATGGACCTAATAAAATATGGTTACCAAAAACATTTCTGGATTATATTTTTTATAGGAAATCTTATAGAAGAGTACCAATAATCACTTATAATATCTAGATAGTGTATGTTTCAGCCATGGGACTGGGGACTACTCATTTTTCAAGGACCTAATCTGGGTGGATGGTAGACGTGTATCATTGTTTGATAATGTAAAAGGGAAAACATATTAGACCTGGCCAAATTGGTAACTGTATTACAATTTTAATATCTCTTAAATTATTTATAGATAGATTAATGTATAACATTTTTATCATTTCACATGTGCGTGTTAAGGGTTTCTATATTAAGTTTGAAAAAAATGCTTGTAATTTTTTTTGATTCTAAACACACATTTTTTTACTTCCATGAGAAATGAAAATGTTTATGTTGTAGATTTAAATTTCTTGTATTCTAGGAATATTTCTTGTTTATGTGCCTTTCATAAAGAGTATTAACATTGGAATAGAAGACTAGTCCATTTAAATATTCACTCAATTAGAATTATTACTTTGAAAGGATTAGTAAAAGGTTCTTCCCAAGCTAAAATTACCAACATACAAATTCATTAATCCCTATCGTAAGGGAAATAATTTGAAAATATCATTCAAATAAAATAAATAATTCTAAACTTATCATCCTAAATAGTAGGTTTACATGGATTTTATTTACATTACTGAGTTTCTAGTTTTTTATAAAAACATTATTCCTATTTTATAGTGTATGATTATTAAAGATTCACATGGGAGTTTTTCTTAGCTCATAAAATTGAAGCTCTTTGTTGTTTTAAAAAATATGCTAAATCTATTAAAAATCACAGTGGAATTAGAATTAAAACCTTAAGAAGTGATCATGGCCTAGTGTTTTAAAATTAAGATATTAATCATTTCTACTTAAGACATAGATATAGTCAAAAAATTTATACTCTTATGACCTCACAACAGAACGGTGTAGTTGAGAGAACAAATATAACCCTACAATAAATTACACGGACTATGTTCAATTATTATGATTTTCCTTTCTATTTTTTGGGAAAAAAGGTGTGACTATATATATATATATAGTTAATACTGGTTTAATTATATATCTTTCAATTAAGACCTCATATGAATTATTGAATGGTGAAAAATAAAAAATAAATTACATTATAGTTTTTGGATTAAATGAATTTATACTCAATATAGTTGAGAATTTATACAACATTTCTTTCAAAAGTGATGATGGAATTTTCCTTGCATATTCTACTACCAGTAAACCATATAGGGTATTTAATTACATGACTAATATTTTGGAATAATATATACATGTCATGTTTTATAAGATATATCCACATGATCCTAAGACCCATTTAGAAAATCTTATGGATGGCCTTTCCTATTTGGACATCAATTCGGCCAGACCTCCTGTAAAGAACTCTCATGATTTTGATAGATAATATAAACCCAGAACTATAGATTAGAATGATTTGTCAAATATTTATATTCCAAGAGCTATTATAACACATATATATGATCGTTTATATGATATTTTATGTGACCTAGATAATAAAACTCAGACTATATCTTCTCACTAAAATCAGGTTGAACATCCAACTTTCATGTCATAGGTTGAACCTAAGAACAGTAGTGATGATATTAATGTTTAATTATTATTAATTTAAATTAAATAAGTACTAAATTAGTTTTAAAGAATTAAAATATGGGATGTAGTTTCAAGACCCGTGGACTACGTAACTATTTTCACTAAATGGGTGTTTATAAACATGGTTTATGAGTCATGAATGATAGTTAAAAATAAATCAAAATTGGTTACACAAGGAAATTGTAAAGAGAAAGGTATTGGCTATGAGGAAACCCTTTAACCAGTAGGTAGACATGAATCTCTCAGGATATTTCTTTCCAATGTAGGATATTTCAGTTTTAAAATATATCAAATAGATTTCAAAATTGAATTAATAAATGGTTATATTATTTAGGATGTTATTTCTAAAACACCCTTGATTTCAAAACCATAACATTCCAAATCATGTTTTAAAGTTAACAAAAGATTTATATGGATTAAAAAAACCTAGATATTGGTAGGATAGGATTATCTAATTTTTTTTCAAAATATTTTACTAAAAGAATATCTAGCTCTAATATATTTATTACAATAATTTAAAAAAAATTAGTTTGAAAAATTTATTGTGATGATATTATTTTTAGATCTTCAAGAAAAAAAATCTACTGATATTTAAAAAACTATGCATAATAAATTTGAAATGAGTTCGATAGGTGACCTTAAATTCGTTTTTTGTTTTTAAATTTTTCAAAATTAAGAAGTAATTATTTTAAATAAAATAAATTACACTAAATATCTCATAAAAATTTTAGTATGGATAGAACTAAAGGTAGTGGTAATCCCATGATTACTAGTTGTACAATGTATCTTGATGAAACTAGAAAACCAATTGATCAAACAAAATACATATTTATGTTTGTAATTTTATTATACATAACTGATATTTGACTTGATATAATGTTTAGGGTGTTTATATGTTCATATTTTAAAGAAAATCTAAATGAGTCACATTTATTAGCAGGGAAAATAATTGTCAAATACCACAAAAATACAAACAAATAATGATTCTTCTACTCCAGAGGACAATCATTTTATTTGGTTATTTATTCATATGTTAAATTTAGTGGTGTCAGATAGATAAAAAAACATTTCTAAGACATTTCAAAATTTGGTAAAGTCTCTAGTTTCATGGTGTATTAAGAAACAAAATTATACTTCATTATCAACTACTCAAGCTTAGTACATTATTGTTGGTAGTTGTTGTGACAATATTTTGTTGATGAAACATACACTACTAGAATATGGATAAAAATTCATACATGTATCTATAAATTGTGATAATAAAAGTGCATAAAAATTTATGATAACCATATGTCTCAATCGAGGACAAATAATATTGATATTAGACATCACTTTTTTAGACATCATTTTCAAAAAAAATTATATAATGCTTGAGTTCATTATCACTAAACATATTATTACAGATATATTTACCAAAACCATGAATATTGATAGAATCAATTAAATTAGACAAAAATTAGTCATGATCAATAATTTATAAATGTTTTAATTTATCATTAATTATTAATTACTTTTTTAAACTCTTTAACCTATTTTCTGGATTTTTCAGGAAGTAACTATGAAATGAAGTTCACATGGTCAGTATGATAACTGTGATTTCTTATTCGTGTGTTCAGTATGCCCCCCATGAACACTTACTCATGTGGTCATCAAGCTTAACATGATTATTAACTCACACTGTTAAAATGAATATAATTAAAATTTCATTCTTGCGGATTACATACCTGTGATGAGGTTTCCTTCAACATCCCTACAGTACATTTGGTCTCACAGATCCATGATTAGCCGACCTACCATGACTATTTGCTTTGAATATTTCATGAAAATATTTTGGTGGGATTTAATTTAAGTTTATTATTATTTTAATCCCTAACTATTTTTAAAAAAAATAAAATCTGAATCTAAATCGACACTTGTCTTTTCCCCTAGATGTTTTCAATCATTTTTGAAATCTTTTAAATGAATCAATTGTACTTGTCTCAGACCACTGTCTATCTCTCTAACTCGAAGCTCTCTATTTCTTTTACCATATCTGAACCATCTAAAATAAGACAGAAATGAAACTTATGAGGATTAATTGCTTGTTGGAAACCTCTTTTCTTGTTCAATAACCTTCTTCGAAGAAGTGGAAGAAGCTGAAATCCATCTCAAGCTCACAAATGGACAGTAGTTATCATTTCTATCTAAATTATATTAAATAATTTTATGTGCTCCTTGAGATTTTCCATATAGAGAATAAGGATATAGTAAAATAATTTATTAATTGTGATGTTTTGGAGTCACCTTCAATTCATTGGGAAATGTTTCTTTTATTGTACCTCACAAAGGAGAGTCTGGATTTTACCAAATCCCATATATAGTTAATCACATTCACTTTGAGTTTCATAATTTTTTAGACGATGTCCTAGAAAATGGATCTCTTGAAGACCTTTGAATGTTTAATTTAGTGGATAATGTAGGATGTTGGTTGAGTATATCCCCAAAATAACTTGTACAATAAAATGATACTTCAGTATCCCATAGCATGAGGATCACTTTTTATTTTTTTCTTGAAGAATGATGTTTAGATCAACCTATTTATAAATATCACAAGATATATGGTTCATTAATGTAAGCCTGCTTCACAATTATGTTCTTTACATTAGATGAAGCTTATATTATAATTTTTAGATTATAAATTCTTAGTTCCATAGGGGGTGAAATAATTATCTATTCAGATAGTCTATTCCTTACATTGAAGATCTATAAGAAAATGAAGGTATTTGGAACCCATGAAAAGAAAATGGATGGATCACCCAGAAAATACTTATAAATAATTTGATCCTATAAAATACCTAGTTCGACCTAGGGATATTTTAGATCTAGTTCTTAAACCATATGAGGTAAGTTTGTTTCAAAATGATGAGGAGTCTGTTGTTGACAAAGACGTGGAGGAATAATATGAAATGATACATTTTGATGAAGAAATAAGAGCTAGTCATGAGCATAGTAGGGAAGCATCTTCTTTTGTAATGGCCCAGTCTTTTCAAATGACATGTATTTCCTAAAAAATGTGTGTCATATTATATAATATTATTCATGTACAGAATATGGAGTAACTACCAAAAAATTCTCTCATTAATAAATATTAATACATTATTCAGATATTAAATAAATTTAAATTACAAACATTATAACAGGACAAAAAATATAAAATAGAATAGCTAAAATGGAAAACTGTGGATCAACCAAATCTTCTAAAATCATCACACCCATGAGAAACACTATAGAAATGAAACAATATATTAGTAAAACAATCAAAATCTTACAAAATTAAAATATGTCCTTAGGAGGAATTTTAGTGAATATTGTGTGAAATAATGAAGTGGTATTTATGGGGTTTAATGTGAATTTTAGAACAATACTATACTATTTGGTCAAATATAATCATTAGTAAATATACCATTTGAATATGTTTCCACTAGTAATTATACAAATTCATGATAATTTTACCATTTTAATTAGTATTTATAAGTAGTAACGACAAAGGATAATCAATGCATAATGTAGAAACGACGTCCTTAACCAATAGTGTCATGTCATTTAAATCCCATTTTTCAAAACATGGGAGGGTGTTTGTTTCACTAGGTTACAATCTCGACCGATCCTAATCCAACCTTTAACACGTGATTCTATAAGGAAATCACTTATGGGGGGAGATAATGTTAGTAAACATTACCACTTGTTTGATGTTAGCTAAGCTAGCCCATGAAACTGCCACCATCAAACACATTATGCTTAGGGTGTACGCAAGTAACATAAGGGGTTATGTTTCCATTACATAGTCACATAAAGTGTAATTTTAGTTTTTGAAATAATATTTTTTTCCATAAATCCAATTTTGATAATAATATTGTTTAATAAAATATATGATTAAGTAAGAACAATTTAATAAATTGATTATTGAATGTAAATAAAACATAATTTTATTTTTATAAAATATATACACATTTATAATAAACTCATATATTCTGAATAATATTTTTTCATTAAATTTTAAAAACACTTTTTTTAAATGGAAATGGATAAATAATTTTATAATGTACTTGGAATTTTTTATAAGTGAAATAAATTTTATTGTGTCTTAAAACTGCAAATTTTCAATAAATAAAGTTTTCCATATTTAATTGTCTAAATCCTTATATTTAAAGATTTATTCCAATATAATAGATATTATATTTGAAATCATAATATAAAAATTTTGTTTTGGTGATTTTTGGGGAATTTTATAAACAACCATATTCTTTTGTAAATAGTAAAAATACATTTTTTGGGTTTTTATATGTTTTTTAACTTAATACTTATATAATAATGATTTAATAATTAATTAACCACAATTTATGACCTAAAATATATTATTCACTATTATTAATTAATTTAATAGATTTTCATCAATTTTAAAACCTATAAGTGATATTCCAAGGTCTGAAATAGAAACATTGATTTTTGAAACATCATTTTCTAAAAAATTAAATTTTCTATGACAAAAGAAGAATTAAAAAATGGTGTTCGGATATGATGAATTAAAATATCATAAACCGTGACTCAAATTTACAAAAAATGAGGAAAATCGATTATTAAGCTAATGGATTTTCATTGTCCACCACCTATATTTTCAAGACCTATTTTTTTGAAATTATTATACAATTCCTCCACTTTTTCTACAAATACATACCCATTTAACCATTCACCTTCACCCCCAATCCATAATCCATAATGTTATGGTGATTTTTACTTCTAATGAGTCCCAAAAATGGTTCATTAATCCCCCTATGGTTCCATACTCATGTTTTAGTAACAAATATTCAAGGAAAGGGGTATCTCCACTTCTCCTTTCCATTCAAGTAACGTTTTGTGGTATTTATACTAATTATTAAAATAATTTATTTTTATTCAGTTTCTATTGTCCCATTACTATGAGAATAGTCTTTTATAAATTAGACACCCTCATTCCCTCTAATTTCCCCTTTCCTTAATCCATGATTTATAATTATCATGTTGTAAAATTTATTTCTTGAATTTCTCTCTTTTACATGAGAAATTTTCTTTTACATTTAATTTGAATACTCTAACATCTTCTTTTACAATGGTTATTCAACTATATGTAAACATGGATTATTTATTTATTTATTTACATACATGAAACCGACATTCCATTTTCATGGTTTTAAAATTATTTAATAGTCAAGTCTTTAAGAACATTGTACACATTTATTTTGATAAGAGACTCATCATTTATTTTCCCTAGATTATTAATGAAATGATTTATTATGATCAATGTGGATCACATGATATTAACACATATGAATGTGTTCCATGATATAACTCCAATTCACAGGGTAAAGAATTTAATCTCAAAACATGACATGTTTTATAATACCTTGGTGAATAGCCTTAGTAATTTTCATTTACAACACCTTGGTGATAAACCATGGTTAATGATTATTAATGACTTATTTTTAAATTGTAGACACATTTAAATGTTATTATTCGTGATATTTTTATTATGATATTCCTCAAATTCTATTATTCATGCCATACTATTATGCCTCATATACTTATTTGTATGCCTCATGATCACATGCTATATGTATCGATTTATTATTCCATTACTGGGCTTCATGCTCACCCCATACCCCTGATGTATGTCCCCAAGATATGATATGCAGTAAAAGTAACATAGTTTGAACACATGAATATGTATTTCATGTTGATTTCGAAGAATATTTTATGTATTTGTTTATCATGTCTCTAATTTTTATCAAACTAAACCTTAAAATTTCTTTTGTTATGTTTCATTAATGAAAATATAATGTTTAATAATGGGATCCCATTGTTGGTATCAGAGGTAAGTTTAGATATTTATCGAAAGTGTGACTTGAAAACTGTAGTATGAACCTTATAGACGTGTATAAACATTGGAAAACATCTATTTATTTTTTTGACAATTAATTATGTAGATTCCAAAAAAATACATCCCTATCTCGACATAAAAATTGGATGTGGATTTATCACTAATGTACCTTGGGGTAACACATGAAAACACCATATTAAGATTCACTCGGTCATAAACTAGTTCACAAAAAAATTACTTGCTCCAAACATGGGTTGGAACTCCCAAATTATATGTTTGTTTAATCAAAAGCATTTGATAAACCATTTTGAGGGATATATATGAAATTTAATTATTGGATATTAATTAATTTTGTATTTAAAATTATTGTTAAGACTTAAATACCCTTTATAATTTTAATATTCCAAAAAGAAATACATTTCTAAATATGTTTTTCTTCTATAAGGTAAATTGTGTGAATTGGAAGGAACCGTGTGAACGATGAGTGAAATGGATAGTGCACATATGTATATCCTAATTTTATAGAATCCGGAATGGAAAAATTCATGAGGATGATGGATAAACAATCATAAGTAATAAATAATAATTTTAATCAGGTTGATCCAACAAATTTGACTCGAAGGGAACAACTTTTCATTGAGTGCTTCATGTGTCAACGACCAACTTCTTTTAGTGGATTTACTAACCCATTGACTTTTGAACAATGGATTACCTCTATAGAACTTATATTTTCAATTTCCCACTATTTAAATCTAGAGAAAGTCTCTTTTTTTGTATACATTTAAAAAGGATAATCTTATTAGTGGTGTAAATAGATTGAAAACATGAACCCAATCATAGAAATTTATGTTATGGAGTGGGAATAGTTCAGGGGAATATTTTTTAATAAATATTTTCCCCATTTGATACAGAAAAAGAGAAGGAATTATTATATATGAAATATAGGGAAAATAAATCTGTGAAAATATATAAAATGAAATTTAAATTACATTCTTGATATAACTCTATCTTTTTTATGGATCCAAGGTAAAGGTTGATAGATTCATCAATGGAATGAGACCCCATATGCAGAGGAATTTGTAAAATAGATAATATTGAATACATAAGGAGATATTGAGGAGTAAAATAAATGTTTAATTCGGGTTTTTAGATTTGTAGTGGTCACATTTGTTCTATGAAAATAATATAAAAATGGATCTATATATATGGAATAATATTTATCTTGGAATAGGTGGAAATACAGTGCAACTTCCCATAAGAAAGAAAGGGAAGAAACATTCAAGGAGCTAATTTCTTCTATGTGGAAAGTTATAAAAGTGATAAAGATATGGTAATATAACATAGAACTATCATGGTGAGTTGAAACCTCAACTTCTCAACACTAATGAAAAATAGAATATGGTGAAGGCCTAACATGATGTTCAATTCTCATTAAGTGGATATCTTGTGAATTTTGTCAATCAATTTCCAGGTTAGAAGATAAAGAATGGAAACCACCATCAACTTCAACATCGGAAAAGGGAGAAATGTGGGTAATTTTCTATTCTAATGGATGAAGTATAAAAACCAGATGATGTGGTGGAAGGTATAATCGTTATTATCTAAATACTATAACGTAATTTCTCTGATTAGGGTTCTATAAATTCTTCTATTTAATCCTTGTTTACAAAGAATATATAATCAATCCCTTATCTTCTAGAAGTGGAGATATCATTCAAGACTCTTATAGGGATTATCCTAGCATTGCCATTGTATATAAACTATAGTATTAACATTTTCAAGTGCAATTTCATCAAAAATCTAGTAGTGAATCCCATGGTTAAATACGTAACTGTACTAGGGATGGACCGGATCTCAAATTAAAATTGAAAAATAAACTATAAGTGTAAGGAAAATTTAAAAGTATTAAATGGAAAACCGATAGTTATATTTCATGTAGATATATACCGGCATGAGTGTCGTCTTAAAGCACCTACTTTATCCTTATTTATAAATATGATAGGTTAAGAGGGAGAAATAAATATAAGTATAATAATAGGGAATTTCTCCATCACTAAATACGAATTTAATGTATTTATTGAAGAGTTACCTAGAATTCCCTAAACAATAGAGGTAGAATTCACATTTGAACTCATACTTAGCTCCAAGCTAATATGGAATACCCCTTACAAAATAGAAAATGTGGAGATAGTGGAATTAATGAAACAACTTCCATATCTTTTGAAGAAGGGATTTATATAACCAATTGTGTGTCCTTAGGGGGAACATGATCTCTTTCTAAAGAAGAAAAATGGATCAATGTGGCTATGTATCAATTATAAAAAACAAAATGGAATCATAATGAAGAAAAATGACTCTCTCCTAATGATTGATGATTTATTTGACTAGCTTCAGGGTGATCAATTATTCTCCAAGATTGACCTCTGATTTGGGCATCATCAACTGAATGTAAATAAATAATATATACCCAATATTACTTCCATACAATATACTGGAATTATGTGCTTTTCAAAACCTTCTGATTAACTAATTATCCATCCTTATTTATGGATTTTATGAATAGATTATTTATGTACTATCGTGATAAATTCATTTCAGTTTTTATTGATGATATTATGATATATTCTAAAAGTCATGAGAATCATGAGAATAATATATGTTTTATATTAAAAAAATATGAGGAAGTAGATGTTATTTGCAATTTTCAAAAAAATTTAATTTAGGTTAAAACAAGTTACATTCTTGGGGAACATTTTAGACAATAAAGGAATCTCAGTTGACCCTATCATGACAGAGGATATAGAGGAGTGGCCTCATCCTTCAATAATAATAGATATTAATAGTTTCCTTTGATTAGTAGGATATTATAAGAGGTTTTTGATTTTTTTTATGAATTTCTAATCCACTAACCATGTTAACTGTAAAGAAGAAAAGTTCATCTAGATAAATTAATGTGAATAATTTTTATATAAACAAATGAAGAGTATGGTTACTATAGAATTTTTAAATATACCCTCTATTGGCGAATATATGTTATTTATAGTGATGCATCTTTGGAAGAGATTGGTTGTTCCCCCACATAAAATGACAAGGTGATCACTAATGTATATTTACCGTGAAATCCCAATGAGTCGAATTATCATATACATGAACTAGTGTTAGTTGAAGTCATTAATTCACTGAAAATATAGATGCATGGTCTTCATAGGGTGAAATGTGATATATACACAGGCCACTAGAGTTGGATTTATATTTTATAATAAAAGTAATTCAGGAAGAAACATAGGAGATGGTTGGATATTATTAAATACGACAACTGTTCAATAATTATCACCATATAAGAGAAAACAAAGTTGTTGGTGCATTAAGTAGGAAATACCCTATAGTTCTGGAAATTATGAGGGATGAAGGATATCCATTGATCAAGTACCTCATATGGTTATACATGGGAATTATAAGGGTAGTGACATAATCAATACTATCTAAAATAATTTCTCAAATCCTGAGAGATCAAACAGATTATCCATTGATGCAAAATAAGATAGAGGCTATGAATAATAGAAATTTTCCTGAGTTCTAAATTTATCAAGAAGGTGTAATAAAAATACATACAATGATTTTTGCACCTTATATCCCAAAGATACAGAAGGAGCTGATGAATGAAGCTCATAGCTCTTCATTATATATACATGATAGAATCACTAACATTTATAAGGACTATTTTTATCATTATTGGTGGGATAGTATGAAAAAAGATGATTTTTGACAACACTGCAAGGTTCCTGGTGTGTCAGTAAGTGAAGGAAATGCGACAACTTCCTAAAAGGGAATTGAAACCACTAACCTTACCAACATGGATGTGGGATAATATCACTATGGACTTCATCACTAGTCACATATAAAAATCCATGGGAAACTATGTTATAAAGGTTATAATGGATTGACCAACCAAGACTACACATTTCATAATTATTTGGGAATATTTTTATCTTGAAAAACATTCCAAAATATACATAAAGGATGTGGTGAGGATTCATGGGTTGTAACTTTATATCATTTATGATCATAATCTATGATTCACATTTAAATTCAATAGAAGTCTTAAAAATTATTTGAATGTATAATTCAATTTCAGTAGGTCCTATCATTCCCAAACTGAAGGAAAATCTAAAAGGATTATTCAGAAACTTGAGGAGATTACATGAATATGACTAATGTAATATAAAGGTATATTTTATCAAAACCTCCCATTAGTGGAGTTATCATAAAATAATAGCTTCCACATGAGTATTAAAATATAACCATATGATGATATATAAGGGAAGTGATGTAGAGCTCATAATTGTTTAGATTAAGTTGGTGAGAGGAATCTGCTAGGGTTTTATCTTGTATAAGATATGATAGAAAAAGTTTCATTCCATCAAACAACATATTAATTATTATGATATTCGGCTGAAAATCTATGCTGACAATCATTGAAGTTCCTTATTGTTAGATATTAGATAAAAAACTTTCATTCAAATATCAGCATGGAAGAGAGTCATGCAATTTGGAAAGAAATGGAAGCTTATCACTAAGTATATTATCCCTTTTGAAATCCTTGATCACATAGTAAAAGTAGAAAATATTCTAGAACAATCACCAAAACTATCTAAAATAAATGATTTATTTTAGGTATCTCTCTTGAGAAAGTACATATTGTATCCCTCACATGTACTGAATGTGTAGCTTGTACAAGTGGAACATGTCTTCTCTTATAAATAGAAATCGGTGGAGATATTGGATCATTGATAAAAATTCTATAAAACAAGACAACCTATATTTTCAAAGTGTTGTGGAGGAACTATAAGTATTAAGAGGAAACTTGGGAACCATAGAAAATAATTAAACGAAAGTACTCTCACCTATTCTTAACTGAGGATATGATTTAAAATTTTGGGGCAAATTTTCTAAAGGATGGAATAACTTAAAGACCTATTCTTTTTAAAATATATTTTTCCTGAAAAAATTATGTTATATTATATAATATTATAAATTCACTAAATATAGAGGATCCCACAAAACCATATCGCATTTATAAATATAATTACATTAGTCAACTATGAAACCAATGAAAATTCCAAATATTACCACTAGACAAATAATATGAAATAGAATAGTTAAAATGGGAAAATATGGATCTCCTCATTCTTCTAGAACCATCACCCCCATGTCTAACACTATATAAATTTTATAAAAATATTAGTAAACCAAAAACATATTAATGAATAAAAATATAACCTTAGGAAGAATTGTAGTTAATATTGAGTGAAGGAATTAATTTTTATTTATAGTGAGCAATGTGACTATTGGAATAGTAATATGATAAATGGATAATATAACCATGTGTCTATTTGAAACAGGGAACTATACCCATTGGTGATAATTTTACTATTATAATTAGTGTTTATAAGTAGTAATGAAAACATAATTGATGTAGAAAGGAGAAACAATGGCCTCAAATAGTAGAGTCATATCGTTTGAACCCCAATTACTAAAATATGGGTGGGAGGTAGAGTCACTATATTTCTCACTTGACCAAGAACAATCTGAGCTTCAACATGTTATGATTAAATGTAATTACATATGTTAGAAGTTTCTATTAGTAGATATTACCTTTTGATTAATGTTATCTAATCCACCCTATGAAACTACCACCATATTACACATTACCCTTATGGAATATGTATGTGCAATAAGGGGTTATGTTTCTAGGAATTAATTACTTAAAGTGTAATTTTCCTTCTATAAATAAAATGGTTGCTCCATCAATCCCATTTTGAGAATGATATAATTTAGTAAAATATATGTTTAAGTAAGACCAATAAAAAAATTGATTATTAGACACTAATAAAACATAATTTTATTTTTAAAAAATATATAAACTTTTATAATAAACTCAAGTATTCTAAATTATATTTTTTAAATTTTATTTTTTAACACTCTTATTTGAATAAAAATGATAAAATAATTTCGTAATGTCCTAGTATATTTTTATAAGTGTTTGAAATTTTACCCTCTATTAAAAATTATGATTTTATTATAAATGAGGATGTTCATATTCAAAAGTAAAAATACTCATACATAGATACTTCCTCTCATAAAATAAATATTATAATAGAAATCAGAATGTCAAAATTAGGTTAGGGTGAATTGTGGATAATTTTCAAAAATATTTATTTTCTAGTGATTAGTAAAAATGAGTTTTGGGTTTTTGGTATGTTTTAAAACATTATACTTATTTCACAAAGTTTTAATAATTAATTAACCACAATCCATGATCTAAACTATTTTATTATTATTATTATTTATTTAAATATCTTTTAATGAACTTTCAAACCATTAGGTGACTTTCCAAGGTCTAAAATGGAAAATGTGATTTTCAAAACATCATTTTGTGTAAAATATACTTATTCATGAACAATGAAGAATTAAAAATGTTGTTCGGTTTTGATTTATTGAAATATCATAAAATATTTCCCAAATTTCAAAAACCATGAGGAAAACCCATGGATAATCCAATGGTTTTTCATTTTCCACAACCAATATTTCCAAGACCCATATTTGGATATTATTAATCAATTCCTCTGTTTTTATACAAACACCCACCCATTTCACAATTCCTCTTCACTATTAATCCATCATATATATTGTCATTTTTCACAATTCCTCTTCACTATCAAAATTTATAGTGATTTTTCACTATTAATCCATCATATATGTCCCCATGATATGGGATTATATACAAAAAAACCTAAGGTGAACCCATGAATACATATTTCAAGTGGATTTAGAATAATGCTTTATGTTTTTATGTATTATGTTAAAAATTTCAATGAAACTAAACTTTAAAATATCATGTGTTTTGTTTCTTGTAATAAAAGACTGTGTAGTTAAAAGGTGGGAGTCCATACCTTTCATGTATTTTGGATCTCCAAAATCTCCCATACACTTTCCATCACATAAATAAGAACATTAGTCTGGGGATTTGGCTGACATAAATGTTTATTTGAATTGTTATATCTTGAATTAGATGATTCTGAGGATTATGAAAGTGTCAAGTCTAATTCAGATAGATCAACAATAATTGGAAGTACTATTTGGAAACCTATTCTAGATAAACCTTCTAAGGGGAATACATCTCATGGATATCTAATTTTAGGGATGGACTATCCTGATAAAAATATTATGGAGGAAGTTCACCTAAACAAGGTGGACCAACCATCCCTTCATCTTAGAGAGTTCTAGAGGGATCTATTATCGATGATATATATACTCAAGATATACTTGAGGTATCTCCTATTATACCTTCATTTGATTAGAATCTCCATGACATCTTTGGTCCTACACATACCAAGGTTGGAGATGAAACTAATCAAATAAATTCTCATAAGGAAGATTTTGAGGACCGTGTTGATTCTCTTCATTAGGAAGAAGTGGATGTTGTTTTTAAATTTTCAGATCATCCATATAGAGCTAAATCAAAAGTGAATGATCATAATTTAGAATGTATGGAATTGAATTATGGTACAAGTAACTTTTTTTCTTTAACTTTATATTTCCCTAAGGATTAATTGGATTTATTAAAATCATATTTGCTGCATATGTTCAAGAAAGTTTTTGTTGATTTTGAAAAATACTTAAAAAAAATTAGAAAAAATGAAATTTTGAATGTTGTTACAACTATAATCACTCATCTTCTTCCAAGATTTAATTTTAGAATTGAAATGATACAAAATGAGATTACATATTTTATAGAATAGTTTGGTGCTCTCTATGAATATCAATCTAATATAATGATTCAATTAGACTAAAGCTTTATGAATTTTGTATTTCAACCAACTCCTATGACTCCTCCAACTCCTTTTACTCGCCCAATCATTAAGGATGAAAATTTTAGACCACTCATTAGTGTTTTAATCATGTATTATGGGTTCAGGAGGACTAGGGAATCTATGTTTTATGACTTTCAAACCCAATTTATCCATACTTTGGTACTTTTGAGAGAATATGTGATACATTTTGGGAATATAGAGATATAATCAAGAAGGATATTGACTATTATCTTAGCTGAAAATTTAATCATTTTAATTTAAAGGGAACATTTAGAACTATTTCGTTGGATCTGAAAATCCTCATTTGACTCAAGATTTTAAGTCACAAGTTGAATATCTCTAGGATTTGAATCAATTTTTGGAAGATTTAATGGGGAATAGATATGATTTCCTTAATGATTTGGAGCATGTTTCATGATATATCATTGAGTTTATCCAGTTGATGGAACCATATATTTATAATTCTCATCTGGTAATAATATATTTTTTCAGAATTAAAATTTCCCTATCACTAACCACTACCCCCAATACAATCACTCAAGATTACCTAAACCCTATATAATTCTTTTAGCAACTAAGTGTGTTTCAAGATGTGTAGTTATTGGTGATCCTTTCTCCTCAACTTCTCCTCAAACTACCACTTCCCATACCTCAACATATAATAGAAATTATCATATCCTTCTTTCAGATATGTAGGGTTCAATAGACTCTAATTCATATTAAGATCTCTAATAAGTAATTTTTGTACCTTTTTGTAATCCTTTTTTTGATATATTAATAGAATATCCTATTTTATTGTCATTTTTTTATTATCTTATTTCTAGTACTTTTCTTTATCTTAAAATTTTGATAATCCCATAAGGGGAATAAATATATTTATTAGTGATAAATTAAATCAATTTAATTAATTAGAAAACCTTGAATCATTTAATTTTGTTGTATTTAATTCACTCCAATTTAAATGTCATGATTTTTTATCATCAAAAAGGAAGAAATTGTTGGGCTAGACCAGAACCTCCTTATTTTAGTGATCTTAAATCATGTTTATAATTTTACTGATGAATTTCCTGTTTTCTATTAGTTAATTATTTCCAATAAATAACTTTCAGAAATGGATATTTATTGACCCTATCATGCCACCTTACCATGAAAGTACTTTGAAATGACTGTGAAGGTCAAGTAATTGTGTCAATTTATCGCACATTATATCTCACCTAACTAAATATACACTATACCTACCATAAATCATTAAAAAAATCTATCAAATAAATTTAGCTACCGTGAATTGGATTTGAGTTTAACATGGGTTGAGAATCACCTAACCGCATATATAATTAACCTACCATGAGACAAAGATGTACCTACTGAGAGTAAAAAATACCTTACTATTCAAATTAGGGAACTGACCACATAAAATAAAACTACCTACCACATGAATAAATATAATACCCATGACATGGTATGTATAATTTACTTTAAGTAATACACTAACT
Source organism: Viscum album (assembly GCA_963277665.1). NCBI lineage: Eukaryota > Viridiplantae > Streptophyta > Magnoliopsida > Santalales > Viscaceae > Viscum > Viscum album. Next base: position 1,245,355,143 of record OY728143.1, read on the forward strand.
ATTTTATTCATTGTAGAAACCACATAAAGAGAAATTCCTACTACATTATAAAATGAATTAATCACATGAAGGAATGAACTGAACATGATTCCTTTCTACATCAATAAACCATTCCAAATAACCATGAAAAGTTTTCATGTAATTAACTATTTTTTTATTAAACAAATAATTCTATGTAGCACTTAATATTTGAGTGTTTCAAATCTCTTATGGCTAGTTTTTAATCATTAATTGATGTTTTATTTTATTTAATACTTTATTTATTGTTCCCTAACGGTTGATTTTAGATTAAGATATTTTTATGAAGAAAATATAATCTTGTGAAGGATGGTGTGAATAAATTATCTTATAGAGAATAACATTCCATTTTACCTATGAAACTATACTAAAAAGAAGTATCATTTATAAATCTTGATGATACTCTATTTTCCTGAACCTATATTGAAACCATACCTATATCTTTTCAAATAAAAATTAAAATGTCTTTGTACAACTAAAGATATTTGGATTGACCTAAATCACATTTTCTATTTATTTAACTCTTTGTCATAGGTTTTATCCTTTATGATCGAGCTATGTTTTTTTAATAAATTTATTTATTTCTAAAAAATATAGTCACCTGTATTAAACTAGAGAATGCATGATACCCCCTCAAACATTTCATTTTTATTCCCAAAAAATTATGGAAGTGGTCGGGCATAACCTAATATCTTGTTTTATCACATAGATAAATATATAATAGGTTTTGTGTCCAGACAGTCTTATGCACTGTTGACTGTAAAACTAAATCAATGTATTGGACCAGTTTATTTAAAAATAATATTCTTAGAAATATGTTATTTACAAGTGGAGTAGATTAAGTCTATGCTTGAAATTGGACCAATTGTTTAGTTTCTATTGTATATTATCATTTTTTCTTCATTCTAAATCAAACCCATTTTTATCTTCATAACAATTAAATAAAAATTCACTTTGAAAATTAGCATAAATTAGTGTTTTATATACTGTGTTTGATATTAGTATAATTGTTTCAAAAGGTAATGTATTTTACAAAGTATTTTAATATAGTTGTGATCATGATTTTTATAACATTTTAAAAGAACCAAATTCAATATTCAAATTATTTTTCTTAATAGGTAGTTTTACTAAATTGGGTGATTAAAATTTTAATTTTTTTTAAATACAAATTTTATTGGAATCCAAATTCACCCCCACCACTTATTTAGTTGCCCAATACAACCAATCATGATCATAAACCATTATTTCTCTATTATATTCAGTAATATCAACAACATCAATAGTGTCTATAATAGTATTTTTATTCTCTCTATCCACTTCATTTTTAACATCTCTATCTCTTACTTCATCATAAAATTACTCCCATAAAATATTAATAGTTGATATCTCAACCCACCTTTCATCCTCATTATCTTACACCCCTAGGTTGGTCTATTTTTCACTTAATAAATACTTTCAACATAATGAGTAAATAACTAATTAATAGGAACACTCCATTTACAATATACTATTATTATTACTCCACATAAAAAATTATGTCAATGATGAAGTTTATTAGCATCTTAACCCTTTAAAATCACCTCTTTACTATAAAATAACAAGGTTATAATACTTATAAAAGGATAATAATATAATCACCTTTTAATAATTATATAATGGTGCATCACTCTCACAATATATCTTTTTTATGTATAAAGTTATCTCATTAAAAAGTTTCTAAAAAACTAATTATAATGAAAAATAACTTCATCAAATTCACCAACTATTTGAGAAAAACCAATTTTAAATGAACTTTGTCAAAGAAATATATTTAGGAATCATATATTCAAACCACTTCTTCTGACTAAAAATCATTTCAAACAAAAATAATATCATATCTTGATCTTTTATTTGTCCAACATCAACGAATTTTTTTAAAAAACAATGTATCCTTCATGAATAAAAGATAATACCTCACTTATCTTTAAAGTAAAAAAATATTCCATTTACTATTGATTTAAACGTGTCCTTTTTACTACCTAACCTGAAAAAAAAAACATTCTCATATAATTAATTAATTTGTCTATAATAAATAAAATCTATTTTGATCAAGGTAACAAAAAATACTTCACTTTTAAAGCATTAAAAGTTTATTTATAAAAAATATTGGTTCTATTTAACTGTTAAATTACATCAACATTACTAGGTAACATATCAATCTCAAACTTTAATTTTTTTTCTTAGTGAAATAAGATAATATGAATAATAAAATATCTATATCTTTCACAAAATATACAGATTGTTTGAATAAAAAAGGATTTATGTTTTTATGGTCCGGGTAGAGAATGAACTATTTGATAATTAAAATTTTTAAAATAATAGAAACTATAGAGAATTAATCATATAAGATAAATAAATATAAAAAATTAGAAGAATTTTAAAATTTTCTATAAAAATAATTTAACTAATATACTCAAAAAATAAATGCAACCCATTTATTTGATGTGATGAAAAACAAACATTATATGTGCATGAAGAATAAAATTGAATTCACACTTGTATAGTGTCAAATAAAACTTATCCAAAATATTAAAAAATAATTTCTATATTACATAAGTTTAATAGATTTGAGTTCATTATTATATATTTCAACAAATATAATTTATGAAATATTTATGTAATATTTTAATATTATTTCTAAAATGTATGTAAAATTGAAAATTTTATTCTGTGAGATTAAAATCTATTTTTAACCACTCAAGTAAGTAAAAAACAAAAAAGATTATATAATAGAAAACATATAATACAAAAAAATAGAAACAATTTAAATAAATTACAAACATAGAAAAAATAATAATTTAACATAAGTTCAAAACAAACCTAAATGATATTTAATAAAATTTAGAAAAAATATAATTAAGTGGTTATGTGAATATTTCAGAATACTAATATCCATTATCAATAATGTTTGGAGAAAAAACACTTGTTAATAATGAACTCTTATAAAATTATGTCTAATATCTATGTCTCTGTTTCTATTAAGGAATATCAGTTTTTTTAAATAATTATATTCCGAGTGTTATTAGACATGATTTGAACATATGTGAAATTTAAACTATAATCATTCAATGTATGTTCCATCCACAACACTTTAGCACAAAAACATCTAGATTTGTTAAAATCTACTTCAATTGTTGAATGTTATATATAATATTATTTATTACTAAACCAAATAGAAAAAATATATACCCAAGAAATGAATTTTGGTGGAAATTATTCTCTTATCCAATCTATATGTTACAAATTTAGTCTCATAATATTCTATAAAATCAAAACTATAAATTTTGAGAAAATAGAAACTTTTATTCATAATTAATTTAATATGTCATAAAAATTTGGATGTATTAAAATGATGTTCTTTTAGATTTTCATTAAATCTATCACCAAGAAAGAAATAAAACTATGTCTAGGCAACTAGTGGAATGATATAACACACTCAAAATCACTCTTAAATACATTATATTATCATTGATTTTATCAAATTATTCAATATCAATTATAACAGGGGTATAAAATAGTTAATAAAATCCAAGTTCAATATTCTTTAATATATCCATTTTATATTTTCTGTGATTCAAAATAGTACCCAAATCTATTTCAAAATCATTATGTAGGACATTAAAAAAATATTTAAATAACATTTGTATATTTTAATTGAAAATAAAATCTTAAAAAAAATATCTAAGTAACAATACTATTCATTTCAAAATCTTTCTTAAACAATACATTGTCTTTATTTCTAATTGTGAATCCATTCTATGAATGAAAAAATAATACTTTCACTCTAAGATCCATATTATTCGTGTATCCCATAAAATATTTAATGAAATTAAAACTATAATTAAAAAATAAATGATTTTTAAAACCATGATGTTATTCAATATAAATTCATTCTTGCATAAAAAAGTCAAAAAATAAAATTTAAAATACATCCATAAACTATTAAAATATAAATAACAATAATTAGTTAAGAGAATCTTAATGAAATATAAAATGGTTATAGAAGGAATGGTTTCCTAATACTATATACCTTTGTCTTCATAATAAAATGTAGTCTCTAACCATATCCATATTTCTACAGATAAAACCTTTACTATCCTGATTATTTCAAAAAACCCATCTTGGTACCTATAAATGGAGATTATTATGGTATTTTACTAATTTATGTACTTTTTTCCATTGAAACTAATTTATATCTTCTTGTATAAGTAAAAAACAATTATAATAAACCAAGTCTTGTTGTAATGCTTTATTTTCTAAAAGATAAATTAAATATGAGAACTTTATTTCTAACATTTCTTCCCTCACATATTTTCAGTTTTTTGGGATCAATATGGTGTGTAATTATTAAAACCAAGAGTATGGTAGGTTATATCATCTCTATTAGGGTATTATTTATGATTTGGGAACTGTATTGTATATATATTTTTATTTTCATGAAATCTTTTTTTTATAAAAAATCCATTTTATTTTATATCACTTGAATCATTAGTGAGGTGAAAAACTATTAAAAAGGGATTGAATAACTACCAATGCATTTAAGAATAAATAGAATGTATTTAAATCATATTATGTTTAGGGAAGAAAACAAATTATTTCTCATTATATGAGGGTGTGGGGTTATTTATAACTAAAAGTATCATAGGAATTCACTATAGAGTTTACAACTATATAAGAATTAATAAGTAAAGGATTTGATGACTGTGCTTGTCAATCACTTAGAAGTAAAATTTTTCTATCCTCTTAGTTGGGAGTTATTGGTTAATTATCCCATCACCAATTATTTTATGGATCAATTTAGGATATTCAATGTGTTGGAAACCAATAATTTATGGTTACATGGTGATTTTGTGTCATCATAGGAGGTCTAATGGTTATAATGTGTCTTGAGGTCTCTAAGGATAACTTAAGGTTACACTAAAGTTTGTTTACATCAAATAAATCATAAGGGTTATTATAGGGATTCTGTTATTCCAAAAGAATATAATATAATATTATATTTTTATGTTATTTATTCAGGATTAAACTTTATACAAGGGTTTCAAGTCACTCAAGAGGGCTTAATGTTCTGTGAGAGTTTAGTGACATCAAATAATTCTTAAAGGTTGTGTTGGTATTTAAAATTTACCAAGAAGATATAAGGATAGAATAAAAATTCATGACATCCAGGGAGGTTTAAAAGTTACAATAGTGTTTAAGGACTCCCAAGATGACTCAATTTTACACTAGAGTTTCATATCATCACAGAAAGTGAAGAGAATATTCATACGTACTCTCAAATTATGTTTAGTTTTAAAATCAATTATTCAGTATAGACTACGACCATGGTCATTATAGAAATTATTAATTACATAAAAAATCATATTGAATATATTATTAAAACAAAATAAAATAATTAAGTTCTAAAAGATATGGTTTTTGGGGTCTGATTCATGTAAATTAAAACTTTTCTAGTTACCTGATTCTTTTCAACAAAACATATTCTACATCATTTTTAATAAAATTTCAAAAACCACTCCATTAGTCATTTATGTTTTTAAAACCTTTATATCTTAACCAAGATATCCCCATATGTAAAATTTTCATCAACCCCCACCTCTTAATTACTTTTTATTTTTTATTAGATTTTATTTTTTTAGGTTGTAAAATAGCAGGATATTAGTTACACTTGAATATGATAAATCCATATAGTGGTGAAATTGATCAGAAAAGAAATGAATTAATCTAAAGACTATAGTTTTAAAATGTAAAAAATTATGTCACTTGATTATAACTTGAAATGAATAGGAAAATTTTCATAAATCATGGTTATGTGTGTTGTTGTGAGGATAAATTAAATGACCCAATTTACCATTAATGTATATTACAAATAATTATTTCAAAATATAATTGATTTTATAATAAAAAAATGAAAATATCATTGAAAAATAATATTTTTTACAAAAAAAAATTCTCTAATGAAAAAATCCTGCTCATGCTTAACAAGGTACCCATGAAATTAGGAAATTCAAACATGTGTTCTCTATAAGTTTCACAAAAAATAATAATGTTACATGATTCTGTTTTTGTGTTGTTATTATTATTTTTTATTTTTTAATTTAAAAAATAACAAATAATGCACAAATAAAAATCCTAAATAAGATGCTATAAGTGTTTTAACCTTATCTACAGTTAAAAAATTACATTTTACTCTATGTATCCTTATAATATAGGAAAACCCCATAAAAGAAATTCCCTATACATAAATACTACCACATAATAATATGAATTGTTGAGGAATCTTAAGTCTCTTAGAAATGCTACTAGTGTGTTGGAAATGTGATAATTCCTTAAAAACACATGGGAATCATTCAAAAAATATATTCTAATATAATATAGTGTATGAAAATTTCCTATGTGTCCTTAAGGGTAAAAAATTCCCACCAAAAGTGTATAGAAATTTGTAAAACTAACTCAAACTCATGTCCTGGAACACAACTCCTAATTAATTTATCATCACACATGTGCCATAGTTAGTGATAAACCCATAAATAAAATCTATACTCACTCTTTAACTTATAAAATAGGTATTTCTTTAAATTTATATGTGTTTTAGAGGATACCATATATATAACTTAATTATTATACCCTTATATGTACCTAAGAGTGTATAAATATACTCATTAATAAATGTGTATCAATGTGGAACCTATTCTAAGGTTTCATCCTATGGAATGTGAGTAATATTACTCTTGTGTCACACCAAAAATTTCTATGATCATTTCCTATTCATTTTTAAAATTTTAAATTCTTGAAAAGAGAGCATCCAATTGATATGTCTTGGATTTTCATCTGGATTATTTTGGAGGAAACTTAAATTCCTATAGTCAGAAAAAACAACATTAGATCCCAATAAATAAGAACAAGTTTTTTTAAAGAAATGTTATATAAAAAAAAACTTTTTTTTAATTTGGGAAAAATCCATTCTCCTAAAAGAATAAGAATTCAAAAGTTTATGTCCCCCATCCTCTATTATAACACCCCTCTCCAACTAAAAATTTTAAAGCATCACAAATAACCTCAATTAGAATCTCCCACCATGGGGGATATTTAATTGGTTGTTTTGTGAGACACATATTTATCTTATCAAATGATTCCCTGTAAGAGTCATAAAAAATTTCATCAGAATAATTTTAAAGAAATTTATATCAATTATAGAGTGATATTTCTGAAATAATTTATCAAGCGTAGATAAAAACCATCATGTCTAAGGAACTATTGAACATCATACGCACATATAAGATATTGAAATATTGAAATAGTGTTTATTATAGATTTATAAACCTCGATGCCTTGTTGTGACACTACATAACCTAGTTCAATTACCTTTTCTACTATGAAATGTAATTTTATCAAAATTTAAAACTATATTTTTTTCAACACATTAATTTTAAAAAATTCATATCTAAAAGAGACACTGATAGAATGAAGATCTATATACAATAATGGCATCCATAAATACCTCAATACATGTCTCAAGTAAATTATAAAAGATACTTACCATGCATCTCAAGACAGTACATGGGACATTACAAAGCCCAAATGGAATCCTTTGATTAGAACATAAACTAATTCTTCAAGTGAATGTCATCTTCTCATAGCCTTATACTATAATGGTAACCTAAAAATAACTAGATAAAACATCAAATAGATAATATTATGTCCTACCTAAAAGTATATAAAGAATATATTCAGTGAAGGAAATGTGTAAATTCTCTTTATGAGTGTATTGATTTTGTTTCATATAATCTATGTTCACTTGCCAACTATTTTACATTACCATGGGAACTAACTGGCCACTTTCATTTTTTATAATAGTGAAACGGGTTTTATTTTACTCAACATGGATAGGGATCATATACTATAAATAAATATGCGATAAATGACACATGAATTAAGTAAAATTTCCACCTATTTCTTTAAAAAAATCAATAATGTGGGGTTTAAGTATTATGTGTTATTCTCTTTCCAATTTACCTTCATCCTCAAAAATAATTCTACACATGAAAATAGAGGGGACAATTTTTATTATTTATTATAAGGTCCACCAAATTTATTAAATATTCTCCATAAAAATATTTAATTTTTTTGTTTCTTATTGTTAAAAAGATCAATATAAGTAATTATTGGAAAATTTTTATCATTTAATAGGTATGAATGTTTCAAATTAGAGGTAATGATTTGAGTTATCATTTAGCTGGGTGTTCTATTAATAAAATTTTCATGGGAACATAGATATGTGAAAATTTTATATTTGAATATGAATATAAATAATTAATATAAATTAATAATAAATAAAATCCATCTAAAAATCAATATACATGTCGTAACTGGAATGTTCACGACCAGAATTAGAATTAGAGTCTACAAAATAATTAGAACTGAGAGTAGATTGATCATGAGAAATACGTGTAGAAATGTTATAAGATGTCAATATATCACCAATACTAAAATTCTAATAAATTAAATAATTCTCCCATGCCTAAAAATATTAAAAATAAATATTTATATAATAATTAAAAGATAGTTTAGAATGCGAGATGATAAGATAATAATAGTCCTCTGAGGGGTACTTCAGGGAGTCAAAAATATTAAATCTTAGGATTTCATCTATGAACTCCATGTATTATCTAAAATCAGGGATATTTATGAATTTATTAGTATTTTTAGTGAATTTACTACCAATAATGATTGTATAATGAGAAATTACACAATCATAATTCCTATTTATCATGTGAAAATCATCATTAATGATCATATCTCTCACCTAAACCAGTACATCACTGAGGACTCTTTCTGGGTATATTATTATCCTTTTGTCTAATTACTCCACCACCCTCTTTGGATTCATCTATACAATCTATAAGGATGTAAAAATAGATTGATTCATGATTTTAATGGAGGCATCCAAATCATATACAACATCGTATAAATTCCTCTCCTTTATGGTTTATTGAATGGTGAATGTCTTGGGGGTCCATTCACTTTATAAGAATTGTGAAGGGGATTTGTAAGAGCACATATAAATTCCAACTAAGTTTTATATTCTCATTTCCCTTTATCCCTATCTGTGTATAATTATTTATAAGAACTTTTCTTACCTGGTGATTTTAATAATTTCTTTATGTAGATGGATATTGATATCATAATTCTTCAATATATGAAAAACCTATTTTTGAGTCACCTTCACAGCTATATTATTGACTTTTAAAACTATATTTGGAAATGGATATGGGTTTAGGAAGAACAACATTAATATTCTACCTACCATTGTCTTTCCCTTTTTTCAGCTCATTGATTGGAGTTGGATGGGGATACTTTGAAGCTATGATGAATCCTAATAGACATATAAGAATAGATACATTAGAGGATTTTCTTCCCACATCATAATGTGATGTAAATAAAATTTCCCTTGGCATATAGAGTATTTTAATAAGGAATATTATTTTATTTCCTGATTAACAGTTTGTGGAGGGAGTTTGAAATCTGGATTATTTTCATATTTAGTTCAATTAACATCATACCCTAACTCTTTGTCCCATTATATTGATTAAGAATATTTTTTCCCACAATATCTTAGTATTAGAATCAATTTTGGGTAAGATGAAATTTTTTTCTTACATATTGATTATTAGGCTTTGAATCACTTTCGGGATTCTTGAAAACCTTGTTGGTAAAGAAAAGGTAGCTATACGTTTTATTGAGAATAGGTAATTTCTATTGTACAGGGTCATAACTCATGTCTGAGTGACCATTATGTCATGTGTTATAATTTTTTTTAATAGATCATAATACTTTTTATGTGGTGATTATTTTCTATGACAAAGTCCCCACTAATGGAATATGATTGAACAATCTTATCTTTCCTGTAACTAGGGTAAAAATCTATGGGGTAGTCTAGTTTAGGGAAAAGTTCACATGGCCTTACAAGAGTGGGTTGGGATGTATTTTTATCCAAATCAATCTATCACACCATAGTGTCTAATTCAACTAAATTGGTATCAATTCAATTATTTTAATATATGAAGGACTTTCCTGGTGTACTCCACTTGTATCCAATGTACCTTTTTCACAAAATTATTAGGAGTTTTGTGTCATATTTTAAATCAATACATATTTATTTATTTGTGTTTTTTCAAATAATTCCCCTTATAATAAGATATCCACCATGATCTTGTTCATAGGTGTTAAGATGTTGTAGAAGTATTGGATTAGTAGTTTCTCACTGATTTGGTAATGCGGGAAGTTTTTTTAAACTTTATGAATCTATCCTAGTACTCATACATTGGCGTACCTTGTATTTTCTTAACCCTTTACATCCACTTTCGAATGGAAGTGGTCCATGATGCTATGAAAAATCTACAAAATAAGAGATGTTTCAAATCATCCCATAATTTTACATCTTAAGGATATAAGTAATACATAAAGTATTTTATAGTTTTGTCAAGTAAGAATGTGAATTATCATTATTTAGGTTGGTACTGAAAGACGATTCTGGGTTTCATTTTGAATAAAAAAATTATTTCTTGAAGGATTTTATTTGGGTATTCTCTAGAAAATATATGGAATGTTGAAAAAAGGTTTATCATTCTAGATTTTAATTCAATGTCTAATTCCAAATTTTCGTATCCAATAAAAGTTGGTTGATAATTAATTTATAGTGCAGGAAATTATCAAATACTTATATTAATTTCATTATTATTTTCAACCACTATGTTTAGTTTTTAATTGGATTGGGATATGATTATTATTTAAATGTCCCATAGTGGATGAATTCTACAATTGGGTGAATTTCAAAACTTCTAATTGATAATTACTGTTTGATTTGATCCCTAAGGATACATTCAATATTATGGTCTAGATTAAAGAGATCTATAAGATTAGATCAAGTGATAAATTTGAAAAAATAGAAAATAAAAAATGTAGACCATAATATAATGAGAAAATTTTATATTGATGGTACAAAAATACAAAAAAAAAGGAATGAAAAAATGAGACGAATAAAAAAATAATATAATAAATTAATTAAAATAAATAAATACATCAAATTATTTAAATACAATATTTTACCTCTGAAAATTATTCTAATTTGAAGAGTGTTGTCATGGGTGCTCTCAAATGATGTGTATTTTATTGAATTTATGTGAAATAGAGTGGATTTCCAAGGTAAATCTCACAATGATTTAGTAATTAAAAAAACAGTAAATAAATTATGAAAAAACATTATGACAAATAAAATTCTAACGAAGGTGGTGTGAGGAGGTTTTATTGATGTTTACATCAAAATAAAAAGTTTGTGTGAATTGGATATTTTTTTAGAAAATTGGATGAAGATAAATAATAGATCTAACTCTACCACTTCAATATTTCATTAATCATTATCCTTTTAATAAAAATTTATTAAATTATAGTCCCTTAATTTATCATATTCTAAATACTAATGAAATTAAAACAACCAATAATATGAAGAGATTAAATGAATGAATAACTTTGGAATGGATAATAATAGCACCCTACCATGATTTTTGTTCCTAGGATAAATTAAGGTCATTGAATAATTTTGTCAAAACTCCACACCTATCTTTTGAATTAATTGATTCTATATATTATATATTAACTCTATAAATTTACCTTGAGTTGTTTTATTTTTTCTATTAATATTTTTCTCTAACAATTACACATTACTACATTCATATGAAAAGTGATTATCAGTTGAATGGTTTTAAAGTTAAAAAAATCAAAGGTTCTGTTTATATGAATTAAATTATGGTTTTGTATTAAAAAATATCATTGAAGGAGGTAAGAATTATATCGATTACTCACAAAATATACTCTTCCATTGGAGGAGTAGTCATCATAGAAATGACTTGTATATGCAAAGGTCTTGAAATGGTATAACCCAATAAAATATCAAATAACTAATTATATCCCAAATAATTTAAACAAATAGTAATAAAATTAAATTATATAATCTAAATTAATGATAAATAGATAATTATATTTCATGAAACAAAATATATCATACAAAGTAGAAGAAGAAGGCATCGTAGAATAGATCCTTTCTTCAAGATCTACTTCTCATATAATACAATGATATATGTAGTGAAACAACTTATCATATACCCACATCCTTATAATTCATGATAACCCCATTCAAATGGGAAATACACAAATTTATATTGTTGAAGGGAGGCTAGGGTTAGGAGAGGTTATAAGTGTGAATGGGAAATTTGGCCAAATATTTTAACCCAAATTGTACCAAATTTTTGGCCTTCAAAACACATGAAACATATATCCTTCCAAAAGTTAGGGGTTTTTTAATTGTAAGATCTATCTAATATAAAAATTTAAGCACATTTATAGCCTAAATAAATAATATATATCCCAAATATCGAAGTGGTTTCCATGTTTATGAGTCCATACTATCTTTGAATTAATGCAGAATTTTCTCCCATAAAATTTATGATCTAGAAAGAATGTTCAATGTGAAAATTATAACCAATTTATTGGATAATACAATTAAATTTTGAATAAGAACTAGAATATATATATATATAACTAGATTAAAATTTAAGGGTTAAAAACATGAATTTTACTAAAATTTTCAAATGCATGATCTAATCTCATATTTTCATAAATAGACATATTTAGAATAATGTGGGGGAAATATATCATTTATTATCAACAATGTTTTCAATAAAAAAGTTGTTTAATAAAAGGATTAAAGGTTAAATTATAGTTTCAAGAACCCTATTAATACATAAGGTCAATAAGAAGAAGATATTATGAGAAGGTTGAGATTAGTCCAATGAAAACTAGTTCCTAGATATCTCTATAATGAGTAACAAAACATAAATTGTATGATTTCATGGTTTCATTTCCTTATGAAAGCGCATGTCATTCCTTTAATGTTCATGTGACAAGGTAGATGTTATCAGTTTTATAGTCATGCAACAAGAACCATTGTTTATTTTATTTTATATTCATATGACTGTGACTATTAGGTAAAATATTTCAGTAAATTGTTTGGTTTGGTACAAACTAACAAATATAATTTTTACAATTGGAATAGATTATAAGTGAATATATATATATATATATATCATATTCTAGTTTTGTGTCCTTTATGTCAAAAGTTATTAGGAAAACCTAGAAAGTGTGTATAAGTATTTCTCTAGAATGGTAAACCATTTGAAATCATCCACATAACTCCATTAAAAGATAAATGGAGACAATGATGACTACACCCTTGGTAAATGTTAAAATGAGAAGAAGAGTTAGTCCTGGTCTAAAAAATATTCCAATTTTGGAGAGTTAAAAGTCCTCTATGTGTTATGACATTAGATGTTCCATGAAATAAGACTTCAAAATGAATTAAACTTTTTTGTAATTTGAACAAGGAAGGTCCCTAGGAAATGATGGTCGAGAAGGGTTACTTTGTGATATTGGAGGGATGTTGTGGGGATTTTGAAATTATGGTATTCTAGGAATGTAGAAGGATTCTAATGTTGGATATCATGTGCTCATAAATTTAAAAAAATAGAACATAGGGAAATGAAATGTAGTGTAATATTTTGGGTCATTTCATGAATAAACACACAAATCACTCATGAGTGATTAAAATTACTAATTGTTTCTAATTTTTATAATATTTAAAACAAGTTGGATATGAGAATTATTATTTTAGAAATTTAAAAAAACAATACAAAATATTTGATATGCTTTAAAATATTAATCCCAAGTATAAGTGGGAAAGGAAAAATCCAAGGGATGACTACAGGTCCTTCATTACCCATTTAATTTCTTTAAAAAAAGTATTTTTAATATTTAATATATAAATTTGTGGTAATGACCATCCTCCACCAAAAAAATTCATGCAAATCATACATTTTAAGACTTCATAATAATTCCATGAAATATTCCTTCCAATTATGTCTTGGTTCACCCAAATATGTTAATTGAGATATGGGGAGAAGAAAAAGTGATGAAGAGGTCAAAACAAGACCAAATGAATGTCTTAAAAAATCAAAATCATATTTTCAATTCATTATAAACCCACTTACCCATAAAAAATAAAAATAAATTTATGATGAAATAAATTAATGGAACTCATAAGTATAGTAGAAACTACTTTTGGATCAAATCTTCAAGTTCATCTCCCTAAATTATGGGCATGAAGAAGAGTCACTATTTGGTGGTTAAGGTATAAAAAATAAAATTATATGGAATAAGTTATTATGGTAATCTAGATACATATTAATCTGAAAATAAAAATTAAAAAAATACAAATAAAATTAAATGAAAAAACCTACACTGCTCTATGGGAAAAGGGATGGTGAACCTAATAAAAACCTTGACTCATGCAGCCTAATTATTTTTAAATATTATTTGATTCCATCTATTATAATCTTATATGTAGGGGATGTATTCCAAACAGTCAAAGAGTAATATGATTCCATGTTTACTAACCAATATTCTTATATCCCATTGATTATTCCCTCAATCCATTTCAGGGTATTTTCAAAGATGAAAGCTATACAGAGAAAGAAATACAACCTTTCTTTATTTATTGAAGCATATAAAATGATGTTTTTATTTTTTTGTGCTTCTCCCCATCCCTATTTTGTGGTTCATGCAACCTTATAGATGGATTAGCTTAATTGCATGAAAAATAATGTAGTTTTATGGTAGTATCTGTACTCCGTATTCATAATAATCTTGCAGGGAATAATAAAATCATGTCTTGTGGTTTTATTAACATATCTAAGAATAAGTAGGTATATATGAAATCTCAAACCATGTTCACTCATCAGTAAGCAATATTGGTTGTCCACATGGTCTCAAGTATACCTCCTCATATTCAATAGGATACCGACTAGCATTGTCGGTCCATGGTTGAATAGTGGTGAGACAATACACTCAGGATCAGACTATAGCACAGTGGTATAATCATATCAATCAATAGCCAAAAAATATGAAATAACATATCTGTGTAAGAATAAATATCCATCATATAAATAACCAAGTAATTTTGTCCAACAGTGTCATATACAAATAATAATCCTGGCATGCTATAAAAAATACAGAAAAACATAGTAATAGAAATCTAGTACAATACATGTATCAAAAGTACACAAACCCAAAAAAAACTGTCCTAGATATCATCATGAGATATAGACCACTCTTTTTCTCCCATTATCCTATGAACAATCAATTATGCATTAGAAATTGGGCGCCTTTCCCTATTTCTATCTGCATCCATGATGTTTGTCTAGGTACCCAATGATGTCCCGGACAGGATGTGAGATAACACACAGTATGCTACCACCAGCGATGTCTATAAAAAAATTTATTTGTATATAATATAAGTTAGTGTATAGATATAATAATTGTACATGTAATAACAGTATAAGTGATTATATACAATCAATCATGTCTCTAAGTGATCAAAAAACTAAATAAAAAATCTATTTACAAAAAACAAATGTGTCAAAAATAATGGCATATGTCATGTAATAAAGTTTCAGGCCACCATGGGTCAGGGTTTAAGGACTAGTAATGTCCAAGGAAACCGTATATGATGATGAAAACAAGTAATATTTTCCAAGGAGTAAAAATCTCCAATGCATTATATAATTTCAATTAAACCAGACAAACATGATCCTTAGAGTAGAAACGTCTGAGGAATACAAGTAGTCCCAATAAATCAGATCTAGTGAGTATAAATTTCCCAGGAATCCTAATATGTTCATCAGATCCAAGGAGTATAAATGTTTTAGGTATCCAAACAATTCAAGTAAATTGGATCCATAGAGTAGAAATGTCCAATACATTAGAACATTTTAATTCAACAGGATTTACTAAGTAGAAATGTATAAGGCATCCATGTAAGTAGGATCTATGGTGAATAAATACCCATGGAATCCAAATATAGTCATCAAATCCAAGTAGTAGTAATTTAAAATGATTATAAAACAATGAATTCACCAATTCATTGATTGTTCATTTAATCAATTCACTAATCCCTTTATGATCATAAACAATATAAGGGATTTTCCATTTCATACCTTTCAATTAAAATTGATAAGGTGTTTTAAGGTGGTAAAAACAATTTAATATTCCCTTTAATACATCAGTCAACACTCAATTATATAATGAAATCTCATCACACCCCGATGGTGGAACAAATGTGATATAAATTTAGAACCCACCCCATGGGTTTTTTCAAGTTGAGGTCGACAACCTCTATCCTAGAAAAAATGTTTTCCATGGAATGGATAATCCCATTTATAATAATTAACCATTTGTTGAATTGATTTATAAATCATAGCTTAGAAATTATGGAATGCAGCATAATGGAAACAAGATATAAACAATGAGTCGTTAAGGGAAAAGTTATAGACCAACTACCTCATCTTTGTAGAGGAACACTCATCCAATATTATTCTCTAATTAAATTGAGATTACAAGAAAACAGATGAATGGATGAACAACATAAAAATTTTTCATAAGAAACTACACCAAAATATAATCACTGATATCAAGGAAAACATAGAAAGGTGTAAGAGGAATAGATAACACACTAGTATGGATCCAATGTGGCAGATGGTGGAGGATTATGAGTCTAGATCAAGAAGTTTCACCATATCCAAGATTAATCTTTCATATAACTCAATAGGAGATAAAAAATGTCCACCGCTAGAGAAAAATAGGAAAAGAGGACGATGGTGAGGTATTTAATGAAATAAGGAAAAAATATCCTATTCCCTTAAAAATACAGGTCACACAGTTTGGAATCATTGTTGTCCAAACCATACGACAAACTTTCAACCATCACTATCCATATTCCACCCTCATATGGTCATGGTATTGGGTTAGAAAAACATAAATCAACCAGGAATTTAGCCTATATTAAAAACTTTATCATCCACATATAGATAAACAGACCTAGTTTCACATTTTACTCAAATTGTGTGACCCTTAAATGTGGGTAGGACCACCTCATATGGTTTACTAAAATAGTACATCATAGTCATTAACATTTCTACTAACCATGGTCCTCATCTTCCTCCTCCAAAATCTTAGGCAGTGAGCTCGAAACAATCCTTGGACACCAATGTTTCCTCTATATCCTCACTACACATCCACAATAGGTCAAAACCATGTTATTAAACACGAAATAAAAATTTCTTACACCTCATATAAAATCAAAAATATTAAAATCTCCCCCATTTAAGAAATTCTTCCATGAATCTCCCTTCAATGGGTGGTCAAGCATCATTTGGGAATAACTCTGGCCACGGGGAACATACATCAGCCTTTTTCTTGTAAGTATCATCCTATACATTGTTTTACATCCATAGAACCCATACCAAAGGAACTAATTATCCTTTGAGAACCCTCATTCCATGATAAAAAATGTAGATAAGATGATCCCCAAAGGACACATCTCCCTCCAAATCAACCTCTTTGAGCTAAAGAATATACAACATAGAAAAAATATATCAGTGAACCTTGGATATGTGGAAGTTTTAATGCATGGTCTGATACCTATGTGGTAACTCCAACCAATAAGCTACTAGCCTGACTCTCTCTAGAATCTCAAAGGTCCTGATATAACAAGGTGATGGATTACCTTATTTTTGAAACTATCTATGCCTTATTCTTGGGAAAACTTGAAGGAAATCCACAATCCCCACCTTGAACTCTAGTGGTTGACAGTAATGATCAGAATTTTTATTCTTTATATACTAATCTATAAACATCCACATCCAAGTAAGATAAACCAACACTTAAGTATACTAAATGAGGCAAGTTCCTAGTTGTGCTACCTCTCATGCCTCTAACCAGCACATGGGTGAGCAACACAACCTACCGTATATGGCCAATTAAGGATCCATCTGTATGGTCACTTCAAAGGAATTATTATAGGAGAACCTATGGAGAGGTAACAATTTCTCCCAAGTACCTCTAAAATGAAGGATTCATTCTTGAATCATGTCCTCCAAAACCATTATCATACACTCATTCTGGCCATTGGTCAGCAAATGATAGGTTGTACTCAGAAGTACTTTTGAAGCTTGTTCCCTCTAAAACCGCTACTATAACCATGACATGAAATGATCACCTCATTTTGTTAAGACAGAACATGGAACCCCATGGAGGCATATAATCTCATGAATTTAAAACCACTCGATCTAATCCACTTAAGGAATCTCCCAAATATGTATAAAATGGGTGACCTGGGTCATTTTTTCTACAATCACCTCTATGGTGTCACAACCCAGAGGTAATCTAGAAACCCCCATCGTGAAATCCAGGGTGACTGTTTCCCATTTTCACTCAGGAATATTTAACGGATGTAAAGTACTAGCTGGTCAATAATGTTCTATATTCACCTGCTAACTGGTGGTGCCCCAGGTAATAAACACAAATATCTCTCACTTCATCCTCAGCCACTGGTATTGGCGGCATAAGTCATGATACATCTTGGTAACATTGGGATTCACATCCCATATAGAGGCAGGGTACTCTCATATAAAATTCTATCAAATATCTATTGAAACCCATAAATGTATGTGCATATAAAATATCTCATCCTTTCCAAAGATCCAACCAGGATTCACCCAGTCCTCACCTACCATGCTCTCTCATAGGACGGATCCCTATGAATCTAATAGATTTATCATCCTCACACAATAAAGAAGAGTGTAATTCCATACAAAATATGATACATAATTCTACCTGATATTATCATTTACCTCAATGTTCGTCTCTTAATATAATTCCAAAAGATACCACCCACTACTGGCCTCCTAAACTACCTGTATCTATGTCATCCTGTTTAGTGCATTAGCAAATATGTTTCTCATCCCATGAGTATAGGCAAGCTTGATGTCAAAGTACTAAAGTTATTTAACCCAAATTTTTCCTAACATTTAATTCATGATATGTAAATATATACATGAGGTTTTTGTGGTCTGTGTACACCACAAAATTCTCTCCCAATAAATAATACCTCCAATAGCATAAGGCATATACCGTATCAGCTATCTTGAGATCTTGTGTTGGGGTAATTCCTCTCATTTGGACTCAAATGATGATACCCATACCCCATGACTTTATCCACTTTATCAAAATTTCTCTTATACTGATACCTAATGCATCACAAAATACTATACACTACTACCCGGTTTCATAAGAATTTGGACCAGTGCTGAATTTAGCCTCCCTTTAATCTCATGAAAGGTCTTCTCATAGGAGTCTAACCATATAAACTTTACACCCTTATTATTAAAACCTATAAGAGGTGACTCTATGTGTAAGAATTAATGTATGAAGTGCCTATAATGTCCATCTAGTGTGAAGTAACTTCGTATGTCAATGTAAATCATGGGATACTACTAGGAAACTATAGCTCTCACCTTCTCTAGGTCAACTCATACTCCTATATCTAAGATGATATAACCAATGAAGTGAATTTCATCCATTTAGAAGTGTAAATTTGTGATCTTAACTAATAAAAAATGCTCTCTCAGTTATTATATATGACCCCAAGATGTTTGGCATGGTCATGTCAAGTGTGATAATACAACAAGATATCGTCCAGAAATACCACCACAAACAAATCTAGATAGGAATTTAAAACTTAGTTCATCATTTCCATAAAAACCCTTGGTGCATTCATGAGATGGAACAGTATAACCAAGTACTCATATAAAATATACCTTCTATGGAAATCCAGACAATGTATGTGTGAAGGTCAAACACTAACTTGATGAAAACTCGATCTCAGATTAATATTTCAGCACACTAGAGATCCTCAGATCATGTATAAGAGATCATTAATATGTGGAAAGGGATACTGGTTCATAATTGTCAATTGGTTCATTTTTCGGTAATCCACACATAAAAAATGGTTCCATCCACCTTATTAGTGAAAAGGTCTAGACAACCCCATAGAGAAGTATTAGGTCATATAAATCCCTTTACAAACAAGTCCTTTAGCTACCTCTTGAGCTCTTGAAACTCTATCATAGCCATCCTATAAGGAAGAATGGAAATCATTACAGATCCTAGAATTATCTCAACGAATAAATCTACATATATCTCTCAGGATTTAGTACTGAAAAGTCATATGGGAAAACATCCTTGAAGAGACTAACCAATGGATGAAATTTTTCCTGAAATGATTTTTGATCATCTCAATAAGCGTTGTCATCCTACATATCCCATAATGCTCAGGTCCATCTTAGCTCACATTGACTTCCCATTCACCCTTGTGCATAAAAACCCCACCCTCTGGTGATTTTAAAGTCACCCTCTGGTGATAGTAGTCTATGAAAACATGAAAAGAAACTAACCAGTCCATCCTATTAATTATTTCAAACCATGGTTTCTTAAGAAAAAAGTGACACCACACAAATAAACACCCATCTGTCAGAAGGGTCACTCCTTTCACTAGTGTACACTCTCTGATTGCATCCCCAATATATTATCAAGTGTCATCACACCACAATAAAACTGAACATCGAGCCCAAGGCTCTCCAAAAAAGGTATAAAAATATATACATAACTATGAGAAAAACATTTATCTAAAATAAAAGATACTAATATAGAAGTTTCTATAATAGTAAATCCCATGATAAAAGGTTCGATACTCTTCTCCTCAGTTATTTATTGTACTCTATACCTCTATCTAGAAACACAGACCTTAAATATAGCTTGATAAACCTGGGCATGTCCCCTCCATTTTCCAGAGAATTATGTGTTTGGTAGCCTCAACCATGAAAACCTCTTCATCTGGATCATTTGATTTCACTACAACTCCCTAACTGGTGATAACTTGTTTACCCTACTCATGATTGTGGAGTCAATGCATACCCGCTCAAACTATCTGCTATAGGAAAAGTCGTACAAAATTATTTTAGATGGCACATCCTACCATACGCTCAGCACTTGAATGGGCCTCTATCACAAGGGATCCTCATATGGACTTACCTCCCACACAATTGATGGGGAATATAACTACCAAAGCTCATGCCCTAGCTGGTATTCCCCTCACAAGAGACCTCAAAGCATCTCTTCCTACCACCTGAAATAAATTTACTTGGTTTAGAGGAAAATAAACATAGATTTGTACCCCTCTATTCCCTTAAGTTATATTCAGTAATCAGTGCTTAATTTACTACTTAGGATTTTTTGATAAAATAAAAAGCATTTACCTATGGTCATATGTGTTTTTTAAGACCATCCTATAATCTCTAAGCTTACATAATTCGTGTGAAATGCTTGAGCTCTATAAAATGAGAAGAACATTCCATGACTGATAAGCCTCCCTAATCAATGTGTATAAACTCTATGGATCTATCACCACTCAGTGTCTCGAGATAAAAATATTCATAAACATTGTCTATAAATCCCCCCAAGCCATATCTCGATGAAAAATAATATGATTAATCACGCAGCACAACCTCTCGGCTGAATCTGAGAGAATATATGTAGAGATATCCAATATCATCTTAGGAGGTGTCTCACTGACTGAATACTAACATTTTTATTGCCTTTAAAAATACAAACTAATATAAGAAATTCACGTAGGATGAAAAAAGTGCAATCCCAAAGCATCATTAATAAAAAACTTCATCCCCTCACTAGGAAAAGAACCTATATTAAGGAAAAATGACATACTCTAATTGGGTGCAGCTATGGATGCCAAGAAGTCTACCACCTGATTCCCTTCCCGCCATGTATGATTGATATCAATAGAGTTCCCCAAAATCTACTTGCACTTTCTGATGATATAAACTCTATTCCACGGAATGCGACATGTACCTTCTAATGCTTTTCATAGTATTAAAGATTCTGTTTCCACCGCTTTAAGATTGATATCCCGCTGCCCGCACAACTGCAAACCCATGAGCATAGCCAGCGCTTCCGCCTGGAAAACGTTTCCCCTGCCATAGAAAGCATAAAATGCTATAATAACAGATCTTGACTAGTTCTGAATAACCCCACCACCCCTAACATCCCCCCTAAAAGAGATCCACCCATGTTGAGTTTTAGTCTGAATTGGAGGGGATGCCAGTATACCTAGTGCCCATGGCCCAACACCCTGCCTCGGCTGGACAGTAAACAACCGGGCATCATGGCTTTCATTGAAGGTGCATCATGGAAGCCAATACACACCCAAACTAAGTCCTGAAACAAGTTCTGCATTTTAAAAGTAATACTTTCCTGGGTACCTTTGAAATTTTTGTGTCGCATCTAATTTATTGCTCTCCAAAGGGTCCATCATCCTGCTAAAAAAACAGATCGTGCCTTCCTTTCAGGTCTGTGATCGCCCGCCCCTTGAAGCCATGCACTTAAGAAGAGTTCCACCATCCCACCCTGTCTGTTCTACCCCATGAAAGAACTAAACAACGACCAGATCCATCTAGCCCATTCACTTTCTAAAAACAAATTCCCCAAATATTCTATTTTGGGATCCCGGAAACACCAACCCCTGGAGGCAAAGCTAACACCCTTACGCTGAATGTTATCATCAGTAGGCAATGTGTGGTTCCTTACCAACCACAATAAGAAATTTAATTTTTAAGGGACCTCTTTGAACCACATAGTCTCCCCCCAAGTAGCAACATCATTTGCATCCCTCCTCACCCGAGCAAAATCCTTTAAAAAAACACACCTGACGATCAACCTATAAAAATGATATTATCTTCCTCATCATTGATAACAATGATATTGAAAATAGCCCATTGACCGTCATCCAAAATGTCCTAAATAAAACCAGAATGTCCTCTAGCCTCTCGGGATGATATACTTGGTGTGGGGAAACTAGGAAACCACAACCTCCCAACCCCCAATCTTACATCTAGAAATTAATGTCACTACTTCCCACCATCCACCTAGAGTGTTGATGCATGACCTCCAGGTAAGGGTGAATCAGTTTCCAAATCTTAGAGGGCCGTACTCTCTTCTAATTCACATTAACTCCAGATTTTCCATACATTTTCTTACCCCAAATTGTTCGTCCTTCCATAGCCTCCCATGCAAGTTTAGCATGCAGACCTTGACACTCGTCATATTAATGCCCCCGTCTAAGAGGGGTTTTGCAATCCGTTTTACAGACGCCCAGTGATGCATGCCTTCCATCTACCCGTCCCATATGAAGGACACCATTATCCTTTCCAAGTTTGTGATAACACTACTGGTGACCTTCAAAGTGGACATAAAATTCATGGGAATAGAAACAAGAACACTATTCACAAGGGTAATGCGCCCACCAAACGACAAAAATATGTTCTTCCAATTGAAGATGCGCCCTGTGATCTTAGCAACCAAATTTTCAAAATGTTGAATCCTTAGAGAGTGAGGGATAACTGGTGCCCCAATGTACTCTATAAAAAAGGATCCTCTGCTCATGATCAATCTCTCTTCAAGATTTCTAACCCTGTTCTTCGTGATATGCTTAAATGTATAAAACAAGCTTTTCCCCCAGTTCACCATCGGACCACTCCACATGCAGTATTCTTCTAAAAGCCCATTCATACCCTACACTAATCTTCTACTTCCATTTATAAACAAATTAGTGTCATCCACAAACATCAAATGAAAAATACCCCTTGTTACATGCTGATTTCAGTACGGAAAAACTGTCCCCAAGAGAATACCCCGATTTATATAGTAGCTCAAGAAATTTTGGGAGAGTATGAATAGGGTGGGAGAAAGAGGGTCTCCTTGACTAAGTCCTCTACAATCCTTGAAAAAACCAAACCGTTTTCCCAAGAACGATGTTGAAATACAGGCTGAACTGAAGCAATGAAAAAGTAAATCAATCATCCAGTTCGAGGATCCCATGCATGCCAAAACTCTTAAGATGAAACCCCATTATGATCTATCATAGTCCTTTATAATGTCTAATATTATCACTAAATTACCCCCAAAAGTATTTTTTTTAAATCTCCAACCACCTCTTGCACCACTCCCATTGCCTCCTGAATAGTACGCCCTTTAATAAAGCCATGTTGTTCCGGAGACACCCATGTATTCAAGTGGGATGCAATCCTTTTATTGAGAATGTTGGAAAAAACCTTGTAAGGCATATTAGACATGCTAATAGGCCGATATTAGTCAATTTAATGAGGATTATGAATCTTTGGAATTATCACCATCTTGGTTTCACATGCTATTCGCGGCAAGTTCCCACCCTGAAAAAAATTCTGCACTACCTTCACTAAACCCCCCTTGACTATATCCCAAGCCTCCCTATAAAAGGACCCTGGGATGCCATCAGGCCCTGGTACACTCTCTGGACTCAATTTCCAAACAGACTCATAGACTTTAATCTCCTCCGGAGTCCTCCACAAACATGCATCGACTTCCTCTGAAATTCACCTCGAAATTGCCTCAAAAATTTCAGCATCGTCCCTCGGGTACCCAACTTTCCATCCAGGATTGGGCCCTGCCAGAGCGGATTGGATACTATCCTTGACCATGAATCCAAACTCATCCCGATCTGTAGAATAAGATCCATACTCCCTTCTAATATTCAGTCTCTGAACATGGCAATGATCCTTAATACAAGCATGGAAAAAGCCAGTGTTATGGCCCCACTCCCAAAGCCACTGGATTCTAGCCCCTTCTCTAGCCAGTCGTTCGTGTCTCAGAAGAGAATCAGAAAGAAGATCTTTTTGCAGCCTTAACTCATCAAAAAGTCTTTCATCCCATTCCTGCTCCAGACCCTCCTCCATTCGAACAATCTCCCTGGTGATCTCAACTAAAACATTATCCCTCACAGGAATAGCCTTCCTCCATCGCCATAGTAAATTTTTGAGATGCCTAATCTTGTTGTGGAGAGTGATCCATGGGTTTCTCGTATGTTGTAGACTCCAAGCATCCCTAACCACGTCATTGATTCCTGTTTCCTCGACCCATGTATTAGAGAACCTGAACTCCTCCCCTCGCGACGATCCTGAGTCTAAGGAAAGCTGAAGAGTAGAGTGATCAGAGAGAAACTGAGCCAAATGAGAGACTTTAGCATCTGGGAAAATAGATAAAGCATCCTCATTCATCAAGCATCAATCAGGATGACACTAAGTCTGATGTGCACCGTGTTGGTTGTCACGCCAAGTGAAATTATCTCCTTCAAACCCCACATCCAACAGACCACTGGTTTCTATAAATGAGACGAAGGCTTGGCTGGCGGTCCTAGGAAAAGCACCACTCACCTTTTTATCCTCCAGATTAGCTATGACCTTAAAATCTCCCCCGACAATCCAAGGATCAGAGTCAGAGATAATACCATCCAAATCCCTCCATAACGCCTCTCTATCTTGAGTAATACACTTAGTATAGACGAAAGAGAAGGAAAATGACAGAGTCCCAACAGAAATTTTAGTAGCCAAAAACTAATCCGACACAGCATACCTATCGACCATTATGTGATCCTTCAAGAACAGCCAAATCTGAGAATTTAGAGAATCCCCGTGGATGAAAACTTTCACTTTCAGCCTTTGAGAATACTCCCTAATTTTACTAGGCCCCTGCTTCGGTTCAAGAATCGCAACAATCGATGCAGAACTATTGTAAAGTTTGTTAACAATGAAATCATATTTCACCCGAGCCCCTATGCCTCGCACATTCTATATGAGGAGTCTCACCATTAAAAAACGATTGTCTGGCTTTGGCCCCAGACTTCTGTCCCCTGACTACATGAGATGCAACTGGAGAAGAAACCATGTCTAATCTAATTTGAGCCCGTGTGCGAACACTACTCTGCACCTTCGAACCAGCTGAGCTCGGGGAGAATGGACCATTGAATAACACCTTTGAAAGTACCTCTGGAGATATACAGCCCCGAAATCTTAAATTGCTTGAAACAACACCTTTTGGCTCTGAGGGATAAAATAGTTGCGAATAAGGCTCCTTGGAACAGGGGACATCAGGGGTGAGGAAACCACCGGTTGAAAATTGTCCTCCCTATGCGAGGAGAGACCACTGCTCCCCGATATTCAAAGCCCGACTCCAATAAATGGGATCTCTGAAATGCAGATACGGGAGGTAACCCAAGGATCAGAACCGAAATGAGGTTGCTGGACTAAATGCCTAATCACCACCCCTGTATAAGGCAATCCCCTATCCCAAAGATTCAGAGACGCAACATCCCACATACCTGTGTTGAATAAGACCATATCCCGACATAGAGGCTGAAGACCTTCGCGACTCAGGGACAGTGAAGACGAGGGATCCTTACAGGGAAGCCCAGAAGAAACCATCCCCTTTATTTTATCACTCCCCATTGGTTTTGAAGAAACACGTGGAGATGAACCCCTTACAGAAGAGCTCAAAGCCTCCCGAAAGCAGGGATCCCTTATATGGGCCTTGTGATAAACCTGCAACTTGTGACCAGAAAGATGACAGAAAGAGAAAAACCTGGGGACAGCAGGGTAGATCAACGGTTGACAAAGATCCTCCATTCCTTCGATATGAAGCACCAGGTGACTCTGAAGCAGGCGAGAGAGATCCAACTCAACGCAAATCCTCACAACAGATGCCTCTGCCAGTGGGCTCGTCCTATCTTTCGTGCACAAATAAGAACCCAACGAATCCCCAATCTCCCTTAGTATGGATTCATTCATGAGAGGATGAGGTATTCCTGGATGAAAAATCTAAATAGCTACAGTTGAGCATTCCTTCCCAGTGTGAGCCTCCATTGACCAACAAGAAAGTGAAAACCTCCATCTCCACAGAAACCGCGGACTGCTGCTCCATGCTTTAAAAAAATCATCCCTCGAATCCAAAACAACACCAAAGGATTTCCAATCGAAAATCGACACTGATGCCGAATGAGCCAAACCCCATCTGCAAACACAATCATGGAAGATGGCTATAGGTGGCTTATCTACACCAAACCACACAGTTAGTGTCCAGTGAAGGTCCTTAGCTACCGCCTCAAAAGAAATCGCATGAACCGAAAGCACATGACAACCATTCTCCATGAAAGAGGAAGACGACAGTGGAACTGACAACAAGGAAACCTGATCCAGACCTAACCTCGGGGGAGGCCACAGAAGAGAATCCTTAAAAGAAGACAAAGGGAGACTAACAGCACCTCCACTATATGCCGAAGTGCCAGGCGCACTGTCAGGGATTGCCGACGCAACGAGTGGAGTGGGAGCCTCCGGAACGGAAGCATTCGAATCCATTTCTTTTTTTAGGTGGTGTCTCAAGATGCTAAAAATGGTAACATAACCTCAATCCATTACTTTATAGCTTGTAGTCCACCATCCCATGAAGACATCGGTGGATACTACTGCTGAAACTCACACATCAACTTTGTTATAGTTATGGCTGGCCATGGTGCTCCCTAAATGGTATATATAAAAATTAGAAATCCCTCTTTGAACATGACCATATAACCCATGTCGGGTATAACAGGTAGTGGTGTTATGGGTGTAGGATCGAAATAATGATGTAGATTCTCAATTTACAAAAGGGGTGTATTGTAAGTTTAAAAACATTGGTTTTTACCCTTAATGAAAACTATGTTAAACGAGAAAAAACAAGTTAAATTCACAATACCTCTTTTTGTTATCCTAAAAAAACTTTCTAGGTTCTGGAAATATGGTTCCAGAAAGAAAAGGTTCTAGGTTACAGAAATATAGTTCTGGAAATGAAACGTATGAAAAGTTAACAAGAAAAAGATTATACCTTAATGTGTATAGAATATTACTTATCAGATTATGAACAAGTACAATAACATATAAGAATATTGTACTTTTTTTATTTATCATAATACAACCAAAATAAACATGAAATAGGACAAGTAACAAGTATGAAATCTTTTAACCCAAAGAGACGGGTATCTAACAACCTTGGATTAATGTCCCTTGATTTATACATTCAAGAAATTTTATCTTACCCACACTAGGGTGAGTGCTTGATCGGATTATCGGAATATATCTTTCTATCCCTACAAGCCCTCAATCTTTAAGGTAGTCAACACCTCTCTCTTGCTATCCTCAGAAGCCCTCAATCTTTACGGTAGTTGGAACCTCTATCCTCCAATCCCTGGAATCCCTTGATTGTACATTGTAACAATCAGAGTCGGATGAAGAAATATGAACAAGATGTTCAGTATGCACATGGCATGAGATTCTATCTATCTAGAAATTACATCAGCAGCATGCAATTTCTAGATTGATCAACAGACATTGGGCTCGTTCAAATGTGCTTATATTTATAGGCACTTCTCCAACGGTTGGATCTCTCCTCCAACGGTCATATTTTTCCTTGAATCTCGGAGGGACCTGTAAACGTATCACTCAAAAAATGGTTAGTTATAAATATATTGTACAACATCGTTTCATAATAATTTAAGGAAAATGAAGTTGTTTTGACAAATTTATTTTTTAGATTCTAGAAAAAAAATAAATTTCAAAGTCTAAAAAAAGAAACATTCAGAGAATATAAATCATGGATATTTGGATTCTATTTTATAAGGAATTTAGAACTTAATTCTATAGATTTCAGAGTCTGAATTCCCTTTAATTCAGAGTCTGGATTCTGAGGAATTTGAAATCTGAATTCTGAAGAATTCAGAGTCTAAATTATGAAGAATTCGGAGTCTAAATTCAGAAAAATTCAGAATTGGAATTCTGAGGAATTCAGATTATGAATTCTAAGGAATTTAGAACCTGAATTTCAAAGAATTCATAACCAGAATTTTAGTGCATTCAGAGTGTGAATTAAAGAGAATTTGGAGTATAAATATTACAGAATTCAGAGTCTGAATTTCAGAAAATTCGGAGTTTGGTTTTCCAAGAATTCAGAACCTTAAAACAGAATACTGTATATCTAAGTATTTATAGGATTCCGTGGTTTTTGATATGAAACTGAATTTCTACTTAGTAAGAAAATGATTTAGATTTTTAGAGACTATAAAATGAACAATGAAAACATTGATAAGGATAATAATTTCATTAGATAATCTAAATTTTTTTAAGAGAATAATCCTTAGGAAAAATATAATTTTATTTATGATAAAGTGTTTTTTATTTTCAAAAAATTGAGGAATGGAAAAGTCATAAGGAAACCTTATTGACTCAATAGTCTCCCCTTTTTTGGAAATCACAAAACAACCTCAGGAAAAATAATATAAGAACATAAATTTTTTCATTATGAAAAAAAATAAAAATATATCTCCCTTTACATATGGATCATGGTGAATACAACTAACTCCCACTTAGGTTTTGGAATTCCTAAGGATCATATTCTTCACTTCCTTAAAGAGAATTTTCTTTTTCTTGTATAATAAAATATTCTTGTATAAAACTCCCCCTTATATAGACTTCCCCTTTATAAGGAATTATTTTATTTAATTATTATTTTTTATCATTCTTTTATTCCCCTTAGTGATTTTATAAAAGAAATAAAGGGAATGGAAAAAAATATAGTACCTGAAATATTAGTACTACACAACAAAATATATGAAGAACAACCAAAATTTCATTACGATTGAAAGAATTTGTACAAGAAAGAAAATACAAAAAAATATCAAATTGGGAAACATTATCCTTCTTTCTCAATAGGTATTAACTTCTTCATGATGGTTTTTAGCTTTTTAAGCTCCTTGTGATCCTCATAAAAATGCTTGAGCAACTGATCTTGATCCTCATTTTTCTTCTCTTAGGTTTTGAGCTTTTTTTCCTAATCCTTAAGAATTTCTTCTTGACCCTTTAAAACTTTTTTTCTTACTGAGCTTTTCTTAGAACTCAATTCTATGATCTCTTTCCCTTTTACAATTCAAAGCAACTGAACTGAGCTTACCATTTAAATCATTGACATCCTACTTCCGGGTTGTTTTTTCAAGACATAGCTTCTCCTCAAAACTTTTTGTAAGATCTTTGAACTTTCCATCTTCTATGTCAAAATAATCCTTCACACATTCTTGAAAATCATCATGAATTTTTATCTCTTAAATTTTATTCATTGAACACTTTGTGATTTACTTGCATGATGTTTTGTGAGCTTCATATCCAATGAAGAAGGATTTGAAATAGGACTCAAGCCTGAAAAACTTATCTATAATCATGGTAACCAAATCTGATTTTTTATTGAACATGTGTTGATTTATTTGGAACTATCATTTTTTTTGTCAGTACGAATTTTATAGGTGTATTAACAGACACCTATTATCCCTTATCATCTTTATGAATTCTCTCTGCTGCTTTTGGGTGTTCATGTTCACTCTCAGATAGGTTAACTATCTTATCTACCCAAACCTTTTCTTTTTCAGCATCTGCCACAAGATCATCTTGCTGAATGATGTCATGGTTGCTACTTTCATCATAAAATGGTTTATTCACTTATTTCTCCTCCTCATCCTCTTTTCTTTGTGAAGGAATTCTGGTTGATTCATCTTGAGAAGATCGTATTGAAAACATTTCAGAAGGACTCTCCTTCTCATTATATTCTTCCACATGTCTTATCGTGTCATCTGTATCATAACTTCCTTCTTCTTCTTCTTCAACTTCCTCTTCCTGAACTATTTTTTCTTCTTCTTCTAGTTCCATAATTTCCATATTCTTTCCCGAAGTCACTGGGAGTGATTATTGTATAAACTATTCTCGTACCTGGACTTATTCAAAAGCTTTTTCAGCAGACTTGAGAAGAGATTGAACAATATCAGCTTTAGACATTTTCTTCCTTTTCTTATTTTCTTTTTATTACTTCTCAATATCCTCAGTAACCTTCATCTTTAAATCTTTTTCCTCAATAAAGTCCAAGAAAAAACAAGGCTTCCATTCCTTTTTATTCTTATTCTCTTCCCTCCACTTGGAAGCCACATCATTCAGATAAGTCTTTTGCTTATTTGGCTTAGGTGGTGCTGATTGAGTTTCCTTAGTAGTATGAGATTTTTCTTTCTTTTCCAGTTACTTCACCTTCCTCGTCTTACCACCCTTCTTGGAAGTCTCATCCACTTCTGGTTTTTTTGGTGGGGATTTTATTTATGATTCAGATGAATCATAGAAATATATGGATTTACTATTGAGGCCAACCTTCATCCTTCTGAGGGTGTCATCACTAAGCAACATGACCTTGAAATTCCTTGTCTTGGAACTACAAGGGATTTTTAATGACATTAGATAAAGAAATAGAGTCTTGGAGAGAATAACTAGATACATGATTATTAGACATTTGAGAGTCCCATTCTTGATATTCGAGATTTTAAGTAAGACATACTTTACCAGATTAATATTTATGACATTCACTAGAAAGTCTAAAGCATAAATATCACTCTTCTTCAGGGTATCCTTATCACCTTTTCTCAGAATGAGAAATACCAGGACCCATAACTCTAAGATCCAAAAATTTATAGAAAGTTGATTAATCTTTAGAGTCTTCACCTCAGATAGACTAAGGAATTATATAGATTTCTCACTATCAAATGATCAGGAAACATCTGGTATCTTGTCAGTTCAAAACTCAGCTTCTCCCTTATAAGGAATTCCAAGTACGTTGGCCTCCATACTATAGGAAAAAAGAATAAGTTTTCCCATAACTTTTAAAATAAACTTGTCTCTACCAACTTCATTGAAAAAGCATATAGACTCATCAAATTCTACCAAAAATTCAGATAAACATGATCATGTGCCTTTGGTTTGGATATACAGAAACTCTCCCAGCTATTCAACATGATGTTCTTTGAAATAATAGAATTGTATTTGGAAAAGAACATCGGATCTACTAACCTTTCCCTATAGATATTCCATTCAGATATTTCCTTGACTGATGACATTTTTTTTTGAGGATAATCTTCCAAACGCATTCGGAATTGAGAAAACCTGGAAAATCAGAATGGGCCATAAGTAGAGAAGCATGGTATCAATACGCCAATTCATTGAAAACCGATGTGGGAAAACCATCAGGGGTCCTTTATATGAGAATTTAAGGTGATGGTTCATCTTCCCAAAAAGATCCAATGGTGGAAACATGTTTGATCAGATCTGACGGTTGAGATGATAGCTGAAGAAGGAATTTAGTAGGTTTTAGTCTGTTGAGGATTTTATGATAAAAATTTGGATTTAAAGAAAACTGAATCCAAAAATTTTATTTAAACAACATGAAAATATAATCATGTAAAAAATTTATTATGAAAATTTAAGAAAGGAATCATACCTTCCAAAGTGATAGGAAAATTATTAGTAATAAGGAATATTCTTCATGAAGAAATTTAGATTCCGAAAAAATTTCTTAAGTAAAATTTTGAAATTCAGAGATTTTGACTATGATAATTTTATTTAAGAAATTTTTTTCTAAGTAAATTTTGATTAAGAAAATTTTCACTAATATATTTTTGATTAAGAAAATTTTTACTATGAAAATTTTGAATAAGGTTATTTTGACTAATCAAGAAAATATACCCCCCTATGAAAACGAGTTTCTTACTATAAAAATATAGTTTTCAACCAGAAGATAATGAGGAAGATTACCTTACGGTTATCATCTCTAACTTTTTTTTAATGTATTCAAATCTATTAGAGGGTAATGATTTTGTGAAAAATATCACAAATATGATCTTGTTTTCTGAAAAATTTAAGAATGATATCTCCTTTTTATGTGTGATCCATAATAAAGTGTAGCCTAATGTCTATGTGAATTGCACGAGAGTGATATGAAAGGTTATTACATAGGGATATGGCACTAGTGATATCACACAATATTAGGTTTTTAGTAAAACTCATACCATAATCTGTGAGTGTGTGTTTCATCAACAACACTTGGGCACAATAACTTTCAGCTTCTACATATTTATCTTCAGTAGTGGAAACTTCTACTGATTGTTGATTTTTTCATGACCAAGAAACTAATGAATCTTTTAAGAAAATACAAGTTCCAGATGTACTTTTCCTATCCATTCTACATCCTCTGAAGTCATCATCTAAAAAACATTTTAAAAAAATAATTTCCAGAAGTAAAAAAGAGTCCTAAATCCATGGTTCCCTTTAAATAGATAAAAAATCGTTTCACTACTTTTAAATGAGATTCCTTAGGATGGGATTGATATCATGTATATAAGCAAACAGAAAACATTATGTTTAGATGACTAGATTTCAAGTATAGTAACCTTTATATCATACTTCTAAATGATTTTTGATCTACTGATTTCCCAGCTTCATCAAGATCAAGAGAATTTGAGGTGCCAATGGGAGTATTTATACTCTTAGTGTTGTCAAATCCATATTTTTTAAAAAGATATTTAATATACTAATGTTGAGATACATAAGTTCCTTCTAGTTTTTGAGAAATTTGGAAACTAATAAAAAATGATAACTCACCCATCATACTCATTTAAAACATAGATTTCATTATATTATCAAACGAGTCAGTTAAAGATTTCTGAGTTGAACCAAATATAATGTCATCAACATAAATTTGAACAATCAAAACATTTTTCTTATCATTATTTATAAAAATAGTTAGATCAATATTTACATTAACAAAATTATTTGGTAAAAAATCATTTAATTCTATCATATCAGGCTCTAAGGGCTTTTTTAAGTGAATATAAAGCATTGGTATGTTTGAAAACAAGTTCAGGATGTTTGGTGTCCTCAAAACTAGGCGGTTGTTCAACATAAACTTCCTCTTGAACATATCCATTAAAAAATCACATTTAACATCCATTTGAAAAAGTTAGAAATTAAAGAATTCTGTAAAGGCAAGTAAAATACAAATAGATTCATGTCAATCTACTAGAGAATAGGTTTCTTCATAGTATATTCCTTCTTGTTGATTATAGCCTTTAGAAAGTAATCTGTCATTATTTATTACAATGATTCCATTTTCATTACACTTATTTATGAAAACATATTTTACTAAAATAATAGAACATTCCTTAGGCATTTCAACCAAGGCCAAGACTTTATTCATTTCGAATTAATTTAGTCCATATTACATGGATTTAATCCAATCATCATCACCTAAATCTTCATCAGTGCTTTTTGTTTTTAATTGGGAAAGGAATATTGGATGTTATACATCATTTCTTATGTAACTTCTAGTCCTTAAAGGTTGATTTACATCACCAATTATACTATCACTAGGATGATTATTAAGAAACAACATATTTGGGTTTTGTAACTCCTCTTCATCAACATATGGTCAGAAATATTCTAGGGTAAATGCTTCAGAAACATTTTCTTGAACATTTTCATTATCAAAAGGATCTTCTATCAAGGTTTGATAAACAGTTTTTGATAATAAATATGAAGATGTAGATTGAGGTTGTTTAAAAACAAAATGATAAGTTTCATCAAATTTAACATGCACTATTTCTTCAACAGTACAAGTGTTTTTATTTAAAACTCTATAAGCCTTAGAAGTTGTGGAGTAGCATAGGAAAATTCCTTCATCAGATTTGGGTGAGAATTTATATAAATTATCTTTAGTATTAAAATTGAATACTTTGAAACTAAATACCTTGAAGTTGGAAAGCCTAGGTCTTTTACCATTCCAAAATTTGTTGGGGGGTTTATTAAGAAAAGGCCTTATTAAGACTCGATTTATATTATAACAAGAAGTACTAACAGCTTCAACCCAAAAATATTTAGCTATTGAATATTAACTCAACTTGGTTCTAGTTATCTCTTGAAGAATCTGATTTCTTATTTCAAAAAACCCATTTTGTTAGTGAGTTTTTTTGTGTGGAGAAGTTATGTGTAATTCTTTTTACTACAAAAAGATTCAAAATCAGAGTTTTGAAATTCTTCTCCATGATCACTATGAATAGTTATCAGTGAAAGGTTTTCCTCATTTTTAACATGGGCTCTAAAAATATTGAAATAGGAAAAAGAATCAATTTTATTTTCTAGAAAATAAACCTACGTAAATATACTGTAATCATCATGTAAGACAAATACATAATATTTTCCTCGAATTCTTCCAGTTTGTGTTGGACCGAAAAGATCTATATGCACCAAATGTAATGCATCTGTATTTGAGACTTTTCCGATTGATTTAAAACATGATTTATGTTGATTTCCATACTAAAAAGGATCACAAACTTTTGAAGAATCAAATCTATGCTCCAATACATCCTGAACTAGTCTTTTCATTTAGAGTTTACATAGGTTCCTAAGGCTACAATGTTTTAACCTTATATTCCATAATCAAGATTGATCTTCCATTGTAATAAGGAAAGGTAGTTCTTAGATCCTATGGTCTTCTATGTTTATTTTGTAAACATTATCTAGCCTATGGGCTGAAAGAATAAACTCATCCTTGGAATTGTGTAATAAGAATTTATCATTCAAAATATTCACAAGGTAACCTTCACTACGGGAAAAAAGGGCATTTGCGACGGGTTATTTGCGACGGGATTTATTCCCGTCGCAAATAGTCCTGTTAAAAACTTATTTGTGACGGGGTTATTTGCCCGTCGCAAATAAGTAGCCTTTTGCGACGGGACAGCTTTCCCCGTCGCAAAAGGACTGGCGCAGTTTGCGTGCCAAATCGCGGGAAACTTATTTGCGACGGGGGAATATTCCCGTCGCAAATAACCGGCGGCGGTAAAAGGTATTTGCGAAGGGAATATTCCCCCGTCGCAAATAGTATGTCGGTAGGTGGTTATTTGTGACGGGTCCCGTCGCAAATAACTATTTACCCGTTGACCGTAATAAATGTTGGCTAAGGTATTTGCGACGGGTACCGTCGCAAATAATACTATTTGCGACGGGATACCCGTCGTAAATGGGCCCGTCGCAAATAATCTAACCTATAAATACCCCCATCCGTTTTTTTCATTTCATTCTCATTCTCTATCTTCTCCTTCTCTCAAAATTATATTTCTAGAGTTCAGTTTTTTTCCAGTTTAATTTTTTTCTCCGGAGCTGATATTAAAGTTTTGGAGAACGATCAGAGCAGATCAATTTTCAAGGTATTTATGTTCATTTTAATTTAATATTTATTTTTAATTTTTTATTAGTTTCAATTATTCTTAATTAGTTGTAATTTAATTATGTTTACATTGTTTTATTACTAAATAAATTTAAATTATTAGTATTGTTCATAGTTAATGGTAATTAGGAATAATTAGTAATAATTTTTAATAATTAAGAATAAATATTAATAATTAGTAATAAATACCAATATTTAGGAATAATAACATTATTACATTATTAGTCTATTTTATTATTAATATTAAAATAATATAATTTTTTATATATATACAATTCTCTTTTCATCTGTGTGTTTGCTGTCTTCACATGTATTATTTGTATGTGGAGATAGAAAACGCACAGACGAAAGGAGAATTGTATATAAATTAGAAAATTATATTATTTTAATATTAATAATAAAATATATTAATAATTTTATTATTTGTAATTATTGGTAATTATTCCTAATTATTGATAATTATTCATTTAATTACTAATAATTAGGAACAATTATCAATAATTATCAATAATTACGAATAATTAGTAATAATTAGTAATAATTATCAATAATTAGTAATAATTAGTAATAATTATCTATAATTAGTAATAATTACCAATAATTAGTAATAATTACCAATAAGTAGTAATAATTACCAATAATTAGTAATAATTACCAATAAGTAGTAATAATTACCAATAATTAGTAATACTTACCAATAATTTGGAATAATTACCAATAATTAGCAATAATTAGTAATAATTAGTAATAATTACCAATAATTACCAATAATTAGTAATAATTAGTAATAATTACCAATAATTACCAATAATTAGGAATAATTAGTAATAATTAGGAATAATTAGAAATAATTAGGAATAATTAGTAATAATTAGTAATAATTAGTAATAATTAGTAATAATTAGTAATAATTAGTAATAATTAGTAATAATTAGTAATAACTAGTAATAATTAGGAATAATTAGGAATAATTAGTAATAATTAGTAATAATTAGTAATAATTGGTAATAATTAGGAATAATTAGTAATAATTAGGAATAATTAGTAATAATTACCAATAATTACCAATAATTACCAATAATTACCAATAATTACCAATAATTAGCAATAATTACCAATAATTAGCAATAATTAGGAAAAATTAGGAAAAATTAGGAAAAATTAGGAAAAATTAGGAAAAATTAGGAAAAATTAGGAATAATTACCAATAATTAGTAATAAATAGTAATAATTAGTATTAATTACCAATAATTAGTATTAATTACCAATAATTAGTATTAATTACCAATAATTAGTAATAATTACCTATAATTAGTATTAATTACCAATAATTAGTAATAATTACCAATAATTAGTATGAATTAGGAATAATTACCAATAATTAGTAATAATTAGTAATAATTACCAATAATTAGTAATAATTACCAATAATTACCAATAATTAGTAATAATTTACAATACTTACCAATAATTAACAATAATTGCTAATAATTACCAATAATTGCCAATAATTACCAATAATTAGTAATAATTAACAATAATTGCCAATAATTACCAATAATTGCCAATAATTAGTAATAATTGGCAATAATTAGTAATAATTGCCAATAATTACCAATAATTCGTAATAATTAGTATTAATTACCAATAATTAGTATTAATTACTAATAATTAGTATTAATTACCAATAATTAGTAATAATTACCTATAATTAGTATTAATTACCAATAATTAGTAATAATTACCAATAATTAGTAAGAATTAGGAATAATTACCAATAATTAGTAATAATTACCAATAATTAGTAATAATTATTAATAATTACCAATAATTAGTAATAATTAGTAATAATTACCAATAATTAGTAATAATTACCAATAATTACCAATAATTAGTAATAATTAACAATACTTACCAATAATTAACAATAATTTCCAATAATTGCCAATAATTACCACGAATTAGTAATAATTAACAATAATTGATAATAATTACCAATAATTGCCAATAATTAGTAATAATTACCAATAATTAGTAATAATTGCCAATAATTACCAATAATTGGTAATAATTACTAATAATTCCCTATAATTAGTAATAATTAATAATAAATATTAATAATTACCAATAATTAGTAATAATTATTAATAATTACTCATAATTAGTAATAATTACTAATAATTAGTAATAATTACTAATAATTAGTAATAATTACTAATAATTACTAATAATTAGTAATAATTAGTAATAATTACTAATAATTAGTAATAATTACTAATAATTAGTAATGATTAGTAATAATTAACAATAATTAACAATAATTACAAATAATTAGTAATAATTAGTAATAATTAGGAATAATTAGTATTAATTACCAATAATTAGTATTAATTACCAATAATTAGTAATAATTACCAATAATTAGTAATAATTACCAATAATTAGTAATAATTATTATTAATTACCAATAATTAGTATTAATTACCAATAATTAGTATTAATTACCAATAATTAGTATTAATTACCAATAATTAGTAATAATTACCAATAATTAGTAATAATTAACAATATTTACCAATATTTACCAATAATTACCAATAATTACCAATAATTACCAATAATTACCAATAATTTGTAATAATTACCAATAATTACAAATAATTGGTATTAATTACCAATAATTGGTATTAATTACCAATAATTGGTAATAATTACCAATAATTAGTAATAATTAGTAATAATTACCAATAATTAGTAATAATTAGTAATAATTACCAATAATTAGTAATAATTACCAATAATTAGTAATAATTACCAATAATTAGTAATAATTACCAATAATTCGTAATAATTACCAATAATTAGTAATAATTAACAATAGTTAGTATTAATTACCAATAATTAGTATTAATTACCAATAATTAGTATTAATTACCAATAATTAGTATTAATTACAAATAATTAGTATTAATTACCAATACTTAGTAATAATTACCAATAATTAGTAATATTTACCAATAATTAGTAATAATTACCAATAATTAGTAATAATTAGTTATAATTACCAATAAATAGTAATAATTAGTAATAATTACCAATAATTACCAATAATTACCAATAACTAGTAATAATTACCAATAATTAGTAATAATTACCAATATCGTAATAATTACCAATAATTAGCAATAATTACCAATAATTAGTAATAATTACCAATAATTAGTAATAATTACCAATAATTAGTAATAATTACCAATAATTAGTAATAATTACCAATAATTAGTAATAATTACCAATAATTACCAATAGTTACCAATAATTACCAATAATTACCAATAATTACCAATAATTAGAAATAATTACCAATAATTTGGAATAATTACCAATATTTATGAATAATAACATTAGTAAATTATTTGTATATTTTATTATTAATATTAAAATAATATAATTTTCTATATTATATTCAATTCTCTTTTCATCTGTGTGTTTTCTGTCTCCACATGTAATATTCACATTCTTTTTCAAATTTATCAACCTACTCGCCAATGGAGAGGTGAAAGTGAATGCAAATATTACATGTGGAGATAGAATGTTAAACACACAGATGAAAGGAGAATTGTATATAATATTAAAAATTATTTTATTTTAATATTAATAATAAAATATACTAATAATGTAATAATGTTATTGTTATATAATTAATGTTTATGAAAAAATTATATTAGTATTATTAAAATAATAAAAAATCAATATAATATTAAAACTATCAATATTTGTAACATGTTTTGCTTTATTCTCAATATATTCAATCTTTACTTGAGTGTTTTTTCTAACAAATTATTCAAAACCAGTAATGATTTTATATTTTATAGAGAAATATGGAACAACGAGGTCGTCAACAATCATTATTAGGT
The DNA here is from genome assembly GCA_963277665.1 of Viscum album. NCBI lineage: Eukaryota > Viridiplantae > Streptophyta > Magnoliopsida > Santalales > Viscaceae > Viscum > Viscum album. The sequence goes on from OY728143.1 coordinate 1,245,395,117, forward strand.
GACCGCATATGGATAAATCAACGTAGAAATCTAAACGGTTCTGGTTTAAATCCAGTATATGTTGAGGGTGTGGAGATTTTTTTATCATTTGCGGCATCAAATTTAGAATTTGTTTCAGAAGGCAAAATAAAATGCCCTTGCAGAAAATGTGCATTGAGAACGTTTGACACGTTTGACAAAGTGGGAGAACATCTCTTGCGTTTTGGTTTTCAACCAGATTATGTTTTTTGGTATCAACACGGTGAACGCAGTTCCAGAGAAGGTGATACCAACTTGATTCCGGATCCATCCCGGTTTCAAGATTTAGTACATGATGTTGCAGGTTCATCTGTTCAACATACAGAAACTCCGGTTGATATAGCTTCAAATCCTGAGTTGGCACCGTCTGAATTTTATGAGTTGTTGAAATCTGTTGAGGATGCATTATATCGGTGGTTTGATACAGAGAGAGGCGTGCGTGTTCATCCGACTCATGGAATCATCGATATTAAATGTAAAAGTGTTCTCGTAGTAAATGAACCATTCTTATTGGCTCAACAGGCATATCATGTTTATTATGCAAAGTACTGTGCAACATCAAGAGACTTGACTGATTGGTGGAGTATAATAAAAATCAAAATTTGAGACAATCAGTTTAGTCAAAGTGAATGTTCTTTCACTGATGGGCAAAGAATTGAAGTTTCTCAAGAGAGTAATCAAAATCAATCTTTTTTACAAAGAGACATGAGTATCGATGACGAAACCCCACATTTAAGAGTCGGTGATGACGATGATGTTAATGATGTCACAAATGAATTTGAAATGGTAAGAGATAAAGCAACTGTAACTCGAATGGATATCGATGATGTTGAGGAGGAATATGAAGATTACATTGACATATATGAAGATGATGATGAAGATGAACACTGATAGTATTCCATGGTATTTATATACAATCATAATATGTATATATGTATATATGTATATATAATAGTAATTATCAATTATTTGCTAACATTAACATTTTCTGTTTCAGATGGACGAGGCCACATTTCGTGAGTTGGCGGATGCTAACCTGACATTCGATGCGGATGCGTTGCTGACAGATGACCCTCAGCCTGCAGGCGCTCCAGGGAGTACGCGGAGGGGGCGCGGTCTTGCACGATTGATGATTCCTGACCCCGTCCCCGAGCGACGTCCACGTCTTGGGTTTGATCCACGCACACGGAGGTGTGATAACCTGTGTGATAACCTGTGGATTTGACTAAGATTTCATTAATCTATTCACATAATAAATGTTTATTATTTTTTCAGTTTTCCGCATATAGCAGTCGGACAGGGCAGCGCTATTTTGCGCAACTATTTCTCTCAGCCGTGGACCACATGGGACCAGATTCCAATTGCTGTGCAGCAGGCCATGTTCGGCCATTGGTTGGTACGTACGTAAATAAATAATTTTTATTTTGAAAATTATTTCATTTCTAACTTGATATTTTGATTTATTTGTAGGGTTTATGGTATCCGATCGAGGATACCATGAGTGAAGCCATCCACGAGGCATGGGAGGTGGCCATGCGTGATCGCCTTCGTCAGTTTTTGCACAATTTAAGAAAAGCTGCGATGAAGAAAGCAGGAGTGTCAGATTTTGAGGAGTCATGTAGAGCACACCGACCATAGTATATTTCATCCCATGTATGGGATGGATTATGTGCGCACTGGTTGAGTGGTGCCTTTCAGAGGAGATCATCGGTGAGGAGGCAGAATCGGGGGAGACAGGAGGTGACTCATCGAGCTGGGAGTCATTCTTTCAGTACTCATAGAAAGCATCTGGTATGTACATTATTTATAAATATTTTATATAACTATAAATATTAACAGTTTATTTTTTATTCTTATAGGCTGTCGAGCACCCCGATATTACAGAGTACGACATATATGAGAGGATGTATAGTGATCCTCCTACTGGGGAGCTCAGAGGTGATCGTCAGCATCACATCATGGTCAGTATTATTTGTTTTCAAGTTTAAAAATTAACTGCATATAATATATTCACAATTTTAATTTTAAATTGCAACTATAGGAGTCATATGAGGCCGCAGCGTCACAGGACCGGCCTGAGAGTCAGGACGAGTCATCAAATCAGACCACTGCCTGTCAGTTTGATGAGGCGGCATGGATGCAGGCCACCCAGTATGCCTTCGAGAAGGGCCGAGTAGTTGGTATCGGCTCTCGACTGACTCCCGGAGATTATTATAACAGTGATGCGATGTCGGCGTCCAGCTCGAGAGGAGCTCGTGCATCTTCTTCTACTACATAGTATGAGGATCAGTTGCGATATCAGACTGCACAGATAGAGAGTCTCCGACAGGGGCAGGAGCAGATGCGTCAGCAGCATGAGGAGGAGCGTCGACGCCAGCAGCAGTTGTATGAGGAGCATACGAGTCGGTGGCAGCAGCAGAATCAGGAGCAGATGGAGTACATGCGCCGACTCACTCATGCTTTAGGGATAGAGTTTCCTCCACCACCATCTGCAGATCCCCACCTCCCCCCTCCTTCAGATTAGAGTTTGTATTTATGTTATAAAATTTGGGAAATCAAAATATTTTTTTTCTATTCTTAGTTTTTGTCTCATTATAAAATATTAATAATATTATATTTTTAAATAACAATATTAATATGAATAATAATATTATTTATATCTTATAATATTAAAAAATATATATATATTAAAATTTTATAATATTATAATTTAATTATATTTTTTGTAATACTTGAATTATTTTAATATTTGAATGTAAAATAATTCTATTATTTTTATATTAATTAAAATAACTTATTAATATTTTTTATTTATCATTTATAATTCTAATATTATTATAATAATTAAATCATTTATTAATATTCTATTATTTTTTATTTTTGAATTATAATTCTATTATTATTATATTAATTAAAATAATTAATTATTTTTATTTGTGAATTATAATTCTATTATTATATTAATTAAAATAATTTATTAATAATTTATTTTTTTTGTTTTTTTATAGTATTTGCGACGGGATACTATGCCCGTTGCAAATACTAGTATTATTAATAGTTTTTTATTTTTTTTAAAAAATAGTTTTTGCGACAGGTCCCGTCGCAAAAACTATTTATAGTATTTGCGACGGGATACTATGCCCGTCGCAAATACTAGTATTATTAATAGTTTTTTATTTTTTTTAAAGAATAGTTTTTTTGCGACGGGTCCCGTCGCAAAAACTATTTTAAAAGTTTTTTACAAAAATATGGAATACTATTTGCGACGGGGAGAATGACCGTCGCAAAAAAATGCTTTAGCGACGGGCCCGTCGCAAATAAGTTTTGTTGCGACGCCGTTTTGAGTAACGAGCTATTTGCGACGGGCCCCCGTCGCAAATACCTGTTTTTCTAGTAGTGCTTAATCACATAATAGGATTATTATAATGAGGTTGTGCTTATGACCTGTAACAAATAATACAATTGAAATCAATTTTTTCCCATGAAGAACAATGTTACATATACCAGAAATTTCCCCCTGATCATTATCTCTGAATGTTACTTTTCCTCCTTTCGTCTAGATAATCTTTTAAAAGAAGTTATTGTTACCAGTCATAAGCTGTGAACATCCACTATCCAAGTACCATGTATTACTATTGGTACTATCTTTATTTTCTTGAACATAAGGGTATTAGACTTTTAGAATCCAAAATTTCTTGGTTTCGGAAATTTTATAATAAAAGATTTTGGGAATCCACATTTTATTAGAAAAATAATCTTTATAAAAACCTAACGATTGAGTTTTGTTTAAGGACTAATTTTTTCCCAATGTCCACTACACTAACATTTAGTGAAGAATAGATCACTTTCAGGAATAAAATAATTATTACTAAAATCTACTTTAAAATAAGTATATGATAATCCAAAACTATTTCTTAATGGTCGAATCTGGGAAAACATATTGTCAAATTTTTCCTTACCAGAGGTAAAGTTTGAAAAACACTTCCTCAAGGAAAATATTTCTAACTTTAGTTTTATAAACATGTTTTTATCCTCAAAAACATTAGTTTTAGAACTAGAGTTAGTCTTTAAAATATTTCTCTTAGATATTACATTTTCAAGATCCTTAGAAACTTTATCCTTCTCATAATTATCTTCCTCAAGGTGTTTGGAAATAATTTTTAAATCATAAATTTTCTTAATTTGCTCTGAATAAATATATGATATATTTTTAGTTAAAATATAAATTATAGATTTTTCCTTGTCATGATTTTTCTTGAGTTTATAGTTTTCATTATCAAGAAGTTTAGCAAACCTAGACAATTATTCATAAGAATGTAATGTATTATCTGCATTTGAAGAAGATTATTCATCTGGAGATTCATAATATTTATCATCAGTATAATTTTCATTTAAATAAACATTATTGATACATTCAGCATTGTGTACCTTGGCTATTAAACAATGATTTTTAATGGGTAGCTTGGCTAGTAGACAAATATTCTTTTGATTTAAAGATTCATACTCTGAGGATTCATCAGAAGAGACTCCAACACTAGCACTCCAAGTGTCATTTTCTTTTAAAGCATTCATATCTTTAGACTTGTAGTACTTGTTTCTATTCCTCATTGAATACTTTTCCTTTCTATCATTTTTCTTAAGCATGGGACAATCCAACCTAATTTTTCATGCTCTTTTTTATTCATAGAATGTAACTTTAGAATCAGTCTTATCTTTTATTTATTTCTCTTTATACCTGTACTGAATGCCTTTATTTCAACTATCCTGTTCATATTTCGAGAAATATTATATTTTTCATTTTCACTATGTTCACTTTCTCTTGACTCAGATAAAATAGCGACTTTATTAGACTTCGATCTTGTAACCCTTTGAGGAGACATGACATTAGTAGTAGTAAAGCCTACACTTCCATTTCCATTTTTCTTCTTATTCATATCAGTATCTCTTTTCATTTTTATCTCATGTTGACGAAGAGTTCCAAAAAACTTATCAAGTGTAATTTTAGATACTTTTGTATTCTCATCAATAGAGTTTCTCTTAGATTCCCAATCATTAGGAAAGATATCTATAATATTTTCCACAAGTGCTTCATCATCTATAAATTTCTCACCCATAGATTTTAGGTGGTTTACAATATTCATAAACCTTTGTTTTACCTTTCATACTGTCTCTCCAAAATGAAATAGAAATCCATTATATTCTTCTCTAAACATAGCTCTTTTTGTTTCTATAATTTTGGATATACCAAAATGAGCAACCTCAAATTTCTTACAAATATATTTAGTACCTTCTCAAGAATAAATATGACTATATATATTCTTCGTCCTGAAACACAACAAAGTATTACATACCTTGTAGTTTGGAAAATATTATGACTTTTCTTGATTGGTGAAGTTTCTGACTTCCTTATCAGAAATTTTGTAATCTCTAGTAAGCATAAAAAAATTGGCCACTCCAGTATTAATAACAAAATCCATCATAAGATCTCTATAATATTCATAATCATTCCCATAAAATATAGCTGGTATAGTTGGATTTAGATTGTCAATCAAACCAACATTCATTCCTGTGAATCTAAAAGAAAATTTCTTTCAAAAAATACTTGAAAATAGAAAAAGTTTTTAAAAAAGGACAGAAATCACTAAGTAAGGAAAATATTTAGAAAACTGAAAACTTGAGCTTGAAAACTTATAGGTTAATATAAGTATTTCTAAGACCTAATCTGATACAAATTGTAGGATTGAAATAATGATGTAGATTCTCAATTTACAAGTGGGGTGAATTTTATGTTTGAAAACATTCATTTTTACCCTTAAGGAAAACTATTATTAACATGGTTAAACAAGGTAAATTCACAAGACCTCTTTTAGTTCTACGAAACAAACTTTCTAGGTTCTGGAAATATGGTTCCTGAAAACAATCTTTCAAGGTTCCAAAAATATTGTTCTAGAAATGAAACATAATAAAATTTTGCAAGGAAAAGTTTCTACCATAAAGCCTATTGAATCTTATTTATTAGAGTATTAAATTGTATAATAAACTATAATAAGATTATGATTTATTTATTAATCTAAATATAGTGGAAATAAACTTGAAACAAGACAAGTAACAAGTATGAAATCTTTTAACCCAAATAGAAGGGTTTCCAACAACCATGGATAAAGGTACCTTGATTTATACTTTCCAGAAAGTCTGTCTTACCAACACCAGGGTAATCTCTCGATAGGAATATCAAAATATGTCTGGTTATCCCCACAAGACCTCAAACTTTAAGGTAGTAAACACCTCTATCTTTCTATCCTCAGATTCCCTCAAACATTAAGGTAGACGGTACCTCTGTCTTCCTATCCCCATAATCCCTCGATCTTATGCATCAACGATCAGATTCATACAAAGAAAGCTGAACAAGATGTTAAGTATGACAAAGGAATGAGAGTCTATCTCTCTATAAATTACTTCTACAACATGAAATTTCTATAGTGATCAACAGTCATTGGGCTTGATCAAATGAGCTCATATTTATAGGCACTTCTCCAACGATCGACTCCCTCCTCCAACGATCATATTTTTTCTTGAATCTCAGAGGGACCTGTAAAGGTTTCACTCAATCAACATTTAGTTAGAAACAGATTGAACGACCTTGTTTCATAATACGTGTAAGGAAAATGAATTTGTTTAACCAAATTTATTTTTTGGAGTCCAGGAAAAAATAACGTTTTGAGTCTAACAAAATAAACATTCGGAGATTATAAATCATGGATATTCGGATTTTTTTTAATGGAATTCGGAACCTGAATTCTATATATTTCAGAGTAGGAATTCCAATGAATTTGAAATCTGAATGTTGATGAATTTAGAGTCCAAATTATGAGGAATTCAGAGTTGAAATTTTGAGGAATTAAGCGTTAGAATTATGAGGAATCTGCAGTCTAAATTCTGAGGAATTCGAAGTCTGAATTCTAAGAAATTTAGAGTCTGAAATATGAGGAATTTAGAGTCTGAATTCTGCGGAATTGAGAACCATAATTCTTGAGAATTCAAAATTGTAATTTCAAAGAATTTGAAGTCATAATTTCAGAGAATTTGGAGTCTGAATTTCAGAGAATTCGAAGTTGGAATTTAAAATAATTCGAAGTCTAAATTTCAGAGAATTCGGAACCTGAATTCGAAACGTGAAAACAGATTACACTATATCTGAGTTTTTATTGGATTTTGAAGTTTTAGATATGAAACCGAATTTATCCTTAGTAATAAAATGAGTTATATTTTGAGATACTATAAAATAAATAATGAAAAAACATATAAGGATAAAAATTTCATTTGAGAATGGAATTTTTTTATTTGATAATAATCCTTAGGGAAAATATAATTTTCCTTATGAGAATGTATGTGTGATTTTTGAAACATAGAGGAATGTAAAATTCATAAGGAAACCTTATTGAGTCAAAAATGTGTACTGCTACTGGTTTTATAGGTGTTCCATGGCCCACCACCTCTAGAGGATGGTCGTCGTCACCCTTCTGTCTCACAATTGGAGGTCGTCACGATGAAATATCACTACAAATTACAATAACACACATCAGTCTAGATGTGATAATAATAGGATCATATATATTTAAATAAGATAAGAACAATCCTTATTAAAATGATTCACACCCCTATTCCTGCTCCTAAATCTAACTCTAGTTGACCTATAAGCCATAAATAAATTCTAAGGACATTTCCTACTTCCCACTAACCTGCTCAGGTTAGGGTCTAATTATAACAACCCAACTCTATATTTCTCACTGAAACATATTTTATTACATTAAAATTTCACATGATAAAATATATAATATCGAGAGGTCTAGGGTATTTTGGGCTTAGAAACATTACATAACTACTTAAAACATGAAACACACCATCTTTATTGAAAACATAGTTTACATGACCACTACATTCCCTCGTACTTAGCATTGAATGTGATAATCTAAGGACACGCATAAGAAAAGGGTGATCTATAAAGACTGGTAAGGTAGTAAAAATAAAATAACATTAAGATTACAATACATGTTAGTCAATGGGAATATCAATGTATATCAAGATAAACATGAACATAAAGGCATGATATAGCATGATAATCATAACATGGAAATTTGGCAACAACACTTAACATGGTATTAGCATGAGCCAAGACTCATTGCCCATGGAGCATGAGTAAACCATCATTTCACATGAATTATCATGATTAAACCTTAATTTCACTTGAATTATGATGAGTAAACACTAATTTCACTTAACATATCATGATATGAATCTTTACCCAATGCATTGGAGCACTATCAGGTCACACCCATTATAAACATTTCATTTCATGCATAAGTGTTCCACATGGATCATATAACATGGATTCATAAAACATCATAATCAATTATATGATAAAGGAATGTGGAATTCGTACATGATATTCTATAATAAAAAAGTAAATGGGAACAAAGTTGGATGCCATTGATAGAAAAATGGTCATGGTTTTCACTACATAATGACTTTGGCTTGTAAAATCACGGTGCAATTTCAGCTGCATAACGACAAGACATAAGATTCCATAAAAAAGGTTTATGAGAGTGGAAGGGGTGTATCATAATATTTACATGAAATTGAAAATAAGTGGAATTATAGATACATGTCCCAGCATATTTAATGTAATTTATATTTGTAATACAAAATAATTTTTTGAATATAAATGAGGAGACAAAAATACCTTATGAAAATTTGGCATGGTAACAGGTGTACATGGGAGGAATTAACGAGATTGAAAGGGGTATATCATCATTAAACAATAATTAGGGAAGTATAGGAAAGGTGATAAATCATAAACCAACAATTTTAATTGAAAATAAAAGGGCATAACAACATAATGAAATTTGGAGAAAATTGAGAAAGGAAGAAATCCCTTACTTGGAAGTGTGATCCCAAAAGATTGGGAGAGGCTTTAGAGAGGCTTCTTGAGATCTTGGGGTGCCTTTGGAGGATTATATATTGAGTATGACATAGTTTTAACGAACTAAAAAGGCATTTATTGAAGAGGAAGTGGGAGCTTGGGTGAGTTTATATAGGAAAAGAGAGGGAATTCTTTATTATTTAGGTTTGGGACACCCCAAACTAAACTAATCAAAACCACAAAAAATCCCATGGGTTTGCCCATTTTTTCTAAAGGGGAGTGGAAAATGATATTTTATAAGGAAAGTTTCTGAACATATTAAAATAATAGGGTTTCTTATGTATAGGTGAGTCACAATCTCAAGGAAATCAATTTAGAAAGCTAAAATGTTTTATAAGTTATGGAGGGTCAACTAATGCTTTGTAAAATAAATAAATAAAACTAGAATAATATTATTTTAATGTTAAAACTTATATTTTCTGAATATAATTTTTTTAGTATTTTATTACTTCACCATTGGGTCATTATGATGTAATAAAACACATTATATATTTAAACTGTATTTAATTTTTACCCAAAAATTTGACGGTCTCAGAATATTATGAAAAATTCACCATTGGATAATTTTGACATCCTAATCCCAAAAATAATATTCATTTTATTTAAATAATTATATAAATATGTGGATTTTTACTTTTAAAATAAAAAATGACATTTCTCGAAAATTCATGGGTTTTGACAATAATTGATTTCAAACCTTAATAAAAACCACAATCGTATTCATAATAATTATACAGTCATTAATTTTTTATAAAAAATTATTTAGTAATAATATTTAATTAAAATATTATTTAATTCACAAATCCATTAATTAGTAAAAATATATTTCTTAATTTAATATTAACTAAAAATACTATCTTTTCTTCAAAAACTATTTACAACGTAACAATAATAAAATTAATTTATATTCTTTATTATATACAAAAATAATGCCCATAGTCATAGTGCTAAGGTCATGTTCCATAATCCCTTATAACACCTGAATTGGACCGAAGGGTAAGGTATACAATGGTGACATACTCTTGGGGTGGCTTGGATAACATCGCTTGGGTGGTAATCTCTATCAACATCCACTTCTCCCGTAAGCGGTTCCGTTCGAGCTTAACTTGTTGAAGCTCTTCTTGGGAATGTTCAAGAGCGAATACCAATGACACCACCTCACTTCTAATCTCCGAAAAATGGGCTTCGTATGGGGAATGTCTACGGGATGAGGCCATCACTTCCTTTTTCTGAGTAAAATGGATTTGTTAAATCCCAATATTTTTACTAATCAAGTAATCATTTTTCAATTGATATGTTAGAAACTATAACAATTCTAAATGGTATTTTGAAATATAAAAACATAAAACCAATGAATTTCATATTTTATATAACCATTTTACATAATGAGGCATTTAATTCGATCAAAAAAACTTTTCATTAATGAATGTTTGGGTAATTACAATATTCCCCCCTTAAATTTCAGCCTCAAAATTTCCTTTTACCACACTAAAATAGATGTGGGTAACTCTGCTTCATCACTTCCTCAAATTCTTATTTTTCTTTTTTAAACCTGTGGTTTCTCCACAACACTTTGACGAGGGGTATTTTATTATTTCTTATAACTTTTTCTCTACAATCTAAGATATTAATGAGTTGCTTCTCGTAAGAAAGATCATCCTCTAACTGTACTACCTCTGAAAAAAGTACATGTGAAGGGTCTGGTATGTACTTCAATAAGAAGGTTACATGAAATACATTATGTACATTGGCCATGGTGGGTGGAAGTGCTAGTCGATAGGACACAATCCCCACACAATCAAGAATATATAAGAAACGGATGTACCTAGTACTTAACTTCCCTTTATTTCCAAACCTCATGACCTTCTTCCACAAAGATATGTGAAGAAATTCCATGTTTCCTTCTTTTAACTCAATGTATCATCAATAGTTTTCTACATAACTCTTCTGTCGACTTTGGGATTCCTTGATATGCTGCTGAATGGTTTTCAGGTTCTCCACTATTTCTTCAACCATTTCAGGTCCTTGCTTCTTACTCTCACCAACTTAATCCCAATACTCCGGTGTTCTGCACCTTTCCCCATAAAGGGCTTCATATGGTGCCATTCATATTCTCGAGTGGAAACTGTTATTATAGGAGAATTCAACCAGTGGAAGATGTTAGTCCCATCCTCCTTTAAGTCCATAGAACATGATCTTAACATATATTGCATTATTTGGATAGTTATATTAGATTAAAAATCGGTTTGAGGATGATATGATGTATTTAAGTTTAGTTTAGTGCTTAGATCATGTTAGAGACTTTTCTTGAACTTTGAGGTGAATCTTGGATCACGTTAGGATACAATAGATAGTGGAACTCCATGAAGTCTTACTACTTCTTTGATGTAAATCTTGTCAATTTGATCCAATGATAAGTCCTCTCTAATCATAATAAATTGATATTTTTTCATAAGACTGTCCACAATGACCCATATAACATTATTTCCTCTGGATGTCCTTGGAATTCATGTGACAATGTCCACGGAAATGTTGTCCCACTTCCATGTTGGTATGGGTAGTGGTTCCATCATCCCCTAATAATTTTTCTTCTCAGCCTTTACTTGCTGACATACCAGGAACATTGATGTATATTCAGCAATCACCCTTTTTCATATTGTCCCACCAAAAGTTTTCTTAGAGAAATTAATACATCTTTGTGCCTGCCCAGTGAATAGAGAATGTTGAGCTATATGCGTCATTAAGAAGCTCCTTCTTTATATCTGGATCATATGGTACACATAATCATGACCCAAATCTCATAACTCCATCCCTTTCAACCACAAACTTTGAGTATTTCCCATTTCTGATAGATTCCACCCTTTTCAGAATTTCCACATCCTTTATTTGATCATCCTTTATTTTCTCCACGAGTGACGGTTGAGAAATAATTTGAGAAAGGATTAATGATATTCCTTCCTTAATGATTCCCATTTATATACTCTGCAAATCTAAAAATATTGGATCCTTTTCAATGCTCAACATTGATAAAGTTGCAGGATCCTTTCTACTTAGAGCATCAACCACCTTGTTTGCCTTACTAGGATGGTAGAAGTTTGAGCATTCCTAATCCTTGATGAGTTCTATCCATCTTTTTTGGCACAAATTAATCACTTTTCTTGAGAATATATATTGGAGGCTCTTTTAATAATTATATATCCCTCACTTCTCCCCATAGGGATAATTGAATTACATTTTCAACGCAAAGATCAGAGCCGCCAACTCCAGATCATGCATGATATAGTTTGGATCATGGACTTTTAGTTTCCTTTAGGTGTAGGCTTTCACTTTATCATTTTTCATTAGCACACAGCCTAAATCCCTCTTTGAAGCATCACTATACACCACAAATATTTCTCAACTTATTGGGAGTGTGAATACTAGTGCAGTGATAAGGCTCCTTTTCAACTCCTTGAAGATCCCATCACATTCATTACTCCAAGAAAACATTACTCCCTTCCGAGTTATCTTAGTAAGAGGGTTGGAAAATTGTGAGAAATTTCTCACAAATTGGCGATAACATCCCGCTATCCCCAGGAAGCTACATATATCTGTTACTGATGTTGGCCATAGCCATCCCTCAATTGTAGCTATCTTGGATGGATCCATAGATATACCATTTCTTGTGATGAAATGACCCATGAATGAGATTTCCTTCAACCATAAATCACACTTTCGATACTTTTTATAGATATTATCCTTTCTCAAAGTCTCTAGTATAGTTCTTAGATGCTCTTCATGCTCCTCCATGGTTTTGAAGTATATTAGAATATCATCTAAAAAGACTACCACACTTTTGTCAAGGTAATCTCTAAAGACTCTATTCATCAAGTCCATGAATATTTTTGGAGCATTAGGGAGTCCAAAATACATTACTATGAATTCATAGTGCCCATATATTGCATGAAAAGTAGTCTCAGGGATATCTTTTTTCTTCACCATTACTTGATAATATCTTAACTACAAATATAACGTGGAGAAGTATAGTGATGCATGAAGTTGATAGAAAAATTCAAAAATTCATGACAGAGGATACTTTTTCTTAGTCGTGATTTTTAAGCTCATGATAATTGATGCAAAGGTGCATTGATCATTCCTTCTTCCTGACGAAGAGGACTGGTGCACCATAGGGTGAAGACCTTGGGCATATATACCCTTTATCCAGATTCTTGTGTTGTTGTTTCTTCACCTCCTCAGGCTCTATAATAGTAATTTTATATGGAGTCATTGGAAACACCCTAGGTATAAGGTAAATTGAAAACTCAATATCTCTTATTGGAAGAAGAACAATCAATTACTTGGGAAACACTTCCGCGAATTCCATCACAATTGGAATGCCTTCAAGGATGGTTTCTTCCTTGGACTCAATCATCTGAGCCAGATACATGAGGTCATAGGACATTAATTTCCACACATGAGTTGATGGTGCTAAAGAAGACTCATCTTCCTCCTTTCACTTGTATAGAATCGGGGGTCGATTCTCAACATGGAGAGTGATTTCCCTCTCACGGAAATTTATGTTTTCTCTATATAAGGAAATCCAATACATGGAAATAATTGCATAAAATTCCACCAAAGGGAGTATGAAGAGGTTCACTAGGAAGTTAAATCTACAAATTATGATATGGGATGAGTTATATTCATTGGATGAAATTATTTCCCCATTCACTGTACTCACAGACATATTTACATCCATGATTTTTGGTGGCATTAGGATTGTTCTACTAAAATTTCGGGATATAAAAGAATTCATAGAACCAGAATAAAAAAGTACATTCACTATTCTTGAATGAATAATAAGTGTACCTATCACCAATTCATTGTCTGTGTTAACTTCAGTTGTAGTGATGGAAACAACTTGCCCCTACTGCCTTGGAGGTTGTTTGTTTCCTCTGAAAACTCTTGGCTTAGGGCATTGATTTGCAAGATTCTCTGGTTCATTGTAGTTAAAGAAATTTACAACATGTTGAAGTTCAAAAGAAGAATTCCTATCCTATATCACAGCCATGGGTTTCTCTTGTCGGAATTTAATGGCTAGGTTACCTTGTTTTCTACACCTAATGCATTTTCTCATTCCCTTCAGGCAATTTCAAGGTTACTTATTTCCACACCTTTGGAAAGTGGGGTGCTGGATTTTCTTAGTACCATTGGATTTGTCCATCGGACTACTAGAATTGAAGTCCACATTAATCATTTTATCCCCATGATACCCCTGAGATTCTCCTATATTCATTTCAACCTTACAGGAATGTCCAATAATTTCCTCACAGCTGTCGAAGTTACGGATCGTCAAGGCTTTCTACGGGCTAGGTTTTAGCTCACCAAAGAAGAGGTCAACCATGAATTTGGGGGTAACAACAAAGAAGAAGGAATATCATGCAAGCCTTGTGAATCATTCCTCATACACTCTGATGGATTCATTGTCTATTTGGATGAGGGAAAGGAATTCCATTTCCATCTTAATCTAGAGTGTGGGAGGAAAATGTTTATTGAAAAATATTTTCCTGAAATCCTTCGATTACAATGCCTCGATCTCTTCCTCAGGAATCATATTTTTTTATCAATGTCCACCATTGGCCGGATTCACACTATATAAGATAAGAATCCATAATAACTTTCTCTTATTTGGAACATTGAAGGATGGAGAAGTTATTTTCAATGGAGTTGATCGATTGTACGGCGATTGAGGGATCAAATTATCCATTAAAATTAGGAGGCCTTTATCTCAAGAAGCTCTCAATAGTGACTTTTTCTTTCTTAGGGGGGGTTGAATGTTCCTTGTGACCCATGTTACTATTCAAATCTTGAGTTAACTAAGAGATTATTGTGACAATATTACGATTCCCACTCCCATTGGATTGGGAATCTCATTATAACACTTATCACTTTGATTTTTTCATCGGTTGTTAGCCAGAGTCCTCCTATTACCATCCATTGGCTGGAATAAAAGGAAAGTTAGGGGTAACACATAAAGGGTAATCCAATGGAAAAATAGATGAGTTATAAATAACTTTTATTTCCTTAACATATGAATCTATAGGATTTATTCTATGTTATCCATGATCTATTTTATAACTTATATTCTCGGGGGTTTTTTATTCCCTTAATAATGGTTCATACTAAGCTTGTGATCTTACCCAAGCATATCCCCTGGGATTATCGTAACCAATACTGTAGAAATGCCCGTTGTCATTTCCATGATACCCCGGGTCAAGCCCGGATCTCCTTGTTAGAGTTTTCACTCCTAGGTACATATGTGCCAGAGCCGCTTCTACCAGCTCATATCCATACAGAGATTTATTTTCATGATAAACCACATACCCCATACTCAAAAAAAAAATTAGGGATTCTTTTATAATACTTATTCTTATCTCTATGGATTCTCTAGGGTTTTATAATCCTAATTCCAAAAATAACTAAACATGTCATCTGATACCAACTATAACAACCCTTCTATTTATTTCATACTTAAACATGTTTTATTTCACAAAACCATCCCTTGATACAACATAGATTATCGAGAGGTCTAGTTTCTTTGGGGATTAGTAACATTACATATTGACTTAAAATATGAAACACAAATCTTTATTGAAAACTACCTTTAAATGTCCACTACATTCCCTCGTACTTAGCATTTCATGCGATAACCTAAGGACATGCATAAGAAAAGGGTGAGATGTAATGCATAGTATGGGAGGAAAAAAGGTATAAAATTAATATTAAAATACATTTTAGTCAATAATCATATCGATGGAGCACAAGATAAATATGAACATAAAGGTATGATATAACATGATTATCATATCATGGAAATTTGGAAACAAAAATTAACATGGTATTTGCATGAGAGAAGGATCATTGAACATGGAGTATGAGTAAAACCTCATTGAAAATTCATTAGCATGAGTAAAACCTCATTTTACTAGACATATCATGATACTAATCTTTACCCAATTCATTAGAGTGCTATCAGGGTGCACCTTTCATAAACATTTCATTTCATGCATAAGTGTGCCACATTGATCATATAACAAGGATTCATAAAAAATAATATTTAATTCCATGATAAAGGAATGTAGAATTCGTAAATTGAACTCCATAATAAATAAGTAAATGTTCACTAAGTTGAATACCCCTAATAAAAAAATGGGCATGATTTTCACTACATAATGAATTTGGTTGGGAAAATCACAGTGCAATTTTGGCAGCATAACAGTGTGACATAAGAGTTTATAAAAATGGTTGATGAGAGTGGAAGGGGTGTCACATTATATTTACATGAAATTGAAAGTAAGGGGGTCATATAGATACATGTCCCAAAATATGTAATGGAATTTATATTTTTAATACAAAATAAATGCTTGAATGTAAATGAGGAGAGAGAAATATCATACGGAATTTCGGCATGGTAATTAGTGTACTTGGTAGGCATTAATGAGAGAAAAAGGGGCCAATCATCATTAAAACATAAGGAGGGATGTATGTGGGAGAGATAAATCATACCTCAACATTTTTAATTGAAAATAAAAGGGAATAACATCATAATGAAATTAGGGAAAAATTGATAATGGAAGTAACCCCTTACTTGGAAGTGGGATCCCAAAGGCTTCAGATAGGATTAAGACAGGCTACTGGGGAGCTTGGGGAAGCTTGGGAGGATTATAAAGAGAGGATGGAAGTGTTTTTTCTAACTAAAATGGCTTTTAGTGAAGAGTAAGTGGGATCTTGGGTGAGTTTATATGGGAAAGGGGAGGGAATTCTTTATTATTTAGGTTTGGGACACCACACGCTAAACTAATCAAAACCACAAGTCAACCAATAGTTTTTGCCCATGGTTTTTTCCAAATGGTATTGTAAAACAATATTTTATAAGTCCATTGGTCGGAATTCTTAAAATAATATGATTGGTTATGGAGAGGTGAGTCACACTCTCAAGGAAATCAATTTAAAAAGCTAAAATGTTTTATAAGTTTTGTAGCGTCCACTTATGCTTTGTAAAATATATCAAAAAAATAAAATAAAATTACATTACATTAATGGTAAAACGTATATTATCTGAAAATAATGTTTATAGTATTATATTACATCACTATTGGGTCATTATGATGTCATAAAACACATTATATATTTAAACGGTATTTAATATTTACCCAAAAATTCGATTGTCTTAGAAAATTATAAAAAATTCACCATTGGATAATTTCGACATCCTGATTCCAAAAATAATATTCATTTTATCTAAATAATTTTATAAATATGTGAATTTTTTCTTTTAAAATAAAACCTGATATTTATCGAAAATTCATGGGGTTTGACAAAAATAGCTTTCAAACCTTAATAAATTACACAATCATATTCATAATAATTATATGGGTATTTATATAATATAAAAATATATTTACTAATAATATTTAATTAAAATATTATTTAATTCAAAAATCCATTAATACATCAAAATAGATTTCTTAATTGAATATTAACTAAAAATACTATTTGTGATTTAAAAACTATTTACAACGTAACATTAATAAAATAAATGTATATTTTTCATTATATACAAAAATAATGCACATAATCATAGTGCAAAGGTCTTGTTACATAAACTCTTATAACACCCACATAGGACAAAAGGGTAAGGTGTGTGATGGTGAAAAACTCATGGGGTGGCTTGGATAACATCACTCAGGTGGTAATCTCTATCAATTTCCACTTCTCTTGTAGGCAGTTCCGTTCGAGATTAATTTTTTGAAGCTCGGCTTGAGTTTGGTCAAGAGTGAAGACCAATGAGGTGACCTCATTTCTAAGCTCTGACAAATGGGTTTTGTATGGGGAAAGTCTACTGGATTAGGCCATCACTTCCTTTATTTGAGTAAATTGAATTTGTTAAAGACCTATATTAATACTAATCATGTTATCACTATTGAACGTCTATATTAGCAATGGTAACAATTATTAATATTATTTTCAAATATAAAAACATAAAACCAAGGAATTTTATATTTCATATAACCATTTTACATAATGAGACATTTAATTGGATCAAAAGGTGTTTTCATTAATGAATGCTTGGGTCGTTACACCAGATTTGTGCTATAAGTCTGGGGTTCTGGTATATATAATGTCAAGTGAAATTAATAGATTAAAATGACCTTTAAGTTAAAACTATAATCTCAATCTAACATTAACCATTCATTTCATAATTCAATATCATTTAAATTAAATCTCATTTATAGGTAAATTCTTTTAAAAAAGTCAAACTACATGGATCACCACTTCCAATTTATATGGACCCATGATTCTTATAAAATGAAGTGTGGAATCCATTTAATCCAAACCATTCATTTATCATGTCCATGCATGAAATATCATTAAAATTCCATAGATATATCAATAAGGCACCAAAACATGCTGCAAGTAATGTTCGCAGTAATATAAATATGGCATGGAATAATGCATGACATATAAATCCTAAAGAGCCTATGATGGTGAATGATGCAATATCATCTTTCCATACTAGTCCAAGGTAAATAATATATAATCATAAGGAACATTTAATACCATGTGCATCTCCCAACTATGAAATCAAGGAAACTGTTATAAGCGCAATCTTGAACAACATGTCCTATCCAATGAAATTTTCATTTTTCCTATATGTGGGATAAATACACCAAAGAACAACTCGTTACTAATTACAAACACATCCCTAATATTTTGTCTAATACTCCCAAATAGTAAAAGACATAAATTCTTATGATACCACTTTGTGACATCTCAGACCAGTTTTACTCATCAGAAACCAATCTTGGTTGGCCACATTTCCTCAATCATGCCTCCCCATATGCTAGAGTTTACCGACTAGTAGTGATGGTCCATGACAGAACATTGGGGAGACTATACCCTCATGATAATAGAATATAATAGTAGAAAAATCATATCAGTCAATAGAAATAGAATATAAAATAATATAGTAGTTGAAGAATAAAAATCCATCATATATTTAACCACGTAATATAGTCAAACTATATCATAATAAAATGATGGTAATTGAATGTTATACAAAATAAATTAAAACATTATAATGGGAATCTAGTATAATAAATGTATCAAAAGTATAATAATAGTATAAATAAACCATCATGGATAGAATCATGATCCATATACCGACCATGTACGCCCCTTCTCTTATTCACAATCTATCAAGAATCTATAAGTGGTCACTTTCCAATGTCCCTACCTATATCCATGATGTATTTTAGAGTACCCAACAATGTCCCAGATATTATGTGAGATAACACTCAGTAGGCCACCACCAATGATGTTTCTAAAAAAACATGTGTGTGAATATAAGTTTAATCATTGTACAAATATAATAGGTGTATAATTAATAATTGTATAAGTGATGTTATCTAGTATATCAAGTCTCACTATGATCATTAAAAAATCATAAATCTATCTTTAAGGAATATCAAGAAAAAATAACAATGTCTTAAACCATGTAGTTATGTTTTAGGCCTATATAGGATAGGGTACAATGAGTAATAATGTCTAAAGAAACTGTATAATCAAATTAAAACAAATAAAGAGATCCAAGTAGAAATTTTCACGGAATCCAAAACGGTCGAGTAAAATGGATCCAATGAGTAGAAATGTACAAGGTATCCTTGCATGTCATGTAAACTAGTTAAACTGGATGTATGGAGTTTTAATGTTCAAATCCATCCAAGTAATCCAAGGTGTATAATTTTCCAAGGAATCCTAATATATTCATCGAATCCAAGGAGTATAAATGTATAAAGCATCCTAAAAAGTAATGTAAATCGGATCCAAGGATAAAAATGTACAAGGCATCCAAACATGTTAATATGATAAAATCCACAGACTCAAAATGTCCATGTAATCCATGTAAGTAGAATCCATGTAGTATAAATGTCCATGTCATCCAAACATGGTTATCGGATCTTAGGAGTAGTAATTTTCAAGTAATTCTAACCAATTACTCAACCAATTAATTAACCATTAATTTAACCATTTCACTAATCCCTTCATTATTTTTAAGAAAGAATGGTATTATCCATTTCATACATTTGAACAATAATTGAGAAGGTTAAATAAGGTGTTCACAACCATTTACAATTCACTTTAATACCTAATTATACTGTCAATAATATAAGGGAATCTCATCACACCCTGAGGGTGGAACAAATATGAATGGAATGCATCATCTTATGTTAATCAATTAACCCTTGGTTTAATTTATTTACAAATCATCGCTTGAAAACTCTAGTGTGCGGCACAGTAGTAACAATCTAAAAGCAATGAGACATTGAGGGAAAATTTATATAGCACCTACATTAGCTTGTTCGAGTAACACTAATCCATTATCAGCCTCTCATTCGATCCAGATCAGAAGAAATTATAAGAATGGCCAAATTCATTGAATATAAGTCTTATATCCTACAACAAAATAACATCGATGATTTCAAGGAGAACTACAAAAGGTGAAATAGGAATAGATAACTCAACTTTTTTGGATCCAACAATATCAGTGGTGGAAGAATAAGAGTCCATATTGGGGAGTTACACCATAGCCTAGAATAGGTTTCCATGGAACTCAATTGGATAAGAAAAATGGCCACCATGGGAGAAAATAGTAATGGATGATGAGGGTTTGGGATTTAATGAAATAAGGGGGAAATAGTCATTTTCCCTTAAAAATCTAGGTCACACAGTTTGGACGCATGGATTTCCAACCCGTGCGCCCTTCACTATGCTTATCCACCCCTTGCATATTCATTTCCCACGGTTAGAAAAAATATTCCCCCAACCATGCATTTATAATATATGAAAAATCATAGAATCCATGCATGGTAATATGGACGTCATTGAACATTTTCCTTAAACTATATGACCCTTGACAGTGGGTTGGACCACCCCTCAGGAATTACTCAAACCATGTGGATTGGGTGGAAAAGATTCTACTTAAATTGTGGTCCTTCTTCACCCAACAAAATATTAGGCTCTAGCCTTCAAACATGCCCCAAACACCTGTATTTTCTCCAAATATTCACTTGGAATTCACAATTGGTCAAACCCAAGGAATTAAACTAGAAATAAAAAGGTTTTTTACCACATATAAAAGCTAGGATCACATATTGGAGAAGTCTAGTTCATGGTATGGATGATTTGGATAGTGATACATGTGTGGTGGGTTGGGAAAGATGTACATATTGTGTGTATATTTTTTTGATTAAATATTTTTTTGGTAAGTTTTATTAATTATTGAGATATGTAATACTGTGGTGTTTTTAGGTGTGGAACAATTGGAAAATAGAGGGCATATAATGTAAACTCTTGTGGACCTTGATGTTTGTTCACTGACTAAAGGGTTTTAATCCAGCCCCACTTGTTGGAACATTATTCGTGGTGTACATTTATCTCTATAATTTAACAAATGTTTTTAGAATAGAAAATACAAATTTCTAGTAATCACATAATGATGATATTGGAAGAATATTTATGGAGATTTTTGTATAGAGATGATTGACCTAACATTCTAAAAACCCTACTTATTTATATATCAAAACTTGTGTGATTCACACCAATTC
The DNA here is from genome assembly GCA_963277665.1 of Viscum album. Taxonomy (NCBI): domain Eukaryota; kingdom Viridiplantae; phylum Streptophyta; class Magnoliopsida; order Santalales; family Viscaceae; genus Viscum; species Viscum album. Next base: position 1,245,416,759 of record OY728143.1, read on the forward strand.
AATTCCATCATTTTGATCAAAATAAATTTTTATTTGATCGAGAGAAAAACAACATTTATAGGGAGGTAACCATTCGAATTTCAAATTTCTAAATACAATCATCACGACTAATCTCATAATTGATCATATTTTTTTAATATATATATATATATATCAACATTTAACAAAAAATAAATTTTCTATATTATTTTTTTAAAATCACTTACTCAAATATATTTTTTTTAAAAAAATCCACTTCCTAAGGCCGTTTTTTTTAATGAATGATCCATAGGGGTTTTATCCCACTTCTAATGTGGGATTACACAATTTTTTCCTCCTCATTATTCGACACCTATAAAAGATGTGGGTCCCTAAAAAATTATTTTATGAATAAAATTATAACAATCCACTAATTTTATTCATAATTATTAACTATCTTGATCATATATAAATACATAATGATAATAAAATTATATTTTGATTTAAACCTTTACTTAGAATTAATATCCAAAAGTATTATCAGTTTTTAAAGTTGTTAAAATATAAAACGTGTTAATCTTTGATATAAACTAGTGATATCATACATACAATTATCTTTCCATCCAAATATCTTTTTTTGAACTTTTTTTGTCACGTGATTATATAATTTTCATGAATTCTCTAATAAGTAAACCAATTAACTTTTGTATGGAGTGATACAACTTTTTTGTTCACATTGGAAAAACATTACAATTTGTTTCTATTATGAGAACATAAAAAACATATAGTCTTAATATTTTGTTAATAGGATATAACTCAAACTCTATTAATAATGTATGGTATTGAAAATAAGTATTTGGGGTTGTAATAGTTAATATCGACTATCATCTTTGTATCTTGTTCTTACTCATCAAAAATATTGATTTGAATCCACCTAAATAATGTGTTGGGTTTCAATTAGAAAATAATTTATTTTATGGTTTTTAACCCTATATATTTATTAATTATCTGAATAATCTCTATCATATGGGATTTTGTAAATAGTTCCATAAGGTTTTTATGTATTATCACATAGACAATTGTTATGGTACCATTTTGAAACAATTATCTTATATAATTATGTATTAAACTTATATTTATGTAATTTACATTGTATATTAAAATATATTCCTATGTTAAAGTTTAATCACTATTAAAATTGATAGAGAAATTATTCATTCAAATAGGACAGAATCTAATAAACAGTAATAGATACATAATCAATTCAGTTTCCTTTCCACATGTCACTGTGGAAATAAACTAGGACTCCATAGTCGAATGTAAAATAAAGGTTTTTTTCATAATCACCCAAGAAAAAAACCCTCTAAGATTCATTAACCATTCATATATGGATTGATTTTATCTAATAATAGTAATCAAACTATCATTGATGCATCATACTAATATAGTTAGATTATCATTTTAGAATAAACTTAAACCATTGGTTTTCTTTAAGTATCCAATTATTCTTGATAGTATTTATAGTGATCCTCACTATGATTACTAGTATAAATACTCATTTTACGTATTGAACAAGAAATATCATGTCTATTATAGGGAATTTAATATGTTAAAGAACTAATTTCACTAGCATATTCATGTTTCTCTATAGCTATTCCTATATTCATAAAAGGTTTTACACAATAATTAACAGGAGTATTAACATCTTTTAAACTAATATAATAAAATTTATTTAACACATTTTATATGTAATGAGAAAAACATTAATAATAACCCTTACTATGTTTTCTAGCTTTAATGCCTTGAGTAGTATAAACTATTCAAATATCCTTTATTTTAAACATAGAGGATAAAAAATTCAAGGACTAATTTACACCAATCATAATGTTTCTAAAAATTATCATATCATCTATATATATACACACAATAACTCTATATTATTTTGTAAACATTGAAAAACCACATTTATCTAAAATTTCATAAATAAATGTACTTGTTAAAATAAGAGAATCAAACTTTTCATTCCATTAAATTATATGTTTTTATTGACATAGAGGGATTTAAATAGTTTATAGAAATTATTTTCATTACCTTCTAAAAAACACTTCTGGTAGTTCCATTTAAAATTATTTATTTAAATATCCATTTAAAAATGTATTTTTAATATCAATTTATAGACATAAACGATTAATTGGAGCTAATGAAAATAAAATCCTTATCAAAGTAATTTTTGTTATAGTAGGATAAATATCAAAATAAAAGATCCATAATTTTTTCAAAATCATTTGGAAACCAATATTGTTGTAAAATAATGAATGTTACCATATGAATTAATATTATATCTAAAAACCCATTCAAAACCAATAGATTTTGAAAGTCTTGGTAAATCCATAATGACACAAGTATTTTTCTTCATAATGGAATCCATTTCATCATTAATTTATTTTATCGAGATAAAAATTCAAGGAAATAAAGATTATTTATATTTCTTTTGGTCATCCACTATAGTAAACACCAAAGGATATTCATTTAAAAGATGATTATTTTGATCTCCCTCAATAAGAAAAATAATGTAATTTGGGTAAATAAAATATGGATGTTTATTTTTATCCTTCCTAGGTATTTTAATATATTTAGTTTTGTCTTAGGATTAGATTAATTATTTATTGTTTTATTTGAACTACATCGAGTAAAAGGGATTGATTTTAGATTAATAACCTCTTCAACATCTTGTTTTTAAAGGTTTCTTTGAAAATATTCTTTATCCCTTAATTCAATAATGAAATAGGGCACCAAATACATAACTCCATATTATTTTTATTCATTGCATATCCCAAAACAACATCTTTAATAAATGTAAGACACATCATGAATATTTTATAATAAAGAACTATATAGTAATTTAAACACCCCTGCACCTTAAAATATGAAGTATTGGGTATTTTTCATTTCCCAAATTTATAAGAGTATAACTTGGTTTTCCCAGATACAATTTAATTATGAAAATGACATTCAATAAAAAAATCATATCTCCATAAATTTAATGGTTACCTATATTTATTAATCATTAATGTTACCATTTATACAAAACTAAAAATACTTAATTTAATCAATTCCTTTTTAATGATTTGTATAAGGATTAGTAATTTTATGAATTAAAGGATTTTATTTACATAACACATTAAATTCTTTTATAAAGTAGTAACCGACTTTATTTTAGTGTAATACATTTTTTATTTTGTTTAATAAGTTTTTATATTCAAATTTATATTTCTTGAACATATTAAAGGCTTCAACTTTTGTTTTAAGAAGATATTCATGTAAATATCTACTCTAGTAATCAATAAAAGTAAAAAAATACATTTTACTTCCATGATTTAATAAACAATTCAATTCTAAAATATCAAAATATACTAATTTGATTATATCATTAATTTTATAAACACTTTAAAAAGGTTTATTTACTATTTTAGATTATACAGATATTTTACATTTATTTTTTCCATTTCCAAAATTAATAAAATTTAATTTATTTATTACTTTTAATGAATTAAAATCAACAAGTTCCAAATGATAAATCCATAATTATAATGCTAAATCAAATAAGTTGAAGAATTTTTTATGTATTGATAAATAATTTATAAAATTTATTATTTGAGTACCCCTTCGCCAAAAACATGCATCTATTCGACAAATTTACCTTTAACGATTCAAATGAATCCTGAACTACCATCTTACATAGAAGATAAACATAGACTCAATTATTTCAAATATCATGTTCATTCAAAGCGTTTAGATGATTAAAATTATTTTTAAAAGAAATGTCTAGTTCCCTTCTTCCTTGATTGGGGAAATTGATGTGTGAATTACTTTCAAGGTGTACTTACTCAATGATAGTACATTCATCAATTTTTTAAAAAATTGAATTATCCATGCACACAGACTCTATTTCTCTAGTGTCAAGCCATTATCCCATAGCTATCAAAGTCGTACTGACTTTGAATATCATCACTACTATATTTTATTTAGTTATCATATTTTATCAATTTTGTTCATTTTCATTCTATAGATATATTCCCTTTTATAATTCCATGGTTTTCTATAAATAATTTGTTCTCCTTTATTCTAGGAAGGGTTTTCTTTCATCTTGAATTACTGACAATTCTATATGGAATTTAAGGAAGAATTTTTTCTTTTATTTCCCTCAAAGATATTAACCTCGTTACCAAATGTTGATTCATAACCATGTCTCTCAATTTAGATTATTCTCTAATATGAGGGAGATTTTATAATTTTTCCAATGATATGTCCTTAGGATTTTTAGTGATTTATTTAACAAATAATTTACACATAATTATAGACTTATAAATAATCACACATACTTGTAATGTTTCTTATATATTGGTTTTAAGATAAAAAATCATATTTGCAATGACTTAGAGCTCATAAACTTTCTCTAACACTAACTTGTTATTACACATATTAAATTTAATATACTTTGAGAAAGAAATTTATTGTTACCTTATTAATAATATTTCTACTCAAATTCAAGCACATCATTAAACACTCAATTGCAATTTAATTTATAAAAGTGGTCCTAAATATGATTTGATAACATGTTGAGAATATTTTCTTGACATAAAACCTCACAGTCTTCATATTGTTTCCTCATTATTAGGAAGTGTTATACTTGAGTCACATTAATGATAAAATATTCATAATTTAGAGTCGGTTTGTTAGTGTGAAATCCTCTCTAAGTCCAGGCCATTGAGAATTACTCAAACCAAAAAAGTGGTTATTGTGACCTCAAGTGCGCCTTCTTGTACACCAGATCCTTCTGACTATCAACGGGGGTCTAGATTACCCCATTATAAGATTTCATACTATCAAAAAACAACTAAAAACATCTATAATAGTAAATAATCGCAGTACACATAATCAAAAAATATTATTTGATAATCATCGAATATGGAAGTATATGGTCATATTGACTCACTGGATTCCCACTGGGCCAACCACATGTTTAAAATGAAAACAATAATAGAATAAATGTGCAATAGGATCAATGGAATCCATAAACCTCAACTCATCTAAATCTATAGTACTTCTTAAGCCATCCGTCTAGATCATGAAACCCCAATCCATTTCCAAACCTAAATCTATAACTATTAAAGTCTACTTGGGTACCCAAGTTCCATGTCCTCCCAATCAAGGATGAATTACAACTCAGTAGGTAACCACCAACACATGCCCATATATTACCATTAAATGTAATGTATCTTCAATTAACATCATCATATAGAAAAAAAATATAGTTTGGAAGCATAAATAAATAATCATTATTGATCTTTGGGTTCTCACATGAAACCTCAATCAACCCAACCATTATTCAGCCAATGTTGTAGTTTCTATTAGAATATTGTAAAATTGTTCCAACTAATATCAATTTCATAGATAATAACTAGGAATATGTCTTAGGTCATCTTATGCATTAATCGGGATCTGAATATAGGGAGATTGTATAAGTCACTCCAACCCCTGTAACCTATATAGATCTAAAAAATATGTCTAAGTAATCCCAAACCATGTCTCATCTGAATCCAAGGAACATATCCAAGGAATTAAAAATCATGGTACATTTGATTCCTCGGAGTGTATCCTGGGAATTCAAAACCTTGTAACATCCAAATCTCATTAGTGTATCCTAGGCATTTCAAAACCATGATCATTGGATACTTGGGAGGATCTATCCCCCAAACTAGATTCTAAGGAACATGTCACGTAATATAATATCTTATAGAAACTCTATGGATTCCCCTTCTAGGAAAAAAATTCACATAATAGAATATCTAGATTTAATTAGTATATCCAGGGCATCCCAGAACAATTCATCAGAGTCTTGGTGGACTTTACATCCCACCATATGGATCCAAGGAGCATTTACAAGTTATCCCAATTAATATCGCAATTATTACTAGGATCATGTCCTAGTCAAACCAAACTCAATACATCTCGATGGATAGTATTTCCCACCTGAACAACCTCTTTTGTCATTATCATTGGGGTTCTAAGGAGATAACCAAAATCATCTCTACCCATTTATCATACACACCCTCACTAAGGTCAACATCTCACCAAGGCAACCACTAGGTTTCCCTTAGGTAATGTCATAATATGGAAAACCCTCCATATTTCCTCTATAATAATTTTATCACATGGATTATTAGTCCTCATAGAAAATCCTATATCATATAACATAATTGAGATGTTCATTGGACCATCCCCTTCCCATGTTATCCTTGGTTGGTACTCACACCCGATCTATCCACTAATATATATATTTTCTACCAACCTAGGTAATCATATCCTAGTGGGGAAGGACCACTCACCCCATGATCATAAAACCTATCCAGAATTCTCTAATACATCATAAGGATATATATGGATACTTCCTTATTCATCCATCTCAATTCATCACTCACTCTACCTAGAGGTCACTAAGGTCACTTATCACTTGGAGCACTAAAATTGCTAAGATCATATCAATTAAAATTCTCAGGTTCTAGGTGTTATAGGGAATTCATTCATCACAAGGTTTCATCCATATGTGTCTTTGAAAATGAAGTCATATAGGAATTTACATTTAAATCAAACAATTTATTTAAATTAAATTGTTTGGTCGCCCTTGGTGGTGAGACGACATGTCACATACCATGTATAAATAAATAGAATCAAATATCATAGGTGTATGTACACTAAACAACATGCCTAAAATTAATTCCATTCCTTCTTAAAATCATGCTCGTACATCCTTACTAAGACTCAACCAATCTTACATCAAGATCCCAACCACCAACCTAGTGGAAAAACGACACATAATTAAATATAAAAAATTTATAATTGATTATATAAATAATTTTAATGATTATAATTTCATTTAAAATAGAATTTAATTGGTATATTGCCTAAAATATCATGTAATGCCCCCGATATAATAAAAAACAACTAAAAACACATGATAGGTTAAAAATGTACTTCCACCACCATCCCACTCAAAATCCACATCAATTAGAATAAAATAAATAGGTAATTTAATAAATTTAATCCAGAACTCTTAAGAAAATCCAAATGAATATGTACCTCAACCATAATGACATTTGATAGCATAAAAATATCATCATGATATGTCTTATACTTAAGACACATGAAATTACCCATAAAATCAATCTAGTTCCACCATGATCTTGTGGGATCAAAATCAAAAACCAAAACGAGGTCCCCTAAATTGAAGATAAACCCAAATAAATCAAGACAATTGGAAAATAAGGATTAATATCAATATAAATCACAAAATAGATATCCCAAAATCACCCCTAATGGAGTGGATTTGAAATAATAATGAAGGGTATGTTTAGTTAGGGTGTGTTTATGAGGGAGAAGAAGAAAAGGGGGATACCCCTTTAAAACTCTCTAGGGAAATCAAGAAATTTCCCAATTTCGATGAGTCATGTGGTTTAATCATAGGGTGGTTTGAACCAAGTTCCAACCATGCTATTTAAAATTAAAAAACCATTACTCTCACATTAGTATACATAGTTTTATAAACCATGCACCAGTAGTATAAACCCATATATAACTCATATATAGTATTTAACACGGTTTGTTTTCAACCATGAAAAAAATGAACTAAGAATCAAGAATAAACAAAACCCTCTCAGTTTCCTCTTTAAAAAACATGGTTAACCATTAATAATTTGATAATAATTCCACCCGGTTGTAAAATTTTTAGAATGAACTATAAAAATTAATACAGAAGAGTAACCACATGTTTTTTCCTTAAATTATTCACCCAAACTTTGATCTTGGAAAGAATAATAACAAAACTTCTAAAAGTTAATCCATTGCTCTCAAGGCTCAACCTAGCACCAAATATTCCTCATAAACCTTGAAACGTATCCAAAAAAATTATTTCAACATTTTCTATCTCTAGGATTATCGATTTGAATTTAGTTTCTCAAAAAAAATGATCCACTAACTCAAAAATTTAAATTCCAATATAATTTCATAATACAAAAAGGCATAGTATTTTAAAACCTCCCTAACTTAATAGATATCATCCCTGATAATCCTCAAATATATTTCAATAATAAACAAAACCATCTTGGGTTTCCAATTTACACAAAAATTAACATGTTTTATTTTAAAATGTCAAGCAAGCATCTGTTGTGCCTCTCTAAACATGAGGCTCGCTATTCATTGAATCCAGATCCACCGATACTCATTATGATCAAAATGTTGAGATGAATCTTACCCAGTCCAGCCTATTAAGATAATCCATGGTTCCATCAATCAATTAATCTCTAGGAATATGGTGATCCCCACCATAGTTCATAGATTATAAGGGCTTATTTGGATCCATCTTTCTCCCCACCATCATAATTTACTAGTAAAATTCATATTTAGTGGTCCAGTAACCAACTCAATTCAGTTTTCATCCCACCACACACAACTATATACATAATCAATGGTTGTAGATCCACTATCTTAATTTTATATAAAATGATCAATTGTTACAGCCAACATGATATCTCAACACCAAATAATGATTCCTAGATCCCCAAAGGTATCCCTAGATTATCAAAAAACTGATGTTAAATTCCAAACCACAATTTCAGTTTAATTCTATGATCAATTACCTGTCCAGCCAAATCCATCATCATTCTCCACTGGCAATAATTAATGCATCCATGGTCAAACTCATTTCTCTGTCATGCCAAAACCATACCAAGCCCAGTGCTAATGCACAAACTACATCTAATACCTCATCCAAATCCCAAATATGTTATGCAAAATAGAACCAAATAAATTACTTTCTTATGTTTACCAATATAAAAAATTCTACCTTTATCTTCAAATGACTAGTATCAAGCCTCTAAATCCCTAACCTAATGGGGTCTTTCATCCATGGTCCATGCTTTGTCCATCACCGCACATGATCACTAGACCATACCACCTTACTCATACCTATGTGCTAATGAAAACATCAACCACCACTCATTCCCATATCACCAAGAACTTCATCTTTGTCATCTTTTAAAATTTCCATCCATAACAATGGTTATGACCTCCCACATCCTATGGTTTGATCCCATCTATTTAGATTTTATTATCATACTCCTCAATTACAACCTCAATAGGTTTCAATCACCCCATGGTTGTTAATTGCTCCAATCCATGAACATACACTATCAGCATTTACCCCACACCTTCCTAACAATATGTTTCAAGGTACCCACTCAGGTAAATTATGTCACATCACCCTGATCATCCTATGATGTCACCTCTCACCACGGAGGGGAATCTCACATTCATAAAAAACGATGAAACCTAACCCATGAATGTTTCAATAAAACAATCATCCCTCAGCCCATACACAACCACTCACTAATTTATAATTGCATAAGTATCATGTGTAACTAGAAAATACTACCTTAATCACATCTAGACCTAAAAAGTGTGTTCTACCATACCAATCATTGATTGAACCCAACTATTTATACCAATAGTTCTACATCGACATACATAGGCTCACAAACCAAAATCTCTAACCATGCTCCATTTTCATGTCAATCATGTCTATCCATAGTAACCTCAACACTCCTCTTGAAAATCATGAATTTTAACAATTCAATGTCTATCATAGGATCACCCACCAACTAACTCATCATTCCAAAACTAGAAGTATCTACCCACACTATACCCATCCCAGATTCGATAATATATAATCAAAACCTAGTATCTCATCAGAAACCATGATCGAAATCAATAAGATCGGGTATCCCATTGATCCTTCCCATTAAATCCAAACATTGATAACCAAGAACATCAAGTGTTTTTCATCCTAATACTCAGGGAATATTTATTCCTATACCATAGACTTGGTAGAACCTCAAATGCATAGATCTCATAACCTGAAACACGTGCTCATGCTTCCCATATTTAAGGTACTAGAAAACCCAAGATAACCCCTAACTCAGGTTACCCCCACATTTCATGTTCCAGCAATAGTGTTAAAACATCCTACTTCGCAATTATAATTATTAGCTCAAAACTGTACTAATACATATCACAAAAAAACTAGTCTCTTCCACATAGTCCATAAATCACATCATTCATAACTTAGGGGAAACACCTTTATGTTCCCATATCAAACATCACACAACAACTCACACACCCTACTAACCACTCTAGGGTCTGGTCATCACATAATTATACTCGATATCACATTACAACTCTACCGAATCTGATTTTTTCATATATTTACTTGGAATACTATATATGTTATTTTCGGATCCATGAACTGATACGAAATGAGAATCCAAGGCTTGATGAGCCCAAAATTAATATTTTCAAAATAATAAAGATGTTAATATCACACTATAATTTTCCTAAAAAATATGAATAACTCATGAGTAGGGGCTTAAAATGGAAATATTAGGCTGTCGTCAAGTTTATGGTGTTTCTTTTACACTAGTAATGACATAATCTATGTTGAAATCGGGCATTAGGCTTGAGCACATTCATTGGAGAATAATTAAATATATTTAATTATATTTATTTTATTATTAAATTAAAAATCCTAATATGATTATTATATATGTATATAATATTATGGCCAACTTGTAGGTTTAGATAAATAACTATGAAAATTGAAAGTGATCATTAGAGGAGATCTTTGTGGGCGACTTCAAATCAGATTGAGGTCAAGGGCCATTACAATATCGGAGTTCATGGATCTAACAATGATGTAAACATAGGACCATTCATTGTCAATGATTAGTCTAAAATCAAGTTAGGATGTTTGATTTTTGTAAATTCCATCCCATTCCTTTATCCTAGTTAAAGGTGGATCAATTCCACAAATAATAATAGATTCACACAAAAATGATATATTTATTAGTGATTCATTTATTTTGTTCGTTATATATTTTCCTATTAATTATTCTATTTTTTCAACAATGGATCGAGGCCAAAAATGAACAATGGTTGGGGTTTGTTCCTCATATCTTTTAGTATATAGATTTCTCCCCCATTTCATTGCCCGTTAATAATAATTATTATTTTCCCAACAGCACGATGAATACTCGATATTTGATCATTATGGGACCATCCCTCGGTGTAATGGATCAACACCTTGGGCATAATTCACAATTGAAGGTGGGATCAAGGGTCAATGATGGTGAAGTGTGATGAGATTTTTTTAGAACAGATTTGTGTGTCCTATTTATCCTGAATTCAATGGAACGGATATGGATGGAGAATGTGGGAATTTCCCAAGAAGATTTGAAGTTTGGATCCTGATCTATAATTTAGGGAAAGTCGTCCAACCCTAGATCCATAATTTCATGAAAATATGGTGGTGATCATAATGTGGAGAGTGAAGTAGAAGAGAAACCAATGGGATCTGGAAATCTAAATTTATATAGAATGTAATCTATAATTATACATTGTGTGGGACCCTCTGTGTGGCACTTGGGATTCTGAAAAGATAAAAATATCACACATCATGTGATCCATGTCACATTCCAGGCGATGTGTGTTGGTAGCTCAACATGTATCTTAGAGGATAACTAGGAACAAGAAGGGTAGGATATATAGAAACATCTAAAGTACACGAGCAGATTCGTATACTCAGACACAGCCAGATGGCATGGGTAAAGTGTTGGGAGATCTCTACATGTTGTGTATGACTACATAAATGTTGTGTATTTCTATTTTTTCATTCCATGTGAGGAACCACTGCATGTGTAGAATAGGGGTTGGATGGACACACCGTGTACCTTATTTTAGTGTGTTTGGATCCCTTTGTTTCTTCGGTTTTGACCATCATCCGTTGAGTGTGTTCCCTTGGTCCATACCCATAAGGGTACAGTGTGGAATTATGCCCCTATCTTTGGATTGTGATCTCCTCTTAAGGGTGAGTCCTAGATAGCATTTTTTTATCCCTCTATAACAACAGGATGTGATCCTCTATTTTTTATTTTTGTACCCTAGGTATGGTTTTTATAATTGGCATGAACTCTGTGCATGGGGAATTGATCCTATAATTAGGGGTCCATTTTAGTAGGGTTTGTGATACCATCAGAGTATAATTCCCTACTCATCCGTTTGATCAAGATTATGATTATGTTATCCCCCAAAAGTTCATGGTGTGATCTCCTATCTCAGTATTAATATTTTTTATATCTAGTGAGTTTTGTTAGTATGGGGACCAATATGATAAGAATGATGACCGTATTCAGGTCTTGCCTTTTATTTTCAATGAAGTTTAAGAAGAAAAGAAATCACCTCACAATATATTTGGTGAAAATAAATCTGATCATTATATTCAATATTATTATACTCGTAATGGTTAAAAAACACTATCATATTGGGCTGATTTTTTTACTTTAGGGATCACTAGATTCACCTTGGGTATGATCAAGGAAATTCTAATCGTAATGATGTTCATATCATAATGAGGTTTTGATCATAATCGAATTCAATATGGATTTCATATAAATTTCATGATGATTTACTAATCTTGGGTTTATCAGAAAGCATTAGTATTTTTTAAAACTTGTGATTCAATATTGATACAAGAAATGGGGGAATGGTGATGGAAATTTTATTCGGTATGGTCAAAAGAATTATGTTGATTGGGAAGTCACCACACTTTCTATTGTAAGTTATAGGATGATTAAGATGATCTTCAATGTAATCAAATTCATGAAGAAATTCATGATACAAGATGAATTTTATGAAATAAAAATGTTTATCAAGATGATATTTTCCAAACTCAAGATCATCGTAAAAAGTTTGACCGATGTATATTTGTTTAAAGGATGAGAAGGATGGTTGTAATGAAGAAAATAAAGAAGTTCATGAAGTTAAAGCTACTAACACCGGTCCATCATATTCAGTATGTCATTGTATTCATGAGAGGAAAATTGTTTTTTATAGACACTTCATTGGTATCAAATTCATAATATAAATAATCTGCTGATACTAGTCCATCAAACTTAGTATGCCATCATAATCATAAGAGGAAGAATTTTTGGGACCGATGAATCAAAATAAAAAAGAAAAGTATGTAGTGACCAATAAAATCAAAAATTTCATAGATTAATCAACATTGTATTCAACCATTTAAAATATATTTAATTGCATTTTTTTCATTCAGGTGGTTCAAGAGAAAAAGAGAGGAATAATCTATTATTTTACATTTTGTTGCATCATAATCTGTGAGATCGTAATGATAATCAGAATAGTGAATCAAAATCTAAATAATGTTTGTGAAGGAATTACTAACCAATATAATGTTTTCAAATGATTCTATAAGGATTCAAAAGATTCAATAAGAGTTGAGAAACTTTGGCGAAGTCAAGATGTACTTGAAATTAAAAATAAATTTATGATTAAGGTAATTAGGTTTAGTGCAAAAATTATAGGAATCCCACTTAAACCATGTTTGGGGTGAGTTTAAAAGGGAATGTACCTCATGATTTTTGAAATAAGTATTGTTCATGAAGGGAAGAGAGTAGGTGGATCACTAACGAAATTATAGAGAGAAGAAGTGGTTTCCAGATTATCTCTCTTGAAGAATTCTTGATAGACAGAAGCGAAAAAATATGGTACAGATTGCAACATATACACCTAATCATCATATTCATGTTGATTTTCATATTCAGATTATCATCATATTGAGCTGAATTATCAGACTAAGAAAATTGTATTGGAATTTATAGACTAAAAAAGTTGTTGTTCATAATTCTATCAATCATACTATGATAGAGAAATATTTTCCATATTGAGAAATCAGAATGAGAAACTAAACTGAATTTTATAACAAATTATGGGACGTTATTACCATCTTTTGGGTCAAGAAGTGAATAATTTTATTGAAATATAAATTTTTTGAAAGTTGATAATGAAGAATCATACCATGTTTTGTTACAAAACGTTGTATTATATCATTTATGCTTGAAGGAGAACATGAACAATTGAATTGTTGACATAGTGATACATGAGTGAAATGTCATATCCTACTTGTTTTATTCTATACAGATGGATTGTTTTCTAGTTGATTGTGTGGTTTTGGATCATTTCCAAAACATACCAAGGTTGTAGATATTCTTTTTGAATAGTGAACCTTGTAAATATTGTTTTCCTATGGATGTGTGTTTGAATTGTTTCATGCATGTAAAGTAATCTTTAATAGGAGGCAAAGGTTATTTCCTAAGTAAGGAAACACAAAAGAAAAACTTATCACTCATTCACACCCACCTCCTTAGAATAATATAATTATCCTGACTATACTCTCTCAACATGTATTAGAGGAGATCGTTCCCTTCATTTATTCTTTGCTGATGTTTTGAAGAAAAGAATATGGATAATTTGATCTGTCTAAATAGTAAAGATATCTTAGTTATCGATAACAAGAACTATTATATCTAGAAATGTTGAATTATTACTTATCACATGTATATTGGATATCATATTCTTGAAGCTGTAATAGATGGGTTTCCTTCTATTGAAGATAAAGTTCCTTTTACAAGTTTTGATAAGAAAAATATTGAAAATGAAAGAAGGGATAAAAGTTATATACTAGAATCACTTTCTTAAATATAATTTCTACTGGTGAAATATGCTTCCACATATCAAGGTATGTACGATAAGTTGAAAAACACATACAATGGAAATATAAAAGTCAATAAGTAAAATTTAAAATCTAGAAGATGATGTGTGAGGATTTGAAAATGGATGAGTATGAATTTTTTGGGGACACTTTACCATGGTAAATGAAAATTTTAAAACTATTAGATGTCTTTGTGGATATTTAAAATATTTTAAAAATGTTGCAGAGATATTAATAATTCTTCATGATAATATTATTCTAAAATTTCTTTCACTAGAAGAAATATATCCTAAAACATTATATCTGGATAATTTATATAACACTCTTATCACCTATAAAATTACAAGAGAGAAAGTAATAAAAATAAAAAAAAGATGATTGTGAAATTTCTTTCAAGGATTCAAATAAATAAAATTCAAATAAGATTGTTATTTAATAAGAATTTGGTGATTATGATTCCAAAAATGGGGTGTGTAAAAATCTTGATGATATTTTATCCTTATTTTATAAATATTTGAAAGAGGTACATGAAAATATGAAGGTAATCTTCTGTTGAAATTCTTTTAATGAGGATATATTTGGAACATGCACTTAATTTCCCTCGAAAAATGAAATAAGAGGATAGTGATGAAGAACAAATAATTCCAAGATGATAATGGAAGAAATAGGGTGATAAAGATAAATCTTTTTCTATTGGGAAGGATAAACATATCTTCAAATCTAAAAGAAGAAGTTTCTTTTCTAAATATGAATAAGAAGAAAATAGTGATTTTGAATCCAAAAAATATACTGAGTATGTTTGTGAGAATAATTTTATTAAAACAGTGAATATTGTAGATTTCCAAAGTAGTAGTTTTGTAGAAGAATAAACATGATTAAAATTTCATTTGAAAGAAGAATTGAAAGAATGTCTAAGAAATATTGGAAGGAAATAGAAAGAAATCAGGAAGTTAAAAAATCAATGTTCCTAAAAAACAATCAAGAATGTATTTATAATGATAAATCTAATCTATTAAAAGAAATTAATGATTTTAATAAACATATTTAAGAAGAAAATAATCATAATGAACATCTGGAAGTTAATATGATGGAAAAAGAAGAATATTTGGAACTTTTCCAACAAAAAATTTCTAAAGACGAGTAGGAAAGTATAAGTTTCAAAAACTCAATCTATTAATTTTTTGAAGGTTTTCAAGGAGAAACCTGAGAATGATCAAAAAAATTACCTTCAATGGTTTATAATAAATATGGAATTGTTTCTAAAAATAAGAAATATGAAAATTAATGAATGTGGCCAAGATTAACAAAGTTGAAAATTCACATGTTTTTAAAATTAATGAGTTTGCAAATTTATTTAAACATTATGAATATGAAAAAGTTTCTAATACATCTAATTCTGAAAAAGATGAAAAGAAAATAGATCTGAAAAAGGGAATTCAAATTGATAACAGAAAGTCTGGTGGTTCAGATAAGAAATACTACATGGTTTCTGAAAAACATGTTCACAACTCCATCCAGTTTGGAAATTTAATTGACAAATACTCTTTCAATGGCTATTTCTAGTATTTTTATGGATTTTGAAAAACTAAAAGTATGTGTTGTTTCAACCAACATCATTACTTTTATTCCACAATTAACAATAGGCAATGTTTGAGGGGGATTCAATCACTTCCAAGGAAGAATCTTGAGCAGGATGTTATAAAGAAACCCGAGAATGTTGGAGTAAAAGTTGAAAGTAGGTTCCAACCCCTAGAAACTATTTATGATAGGTGTGAATAACCTAGAAATATTAAAAAATGTTGTCTTTTTTTGTTATCAGCATAAAAATATTTTATTAACAATTCTCATGAGCTATAGATGATGAATGAAAAATCAATTATTGTAGAAACTACTATGAAATATAAGAAAGTAGAATGAAATTGTATCAATGACAGTGGGTGTCCATCTCTTATGACATGATAGTTTATGTTATCAATGAATGTGAAAGACATTATATAAGGAACAATGTCATTTGGTAATGATGAATCTCTAAGAATAAAAGGTGTTGGATCTGCCATCATTGGGACAAAAAATTTAAAATACATGAAATATTTATATGATTATGGGCCGAACCACAACATGCTATGTGTTTCAAAACATTATGATGATGGTAAAAACATTATTTGAAAAAAAATATGGGATTGTTGTGAAAATTGAAGAATATGGAAAGATAGTTACAGGAGGCCAACGTAAAAATGGAGACTTGTTTCAAGTTGGTGAAATACATAAATATTGTAATTTGAGTATGGTAGAAAAGAATAAGTTGTAGAATAAAAGGATCGGACACATATGTCAAAGAAACATGAACATGTTATCAAAGTGATATAGTGTCCGAGATATTTTTGATTTACCAAGAAGAGTAGATTGGTGCTACACAATGTTTTTGAAAGGAAAAATTAAAAACATAGTTCAAAAAAAAGTTATGATTTGTTCAAAAAAACCCTTGTAAGTTAGTCATTCTGATATTTGTGGTCCAATGAGAATAAAAAAAAATAAAGATAAGTAATTCATCACTTTCATTGATTATTTTAATTGCATTACTTTTGTTATGTATATGAAACATAAGTCAAATGCTCTAATAATGTTTAAAATTTTTAGGGGGAAAGAAGAGAAAGAATTTCAGTATCCAGTGAAGAAGTTAAGAACTTATAATGATGGTGAGTATATGACTGAATAGTTTTATTATTTTCTTGAGAATCATAGAATTCCGCATGATTATAGTTCCCCAATCATTCCTCAACAACATGGGGCTGCTGAAAGGAATAATATAAGTTAGGTGTAAATGGGGACAACTATGTTACTTGAACATGGTCTTACACATTGCAATTGGAATAAATCTATGATCACTGTTGTATATATTTAAAACCTATGTTTCCATTGAAAAAAATTACATATGACTCTATATGAAATGTTTTATGATAAAACTACAAGTATGAATAACTTAATAGTTTTTGAGAGACTATGCATTATAAAAATGAATAGTGGAATCCTTGGAATGTTTGAGAAGAAAAGAGATGGAATTTTTCATGGATATACATTGAAAGGAAGAGGTTACAAATATTTCAACAAACAAATGAGAAAACTTTTTTATTCTTGTGATGGGAAAGTTATTGAAAAGAATGAGGAAGTAAGTGGAAGTTCAAAATGTTATTGGTGATAAACATCAGAAAGTTCAAACAAGAAAACATAAAACACTATTACACATGCTTCTTTGTATTCAAAAGATGAGCTGAATAATGTGAATACTTTTGATCATCTGGAATGGTTTCAAGCCAGGAATTAAGAGTTGTATGAAATAGAAAACAATGATACATGGGAATTCATACCAAAACCATAAAAAAATATTATTGGTGAAAGTTAGGTTTTCCATAAAAAGATGAATGAAGAAGGTGAAGTGATATGAAACAAAGAATTATTAGTGTATAAAGGAACCTTGAGAAATGAAGGTGTTTCTTTTTATAAAACTTTTAATCTTGGGTAAAAGTTAGCAACAATTTTAATTCATCTTTATATTTATGCACAATGAATTTATAAAATCATTCAAATGGATGTAAAGTATGTATTTTTGAATGGGGATCTTAATGAAAAAGTTTAAATTGAACAACCTAGTGGATTTTTATTTGAAAATATGAAAGTTATGTGTATAGATTTAAAAAATCCTTATTTGGGAAGAAAAAATATCTAAGTGAATAGTATTCCAAATTATATAGTTTCTTAATAATGATGTACTTCAAGAATGAAAGAGTTGATAGAAATATTTACATCATAAAAAAGTTATGAGTTTTCCCTCATCAAAATTGTTTATATTGATGAAATTATATTTGTTGGGAATGATGAATGAATTGTGAATGATTTGTTGTAGAAATGATTTTTTTGAAATTTCCATGTAGGGGTAAATGATGTACTTTCTTGGCTTACAAATTTTATAAAATAAGAGAAACATTTTTCTTTATCAATAAAGATATTCTAGGATATTTATAAAAATATTTGTATAGAAAACTCAAAACCTGTTTCCATATAGATTTCAGTGGGAAAAATTGTCTAAAGTTGGATAAGGCAGGGAAGTTGAATATAAATATTTTCAAAAGATTATCAGAAGTTGGTTATATTTTACTGCCCCATGATCGATTTTTTTTTTATGTTTTTACCTTAATGGGGAATATTTCAGAGTACTCATAAAGAATCAAATTTACTTACTAGAAAAAGAGTTCTCAGATATATAAGTGGTATAAAAAATTTCATAATAAAGTATGATATCTCAGAAATTATTGAAATTTCTAGTTATTCATTTGATCATTGGGTAAGAAATGTTGATGATAGAAGATCCATATTTGGTGGAGTTTTATTTCTATGGAAAAGATGTGTTAGTTTTTATAAAAGGAAACATAATTTTGTTATTCTCAGTACGAATAATGTTGAGTATGTGGATTCTACTAAATATGGTACCAAAATTATGTGGATGAAGACTCAGTTAGAATATTTACTTGGTGAAGTGAAGTTACCATTTATCTTGGATTGTGATAATCAATGTAAAATCAACCCCACCAAGAATCTGAAATAACATTATTTTTCAAAACATAATGATTTAAAATATCATTCAATCAAATATAATGTGGAAAATAATGAATTGAAGTTGGAATATGGGCCAACATCGGAACAAGTTGTTGACATTTTCACAAAAACTTTACTGAAGGAACCTTTTCTAAATTGAGGGTGAACATGGGCGTCCAACCTCTTTCTCATCAAGGTTGAGGTATGTGTTTTTCCCCTCTCTCGTCTTAACATTGGATAGTGTAGTCAAGATGTGTAATTTTTTTATAAATCTAACCTTTTGAAGCATATAAATAAAGGAGTTGTGGGTAAGCTGTGAATCCATCATTTCATGTGTGTGAACTATTATAACTATTTTTTGGAGTAGTTTTTACGAAAAAATTGTATTCTGGGAAGGTTGAAAAGCTGATAAAAAGTTTTTTGGAAGTAATAAGATGTTTTGATAATCACTACTTTGGGATATCATGGTTTTGTAATAAATAATCCTTGTTCCCACAATTAGTTCGATCATGTGGGATTTGAATTTTTGATAAGTAATCCATTTCTTAAGGTTACAATGTTCTTTGATTTATAAAACATGGTTTACAAAAAAATAGAAATGGGGATATTGTGATGACCAAGATGATAAGAATAATGATTTTATTCATGTTTTGTCTTTAGTTGTCAAGTAATTTTAAGAAGAAAATAAATAACCTCAAATTTTATTTGATGAAAATTGGGCTGAATATGGGATTCAATATACTCTAACTCACATTGGTTAATAAATTATACCGTATAGGGAAGACTGTTTGCTGGAAAGGATCATCGGATACACCTTGGATTCGATTGTGGAAATTCTGATCATAATGATTTTCATATCATAAGGAGGTTTTGATTATGATAGAATTCATCGTGGATCTAATATAAATGTGATGATGATTTGATAATCTTGGAGTTCCATAAATCCTAATTATTCTATAAAACTTTTGATGAAATCTTGATACAAGAAAGGGGGAAAGGTTCTCAAAGTAACATTCAGTTTGATCAAAAGAAAGAAGTTGATTGGGAATTCACAATACTTTCCATTATATGTAATAAAATATTGAATCTTATCATTAACTTAATCAAAGACGTGAATTGATACATGATAAAAAAATAATTTTGTGAAAGAAGAAAATTGGTGAAGTAGACATTTTTTGATCTCAAGATCATCGTAATAAGATTGACGAATGAAAATTTGTTTAAATGATGGTAAAGATGATCATAATGTAGAAAATAAAGAATTTTTTGGATCTAAAGATGCTAACACTAGTCCATCATATTACTTTTTTCATCATATTCATTTGTGGTAGAATTTTTTGTGCTGTAAAAGTTATTGGAATCATATTCAATAACGAAAGAAATTACTGATACCGGTCATTCGGACTTGGTATTCCATCGTAATCATCAGATGAATAATTGTTTAGGAACTATTAATTATAAGAAAAAGAAAATTATGTAGTTGCCAATATGAAGAATGATTTTAGATTATAATAAAAAAGTAACAAATAATTTAAAATGGGTGTAATTGCAATTTATTTTTTTTAATTGGGTCAAGTGAAAAGGAGAAGAAGAATATATTGTTTTACATTTTCATTCATCATAATGAGGCAGATCATAATAAAACTAAGAATGTAGAATCATAATTGGACTTATGTTTGGGAAGAAAGTCAGAAGAGAGTTGATGTTTTTATAATATTAGAGAAGTATCGAAATGAGAGGATAAGAGTTCAAAAACACTGACAAATTTAAGATACACACGAAACTCAAAAGAAATTTATGATTCAAGTAATTTGGTTTAGTGGGGAAGGATTCAGGAATCCCGCTCTAACTATTCTTGTGGTGTGTAAAAAAGGAAAAGTGCCTTTTATATTCTAATAGAAGTATTGTTCGTGATAGGAAGAGAGAAAGAGGAGATCTAAAGAAATTATAGAGGGATGAAGCAGTTTCTAGATTATCTTTCTTGAATAATCCATGTCGGGAAAAAGGGGATGGAGAAGAGGCAAGATTGAAACGTATTTAGTTGATCAGCATATTCAAGCTAATTATCTTATTTTGATTGTAATCATATTGATCTTAATTATCGGACTGAGAAAATCATATAAAGATTTCCGTATTGAAAAAGAATCTATTCAGAATTGTCTCTATAGTATTTTGATAGTGGTATATTTTACATGTTGAGCAATTAGACAGGGATAGTCGGAGTGGGTAATCAGATTGAGTTTCATAACAAAGTCGAGTAATTTCTTACCAACTTCTGGTAAATAAAGTGAATAATTGTTTTGAAATTTCACATTTATGAAAATCGATAAAGAAACATTGTAACAAATTTTGTTATAAAACTTTGTATTATATCACTTCTACTAGAAAGAGTACACTCAATATTTAATTATTTACATAGTTCTACATGAGCGAAATGACATATCCTACTCATTATATTCCAGAAAAAAGGATTGTTATATAGTAGATTGTGTGGTATTGGATCATTTCCGAAGCATACCAAGGATGTATCTATTCTTGTGGAATAGTGAACATTGTAAATACTTTTGTTGTTATAGATGTTTGCTTGAATTTTTATCAGTAGGGAGGCTAATCATAAACAGGAGGTGATGGTTGTGTCATAAACAATGAAACATAAAAGAAAAATTGACCACTAATTCACCCCTCCCACTCTCAGTGATATAATTATCCTTATTGTGAACATTCAATTAGGTGGGTCCCAATGGTCACAACCTCTTAGAGGAGTGTCTCTGATGATAGCATGGATCATGGAGTGGATTTTCATGGGGTGATCATTTTCTTCAAGAAGAATCTTATTGTTGTCTGTTTGGTTGTGATCACCTATAGCCGCGGTGTCCTTCCTAAGTATGTATATATATTTTTTGAATTTATTTCTTTATACTTATTAGGAGTTGAATATTCTTGATGCATCATGTTTAGTATTTTTACGGTGTCCTACCGGGTATTGTTATACTCACCCTAGAATGGGCTCTGCCCGCACGTGTCATGTATCATGCTGACAACGGCCCTTTGGGAAATGTCCTAGGAGTATAGGGAGTTGGTGGAGAATATATTGATCTAGATAGACCGAGGCTTTTTCTAGGTGGTATCATTTGATAGTAGTCCTCTCCCTTTGATAATGTTAGACTCTCTTCACTTTTTGGTTTTTCTTTTATTTGAATCCTTTATTACTTTCAATGCATTAATATCGTACTCTGATTGTGGTATCATATACATATACATCCACTGGTTTTAGATTTTTTAAATTTCATCATTGTATAGGCTTGGATATTTTTGTTTTTTGTATAGGTACATTAGGATAATTCCTCACTTGTGTGAGATATTCCTACTCGATGTCAGTTTCCATCCCCGACGGTATTGGAGGTGGGATTTTGGTAGTCACAGTTTGGGACCCGTTGGATCGGTTCATGACAAAAACGCATCACATATTCATAAGAACTAATTCTCACTGGTCATCCACACATGGGACTACCCCTCAGGAATCCATAATCTCTTAATGATCTTAATTGGTCCTCTGTATATAGGTTATTAATGAAACATTAAATAACCCAACCAATATTCTTTTTGGAACCAATACCATCATGGGGTTCATCATTAAGGAATTTAATGTTGGAACTGACCTTCTAGGGGTCTTAATGAATCCTTATATAGAGTAATTCTATATATTTCTCCATAAAAAAATCACATCATAAGATCCACAATACCAATCACCAATGGAATTACAATATATTCTAATTAAGATAGTATTCACCCATAAGTCATATGGTAAAACACCATATAAGTTTTTACTGATAGTTTAAATAACTAAACCCTGTCATCAGTGATATAAATAACAAAAAGAACATGTATTTCATGTGAATACAATTTTTCAACTGTGATGTATGTATGTTGGACTCTTTCCATCGATACAAGAGCTAGAAAGTCATAAATTATAAGCCCAAAATATCCACCTGCATCACATAAAGAAAAAATCATACAATCATAACACCAAAATACAAAATAGATACCTTGTACACCTGGTAACCTAAAATTACTATCAGTAAAATTATTCTCATTGCACCAGTTTAGTATCCATCAAAGGCTCTAACACAGTCCTATGTCAAGAGTATACCAAATCCCCAAAAAAAGACAAAATAAAACGTTAATAAACTCTATGATATTAGTAATATAATATTTGATACCAATTTTTGACATCCTCCCCTAGGTTTCGGCCACTGAGAAGTACATGGAATTGAGGAGTGGACACTCAGATCTCATGTGTTCCCAAGTATACATGATAGGATACTTACTAGAAATTGGGGTCTATGGTAGAACTATGGGTAGACTATAGACCCATACTAGAGTGCATAATATAATAAAAATAACTTAAAAATGAACAATAGTTAAATAATCAGAGTACACATAATCAATAACATGAATAAATAATTAATGAATGTGGAAGAATATAGTCATACTAACCCATGGGTTTCTCACCAGGCCTACTATATGTGAAAAATGAAATTAAGAATAAACTAACTGTATAAGAGGCTCAAAAACATCCTCATACCTAACCTCATCCCAATCTTGTGTAATGTCTAAGCCATCCCTTAGGATCATGTAACATCAGGCCCCTTCCAAACCTAAACCTACAAACTATGAATTCTACTCTAGTACAAAATTTCCATGGACACCCAATTAGGGTGTGAATATAATATATTAGGGCTCCAGTAATGATAAATTGTATATAAACATTAAATGAGGAGTTTGTTCATGTGAAATTATTATGTAGAAAATACATATAGTTTGAAAGTGTAAATAAAAAATAATTATTGATCCATAGGTTCTCACATGAAACTATAATCAACCCAAACCTACATTAACTAGTGTTAATGTTTCTCTTAGTACGTCACGCAACCATTCCAACCAATATCAAGACCATGACCGATTCCTAGGAATTAGTACTAGATAATCATATCTCGCAACTAAGATTAGAATAAAATGAGTGTGTTTAAGGAATATCAAGCTATATAAGCCATCTAAATAAAAAGAACATATCTAAGGAATCCTAAACTGCGTCTCATCTGAGTCTAAGGACTGTGTCTCAGGCATTCCAAACCACAACACATTTGAATTAAAGGAGCATATCCTAAGAATTCCAAATTCTGTCAAATCCAATTCCCCTGAGTGTATTATTGGCATTCTGAACCCTACCTATAGGCCTCATCGGAGGGTAATGTCCCATACCCCAATTCCATGGAATACATCTAAGGAAATCCAATCTCATACAAAAACTCATAGGATTTATCTATAATGAAATAAAGTCACATAATAGCACATATATATCCAAAGAGCATATCAAAAACATCAAAAACCATGTAATGAATGTGTTGAGGGAATTTTGATCCAACCATACATATCCAAGAAGTTTATCCAAGGAATACCAAACCGATATCATAATGAGTCCTCAAAGCATGCTATAGGAAATCCAAAATCAATATATCATTGGGGGTAGTGCATCCCACCCAAATAATATCATGTGTCATTATCAATTCATGTTCTAAGGTGACACCCATAATCATCTCTACCAATTTCTCATACAAACCCTTTCTAGGTTTAATAAATCACTGGGGAACCCATAGGGTTCCCCCTAGTTCACGTCATAATATGGACACCACTTCAATGGTCCTCTATCTCAATCATTTCACCTGGCCTCCTTAGCCTCATAGGTCATGTAAGTAATATTGTCTTAGTATCGTATAAAGGAGATATCCCCAGGCCCATTCCCTTACCAATCCATCCTAGGTATGAACTTATATCAAACCCATCCACCATTATCCATGGGGTCTACCCATCCAAATAATAACATCCCAATAGGGGGGTCACTCGCCCCATGATCATCACAACTAGCTAGAAAGATCTAATTGATTCCAAGGATCTATATAGCCACTTAGCCTTTTATCTCAATTCATTACTCACCCCTACCTAGAGGTCACTATGGTAACCTTACAATAGGTATTATACTATTAATAAGTTTAACTTTATTACACCCTTCAAGTAACTACTGTTACTAGGAATTCATTAATCACAAGGACTTAGCCTTCATCGTGTGAGGTTATTAAGCCAATGAAAAAGGTTCCTTCACGGATTTTTTTCACTTTATCCAATTCATCCAAAAATCTAATTTAAAATAATTTTTTTTTAAATTAAATAGTTCACTCACCCTCAGTGGTGAGACCACACATCAAATTTCAAAGGTAATAAATCATAAGAAAATACCATAGGGGTATGTAAACGGGAGAACCTACCTAAATTTAATCCCATTACTTTTTAAAATCACAGTCAGTCATCCTCACTAAAACCTATCCAAGATCACATCAACATACTGAGCCCATTCTATAAGTAAAAACAACCAATAATTAATTATAATTAATTTATAATTAATTTTCTATTTCATTTTAACAATTGTAAATTAATTTAAAATATAATTCAATGAGACATAACACCTAAAATATCACCTGATTGCCCCATATCACCAAAATCATTACCAATTGAACATAAAGGGTTCACAACATACTCCCAAAACCATATCACTCATAATACCTATCAATAAGTATTTATTCAACATTAAATGTGTTCAATTTAATCTAAAACTCCTAGGAAAATATAAATATTGATTCCCTTTAACTACAACGATATTAAATATTGTGAAAATATCATCTTGAGGCATACTCTATCTAGTATACATGAAATATGCCATAAAATCTGGCCAATTCCGCCATTCTCTAGTTGAATTTGAATCAAAACCCTAAATATGTCACCGAAATTAGAGAGAAATAAAAAGAAATCAATAGTTTAGGAAAAGGAGGAGGAATCTCGCCATAATCATTGAAGAACACACCCAAAATCACTCTTAAAATATGGGATTTTAAGGATTAATGGTGGGTTCAGATTAATGGGGTGTAAAGGTGAGTCAAAAGAAGAAAAGGGGGATACCCCTTTAAAACATGAGAGGAAAATTTTTCTATTTTTTATTTTTTGATGAGTCACACTACTTGGACACATGGTTGGATAAACCATGTACAAATCATGCATCATTCACTATCCAAAGACATCACTATCACAAAGTTAATCTACATGGATTTTCTAATCATGTACTAACTCTATAAAAACCTCTAAAACTCATCTAAAACATTTCTCATGGTTTTTATATGACCACGGACAAACAAAATGTTAAACCTCAAAGAAAAATATGAGCTTTTATGTTTTCCTTATAATCCCAAACAGTTAACCCAAAATAATGTGCTATCTTTTCCAATCAATCATGAGATTTATATAATGTACTAAAATTATTCATAAATAATGGTAACCATATGTTTTGGCTAAAATTATGTTACCCAAACTATCTTTTTGGAAAAAATTATTCTAAATTTTCTTAAATTTAACATGAATCTCTTAACACTCACCGGAGCACATAAAGAGACATCAAGCCTCAAAAAACATCCATAAACATCATTTTGTGATGCTCCATTTCTAATACTATTTATCCAAATATTTGTAAACAAAATGAACTATCTGCCAAATCAAAAAATTGAATTCCCTCAGAAATTTATGACACAAAATGCATGGGGTTTTGTGGTTGGGAATTTTTGGAATGTTCAATTCTAAAATTTATAATATATTTATCATTGTAATGATGATATTTATATTGTCTTTCCACTATGATAATGTATTTACATTAAATCGGTCTATTTTTACCATTTTTTGGTCCATCACTATAAGGGACTCAAAATCCATCTTCTAGGTTTTTCTTTCAATCAATCTCGTTCATTATTGTAAAATAGTAGGTATAGAAGATAAAAAAATCTTCTAAAAATTAATAAGTGAACAATTTTCATTCTCAAAAATGGTTTCATCGGCCCCACCTATTTTTGTAGGGTTCCTAGTAAAAATTTGTCTGAAGAATTTTACCATTTTTGGAATGGAGAACACCAATTTTTCATAGTTCTGCTATAATGATGTTTCAAAAATATTTATAGATATTTTTTGAATGATAAGATTAACCAAAAAATCCAGACATCCCACTTATTTTTATATCAAAACTAATGTGATTCACACTGATTAAATCACACCATTTTTATCAGAATACATTTGTATTCGATCAAAAAAAATTGAAGGGAGGCACCTGTTCGGATTTTATATTTGGAAATCCAATCGACATGAATAAAATTTTGTTTTGTTTTATATAAATATTTGTGCTACTTTCAGTTAATAATTGTTTCACTTTAAAGAATGTTAAATGATATAATTCATATATGTTAAATTGGGTCCACTTAAATCCATTAAAATTCAAATTTATAGTATCAATTTTTTAAAAAATACATATTGTTGACATGAAACATTCACCTAGAGAACTTGAGAAATTTATTCACTCAAGTGGGATAACCACATGCGCATATTTTACACAAAGAAAAAATAAGTAAGGAAAACATGAAAAATTAGGTTTTAAATCCCTCAATACCTGAATTTTACTTCCTCTTTTAATCATATTACTCAAAATATAGGTAAATATATTTATATTGGGGTAGAACAATAAATTTTTTTTATTTTTTGTTTCTGTGGATTGAGTTAAGCTTCTAAAAACTACATTCATTTTATAAAATAAAAACATGATAATTATAAAAATTATAATAAAATGAAATATAGATAGAGATAAGAAAGACTAGTCAAACATCACCTGTAATCGATCATGTGTTTTTACTACTTTCCGCTAGTCCAAAATCACATGTAATCGATGTGCACTATATAAACCCATTTTTAAAACATGATGGGTGTTTGTTCCTAGACCACCTGATCACTAAACCCCAACTCATAGTTATGTAAGTTTCATCGAATCAAAATTTGGATCTTGTGCCCAATTAAAAAACAAAACACACCCTCTTTCATGCTAGCCTCACACAACCAAATAATTTGGGAGACTCTCATCTAAAAAAGGACACCTAGCATGTAACCTTATGTCTAGGATCACCACCCAAAATTATGGTGATTCCCGTACCACAAATCAACTCTATCCCACTAGTATAACCCTAGGAACTATAAAAAATGGTCACTTCACTTTTTCCAGGATTATTTTATGACCTCCCTTTGTTCGGGTGTCATTCATAAACCATATCAATTCTTACATGACTATGGAATGTTGATCTCATTCACATGATTAGAAACATCATGATGCTACTGTAAGTCAAATAAGTCTACCACACACTCAATATATTTTAATATGCACCCATTACAATCAGGTCAGGAACCTAAATGGTAAGGCTGTGTCACGACCCATCCTCAGGACCCATGTCGTGACTACCCCAAGCCTGCCTTCCATAGGCCAAGGGCTGGCGTCTAGCACCAAAGGCATAAATCCCTAAGCTGGGAAAAAATTTTCTTTATAAAAATAAATCACACACAATCAGAGTACACAACTGGAAGCAAAAAACTATGTAAAAATGAATACAAAGGTAGTGCTGAAAGTAAATGGGCCAGTATACAAACCCAATTGAACAACAAGAACAAATACAAGTAAAAAGGGAAAACAGCTGCTGGATCATCCACCGGGGAATCCTACCTAAAGGGTAGGTATAGAACTCAAACAACTCATCCCTGAGGTACGTCCCATCTAGTCCAGCTCTGTGTAGCCACCCGTCTATCACCCTCAGCCTCAATCACTGCTGTCTTTCGTCTGCACAGAACACAGCAAGGTGCGGGCGAATCCCATGTTGGGGTGAGTATAACAATACTTAATAAGGGACCACGAGACCCCCAAAGGTCTCCCAGAATCCACTAAGGATAAACCATAGAAGAAAGATACAAACACGAAGTATTAAACAAGCTTACATAATTATATTCCCATACATATACCTAAGTTACCAATCACAGTTCAACTCTAACTCTCGAGCCCAAGCACATCCTAGTCAACAAAGGAACCAAAGTCAAACACCACGATGATAATGGTTGAAAGACAATACTCATCTCACATAGGTATACATCTTTCATAGAGTGATAGTGATGTTCATATGTAGTCACTAATTCATCTAAGCTGTCGGACCCACACATGATACATGACCAACTAAGCTGTCAGACCCACACAGGATACAAGACTAACTATTCTGTCAGACCCAAAAAAGATATAGGAACAGAAGTCAGAACTGTTAGACCCATGGTAGATCCAGATACAATAGTCATATTTTTTGAACCCATCTAGGATTCCGATACAGTATTCATCGCTATCGAACCCAAGGAGGATTCTGGTACAGTTGTGTCGCAGCCAGCCCTAGGGTTCCCGCACATAGCACGCTCTATTTCGGGAGGGTCCTCTCCTCAAGCCAAGTGTTGATAAATCAACTGCCATGAAGTCCTAAGTTGATGTATCTCGTAGTTCCAACTCATCATAAGTAACCCAATGTGTTAGACGACATGTCAATCGGGCGCCCGGTCTGAGAGTTATTGGTTTTTCCGTTCTAGGGACCTGGTTGGATTTACGCTCAACTCAAACCCAGGAATTTCCAAATTTGTCAAAAACTCACTTAGAGTATCCCAAAAGGACTACCTCATCACCAGTTTCCCAGTGCTGCAGATGAAGCATCAATCAGACATGCGGTCTAGGAGATATTCGCATTTAAGCGAAGACGGGCCCGACTCTTCAAGCCCAGTGGGCTGGCGGGTTGGCCCGACCAGGCTCGGTGGGTCTGACCCAGATGGGGGTCAGCCCGGCCTGGTGGGGAATGGCCCACCCACAGACCGGGCCCCAGCTGCAGGCTGGTCCGGTTCGCCCGGCGGTGCCAAGCGGCACCCCCTCCTCCTCTGCCCGACCGTCCGTAGCCGACCGGTTCGGCCCGTCACACGCGTCCCGCGCTGTGGGCCATGGTTCTCCTCACACGACACCTGCGGGCGCCACTGTTCTCTAGTCCATCTAGCATGTGGTCGCCCGATTCGCCCAGCAGAGCGGCCCGTGGATGCGGTCCGCGTCCTCCTCCACGCGGTGCCTGCGGGTGCCACGGTTCTCCTGTGGGCCAGCCGGTCGTCCACCCGGTCGTCCCGTGGTCTGGATCCACGGTGGCCGGCTCGGCCTACCGCCTCTGCACCTCTACCTCGGCGTGATGGAACCACGCTTCTTCATCTGCCATGGTTATTCTCCAGCACGGTGCGACGACACCGCGCCCTTTCGGCTCCGCCTCCGACATCAACCTAAAAAGATTCAACGGAGGGACGTCAGGCCATGTTTGTTTGGCCCTTTCCCTCCGCGTTATGTGATAAAAATTTGTCCACTTTCAATTCAAAAATAATGTCGAAGTATGTGGGTATAATTCATATTAAAAATAATCCAATTTCCCCTACCTCGTATTTGTCATTGAACGTTGACGAGTCGCGGAAGAGGAGGCATCAACTCATTGACGCCGGGGAGCGTCCGAGGAATAAGTGTCATTCCGTTGATGTCGGGAGGAGATGAAGTCATCGTTGGTGACGTTCTTCGCAGGCGGTGTCTTCCCTTTCTTGCTCCGGTTGGAGAGGGAGAAGAAGGCGTCGTCGTTCTTCGGTGGAGACGGACGTTCTTCGTGTTCTTCGTTGGGAGCATGAAGTCCTCTCAATTCTCCCAAAGCTCCATTAACAATGTTCTCCCAACAAAAGATTATGCCAACCCCCAATAATAAAATATAATACCTTATTATAATGACGGCATAAAGAATACAAAATGATTCAAAAAATTGCAATTAATTAAAGATGGCAAACCATTTAATTAATGAGGGTAGAGGCTCAAATATTAATGTTGAAAAAGGTGAAGAGTTTCACCAAATTTAATCGAGGGTTCAAGGTGATTAAAGGGGAGTTAGAGAGGTCGGGAGGGCCCCACCTAATAATCCTCCCAAGGTAGGATATGTGCAGGTGGTCCCCACCACCATAACATCCTCCCAAGGGAGGCTAGGTTGTGGTGGCCCCCACCACTAACCTCCCCTTTGAGGATTCAACCACCAACATAAAATAAAGTTAAATCTTTAACATTATTCAATTTAATTAAAATCCCCAAAAACTGACTTTTTCTCATGATAAAACGAAACTGCAGTGAAGTTCTCACTAAGAAATTACTGATGCTGTGAGTTCAACGGTGCCCTCAGATTTCAATTTTGGGCACTGATTCAAAATTTATAAAACTGCGCTCGCACGTTTACTGAACGTACCCGAAAAAAAAATCAGAAAAATTATTATCTGCCACCCTTGACCCACTGTGGGCGAGTTTAGCCTCTGCCTAGGTAAAACACGCCCCAAAGAACCCAACGGTACCCTCAGATTTCCAATCTGAGTTTCCATTTAAATGTTCTGAATTTTACAATAAAATAATTGTCACTTAATTATTTTATTTGCGGCCAAAAAATAACTTTCTCTAGTGGCCCTCGCTGACCCATGTTAGTGTTTTTTTAAAGAGAAAATACCTTCACGAGTTCATCAGTGGTCTCAGATTTTTAATCCGAGTTACCGTTTGTGAGTTATAAGCATTTGTAAAATAAAATAACTTTATTTAATTATTTTATTTACGGTTATGCCATTTCCGGGTTTTCTCACAGGAGGCATGTGCCGACTAAACTTAAGTCATGCCTACGGTAAACCCTCCATCCTAAGAGCAATGGTGGACTCATATTTATGATTTGAGTAACCATTTAAGAGTTATTCCACTTTTTTTAGGAAAATAGCATACCCAAGTTAATTTATGCTTAAAAAAACTTCGACAGATCATTCTGGGCACTCCGGGCCTTGAAATCCCACGCCGTCAGAAACTACAGACTCGTAAGATTCCCAAGAATTTAATAAAAAAATTTCTACATAATTTACGGGTCTTTATAGGCCATTATAATCCATCCTCAATGCTAAGATAATTATTATGCAAGGTTCTTTTCCCATAAAAACCTATGTCATCACCAAAATTACTATTTAAACCCCTATAAGTGTATCCCCATCCCCTATGAAAATCATTACTAATCCAATAACATCTTTTAGACACACCCAACCAATATCCACAATCTCAAGGCATCCCCATACCAGACCAAAATTGATATCACCTCATATGCACTACTATGAAGCAAAACCACATGCATAAGATTCCCATTTTTAAAAACATACAAAATAATTCTAATACATCACTAAGGTTTACCTCATAATAAAACTA
This sequence comes from Viscum album, assembly GCA_963277665.1. NCBI lineage: Eukaryota > Viridiplantae > Streptophyta > Magnoliopsida > Santalales > Viscaceae > Viscum > Viscum album. The sequence goes on from OY728143.1 coordinate 1,245,449,206, forward strand.
ATAAATTCTTCTAGTAGGGTCCCAAACATACCTCAAGGGTCAATATGATTTCCCGCCCAACCCAACTGGTCAAATCAAAATGACGGTCACAACTCATGAGATAATAATCATTGTACCTCACTCAAAAACCCCATGGGTTAGGTCCTAAATGGTAATAATAGAAGTTAAAGAAGAGGTTTAATAGATCATATTGAAAAATAATGAAATAGATTAGTTATCTAAATTAATTATTAGAGTTAATTAGCATTGGAGTAAAATAAAATAAAACACAATGATTTTTAAACTGGTCCAGAACAAATTGGACCTAGTCTAGTCTTATACCTTTCTACTCTATGAGAGATAAATTTTGTACTACCTTATTTCTAAATGGGAATCATAACATGATTACATAATCCTTTTCTAAAAAGTGTAGCGATAACGAGTGACACACTGATTTTTATATGGGGAGTCAAAACCTAACAAAACACTAACCTTTGACTATGGTCACTACCTAAATAGTCCTAACATTAGATATAGGTAGTCACAAACCTCATATCCTGATTTTAGAAACTTAGGTCACAACTCATATAGAGAAAATTATTTTGTAGGTAAAAGCATAAATATAAAAATAGAGTGTACATGAAAGATAGGGAGAAGTGTTACAGACATAACCAATCAGGATGAAGCAGAACATAGAACAAAAAGAGAATAGGTACTGCTTCTTAGGAAAGGTATTAGATCATTTTGTTGAGTCAATAGTTTTATTAAACATTATCATTCAAATTGAGAGACTATCCAGTAGTTGTAAACTTGATCACATAGGATGTCAATGTTCGGTGTCGAGCTACGGTTCTCAAATGGTTTTTATACTCATAACTCATTTTTGTATTTTACATTGAAATGCATCTAAAGGTCTTTAAATAGAATCTACAAATATTGAAAAACCATCCTACAACTAGGTAAAGAAATTCATATCAATTTACTAATTCAAGAGGGAAAAAATTATCATCCATAATAATAAAAACAATAATAATTTAAATTCAAATCTTAAAACCCAATTTAGATGAATTTTATTTTCCCATTAAATAATTCATACATACACCATATTAATTCATCAAAGTAATTCCATAAATATAATAAGACTATTTGACTATTAAATTAAAATTTTAAAAACATTCTAATTTAATGTAGCACATAAATAATAAAGAATTATTTTTTTCATTTAATACTAGAAAATAAGTTTGAATAATTTGTTCATCACTTGATATAAATTTAGAAATTAATAAGACCAAGAAATCAATTCAAATTATAAAAAAATAATTATATTAAAAATAAGTTGCATGAGTTTCGCAAGGATAATGAATAAATTTAAATCATATTTTAAAAACAATTTAAAATATTAATAAACAAATTTCACAGTGTTTAGATAATAGATATTAATTTTATATATTAATTAAATATTTATGAAAATTAAAATAATCATGTTGTTGTTGATATTATCAAAAATAACAAAAAACATAGTGTGTTTAAAAATTAATATTTTATAAAAATAATCAAAGGAAATAATTTACCATCTGTGTCAAGTGACCGTGCGGTTGGTATTCTTATCATGCCCATAATGTGTGGTCAGTTGACTTGCAGTCACCATACTGACCGTGAAAAAATATATCATGTATTCACATCATAAAACGTATGGTCACTAAACTTCTTATGGAAACAACATGTGGTATACTTAACCTGATTCTAGACGAAACCATTATTCAATTTAATGGATGAAGAGGCTCATGATTCAAGAACATCATGTGGATAAGAGCTCTTATGTATGAGGAAAAGGAAAAGAGAAACTCTTATAAAATGATATGTGAAATCTAGTTCACTATAGAATTCATGGAGAATGTGAGGTGCTTCCATGGTGGATAAAGAAGGAGATATGTGATGATATTAAGGTCAAAAACCATTTTTCAGTGTGAATGGTCTTTAAAAACGCATGTTGTAAACTTTGAAAGTTAAATAGATTAGGTAGACAATTTCTTCATGTCAAAACTACAAAACATACAAGTTTTAGAAAGGATTCTTCATCGGAAAGGTGAAAAAAGCTTTACATTTGGTATATTTTTCTTATATGGTGACTAAAAAAACTCTTCATGTGGTAAGGATGTTTAACACATGTTTTAAGATGAATAAAAGAGCTTCAGTAGGTGATGCTCTGTTGAGGGTTGGTTGTAGTTCATGGGGAAGAGCTTTCATGCTGATGTCGAGTTAAAAAATAATTTATCATTTTGATATTGTTTCATTCCATTACAAAGGATAGAAACTCATGATAACTTTAAAAACCCCAAAGTTGGTATATTTGAAACTCGCAGTAGGCAACGAAATGGTTCATGGTATGTTGGAGAAATAGTTTCAAGAAAACTATACAATTTGTAATAGAAACATCACACAATTTATCACCCATCTAAAAAACATAATTAATGTTCAGTGTAGAATACATAAATGAATATAATTTCATGATATTTAAAATGGATTGAATAATCCTTCACGCCAACATGAACAACATGAAATATCATTAATAAATAGTTAAATACATAAACTATGAGCTATAGAACAATTACTAAAAAAATTCATAAATTATGTAAGTATTTGAGGTATGTAATTTTTTTTAATAATTTCATGTAGTATAATTAAACATATAAATTATTTTAAAATTATAACCCAATTAAATGGATTGAAATTTTTATTTTTATCACGAGAGATATCATAAAATAAATAAGAAAATTTATTCTAGAAAATTTATAATTCCATAATTGTTTCACAAACTTCTGTGATTTTATAGACCATTAAAAATAAAATTTAAACATCCTCATAATTTAATAAATTGTTAAAATAATTAACAATCCAATGGAATAGTTTTCATGAACATCCTATCTATATCACCAATGTTATAATATAATAACTAATGAAAACATCATAACATAATGAACTATTAAAATTTAATAAAATACAAAAATATGCAGTAAGTTCATACTAAAATTATAATATTCTAGAGACTAACTTATATTTTAATGTAGTTGAATAAAATATCAATAAACTTAATACATTTCATATGGGATATAAATTATTTAAATATGATCACTATAATTAAAGATATAATTAAATTTAAATGATACTGTAAAAAGTGTTTTTCACATAAAATAATTAGAGGTTTTGGAATAATGAAAGACCAATTTAACACATGATAACATGCTTGAGAAAAATTGTAATAAAATAACAATTATAGTCAATTTTTTTAAAAAATTGGTAATCAAACAAAAAATGCATGCAAGCATAAGCACCAACTATCTCCCCCTTTTGTGATTACAAAATCAAACAGGTAAAACAATTCAACCCATTTTTTTAAAAAATATAGCTATTTATTAAATTAAAAAAATATTCATAACTAATTATACAATTTTATAATTTAAGAATAAAAAAATATAGAATATAATATTAATTCTATAGATATTGAGATTAAAAAATAAAAAAAAAATCACCATAAGAAAATGACATATGATAAATCTATAAATAATAATCTTGAAATAATAAATAAAATTGTTAAATATCCCAATAAAAGGAATAAAAAATTTGACAGAAGAAATGATCCCCCTAAATTTATGCTTTAATTCAAAAAGTTCCACCTAGAAAAAATTATTTCATCATATAATATTTTAACCACTCCATGTAATTCAATAAAATGAATCTTTATTTAGGGAGTATCCATTATTTTATTAAACAATAAAGTAAGTGTGTAAGAGTCTTGTAAAAAATAAAATGCTATCATTTTTTAGTACTCGTACTATTTTGCGTTTATTTGGGTTTATATAAACAATTGGGACTCATATATAATTTAAACATTTATTATAATGTACACAATAAGATATATTCTTAGAGATAGAAACTGATGTAATATCGAAATATTAAGGGAACTCGAGACAACATTCATCAGAAAAATATCCATATAACTGGTATTTAAAGCATGTGATTGTGGAAACCTTCCTCGTAGAACTCTTACGAATATTTAGTCTTCTATATATTAGGAATTTTTGGATTGTAACAAAAAAATTATCTATATTTTATTTCATATTTTATACCATCTTATCATATTACCTTGTTCCCTGAACAAAGTTTTATACCATTTCTTTTAAATTCACAATACCCTTTTTAAGATTATCTTTTTAAATTTCAATAATCTCAATTTAATCACAAAATTTATCTTTTGTAGATGAATCATATTTTCTCAAAATATGATTTTTCTTTTCAATATTTGAAATATTATTTTCCATAACCTTAATTTTCTTATTTTTATTAAAAATTTAAAAAAATTAATTTTTCAAATTTTCATTTTCCAAAATATGATTTTTATTTTCTTTATAAACATTTTAATGATCCATAGTCATATTTTCATAATTTTTAGAAATATTTTTGATCTTCACTTGAAATGCATCACAAAAATCACCTAATTATTTAATAATATATTTATCATAATAATAACTAGAAGGATATTATGAGTCAAAATCTTAATTTGAAGAATTGACAACCTTTCCTAAAAAATCCATTAATTAAAAATTATCAGGTTTTACAATATCATCAAAAGGATCTATTACCTGAGAGTGTTTTCCCAATAAAAACAAAGTTACTAGTCTATTTTTAACTTCTAATTTCATTACTGGAGTCTTATTTTTCTAGTGCAGTTCTAACCATCATGGTAAGAGAATTTGATTTCATTTTTTTACTTATTATCTCTACCTCCTTTTTTCATCTTTGTACACTCATATTTTGTATGGTCATGTTTACTGAATTCAAAAATAATAATTTTGGATTTACCATTATTACATTTTTTTGATATAATTCTTGTATAAAATTATTTTCCCTTTTTTGTTTTTTGGTTTTGTGAATTTTTCTTTACGATTGTTTCAATGAATTTAGAAAATTAACTTATTTAATCATCCTTATCTCAACTACTATATTATGTAAAATCACTTGAAAGAGTTAGTATAAATATATTTATATTTAAAATCAACTCCCTTTATTTTTTTATATTAATAAATATCATGGTTCTTTAATTTAATCTTGCATTGTAATAAAGATACAATCAGATCCTCTATAGAGTTATTCAGAAAAAATCTTCCTTCAATTACTACTTTATTTGAGTTCCACTTCTACAAAGGCTCAAAGTACCCATTCAATTAGTACTTTATTATTCATGGTTTCTCTAAGTGTGACCAGGTTATTAATGGTATTTTTGGATTTATTGAACAAATCATTCACATGTTCATGATCACACATTCTAAATTATTGAAATTCAACCATGTGAATTCTAATCTTGGTTCACTTCAAATTTTTAGTTCCTTGATGTGTGACTTTTATTATCCTTAAAATTTCAGAGGAAGATTTTAAAAAAGATATATGACTTCACACAATTATACTAAGGGATAGGTAAATATAATTCATAACTTTGTATTTTAAAAACACAATTTTTAACATTATTTCTAGTACGATTTTCAAGATTAATTTCATATATTTTATAATGTGTATCCATCAAAATAAAATATTAAATACCTATATTTTTTAAAAATACCTCTATTCTATCTTTCCAGTATCTCTAATTAATTCTATTAAAATAAGGTGGTCTCAATGAATTCAAGAATTCAATCTCCTAAGTTTCCATTAAACTACAAATGATATTTCCTTATTCATTTCATGTACTAGGATACAACTTATCTCAAACAAAAAATAGAAACAAAAACATAAAACAATATTTTTAATGAAAACTGAGCAGAACTAAAGATTTATAAAAGGGTATCCCTTAAATACCAAGATATAGTATCAAGAGAAAATATGTATTAAATCTATCCTTAAACAAGTTAGAACTCTAATACCAATTATTATGTCCCTAAGGGTAATGATAGATTCTCTATTAGGGGTGAATAGAAAATATTAAAAAATTTAATGGAATACATTAAATAGGAAAAATATTCATGAAGGATAATTATTATAGTTAAATAGACGATAAATTAAATAAAAAAGATCACATGTGTTTTTATGCTGATTCAGTCAAAATTGGACCTAGTGTAGTCTTATACCTCTCTAATCTGTGAGCGATATATTTTTCACAACCTGATTTTTAAAAGTGAATCATAACCTAATTACATAATCTATTTCAATAAAGTGGAGGGATAACCATTGACACACTAAATTTTTTATGGGGATTCACAATGAAAATAAAAAACTAAATTTATACTTCTAAATTCCCAACCCAAAGGGTGTTGACTTTAGATATAGAAGTTCATAACCCACAGATTATAACATTAAAATCCGGGAGTCAAATCCCAAAGAAAGTAAATGATTTTTAAAGTAAAACAATAAATAGAAAATGGAGTTAATGTGAAATATTGGAAGAAGTGTTATATAATAAAGTATCTAGGACCAAGTAGAAGATATAAAAAATAAATCATATGTATTGGTTCTTGATAAATGTATGTGATCATTTCGTCAACGTAGTAGTAGATGTAGACATTTTCAATCAACTTTATAGATTGTCTGGTGGATGAAAGTTGGTTTCACATGATTCCAATGTTCATCATCAAGCTTTGGTTCTCAAAAGGATCATGTACCCATGACTCATCTGAGTATTATGCTTTGAATTTTATCTCGGGGCCTTCAAATAGAATCTAAAAATTCTAACAAACCAATCTCCTTCTGGGTAAATAAATTCAAAATCAAAATACAAAATTATTTAACAGAGAGAAAATTATAATCCAAAATAAATGTAACAATAATTGTTTTAATTAAAAAAAATAGATATTCAAAATAATTGAATTACCAATTAATTAATTCATATAGACTCCATAATACTTGGTTGAAGTAATTTAATAAATATCGTAAGCCCATATGACTGTTAAATTCAAATTTCAAAGACATTATAATTTAATACAATGCTAAAATAATTAAAAATTAATTGTAATAAATTAAATAGAACAAACTAAGATTGAAATTTTTTGTAAACATAATAATTTAATTTAAAAATTAATAATACTATTAAATAAATTAAAAATATTAAAACATAAATATTTTAACAACACGTTGCATGAGTTAGGAAAGAATAATGAATAAATTAAAATCATATTTTTAAAACAATTAAAAATTTTAAAAACAATTTTAATGGATTTTATATAATATATATTAATTTTATAATTTAATAAAACACTTAAAACAATTAAAATAAGCAAGTAGTTAATGATATCACTAGTATAAAATGATTTTTAATTGGGACTGTTTTCAAGAAACCGCCATTTTGCAGTTTTTATTGACCCTATTAGTGATCACCAAATAGATATCACTAGGATTCTCCCCTTCCCACCCCCGTTTCCTCTTTTCCCTCATTGATCCCTCACCCCTCCTACCTCCTCCCTCATCAAGAACCTTTATGCCTAATCCTCTCCCCCACATTCGTGTTGCACCTCCCATTATCCATCCACTATTGATCAACCCCCCTATTCCTATCCCCCACCTTTGCATTGTGTCACCTTATGTTGGACCACCCATCCTTCCCTCCACATCTCATATTGTTAACCCCCATCCTACCCCTCTAATTCCCCATCATCGTACCCCCCCTCCTCCTTCACGCCAACGAGACCCCCTTCTCCCACCTCATCCTTATTCCCCCATCCCCCTATCCCTGTTATGGAGCACCCCCTGCATGTCTCCCTCTATTGATCCCCCAAGTAGCTAATCCCCTCCCCCTACTTCCCTCCCTCGATTCCCCATCTTCATAGTGACCCTTTTCCCATCGATTACTCATATGCACAACGCCCCTATTCTGATACTCGTCACCCACTCCCCCTCGACAACCATGACCCCTTTTCCACCAATATGTTCTTCATATTAGTTATAATTAAATTTTGATTTATCTTCCTAACTAACCCTAAAAAAACATATTCACAATATTTCCCAAGAATATTAGTCTCAATTTTCAAAATAACTAATGGTTCTAGTGCACCAATAATATAACTACCGTAGAAATTTAACTATTTTGCTAGCCCGCAATCTTGTTTCTCATACCCTAGGGACAAATCCATTTATCATTGTAGTATTTGGTTTCCTTTTTTATATAGTATTTATACCGAATTTGATAATATTCCCTAGTGGATTAGCCTAACTGGTTATTTTTTTCCTCCTCACATTCAAAAGTTTCCTCAGACTGTGGATTCATTGGTTTGAAATTTTTTATGATATGATTTTTTTAGAATTTAAATAATATATTAGTGTTCAATGTTATTTTTAATCATCTTCAATTTATGTAACAAATACTTTTTCAGTTTTTAAACTAAATAATGGTTTACAATTTTTTTTATCTTTTTTATTTTTATTTGTATTACATAATACATTAATATGTTTTAAATGTTATTATATCCAGCTATTAATACATTTATAATGTGCATTATATTTTTTTTCATATTAGTATGTTTAATATATATATAAATATATGAATTTTCTATTTTTCTAAAATATTGTTAATATTTTTCAATTTTCGTTTTCTATTAAATATAGATATGGATAAGAGATAGATTGTTATGTGAGATAGATTTTCTAATAAATATTATAAGGTTATTAAGAAATTTATTGGTTTCACTAGTGGATTTAAAATAAAATTGATTAGTTTTCCATGTATAAAAAGTGAAAATAGATATCTCTTAAATTGATATATTGTTAAGTAATATTTTTTTCTAAATGGGTTTTATGAAAAATTAAAAGACATGGACACATTATGGAGAACAATTTCTTCCCTATCACCAATTAAAAGGTATTCATATGGTAATTGATTTGAGATCAGTTGATCCGATGAACATAATTCTCATTGATATAATGCTTTGATTTCAACCTGAAGAAAGTAATTTCATAAATGAAGATGTTGGAAGGAGTAATCCCTGTTATTTTGTATATAGATATCCTTTTAAATTATTTTAAATTCATTATTATACCCACACTAAATTATATTCTGGATGTACTAAATTTAGAAATTTTTATTTCATTGTTGAATTTTTACACCCGAAGGAATTGAATCAACAAACATACACCTCCTTTAACATGTTGTTGGTGCTAGTGAAAAAGGTACTACCTGTGAGAGAAAAGATTCTAGAGTCATACTATCAAGCTACCAAGTTAACCGGAAACCTTGGTTTAACATATAGGACCATTAATGTGGTCCATAATAACTATATATTTTTATGAAAATAGAATTCCCAACTCAATACTTGTATTGTTTTATACTCATCTACGTAGAATAACAGTGTGATTAATCAAGGTAGTTATATTATTCCCATCATGGTTTTGAATCAAGGGAAACAAATTTCCATTATGTAGGTGTTTTATTTCTCACTAAAATCAATGTTGATGAGATTATTCATTTTAGTAAAAATAGCTAAAATTATTACATGGCATTTAGAGATAAACAAAGAGTACGATAAATTAACACAGCTGGAAGATTCTTTGGCATGGAAGGAGTTTGATCAAAGACACCCATAATTTTCTTAGGATGGTATCAATGTTTAAATGGGTTTGGAAGAAAATGTTTTTAACACATTCAATTCCATGGTGGATGTGACACATTGTACATGGTCATTGGTGTTAGTTCCATACAACCTTCCCTGGTGGGTATATATAAAACAACCATTTTTTACTTCAAAATCAAATTGATGGACCAAGGGAACGTAGTGATAAAATCAATATTTATATGTAATCATTGATTGATGAGCTATAAGAATTATTTTCATATGGTTTTATGGATTTTGACTCAGTACCTAATGAAATTTTTAGACTTCATATCTCTTTTTTATAAAATATTATTAACTTCGTAGATTATTTTAACTTATTATGTTGGAGTAAGAAAGGGTAATTTTACTACACTTATTGTGATAAAATTAAGAAATATATATGGGTTAATAATTTTATAATTTTGGAATACCTTGGTCTCAAATTCTTTATTCCTCCACTACACATGTTCTGAGAATATAGTGTGCCATTTGATAAGAATAGAAAGCATGGAAGAGTAACATAAATAATATTTGGGGTGAAATTTTTCACAAATTAATCAATAAAACCTTCACACAATGTATGATTTTCAGTAATTATTAGCTTAAATATTTCCTTCCATTCCTAATAAAAATTGATAGTATGGTCATAATAAGAATCAGTGGAGTGTTCTTTTAATTTCTATATTAAGAGATAATATTTTAAGGAATAATTTTGACATGATGCACATTGAAAAAAATGTGTTTGATAATACAACATAACATTTTAAGTATTAAGGGGAAATAAAAAAACATTGTGCTAATTCTATACATGATTTTCAATAAATAAAATTTTGAAAACCTTTACATTTATTGTTGGGCCAGGGTAACAAGGAATACAAGCTCATTTCATAGTACACAATGATTAAAAAATTAAAAGAAACATTTATATCAATTTTAATGACTATAAAGATATTTGATGGTTATTACTCTAATATTTTTATTCATGATAATGATAGAAGCATGGCATTAGAGTGGTTAAAAATCCATGATAATCACATTCTACATCAATAGTTAATCCCAATTGTAATTTGTGATTTTTTCCAACCCATTCTATTAATACATTGATTGATATTTCTAATTTTTTCAGATATCTTTATACCAGGACCCATCGCACAAGTGATTTGAAAAACACACACAATAATATTATTCTTACACTATGTCACATAGAGAAACTATTTCTCCATATTTTTTAATATAATGGTCCACTTTACCATGCATTTAACTGGTGAAGCCATTATTGGTGTTCCCAGGCAATTTATTTGGATGTATCAAATAGAGTGATACTTAATTACATTGAAATGGTATATGAAAAAAGATCTCATCTAGAAGCTTAAATTTCAAAGGGATATTTGACGGATGTACTCACTAATTTTTGAGCTTTATGTATTGATGAATTTGAAACAAAGATAGATAAACCCTCTTAGATCGATGAATGTCCAATTAGAGATGGGATAATGTTTGATATGAAAAACAACAATTGGGTTCACAATCATCGATAAATGTTGTTCAACACTCCATATTTTATTCCATTGATAGAGTAAGTTTCATAGTTGATCTATTATACCTTTTGATTCCATATTAAATTTATTTAATTCCTTTTATTGTGTTTTAATTTATGATGTATATCGTTGATTTAAAAATGGAAAGTACCTATGAAACTGACCATAAAATCCAAATTTTGTGTTTCAATACATTTTATGAGTGGTTCAGTACACATACAGAAAATTGCTAATTTAATTTTATTAATAATTCAATTGAGGTTTATTTTCACAACCCTTTATCTGTTGAATTATGTAAAATTTATGGATTCATAAGATACATGAATCAAGTTATTATACTATGAGTGAAGAACTCAACCAACTCACATATGGTCTATTTATTACATCTCATCCCTACAAGTATTTGGATGATTATATTTTCTGATTCTATATTATATATGTTGATGTGAACACAAAAAATGCATAACAGTGGGGTTAGTTTTTCATCTGTTAATGCAGGTTATTATTATGGATTGTTGAGTGATATTATTGGGGATATTCATGGCATAAAGAATATATTTTTGATGTGTGATTCGGTTGAACTGGTTCATGGAATGAAAGTTTACAATTTCAAAATGACATTTGAAAAAATTAAAAATAATCTATACAAAGATGACCATGTAAGAAACAATCCCTTGATACTAACAACACAGGTAGAGAAAGACTATTTTGTCGATAGTGATTCTAATTGAAATGTTTTGTTGAAAATGTCTCAAGTTTTTTTTCTGATTGACTAAGTGGAACCCAATGTTTTCACAATTCCTAATCAAAGAGTTGACCAAACCACTATAGTTATATGAGAAAAATATATAAAATTGGATAAAGTGACAATTGACGGAGATATGATAGAATTTCATGATCAGTAAAATATTTCCTATAATTTTTTTTTCAGTTACTGTTTATAAAAATATTTATGAATTATATGTATATAAATTTCTTAATTTAACAATATGTTCATTTTATAAATATATGTATTTCATAGGGTGGTCAGAGTGGTTCAACTGATGTTTTTGGTATGTATTTTTTCGATTTTTTAAAATTAATCTTTTTTACTATTATGTAAGATTATTCTACTAGTTATTTCTAATTCTTAATTAAAAAATCATTTATTACTAACTATATTATGAATTTTTTTTAGAAGTATCTGGTGTGTCTTTCAGTATATGTAGGGTTCTAGGTAGAGTAGTTTTATCCAATAACTCTATATCCCTATTATATGTGTCATTTGATTACACCATTCATCCAGTTAGAGAGGGTGTGAGTGTATTGATTTATTAGTTGCTGCATATGATATTACACCCCCACATATTACCTCTAATGACATAATATTAGACTTCATTCCCCCCAAGATATGATTGATAGATTGTGGAGGGTGGTTTAAGTAAAGTAACTATTTTAATTTTGATGAAATTATTTTTATTATTATCATACCCACTAACTGTTTTTTCAATAGGGTAATTTTATATCATTTTTAAATGATTTTTGGGAAGTATGTATCGCCAAACTTCAAATGATATTAAAGAATTTCAAGGGAAGGGTAAATATAGATTATTGTTCACCATTTATGGATGTGTCAACAATTATATAGTGAGTCTATCTAGGTGTTCTTCCTATGTAGTGGAAGGATTTGGTTGTATTTTGGTAGAGTGAGGTGATTATTGTATAATTTATTTCTTTTAATCTATAAATGATTCTAATTTTTCATATGTATATTAACTGAAAACATTGAATTTATATAGAGTCCCCTCATTATTCACCTAATTAGGTGATATAGGGAACTCCATCTATACTTGGCACTTGACATGTGTCTCATCATAGACATGATGTATGTTTAAAAAACATTGTTCCTTTATATATTAAAAATATTGTATATTACATGAATATAAATATTTATTTGGTGGAAACCAATGTTTTAGTTATAGTTGTGAGGTGAGCTGACCGATTGGATGTCAATATGGGTGACAACACATCGGGCGTTTGATCCCAGAGTTTCTTGTATTATAGTACAAAAAATACATAGTAACAATGGTATTTTAATTCCATAGAAAGTATTCACATTTGTTCATTAATTCATTATGTGTATTAAACAAGATCAGTTTCACATGGAGTTAGCATAACTACTAGAGGAGAAAAATTATTGTATTGGGTATAGATATGATAAATTTTAGCATTTTTGGGGATTAAAAGTAATGGTTATTTTTTTAGTTAAGAATATAGGGTTCCATGATGTTTAGTTGTTATATTTGAGGTGATGGGTGCATGTAAAGATGCAGCGATTCACAAATCGACTGAGGTAGATGTTTCCATGAAAACTATGAAATGCAGTATGGGTTAGAGGTTTCAATAATTATGTGTAGAGTATGAGGAATGATTGTCACATATGTCAACATTTATAAATTAACTGATTAGGCAATATCCTATTTATGGTACACAAGTGGTGACATAGGTAGAATAAAAAATTAACTATAATCATATTGATTTTTATTTATATACTTAAGTTATATAACATTTATATATGTTGTATGGTATGGATACAGCTAATGGACATTATTATGAGTACATTGGTGATCCGGATTAAGATGAACCTCATGCATGTTTTGATTGATGTTACCTTTTTAATATTTAACTTTTCATTTCATGACATGATCTGCTATTTTCATTAAATATGGTTTTCTAATTAAAGTCCTTTAAAATTTTGGTTTTAGTGATACATGATCTTCTATACATCTCTTAGTAATATAACATTAGACAATGTGACCCTTTATCTGTAACACTTTTTAGTATTTTTGAATATTTTTAAGGGAGATGTATCATTGAAATCGTCCAAAAAGAAATTCTCAAGCCTATTCAATATGGGGGAGGGTTAATAGCACCATGTCATGATGACTTGATTTTTTTCTCCAATGTGGTTGGAAGAACATTAAGGCAGTTAAATGGTTCCATGTTCTATAGGTGCATTGTAAATAAGTATATAAGCTTGAATAAGTCAAAAATATTTTTGAGCCTCAATTTCAACTATCATAAGATATTAAACATCCAAAAAAAGATAAACATCAAAGTTGGTACTGTCAATTTAACTTACATGGTCAATTTGAACACATGTCTTAAACCTTTTAATGTAGAAGGTGTAGGAATTATAAGTCACACCATTTATAATTATGCTCTCAAAAGATTAGTTCTTATAGAGGCTACTCACTAAAAATTATTAAAACAAACATTTTTTGAAGTAGAAATTTATCATGTGGATAGATTCTATTAGAATTCAATACTTCATTCGCACCATGTGGCCTATTATCAATAATAAATACAATGTTGTGTTGAATTCTGTAAATTTAAAGTTCCACACTGCCTTCATCGATATTCGTTCATAACTATCTTCAATCCCTTTAGATCACAATGATGTGGGTAATGACATTCCATTATTGCGCATGTGAGTGATTTCGAAGTTAGAGTGTTGTCATTGTAATCACAAAACCAATTTTTGAAGGGAATTAACCTCAATTACAAGGTAAATCATGAATAGTAATTCAAGGTTATCTTTTTGAATTTTAGTATTCTAAAAAAACTTCTATGACACTCTAAAAAATCTCTAATTTCACCCAATGGAAGTTGAGACTCCAATGTTATATATATGTTTACTAATTCCATCTTGTGGTCTAATCAATTTTCATGTCTACCACAACATAGGCATGGTATAAGACAATAAATTCCCTGATCAAACCATATTTTGGGGTGGTCCAACAAATTTTCATGGTTAACTATCATTTCATATCCCTTCAATAGATCCTAGAGATTGTGTTAGACTCACATTGTATAAGATTTAATCCAGTTTAGGGGAGATTTTTAAGTGATTTGAGAAATTAATGTCAACTTATTTACATATCGAGTGATTATAGGAGAGAATATGATAGAATAATTTCATTTTTTTCAAATTCAGGTAATTATTTTTTGAAGGATTCTAGTTGTAACCCCTCAGTAATAAAAAAATGACCTATACCCATGGTTCAAAACCATGGGTTTAGCCACCATACTATGGGAAACCAAGGAATCAGTATAGCTCCACAACCTATACCCAAGGTTTTCCAATTTGTGGGTATATATTTTTCTATCGTTTCATATATTTATATGCACTTACCACCCTATCATATTCTTATACCCATGGTTCTAAAACCGTGGGTATAAATGTTTTAAAAATGCGGGTAGCTAGTTTCGAACCCGCGACCTGGCCTTCTAACTCGAGGTGCCCCACCACTCCAGCAACAACATTTATATTTATATATATATATATATTGAGCTAATAATATTAATCTCACCGTTATTATTAGAAAAAAATGATCTATGGGTCCTGACCTCGAGACCTAGAACTCGTGGTGCCCCACCACTCCAGTTGCATCACTTACGTATATATATATATCTACATTGAGATAATTAAATTAATCTCATCATATGTATTAGAAACAAAATGGTCTATGGGGTTTGACCACATGACCTCCAATTCAAATATATATCACTTAACCACTATAGATATGGACATTATACTAATATATATATCTACATTTATCTATATTTTAATTTAAATCGTCGATATTAAAAAAAGGTGGTGTGTTTCGATCTCATAACCTCTGATAAAAGCATACAACACCTCACCAACCAAACTACCTAAATTACTTTAATATAAATATGTATCGACATAAATATATTAATCTAAATTGTGGGAATAAGATAAAGAACCTTCCATATAGGGTTTTTTCACCTGAGTTTTTATCACGCATTTACATGGAAACCTATTCTGATGGTTCTCCCAAACCGTTGGTAAATGGTTATTTACCCCAAACTATACCCATGGTTCTCATAGAGAACCATAAGTATTGGTCATGAACTGAGACCTATAACCATAGTTTTTTTAAATTCATTGGTATATGTTCGGAACACACCCATATACCCACAGGTTTCAAAAAACTGTGGGTATAAGTTCAGACAGAACTTTATTCCCACAGTTTTTCCCAAAACAGTGGGTTAGAGGCTTTTTCCAGTAGTGCATCCATTGGATGAGAATGATTTGGGGGACCAAAAATGAGCTAGTATTATAAATTAAAGAATGTGGATTTCTCATTCCAAAATTTGTATCCCAAACCCATATCCATACCTTATTCACTCTTCTATTTTCCCACATTTTTTACTGGTTAATCCTATAAATGATCATCTATTATCTCATTTGTATTCATCCATACCCAAAATACCAAAATCATACATTCCATATTTCCCATATATATTCCATTAATCCCATTTGGAAAAAAATTGTTCCACCCACTTCCAGAAACCATTACCATGTACATACCATATCATTCCATCCACCCATTCATCTCATCTATAGAAATATATTCTCCCCTGAGTCACATTTTATTAAATTCCTCTCTATTTTTATCCCATAATAAACACCAATTATATTTCCTTCAATATGACATTTGAGTCATCACCTGGATATCGAGGAGAGAATTAGGCCAAATCACATAATGAGGGAGATCTCATATTTATATATTATTCTTAATATATAATTTCATGCCACTCTAAGATAGTCGATCTCTATACATTCTAAATGAAAATTATAGAAGGATTATTGGTTGGGATCTCCCATGATTATATAATTTCTAGGGGAGATTTTTTATCCTAATTTGATTATTCTCGATAAGATTGTATGCCACAAGATAAATTACCTACTCCTCTTAATGAACTTATTAATGCCTAAACATGCATGCCCAAGAAAGAAAACCAGATCTAGAATCATGTAACACACAAAATTCTAACATATAATATATTTTACAATTTTTTCATAAGATTGACCACATGTATGGATTCCATGTTGAACCAATTTTTAAATCATTCGATTTCTCCTTATCAAACTCTAGAAAGTACATTTTCCCCTAATTATTATTTCCTAAAACCATTTTGAACATTGTTACTAATATATTTGAAGAGAAACTAATATTATCTTGGATAGGAATAAAATATTAGAATTATCTATTTTAAATTAGTATCTGACCACATTATTAGAAACTTACTTTCTATGGTGTTGTCACACATACTATGACAGAAAACCGTTCATCCAAAGTTTCACCATGGCATTACCTATTTTCCATGGTGTTTGAATGTGTTCAATAAAATTATGTGGGCATGGTCAGATTATCAAGGACATGCATTCCCATAGAACATATAAATAATTTTCATGTAATTTAGCTTCTCCAAAACAAACCTGTAATCATGGTATGATCTCCTTTAACATCATTACTCATAGAACTTGTGGTGGAAAAGTGATTTAAATATGATGTGTACTCATATAGGATTGGAAAATTAAATCATTTATGTTTCCTAAATCACATTATCTGTGTTACAAAGAATTTTTTAAACATGTACATATTCTCTTCATAAAAATCATATTATAGACTTCTCTCCATGGATTAGATGCCCTCAAAACTCCAGTGACAGCTGGTCACCCCTAAGATGTGGTCCCTTGCACCATGGCATGAAGGGAAATAATTTATCCTTATTTATAAAACCCAACCAAATGACCTATGAATGTCATGAAATCATATGAAAATAATGGAATAGAGGATTTTGATATGGTTAAGAAAACTGAATGTTATTCTGAGGTGTTGTTTTTATGGGATCATCTGAAACAATGTTTTGTTGTTTTAAAATTACAAAACATGAATTTAATGGCCAGATTCATAGAAAAAGACCTCATAATGAAATAAAATCATTGGAAAAAATTGGTTGTTATTTATGACATGTAGGTGTATAAGACATATCAATCAAATAAAGAGTCTTCGAAGAAGGACCAAATATCCAATTTTTATTGGTTTAACACCCTTTAAAAATGGCCGCCAGAGGGTAAAAACTTACATAATTCCATTTAAATGTTGTGAAATCATAAAAAACAACGATAGAATGAATTTTGATAGTATATAATATAAAAAACACAAATAGGAGGTTTTGTATTCCTTGGATGACCCGAAACACACTTTTTTTGTTTTAAAATTCCAAAACATACATTTAATAGTCATGTCTATATAAAATGACCTTAAAATAATGTGAAAACATATAAAAAAATTTATAATTATTTTTGAGGTGTAAGAGTTGATTTTCAGGTCATTAAAACGTGTGGTCTACCCATAATGACCAAAAATGCGAGTTTTAAAGTTCTGATTCCCTTTAAAGATATGTGTCCAGGGGTCGAAACCAACCAAATGACCTATAAATGAAATGAAACTGGGTAAAAACCCATATAATGAATTGTGATATGTTTGAGTAGGAAAAAAATCAATCTAAGGTGGTGTGTGTATGGGATGACCCAAAACCTCATTTTGTTGTTTTAAGAACCAAAATGTGCATTGAACAATCATATCCACAGAAAATGACCATAGAATGATGTGAAATCAAATTAAAATCAGGTTATTATTATTATTGACTTATATAAGTATACATCACATCAATTGGATATGTGGTATACCCGTAACAAAACATGTATATGGTTTTAAAATGCTTGAAGCCCTTTAAAATCATGTATCAGTGGTTTAAAACCAACCAAATGACCTATGCCTTCCATGATATCATAAAAAACTGTAATATGATTTTTAGATGGTTATACTGAAATAATTTCAATCCGAAGTGGATTTTGATTGAGATTACCTGAAATGTGGTTTTATTTTTTAGAAAATCAAAAACATGGGTTTTATGGTCATATCTACATAAAGTGGCCCTAGAATGACATGAAATCATAAGAAAACCATGTTATTATTATTATTTTTTAATGTGTGGAAGTAGAGTACATGTGAATAAGATGTGTGGTCTTCCCATAACATATAATAATGTTGTTTTTAAAGTTTGGAAACCCATTAAAAACATCAATCATGGAGTAAAAATAAACCAGATGACCTCTGAATGACAAGAAATTAGATAATAATAATTGAATAGAGAATTATGACATGATGGCTTAAGAGTAATTTTAATCTGCGGTGTTTTCTTCTCGGGATGACCCAAAAATTTACTTTAGTTACTTTCAAACATAAAAAATATGTTTAAGAGTCAGATCCATAGAAAAAAACCAAAGGGATAAAGTGAAATAATAATAATAAATTATTATTATTAATTACATGAAAGAGAAAGTGGTTCATTAATCGAGCATGTGGCCTTCCTATAACTGTGAAAATTTTAGTTTTTAAAGGTTTGACACCCTGTGTGTTGTGGAGTCAAAAACCAACTTAATGACATCCAAATTCTAGGAAATAATATGAAAACAACAACAGAGTGAATTTGGACATGGTCAAGTAAAAATAATTTCCATCTGAGGTGTTGTCGGTATGGGATGACCCGCAATGTATTTTTTGGTTTTAAAATGCCAAAACATGGGTCTAATGATCAGATCCATAGAAAATTACCTTTTTAATGGAATGAGATGATAGAAAAAACTATTATTATTTGTGACTTTTTAGAGTATACGGCACATCCATAGGATGTTTTTTCTAACCGTAACGGTGAAATGGGTAGTTTTCAAAGGTTTGACAGCTTTTGGAAATGTGTGTCGGAGGGAAAAAGCCAACCAAATGACCTCAAAATGTCATGAAATTATATATAAATAACTGTATAGTGTCTTTTGATATGTTGAAGCATATGAAACATCAATCCAAGGTTTCATCTGCTTGGGATGACCCAAAATGCATTTTTGTTGTTTTGAAATGCTAAAACATACGTTTAACGGTCATATTCATAGAAAATGATCTTAGAATGATTTTAAATAACATGAGAGATGTATTATTATTATGTTTGATGCATAAGAGTATATAAAACATCAATAATACATGTGTTATTACTGTAAATGATAAAAATGTGGTTTTAAAAGATTTGGCACCCTTTAAAAATGTGTGTTATGGGGTAAAAATCAACTGAAAAACCTATGAATGTCGTGAAATCAGATGAAACATATTTACATTGAATTTTACATGGTTGATTAGAAGGAACATAAATTAGAGACACATACGTTGTTTTTGAACCCCAAAACTATGTCTAATGGTCAAATACATAGCCAACGACCTTCAAATGTTGTGTAATCATAGTAAAACAATGTAATTAATATTTAAGACATGTAAGAGTATATGGAATGTTAAACTAATTTAGGTCTGACCGTAACGAACAAAAACGAAGTTTTTAAAGGCTTGAATCCCTTTAAAAATGATATTTAGGATGTCAAAACCAACTGAACCACCTCTGAATGCTGTGAAATTGGAAAACAACAACAATACATTGAATTATGAGATGGTTGAGTAGAAAAATCATTAATCTAAGGTGGTATTTTCTCAGGATGACCAAAAACATAGTTATATTGTTTTAAAAATGAAAAAACATGTTTTTAATGGTGAAATCAATAGAAAATATCTTAGAATTACATAAAATAATAAGATAGTTGTGTTATTATTATTTTTCACTTACAGGTGAATACAACACATCAATCGGGTGTGAGATATTCCCAAAACCACTGAATATCCAATTTTTAAAGGTTTACCGCCCTTTAAAAATAAGCTCCATGGGATCAAAAACCAACTGAACAACCTTTTAAAGTGTTAAAAAAGACTAACCATAAAGAAAATCGTGACATGGTGGAGCAAACAGAATTTCAATATGAGGTGTCTCTTACCCCCGATGACCCAAACTGCATTTTTGTTATTTTAAAATGCCAAAATCTATGTTTAACGGTCGAATACCTAGAAAATGTCCACATAATGATATTAAATCTTAGTAAAAACGTTTTATTATTATTATTATTATTATTATTATTACTATTTTTATATTGACATGTAAGATTATAAAACACGTGAGTTGTATATATTTTCTACCTGTGATGGTGAAAAATGCAATTTTGTACGGTTTGTCACCCTTCAAAAACATGAATAATGATAAAAAAACCAATAGAATGGCCTCTGAGTGATATGAAATCAGAGGAAAATAATATTATACTGAATTGTGGAATGTTTTAGTTGACATAATGTCTATCTGAGGTGTCATCTGCCCGAGATGACCTGAAACACACTTTAATTATTTCTAAATGCCAAAACCTATGTTTAACAGTCATACCCCTAGAATTTTTTTTAATGATGTGACATATTATAAAAATTGTTTTATTATTATTTTCGAGGTATATAATCATCTTAATCCTCAATAGGATGTTTGTTCTATCTGTATTGACTAAAAATGGTGTTTTTAAACATTTGATGCCCTTTAGAAATGTGCATTAGGGGGTCAACACTGACTAAACGACCTCCAAATACCATGAAATCCTACGAAAACAAAAGTAACATGAATTTTCAGATGACTGAGTATATGAAACATCAATCTAATGTGGCATTTCCACGGGAAGACCCAAAATGCAATTTTTCTATTAAAAAAAGTCAAAACATGTGTTTAGCAGATAGATCCATAAGAAATGACCTCATAATGATATGAAATTATACTTAAATCATGTTTTTATTATTTTGACATGTATGGATTGACAAAAGGTCTATCAGATGTGTGTTCTAGCCATAAAAACTGAATATATGGCTTTTACAGGATTAATGCCCTTAAAAAATATGTTACATGCTGCCAAAACCTACCAAACGACCTCCAAATGTCAGGAAATCATACAAAAAAAAATATACTGGTAATTTTGACATGATTAGGTACACATAATATCAATTTGATGTTTCTTTTACTTTAGATTACCTAAAATGAATTTTTATTATTTTAAAACGTCAAAACATGTATTTAATGGTCTGATACATGGAAGACAACCTCAAAATGACTTGATACCAAATTAAAACTCTTTTATTATTATCTTTTATTCTTAGGAGTATACATCACATCAATTGAACATGTATTATACCCATAATAATTAAAATGTGGTTTTTAATGGTTTGATGCCTTGAAAAACTTGCTTTAGGGGGTTAAAATCAACCAAACGACATATATGTTTCATAAAATCAGACAACAATAAATTTTTAGTGAATTTTGATACTCCCTAGTAGGAAAAACCTCAATATGAGGTGTCTTTGGGACAAGATTACCTGAAACACAATTTATTTCTTTTAAAAAAATCTATAAACTGTGTCAAACAGTCACATCCATAGAAAATGGCCATAGAATGATGTGAAATTATAGGAAACTATGATATTATTATTTTCTATGTGTATAAAAAGATTATGCATCAATCAGACTTGTTGTGTACTCGAAATGGTATAATAAACAATTTTTAATATAAAAAATGAATGTAAACTAATTAATTAAAAAATGAATAAAAACTATTAATACATTCACAATCAAATGACCTCATTTTTTGTAATAAGTATTAATTGAAATATTCTTCCTCATTTTAAATATTAATTATTTGTGAATTTATTTTTACTACAATAATTATTTGATTATTATTTTTATAATCAGTTTTATTCGAAGATGGGAATGGATCATGGAAGATGATTAGAAAGATATATTTATTATATTTCAATTTTTCATATAATTTAGATATTAGTTTTTGTTTTTTGAATTATTGATTTTTTTAAATTATTTTAAATTTTGGTGTAAATTTTTCATAATAAAAGTTAATATCTTCATCAACCTCTATATAGAGGTTGTTATAGGTCTCTTTATGCATGTTATAGAGGCCTCTATATGGAAGTCTCTATAGATTAGTTGGAAATAACTTGTTACGAATGTCATATGGGGGCTGCTATAGCACAGAACCAATAGGGCTATAGTAGCTTCCATTTGGATATCACTATATGTTTGTCTGATCTCCCCTATAGTTACTACCTTTTATTGGTTGCTATAGGCAATAGTGATGGACCAAAAACATCTTCTATTTTGAAGCCAATGGGAAGCAACAATATACCTTTTATAAATGTATTTTTCTGGTCTTTAATGAATTTTACCTACTAGTGTATTGTCAAAAATATACAATTATATAATATGTTTTAATAATTGATATTTTAAGAAATATAATCAATGGAAATAACTGATCATGTGTGGGATGTGTACTAGTAGTTGGTATTCTTATCATTCCCATAATGTGTGGTTGGTTGTCTTACGACCACCACTCTGAACAGGAGAAAATATATTATGTCATAACATCATAAAACATATGTTAACTAAACTGAACATGTAAAAAAATGAATTAACTATACTTATCATGATTCTCTATGGAACTTTTAACAAATGCAAGGGTTATAGAATATTCTCAAGCATCAAGTGCATGCAGTGGATAAGATCTCTTTTGAATGAGGCAGAGGAAAAGAGAAACTACTATAAAATTATATGCGACATATAATCCATTATAACAGGCATGAAGAAGGTGAGCTTCTACCATGGTGTATAAATAAGGAGTTGTCGGAGGGAAAAAAGATTCAAAACCATATTTCAATGTTCATGGGCTACAAAAAATAATTCTAGAAACAATAGAAGTTAGACATAGTAAAATAATTGGTTCTCCATGACACAACTACAAAACATAAAACATGAGTCACAAAAGATGGTTCATGTACTAACGTGCGAAAAGCTTCATGATAGGCACAATTTTCTCATTTGGTAACAATAAAAAATTCTCTTCAAGTTGTAATTCAATTTAACACATACAATTAGATGAAACAAGAGCTTCAAAAGGTGATGTGCCCTAGTAAGATGGTTATAAATCATGGGGAAGATATTTCATACTGATATTGAGATAAAAAATAAGATATCATGCTACAGTGGTTGCATTGTTGTACAATGGATAAAAACTCACAGTCACATTCACATGACACATAGTAGGTGTATTTTAAACACATGATAGGAAGATAAATAGTTCACGGTAAGTTGGGGAAATTTTTTCAAGAAACCAGTACAATTGTATAATAGGAACTTCCCCCAATTTTCAACTCATCAAAACATCATAATTAATGTTTTATTCGTCATAATTAAATGAGTATAATTGTATGATTTTTCTAATGGTTAAAATAACTCTTCAATTTGATATGTATATCATGAGATAACATCAAATAATTGTGGAATATGTAAACTAGTAGTTGAAGAAAAATTACTAAACAATTTTAGAACATCAGTAAATATTTTACGCATCTAAACTGTATTTTCTAAATTTCATGTAATTTAATGAAAAATAGAAAAACATATTATATTTATAAGGAAAAGAACTTAATTTTATTTATATGTTTATCAAAATATATATCAATAAAAAAAATAAAAAAAATATTCTAAAAAATTTAGAATTCCAGAATAGTTTCATAAATTTATGTGATTTTTTATACCACTAAAACATCAAATTAAAACATCCACTTAGCTTAATGAAAAGTAAAAAAAACTTTATATAATAAATAGAATATTATTTCATATATTCTGACCTATATCACTAGATTTATAATAAAATAGCTAAATAAAACATTAAAACACTATAAACTGGAAAATTTTGAAGAAAGTAAAAGCATACAATAAATTTGAACCAAAATGAGAACATGATAGATACTGAATTAGACTTCAACGTAGTTGAATAAAAGTTTTCTAAACTTCTTATATTCCATATAAAATAGAAATTATAAAAATGTGATCATTATAACTCAAGATATAGTTAAAATATAGTGATCTAGTAAAAATTTATTTTCACATAAAATGATAAAAGAGTTTATACGTATAAAAAACATAACACATGAAAATTTTCATGAGAGAAAGTGTACTCAAAATAATTATGTTCAATGTTATAAAATAATATATAATGTAGTAAAACAAAACCAAAATATAATAGGACACATGAATTGACACCTTGGAAACCCACAAGCCAAAGCACCCACTTATGAGCCCCATACATATATAACCAGCATCACATGCCTAAATATTTTACCCACTAGGAACCAATCCTCACTGATCTCCTCATGTGATAATGATCCCTTGAGAACCCCAAACTCCTCAGTCACCATTTTCATAGTCAATAGAATAATCTTGGATACCCCATATCATGGAAAATGTGATTATTGACTCTGTACAGTGGCATTCCAAGCTATATTAGAAAACACCATATAAGATGTAACTAACACCTTAAATAATTTAATTGAGATAAAAAACCCCAAAGGAATTAAATTCCCCCACTAACCTACCTTGGTATCTGCTCCTCAAGTACACATGGACTATTCCATCTTCACCAAGCACCCCACCATATATTCACATGACCCCTCATCATAAAAAAAGACCAATATAAAAGTCAATCCAACTATGTAGAATATCACCATATACTTATGTAGGAAAACTCTATGTGATAAATTTTTGAAACAATAGACAATTGATCCTCTCATCGGTGATAAAAATTGCACACATGCAGGCATACATGTCAAGAAGATCCAGTGTGTCTGATAATGATGCACATGATGCCTCTTTCCTCTACATGACAAGAGTCAAATCAAATAATTGGATTCCAGTAAATGGGATAAGTTTTAAAAATTAAATGATAAAACCAGCAACCTCAAAAACCATGTGCATCACACATGGTTAAAGTCACATCATTTGTAACATCACATACCAAGAATTGAAAATCGTGATCCCATTGTATCTTGGACTTCCTACCAGAAAAAGTGTTCATGATGCACCAGATCAATATTTATCATGGTCTCTAATAGTTTTCTAAATCTCATGGATACCATATAACCAAAAAAATAAGGAAAATTAAAAAAAATCCTTTGATACAACATTGTAATGACCCAAACTGACTCTTTATGGATAGTAATCGGACAAGAATACTATATGACCTCAGGTGCACATCCCCAAATTCAAGAGGCCAAAATCAATGGTGGTTCTAAGGAGGTACTGTGGGGAGGATAAACTCCCTATATCATAGTGTGAAATCATAATATAAATAACCAAAACTCAGATATTAGTATAAACATCCATTAAATTATTTAAGGAATAATTATCTAAACTTTATGAAAAAAATTATAAAACATATACATACATGATGGATCTCCCAATTGGATGATTCCATATATAGTTAAAAATGAAATAAATAAACAAAATCTAAAATATAAGTATTTGAGGATACACTAAATCCATGAGCCTCAACTCATTCCAAACTCCAATCCTATCTAATATTCTCTAACATGATCATGCTACATCAGACCTTACCCTAACCAAATCCTACAAATGTGAGGGATGCTCTGATACCCAGGTTTTAGGGTATCTTGAGATGGGTGTTAGTGAATATTAGTATCATTCCACTAACGACGTCTATAAATATAACCAAATTGAATAGAAGTTCATGAAGACATGATCTAAGTAATATAGTTCTCAAAAAATTATTAAAAAACTGAAAACCAATGCATAAAACAAACCTCAAACTCGAGGTCATGCTTACTTATGGAATTGTATATACCAAATTTATCTAGTTTTGGGGTGTCTCTAAGAATGCCATGATGACCATGTAAACCATATCCTGACCAAAGATAATGTACCCATCCCTACTCCAAACATGTGGCACTTTAGTGTAATATACCCACCCCTAGGGCCCCAACATCCACCCAGGGGCTGTGTTCACCACAAATTTAACCATAAGTCTTTGTGTCTACCTAGGGGTCATGTTCTCCCAGGGTTTAACCATAAAAAGTATCCTCTTAGTGGATGTTTTCACCGAAGGTTTAACCATCAACCTAGCATCCACTCAGGGGGTCATGTTCACCCCAAGTTTAACCATTGGTAAAACATAGGAAACATATACATATCAAACATAACATTAAAAAAATTAAAAAATATGGAATAAGGATTATTTTAACATGTTCATTTCAAAAAATAGTTCCATGTTCTATAACAAAAACCATTTAACCAAAACATTCCAAACAATTTCTTAATATGTAAAACAACATATCCAAATTCAAATCCATTTCCATTTCCCATCCTCTTTCCCAAAATACCATTTCCAATATATTTTCAAAAAACTATTCTAAATACCAATTCAAAATACAACTATATGTCATCAAAATCCATTCCCATTTCCTTTTAAACAGACAAACCAATTCCCAAATTCCCCATTTTCCTTTCAAAAACTAAAATCAATTTATATATCTAAATGAAAACATCTTCAAACCCCATTTTTTAATACCAATTTCAATTTACAAATAAAAAAATAATTTCAAATCACTATTTAAACCTTAGTAACCGTAAGAATTAATTTCTATATGACACTTAAAATTTCATTAGGCTCTAATATATAAGATCAAATTAACTTTTAAATATATAAGATTGTAAAATTCCATTTTACAAACACTGATTCACACCATTAATTATATTTTAATCTATTTAAAAATAATTTACACATTTAAAATAAATAAATTCATTCATAAAAATATTAATTTAAATTATTATAATACAATCATATCTGACATAACCACACATCACATCACTTATATAATTAAATGATGTTATGTGTTAATTTGAGAACCACCTACCTAAATTGAAGCCTTTCTAGTTTATTTCCAAGGTCAGGTACCGGGTGCCCGACCATGCCCAAGCTCATCTTTGATCCAAGAGTCATCATTTTAACTTTGGGCATAGAACCCATTCTAAGGACCAAAAATTAATTAATTAGAAGAAATTACTATTAAATTCTCAAAATTTCATAATAATAGAAAAATCACTAGAGACCCTAGTTGTGCCAAAACTGCGACCAACAACCTGTGAGAGGTTTTTAGTGGTACTCCGACCTCATCCCAGGTGAAATAACTATTCCAAAATGAGAAATGGTTGTACCTAAATGGAGTCTCAGGATATCCACTTTCTGGGAAATTGAATGTGTCAACTTGATTAGCCCATTCCACCCAGATCTAATGTAATTGAAACCAAGAAACATAAATAATTGATGGAGGCCACCAAAAACACCCACTTGAAGGGTCTTGAAGAAGGATAAGAGGGGGATGGAACCACTTAATCATGTGTGTGCAAATTAAGGATAGAGGAGGATTGAACCTTCTTAAAAATTGATGGGGAAAATAATAATTTTCTCCTTTAAATACCAAATCAGCTAGCAGGTACTGCACCACCATCTATTTGTTGGCTACAAAATGTATCCTGAAGAGACTGGTTTCCTATGGATGCTCTCCAAAACCTTGCGTCCACCTCTCATCCTCCACTCTATTTCAGAAAACACATGTTTTATGTTACCAAACCTCTTGAGTTCTCTTCTAAATGCCATATAAAAATTGGTCCCATCCACCTACTCAAAAGCCCAAATTCCTTTAAGAATTTGTGGCCTATACAAATGTGGGTTCTTATAGGTTTGATGGAGTAATCTGCTCCAAAAAGGTTCAAGATGGGTCTAAATTTGGATCTCAATGAGATTTATAAATATAGGGATCATTCTTTGTTAAATTTATTGTTCGGACTCAATATTTCATTAACACCACCATGTTGGAGAACCATGAGGGATGAGTGATAATTTTTTTGGTGTATATATTATAAAAATAAATAATCACATTTCCTACCTCAAACCAATTTTTGATAATTTCTACTAAAAATATTACTATGAACTCATGGAAAAATAAAAAAGTTCAAACACTAATCCATTAGAGTTATTTAACTCGAATTGTTATAAAGAAACCAGATATAGGGATTATACTCATTATAAGTGAATAGATGTGATTAATACCTATTTATGAAATTAAATCTCAATTAACCTTATAGATAATCTTGTATAACATCATTACTATGTAATAATTTAAATTCTAAGGACACAATTTATTTAAGTGGGGAGAATGTAACAACCCAAGATTTCACTTTATTATCTCCTTAAATAAATAATATATTAAGTAATGTGTTTCAAATGCTATACCAAACTAAAATTAAAAGTAAACCTTGATATATTTTTGAATATTAACTATTAATATTAAAAAATATCTATTAAATTATCTGGTATAAATTGAAGTAACTATATCACAAAATTAATAAAGAAATTAAGTAAAATTGACATTTGGAAGTTGAACTCTTCCTTATGAAGCCCGTTTTTCTGATATCATAAATGAGGTATCTTCTCTATTGGTTTTCCAAGATCAACCCCATGAAGAACTCAAGAAATTGTGGTTTGAGGAAAGCTATATTCTAGAGAAGTTAAAGCTCATGGATATTTCCACAAGATCCTTGAAAGCTAAAGAGATACGCAAAATTGCAATCAGTGCTAATATGATGCTTAGAACTTATGAAGAGATCATAAGGGGTTATGTAAATATAAATTAGTATTATATTTATATGTAATAAAATATTTATATGTATATGTATATATTATGGTTTTTTATATTTTTCAAAAGGTCATTTTTGATCAATTCACTTTAAGGTTAAAAATGTATTTTTTAGAAATTAGAATTTTATTTCATTAAAATAAGTTTATAATGATTTAATAACAACAAGATATACTAATTTTTTTAATAATAAGTTGACACTATATTATTTAGTAATTTATATTAAAAATAATACTTAATATACCAAAAGTCATTTTCCCATTAAAAAAGTTCACTCTATTTTATGTTCCTAATTAAAAATAGAATTTATAAATTTTAGAATTTAAATTTTAAAAAATAAAAATCATTTTGGGATTCAAAATAAAAATATTATCTTAATATTTATTTTTCATTATTCTGAAATAATTTATTTTTAGGTGAATATTGAAAAATATTGATTTAGCTGATACATTAACTTTTATAGAATTATTAGAAAAGAACGAAATGAAATTTTTTCAAAAAATATAATATAAAAAAATATTTTATAATTTTAAATTATTTATTTTAAAATACTATGTTAATATTTAAATACCATGCTTAACGTTTTAGAAAGTTTAGGTAATGTTTTAATGAAAAACGTTTTTCTTCGCTTTCTTTTAATAAAATTTTCACATGGAATAATTTGGTTTTGACTTATTTTATTGTTAAATAAATATTATTTAAATAATAATAAACATTTAAATTTAAATAGAATTAATAACATTGATAATTCTACCCAAAATGAAAATCTTATTCTAAAAAATATATGTTTTTCAAAAAATGGGGATTTTCACATTGCATACACTAATATTTGAATTAATTTTTCTTATAAATAAAGATTTTATTTTTTAAATTGGATTTCAAATTTAGAATTATTAGATTCCATTTATCACGTATTTCTAATTTTATTTTTTATGAATTAAAAATAAATTACATAAGTGAAAATTAGGTACCATGGTAAAAACCAAAAATTGTAAGAGTAAAAAATCTAAGCGTAAATGACTTAAAACATATTTGAAATTGTATAAAAATGTTTTTATAAGTATTTATCGACCTTAATCCTTCCTACACTATACTATTTTACACTTTTTCTTAACATGCCTTGTAAAACATGTGTTCTTTTTTGGTAAAGAGTTATACGCGCCAAAAATTCCCTTCTCTACAATTATAAATGGATCCACCATTCCTCCGACTATCCACACATCTAAATCCCAATAGAATTAACCCAAACTATGACCATGTATCTTTTAAACACTCTCCCCATTTTTTGAAATCTTTGATCTTACCAAAAGATCATGCTAAGGCTCCTTAAAGTGGGTACCAAAGGAAAACATCCAAAGCAATAAGTAATATTTTCCACCACACCTCCTTCATTATTTTCTACTTATACAACCCCAAAAATATAATATATATGATATTATGAGGAAAATATTATTATTAATATTCTGTTATGTTTTTATACTAATGCAACATCTATTTTATACCTTCCTCTTAAAGCATTGAGAAAAAAGAAAATGTTTTCATGCATGTGTGCGTGCTACCACCTCTAAAAATAACATGTTCAATTTTACATCACATACATTCATGGATAGTTAAAAATTGTTATTTACTAATATAATATGATATTTAAAACATTTAAATTATTCTTAAGAAATAATATATTTTATTTTTTACCTCCCTTCTATTCTATAAAAAAGAGATTATCATCCATGTGTTTGTGTGGACTCCACCTCAACATGATGATGTCTCTCTTTCATTTTCCATACATATTAACATGGGTGTAATAAAACATATATGTGATGTATAAAAAATTTATTTACTAAATTATTCTGATAATTTAATGATAATATTTTACATTCCATAAGTGATATCAATAATAAATGACTGTAGTAAATTTTATAGCGAAAAAGGACATATCGAAGTACCTTTTCTAATCTGATTCCATTCATGGAAAACATATTTACCTGTATAAATTTTTTGATAATTTAATAATAAAGGTCATGATAATATAAAATTATAGATATTATGAAAATATTTTACAATACTTTTACCTCATTCAACATACCATGATATTTTATGATAAATTGAGTGAAGAACATCGAGTAACTCATATAAGTGTAAACGATGTAACAAATTTGTGACATATGATGATAAATAAACCTTATAAAAATAAATATAGATGGATAAGGTTATTATTAATTTTTTTAATAAAATTAATTCAATTATTTAGGAAGATAAGTGAAAGTGCATATCACTTTTGGACATGAGGTAATGGTTTTTGTCTCAATCACCCTTCATTGAGGCACACTTTAATATTATGCACCAATTTAAATTTATATGGTGTAGCTACTTCCACAATTATTTTTAATATCATAAATTGTTTTGGAAATAGTAAAAATCACTTAAATTCAGGATCTTCTTTATTGTGGGATATGATTGATGTCTTTCCGAATATAAGGGTGTTTTGTAAGATAATTTTCATTAATGAGTTATAATATTTCATTTTGAGTTTCATCATCATTTATATGGTATACCCTATTTATATATTTGTAAATCAAATTTTATTCAAATTTTATTTATTTATGATTTCTAATCCTTCGTGAGAATGAAACTATGCTAAGAATTACTCTCACCCTCTTAAATGTGGATTTTTCACCCTTGTCCATAATTAACCTTCCCATTAATATTATCCTTTTAGTCTAAACTTAATCTAGTGTTTAACCATGTGAACATCATATTTACCTCAATATTTTTTTAGATAATATTTTTTACGATTTTTGATTTTAAAAAGGTGTTTTAAAACAAAAAGGTATCTTTTGTACCTCATTCACGACATATCGGTTAAGAATTATTTTTCTTTTTCTCCCCTTTATTAAATATTATTATCATATTAATATTATATTTTTTATATGTCTCTTAAATATATACCTAGTTAAATAAACTTTTCATTATTATGGTTATACTAGTTTTTAGTTCCCTTTTTAAATTCCCAGTTTTAAGTAATCCTGATTTAAGGGAACAT
The DNA here is from genome assembly GCA_963277665.1 of Viscum album. Lineage (NCBI taxonomy): Eukaryota > Viridiplantae > Streptophyta > Magnoliopsida > Santalales > Viscaceae > Viscum > Viscum album. The sequence goes on from OY728143.1 coordinate 1,245,481,649, forward strand.
TCTATTTTAATATTTCATGTCAAGAATCACCCCATAAAATGTTTTTAATCCTTTAATAGATTCTAAAACCTCTAATTATTTTATCGATAACCCTCTTGGTAAATTTATATATTTTTAAAAAATAATAACGCCTCTCCTTTTTAAAAAATTTACATTAATTATTTCATAAAGCTTCACCTAAGTGGTACGTTTTTATTATTTCTAATCCTGGCCCATTCACATGAAATATTTATGTTAGAGATCAATGTTCAAGACTTTTATTTCTTTTTTAAATATAAACATACAAATAATTTAACTCCTTATTCTCTTAGGAATTATTATGATTTATCATTCAATTATTCCTTGAATTAGAATGATGAAACCCACTTCCTTCACATGGGTTTGATCATGATTATAATTTTTCCATGACTTATTTTCCACATGTGGAAACCATATATATTATTTTAATTTATATGAAGGGTGGTCCAAAAATTATATATCCCTCCAATGTAATATTTAAATCTGTATATCTCATGATATTAATTGTAATGGATTAAGAAGTGAACCTAATCCACCACGAAACTTTTTCCTCTTTATGATAATGGTACAGGAGTGACCCTTGTCTTATTTTTATGATTTCATGTTTTATGTTGTTTCCACATGTTTATGATCTTATGAAATAATTACCTTATTTCATGTCTCCTTGTTTAAAATAATTCTCTTTATGATATCATGTCATTAATAATAACTCTCATGTTATGCTTTATTTCCTTTTTTAATCCCTCGCTCAGCTTTCTAAATCACTATTTTCCTTATGTATTTTCCCCAGGGTATACTATTCTTTTTTAGAGATCTATGGGAGTTAAGAGAACTATATTGAGTTTTAAATAAATTTTATGTTTTTATGATTAAGATGACATATTTTTGTATCTGATCTTCTAATGTCACTATAACTCTATATCCCCGATGTGTATTTACTGAAGAAGTATGTTAAGAATTATAAAATAAATAGTTTTTAAGGTTTGGGTCTCTATAATGCCTCGGGTCAGCCATATAATATATTCACATGTGTTCCAAATATGTATATAATCATTATAATAGTTAATAACCATGGATAAATTCTCATCAATGTGTTCAATTTGTAATCAATAACCCTATAATACATGTGGTACACTAACGATTTCAATGCCTCATAGATGATGTATGACTGCACAACATTTTCCAATAGTCTCCCTTGTAACCACCTATCTATTGATGGGTAAAGAAAGTATAAAATTCATTTACCCAAAATTAATCATCATATCCCCCAAGGTAGATTATATGTGTGTGTGTGTATTCAACTTCTCTCAACCAACATAACAATCAAATGATGATCAATTGTATTGAAATCAGACAAGGAGACTTTTTAAAATTCCATCCTGTTTAAGGTATGGACCAACGGATATTAGAGGTGAATCATTATGAAAATTCTGTGATCTCCAGATAGTAACATGTATAACATTTCATCACACTAGTACTACATGAGACACAAGAGATTATTGGGAACATAATAGAGGTTTCCCCATCAAAATGTTTAAATAATATGACATTATAGGTGACAACTATTTAACTATAATGACATGTTTTAATATAAATAAAAAAATAATTGTATGAAAAGATAGAACCAAGAAATATTACTATATCTCTAGTCAATATATAACTTTTACATTATAACCAAATATCTAGCCTAGATACTTGTTCATGTGTTTTCTATACATTTACATTGCAATTATCTAGTATTGTAAAGAGGAGTTCTCTAATACACCCTCCCCCTCCCTTGAGCATTCATCCGGGACAAACAAATAATCACAAATATTTTTATATATTATTAATCATTTTATTATTTTAGAAATTATTTATTAATTATTCAGATAATGAAAATTTAAATTCTCACATTTAGTCATTTGAATATTTATAAATAACATTTATTGTTTAAACCATACCTAGTTTTATTAATTGTTATAAAAGATCTTCTAAAATGAGTTCCCAACTAGTTTTTCATAAAAAAACTATGCTATTTTGGATATGGAATTTCAATTTTTTTATTTCATGTAAAAAAAATAGAAATTTCATTTTATTATAGTGGTATTGGTAAAAGTATGTAGACATGTTTTATTTATCACATTTATTGATAATAATTAAAATAATAATTATGAGTAAAATATTTTTACATTAATCACTAGAGCACATCAATTATTTTAACTATTATATGTTTCCCTATACATCATGGTTAATGTGTCCATATGTTAAATACCTAGATGAAAATACCATACCTCTATGCATGATTCTGTGTGTTGGTCCAATCAATCTAATTTTGAAAATGTGTAAACTTCGTCCTCTCTCTTGGTCATATCCTAGTAAAGTTCAGTAGAAGTGTAGGTGCCTCAACAGAAAGGCCAAAGTTCTAATATTACCCTACAAGAATCCATAAAGAACTATATAAGTCATTAATACTCTCTAGTTGATAAACTATATTAATAAACTAATCCCAAGATAATGTTATAGAAGTGTATGTTGTGATCACTTGTGTGTATGGATATTGAAAGGATAGAAACATACCACAATCATTGTAATGATACTCTAGTAAAAAAAATAAGAACAAGTCCACTAATTCTAGTCATAGGATTATGGAACTTAGTAACCTAAAATATATTCTATTCATGGTCAAATGATCACACACAACATGTTACATCCTTTTGAATAACCTTATCAATCAGGAACTGGAAATGGTGACCATACCACATCACTCTATCCATACCCACTTTTTCCTATTTTCTTAATTCCTAAAAAAATACATTATAGTGTGAAAGAAGGTCCCTTTCATTAACATTTAATTTAAATTTAAAACAATATACTAACATTGTATTAAAAAAATTTATATTATAATTAACATGTAATATAATATTCCTAAGAAAATGTTATGGGTATCTTTTAGACTCACTTGAAACTCCATTAATTCAGTATCTAATGTTAGTCAACATATTTCAATATCTAATCCCATAATCATATATCAATGGCCATTTATTCTTTGAATTTTTCATTATGTAATCATAAAAATATTGATTAGCTCTGCAAATACATTCAAAACCCTCCTCCACCCATTCTTGTTGAGGCATGTATAATAATAATAAATAATAATCAGAACACATATGACAATAACTACTATATTTATTTTTCCAAAAAAAATTGTATTCAAACCATGCTTTATTATTGTTTTCTTCATAGAATTGTTCTTGAAATTCATTCACACGTTGTTTGAAAATTTTCAAATATATTATCGATGATGGGAATGTGGTGGTCCCCATAAAATATCTACAGACTATACTACACCCCATTTATTAATTGATGTCAATCGGAAATTAGAATAATTCCTTGTACATATTTTATAAAATCTTTAAGGTGAGCCAAGAACTAACTACAATATGATAAGTTCTCCATATCAATAATATAAAATTTAAAAGGTACAGGGTCTTGATTATCATGTTGTGTAGTGTAAATCATTAGAGTTTCAGTATAATTTCCATATAGAAATGTTTCATCTGATAAACTATTTTATAGTGTCTAAAATTATCCATATATAGTAAAAATTTTCAAAACAATATATCAAACACTACCATTTAAAGATAAACTTGGATGTGTAAATTAACATATTTAATAGTATGTACCTAATAGATAACTTTATTTTTGTGATGTGAAAACTCTATAATTTATGGTAAAACTCAATAATAGTCATCCTAGTCTCCATTATCTTTCACAATAACTGTCTTCCATGTATCCTAAGACTTATTCAATGATATTTTATACCATTAATTTTTTTGGATTCTCTCCACCACCATAACTATATGAACCTTTTGACATTATAATCTAATTTCACAAATAATAGTCGAGAATAATTTGGAATCTGATGATGAGTGATCCTTTAATAGTCTTGGGATCACACCTATTTTTGGAGTAAATCTATTAATGCACCAATAGTGAAATTTTTTATCGATTATAGCTTTAGAACACTTGTGACAATCTGAATAAATTTTTTCACACTAAATTATATAATGATAATTTTTTTAATCTTCGATAATATAACTATAATGTTTTTTAATCTGATATTTTTATCATATTATTCATCAATTATTTTAAATAAAACTCTCTTCAAATATAAAAAAACCTTTTTTCGACACTTGATTCTTGCAATTAATAATTTCTAAAAATATTATTATGAGTAATAATTGACCAATCAAATTGTGGTAAGTCTGTCATGCCTCAGTTCAACCATGATACTAATGGTGGATAATGATTTACTGTTTAGTGGAATCTCATAGGGGTGGGATCATAATGTTCATTGGGATTGTTTTTTTGTTCAACTTCTTCATCATCTTCTGGTTATGAATTTTCATTATCCTTAAAATTTTCTACCATTAAATCTGAATTATATGGAGGATTATCCATAAAAACTTAATTTTTTTTATGGAACATCATAACATGAGGATACATAATTATAGCCTAAGGATGTAATAGAATAACAAACATTGTTGATGGAAGTTCTTGAGAAGTTATAACTTGAGCATATGACATTATAAAATAAATAGGCGATGGGCCAACTTCCCATACAGATAGAATTTATTCCATAATAAGTATAGTGGCATAAAACTCCATGATTTAATTTTCTGATTGATTATTAACTAAAAAAATATGTATACGTAGTCCTCATCATCGGTAACTGGATAGGTTATATGTCATAACTTATCTTTAGATTTTACATGTATGTATATGATGGACTCTTTCACTAATTATCCATCAGTTTTATCATTTGATGTATTTTTCTATTATCATATTACAATGTTGTACAATCGATAAGAATTAAAACTCTTCTTAATTTTATAATATGACTACCTCATTTTTTAGTGTCAATTATTTTAATATTACAATAAGTATAGTAAACCATATTTTTATCTATAAATTAAGTATATTTTATCAAAGAATGATAATTTGAATTTAAAATATTTATACATTTCATTTTAATTATTGGTATTATAATAAAGATATTTGAAGTATTTTAAAGTCATCCTAAAAGAACTAATGTTTCATAATCTTAATATAAAAAGGTAAATATAGTTCATAAAGAGCGTATGAATTATCCAATGTACATTCACAAGAGTGTCAAAACATGTGCGTCGTTAGGTCATTTTTTTGAACCTTGTGATGTTTAAGTTAATGCCCAATATGTCCCTTTTAGGGTTACTGCCCCTAGGTGCATATGTTTCATTGTCTTTGTCCTCTTGTGGTATCAATATTGGGATTTAATTTCAATGAAAATCACATTGCCTTTACATTAGTAAAATTTTAGGATCTTTTCAAAATTCTAAGATGTTTTCTTTAATGTTTTATGGTTCATAATGAGAATATGAATTATCCAATGAATATACCTCAGGAATGTCAAACCAAGTGTACAATTAGTCCTCTTTATCATGCTCCAAGTGATGATTGGGTTAATACTCAATATGCACCTTTTAGGGTTACTACCCCAAGGTGCATCTCTAACAGAACATGCATCAACTTGTAGTATCCAAATAGACATGTCATTACCAGGAAAACCATAGTATATACTACAATTTCAGATGTTTTTTTATTTTTAGACTCACCCAGGGGGGTTATCTAATGTTTTATAGTTCATAAATATCATTTGAATCATGCAAAGCATTAAGGGTATCATGTAGGTAAGCCACTTTTTCTTTCACTATGTGATATTAATTAGTGATATTAGTGGGTAATTAGTTAATAAATATTAATAATTTTTTAAAATTATTCTTAACAAATGTAATATTAATTAGAATTAAAATTAAAAAAAAGAAGTTTCTAATTAATCCTATTTATTATTAATTTAAATAGTTTAATAAATTTTTAATTATGATAATAATAATTAATTATGACTGATGATTACTTATTATTATTTATTAATAGTTAATAATATTTATGAATAACTAATTATCACTAAATATTAATTATTTATATTTTAATAAATTAGCTAATAATTAATTATTATTATTATTAGTATGTAAATTTTTTTTATTAATTACAAATTATTATTCATTTGTATTATTTTAAATGTAATGAATTAATAAAGATTAAAACTAACTAGTTATTATTAACTAGTATGTGATATTAAATTTTAATTAATCCTTTTTGTTTTTTAAATTACTATTTAAGACTACTTAGTAATTAATTACATGTAATTGATCATATTTATTAATTATTTTTTAATTAATTAGTATGAATTTATAATAATATTTAACTATAAAATAATAACTAACATTAAACATCAAATAATCCAAAATAATTATTTAATTACTATGACTGGTTATTAATTAATTACATATCATTATTCATATTTATTAATTAATTAGTAAATAAATAATAAATATTAATACTAAATACTAATTTCCAACTACTAAGTGATATTAATTATAATAAATATTAATAATAACTAATAATTTTTGAATACTAAGTGATACTAAATATTAATTAATTAATCCATAATATTTATTAAACCAGTAACCCTAATTATTAAGTTATTATAGAATTATTATCCATTTTTTGTAATTAATTACAACTTCATTATATTAATTTTAATTATAAAGTGTAATTAATAACTTTATAGTGATTTAATAATTGTTAAAGTATTAACTGACAGTAATTACTATTTAATTACTAACTATAATTCATTAAATAAAAATTCTTTATTCACTAGTATTTTCTATTATTACCAAAATAAATATATTTAATTAAAAAATAATTTAAAAACATCAAATAAACCAGAAATTAAACTGCTAAATAAATAAAAAAGCATAATAAATTAGACATGAAAATTAATAACATTCCTAATAAAAAACATAATATAATTCCTAATAAATATATAATACCTCTCAATACTAAGTTTTATAAATAAATAAATATGAACATTTAAATTAAATAAACTACTAAAAAATTAATTAAAAATTATAACAATAAAAAAGAAACTTAAATATAAAAAATTAACACTATATTTTGAATATGGAAAAATTAGAATCAATTAAGAGACTTATTAAAACAAAAATGATGAAGAGAATAAATAAATTTGAACTAAAATAAAAGAGTGATTGTCTACCCTTTCATAGGGAATGGCATAGCGAGCTCCAAATCATAAGGTGTTCTCCGTGGTGGGTTTAAGAGAAAGAGTGTTATATGATTTTTCACTCTTCTCTCAGACCAAACAAGGAGAGTGCTAATTTAATTGGACCTCCCTTATAGGCTTCCAATATCTCCAAATCATATAGTGATCTTAGACCTAACTAACAACCACAAAATGATTTAGTACTCAATATTCCCAAATCACTACAAAACATATACTTATTTAATTAATCAAATTACACATCTCATTGTCATTATTTTCCCCCTCTCATACAATACCAATATTTTTTTTTGTATTTTTTGAAATATCACTTTAATAAGGGTAATTGATAACATGAATAAACACAAGGGATCAATAATCCCACACTACATAATACATTCACATGCAATTGTGAAGCATAGAGTTTAATTTCATCACTGTATCTTGGCACTAATGATAGCCTTGATCCACTATACTTCTATAGTCGGTCATCCTTCTCAATCCTTTACCTCTATAACCTACCAGAATAATAGCTGATGATAGAATATTTTCTAGAATCAACAATATTTTGAATCATGAATTCAATATTTATGGTCATAATCAATTTAATTCCAAATTTATTCCCATATTACATTTCCTCAAAAACAAAATTCACAACAACAACAAAAAAATATAGTTTTTTTATCCAATATATTCAAATTTGATTGACTCAATTAAAAAAATTAATCCCATTTAAAATTTTAACTCCACATAATTAATTGATACTAAAACACTATTATTTAATATATTTTAATATAATTTTATCATTTATAGTAAAATTAATAAGAAAAAATTTATTGAGAAATATATATTTGTCACCCACCTCAAAATTTTACTAGAAGGTAATGAAAACTGGAATTCCATGGTACCTCGAGAAAAATGATCATTGTTATTAAGGGGTGCTTAATTGACAATGAATTTGGATTTGATGAGAGAAAGAGGATTACTATGTGGGTTTCCATAAATAAACTCGGGAATCCCCTTTGTTAAAGTGTTTCACAATCATGTTGGAATTTCATTGGATTTTAGTGGTAGTTGGATGAAGAGGGATTGTAATAGGGATTTGTGAGTTCACAAATATATTACAAAGGGGTCACATTATCTATGAGGATAAAAAATGTATGGATTTTTATTTTGTTATGTATGATAATATAATTATCTAGTTTATAGTGCACAATCATAGATGTCCCTGCTATTCGGTGTGCGACCATGGATGGTCATGCTAATGGTTTTGTGGTTGTGGATATTCCATTGTTAAGTTGTGTGACCTTAGATTTCCAAATTAAAAGATATATAGTAATATCTCATTCTATAAAAAATTAAATTACCTTTTGAGTTTTCCCATTTTTCTAGGGTTTCAAAAGGTTTAAATTTAGTTTGGAAGGCTTTGGAGGTGGTCAAATATTTTAGGTATAATTTTTTGGAATAAAAGTTTTCATCAAAAACGTTACACGCCATGTGATAATAGTAAACAAGAAATATTTTAATGAAGATAGAATCACCTAAGATGACGAGGTTTTTAGCATAAACCATTAAAAATAATTACCTGACATATAATAGAATTACACACTATGTGATTACCTAATACACATATAAGTGTTTTCGGTTCATTTTTGTTTATTTACTTAATGAATCCTTCCCCATCCCATCCCTAGGGTGACTCTTAGAAGATTTGGAGTGATTTAATCATCTTGGATCTTTCTGTATTGGTTCTAGATACCCAATAATTCCTTTAGCATTGGTTTCCTCTCATTCCTCATTTCTCCAATGATGTGGTTGAGTCTTTTACCGTGGTGGGAAATGGGGGTTGATTTTAATCCTAGGATTTGTTCCTGGTCTTCTTAGTCAATGCGTATTCAGTAATTCTCCATCAATTTAGGGTTTCAATTTGGAAAATTTTTATCATTGATCATGAGGTAGGTGGTCTAAATTGAGAATACCACAGTCTTGATTATAATTATGTGTATGGAATTATGAAATAGAAATTTCCATGTTCGTCAATCGCATCATAAATTGGATTAATTAATTGGTTAATAAATTAGTAGAATGATGTGATTATGAAATTAATGGGATATTGGGACTATGAATTAGTTAATTAAATGGGATATTGTGATTGGTTATTTGTTGATATATGGAATTTATTGATAATATGAATAAAGGGATGTTTGGATTAACATTTAAGGGGAAATGGGTTATGTAAATAAATGTTGATAGGTGGTTTAATAGTGAATTGTTCACATAATTCCATGTAATTAAGGTAAACAAATTATGATTTTACCAATAACATGAAATGTATACGATCATGTGAATGTTTGATAGATGTTTAACGTTGGTTAACTTCGATTAATGTGATATATGTGATATATTTTTCATTTATAGATATATGAGGTGTGGGATAAGGAATGATGCTATAAATACCCACAGGGGTCTATCCATGGTGTTCAAGACCCAAATTCATGCATGTGAATATTTTTTTATGGGATATGGACTGATGATCCAAAAATCTATGATGTTTAGGACATGCAATGATGTTCTAAATACCCATGAGGTTCTAGAAATTACATTTTATGTCCATGAGATTAGCATTATAATATAGTTCCAAATGGTTGTGTTATGTAATGGAATTAAATCGATAATAAAATCCCATGGGCTATAGTGACTTGTGTTTCCCTATGTGATATGGTTCAGAATCCATCATGGGACAAAGAAGGTATTGATGGTATATGTGTCATCATTAACCCAGGAGAAAGAATGTGGTTTAATAAAGAATAATTGAATATTTAAACAATTTACTTTATTGGTTGTACTTTATTATTTATAAAACTAAAGACACTATTATTTAGTGGATATTGATTTAGAAACCATTGGTGGTTGCTTGCCGAGTTGTAATCATGCCCTACTCAGGCTCCCCGATCACTACCTAAATAGACTTCATGTTTTTCAAATAGGATATGGTAAATATTTATATGTTAGATGTAAGAGTTGGGATGAAACATGGATGAGGGAACCATACTTGGTGTTGAGGCCCACTTGGGAGTGTCAGTGTCTTTATTTTGGGTTTTCATTAGACATTGGACACTTATTATGTCATGACATATCTATTATTTAGATTTGGGTATTGTTTCTTATTTTGTTTCATCATCTGATATTGTTTTTTATGGTTATTTTATTGTTATGGTTGTTCATTATTTTATACTGGTTATTTTCAATTTATGTCCACTTCTACACCACTCTGATAAAGAGGGTATAGTCTCTCCATTTTGATATATTTGACCCTCAATACTAGTTGGTAGCATCTGGAAAATGGAGAGACACACCTAAGGTCGTGTAAAAAACTAACTCGTGGCATCGGTATGTGGAACCTGATTTGGGAAACTACATACACGGTCAAGGATGAGAGTGTCAAAGGATGAACTACCATAAATTTCCAAATTAAAGAATATATTTCATTATATGGATATGATGAAGGATACATGATGATGAAAGTCCTTTTTAAAGAGGGAATGAAATGGAAAAATTATTCATCATCCCCCGAATAAAATATATATAACATCCCTATCCTTTTACACATATTATTACATTATTTTAAGAATAATTAAACTTCAAATTATAATCCATGGATCATAACGTATATTGTCTTGGAAGATTAGGAAAATAATTTAACATCATGAAACCTAAATGAAAACATATTTTATTTAATAATCACAATAAACTCTTAACTCCATGTGATATCTTATATATTTATAGGATAACGTTGGGAATAAATGAACAAAAGGGACTAGCTAAAAATCTCTGTAAGGGAAGGAGCAAAGGAATATAACATAGAACATGGGATAGAAGGCATAACATGATGACATAAAGTCATAGAACATAAATAAACATAATGAATAATAAAATTTATAACATGATAACATATAACCATTAAATCATTGGAATGTGGAAACAACATATAATATGACATACACAGGAGTCAAGGCTAACTGCCAATACTGTATCATATGGGGCACAAAGTCCGATAGAGGAATTAAATTCACTCTCAGACCCCACATGATGTTATATGACACTAACCATTACCCATTACATTGGAGCACTATCTAGTATCACCCATCATAAAATGTTCATTAATATTTGTTTCCCATGAAGAATCATACATAAGGAATGAAACATAAACATAAGGGTTACCCATGGAAAGAAGTTGTTATCATAATCATGTAAAAAGGAATAACAAAAGAGAATATCATAAAATATCCATGAAATAATGGATTAAAATAATAAATTTACATTTATAAGGTAAAGTAAGCACATATAATGAAAAGTTCTGTCAAAATGAAGAGAAAATGTGTAAAACAATGTTTTCATGAAACTTTAGAAATAAGAAATTTTATTGGAGTTTAAGGAATATATTAAAGAATCCTTAAAGATGAAAATGAATAATTGTTTTGTATAAAACCATAAATGTAAAAAGATAAATTTATCGGATAAATTTATTGATTTTATAAAAATAATTGTGGATAAAAATAGAGTATGGGTGGTACTTGAAAAAGGGTAATAAGTCGGGATGTTGCCTTTAATCGGGCATGTTTATCTTGAATAATTGAGAAGGTAATCTTCTAAAAACATGTATTTCCCCTTAAATGAAGGTTGATATGTTCTAGAGACATGATTTTGGAACATATAATCATAATTTATAAAAAATGAATTAAAATAAATAATAATTACATTGGGTTAAAGAGATAGAAAGAGTAACCTGGAGGAAAAAAAGGAGGTTTGGGTAGAATCTCTTACATTATGTACGAAAGTATTTTTCACTTGATCATAATTTACTATATAATCAAATTAAATACATTAATTAATTAATTAAGAAACATTTATACAATTATTTAATTTATTATAAGTTTATTAAATTCATTTATGACCCTTTTGATTAGTTATAAGATACAATTTCATCGTTTGGGAGTGTATGTTTCCTTGGTATTCATGATCGGTTACTTGCATACATGTATGGAAAATCATGTAAAATGATAATGGTTTTCTATAATTGAAGTTATATGTTATTTATGAACATACATGAGATTAAATTTTTATATAATTCAATAGGTAATTATAGGTTAGGATGAATCATTAGATAAGACATCAGTGATAATCGTTTAGATTATTTTTACAATTTTCCGATTATCACAAACTAATTTGGTTTTATTAATTAATACCATGCATATATAATGTTTTCAGAACATTAAATAGGATATAATACCTCTATTTTAATCTATTTTAACCATAAAAATGGTTTTATGATCAGTCATGAGGTAGGTAATGGAAACTGAAAACTTTATCATCCTTGAATGTGATAAATTAACACATTATAGACAATGTTTTTATTTTATTATAAAATAGTATGGGAATGAAATGTTGATGGATTATTCCATTGGCATAATAAAATTATATTATATATAAGTTAATGGATTTATCATACAATTTTGATGAGGGGAGGTGAGGATAAAATAATAAAAGAAAATAACATGAAAAAAAATTAATGGAAAAGAAAGAGGATTTTACCTCTTGAATCCAACTTCTTGAGAACCTCCTTTGGGGGATTGGTTTTAGTCATTTTCTGAATACAAGATCTGGTATTTGGGGGAGGGTTTGGGGAATAATTTTTAGTATAATTTGGACAAGTCTCAATGTAGTAGAGGTCTGAGTAGAATAGGTGGTGAAGTATGTTATTTATATGGGGAGAGAGGTGTTTTCTCATTATTTTACTCATTAAATTATTATTTTTCATAACACAGTAAATAGTGAGGATTATTGTTACTAAATAAATAAATTAGTTCCTGGGAGTTTGAACCAGTGTTCACATACATCGTCTATGACTCAATCATGACTCAAAAATGCATCTATTTACATATAATGTAAATTAACATATGTCATTATTCACAAAAATTCAACTATTTTAGAAAAACCCAAAAAGTCACCCTAACAATTATTTGACGTGTAGAATTAAAAAATTGACAACATTTTTGAAAATTAATTTTTTACATATGAGAAATTTAATTTTTTAATTAAAATCAAACTTTACATAAAAAATTCAAATTTTAAATGTTAACTAATTTTAAAACACTTTGAAAAATTAATGAAATCTCATAAAATTATCTTATAATCATAAGAAAAAAAATTATGAATAAATTTTATGGAAATATATTTTCATTTAAAATATTATATTCATTATATATTTGAAAATAAACACTTATGTTTAATAAAAATATCAACACATAATTAATAATGTCTAAAACCTTTGTTTACTTGTACCATGATATAATTATATCATATTTCATTTATAATATGGATAAATAATATTTATACTTTCATAGGTGAGGTTAATATTCAATTTTATTTTTTACTATTCATAAGGGTCACATTACTATTTTAAAGGTAAAGTTACTATTCTATCGGTATATATTCCTTAATATATAGAAATACCACTTATTTCCTTCATTGTTTATTTATAAAATTTTTATGGTGTTCTCTATGTGATGTTTATGTTATTTATTTTATATATGATAATTATAAGAATGGTATTTTCATTGAAAAAATATTGGGTCGTTACATTCTTCCACCATTATGAAATTTAACCTTCAAATTTTCATTTTAAATTCTATGTTGAAAACATGTGTGGGTACTTCTCCTTCATCGCTTCCTCAGGATCCCATTTTGGATCTTCAAACTTATGGTTTTTACATAGTACTTGATTAGGTGAGTATTCTTATTGTGTAAAACATTATCTCTATGATCCAAGATCTTCACCGGCTGCTCCTCATTTGAGAGACCATTTTCCAACTATACCATCATTGAATTCAGTACATGTGAAGGATCTAGTATGTACTTCCATAAGAGGGATATGCAGAATAAATCATCTAATTGATACTTGGTAGGTGGAAGTTCTAGTTTATAGGCCACAAATCTGACTTGATCAAGAATCTTCATGGGGCCAATGTACTTATGACTTAGTTTTCCTTTCATTCCAAACATGATGATCCTCTTCCACAGAGATATTTAGATGAATGCCATGTCTCCAACATTAAACTCAAGGTCTCATCTATGATTATATATATATATATATTGTTGACATTGGGAAGCCTTGATGTGCTACTAAATGGATTTCACATTCTCTACTATTTCTTCAACCATTTTAGGTCCTAGTAGCTTATGTTCGTTGACTTCAACCCGGCATGTTAGTGTTCTACAAATTTTACCATAAATGGATTAAAGTGGAACCATTTGAATTCCTTAGTGGAAACTATTATTGTACGAGAATTTGAATAGTGGAATATGTTGGTCCAATCATCTTTTTAAATCCATATAACCCACTCTCAAAAGTAATTCTTGTGTCGAGATAGTTTGATCGACTTTGCCATTAGTTTGAGGATGAAAGGCCATATTGAAGATCATCTCAGTATTTAGATTATTTTGGAGACTTATCAAGCTCACATTTTCATATATTTTATACTCTAATGAATTGTTTATAATCCCACCATAGTGTTATTGTAGGGTTAATTGTCACTATTTTAGGTTTTAGTGGTAATCTGAGATTAAATGCAAAAGGTGGTTAAATATGGAATTTTAACAGATTTTTATCGTAGGGGTATTTTGGTCATAATATTTACATTATTATTCAAAATTCTATGATTTTTATTGTTTGTATTCCTGATTTATTTCCAACGACATCTTCTTTAGGAGGGAAAGATGATTTGAGCATTTAGAGGCCCCAAAAAATCATTTAATTTGGAAAATTTTCCAGGAGACAGCGTGCACCCCACATCTGTAATAGACCCATAAATCAGTATAAATACATCAAAATGATCTGGTTCTAGCATTAGAAGATATAGGATTCAAGTTTCCAAGTCCATGATGAATTTAAAGTAAATATATGCTCATTAAAATGTTATTTGAACGCTCCAAACATGTAGAAGATGAAATGTATCACCGGGCTGAAATTGTTCCATTAGGTAATTAATTCATACCATGGTGACCATGCATCCCATGTGGCTCATATTTTGTAGAGGTAAGACCAAGTATATTTTTAATAAACATTATTAAGGATTTAAGGTGTGAATCGACAGGTTTCAATGTCATAATGGCCAGGGAAATTGAAGAATTGGAATTTGGCCAGTCAAATGGAAAAACTAAATATCTCAAATTAAATCACTTATAACTCCTACGTATGATGTAAAATAAACTCTAATTTTAGTGTGGAACATAGGATCCATTATGGAACATCTTTTATGAAGAAACGTTTCATGTATTTCGCCAATTAATTGGACATCCATTTAGAAACATTTTGAGGATGATTTTGAAGAGAATTCTTTCACCTCCTCTCCATATACATTTGTATCCTCATCCCTTCTCAAAGCAGTGGAACTTTTATGTGGCCATTATCTATTGTTTTGTAGTTTATTTTCATTTTAATAGTATTATTAATTTCAATGTATTTTTCCATTCTTCTTTAAATCATTATCATTTTTTATCTTTTGTCTTTCCACCCATTCCTCTCCACTACGATCTCCTATACTTGTGATCATGAGTAACTAACCTGAGGAACTTCTCGGGGGATCAATCTAGTATTGAACCCAAGTAATTGAATATTAATGTTTATTTTTTCTTATTTAATTATACCTAGTTCAAGGGGGGTGTTAGTGGGTAAGGCACCTTTGTGTCTCCACTTACCACCTGAGGCTTAACTTTCTCTTCTATAATATTTTTCCTCGATCAAGGAGGTGGATGTGAAGTCTCTCGGAGATCATTGAGAGAATTTTATATTCACAATATCATATATAAGAGGGTATCAACACACTTGGTCGAGTGTTTTTATTAATTAAATTTGAAACTAATAATGAGACGATGATGGTTGGATCTGGGTGATTCGCTTGGGAATATATCTTTTCTGTCTAACATCATTTTTATTGTATTTATTATATCTTCATTATTAATTGCATGTTTACTTTTCTTTATCTTGAATTTTCATTTCTAAAACCAAAATTACATTTATTTTTGTATTATAAATAATAATAAAAATATAAAAAAAATTAATTAGAAGTAGTGATTCACTAACCACAAAAGCTCCTCAAGAGAACGACCTAGGTCAGCCCCTGTGCTTCAATTAGTTATAAATATTTTTGAGAGCGTTCATGATAACATTCCATAAAATTGGAACCATTTCATGGGAGCCAAGGGGTTTTCTTTCACTATTTTCAATCACATTTTGTAATTAATTTTCCTTTCATTTAAAAAAATAAAAAAAATCATAATTTTTAAAAAGTAAAAAAAATCTTCTTTGTTCACGATGTATTCAAATTGTGTTATTATGTTTGGACTGAAAAATATAATGAGGAAGAAAATTTTTACAGTGAATTTTATTCTTATTTTCATAGGATTAGTGATAAAGTTTAAAACTCATAGATCTAAATAGAATGGATTGCTGAATATGTACGCACATCCCAGGAGCAACCCAAACCTGAGACGAAACTTGAACTAGAACGAGTGATCGAAGATATTTAACCTATAATGTTTTATGTTAAACAACCTGAGGCAGGTGATAAAGAACTTCTAAAAGACTATTTATATTATCTTCCACTCAACCAATGCTCAAGGAGGTCCCATAGTTACACATTCCACCTGATGCGCTAATGGGAGATCAACATTTTTTGGGAGAATTGTGGAATAGATTTGTTAAAGATAACTTGAAACATGATTTTCCAAAACCTGTTAATGAACTATCAGAACCACTATACCTCTCTCATGATTTGGAATATGATGAAGAATATGCACCTGATGAGATTGATTTTCCAATGGTCCTAACTGAGGATATCAATTACCATGATGCCTTACTTGAAAAGGAATATTTCATTATTAATTCTTAATGTTTTAATCTTATTCAATCTGAATTGTTTTTAGATTTCTCTTTCATTGAAATTTATTATAAAACACAAATGGATCAGACCTTGGATGTAAACAAAAAAACTACCCAAGTGGTTGTGATTTAAAAAGAGTTGGAAAAGAATGTGGTGGTGCAATTATCTTCTCAATAACAATTTACAAACCATATGGAGGAGGATAGCACTGAAGTCCATAGAGAGCACCCCTATCTTCTTTTACCTCCAACTATGGACCTTTATATCACTATTTATTATTTCTTCAGGGTTGGGAACTATCTTATTTTTTGGGGGTTCTTCACATTTTGTGTTTAATCATTGACATCGGGAAAACTCACATGTGGGGGTTCATCTCAAAGAAATCACACCCACATTATGATTGGGGAGAATCCACTGAAACTGCCTCACTAGGTGCAGAAAAAACCTATCACCCGTTTTTGGGTCTAAAACAATAATTATTTATTTTCTATTCCCTTTCTCTTTCTTTTTATTTATTTTTTCTAATGTATTTTCATTTCATTCTTGTAGTCCTAAAGTGGAAGTTTCTAGGAGCTTAAATCAAGGAATCCACTTCAAAATTAATATCAGGTTGTATATGTAAGAACCCAATTTTTTTCTGTAAAAGGCTTTGGAATTCCTGGATATTATTCCAGAGCAGCGCCTTCATACGGCGTGCGATTCCGAGCCCCAGTGTGGCCAAAATTAAATTTTCAGTGCGTTCACACTGGGAACGCCAAATAAATGGGATAACTCTTAAATGGTGTTTTGGATCAGGAATCTGAGTGTATGGATGGGTCCGGAATGGGGTTTTTACCCTAGTAACGACATAAAGTATGTCGGCGCGGGACGTTTGGACCCCTCGCTCACGATCAGAGCATGGAACGGATAAATTAAATAATAAATTTATTCATTTAACGGCTTAACTCAGGTATCGCCTAAATGGTGGCTCGGATTGGAAAACTGAGGGAACTGTTGAGTTCTAAGAGTGTCGTTTACCCTAGGAGGGGTGTAAGTTTCGCGGGCGCGGGCCGTCTGTGAAAAATGGGCCCGAGGCTGTTTTCGTAATTTGGCAGGCTCAGGCGCTAAGTTTATTAACTTTTGAATGGGGCCTCAGATTAAGATTCTGAGACCACCGTTGTGCTCAGGAGGTGATATTTACCATAGGAGAGGCTTAACCTTGACCCCGTCGAGAGTTTTTGATGCGGGTAAAAATTAAGGATTAAATTAATTAAATTTTTATTAATTTAATTCTGTATTTAAACAAACCCTCCCCCTTCCCTTCTCCTTTTCAACATCTAGTGGAAGAACCCTCAAGGGATACCCCTCAAGCTCCTCCCCCTCCACCTCCGATCAAGGTGGAACCGGCTACGGCGAAGGCAGTTCGACGGCGAAGCGTCGGTCTTCACCCTCGCAGGTAGGCGGTTGCAGTTTCTTTTTTTTATTCTTGCATCTCCTTTGAGATCGATTTATAACATTGAATTTCTGTCTAATCTAAAACTTAAGCACATAATCGTGTATTATAATTTATGAGCTTTCCAACACATCTTTCGGTTTTGAATTTGGAGTCCCGAGGCATCCGCAATCACCCACCGAAGTTTCCGGGATTTCGGTTTTCGGCGGGTTCGAGAGGTGGCGCGACGTCCTTAGGAGGCGGGGGGGGGGGGGTGGGGGGGCTCTCAGATGGTGGTGTGGGCTAAGGCGCAGGGCGACATGGCCTTCCGCGGAGTAGGCGGATGGGGGCTTCGGTCGGGCCTAGCTAGGCGGCTGCGGGCGACGGCGAGCCTGCGGAGGCGCTGGGCGAGGGGCGTCAACCGCTGGGGGTGCAGAGCGGGAGGACCGGCCGGCTGTGCCGGCTGGATGACGCGGCTTCCGGGGTCACGACGCGCGACCCCACTCAAGAGACCGAGACCCGGCAGCAGTGGGTCTCCGCGTGGAAAACAGCCGACTGGCCAGCGCCGGTCGGTGGACCCTTTTTTTTTAAAAAAAATAACTAAATAAATAAATAAAGGGGTTTATAATAATAATAATAATATTATTATTATTATTATTATTGAAATGATTTATTTATCATAAACCATTCACAGGGCGCCCGATTTGGGTACCATCTACGACGACACATCTCTTAAATTGAGACAGAGATTTTGAGATGGTCTCAGGAATTTTTAATTCCCGAGACAAGGGGCTCGGGGCGTGACATGATGTTAGGTTGTTTGACGTTTTCTCGGGGGATTTTGTTTTGGACGGCGCGAACGCGTTCGACGTCTGTTTTGAGCACCGTTTGCGGTGTTGGGACCCTGGAGCCAGGGAAAAGCTTTCCAGGGTGGTTTTGGGCGTTGAATCCGGAGTTGAGGCATGGGCCCCATGACCCGTCTGTTGAGCTGCGAGCAGCGTTCTGTAACTTTTTCATCGGACGTCCGTTCGGGGCGTGCGAGCAGTCGATGTTGGGTGTTTTTCCTAGGGAATTGCAATGGTGCAATCCGTCGGCTTTAATTAAGCATGCTGGTGCAGGCCCAATGAGGGTCGTTTTGGGAGTTGACAGTGATTTTCCAGCTTTATCACCGGGTGTCCGTTTTGGACAAGTGAATAGTCCGACTTGTGTACTTTTTCGAGGGGATCACAATGGTGAAATCCGTTCATTGTGTTTAGGGGTCGGGATTCAAGTCCCACATAGCACCACTTGTGTGCGGTATGTCGGAATGCATCATTTTCTCCAGATATCCATTGCACTCAAATGAGCAGTCCTCTGGACGTGTTTTCCTGAGGGGATCGCAATGATGCGATACACCTGACAGTTTTTGGGGCCGAGGCTCGGGATCACGGGACGTCGTTCGAGCGTAAAGCGGTGTTGGTGACTTTTACGTCGGATGTCTGTTGGAGGTGAGTATGTAGTCGATCTCGTATGTTTTTTTACGAGGATTACAATAGTGTAATCTGTTCAGGCGGGCGGAGCCTCTTACACGATCTTATTAAATGTGGTAATATGAGGGTGCCCCGGTGGCGGTTATTCTACCATGTTTGTAGCGGAAACTTGGCATTTGATCGCGTGCGCTCACATGTGAGTGATGTGAATTCTTGAAGATATTTGGTTGGTTGTGCCTCAGCCATTGAGGTGGCAGGTTGGAGTTGTTACGTTACGCCTTCGCATTGACGTTGGGTGCCGTGTGCACGATAGCCTTTGGGATGGAACATGGTATACTATGGGAGTATACATGAATGCATGGAGGTACATGTGGTTGTTTTTACCTGAGAAATTTTGTGCATTCGGTTGGGGTTGACCTGGGGTCACATGTCGTGTGGGCCCCATGTGCATGTCGTGCTCTACTTTACGTACTTTTGACCTCTCGCGACATGGAGGGTTACTCTATTCTTGTTTTTTGACCAACAGGGTTGAGTTTTCCCCTGGTCCTATTCTCGTTTTTTGACCAGCAGGGTTGAGTTTTCCCCTGATCCTGTTCTCGTTTGTTGACCGATAGGGTTGAGTTTTCCCTTGGTTCCGTTCAGGTTTGGCCGACAGAGATGGTTTGGTTTCTCTGTTTCTTTAGCTATGAGGGGTTTCATTACTATGCCCCTTTCATCGGACTGTGACACCATTTACAATGATGTGTTCTCATACAGTGTGGGTGTTTTCCCACTTTCTGGGATGAGTTGTCTCGGCCCGCTTCGACAGTGACTCAACAGATTGGAGCGTGATCTCCTTGAGAGGCCCGAGGAGTTTCTCCTATTCCTTTGTGATCCCTGGTAGAGTTCTTGTGGATTCGATGTGACCAACACATTAAGCGTGCACCGATCCTATACCTAGGAGGTTGTTTCCAGCAGGGATGAGGTTGTTTCCAATAGGGCTGAGGTTGTTTCCTACAGGGGTCTCCAGTTGTACCATCTAGTAGGGATGGCCAGAGCAGTTCCGGGTTTACCTCCAATGGGGATGGGAAATGGTCCTCGATGTCGAGCTTACCTCCAGCTGGGATAGGCAGTGGTCCCTGATGACGGGATTACCTCCAGCTGGGTTGGGCAGTGGTCCTCGATGCCGGGTTACCTCTAGCTGGGCTGGGCAGTGTTCCCATCGCCGACTTTAACCGGGTCGCCCTCCAGTGGATTACCCTGTTGTGGGACTGGGTAGTGTGGCACCCATCGACTCTTGCCAAGTCTCCCTCCAGTGGGAACCCATGGACTTCCAGGGATCACCCACCAGCGAGGCTAAGCAGGGGGTATCTTGTCGAAATTGAGGAGACCTCTCGGCTGCGGGGTAGTGACGAGGTATGGTTTGATGTTCCCCCAGAACTCTCAAGTACGAGGGGTGCTTTCCCCACCGAGACGCGTCCTTGCGATGTGAACTAAAACCGTGTGGGAGAGTTAGTGCCGCCCAAAGTGGATAGTTTCGAGGTGTGGTGATTTGACCCCTTGACTTGCAGTTCAGGGTAGACATGCAGGATGCTAGGCATCGATGGTGTTTACTTGTGGGACTGTTGGTGACTCACTTTCTTGGGCTGAGCTACAGGATGGAGATCCCCTTATGATCTTGTTTGGGCATCTTGATTGAGCATATATATATGTATATACCTTGTTCTAGTACCCACTTCTTGAGTTTTGTTACTATCCTTCCAGGAGAGGTGAAGACGCGCGGGGTATGCCATGTGCATTCCATGTCTAGCTTATCGAGGTTGGACAAGTCTACTCTCCTGCTATAGGTAGCGAAGACTCGACGGGAAGTTCATCTTCTCACTGTTTCCATCTCCTTGTGTATGGACGAGTCTTCCTTCTTTCCTCTTGTTGGGTTGAGCTGGACTCTTTACTTCACTCTTTACTGCACTTTCAGTTATACTCCTTTACTTTTCCCTATTCTCTCTACTACTCACCCTTCGGTACCTCCTTTGTTTCTCCCTCGAGCCTTTGGGGTATCCTACTGAGTATTTTTATACTCACCCCTACTTGGGCTTTGCCAGAACATGGTGCGCCCTTGCAGATGATAGACAGGTTGGTCGTGACTTCAGTGGAGCTTAGGAGTTCGGGAGCTTGGACCGCGTGCAGTGGTCGGAGTTGGGTTCCAGGTGGGGGACCCTTCCAGTTGTTTACTTTTTGTTTACCTGTTTTCGGGTTGTGGCACTTTTCTAGTTGGGCGCATGTTTTGACACTTTTATTTTCAGTTTACTTTCAGCGCTTTCTTTGTACTAATTAGAGATCAATGCACTTTTGGTGGTTTATATATAGCAGTTTCACTTTACTCTTCTTTTATTTTCATTTACTTTGCACTTTTTCATTGAGTGTACTGTGTGTTTGTGTGTACAGGTACTCAGGAAAAGGCCTCCCCGAGTTGTTTAGCCTTCGGCGCTTGTCGCTAGCCCCTGGCCTATGGAGGTGGGCTTTGGGTAGTTCTGGATTGAGCCTGGGTAGGGTCGGGTCGTGACAATATCTTTCCTTCCCTTCATTTTCCTAAATTTATATTTATATTTTGTTGATTGAAATAAGGGGTAGTAAAATATAAGTGAGGGGGATTTCCAACCTGCTTAGTTCTTCTTGTGTGCTTTTCCATTTTGTTTATCATATTTTTAGGATTTTTGAGCTTTAATGAATATTCTTATCACTTTTCACACGTCAATTAATTTTGAAAGAGTTGAAATTATTTTTGAAATAATGGATTTTAAATGATTGTTGATGGGAATTATATTTCCTTTAAATCGATTTTCAATATTTTTTATGAGTTTGACTAGTTTTTGAAATCCATGCCCATGAAACACTGAATCAAAATATTTTTCCAATCCTATGAGGTATTCTAAAATACTTTGACATATTCATCCTAATACCCACACTTTTTGAGAGAAACATGGATTTTGTGTGAGAAACAGAATTTGTGATTTATCTCTTTAAATGCTTTGGATTACATGGAATGTATTTGAAATGATTAAGGAATATATTTGGAGATCCCCATTTTATCTTGAGACCCACCATTCCATTTATACTTCGTAATCCCTTAGATTCCATGAATTTCCTTATAGGTTTAAGCTACATTACAAGCCGATTTTCCTCACCTACCCACAATTTTTGTATATTTTTATGGATATTTCATGTTTGAGTGTGTGGAAAGGCCTTTCATGTGCGTTCATTGGGATTTATATAATTTATGGGTGGTACAAGGTGTTTGTCAATATTTTGTTCGATGGATAATAAGCAAATTGGGTATGAGTTATCATTGTGCTTTAATTGTTCCATCCATTTCTCTATCAAAAAAATTAAAAAAATAAATATGTGCTTGAATTGCACATTGTAAATTCATTTATGGCTCATGTCCCTCTCAAAAATCAACGATAGAAATTTTCATTCATTCATTATATTCAATTTTTATCTCATCCGTGGTAAAAAAAAAAGAAAATAAATCTATGCCTTTTTGGAGCTTAAAAAAGTGCGAGAACATAGATTATATCATTCTTTGTAATCACTTCTTGGATAATGTACCATGTCATAAAAGGGGTGTTGTGTTTTTTCACATTTTCAAGTGGGATTGAGAGAGTAATTTCCTATGTTTTCAATTGAATTAATCATGTATTGTACTTAAGAGTACAACCTCCTTTTTCTAGCCTAAAACTTTTTAATCATTTTCTAACCAACCCTAAGACAAAGAATCATTTTAACCTTTAATTAAATTCCTCGTGATTGTATTCATTTTCATGTTTCATTCTTTGGAGAAATGATAATTTTCACAAGCCTATGGTGATACATGTTATTTCCAAGTATGGGCATAACTCTATATTCAATTTCCTTTGAGTGAAGAGTGACATAAAATTCAATGTGAGGTAGGTTTTTATTGGGCCATGGATTGATTTATGATGTTGAACAAATTTGAATGATTGAAATATAAATTAGATAGATTTTTTTTTCATAGATGATACATGATGGACTACTATTTTGGATAAGATCATTTATATTTTCTCATTTTTGATTGTTATGTGGATTTTGATTTGGATGTAAGATTATTGCCCATGAGTGCAATGTTTAAATGTGGGGGAGTGATGAAGCTCACATTTTTATATATTTTAAACTATAAATCATTGTTTATAATCTCATCATATTGTTATTTTATGGGTAATTGTCACCTTTTTAGGTTTTAGTGGTAATTTGAGCTTAAATGAAAAAAGTGGTTAAATATGAAATTTGGATAGATTTTTATCATAGGGGTATTTTGGTCAAACAATTTACATTCTTATCCAAAACTCTATGATATTTTTTTTGAAATCCCAGATTAATTTACTACAACTTTTTCTTCAATGGGGAAGGCCGATTTGATCATTTAGAGGCCCCAATAAATCATTTAATTTGGGAATGCTTCTAGGCAGACTGTGTGGACCCCCCCACTATAACGGAAAAATAAATTGGTCTAAAAATTTCCAAATGATCTAGGTCAAGATTTTTAAGACATAGAATTCAATGAGACGTGTCCATGATTAATTTCAACTCAAAATATTCTCATTAAATCATTATTTGAACACTCTAAACATGTGGAAGATGAAACACCTCACTAGGAAGAAAGGGTTATAATGGGTAATTAATTCATACCATTGTGGCCATGCATCCCAAATGGAAAATATTTTGTTGAGGGATGCGAAATTAAATTTGGAATAACATTTATTAAGGATGGAAGGAGTGAATTGATAGGTTTCAAAGTCATAATGGCCAGGTAAATTGAAGAATTGGAATTTGGAAAGTCCATTGGACATATTAAATGTCTCGAATTAAATCACCCATAACTCCTACATATGATGTTAAATAAAGATCCATTTTTTAGTGGGAACATAGGAGACATTATGAAACAACTTTTATGAAGAAACATGTCACCAATTCTTCCATTTAATGGAACATCCACATGGAAACATTGGGGGGATGATTTTCGATAGAATTATTTCACCTCATCTCTCTATAAATTTGTATCCTCACCCCTTCTCAAAGCATTGGCACTTATGTGTGGCCATTTTCTATTGTTTTTTAGTTTCATTAATTTAAAATAGTATTATGAATTATTAACATATTTTCCTATTCTTATACAACTCATTCTCAATTTTTTATATTTTGTCTTTCCACCCCATTCCTCTCTATTGCGATCTCTTATACTCATGATCATGAGCAACTAAAATGAGGAACTTCTTAGGGGATCAATCCAATTTTGAAACCAAGACATTTAATATTTATGTTTATTGTTTCTTATTTTATTAGAGTAAGGAAAAGTGGGATATTTGTGGGTAATTCACATTTGTGTCTCCACTTGTCACATGAGGCTTAACTTTCTCTTTTATAATATTTTCCCTCAGTCGAGGAGGTGGATGTGCAGTCTCTCGGTGATTGTTGAGAGAATTATATATTCACAATCATATATATAAGATAATATTCACCATATAATGGAGTGTGTTTATTAGTTAAATTTTAAAGTAATAACGAGATGATGAATGCTCAATCTGGGTGATTCTCTCAGGAATATCTCCTTTTTATCTAACATCATTTTGACTGCATTCCTTGTGTCAACATTATGCATTGAATGTTTACTTTTCTTTGTATTGAATTTGAATTGAAAAAATAAAAATTTAGTTTAGTTTTGTCTTTTAAATAATAATAAAATATATAAAAATTGAATTATAAGTAGTGATTGATTAACCACAAAAGCTCCTCAAAATAATGAACTAGGTCAGCCTTTGTGCAACACTTAGTTATAAATATTTTTGAGAGAGCATGCGATAATGATACATCAAATTGGAACCGTTTATGGGGAGACAAGGGGTTTTCATTCACTATTTTTAATCACATTGTGTAAAAAATTTTCCTTTCATTTAAAAAAATAAAAAAAATCCTAAATTTCAAAAACTAAAATAAAAATATTCTTTGTTAATGTTGTATTCAATTTGTGATTATTGTGCATGGACTGACCAATATCATGTGAAAGAAAATGTGTATAATGAACATTATGCGCAGTTTCATAGGATTATTGATAAAGTTCAAAACCTAGAGAGCCAAATAGAATGGATTTTTGAATATGTACGCACATCCCAGGAGTAAACCGAACCTGAGTCGAAACCTGAACCAGAATGTGTGGTGGAAGATATTTCACCAAAAAAATTATGGTAAAGAGCATGAGGCTGGTGAGAAAGAAATTATAAAGTAACTAATTATATCATCTTTCAATTAACCATTGCTCTAGGAGGTCCCATATATACAAATTCCAAAAAATGCACTAATGGGAGATCATCTTTTTTTTGAATAATCCTAGAATAGCTTTGTTGAAGATAACTTGAAACATGATCTTCCCATCATTGTCAATAAACATTTTGAACCACTATAAATCTCTAACGCTTTGGAAGATGATGACGAAGTTGCACCAGATGATAATTATTGTCCAATGGTCATGACTGAGGAGATCGATTACCAAGATAACTTACTTGAAAGGGAATATTTTTTTTTATTAATTATTTATGTTTTAATCTTATTCAATATGAATTGTTTTGTGATTTTCCTTTCTTTGAAATTTATGATACAACACAAATGTATTATACCATAGATGTTAACGAAAATATTAACCAAGTGTTGGTGATTGAAGAAGAGTTGGACAAGCATGTGGTGGAGGAACTATCTCCTCAACAACAATTTACAAACTGTATGGAGGAGGATACCACAGAATTCAACAGGGAGCACACATATCTTCTTTTTCCTCCCACTCTGGACTATAATTTCTCTATTTATTATTTCTTCAGGGTTGGGATCTATCTTATATTATTTGGGGTTCACCACATTCAGTGTATAATCATGGACATCGGGAAAACTCACACGTGGTGGCTCATCTCAAAGAAAAAACACCCACCTTCTAATTGGGGATAATTCACTGAAACTGCCTGACTAGGGGTAGTAAAAACCTAGCACCCACTTGGGGTCTAAACCAAGAATTATCTCTTTTCTATTCCCTTTATATTTATTTTAATTTATTTTTTATTATGTATTTTCATTTCATTCTTGTAGTCTTAAAGTGGAACCTACAAGGAGCTTAAATAAAGGAATCCACTTAAAAAATAATATCATGTTGTATCTTTACTTACCTTTTTTTTCTACCATTATAATTATATTTTTTTAATTCAAATAAGGGGTTGTAAAATTTAAGGGATGCGTGTGTCAACCTGATTAGTTCTTCTTGTGTGATTTTTCTTTTGGTTTATAATATTTTTAGGATATTTGCGCTTTAATGAATATTTTTATCACTTTTCACACGTCAATTAATTTTAAAAGTGCTGAAATTATTTTTGAAATAATGGATTTTAAATGATTGTTGATGTGAATTATTTTTACATGAAATGGTTTTTCAAGATTTTTTATGAGTTTGACTGATTTTTGAAATTGATGCCCACAAAACACTAACTCAAAATATTTTTCCAATTCTATGAGGTATTCTAAACTACATTGACATATTATTCCTAATACCCACACCTTCTTGGGAGAAACATGGATTTTGTGTGAGAACCAGAATATTTTATTTTTCTCTTTTAATGCTTTGGATTTCATGGAATGTATATGAAATGATTGCGGTATATATTCGGCTAGCCACATTTTATCTTGAGACCCACCTTTCCATTTATCCTTCATAATACCTTAGATTCCATGAATTTCATTATAGGTTTAAGCCACATTACAAGCCAATTTTTCCTTACATACCCACACTTTTAGTATTTTTGCATGGATATATCAAGTTTTAGTGTGCGGAAGGGCCTTTCATGTGCATTAATTGGTATTTGTATAATTTATGGGTGGTACAAGGAGTGTGTAAATATTTTTGGTTGTGGATAATAATATAATTGGGCATGAGTCGTCATTTTTCTTTAATTGTTTCATCCATTTCTCCTTCAAAAAAAATTAAAAAATGGAGATGATCTTCAATTTCACATTGTAATTTTTTTTATGAATCATTTACCTCTTAAAAACCAAGGTCATGAATTTTCATTCATTAATTATATTCAATTTTCATCTCCTCTTCTATAAAAAACAAAATAAAGAAAATAAATCTATGTTTTCTGGATCATAAAAAAAGAGGTAGAACATAGATGATATCACTATTTGTTATCACTTCTTGGATAATACAACATCTCAGAAAAGGGGGTGGTTTTTTTTCACATTTTCAAGAGGTATTGAGAGAGGTATTTCCTATGTTTTCACTTGAATTAATCATGCATTGTACTAAATAGTCCAAACTCCTCTTTTTGGCCTGAAATGTTTTAATAATTTTCTCACAAACCCTAAGCCACACAATAATTTTAAACTTTACTTAAATACCTCATGATTTAATTCATTTTCATGTTTCACGTTGTGGATAAATGATAATTTTCACAATACTATAGTGATACATGTGATTTACAAGGATGATCATAACTCTAGATTCAATTTCCTTTGAGTGGAGAGTGATATAAAATTCAATGTGAGGTAGGTTGTGATTAGACCATGGATTGATTTATGAGGTTGAAAAAATTTTATTTATTGAAATTAAAATTAGATATAATTGTTTTTCACAGATGATACATGATGGAATTCTATTTTGGATAAGATCATGGATATTTTCTCATTTTTTATTTTTGTCTGAATTTTGATTTGGATGTAAGATGATTGCCCAGAAGTGAAATGTTTAAGTGTGAGGGAGATATGGAGCTCACATTTTCATATATTTTATAACATAAATCAATTTTTATAATCCCACCATAGTGTTTTTGTATGGGTAATTGTCACCTTTTTAGGTTTTAGTGGTAATTTGAGCTTAAATGCAAAATGTGGCCAAATCTGGAATTTTGACTGATTTTTATCAAAGAAGTATTTTGGTCATAAGATTTACATTATTATTAAAAAATATGTGATTATTTTTTTGTTTAAATCCATGATATATTTACTATAACTTTTTCTTTGGGAGCTAAGGCTGATTCGAGCATTTAGAGGCCCCAAAAATCATTTAATTTGGGAAATGTTTCGTATGGAGAGCTTGAACCCCACCTCTGTAACGGATACATAAATTGGTCTAAAGACTTATAAATGAGTTGGTTATAGCTTTATAATACATAGGATTTAATGATCTGAATCCATGATGAATTTCAAGTCAATATATTCTCATTAAGCATTATTTGAATGTTCCAAATATGCGAAAGATGAAACGTATTACCAGGAAGAAATAGTTCCATTGGGTAATTAATTCATAACATCATGAAAATGCATCCCAAATAGCTCATATTTTGTGGAGGGATGAGAAATTACCTTTTTAATAACATTTATTAAGGATAGAATGAGTGAATCGACAGGTTTTAAAGTCATAATGGCCAGGGAAATTGACGAATGAGAATTTGTCCAGTCAAATTTTCATATTAAATGACTTGAATAAAATAACCCATAAATCCAATGTTTGATGTCCAATAAAGCTCTCATTTTTTGGGTGAACGGAGGATAAATTATGTAACTTCATTTATGACAAAACTTTTCACCAATTAGGCAATTTAATGGTATTTTCATGCATAAACATTTGGAAGATGATTTTGGAGAGAATTCTTTCACCTCATCTCCCTATAAATTTGTATCCTCACCCCTTTTCAATGCATTGTCACTTATGTGTGGCCATTTTCTATAGTTTTTTAGTTTAGTTTCTTTTTAATAGTATTCTGAATTATTAGTATATTTTTCTATTCTTCTTCAACTCATTCTAATTTTTTTATATTTCGTCTTTTCACCCTATTCCCCTCTGCTACGATCTCTTATTCTCATGATCATGAGTAACTAACCTGAGGAACTTCTCAGGGTATCAATCCAGTGTTGAACCCAAGTCATTTATTGTTAATTTTTTTTGTTTCTTATCTTATTAGAGTTATTTCAATGGGGATCTTAGTGGGTAAGGCACCTTTGTGTCTACACTTTCCACCTGGGGCTTAACTTTCTCTTCTATAATATTTTCCCTCGATAAAAGAGGTGGATGTGCAATCTCTCAGCGATCGTTGAGAGAATTTTATATTCACAATCACAAATAGAAGAGGATATTTTCACATAATATGGATAGTTTTTATTAATTAAATTTGAAACTAATAATGAGATGATGAAGTTTCAATCTGGGTGATTCTCTCGGGAATATCTCCTTTCCGTCTAACATCATTTTGGCTGCATTCATTCTATCTACATTACGCATTACATGTTTAATTTTATTTATCTTGAATTATCATTTCTAAAACAAAAATTTCATTTAGTTTTGTCTTATAAATAGTAACAAAATATTTTAATATTTAACTAGAAGTAGTTATTGATTAACCACAAAAGCTCATCAAGAGAATGACCAAGGTCAGCCCCTATGTTGCACATTGTTATAAATATTTTTGAGAGCGCACATGATAATGCTACATCAAATTGGCGCCATTTACGGGGAGACAAGGGGTTTTCATTCACTGTTTTTAATCACTAAGTAATTTTACTATCATATAAAAAAATAACAAAAAATCATAAATTTCAAAAACATAAAAAATATTCTTTGTTCATGATGTATTAAAAATGTTCTTATTATAATGGAATACCTAATATCAATTTAAAGAAAATGTTTACAATGAAATTTATGCACAGTTTTATAGGATTATTGATAAAGTTCAAAACCTAGAAATCCAAATATAATGCATTTTTGAATATGTACGCACATCCCAAGAGCAACATGAACCTGAACCTGAACCTGAGCAAGAATGAGTGGTGGGAGATATTTCACCAATAAATTTTAATATTAAAGAACATAATACGGGTGAGAAATAAATTATAAAGGAACTAAATATATCATATTTCACTCAACCATTGCACGAAGAGGTCTCAGACGTACACATTCTTGATGATGCACAAATGGGAGATCGAACTTCTTTGGAAGAATCTTGGAATAGCTTTGTTGAAGATAACTTGAAACATAATCTTCCCATCCTTATTAATGAACAATCAAAACCACCTTACCTCTATCTTTCTTTAGAAGATGTTGAAGAAGATGCACCTGATGATATTGATTTTCCAATGGTCCTGACTGAGGAGAATAATTAACAAGCTAACTTACATGAAACAGAATATTTCTTTATTAATTATTCATGTTTTTATATTATTCAATCTGAGTTATTTTTTGATTTCTCTTTCTTTGAAATTTATGATAAATCACAAATGTATCAGAACATGAATGTTAACGAAAAGACTACCCAAGTGTTGGTGATTGAATAAGATTTGGGCATACATGTGGAGGTGAAACAATCTCCACAACAACAATTTATATACCATATGGAGGAGGATACCACAGAAGTCAACATGGAGAACCCCTATTTTATTTCCCCTCTCACTATGGACCTTCATTTCTCTATTTATTATTTCTTCAGGGTTGGGAATGTTTTATCTTCTTTGGGGTCTCCAAATTTACTGTTTAATCATGGACATCGAGAAAACTCACATGTGGTGGTTCATCTAAAAAAATCACACCCACCTTATGATTGGGGATAATCCACTGAAACTTCCTGACTTAGGGTAGTAAAAACCTATCACCCACTTTGGGGTCTAAACCAAGCATTATCTCTTTTATATTCACTTTATCTTTATTTTTATTTATTTTTTCTAATATATTTTAATTTCATTCTTGTATTATTATAGTGGAATATACTAGGATATTAAATAAAGGCACTCAATTCAAAAATAATATCAGGTTTTATCTTTCCTTCCCTTGGTTTTTCTACCTTTATATTTATAATTTTTTGTATTGAAATAATGGGTAGTAAAGTTTAAGTGTATGGGAGTGTCAACCTACTTAGTTCTTCTTGTGTACTTTTCCTTTTGGTTTATCATAATTTTAGGATTATTGAGGTTTAATGAATATTATTATCACTTTTCACACATCAATAAATTTTGAAGGAGTTGAAATTATTTTTGAAATAATGGAGTTTAAATTATTGTTGATGTGAATTATTTTTCCTTGAAATGGATTTTCAAGACTTTTTATGAGTTTGACTGATTTTTGAAATCCACTCCCATGAAACACAGACTAAAAATATTTTTCAAATCTTATGAGGTATTCTAAACATCTTTTACATATTCTTTCTAGTACCCACACTTTATTGAGAGAAACTTGGATTTTATGGGATAACCAGAATGTGTGATTTTTCTTTTTCAGTGTTTTGGATTTCATGGAATTTATTTGAAATGATTGAGGTATCTCTTTTGATAGACACATTCTATCTTAACACCAACCTTTCCATTTATCCTTTGTAATCCCTTAGATTCAATGAATTGACTTATAGGCTTAAGCCACATTACAAGCTGATTATTCCGTACCTACCAACACTTTTAGTATTTTTTCATGGATATTTCATGTTTAATTTTGGGGAATGGACTTTTATGTGCATTCATTGAGATTTTTATAATTTATGGGTGGTATGAGGTGTGTGTCAATATTTTGGGTTGTGGATAAAAAGAGAATTGGGCATGAGTCGTCATTGTTCTTTAAGGGTCGCATCTATTTATCCTTTAAAAAAAGAAAAAAGTAGAGATGAGCTTGAATTTAAAATTGAAAATTATTTTATGACTCATGTACTACTCAAAAATCAAGGGCATGAATTATAATTTATTCATTATATTCAATTTTCATCTCATCCTCTATAAAAAAAATAAAAAAGAAAATAAAGCTATTCTTTTCCAGAGATTAAAAAAAGAGGGAGATCATAGATCATATCATTCTTTAAAATCACTTCATGGATAATATACCATATCATAAAAGGTGTTGGTGTAATTTTTCATATTTTCAAGCTGGATTGAGAGAGTAATTTCTTATGTTTTCACTTGAATTAATCATGCATTATACTTAAGAGTTCAACCTCTTTTTTCTGGCCTGAAACTTTTTAATCATATTATCACATGACCTAAGCCACAGAATCATTTTAACCTCTAATTAATTCCATCATGATTGAATTCATTTTTATGTTTCACTCTGTGGAGAAATGATAATTTTTACAATCCAATGGTGATACAAGTGGTTTCCATGTATGCGCATAACTCTAGATTCAATTTCCTTTGAGTGAAGAGTGACATAAAATTCAATGTGAGGTATGTTGTGATTGGGCCATTGATTCATATATCAGGTTGAACAAATTATAATAATTGAAAAGAAAATGTGAGAATTTTTTTTTATATATGATACAAGGTGGACTTCTATTTTGGATAAGATCATTGAGATTTTCCCATTTTTTATTGTTGTGTGGATTTTTCTTTGAATGTAAAATAATTGCCCCAGAGTGCAATGTTTATGTGTGGGGGTGATGAAGCTCACATTTTCATATATATTATTCTATAAATCATTGTTTATAATCTCACCATAGTGTTATTTTATGGGTAATTGTCACCTTTTTAGGTTTTAGTGGTAATTTGAGCTTAAATTCAAAAAGTGGTCGAATATAGAATTTTGAGAAATTTTTATCATAGGGGTATTTTGGTCAAAATATTTACATTATTATTAAAAATTCTATGATTATTTTTTTTTAATCCCAGATTTATTTCCTACACCATATTCTGTATGATGGAAGGCTAATTCGAGCATTTAAAGGCCCCAAAAATCATTTAATTTGGGAAATTTTCTATGCGGACATCGTGGACCCCACCTCTATAACGGACACACAAATCAGTCTAAAAAATCTAAATGATCTAGTTCCAATTTTATAAGACATAAGATTCAATGATCTGAGTCCATGATGAATTTCAAGTCAATATATGCTCATTAAAGTCTTATTGGAGCGCTCAAAACAAGTGAAAGATGAAACATCTCACCAGGCAGAAACGGTTCCATTGGGTAATTAATTCATACCATCATAACCATGCATCCCATATGGAACATATTTTGTGGAGGGATGTGTAATTACATTTTTAATAACATTTATTAAGTATGGAAGGAGTGAATCGATAGGTTTCAAAGTCATAATGGCAAGGAAATTGAAGAATTGGAATTTGTCCAGTCAAATGGATAGATTAAATATATTTAATGAAATCACCTATAACTCCAAATTATGAGGTCCAATGAATCTTATATTTTTAGGGTGAACTGAGGGAACACAATGGAACACATTTTATGAATACACTTGTCACACATTCACCCATTTAGTGGGACATACACGTGTAATAATTTGGTGGATGATTTTGGAGAGCATTCTTTCACCTCCTCTCCCTATAAATTTGTATCCTCACCAATTATCAAAGCAATGGAACTTTTATGTGTCCATTTAATATTTTTTTA
This sequence comes from Viscum album, assembly GCA_963277665.1. Classification (NCBI taxonomy): domain Eukaryota; kingdom Viridiplantae; phylum Streptophyta; class Magnoliopsida; order Santalales; family Viscaceae; genus Viscum; species Viscum album. Next base: position 1,245,516,033 of record OY728143.1, read on the forward strand.
TAGTTTGTTTCCTTTTTAATAGTGTTATGAATTATTAATATATGTTTCTATTCTTCTTCAACTCGTTCTAATATTTTTTATCTTTGGTCGTTCCACCTCATTCCTCTCTACTACGATCTCTTATACTAGTGATCATGAGTAACTAACCAGAGAAAATTTTCAGGGGATCAATCTAGTGTTGAACCCAAGTCATTAAATATCAAAGTTTTTTGTTTCTTATTTTATTAGAGTAATTTCAAGGGGGTCTTAGTGGGTAAGTCACCTTTATGTATCTACTTTCCACTCGAGGCTTAACTTTCTCTTCCATAATATTTCCCCTCGATCGGGGAAGTGGATGTGCAGTCTCTCGGAGATCATTTAGAGAATTGTATATTCACAATCACACATAGAAGAGGATATTGAAGCATACTATGGAGTGTGTTTATTAATTAAATTTTAAACTAATAATGAGACGATGGAGGTTTAATCTGGGTGATTCTATTGGGAATATCTCTTTTCTGTCTAACATCATTTTGGCTACATTCATTGTGTACGCATTATGCATTTCATTTTTACATTTATTTCTCTTTTATTCTCATTTATAAAACCAAAATTTCATTAAGTTTTTTATTATAACTAATAAAAATTATAAAAAAATTTAATTAAAAGTAGTGATTGGTAAACCACAAAAGATCCTCAAGAGAACAACCTAGGTGAGCCCTTGTGTTACACTTAGTTATAAATATTTTTGAGAGAGCGCATGATAAATCTACATAAAAGACATTTCCAAAAAAAATTAGGTCAATATCTAATCTTGATTAGATGCAATTTATAGTGGTACTATATGTAACCTTACTGTTTCTCTATTGTATATCTATGAAATTTGATCTATTTAGAATTCCTCTCAAATTGTTATAATGTGAACTATCTTTTAAAGAAGATCCCCAACAACCCATACTCAATTTTTTCCTCTCTATGTCTTCCGAAGTCGAGTGATAACTTCCATGGTAATGTTTTCCCAGTTCCATGTTATTATAGGAAATGGTTTCACCATTCCTTTAGAGTTTTTCCTTTCAGCCTTCACTTATTGACATAGTTGGCAGTTTGATGTATATTTAATGATCTCCTTTTTCATATTGTATCACCAATACTTCTTATAGACATATTGATACATCTTTGTGATCCCTGGGTGAATAGAGAAAGTTGAGCTATGTGTTTCATTCAGAAGCTCCTTATTTATCTCTGGATTGGATGATACAAATAGTTATGAACCAAATATCAGGACATCTTCATCATCTATTGGACCTTTGAGGATTTCTTATTTATGATAGCTTCCACCTTTTACAAAACATTCACATCACTTCTTTGAGAATATTTTATTTTCTCTATGAGGGATGGTTGAGCAATATTTGAGAAAGGATTGATGATGTTCCTTAACTATTCTCATGGCCGCCCTTTTAAGGTCTAAGAAGACTGGATTTAAATCAATTCTCATCATTGATAATGATGCATGATCCTTTATACATAGAGTATCTGCCACTTTATTTTCCTCACTAATAGGGTAGTGGAATGGGTTGTAATAATTCTTTAGTGTATCTAACCATATTTTTTGGTGTACATTAAGATCCTTGTGTGTGAGTATATATTTGAGACTATTATTATGAGTATATATATCAGACTTCTCCACATAGAGATAATGCTGCCAGATCTTCTACATAAAGAGAGTAGATTCTAACTCTAGATCATGAATAGGAATGTTTTTCTCATGAATTTTAAAGTTCCTTGAGGGGTAGGCTATCAATTTATCATTTTTCATAAGTATGTTCACTATTCCATTCTTTGTAGCATTGTTGTACAACACAAATAGTTCCCCACTTGTTAGTAGTATGAGAACTGGTGCGGTGATAAACATCTTTTTTAACTCTTTAAAGCAGTCTTCACATTCACTGGTCAAGACAAGTTTTTCTCCCTTCAAAGTTAGCTTGGTTATTGGTTTTTGAGAATCATGATTTGATAATCACAAATTATTAGTTGTAACTAACTAGACTAGTGAATCTGCAGATCTCCATTATAGATATTTTCCTAGACCACTCATTGATTGGAATTATCTTGGAAGGGTCCACAAATATCCCTTTTTTGGTGATTACAAGCACCAATAATGACATTCCCTCCATCCATAACTCACCTTTTTTGTACTTTTTATATATTTTCCCCCTTCTTAGTGTATTTAAAAAAGTATTCAAATGTTCCTTGTGTTACTCATTGTTCATAGAGTATATCATAATATCATCAATAAAGAATACCATAATGTTTTCAAGGTAATCTCTAAATATTATATTAATTAATACCCTAAAAATTGATGGATCCTTTGAAAGTCCAAATGTAATCACTATGATCCCATAGTGTCCATGCATAATTTTAAAGGTATTATTGGTAATATCATCCTTCCTCGCCTTTCATTGGTGATATCCTGAAAAAAGGTTCACCTTGGATGAATAAATTTCCCCACATAGATGACCAAACAAGTCATCTATCTGTAGTAGGGGATACTTGTTCTTTATCATGAATTTGATGAGCTAATTATAATATATATAGAGGCATGTTGGTCCATGTTTTTTCTTGATAAAGAGGACTGGTGAACCCTAAGGTGAAGCACTCTGGCATATAAAACCCTTTTCCAGATTCTCCAGTAACTACATATTAAGTTCTTCCATCTAAAAGGTGTCCATTCTATAAGGTGTCTTTGATATAGAAAAATATCATGGAAAAATAAATTGAGAAATCAACCTCTCTGTCATAAAGAAGGCCAAAAAATTCTTCAGGGAAAACATTAGTGTAATACCTTAGGATGGGCACATATTCGATCATGATTCTATCATTTATCTCAATAGTTTAGCTAGATATGCTTCCTCATAAGGAAATAATATCTATAGTTGAGATGATTTTTCTGAAAGAGATTTATCTTCCTCCTTACACTTGTATAGAATTAGAGGATTCTTCTGAATGTGAAGAGTGATCTCCCTTTCCCAACAGTTGATGTTGGATTTATACAAAGATATCCAATCCATTCCAAATATATCATCAAACTCTACCAAAAATTATGAAACTATATGTTGGGAGGTTCAGTCCCAAAACATTAACTGGGGAGGAGTCATAAACATTGGATGCAATAATTTCTCCATTTTTTGTTCTCATGGATAACTCAACCAACAAAATTTAAGGTTGATATTGAATAGTTATACTAAACATGAAAGACATGGAATAATTCATACAACTATAATAAAATGGTATATTCTCTATTCTTGAATGAATAAATAGTGTACTTTTCACCACATCATTATTTGGATCCTCTTTAGCTGTAGTGATAGCATATTCCCTTCCCTTCTTCCTTGGAGGTTATTGTTGATGATTCCCTCCAATATCCCTTGGACTAGGGTAATGTATTGCATAATTCCTATGTTCCTTACAATTGAAACACTTCACTATAGACTGAGTGTTGATCAGAACCTACCTTTATTCTTTTTCATTAGTGATATTTTTTATTTCCCTTTACCAGTTATTAGAAATATTCCCTTTTGTTTCTTATTTGAAGCATCTCTTGGTTCCATTTAAACAGTTTCCAAGTTAATTATTCCCACACTTTTGACATGTGGGATGTTGGGTCTTCTTTCCATCATGGGATCTATCTATTTTTCAAACTATTTTAAACTCCATTTTTTGTTTTTTTATCAGGACCATGAGACCACTGAGAGTTTTTAATCTCTATTTCAACCTTAAGGGCACAACAAACAATCTCTTCATAATAGTCAAAGTATTGAATCACCAACACTTTTCTTAGACTCAAATTTATTCCACTAAATACATGATTCACCTTTCTTTAGATATTTATGATAAAGGAAAAGGAATATCTTGCAAGCCTAGTAAAGTTTATCTCATATGCCCTGATAGTCTCATTTTTTGTGCTTCAGTCTGATGATTTCCCTTTCCATCATGATATGGAGGTTTCATGGGGTATATTTATTAAAACCATTTTTTTAATTCTTACCAATATATGGAATCAATTTCTTACATGGAATTTGTTTCTTGATTAGTTCCCACCACCGATCGGCTTCCCCATCAAAACGATTGACCTCTAGAACAACTTTCTATTCCATTGAGCACTGAATGATAGAGAATATCTTCTCAATGGAGTCAATCCAATTTTTCTTTGAGGAGGGGATAAGAATATCCACTACATATGGGAGGAATTTGTCGCATGAAAGATTTGATAGTAACTTTCTATATCTTAGGATAAGGAGAGTGTTCCACACAATTCAGGTTATGATTCATAAAATGAGCCAGCTGAGCAAGTACAATCATAACATTTTGAGAACCCATTACCATTATATTTGGAATACTATTATAGAAATTTTCACATTTACTATCACATTGATTGTTTTCATAGGTTATTCTATATCCTTTTGTTAACTAGAAAAAATAAATTACAATTAGGGGCTTGAATACTTAGCGAATAATAATATAAAGAGGAAACATTTAATATAGAAGTTTAAACTTATAAATGTAAAATATATCCTAACTTTTGATACCCTAAGATTCAATATAGGTTATCCCTGGTGATATAATTATCCCTAGAGTTCTCTATAATGTTCTCTAGTTCTAATCTCTAAAAATAACAAGAACTTCCATTGTTACCACTATAACAACCCTGTCATTTTTCAAAAATTATTACATGATTTAAAGCATAATTAAACATAAAATTATAATCCAAGTATTATAATGTCTAGTGTCTTGGAAGATTATGTACAAAATTAAACATCATAAAACCAAAATTAAATCATAATTTATTTATTCTTTATAATTAGTTACTAAATATATTTGTGCCCTTATATCTACATAAGATAACCTGGGGAATACATTAATAAAAATGATGAGCTAAAAATCCTAGTAAGGGAATAATAATAGGAATAAAACATAGCACATGGGTTAGAAGGTATAACATGATGACATAAAGGCATGAAATAAGAATAAACATAAGGAATAATTACTTGTATAACATGGGAACATATAACCATGATATCATAGGAATGTATAAGTAATATATAACATGACATAAACATTAGTTAAGGCTAACTGCCAATATTATATCACATGGTGGGAAAAATACCATAAAGGAATCAGGTTCACTTCATATCCCAATATATTATCCCATAAGACTAAACATTAACCAATTTATTGGAGTGATATCTAGGTGAACCCAGAATAACATGTTCATGAATATATGTGACACATGAATAATCATTCATATAAAATACAACCTATATATAAAGGTTACCCATGGAAATAATGGGTTATCATGATCCTATCAAAAGGGATAACAAAAGGGAATATCATAAAAGTGACCATGAAATAATGGATTTAAATGATAAATGGACATTAATAAGGGAATTTAGGAATATATCATGATATGTTATGTCTAGTTTAATTGAAAACATGTAAAAATAGTGTTTATGAAATTTATATATAGTACATTTTAGTGAGTTTTAAGGAAAATATCAAAGATTCCTTAACGTAGAAAAAATAATTTTTTTGTATAAATCCAAAAATGAACCAATATATGTTTTTTATATCAATTTTTTGATTTTATAAAAATAATGTTGGGTTAAAATATATTATGTATTTTACTTGGAAATGGATAAGAATTCATGAAGTTCTTCTTAATCGGTCGTACTTATCAAGAATAATTGAGAAGGTATCCTTTTAAAAACATATATATCCCCATAAAATAACGACGATCTGATCTATATACATGAGTTTGGTAAACATAAACATAATTTATAATAATTAGATAAAAATAAATAAGAATTAAATTTGGGTAAAGAGGGAGATAAAGAGTAAACCAAAGGAAAAAAAGGAGGTTTGGGTAGAATCCATTACCGTATGTTTGAAAGCGTTCTGCACTAGATATTATTACCCTAGATAATAAAATTAAAACAAATAATTAATTAATTAAGAACCTTTTATACATTTATTTGATTTATTATAATTTTATTATGTTCATTTAGGACCCTTTTTATGAGTTAAAAGATACAGTTTCATCGTTTGGGAGCGTTCATTTTTGTGGTTTTCATGATTGGTTACTTGTAACAAGTATGGAAAATCATGAAAAATGAGAATGGATGTCCAGAATTGAATTTATATTTTATTAATTAAATTTAAGTATATTAAATGGTTATATAATTAATTTGGTAATTTTGGGTGAGTATGAATACGCATATAATCCATTAGTGATAATTAATTAGATTATTTTGGTGGTTTTTTGATCATCACGAAGTGGTTTTATTTTATCAATTACTATCATGTATATATAATGAATATAGAAAATTATAAAGGATATAATAAATATATTATAATCTTTTTTAAAAATAAAAATGGTTTTATGAGGTGTATTTACAGTTGTAATGTAAATTGAAAACATTTTTGTCCTTGAATGTGATAAATTAACACATCACGAACAATGTTTTCATTTTTAGTAATAAAGGAGAGGGGAAAGAAATGATGATGGATTATTAAATTTTCATAATAAAATTACAGTATATTTAATTTAATATAGTTAAAATTCTATTTTTGTGATGGTATGTGAGGATAAAATTATAAAATAAAAGATCTTGAAAAGAAATTAGAAGAAAAAATAGGATTTTTCCTCTTGAATCCTTCTTTAAAACCTCCTTAGGGGGATTGGTTTTGATATTTTTTTGATAAAAAATGCTCATAGACATGGGGTTGGGCATGTGGAAGAATGGTTAGCTGAATTTGGATAAGTATCAATAATTTATAGGTATGAGGAGAAGAGTTCGTGAGGGCTGGTATTTATTGGGTGGGAGAGCAGTGTTTTTTCATTATTTTATTCATTAGTTTATTATTTTTCTAAAGGAATGAAATGGTGGGGATTATTGTGATAAAATATATCACTTTTTAAATTTTATTTCTATCCAAGGCTCACTTACATCATTCATGACTCAATCATGACTCAAAAAATCTTTTATTTACTTGTACTGTAAATTATCATATTTCACTATTCACTAAAAAATCATTAATTTTAGAAAAATAAAAAAAATCACACTAACCATTTTTTATGTGTAGAATTAAAAAATGGACGGTATTTTATGAAAAAAAATTATAAATATTGGAAATTAAATTTGTAATGAAAATCATCATTTACATGGAAAATATCAATTTTAAAATTATAACGGATTTTATAAAACATTGAAAAAATAATTTCAGTCTCATAAAGTTGTCTTATAATCATAACACAAAGAAATTTTTATTTATGAATAAATTTTATGGAAATAAATTTTCTTTTAAAACATTATATTAATTATAAAATTGAAAATAAGCCCTTATGTTTTATAAAAATATCAGTACTTAATTAATAATTTATAAAACATTTATTTTCTTATACTATGATATAATTATATCATATTTTTATTTATAAAATGGATTAAAAAATTTATACTTTCATAGGTGATGTTACTATTATATAATTCGATTTACTATTTATAAGGGTCAAATTACAATTAAAAAGGTCAAGTTACAATTCTATTGGTATAGGTTCCTTATCTTATAGAAATACCTCTTATTTCATTCATTCTTCATTTATAATGTTTGTATTGTGTTCTATATGTGATTTGTTTTATATATACTAAATAAATTAATTATAATAAGTGAATTTTCATTGAAAAAACATGGGTTCAATATAATATCCATGGTTATCACTCAATGTATATTAGTTATTCTTCAAAAATTATTAAGAATCCTCAATATAAGGGCCACTCATGAGGATTGATGAGTCACAAATGATATGTATGAAAATTGGTAATTGAAAATCAATATACACTTGTGGATTCTCCCTTGGATATTTTTTAGGTTTGATGGTAAATTCCTAATGAGACACATGATTCATTTAAGATCTGTGCAACTCTAACATCTCTCTAAAATGTTCAAATCCCCAAAATAAGGGAAGAATTGTAATTTTTATATAAAAATGTCTCATGGATTTCCATGAAAGTGGATGTTTAGCCACATACCTTTTTGAAAAGGGATACCTAATTGTGTATACAACCAAGGAAATTTCACTGTCATATATGTGAGCCTTTAAAAAAATTCATTTGTTATAGTTTATATGATCTTTTTCATAGCGTTCCTAGTGATGGATAAACTAATTCTTGAATTTAAACAAACTCATAATTATTTTTAACAGAAATCATATTTTCAATAACATTATATAAACAATTTATTATAGAGTCTATGGGATGGTCTCTTTAAGATATAGGTCACCACATTTTTACTCTCTTGGGTCCTCTAGTTTCTATATCTTTAAAATATGGTTATATAAAAACATGTTCTAAATGATTATCCATTTATTATTTATTTAAGTATAAATACTCAAATTAGTATGTGAATCATCATGTTTTTCAATTGAATAATTATTATAATCCAAAGGATCACTTTCATCAATCATTACATGAATATATTTTTTCAAATATCCTTAGAATTTTATTAAAAACACTATAAGATTTAAAAATAGTTGAATAACTAATAAAAATTAATTCATCATATTTTAGATCAAACAATACTAAATTTTGATTTTTATATAATATAATTATTATATAAAAAATTTAAAGTATCCAATAATTGGTTTCATTATATTTGATTTTGCATAATGAGTTTTATTTAATATAGTACTTATTAGAACACCATTTTTAACATATCATTATGTATTCATATATTCATACTAAAAATGAATTGGTAAGTAGTATTAACATAATTTCGTTCTATAAATTTCTTTTAAATTAAAATTTTTTATTTCTACATAAAATTTATATTTAATATCATGACTTCAGTAAAATGAAATGATATCATGAATATTAAAATTCTCTTACATGGTTAATTCTCGTAGAAATAATTTTTAATTTTTTCTCATTCTAAAAAATTTCATAGAAATTCATGGTATTTATATATTTTAAACTTTTAATAGTTAAATATAAACCACATTTAAGTCTCAAAAAATAATCAAAAAGAACAAATTCAAAGGATTACTCATAAATATTATAGTTTAAACTGGATTGAACAAATCCTGGAGGATAATTTCTAAATGCCTCTTTATATCAACCTCAATGACTAGATTAAAATAATGGATATGTACTATACTAAACTAACATAAATCACATAGTTTTTTTCATTAAACATAATATTACACAAGTTATAAATTGAAATCTTCTTAAAAACCACCAAAAATAATTAACATTGTAATGGATTTGTATATTTAAGTTAAAACAATTATTCATTAATTTTAAAAATTTTCGATTATAATTTTTTCTATATAAAAAATTAACATATAAAGTGAAAATGTTTCTTTTTATAGGTTATTTAGATATAATAATCTTAAATAAAGAAATATAGAATTAATTATTAATAAAATAAATAAATTAACTATCATCCTAATGTTAGTAAATACTTATTAGATTGTTCTTACTTCTTTAAACACAAATAAATTTTTCATGAGTATTCATTTAGTATTTATGATAGAACCAACTTCATGATTTTTTTAGAATTATCTCAAAAATTCATTGCACCAGTATTAGTTTTTGAGAAACAATAGGAATTTTAAAAATATCTACTCCTATATTTCTAATAATCAGTATCATTATGCCATTTTTAATTTATATTTCCTTGGATAATTCAATTGAAAATATAAATATGTAAATTTTTTTATACAAATATACTTTTTGGCTTAACTAGGTTTATAATTAATCATATAAATATACAAATAATTTTAGTATTAAAAAAATTGCTACGTATAATATAATTTTGAATTTTTGAAAAATATTCTTGATTTACTTTAAAATATTGAATTAGCATTATTCTATAATCATTAACATAAGACCAAAAATCTTAAAATGATTAAAAAACCATAAACATGATTTATTTTATATAATTATCAAAACATTGTTTCTATATATCATTGTATTTTGACATGGGTATTCAATCCCATATTTTCCATGCAACCTTTATGAATAGAAAGTATCTTATTGAGGTATTCCTCCACCTTAGCTAACATAATAATAATAAAAAACAATTTAGTAATATTATATAAAATATCATTCATTATCCCAAGATTTTTATAGGTAAATGGGTTAACAAGAATATATTTTCATTTAAAATTAAAAATATTTTTTTATAAAAAATTATTTTATAGAAAAAATGGATTAGAATTTATTTTAATCATTTTATCCTTATTTCTAAATTAATTATATTTACCATTAATTATATAATTTTACATATTCAACTAATCATAATAACACTTATCATGATGAGGAATAAATTAATAAAAAGTGGGTACCTCTTCAGTTTAATCTAAAATGCGCATATTTTTTTGATGACTTGATTACTCATTTAAAAAATTAAAATTATAAATATCACTAGATTATTCAGAGGAACTCCAAGTCATTTTTATTGTTTTTTCCTCCACTATTAGAATAATACCTTTAATAAAATTATCTATAAGATTTATTATTTTATTTCAATAGAGGAAATCTGGCTTGATATATTCAATCTTATTATATTTATGTCATATCACTTGGAAGTTCCATCAGTATTATTGAACGATTTTCTAAACCATTTTTTCTCTCAAAAAATTTATTTAACCTTATAGAAAATTTTATAAATGTAAAACCCCATATATTAATATAAATATTCATTTTATAACATTTATATGTTGAATGAATATTTTCACCCAATGAAAATCTAAAATTAATGATGCTTTATTTCACTAAGGTAAACTATTACATTATAAAATAAAATGAGTGTTATTATAAGAAAATTATACATTACATTAATATAAAAAGAATAAATGGGTTATAAACATAAGTAAATAAAAAGACGATGATCTAGAAATATTCTTCATCATGGTATCCCATTAATAACATACCATGGTGTATAACAATATTAGAAATGAAAAATATGAGAAATGTCTCATTTTTTTAATGTAATAAGTTTGTGATTAACATGAGTAATATAAAAAAGTATTTGAGGGTGTATATATAAATGTACATGTTGAGTATGTATATACTCATTTGGTATATATATAGTTTTTGGTTAATAGTGATTGATGAGATATTGTATATCATTTTGTGATTACTTGAATATTATTGGATAATCAAATATATTAGTCATGAGATTTAATTGTCATCATGTAGCTATTTCCATAGTGAGTATAAATAAAATATATATCATTATAGAATTTATTTATAAAGGTAGATGATTTGGAATAAATTAGTAGATCCCTCTATATGAGAAATATTTTTCTAAGCTTAGGAAGAAGGTTATATCACTGGTGTTTTCCATTAACTATTCCTAAGCTTAATTTCAACAAGAATAGTTTAACTGGAATCCTCTATGAGAGATGTTCATACAAACAAAGATAACTATGAGATCTATGCTAATTAAATCCCCACTTAAAACTACTATAATTTCTTATCTTACACATAGGGGTTATTTCAATGTCTTGATGTGTGATGTAAATATAATTAAGGGCATTGTCAATATAAAATTATTTATGAGATAAATAATTATTTATTAAATATAAATTTTTATAAGAAATAATATAAAAATAATTTTAATAATTTAAATAATAATTATTTATTTTTTATATATGTAGACTAATATTATCCTTTTAATAATTAATGTATGATAAAAAATTAAAATATAAATTTTTGATATTAAAGAATTATTTTTTATTTAAAAAATCACTATATAATATATATATTTATTTAAAATTAAAATTTCAATTATTTAATGTTTTAATTTAATAAAATGGATGAAATTTTGTAATTAGTATATCAATATTAGGTATGAGAGTCTGTATACTTTTTTTGGTGAAAAAATATTTTACCGGGTAAAATAGTGAATTTTTTTAGTAAATAATAAAAATGGAAAAAATGATATATAAATTAATTAAAAATGTATAAACCATTATCATAAAAAACATTAGATGATAAAAACATGAAACACATTACATTTTTATTTATGATTAACTTATCCCAAAAAATAAAATTCATTAACCCTTAAATATTGTGTATTTTAAAAAATGTTGCTCAATTTTATCTATAAAATTATCCCTATTCAACCCATTTCACATAATATCTTTTGTAATGAACTAACCTAGGTCAAATTAACACATAACCTAACTTGGTCGTCACATAACCCCAACCACATTCATGGTTTTCATGGGATAACAATAAGCATCATGGTATCAAATACAACTATTTGGGAATAGTTTCACCCTCAGAATCCAAATAAAATTCACAATGATTCCCCCTTGAAATTATGTGTGACAAATTTTTAATTTGGATACTCATAAAAATAAAGGAATTGTTTTAAAATATAAGGATAGATAAACATATTATAAGCAACAGTAATAACAAACCATAACTCATAACCATTATACAAGGAGTGTAAAAAAACTATAAGCAATATACATATATAAAGGTTAAACAATATGTTAAAGTATAGAGAGATGATATAAAATAAACCAAAACATCATTGAGGATCCCAAAATGACCCCCAAGCCCAAAATATCATTACCCATAACGACCAACATCACTACAATGAAGAGGGATGATGAGAATCAAGAAGATCTACCAAACTAAATGGAACTCTTAACTTTACCAATATCCTAAAAAACCAATAACAAATATTCCCAAAGTCATATGAATGGTTTGAGTAAAATCCAAGTAATATACCTACATGAATCTACATAAAAAAATTTACAAGGTAAACTATTTGTTCTAGTTTGAAAAACAATACATCTATAAAATCCCCATTTTAATCTATTAAAACAATCACTGGAAAACATTTTATTGATCATTTGGTTTGTATGAAAATAATAAACTTTTTAGAATAAACCAAAATAATATAACTAAAATATTATAGTAGGTAAATAGTGACATAGGTCTAGGGAAAGAGGGTATATACAATGAAATAAGTGAGTATAAAATAATAACACATCTCAATAAGCACAAAAAATGTGTATCATGGGGGCGATACGACTTATATGTTCTAATGGAATATTTGAATATCTTGTAGAAAGTTCCCTAGCCTATGTGATCCTAAATAATTAATATATCTTGAAGCCACTCAAGGCCTCACCATAATTGACCTGTAGAAATATCACACCTAAAACGAGGGAAGCACCCATCGAGTCACCCAGATACCCATGTTCTCCTATATAAAATTAATTATTTCACTATTTCATAATCAACTCCCACAAACTAAAATAAAGAAACATGCCATAAAAAAATAAAACTTATTCAAAAATTAATTTCACAATAGCCAATAGAAACCCATACTCAAAACAATTTAAATCCTTTAAAAAATCTTTAAAAATCCCTTAATATAAATATATATATAACCAGAATATTTCTTCAAAAACCTTAAATAGAAACTTTATTGCAATCAAATCTATTTTCAATGAAAATTTATGAGATACTAGAGATTATAACAACAAAAGTCAAACATAACCATGAAATCACATATAAAAACACTCAATAATTTATTTAAAGTATATTTCAATAGTAAACCATGGTAAATTATAATAACACTAGTTATTCCATAAGAAAATTCATGTTATGTAGATACATCTACCTAAAAATTATCATAAACTTCTCCCCCTCATCTAAAACCCCTTGAAATATATGAAATGTGTCCCTAAAAGACTTTAACGTCATATAATTTCATTAACCCCTTTCTATAACCCTAGGTTTTTCCACCATGGACTTATAGGGTTTAAAAAATAAATAATTCGGAAGAATAAGGTGAGGGAGGGATAAAAGATGCTAAACCCACAATAAATGAATCCTTACCTTGGATAAACCAATTAATATTGAAGTAAATCCACTAAGAAGTCAAGGGATAAGAAGCTCTATGGATACTGGGGGGATGAATTCATGAATGCATTGAAGAGGGGAGGAAGGAGGTTTAAAAAAGATAAGGTTAAACTGTTCTTTTTCATTTTTTTATAAATCTAGAAGGAACACAAAATTTGGCCCCATGGTTTGGCAACTCTTCGTCAACCATGTTGATCAGTCCCCCTTTACAAAATAAGTCACATGATTGCCTTAAAAATCCTACACACTGATACAAATCATGTAGAAACCATGATAAATGGAATTAGAAACCCTCACACACTATTTCATGGATAAGTTCATGGTTATCCCTAACTACTCACTAATTGCATACCCTAGCTTATTTTCCCAAAAATCGCATTTTCAACCCCTAAATTCATGAAAAATATAAAGTAAATTAAATGGAAATAAAAAAGGAAAAGTAAATACATATCATTGACTTGATGGGTGTCTCACCTCATGTTTATTTTTTACCAAATACTACTAAATCTCTCATACAAGACATTATCATGTTTTATTGCCTCTTTTCACAAGATAAAGTCCTAAATATTTAATTAAAAGGAATAACGTTAGGGGATAATTTTATTCTTTAATGTAAATATTGAAAATTTGTTTATATATTTCCAACATATTATTCCACCACTTCTTCTTAAATTTGATTTACTAATTTAATAAAATTGAATTAAAATAAATATAATTATACAATAATGTTATAATAATAAAATATTTATTGGTTTATATTTATTATTTCTGTGTAGTTTGTTTATATTTGGGTCTCTTTAACTACCTACATGAAGAGTGATGGTCTATATTATGAATGTTAAAAATAAATAGTTAAAAACTTGAATGATCAATATATATGTTATTTATTATCAATTTAATTTATTTTCATGGTTTATTAATTGAAATAAATATATAAAAACTACTATTATGTAACTCAATATGTTTGAAAAAATCACCCAAAATGCTCAAATTAATTAATTTCTTCTATGGAAATTATACCCATGACATACCTAAAACTAACAGGGGATAATATAAATTATTAAAAAAACTGATTTCATTACCTCCAATATTCTAGATATGAAGAACTCATGAATAATAAATGAAGATTCAGACTACCATATCAAAACATTCAAGGGTCGACTGTAATTATTAATTCCCAATGACTAATAAAACTATAACTAATTAAAAAATAATCAATAAATTAATAAATGAATATTAATAAATAAAATTAAAATAAATAATTTTTTAAAATATTAAACTAATTAAATAAATTTTATCATATATAGTGTGACTGTGTGTTTAAGGAAGTTGGGGTTAAGGTAAGAGGAATGTTTCTTTACCACTATTTTAGATTAGAACTTGCTCTTCCATATCAATGTTCATTATTATATATATATATATATCATAGATATTTAAAAAAATCATACCTCTATTTTCATGAATGTTTCAGGTATCTCTCTATTTATTATGGGTAAATTATGAAGTTAGAAAAGAAATATGTTTTCCATTACTTTATATTAGTCACATAGTTTCTTCATATCACTATTTTATTCTATTTCAATTATATGTATTGATTTAAAAGTTTTTATTATCTAAATATATGTATATTAATTATATTTATCTATACTTTTTTGGATTTAATTTATAAATACTTTCTTTTTATGTGAAAAAAAAGAAAGCATAAATGATATTTTTTTTAATTTTCGTAAACTTTCTTCTCTTCCAGTGAATGATTTTGAATCTATTTCAATGACCTTTTTTATTCATGTAGTTAAAAATATCTTATATCATATTTTACCACTTTATATAAGGATATAAATTGATAGAATCATCTAATTTATTTATTTTAATGATTTAATTACCTTGTGAAAATTATTGTGTATCCTATCTTATTTACATGGTTTAATCATGGTTTGATTTTTGAAGGATATATTATTACTTTCACACTCTTATAACACACACATGTATAGATATATTTATATATGATTGTTCGTCTAGGAATTAAATATTCATCAAATTCATTCGGTGAGGCATTACATACCATGAGATTACTATATATATGACATGGGTACTTAACATAGTCGAATATTTTATGGGACATGGGAGTTTAGACAGTCCTACTTTGTAAATGTCGAGACATGGACTTGGGATCTAGAACCCAATGATATGATTAGACATATTCATAAGGCCTTAAGATAATTCCCTAATCACACGAGGTGGGATACAAGTATATAGGGATAAGGACAATATTTGGGTTAGGATATTCCCTGAAATAAAAACCCAACTACAAAAGATATAAATTCATAATTTCAATTTAAAATAAAAAAAATTTAAATTCCATTTTAAGTAAATCAAAAAGCATAAAGAGTGTAATAAAAAAATTAAAAATCCATTATCATGCCTAGCCATGAAAACCTATAATATGATTTTCATTCAATGTGAATGGTTAAACTCCTCTAGCACATGGTCATACATCACCATATCCACCATGAACTAAGCCCCACATATCCACCATAAAAGAAAATCAGAGCATTTCCCTTAATTTCAATATAATATAAGATATCTACACAAACATAGACACACAAACACACACACACACACATATATATATATTGTTTTGGGTGATTTTGAATACGCAATCCCATGAATACATATTACTAGCCATGTATCTAATACCATTGAAAAAATATATCACATTTAAAACTGAAAAAGTGTATCACAATTCTATATAATTCCCAAACAATAGATGAAAATAATATAAATAATTGTTTTCCCAAATAAGGAAACCATTATTTATTCCAAAAAAATATGCAACCAATAATTACAAAAATTATTTATGAATAGATGAACAAGTGAATTTCCACATAACATGAATTCCTACCTATGATCATTGCTTACCCTGACTATAGATTGTTAACCATGTGAGTGGTTCCTAAATTTCTAGGTCCTCATAATATGTAATACAAATGTGATTGAACTTCCCATACATATCTACCAACTAACTCTTATATAAATACTCTATATTTACAATTCATTTCTCATACTCAATATATTCAATTATCAAATATATTATTACATCCAAAAAATAGTTTACCCAAACAACCTAGTGAAATTGAGTCTTAAATATTTCTAAGTTATGATACCCAATTTTTTTCATAATACGTCCTCAAAATCCAAATATTTTGGTTTATATTTAAAGACCATTCTAAACTAACTCCCTTGTATTAATAAAATCCCTAAAATCCCCAATGTTTTTCCAATCTAAATAACACCAATTATCAAATTAATTCAAAAAAATATTGTTATAACTATTCATGCATAAAAATGATTTAAATTCACACTAATTAGTTAAAAAGGAATGAAAATTC
This sequence comes from Viscum album, assembly GCA_963277665.1. NCBI lineage: Eukaryota > Viridiplantae > Streptophyta > Magnoliopsida > Santalales > Viscaceae > Viscum > Viscum album. Next base: position 1,245,533,344 of record OY728143.1, read on the forward strand.
TATATGAAGTGAATAAGATACACATATCTTTGATAATGATCACATAATAATCCTAGGACCCAATATTGAATGTCAAAAATCACAATATAATCCTTCAAACCTTAATTGTAAGAAGATAAGGTTGTGATTCTCTTATTTATTATTTCAAACCCATGATCTAGAGTCCCATATTTAATCCATATAGGAAGGTTTATCTAGGGAAAAGGTATTATTTGTTAGAATAAATAAATCGATCCAAGAACATATGAGGTCATGAATATCAAACCTCATATTCATTGGTGATTCGATTGAAACTAGAGACAAAATCATCATTTAATAATGGAGAATCCCAAGTATTTCTCCCTAGGAAACCTATATCCATCTAAATTGGATTTTGGGTGTCTATCAAAGATTATTATAGGATAATTATGTTTTTAAAAGTGAAATTGTATGACGAGAACGCAACAATATGGTCATTTGGGACCATGTATCGGTTGCGAATATGCATATAACCACAAAACATAAGTTGTATAGTTGATATGAATGGTCACCCAGGACCATGAATCTACTATAAACTTACCACTACATATATTATAAAACATTCACATTCATACTTCACAATATGTGGGACCATGCACCTCAATCATGAAATGTTAACAATACCTCTAAAAACATAAAAATAAAGATAAAAATATCCAAAATTCAAAGGGATCTTACATACCAAACAAGAAATGTCACAATTTATCCCAACATATAATTTTGTCTCCATAAAAAGTCTCTAGTCTTTGACCTCTTTAAACAACACGTGACATTATGTCTATATATGACTTTCTCTCTCTCTCTCTCTCTCTTGTCTCCTCTTGAATTAGAACATTCTTTCATGAAAATCTCACCTTTGGGATTATCTTCCCTCATTAAAAATTATTCTAAATATCAAAAAAACATTTTCATCCTTTCCATAAATGTTTTGTAACACCCCGAGATTTTATGAAAAATATTCTTTTTAATTTCACTAATGTCTTGTGTTGTACGCTGCACCAAAAGGAGCTTGCACAACACGCATCCTTGACTTGCCTTGCATTACACGCAATCGCGACCTTCCTCGATAGCGTGTGTAGTATGTAATACTGAGTTTCACTAAACAACGATATGCTATTAAAATATTATTAAAACTAGCCGTTATGAATAGTAATAACCACCTTTTAAAATTTTAGAAATTTTAGCTCTCAAAATGGACTTTATTTTTGGATTCGGAGTATCTAATTTAGTCTAATATGAAATTTTGGTGATTTTCGGATAACTTTCATATTTTGATGAATAGTGAAAATTACTAAATTTTAGTTAAAAACAACTTTTTCAATTGAAATATTTAATAGTGATAAATTATTAATTTGAGTGGTTTTAAAGTGTATTTAGAATATATTTTTACAATTTAATACAATGTTGGTCATTGGATGTAATTTTACTTTTAAACTAGACATAAACAAGTGTCAATATTTTGATAGATATTGTTTCTTAAAAACACGCTCTTTGTTTTAACAGCGGGATTTAATTATAAAATTAATTAATGCAACTTCTATGATATGAATTTTGTAAAATAGACTTCATTTTTGAATTCGGAATATGAAATATAGCTTAGGATGAAATTTTGGCATTGTTCTGAAAAACATCAATTTTTGATGAATAGTGAAACTACTAAGTGGTAGTTAAAAAAATTAATTTCTTCGTAAATCTTAATTTTACCGCTTCTGTGAATGGAATTTCAAAAATCCTAGAGACACGGCTGATGTCAGTAAGTAAAATGTGGTTCAATGAGATGAAAATAATTTTTGGTGAATAGTAACTTTTTACTTTTATTTACCACGGTTAAAAGTAAATAGGGTAATTAAGGGTAAAAATGATATTATTATTACCCTAACACATGTCCTAATTCTATTGGAAAAGTGTAATTCGACCAAAAACAAGCTTAGGAATAAAATATGACCATTTAGGCCCACTTGGATTAGATTAGGACATTTATTATTATTTAATTCAAAGAAGAGTTAAAATAGTTAAAATCAAAGTTTATTTACTAAAACATTTTTAATATAGGGTTGTACATAAGATAAATTAGACTTTAATTATTCATTAGAAAGCTAAAAATATTTCCTACATAATGGTGTTTTATTTGTAATTTTTAGACATCAAATAATTTAATTTAGTTACGACACAAAGATGATGCAATAATTATCTTACTAATGAAATATTGACATAAATGATATTATAAATACCAAATTAAATGTAATTTAAGACTTTTTATGAATTCCACTAATTTTATAGGTTACTATGATATATTATTGTTGATTTAATCAACTTGGTTTGAACATATAATTCTGTTATGACTTTCACAAAAATCATATATCAAATAGTGTCAAAATTGACACAAAATAGTTTTTAAATCTAATATTATATTATTAATTGTTATTTTATTCCTAAAAATCTATGGTTCGTCCAAATGACTTAGATAAGGATATATATATTAATAATAAACAATTTGGGGTTCGTTAGGCATGTTATAGTAAGTGTAGTAACCATATAGTGAAAGAAAACAAAAAGACACGGTAAAAGTTAAATTATTTAACTTAGAGTTAAATCTAATTGATAAGGTTAAAATAATAACCTAAACTTGTCTAAATCCTATTGGATGATAGTATTGCGACCCATCCCCACTTTAGCTTCGAAATAAGACCCTTTGGAACCATTATAAACCGATTTTAACTTTAATATAAAATAATATTTTGAGATATTCCTAAGGTGCCCCTCTCCTCCCTTATAAAAGGGCACCTCCTCCCCCTCCTCCTCACACCAAATTGAGCACTCAAGCTCGGCCAACCCCTGCCAAAATCCCTTATCCACTTCCCTAGAATAATCCTAGAGGTCCTGGTCTTCTTCAAAGACCAATCTCAGTTCCCTATGTTGAGGATTCAAAGAGGCGTTCCAAAGAAGAGGTATTATCCGTTACCGATCATTTCAATTTCTTTCTTCTTCAACTTCTTCTCCTTTAGTTGTTTCATGATAAAGTAATAACATCAGTATTAATTACATACTGATATGTTATTATAAATATCAAACAACCCTAATTTACCTTCTATCCATCCTACGGAAAAATGAAATCACCGCGCGTGCGTACGTACGGAATACCGTCTCCACGCCGTGGTGTAATCTATTTTCCACCATCACTTTACAAGGATGGGTATAATGGTGTAATGAGTAACTATTTATGATTATTATAAAGTAATATTGATACTGAAATAATATATATATATATATACTCCAATACAATTCCACGATCATAGGAACGATATCATCACTCGTGCGTACGTACGGAATACCGTCTCCACGATGTGAAGCGACTCGTTCTACATGATCATCATTACATAATAATTATATAAATGAATTGAATGAATAAATATGATATATGTTACACTAATACCATTCTGGATATAAGTTATCTATAACCTTAAAAGAAGAATAAGAATTTATTCGGCAAAACACGCATAAGAACAAAAGGCAATAAAGACCCGAGTAACAAGTAACAATGAAATATTACTAACAAGAAGCTAAGAATATGACCATATATGATATCATATCAATATGTATGATTCTGGAATAAGTCAATAACATTATTTAAACCATTATACAGGAGCTTCAGACACGTACAAAGCAAATCGGACCTAAGGTAAGGGAAATATCACATTCTCACTTTTATCTAAGATTGTTTTGGTAATTACTGGGGTGTATTTTATCATCCACATCCATGTTTCCTCAATATTTAATATTATTTCCATCCAAATACAATTGTTTAAATCCAATTTTCCCCTTCGGTGAGTTTTTAGTAAAAAAATATGAAAGGAATCTTTTGACGTTTTTCATACGAGGTGCTTTTTGACTTTTCCGACAAAAGTACGAGAAGAATGTTTTTTTAACTTATACGGCATGAATGGATTTTTATAACATTATTTCTAAGAAGAATCCTTTACAAGTTTTCAGGTTTATTTTTAATCAACTTCTTTTAGTTTAAAGTTTATGACATGTTAAGAAAGGAAAAATGTTTTTGAAGAAGAAAAGATATTTTCCTCAAGAATGGAGTTCAAGTGTTTTATCAAAATTATTTTCCATCTAAGATAATAAAGGGTTATATTTTTATCCCTATTATTACATTGATTTTATTATGTTGTGATGGAATTATTTTTATGACTTCCTTTATCTTATATGAATTGTTTTATGATGTCATGATGTTTCAAGAATCCCATTTTTGTTACATGTGTTATGCGATGATGTATGATTTATGATTATGTGGCACACATAAGAAAGGATTTATTATAAGATGGGTGGGACCTATATCTCCCTCCAATGCATTGGGTAAATATTTTATATCTCATGAGATAGACAGGACTGGAACGGTAGGTTATACCGGTTCAGTGAAACAGGACTGAAACGAGGGTTACTCGATTCAGAAAGGGACTTTGTCCACTAAGATAGTCTTGGAAATGTGTCATGACTAACAAGAAATGATTTTCCAAGATTATGTGTGTATGCCACAAAGTTTCAAGTTTCATGTTATGATTATGGGGATCTCATTTTCACTTCTATGATTTATTCCATGTTAAGATATTATGATCTCTTTTGCAGGTTAAGATTTCCAAAAGCTATGTTTTTATGTATATGACGTGATTGATATTTCCTTTGTTTACCCTTACTGAGCATTTGAGCTCACCCTTTTATGATTTCTTTTCCCCAGGATATAAAGAAAGGTTTTAGGTAAAAAAAAGGAAGATCTTTATGGGAGATATTGAAGATCTTTCACCATGATTAGAAGATTACGTTCCGTGTTTCCAAAGACACTAAACTATTACGATCCTTGTGTGTGTGTTTTTTTGTTATGTACTAAGTATTCCGCAAAAGTAATGTAATGTCCATGTACGTTAAGCTTCGGGTCTCTACATTTGGTATCAGAGGAAAGGTTTAGTCAACCTTTGGAAACTAGGATGCAAGAACTTTAGTGAGATCCCTAGAGATATTTCTAAGGTATGTCTAGGGATGTCCCTAAGGTTAAGTATACGTATAGGTTATAGTACTAGAATTACGCTAACGATCATAGAATTAAACCTAAGATGTTAAATATTGAAGGTACTCCCCCTTTACTATGTTGTTTTCTCTAGCATGATTTTTTCCTCTCAACGAATTCTTTTTGTGTTTTAGTTAATGGAGGGAACCAGACGGAATTCGGTTAACATTGAATCCAATGGACAAATTGGTGACTATAAGCAAAAAAATTATGTAATACCTAGAGAGAAAGATATTGTGATTATGACGAATCAGTCATCGCGATATATGATTAACAAGGTGAAATTTAGTGGTATACCTAATTCATCAAAGAAGAGGAAGATAGACTATTATGCATGTTCGCATGTTGAGCAGCATAAAGAAAGGAAGATTGAGATTTCTAAAGAAGGGAAGAAGAACCTTGAAGAATACCTCAAATGGAGGGACCGCTGTTATTTGTGTGGAGATAAGGGTTAAAGAGTGACAGACTGTTATGGAGTTCAACGTATTATTTGTGGAGAACATGGGCACTACCCAACTCACTGCCCTGACCTATAAAGTTACTTCTAAATCATGGAAGGACTTATTCCAGGACAATAATTGAAGAGGATGGATTGAAGTGTTTATGTATTGGTATTCAATAATAATGTTATTGAGGTACTTTTATTGTTTATTATAATATTTTTGTATTATTGTGGTTTTCAATAATTTTATGGTACCGGTAACCATGAAAAGTGATTCAAATATTTTGGAAAGCAGATGATATGCGCATAATGAAGGGATAAGGAGAAAATGAAATGTTTGACAGTATTCATGAGCTCATGATTGATATAAGGACTAAGTGATATCATGGTTTGAGTATATAGAATTTTGAGGATTTTGGTATGTGGAAAGAGTTAACTTTTAATAGAATTCATGTTTTCAATAAGGTTCAACGGGTATTCAAGAGATTAAGGCCTTTGAATGTTTGGAATGTGACCAACAAGATATATCTTATGATATATGGGGATCAACGATGGTATTAAATCTCTGGTAATCGTTTTCACTATGTTATGAGAGTGGACTGCAGTATTATGGATAAGCCTAAAGATTGAAGTGGATTATTTTGGACATAAGTGAGTATTGTTTAAGGATAGAAGTTTTTTTTCGATATTATTGATGGGATTTTATAGTAATATAGTTTTAGAAAAAGGACAACCTGCAGGACGAGCGACAGCCCATCGCTTCGGACAAGGCTGTGGGAATCGAACCCACAAACGAAGTGCGACTGGCCTTTATCGCCTACCACTGGCCTATAGGAAGTCCCTGTTTAGTAGAAACTAGTTTTATTTTATTAAGCGGTATGATATATGAAGTATAAGTTCATTTTTGGAACCATATACGATTAATCTAACCATAATATGAACTTATAACTTTTCAAACCTTTTGTTTGAGACAGATGGAATGACCCATCATTCTATTACATGATCTGCTAACACATCACGAATAACAAATTCAACTTCATTTATTTAAGATATGAAGTGGAAATTATTCAAGGCACGAACAACAGTGAGATTGTGCCAAAATAAAGTAAGTATTTATTCTAATTCAAATTTTAAACTTTAGGGAAATGATCTTGAAAACCAAAAATGTTGTCCTGGTGATCTTATACCTGATGAATCAGATGGTACCTTATATCATCACAAATCTATGGATTTGTGATTACTGGATTTTCGATAGCCATGTTCTCTACCACTCTCCATCAGAACATGATGGTTAGATTTCTCTTCCATATCCATATTTTTACCTATGTGGAAACCCAACGATTAGTTTATTTGGGTAACCGTTACGTTTCATACTTTCGTTTTTAAAGATTGGTTTTGGTATTTCTTTTTACGATGTGGGTTTCTATTAAAGAAACTTTCGAATTGTAAACCATTTATAACCCCCGACGAATTTCGAGGGAGAAATTCATTTCAAGGGGGGTAGAATGTAACACCCCGAGATTTTATGAAAAATATTCTTTTTAATTTCACTAATGTCTTGTGTTGTACGCTGCACCAAAAGGATCTTGCACAACACACATCCTTGACTTTCTTTGCATTACACGCAATCGCGACCTTCCTCGATAGCGTGTGTAGTATGTAATACCGAGTTTCACTAAACAACGATATGCTATTAAAATATTATTAAAACTAGCTGTTATGAATAGTAATAACCACATTTTAAAATTTTATAAATTTTAGCTCTCAAAATGGACTTTATTTTTGGATTCGTAGTATCGAATTTAGCCTAAGGTGAAATTTTGGTGATTTTCGGATAACTTTCATATTTTGATGAATAGTGAAAATTACTAAATTTTAGTTAAAAACAACTTTTTCAATTGAAATATTTAATAGTGATAAATTATTAATTTGAGTGGTTTTAAAGTGTATTTAGAATATATTTTTACAATTTAATACAATGTTGGTCATTGGATGTAATTTCACATTTAAACTAGACATAAACAAGTGTCAATCTTTTGATAGATATTGTTTCTTAAAAACACGCTCTTTGTTTTAACAGTGGGATTTAATTATAAAATTAATTAATGCAACTTCTATGATATGAATTTGGTAAAATAGACTTCATTTTTGAATTCGGAATATGAAATATAGCTTAGGATGAAATTTTGGCATTGTTCTGAAAAACATCAATTTTTGATGAATAGTGAAACTACTAAGTGGTAGTTAAAAAAATTAATTTCTTCATAAATCTTAATTTTACCGCTTCTGTGAATGGAATTTCAAAAATCCGAGAGATACGGTTGATGTCAGTAAGTAAAATGTGGTTCAATGAGATGAAAATAATTTTTGGTGAATAATAACTTTTTTACTTTTATTTACCACAGTTAAAAGTAAATAGGTTAATTAATGGTAAAAATGATATTATTATTACCCTCACACATGTCCTAATTCTATTGGACAAGTGTAATTCGACCAAAAACAAGATTAGGAATAAAATATGACCATTTAGGCCCACTTGGATTAGATTAGGACATTTATTATTATTTAATTCAAAGAAGAAGTAAAATAGTTAAAATCGAAGTTTATTTACTAAAACATTTTTAATATAGGGTTTTACATAAGATAAATTCGATTGTAAATATTCCTTAGAAAGATAAAACGATTTCCTACGTAATGGTTTTTTATTTGTAATTTTTAGACATCAAATAATTTAATTTAGTTACGACACAAAGATGATGCAGTAATTATCTTATTAATGAAATATTGACATAATTGATATTATAAATACCAAATTAAATGTAATTTAAGAATTTTTATGTATTACACTAATTTTTTAGGTTACTATGATATATTAGTGTTGATTTAATCAACTTTTTTCGAACATATAATTCTGTTATCACTTTCATAAAAATCATATATCAAATAGTGTCAAAATTGACACAAAATAGTTTTTAAATATAATATTATATTATTAATTGTTATTTTATTCCTAAAAATCTAAGGTTCGGCCAAAGGACTTATATAAGGATATATATATTAATAATAAACAATTTGGGGTACGTTTGGCATTTTATAGTAAGTTTATTGACCATATAGTGAAAGAAAACAAAAAGACACGGTAAAAGTTAAATTATTTAACTTAGATTTAAATCTAATTCATAAGGTTAAAATAATAACCTAAGCTTGTCTAAATCCTATTTGATGATAGGATTTCGACCCATCCCCACTTTAGCTTCGAAATAATACCCTTTGGAACCATTATAAACCGATTTTGACTTTAATATAAAATAATATTTTGAGATATTCCTAAGGTGCCCCTCTCCTCCCTTATAAAAGGGCACCTCCTACCCCTCCTCCTCACACCAAATTGAGCACTCAAGCTCGGACAACCCCTTTCAAAATCCCTTATCAACTTCCCTAGAATAATCCTTGAGGTCCTGGTCTTATTCAAAGACAAATCTTAGTTCCCTAAGTGGAGGATTCAAAGAGGCGTTCCAAAGAAGAGGTAATATCCGTTACCGATCTTTTCAATTTCTTTCTTCTTCAACTTCTTCTCCTTTAGTTGTTTCATTATAAAGTAATAACATCAGTATTAATTACATACTGATATGTTATTATAAATATGAAAAAACCCTAATTCACCTTCTATCCATCCTACGGAAAAATGAAATCACCGCGCGTGCGTACGTACGGAATACCGTCTCCACGCCGTGGTGTAATCTATTTTCCACCATCACTTTACAAGGATGGGTATAATGGTGTAATGAGTAACTATTTATTATTATTATAAAGTAATATTGATACTGAAATAATATATATATATATACTCCAATACAATTCCGCGATCATAGGAACGATATCATCACTCGTGCGTACGTACGGAATACCGTCTCCACGATGTGAAGCGACTCGTTCTACATGATCATCATTAAATAATAATTATATAAATGAATTAAATGAATAAATATGATATATGTTACACTAATACCATTATGGATATAAGGTATCTATAACCTTAAAATAATAATAAGAATTTATTCGGCAAAACACGCATAAGAACAAAGGGCAATAAAGACCTGAGTAACAAGTAACAATGAAATATTACTAACAAGAACCTAAGAATATGGCCATATATGATATCATATCAATATGTATGATTCTTTAATAAGTAAATAACATTATTTAAACCATTATACAGGAGCTTCGGACACGTACAAAGCAAATCAGACCTAAGGTAAGGGAAATATCACTATCTCACTTTTATCTGAGATTGTTTTGGTAATTACTGGGGTGTATTTTATCATCCACATCCATGTTTCCTCAATATGTAATATTATTTCCATCCAAATACAATTTTTTTAAATCCAATTTTACCCTTTGGTGAGTTTTTAGTAAAAAAATATGAAAGGAATCTTTTGACGTTTTTCATACGAGGTGCTTTTTGACTTTTCCGACAAAAGTACGAGAAGATTGTTTTTTTAACTTATACGGCATGAATGGATTTTTATAAAATTATTTCTAAGAAGAATCCTTTACAAGTTTTCAGGTTTATTTTTAATCAACTTCTTTTAGTTTAAAGTTTTATGACATGTTAAGAAAGGAAAAATGTTTTTTATGAAGAAAGGATATTTTCCTCAAGAATGGAGTTCAAGTGTTTTATCAAAATTATTTTCCATCTAAGATAATAAAGGGTTCTATTTTTATCCCTATTATTACATTTATTTTATTATGTTGTGATGGAATTATTTTTATGAATTCCTTTATCTTATATGAATTGTTTTATGATGTCATGATGATTCAAGAATCCCATTTTTGTTACATGTGTTATGCGATGATGTATGATTTATGATTATGTGGCACACATAAGAAATGATTCATTATAAGATGGGTGGGACCTATATCTCCCTCCAATGAGTTGGGTAAAGATTTTATATCTCATGAGATAGACAGGGATGGAACGGTAGGTTATACCGGTTCAATGAAACAGGACTGAAACGAGGGTTACTCGATTCAGAAAGGGACTTTGTCCACTAAGATAGTCTTGGCAATGAGTCATGACTAACAAGAAATGATTTTCCAAGATTATGTGTGTATGCCACAAAGTTTCAAGTTTAATGTTATGATTATGGGGATCACATTTTCACTTCTATGATTTATTCCATGTTAAGATATTATGATCTCTTTTGCAGGTTAAGATTTCCAAAATCTATGTTTTTATGTATATGATGTGATTGATATTTCTTTTGTTTACCCTTACTGAGCATTTTAGCTCACCCTTTTATGTTTTATTTTCCCCAGGATATAAAACAAGGTTTTGGGTAAAAAAAAGGAAGATCTTTATGGGAGATATTGAAGATCTTTCACCACGATTAGAAGATTACGTTCCGAGTTTCCAAAGACACTAAACTATTACGACCCTTGTGTGTGTTTTTTTTGTTATGTACTAAGTATTCCTCAAAAGTAATGTAATGTCCATGTACGTTAAGCTTCGGGTCTCTACATGTTTCATATAAATATAAATCTGTAGCATCATAAGAAAGAACATGAGATAAATCTGGTGAGTACTTCCTCAGTTGTGAGACATGGAATGAGTTGTTCTCTACAACATAATTTAGTGGTAACTCTATAAGATGGGCCACAACTCCAAGTCACTCAATAATATCAAATGGATCCACATACTATAGTTTCAAATTCCCTTACTTATTGATACACCTAGTCCTTGTATATATAGAAACCCATAAAATGGAACAATCCCCAACCACAAACTTGAATGATCGTCTATGAAAAATAATAAAATACTTATACTAATTATGCGTTATCAATGAAAAATTTTGTATTCAATAAAACTGATGTTTTATATCTTTCAAAAATCCTTGACATAAAATGGATATATCTACAAATTTCACCTAACATTGTGGCGATCAACATGCTCTATCATTTAAGACATCAAACAAATCTACCTAAATTGATACTTAATAACTATAATTATAGAAAAACAATACCAAAGGCACATGATCCTCCCATCATCTCCAAAGATATAGCATACATGCTCAAATTATAACCTCTAAAGTGTATATATTTTATTTCATTTACTTGTGCTTATGAATGGGTGATATAACATTATTATCTTCATCAGAGTACCCTCCTCTTTCTATAAGACCCTCTAAAATCTTTAAGTAGGTTGAGGATCTCTATTTGATAAGATATATGGAGGAACTCCAAAAATCATAACCACCACATCCATTTTGTCCTTAATTGAGAACATCTCTATATTTGGAAATAAATTGTTAGAATTTATGAGTTGATCCAAAATCACCCATTTCACATCATGATATAGTGGAGATTTCATAAAACCAAAAAAAACCCATTATAATGTTTTCCAATTTCCACATTGGCGCTAGGAAATGCTGTAAAATTCACAATGGTCACTAATTCTCTCCAATAATTCATTAATAATTATATCAAATTAGAGATATAATTTACTACCTCCTTACTTATTCCTAAGCATAAAACTTACATATAATTTCATGATATATCTTCTCCACTATAGGGTAAACTTATTGACTAGAGTTTTGAAATGAACTATTACATCTTTTCTCAGAATGAAAGAAATCACCACTAAATCTCAATGGTATAGTATTTAGTATTCCATTATCAACCACCCTTATAAGGTTTCAGTGCCATTTAAGGAATTATCAATCTTCTTACATTGATAATTAGTCTTTTTTTACACCTTTACTTGGTTAACAATAATATAAGTGATATAGATCTAATGTAACATCATTCCACCTCCCACTTCATGAGATTTTACATTTTTTTTCCATAAATTCAATTACATACCATTGATCCTTTGATTCCATTACCATTTGATCACTCAAAGTCATGAAATATAGAAAAACATTTCCCTTACATAGTGTGTATTATAACTCAAAATAAAAAACATTAAGATACTACACCCATATTTGGAACCCCATGTTCAAATTATACTAATAGAACATATACCTAAGTCTCAGTTGATTCTAATACACAATAAAACACTTTCAAATTTAGAAATTTATCCAATAATTTAAGTAATTAACAACCACCGCTAACGCTAGATCTTTTATAGGATAACTCTTCTCAATGTGGTCATAACTTCCTCAATGTGGATAAAAGCACCTTATCCCTATGCATAAGAACACATTAAAATAAAAAATAAATTAATTATAATATATATATATATAACCCTTCTCTATAATTAGTAAATATTAATATTTCAATATATTTCATCATTTAATTTTTTACATTGAAATACTATTTGAAATTATTGTCCCATTCAAACATTATGCCATTCTTATACAATTTCTTTCTTAGAGATGAAAACATTAAAAAATATAGAATGATGTTTTAGTGGTATTATACAAATTCTAGGAATCTCTAAATCTCAAAGGAATTCCTGGAATAATTCAAATACATCAACAACTTGAATTTCTATTTTTCCAATAAGGAAATAATTTTAGAAATAACATTCCCAAAGAACTTTACTTCTCGCTTCCCAAACTAAACTTTAGGTTAACTTTGGAAAAAACCCGTGATCTCAAAATATCTTTAACACAATCATAAAATTATTCCCATTATCCTCCTATAAAATAAAATAAACCAAAATTCTAACCAAAATTCTATAATAAATAATTCTAAGAATTTATAGAAGATTATATACTTTAAAGATGTAAAAAACATGAGATTTAGTTATCCAAAACAACATTACCAAAAAAATCATAATACCTGTACCATATCCAAAATGTACTCTTCAAAATATTTACCTCTTCCACCCTGCCTAGTGATATATTCATCATAAATTGACATTTTAAAATCACTGATCTCCCATTAATTTATTTAATATATCATTTATGTGATGTAAAGGCTATTTATTCTCCATCGGCATGTGGTTCAACTTTCAGTGGTCAGTGCATAACTACCAGCTACAATCAGCCTTCTTGTAAAATAGAAATAGTTTAGCCTCAAGGGAAATTGTTTGATAAATAAATCCATTTACCTCCAAATCCTCCAAATTAATCTTTAGTTCTCATATATCTATATTCTCGATGTGATATGGATGCCCTGATATTAGACTCATCCCTTCACACAAATCAATTGAATAATCTGTATTTTCTTTGGTGGAAGTCCAAACAAGTATTTTACGAACACATCCATGAAATCCTATAACAACATTGATAAATGAATTGAATCTCTATACTGCACTAATTAAAGAACAAAACCAATGAGATAACATGTTAAATCATTGATAACCTTAACTATTAAACCAAATTGACTAGCAGTGATTTCCCACTCACCTTGAAAAGCCTTAACACTCCCAATAAGTGAAGTAAATGATATCTTTCTCTCATATTATTCAATTTGGTCCATCAAATTCCCCATATAATTAATCATGATTATGAAATAGAATATTTCAATTTCCAAAACCAAGATATACCATAATATTTCAACATTACCAGTCACAATAGAATAAAAAACTCTCTTCATCCCCCATTCCATTCATTCTCCATAAGAGGCATATTAATATTTAATGAAAAATACATCATTATCCCATATATATAGATGTAATACTACTCATTCTTATATTAATTAATGAAATACATACATATAAAATATAATAAATATTATAGTAGACTCAATAAGTAGAGTACCTCTCAATACTGCAAGTCTTTCCACATATTCCTTGGCTGGATGATCCACTAAAAATAATTATTTATCCCTTGTAAACCTAAACCTTACAAGTACTACCACATGTTCAAATTTTTTATTCAACGTTAACGTTATTTGGATTCTCTACATACATAATTTATGCATATATTTTTTTGAAACCTCTAATTCAGGTTCCTAGAGTGAAAACATTTTAAAACAACATTATATGACCAAGCTTCCCACACTGATGATGTGTTACGTGATCATTAGAAAAATTCTATTTTTGGTATACTATGTTGCAACACTAGTAACAACCAAGCTATCACCTCACTTTATAATAACATAATATTTTCATTATATTATAATTACTTCCATACTAAGAATAATATCGTTTCCTTTTTTACCTTGAAAAAAATGATTTCTATTCTTATGTTAAGGATGAAAATGATTCACACCATTTGTATCCATTATGTCTATCTCAACCATAATTTCATTTTTTTATCACTTCTATATATGTAGATGAATCATGTGGGATAAAACTAAATTATGTCTCAGGTTTAATTGTAATCTTGAATTCACATGGCTCTAGATTGTCATTAGTGATAATCTCTTGTGAAAAACACACTAACTCTAGAAAGTAAGAAGAATTATACAAAACCATCTTGTTCTCCTTCTCTAGATATAAGAAGTATAGATATTTCCTTATCTTGAAAAAGTTTGATAAAACTTTCAATTAATTATATTCTATAATATAACAGAGGTTATAGCCTAAACTAGCTTTTCCTCTATATTTTCCCTAACCAATTATGAGATACTCCCTTTAACATGTAAGTAACAAACTCTACCTTCAACGTCATGGGGGTACGGAGGAGTTAGGATATTTAGTTGACCCTTTCCAACAAATATTAATCTTCTTTAACTCCTATATTTCTCCCAAATATATGAGGTTTCTGTATTTGGAACCCAAAATTACAATCCACTTCCATTGATTTCTCCTGATATGGTACCGTTTCAAAAACCAAGATCATTCGAACTAATAGATTCAATATTTCTAGAACAATCTATATTTTAACATAAGTTTATCATTTTCATGGTCACCTACCATTTTTGTAGTCTCAACCTAATGAATATTCTATCTATGTAGTTGTGTCCATATAACACCACAAGCTAAACAAGAAAAACATATATGGTAGAGTGCTAAAATTCACATTACTTAGAAAATAAAACCCAAAACATAAAATATTAATTCTATGAATAAGTTGAGATATTCATCCTATAGTGATTCCAATACATTAATATTTTACACAACTAGAAAAATAAATATAAACAAAATTACATTAAAATAAAAAAACATTCAAAAAACATTTGAAATTTCTATTAAAATAACAAAACCACATTAGAAAATCAATGCACATGTCCAACAACCTTCACTAAAAGAAGTTCATTAATGGTAGTTTTTCATCATTTATAGGTGGTTTAAACTGACACCAAATTGTATAGTGGAATTTACTAAAACAATTGTGTATTACACGGTCTCTAGTCATTTAACGGATGTTTTTTTATTTCACGGTGGTTTTCTTATGTGTAGTTTTTGGAACATTTAAAGGTGGTGATATGTTTATACAGTAGTGGTTCTTTAATTTTTAAAAATCTCATAGAATATAAATAAAATGAAACTAACAATCGCTGACCATATGATTCGTAGTTTTTTTAGAGATGGTATCAAATAACCACTGTTAAAAAATATTTTATCTAATGTATTTGCAGGAAGTTTCTAAAAACCACCGCTAAATTATTTTTTTAAATTATTTAATAATAAACTGACATACATTAATATAAATCATGATAATATGATAGACACATCATATATACATCATACATCCATAATCATATATACATACATCTATAACCATCACAACCTCAATCTCAGTTGACTAATACATCAATCAACCAATACCTCATTCATCAATATATACATATAAAATATGACCAGCAATAACTAATACCTAATAAACATCGACATCATGACCTTTATTGCATCTGTGTGCCTTCACATCATCTTATCAACTAAAACCGACCACGTCATCTCATCAAATGTAACCAAAGAGAAAAAAATAAAACATAGTAAATCAGAGGTACTATAAAAAACTAGATGAATGTCATGGATCTAAATTTTCAACCTCCTACCTACTGCAGGAATTTCTACCTACAAATGAAATATAGAACATTTAAGAAATGAAATGAAAAATAAAAAATACACAACGTATATTCAGAATGATGCACAAAAAAATTGTTATTTTCTTAATCAAATAGAATAATTTTCTGACATAAAAAATTAATTCCTAATTTAAAACACATCGAAAACATAAACATTCATATTTAAGATATGATTAAATACTTAATACTGAAAAGGGATAAAAAAATATTCTAATTTATTTCTATAGTGGTGTGTGGTGTGTTAGAACTTGATATAATAAACAAGTTTTAAAGGATTCGATATCATATCATATTATATATTTCAAAAACAATTCATTAGTGGTTTTATAATGATTTCCCATCAATAAGAGGTCATGTTTTATGGTTTTGAGAGTTCCACAAAAGGTTTAGTGTTTTAAAACACTAAAAATTCATTTATGACCATAAAGGGAAAACCATAATTCGAAATTGTGTTCCATCAGTTCCTTGATTTTAAAATTTAATCTATAGTTTATATACCATGATTTTAGGGCAATATAAATTGTTTTCTAGGTTTTGACACCACCCCACTTGTTTTAAAGGCCTGTGTAACTTTAAGAAGTGCTTACTGAGTAATTTCAACCACACAACTTGTAAGATTTATATTTTTTCTATAAATATATGTCAAAAAAATTCATTTGTGGTTTCTAATGATTTCACATCAATCTGTGGTCGTTTTCTATGGTTTTGAACATTCCATGCATGTTTTAGTGTTTGAAAACAATAAAAACGCATTTACAGGGGTCCAGGGAAAACCATAATTCAGAATTATGTATGATTTATTCCTACACATCATAAATTAATTACGGATATTTTTCCTAAATTCTAAAAAAAATCTAATGGTGTTTTCTTGATTTTGAGTAGGCTAGTTTTCCTTTTTACTAAAATGGATGTCGATTTTAAATAAAAAGACACAATTGGAGGCATATCGGGAACATCAAGTATCATGTTTAGGTTTGGTTGATTAATACACATAAAAAGGACCTATGGATATTTTTCCAAAATTATTAAAACAATATTAATTCGTATGATTGGTTTTGAGTAGGTCATGTGTCCTTTTTACTAAAATGGATGCCAATTCTAAATAAAAAGATGCATTTGGATTCATATCGGTCACATCGTGTGTCAGATTGAGGTGTGAATGATTTCTAAATATCTCAAATGAAATATATATCATTTTATGGATGTATCAAAACAATATGCATTCATATTATTTGTTTTGTGTACGTCAGTTTTCTATTTTACTAAATTGTCATTTATAACTGGATTCAAACACTATGAATCATACCGATCAAATCATGTATCGGTTTGATGTGAGACTGATTCTTATAGATCAAAATTGAATTAATAATAAATTTCCAAATTTATTAGGAATATATGAGTATGTTTTCTCAATTTTTAATGGGTGACACTTTTTGAACTACAATGTCAATTTTAAACTTATAACTGACACATTTTGTCCTATAGAGTATAACGTGTATATGATTGAGGTGTGGTTGATTCCTACAGATCATAAATGATTTATGGATCATTTTAATAGTTTATAAAAACAATATATATCCATTTCCTTAATTTTGAGTAGGTTAGTTTCCCTTTTTACCCAAATGGATGTCAATTTTATATAAAAAGATGCACTTCAGCCATACCGGGAACATCATGTATCATATTGAGGTTTGGTTGATTCATACATGTCAAAAATGACTTATGGACCATTGGAATAAATTATCAAAACAATATAAATGGGTTTTATCAGTTTTGAGTAGTTCATTTGTCCTTTTTACTAAAATTGATGTAAATTTTACATAAAAAGATGCACTTGGAGTCATTCTGGTCACACAGTGTGTCAGATTGAGGTGAAGCTGATTCCTACACATATCACTTGTCTTTTTTACTAAATTGTAATTTTAAACAGGACACACAAAATTTGAGTCATACCAATCACATCATATATTTTTTTATATGAGACTTATTTCTATTTATCAAAAATGACTTATGAATCCATTAACTAAATTATTAATAATATTAGTGTGTGTTTTCTTGGTTTTTAGTTAGTGAATTTTTTGAACTAAAATGTCAATTTTAAACTGATAATGGACACATTGAGTCATTATAGGAATATTATTTTTCCTATTGAGTTAAATATGATTAATACACATCATAAATGACTTATGAATTGTTTTTATAAAGAATCAAAACTATTCGAATTCTTTTTCTTAGTTTTGAGTAGGTCAGTTGTCCTTTTTACTAAAATAGATGTCAATTTTAAATAAAAAGATGCACTTGGAGCCATACTGAGAAAATAATGCATCATATTAAGGTTAGGTTGATTCCTAAAAATCAAAAAATGGATTATGGATCATTTTATTAGAGTATAAAAAAAAGTTTTTCTCAGCTTTGAGTTGGTCATTTGTCTGTTTTACTAAAATTGATGAAAATTTTAAATAAAAAGACTCAATTTGAGTCATAATAGTTCACTATGAATAATATTGAGTTGTGTATGATTAATACACATATAAAATGTCTTATGTATGGTTTTACTAGAGTATCAAAACAATCATAATGTGTTTTCTCAGTTTTGAGTTGTCATTGGTCTTTTTTACTCAATTGCTATTTTAAACTGGAAACATGCACTTTGACTCATATATATCACATCGTGTATAGTTTTGATATGAGGCTGAATACTAAACTCAAAAAATTATATAAAAGTAGATGTCCAAAATTATTAAAAAATATGAGCACGTTTTCTTAGTTTTCAATGAGTTATACTTTCTGAACTAAAATGTCGATTTGAAACTGATAATGAACACTTTGAGTCATATCAAAAACATTATGTATCAGATAGATATGTGTCTAATTATTAAACAAAAAAATTACTTATATAACATTTTATTAATTTATCAAAATAATCGGAATATTTTTGACTAGTTTTTAGTATGCCAGCTAACTTTTTTACTAAAATTAATGTCAATTTTAAATAAAAATAACCACTTTAAGTCATACTACTCACACCATGTCTCGGATTGAGGTGCGACTAATTATTAAATTTCCCAAAATCTAAAAATCATCTAACTACCAATGTTACCATGATATAAATTGTCTTTATTTGTAGAACTGATAACACTGCATATTGAGTCAATGTTATTAGCCCAAAAACCTTTCTCGTTGTTGAAAGAAAAAAGAGAAGAGGAAGTTCATATGCCCATTATATCACGATAAGTCACCACTATGGGCACATTAACTTCCTCTACTCCTATAACTATCAATAACAATAGTACTTTTTTGACTAACAATATCAAATCAATATGAAGTGTTGGCAGTTTGACAAAGAAATATAATGAAAATAGAAATTGTGGTAACATTGATAGAAAGAAAACTTTTATCTCTTTTGTTCCATATTGTATATAGTTTCTAGAACAAATATAACTTTCCAAAAGATATGTGAAAAAAAAACAAATAATTATTAGATTAAAATGATAAGGAAATTAACATACAAATAGTAGATATAATGGTGACTAAATTAAATAAATAATTAGTATAAATTAAAATTTTTATGATAGTTGTATGCATTATTAACGCATTTTCTTCTTTACATTATCTCATTTTTAGGATAAAATTCAAATATCTCATGATCATGAGAATCATTGAACAAAGCACCCAAACTCGAACAAAATAATCCACCTGTATAAGAAAATAATTATTAAATGAGTAATACTAAAAATAAATAAATTAAATATAAATATGAAATAATAAATTTTAGTACAATGGAAACACATGAAAGATTTCAAATATCTTTTCCTAAATTGATATTTTGAAGATGAAATTTCTTTATCGGTAAAGATAAAATTATTGTTTCTTATATATTTACTTTTTACATTTTTATGGATATTGTGGTAACATATTTTTACATATATAAATTATCATTTCCAAAACATATAAAATAACCCATATAACAAAATTTTTATGTGTTCACCCTTTATTTTTATGAATTTAATGTCGTTAAATTTACACTCTTGATAAAAAAACATTTAAAATAAAAAAAACTTATATATTGGAAAACTATTTTCTCTAATAAAATTATATTTTTACTATTATTTTTTCTTAATATAATAATGCATTGATTAATAATAAAATTATTGTTAATATAATTATATATGTTTGTAAAAATCATTAAAATGACATTATTTTAAATGGAAAAATTAATTTATTAGTTAAATTTTAAAAAAAATTAATAAAATAATTCATCCAAAATAATATTATTATCATTATCATGTTTACCAAGATTAATCATAGTAATTTTTCATTTATTCTCAAAAATTAATCTAGAATTATTACATTATATGACAATATTTATCTAAAATAAATTATATATTTTATGGATATAATTTCAATTAGTGAAGAAAACTAATTTTTTAATTTAATCGACTAAATTAAGTATTTTGATTAAAATATTACAAATGTTTGAAAACTTTTATACAACTATTTTATAAAAACCAAAAAGTATATTTTTTTGATTTATCATATATATTGTTTTATAATATAAAAATGATTCAAAAAATAATAATTCATTCTTCTATTATAGTAACTAGTAATTCCCCACATAAAAACACATGAGATTAGATTTTTTTTATTTTTAATAATAACATGTTTTGTGTGAATTAAAAAAAATAAAAGAATAAATATTAAACATGGAATAAAACCATGAGTTTAAAATAATAAATGGTAAACATGGAATGAAACTATGATATAAGTGCGTAAAAAATCCACAGTGAGTATATCTATGCCTTTAAGAAGTTTTAAAAAACCATAAACCATATAGAAAATTATTATTATGGGTATTAAAATTAATTATTTCAATGAAACATATCAATAATGAATTATTGTCACGGATTTCAAAAGCATATGAAAAATATCTTTTTTACATTAACCATAAATAATTCGATTAAAATTTCAATTTTATATAAAAAAACTTATACCTAAATTGCAAGCTCCATGGTGAAGTAATAATAAGAACCCAAAGAAGGCCTCCTAAAACATTCATTTTTTACAGTTTTACATATACATTGAATCTTAGAATAGGAAATTTGAAGTTATGTGTCTTTCAAGACCCTATCTCTACAGTGCCAATATCTTATGTCTGAATCCAAAAAAAATTAATATTAGAAAAAACCAATTGTTACTCAAAAATGATTTTTTCATATCAATGAAAAATTGAACAAGTAGAAATGAAATGAATTAAAGAGTGAAATATATTGTTATTTTAATCCAAACATTAATTTATTAATGGTTCAAATAAAAATTACAATAATGTTTTTTATAATTAATAAACATTATAATTATAGTGTTTTGAATATTTATATTACTTCACAATATTTTTATGTTGATGGAAAGTGATGATATTTCCAAATTATAAATATAATTCATTGTTGACTGGGTATGGTTAAATGAAACAAAAAATAACTTCTGTTCTAAAATACATACCCCATAACATGCTTAGGGAGTAATTTTAAACTTATAATTTCAAAATTCAAATCTCATTACAATATCTAATGGAACTATAAGGTGTTTATGTAAGTAGGTAATATTGTTACGTTATTATATTTCCTGTATAAGTGAATCTCAATTATTTCTTTACATGTTAATTTTATACGAGGAAACTTGGTACTAACAAGTAAAAATAGTTATAACTATGAAAAAAATAGCAAAAACCACCTCAGGGGACAAAAAATATTATTTAATGGGCATGTTGAATGAAAAAATTGATTAAAAAAATTATTTGGGATGGGAGAATAAAATACATAAGGATATCAAATGATGCTCTAAAAAATATTAATTATTTTCATTTGAAGATTTTGTGACTTATCCAACATAATATTCATCAAATAGGCATGATGATAATTTAGATAAATTGATCTGTTTCTTAAGTGGATGATTTTCATCAGATATTACATTATAAATGATGTGAATCCTGGTTATATTATTAACTAACCTCATCTATTTTTCATATGATTCATTTTCATATTCAACATATTGGTTTCATACTCTTTCATGGAAAAGACTCATAATCCATAAATAAACTACAAAGTGATTACAAAAATTTATATTTATTAAAAATTTCATAATCCAAAAGTAAAATATCGAGTTATTACACAATAAATAAATCATAAAGGAAAATCATATAAATGTAATAAACACTAATCAAATAAAATCATATGTACTATATTAGTTTTGTAAAAAAATACAAAGTGATTATGAAATAATGATAGTGGGATCAAAATATAATAAATAAATCAAAAATCATTGGTTATCAAATTAAAATTAAAAACTACATAATCCAATGAAAGATATAGTGTTATTAAAAAAATATTAATATATATATGGATTCAACCATTAGGGGGGCCTGTGTTTCCATTGAGGAGGGGATCCAAGCTGGATGGAGAGAGGTGATAGGGGTTTCTGCATTACTGTTGAGGAGTTGAACCGAATTGGGGAGAGGGAGTCCTGAGGGGGGAGGGGTCTGTGTCACAATATAGGGGGGACAATGAGCCTAGGAGAGGGAGTTTGGAGGGGATCATGGGGGTCAGGTTTAGAAGGGGGTGTAGTGGGGGTCACGTTCTCCACTAAGAAGGTAGGGGTAGGGGGTCACAATATCGGGGTTTCACTAGGGAATGGTGAGGAGGGGGTCAGGGGATAGAGTGGTGGAAATTGGTCAGGGTCATGCAGAGGGAATAGGGGAGGGGGAGAAATTATGATTTTTTAAAACATTTAGTGTTTCTTTAATTAAAGATTCTACTAATTGTTAAAATAATATAAACATAGAGGTTGTTTTATAAAACATCCATTATATTATATTATATATATATATATTAACATTTTTAATTCACGGTGGTTACTAGTATCGTCACTAATAAACATCTACAAATTGGCATTTTTTTGTAGTGCTTACATGTTCTAACCATGATGAATGAATATATTTCCCATACTAATCCATCATGTATATAGACATATATATCGAAAATGGATTAATATCCTATAAGGGATACTTCTTGTCACATTTTTTACACAAATCACATGGTAACACAAGTATCCCCATAAATATTTTAGCTACGCCTTTTTATGGGTACCTCCTGAGTTATAACCTCCCTTGTCTCTAAACTTACCAATATCTCAAGAATAAATATTTTAAAAACCTTCTTTAATACCATTTTGTGACAACCAACACCTAGGAACCTAAACCCCAAGACTTGAACCAGGGTCTCCATAAGGACCTAGTCATGATCCAATATCACTGATGGTAGAAACCTAGTCTTGAGGGATAAACACGATCATTGGGGAATAAATTTCCCTCAAATTCGAAACCAACTGCATGATACATAAATTCATAATTTCAATTCAAAATCCAAAATCAAATTTAAAATACCATTTAAAGTAAACTAAAAACTAAACTAAATATATACCAAATAGAAAATAAAATCCAAATTCTCAAGACAAGATAACTTATAATATGACACCCATTTATTTTGAATGATAAAAATCCTCCTCTAATTCATAAATAGACACCACCATGTCCACCAAAAACCCATATTCTTAGATCCACCACCTATTAACATGAGATCCTTTCCCTTTACTTCATTAGAAATAATATATTTACACTCACACTGAGATATATATGTATGGGATAATATGAATTTTGATTAATATTTCCCTAATTCAGTATCATGAAATCAAATATAGATTATCCAAAAAAACATTAACCAATTCCATTGAAAACTAGTTTGAATATTTAAGATAATATACTTTATCAAATTTCTATATACTATTTATTAAATAGATAAAAAAATATAACCAATTATTTTGCAAAACATAGTAAACCTTCTTGATTCTACCGTAAATATCTAGTCATTAATAACTAAAATAATACCGTGATAAATGAAAAAATAAATAAAAAAGTCATATAAATTTCATCCAATGATCATAAAAAACACCCATTTTAAATTTACAACCACCCTAGTGGATCCCAAATTTCATAGACTACCTAATCTGTTTCATACATGAGATTGAAATTCCCATACATTTTAACTACATGTACCTTTCATTCATAATCGACTCTTCCAAGTCATTGATTATACCTAACACATTCAATTATTCTAAATAGTTTTTATTCACAAAAATAGTTTACCCAAATATCCCATTAAATCCCAGTTTTAAATCCAATAAATATAATAACACACAAAATCTATTATCACCAAAAATATTTGAATCCTTAATCCCATGGATTATATTTAAATTCAATTCTAAATAAATACCCATGATTTAATTTAAAATCACCAAAATTCCTAAGGTTTATCCATTCTAAAAAACACTAACTATCATATAAATTTAAATCATTATTTTATTACGGTGCACAAAGGTAAATGAACTAAAAGATGAAAAATTTTATAATAAGGAATCTGAATACCATAATTATTAAATATGATCCACCTACATTAGATGAATATAAAATTATAATCCTAGAACCCTTGATCTGATATAAAAGACCATGGTATAAACCTCCAAACACTAGTTAAAAGAACATGGGTTCAAGATTATTTTGTTCATGATTTCATACCAAAATTCTGAAGTCCTTTATCTAATATAAAGAGGTATATATATTGAGGGATTATAGAATATACAATATAATAAATATACAGATAAAATAATAGGTGATATAATCAAGATGAAACCTTATATCCATTAATAATTTGATTGATCATAGATGAAAAATGCATTACCTGATGATAGACTACCCCACCACCACTCCCATGAAACCCTATTGTTGTCCCAAGATGAGTTTTGGTTTCTAATATAGATAAAGTGATGAAATAGGGGTTATTAAAATAGAAGTAATGTGATAAAAATGATTGCATAATTATGATACATGGTTAGCCAAGACCATGTTCCTACCATTAAGGTAGTTCTTCCCATAAACCATGAGCTACCTAGTAGGTAAGAATTATCACCCAAGGACATTCACTAACTTCTCACTCCCCTCTACCTCACCCAAATAACTCTTATGATTCTATTGTATCATCATAGGGCCCATTAAGCCCAAATTTGTAGTGTTCAATACACCTATAAAAACTAAAAAACAAATCCGAAAATCCACGAAACCTAAAGGGTGAGTAACCTACTAAACTAGGGACATCAAAGTTATGGTTTTATTAAAGGATATCATTGACTTATATTTATATTTTCCAATATGTTCTAACTTCCCCTATTAAATTCCTCTTACCATTGTTAAAGATTATTCTATAATGATTTCTATATTTTTATATCATATATCATGTTAATGTTTCTTTATATATATATATGTGTGTGTGTGTGTGTGTGTGGTTTCAAAAATATTACTCTATTATACCTTATGATTATTCTTATAAATCCTATTGATATTACCCATGTCTTCCCTCTGTTGAGCAGTTATCCTTTCCTTTATTTTTTCAAAATGATTTCCTCTAAAATGATATGTTTAATAAGGAATCATATGTGAATAACTTCATGATGTAAATATATATTTCATTATTTAATATGATTAATTTATTGATAATATCCAAGGATACTAGTCCTTTGAGTTTTTTGTGTGTTTATCCATGATTTCTAATGTAATATTATGTTAAAAAAATTTAAATACATTTATGTATTGTATTAATTGTCATATATTGTTCATTACAATATCTAATAAAACTATTTCCTTCGTCAAACTAATCAATAAAATAATCTTTATTTTTTACCGTACTTGACAGATATAACATTAAAATAAGTAGTTTCTCTATTAACAAACACATGATCATCCATCTCATCTTATATTTCATCTTAACACATCATTAATGTGCCAATATTTTTTTTTTGATTCTTGATAGATATAGAATATATTACAGCTAAAAACCCACTCCAACTTATAATTACTTCCATTAAGGACCTTAATGATCAATTTGGATAAATAATTTTAGATCCCAAATTAGTAATATTATTACAGTCTCAGTAAGTATTTCATCTATATATTTTATTCCATCATTATCAGACATTATGAAATTATAAAAATTCAACTAGGCTATATTTTATCATAGTTTAATGACCTTATATGTACATTCATAATCAATAAAAATAGTATCCCATATTTCTTAATAAGTAGTACTTTTAAAAAGTATATTAAGTTAATCAATATTAAGACCATATATAATAGAATTCTTATACCATGAATTTAAATATTATTCAGCCTCTTAAATTGAACTAATGATTCAACTTAACCATTTGGAATATTAAAATTCTTAATTACTTTCTCATAAACATTCAAACTAAAATTATTAATGTGAAAAGTCATCCTTTTATTTACATGCTTATAATTGTCTCTATTTAGGTATGGGTCTTTAACCGTAGATATTCCTTATTTATCATCTTCTATTTGGTATACGTAATAATATCCATTTTAACTTATCATGGTTGAAAATGAACACATTGCATTATGATACAAAATATTTTCCCAATTTTATTATCAAATGACTCAAGATAGTGTTAAATTTCATTATTTTCTTTCAACAATTTGAAAATAAAATATTTCTCTTCTAATTAACATTGTGTTTGTCTTTGGTATGTTATACTTAATTGGAACTAACATATAATAATGAACAAGGGAAAGATAATTTTTATAATAATTTGGGGACTCTTATTATAATTCCATTCTCTACATTAAAAATATGAGATATTAGTTTGGTGATTTTATTCAAAATCCATCAATCAAGGGATATCTATAGTTGAGTGCAAGTACTTAACACATAGTTGTTCATAAAAAATAGTTTTTAACCTAATACATCCATAGGTATTAAATCCACACGTATTATAATTTTTGTGCATATAAGAAAAATAGAAAAGGGAAATTGATAATTCATATTAGAGTGCACAATTGTGTTTGAACCCAATTGATAGAAAAAGACCTTACCAAATAAATTTACTTAAAAATTTATAATGAATTTTTATTCAGATTATTATCAAGTAAAAATAATAATAATATCCCTTTATACCCTAAGAAAACTTTATGGTAGGAATACATCCATTTAATAATAATTCCCAATGTATTAAAGCTCAACTTGATAGAATTTGTTTGTTTAGTCTTTGAATATTTTTTTTCTAAAAGTACTCATGTTAGAAACTCTGTATAATTTTCCAATACATTTTAATTAATTCCTTTTTTAATATATAATTCAAAAAATTGGTTCGTTATTTTTTGAAATATTTAGATAATATATCTAATGATTTCTGTGAAATTTGATTATAATTTTTCATAAATTTCTTATAATTTAGTTCTCCAAACTATATCAATGTTTTCCTTAAAAACAAATTAAAAATTAAAAAAATTATTTTATTTAAATATGATTATTACCTTTATAGTATATATTGACTTTATATAAGTATAAAGAACTCAATATATATATATATAAGTATAACTAAACAATTTATCTACACATAATAAAAAAGTAGAGAAACAAATTAATGTGACAGAATGATTCCTAATTTCTTTACACAGTGAAAGAATAACTCCAAATATTTAGTTTTATGTAATAATAAATATATATTTATACATAAAATGTAATATTTTAGTCATAAATTCGATATTCTCATAACTAGGATTGAGAATTTAATGACAGTTTTTGTGACTTTCATAACTGAAAACAAAGACTTACATTATTTGGGTGAGAATCAACTTTCTAAACTTCTTTTATATAAACAAGTCTTGTATTTTCATTTGTTATATAAGAATGTCTTAAGAGATTTAATAATCATTTAGTATTAAATAATTTATGGTAATTAAAATATTTAAAATATAAATTTCACATAATCTTGAGAATTCATCACATGAGTGTGATACTTTTTGCATAAATGGAAATCACTAAATACAATGCTTATGTATGATTAACTTCATACTAATCTAAAATCATGAAACATTTTGAAAAAATTTTTAATCTTTTTTTCACTAAAAATAAATCATACTAAAAAAAATATTACGAATCTGTAAATTTCAAATATTGAGAAAGTTCATTGAATAATTAAGTGAAATATTACACTAAAAATAACACTAGTAACATATTCATTGGGTCAATATAATAAATATAACTAATATATGTTGTATTTAAATATATAACAATAAAAGTTTCTAAAAATATTCTCAATTATATAATTTTTCATTGGGTACTTGGAAAGTTAAAATCAATTTATAGTAAATTATTACTTTGAAAATGGATTTAGATTAAAATATTTGATATTTATATTTAATAAGGATTTATAAAGATTAACAAACTATAATTTGTTGGATATATAATTTTGGAATTTATAATTGGGTATTTTTGATTAATTTAAACATTTATAGGTTAAAAATGGAATATATTGAAACTAAATGTTAAAATTCAACAGTTTATTAAATTAATCATTTTAAAACCTTGAATATAGTGGTAGATTATTAAAATTTTAAATAGTTTTCCTAAATTTGAAATCCCTTTACCCCAAATTTTTTTTAAAATTATATCACAAAATCAATAGGTTATTGTTCTTATCAATTAATGGGAGTTGTGGTAAATAATGATATTGTTCAGAAGCATTGATAACTTCTCAATCATCTATATTATTGATTTATTTTTTATATATTCTTAGATGTGATACCTCATACAGTTAAAATTAATCTAAATCATATGAAATGAAAAGGTTTTTATGTGTGATAGGTAATTTAATTTTTTTAATATATGGGAAGTGAATAAGGGTTAAAAACATATCCATATGAAAAAGTACTTCACTTGGTTTTCAAGTATTAGATTTAATAAAAAAATTGAATTTACACATATATGTGGAAGATATGTTTTTCAGATATTGAAACTACATGGTAGGTCTCAAGGTAATCTTGATTATGGGTGGGATAGTAACACACTATTCCAATTATCTATATACCATACACATATCAACATTTGATAAAGAAAAGAAGTGCTACTGATCTCTATAGGTCGTTATAGTTTCCACGTGTATCACACTTGAAAAGTATAAATTATATAACATTTAAGATTAATGATGAATAAATGATTCCAAACATGAATTGGCTAATAAAACTGACAGTGTACTATATAATATACTTTGTTTATGTCAAAACATAGAGAAAAATGTTTTCATTGCCAATGCACATGACTAGAAATAAATGAAAATGAAATATACATGATTATACCTATGTGGAACATTATAACTTTCAATTCCACCACCTTTATAGCCTCATCCCTAAGCCCATGGTCTAATCCCAATAAAAAGTGGAAAATTCATGATAAATTTAAGATAATAAAAAAAGAAATTTGCATGTGTAAAAAAGGTGAATATGTCGGGAATAATCTAAAATCCCTTCAAAATACCTCCAAGATTCAATAAATTTACTTTTATTTAAAAAATCATACCCTCTAGTTTGAAAATTATTTACCTAAATAGAATATTACCCAAAATAAGATAAATAAAATCATAAGAATAAACATTGATCTCAAAAATTATGGAGAACATATGAGGGGCCTAAGGATATAATCTTGTAACCTCATTCCTAATAACTAAATAAGCTTTATCAATTTTTTAGTGTAAAATTAGAAACAAGTATAGAAGCCTCTTGTCAAATCATAATCCTATGCTAGTCGAAATTGCCCAAATGGAACAGGATGGAGTATATTCTTAAATTAGTTCATCCTAGCCAGTATATAATGAAGTATTGTGATATTTTAAAATAATATTTTTAGGTGTTCAAATATATATTATATATTTATATTTATTATAATTATCCATAATGAATAACAATTTTGTAACATAAAGATTTTATTTAATCAAATGTTAAATAATATTTTTTATGTTATCTAATTTGTTATAAGGTGTTTTATATAACTATATTTATATTAATTTTATGAATTTATAATGATATCTAGTATTTCTAGAATCCAACAAAAATATTACAATTGGATATGAAATAAGGATGTGGATTTTTGTTTTAAAATAAAATATTTGTTTCTAAGAAAATGAATATATTATTTTATGAGTTATTTTAGAATAAAATATTTTATATTTTTAATTGTATGTTAATAAAATTAATAATATCTTTTTAATAATCCTGTCAAAAATAATTAAAAAATATTTTAAAAAAAACTATAAAAAAGAAGTCATTATAATATAATGTAAATGTTATGTATAATCACTATTTTTTATTAAGCATTATGCTAATATATTATAAATGATATTTTTACTTCAATTTAATATTTTTAATATTTGAAATTATTTATTTTTAAATTTAATTCTCATATTTAATGTGGTTAAAAATTTAAGTAATTATTTTGAATTCAAAATATTTATTTTAAAATAAGAAATTAAGTTTAAGTGGAATTATATTTATTTTTGTTATATTTATATCCAAAATGATATTTAAAATTATAAAAATATTTGGAATGTTATTAATAAGATAAGAAACTAAAAATATCATATAAATAGTATTCAATACATATAAATTAATTTTTATGTTGAGACAAATATGAAAATAATTATCGATGATGATATAATAATTGCATAACATTAAAAATCTCAAAATTAGTATCTTCTTGATAATATTTAATAAGTGAAACGTTTATTGTCAACATAAAAGATAAATATGATAATTATTCAATAATTTTGATATAAATTAATGAATTATAAAACTATATAACAATTTAATTATTCAAATTTTTTCCCAGTGATTGCGTATGGTAATAAAAATCAAATTTATTACCTTAAAATATTATAATGATAAGAATAAGAATAAGAATATAAATTATGAAAGGTTTTTTATGACAATATTGATGAATAATAAATTATATTTATGTAAATAATTTATTTTTTAAAATTAAATAATAGGATAAATATGAAAAGTGAATACACAATGTCGATGTGACATTTGTGTAATGAAAAGAAAAGTAAAAAATTATGGATTTAAAATATTTCAAGTGGTAAGGTTTAAATGAATTAAGGTTTTTCCTAAATTTCAGTGTAACTGTTAAATTTAATTAATTATATAAATTTTAAAATGTGAATTTTAAAATTTTAAAATTATTTTTAAACATAAATTGTGAAAATAAGTTAGAAAATCCATATAAATGTGTATTTTTTGTTAAAATGATTTATAAATAAATAAAAATTATAAAATTTTATTTTGTGTCAATTTGGGAGGAGTAATAAAAAAATTATGAACTAATTTCCATTTATAATCCACTTTTCATTTTAAAATTACGTCCTTGATCATTAAGTTATTGAATATTTACAAAAATGTCATTGAATCTTACCTATAAAAGGGGACCCATTCCACCATTTCCAAATCACAACTAAATTTTATTTTTCCCCCAATATTATTCTCAAATACTTCTCTATGATTTAATTCATATGTTTATAATTCTTTTTCTATCAAAAACTATCTACTTTGAAGGCATAATATTCAGTCCAGATGAAGTGATTCAAATATAAATTTAAGGGTTCTAAACTTCATATTTCCTTTATTATTTAACAATATTTAACCTTATATACCTTTTAAAATCCTTTTTATTTTATAAAATGATTTTATTATCATGTTATAAACACCTTATTGGTCAATAATTAAAGTTATATTAACCATTTCATTTCTATGAACCCTTTTTCATATGTAATTATTATGTTGAAGTACGGGCTTCAAAATTCATATCATTTATTTTTTATTATCCCCTTATCCTTTTCATGACATGGGTGACCTTTAAAATAATTTTTAAATATTACAATAATTATTATAAAATGTTTTAGGGAACACTAATATCTTTTAATATTTAATTTTTTTTAATCTCATTTAGAAAACACCATTCAACCCTATTGGTTTTATTGATCTCAATCAATTTTTTATTTCTTAAAATCCACATTTTTTTAGAGTGAATCCTTGAATAAAAATCCATATTACGACACATATCCCCCCCCCCCCACAAAAACAAATTTCAAAAATTCAAATTCAAATTTAAAAATTCAAAATCAATCCATAATCACTGCCTCCCGTCGCACATCTGACTCAAGGCATACATATTTTCCACACATATTCACAGGAGAGAACCATATATTTAAAAACATCATCCCAACCATAAGAAACCATAACCTAAGACCAAAAACCATCAGAACCATGAATTCGAAGCCACTCTATAATACATCATGAAGATCAATCCCATCAGAAAAGAACAATCCCAAACATTCCAAATCAAGGAAACACCATCGTTAATAACCACAATGAACCACTACTCTATCTATAGGAAAACACTCTTGAATCCAAATGAAGCTGAACATTCAACACTAGAGAAACTGAAACCAAGAGAAGAATGAAACCAATGAAAAACCCCTAGAACACCATCACTGGGTTAGATTCACATCCCAAAACTCCTATCAACACCATCGCAACAAACCTATATGGGGTCTATAGAATAACTGATCTGAAATCAAGAGAAGAAAAAGGACACAACTCAGTCTTCAACAGGGGGTACGACCATAGAAACAATCATGAAGAAGTAGAAACAAAGCGTTTACCATACACCTATCATAATTCAAAATCACCCTGAACTTCATAATTCCCGACCAAGATGGGGTTAGGTGTGTTGGGAGAGGCCAATATTTTTATCTAATTTGATTCTATAAATAAATAAACTATATAACTTGATACTACTTGAGCTTATAAAACCATTTTACAAGGATCTTTGATCGTTATCATTATACTGAATTTTTTTTGGATCTTTGGGCTAAAAAATCTCAATAATATCTCATGTAAGAAATATTAATCTAATAAATAAATAATACATGATAATAAATAAATAAAAAGTAATACTAATAATTATAAAAAATATTTTTAAGTAATTAAATAATTAATCTAATTTTATTTTGATTAAATTAACGGATTTATGAAGCAAGTTGGGATTATAGGTAAGGGGATTCATGACTTAATTTCCTTTCATTATGTTATATCCTTTCTCCACTGATTATATTATTCTAAAATGATAAATATTTTAGTTTAATTTTTCATATTTTATTTCATATTTTTTATTAATATTTAGATTTATATTACATAATCTTATCCTTGATAGATTCATACTTTACATTTTATGATCTTTGTAAGTGGTTTTCTTTTAAAACTTTACCTTAGAGGTTTTGAATCATTTCTCTCAAATAACTCTCTTTTTTTCATAAACAAATTTATATCCCATATTATCATTGATATTTATTGATATTCTATGTTTTTCATTAATTTTACTCCCAATAAGGAATTGGTTAACCTATTACTTTTAAATCATTTTCTTTTATGGGTTAACTTAAATGTTTGTATTTATGGGTTAAAAACGAATTTTTTATGAGTATTATTTATGAGATGGTGAAATGAGATCTTATATTTGTTTAATTCGAGTTATGGTTCATGAAAGGTATATGTGAATGTAGGTGGGATTTGGATATAGCCCCAAAATTCATTGGGTAAGGATTAAATCTCTGTGAAAATATAGTGGAGGAAACTAAATGGGTTTTCCATTAAATGGGTGACTGTTAATATAATGTTCTAAGAAAACCTCAATATTATTATATTTCATTTATACATCCTTACAATATTTTTTAATGGAAATCAGTAGGAAAAGAGGTTTATTTGAAGAGTGATTGTGGGTTTTTATGAGCATAAATTTTACTATTTAAAGAAGAAACATTTGCTTGGATTTTAATGTATTTCAGTAGAATAACAATTTTAAATTATTTATATGCCCCTTTACTATACTTTCATTCTCATATCACATTTTCAAATGATATTAAAGAGCATAAGGATGAGTCGGAAAATAATGAAGTTAAAGTTTGAGTTATGGATATGTTCCTTAAATGAATCAATTGTATCATTTTAAGAACAAACATTTGGAAAAAAACATACCGCGAGAGGCATTATGTATTTTTTTTTATAATGTATTTTTGATCAGATAAATTTATGAAACCAAAGTTCTTGAGGATGTAATTTATGATATTTTGGTTTAAAACATATTCTTATGTGGTGGTTATGTTCAGTTTATTGAAATTAGAATTTTATATGGGTTTAGATTACATTAGGTATTATAATAATTGTAATGAAATAATGTAAATACAATTTAGGGTTGATCAAGAAAATTTTATTTGGAAAAAACATTAATTTATGGTTATATCAGCATGATATAGTTTTTATTATTCTATGTTTTTCTAAATTATTTCATATAATCCATATATATTTTAGAATGTATTTCTATAGAGTTAACATATAATGGCCCATACTTTACATACATTGTTATTACTTCAGAATTGAATCACACTTATTACAACATATAACAAAACCAGTAAAGGACTGTATATGTATAGATTCTTTAGAAACTGGCAAACCTAAACAACTGGTTCATAAAGAATCTACTTTTCCTCCCATTTATTTCATCATATCTAGAGTCCCTTTTGGAATATCCTACTTAATAACCTTCTTCCTGACCTGGGGAAATAAAACATACAAAAGGGTGATCTCAAATGCTCAGTAAGGGTAAACAAAATAAATATCAATCACAGCATATACATGATAACATAACTTTTGGAAATATTAACCTGCAAAAAAGATCATAATTTCATAACA
The DNA here is from genome assembly GCA_963277665.1 of Viscum album. Lineage (NCBI taxonomy): Eukaryota > Viridiplantae > Streptophyta > Magnoliopsida > Santalales > Viscaceae > Viscum > Viscum album. Next base: position 1,245,568,492 of record OY728143.1, read on the forward strand.
TGGGATAAATCATAGTAGAGAAATTTAATCACAATAATCATAACTTAAAACATGAAACTTTGTGGCATACACACATAATCATATAGAATCATTCCTTATTAGTCAATACTCATTGCCAAGACTATCTTAGTGGACAAAGTCCATTTCTGAACCGAGTTCACTCCTCGTTTCAGTCCTGTTTCACTGAACTGGTTTAACCTGCCATTCCAGCCATGTCTATCTCATGAGATATAAAATCTTTACCCAATGCATTGGAGGGAGATATAGGTCCCACCCATCTCATAATGATACCATTCTTATGTGTGCCACAAAATCATAAATCATACATCATTGCACAACCCATGTAATAAAAATGGGATTCTTAAACATGACATCATAAAACAATTCATATAAGATAAATGAATTCATAAAAATAATTCCATCACAACATAATCAAATAAATGTAATAATAGGGATAGAAACATAACCCTATATTATCATAGATGGAAAATAATTTTGATAAAACACTTCGACTCCATTCTTGAGGAAAATATCCTTTCTACATCAAAAACATTTCCTTTCTTGACATGTCATGTAATTTTGAACTAAAAGAAGTTGATTAAAAATAAACTTGAAAACATGTAAAGGAATCTTCTTGGAAATGGTGTTTTAAAAATCCATTCATGCCGTATAATTTAAAAAAACATTCTTCTCGTACTTTTTTCATAAAAGTCAAAAAGTACCTCGTATGAAAAAAGACAAAATATTCCTTTCATATCTTTTACTAAAAACTCACCGAAGGGTAAAATTGGATTTAAACAATTGTATGTGGATGGGAATAATATTACATATTGAGGGAACATGGATGTGGATGATAAAATACACCCAATTAAATACCAAAGTATAAACAATCTCGGATAAAAGTGAGATTGTGATATTTTCCCTTACCTTAGGTCCGATTTGCTTCGTAAGTGTCCGAACCTCCTGTATAATGATTTAAATAATGTTATTGACTTATTCCAAAATCATAATTATTTTTATTATATCATATATGGTCATATTATTATCTTCTTATTAGTAATATTTCATTACTACTTGTTATTCGAGTGTTTATTACTTTTTGTTCTTATGCGTGTTTTGTCGAATAAATTCTTATCCTTATTTTTAGGTTATAGATACCTCATTTACAGAGTTTTATTAGTGTAATATATATCATATTCACTCATTCAATTAATTTATATAATCATTATGCAATGAATATCATGTAGAATGAGTCGCATCACATCGTGGAGACGGTATTCCGTACGTACGCACGAGCGATGATATCATTCCCATGATCGTGGAATTATATTAGAGTGTATGTATACTATTTAAGAATAAATATAACTTTACAATAATCATATATAGTTATTATTTACACCATTATACCCATCCGAGTAAGGTGGTGGTGGAAAATAGATTACACCACGGCGTGGAGACGGTATTCCGTACGTACGCACGCGTGGTGATTTCATTTTCCGTAGAATTTATAGATGGTGAAATAGGGTTGTTTCATACTTATAATAACATATCAGTATGTGAGTGATACTGATGTCATTAATTCATAATGAAACAACTAAATAAGAATAAGTGGAAGAAGAAATAAAGATGAAAGAATCGGTAATGGGCATTACCTCTTCTTTGAAGTGCCTCTTTGAGACCTCCTCTTTGGGCACTAAAATTGGTCTTTGAAGAAGCCCAGGACCTCTAGGATGTTTATAGGGAAGTGTAGAGGAGATATTGGCAGGGGTTGGCCGAGCTTGAAGGCTCAAAGTGGTGTGAGGAAAAGAGGGAGGAGGTGCCCTTTTATAAGGGAGGATAGGGGCACCTTTGGAAAAACTAAAAATATTATTTTATTATAAAGTCATATTCGGTTTTAAATAGCTCCAAATTTTTTTATTTAGAAGCTAAGGTGGGAATGGGTCGAAATAATCTCATCCAATAGAATTTAGACAATTTTAGGTTACTATTTTATCCTTATCATTTAGATTTAAATTTAAGTTAAATAATTTTACTTTCACTGTGTCTTTTTGTGTTCTTACACTATAAGGTTAATAAACTTACTATAAAAAGACAAAAGAACCCAAAGTTGTTTATTATTAATATATATAACCTTATCTAAGTCATTTGGCCAAACCTTAGATTTTTAGGAATAAAATAACAATTAATAATATAATATTTATTTTAAAAACTATCTTATGTCAATTTTGACACTATTTAGTAATTGATTTTTGTGAAACTCATAAAAGAATGATTAGTTCGAAAAAAGTTAATTAAATCAATAATAACATGTCATATTAACGTAGAAAATTAGTGGAATTCATAAAAAGTCTCAAATTAAATTTATTTGTGTATTTATAACATCAATTATGTCAATATTTCATTAATAAGATAATTACTGCATCATCATTGTGTCATAAATAAATTAAATTATTTTAAGTCTAAAAATTAAAAATAAAATACCTTTATGTAGGAAATCTTTTTAGATTTCTAATGAATAATTATAGTCGAATTTATCTTATGTATAACCCTATATTAAAAATTTATTAGTGATTTAACTTTGATTTTAACTATTTTAACCCTTCTTTAAATAAATTAATAATAAATGTCCTAATATAATCCAAGTGGGCCTAAACGGTCATATTTTATTCCTATGGTTGTTTTTGGTCGAATTACACTTATCCAATAGAATTAGGTAATAATAATAATATTTTTACCCTTAATTACCCTATTTACTTTTAACCGTGGTAAAAAAAAGTAAGAAGTTATTATTCACCAAAAATTATTTTCATCTCATTGAACCACATTTTACTTACTGACATCAACCGTGTCTCTCGGATTTTTGAAATTCCACTCACAAAAGCTGTAAAATTATGTTTTATGAAAAATTCAGTTTTTTAACTACCACTTAGTGGTTTCACTATTCATCAAAAAATGAAAGTTTCCAGAAAAATACCACAATTTCAACCTAGGCTAATTTCGATATTCCGAATCCAAAAACGAAGTCCATTTTGAAAAATAAAATTTACCATATTTCAAAAAGTGGTTATTACTATTCATAACGGATAGTTTTAATAATATTTTAATAGCATATCGTTGTTTAGTGAAACTCGGTATTGCGTACGACGCAAGCTATCGAGGAAGGCTGCTGTTGCGTGTAAAGCAAGTCAAGCTAGTGTTGTGTGTAGTGAAAGATTACTTTGATGATTTATATAACATAAAAACAAAATATTTCTCATAAAAGTCTCGGGTGTTACATTCTACCCCCCTTAAAATGAATTTCACCCTCGAAATTCATCACTTTGTAACAAACAGATGAGGATACCTTTCCCTCATCATATCCTCAAGCTCCCATGTAGATTCTTCTAATTGGTGGTCCCTCCATAAAATATTCACCAATCGAGTGGTCTTGTTTCATAGGACTTTTTCACTACAACCTAGAATCTCTATCGGCTGTTCTTCATAAGAATGATCTTGCTCCAGTGGTATAACTTCTGAGCTGAGTACATGTGAAGGATCAGGTATGTACTTTCTCAGGAGAGATACATGGAACACATTGTGAACTTGAGAGAGATTCGGTGGAAGTGTCAATCGGTAATCTACCTTTCCAACACAATCTAGTATTTCGAAAGGACCGATATATCTAGGGATCAACTTCCCCTTCTTTCCAAATCTCATGACCCTCTTCCAGGGAGATATTCGTAAGAACACTTTATCAACCACTTCAAACTCTAGGTCTTTTCTTCGGTTGTCGACATAAATTTTTTGTCAACTCTGAGCTTCTCTTATGTGTTGTTGAATAGATCTGACCTTTTCTGTCATTTCATCAACGAGATCAGGTCCTAATAGCTTTCTTTCCCCAACTTCTTCCCAGCAAGTTGGAGTCCTGCATTTCTTTCCATAGAGAGCTTCATAAGGATCCATCTAATTACTGGAGTGAAATCTATTATTATAAGAAAATTCCACCAAAGGTAAGTGTTGATCCCAACCACCTTTGAAATCTATAGATAATGCTCTCAACCTATCTTCTAGAGTTTGAATTGTTCTCTTAGACTGACCGTCTGTCTGAGGATGATAAGCAGTGCTGAAACTCAACTCTGTATCCAGAGTATGCTCAAAACTTTTCCAGAACGTTGAGGTAAACCTCAGATCCTGATCATATATAATAGAAAGCGGTACTCCATGCAATCTTACCACTTCCTTTACATATATCCTGGCAAGATGATCCAGAGAGAAATCCTCTCTAATAGCAATGAAGTGTGCAGAATTTGTAAGATGATCAACTATGACCCAGATAGCATTATTGCATTTGGATGTTTTAGGAAGTCTTGTGACAAAGTCCATAGTGATGTTTTCCCATTTCCATTCGGGTATGGGTAATGGTTGTAACATCCCCTTAGACTTCTGTCTCTCAGCTTTAACTTGCTGACAAACCAAGCATCGAGAGACATATTCTGCAACATCTCTTTTCATGCCATCCCACCAGAAGTACTCCTTCCGGCCCCTATACATCTTCGTGATTCCAGAATGAATAGAGAATAAAGAACTATGAGCCTCATCCAGCATCTCATTCTTTAATCCGGGGATGGGAGGAACACAAACCCGATTCCTGAACTTTATTATCCCATCACAATCAAGGTTGAATTCAGGAATATTTCGCACCATCTTTTGTAACTCTACATCTTATTTCTGCGCCTCTTTAATCTTCACATGTAAAGATGGTTGAACAGTCATTTGATAAAGATATGATTTTCCCCCTTCCATTATAATTCCAAGATCCATCCTTTGTAAATCCATAAATATTGGGTCTTTTGTGATCCTCATCATGGATAAATAGGCATGGTCTTGTCGACTTAATGCATCTGCCACCTTGTTTGCTTTCCCAGGGTGGTAATGGATTGAGTATTCATAATCCTTAATCAGCTCCAACCATCTTCTTTGGTGCATATTCAGCTCCTTTTGTGTGAAAATATACTTTAAACTTTTATGATCAGTATAAATGTCACACCTTTCTCTATAAAGATAATGCCTCTAAATCTTTAATTCAAATATTACCACATCTAACTCCAAATCATGAGTTGGGTAATTTTGCTCATGGATTTTCAACTGTCGTGAGGCATAAGCTATCACCTTATCATTTTGCATAAGAACACACCCCAGTCCCTTCTTGGATGCATCACTGTAGATCACAAATCTTTCTCCACTACAAGGCAATGTGAGCATAGGTGCACTGGATAACCTTCTTTTCAACTCCTTGAAATTCTCTTCACATTCCTCCGTCCAGACAAACTTAACTCCTTTCCGAGTCAACCTGGAGAGTGGATTAGATAATCGTGAAAAATATTTCACAAAACATCGATAATGTCCAGCGAAACCAAGAAAACTTCGGATCTCAGATACTGTTGTTGTCCTCGACCATCTTTCGATAACCCTTGTTTTTGCTGGATCCACATATATCCCCTCTTTTGAGATTATGTGACCCAAAAATGCAGCTTTTTGAAGCCAAAGTTCACACTTGGTAAATTTGGAATAAAGCTTCTCCTTTCTCAGGGTCTTCAATATAATTCTCAAGTGATCTTCATGTTCTTCCTTTCTCTTTGAATAGACAAGAATATCGTCTATAAAGACTACCACAAACTGATCAAGATAGTCTCTAAAGACTCTATTCATTAGATCCATGAAGGTAGAAGGGGCATTAGTAAGACCAAATGGAATCACTCTAAATTCATAGTGTCCATACCTTATACGGAAATCCGTCTTTAGTATATCCTCCCTTTTGACCCTTAATTCATGATACCCGAACGAAGATCAATCTTGGAAAAGTATTGAGCTCCGCGTAGTTGGTCAAATAAGTCATCAATGCATGGGAGAGGATATTTGTTCTTGATAGTGATCTTGTTAAGTTCTCTATAATCAATGCAGAGTCTCATTGATCCATCTTTCTTCTTAACAAACAGAACAGGTGCTCCCCAAGGTGACGCACTAGGGATTATGAACCCCATATCAAGATTCTCTTGGAGTTTCTTCTTCAATTCCTGCAACTCAATTGGGTCCATTCTATAAGGTGTCTTTGAAATAGGCAAAGCACCCGGTACGAGTTCTATTGAAAACTCAAATTCACGATTTGGTGGAAGACCTGAAAATTCCTCCAGAAAGACATCATCAAACACCCGTACAATGGGCATATTCTTAATCATGAGTTTCTCACCAACCATATGAGATAAATAACCTTCATTTAATGGAATCAAGACCCATAAAATGGAAGAAATTTCCACTGGAAGTTTATGTTCATCCTTGAATCAATAGACGATCATAGATTGATCTGGAATATGAAACGTGACTTCCCTTCTTTGGAAATTGATATGAGCTCCATATAAAGAAAACCAATCCATGCCAATAATCACATCAAATTCCACTATAGGGAGGATCACAAGATTTTCAGGAAGCACTTTCCCACAAACATCAATCGGAGAAGAATTGTAAACTTTTTATGTGACTGTTGTGCCATTAGGGGTTGTCACAGCTAACTCAACATCTAATTGTTGAGGTAATACGGCGATACCCTTAGAAAATTCTTCAGAAATAAATGAGTGGGTGGATCCAGAATCAGATAAAAAATTTTCTACTTTAGAGTGGATGGTAATTGTACCTTTCACCACATCGTTATCGTACTCCACAACGCTGATAGAAATTGCATGTGACTTTCCTTTGTCTTTAGCCTTAAGAGTTTGACGTCGACCATCATCATCAACCCTTGGATTTGGGCATTGATTGGCATAATGCCCCATCTCCTTACACTTGAAACATTGAAGTGTAGTAGGTTCATTCTGTGTATCCCTTCCTTTGTTTTCATTATTAGACATCTTCTTCCCATCATTGCGGCATTCAAATGCTTGATGACCTTCCTTTCCACATTTGAAACATTTAATTGTCCCTTTAAGACAACTCCCTCCATGTTTCTTTCCACACTTTGAGCATAAGGGAAAGTTCATATTCATTTCAGTTTGCTCTTTATATTTTCCTTTGAATTCCATTTTCCTCTTCTTATCAAACCCATATGACTGATGGGTTACTCCAATATCCATCTCAACTTTGAGATCACATCGAATGATTTCCTCATAGCTATTGAAGTCCCTTATGGATAAGGCCCTTATAAGACTTGGTTTTAAGCCACTAAAGAATCAATCGATCTTACTGTCAGGTTGGATAATAATACCAGAAGCGTACCTTGCAAGTCTTGTAAAATTTTCTTTATAGGTACCAACAGATTCATCATCCTTTTTCTTTAGTTCAAGAAACTCTTTCTCCATATTTTTTCAGAGAATACTAGGGAAGTACTTATTGAAAAATAAGTTCTTGAACTCATCCCATTCCATGGACTCAATTTCATCCCTTTGACTCGTATTCTTAATAAGATTACAACATTGATCAGTATCTCCTTCCAAACGATACACTGCTAGGATGACTTTATCATGTTTAGAACATTGAATAACTGAAAATATCTTTTTAGTATTACTAATCCATTGTTCAGCAACTAATGGATCAGTAGACCCGCTGAAAGAAGGTGGACGCTGCCTCATGAAGGATTCAATAGAATGTTGCTGCTTCCTTTGCTCATTTGGAAGTCCTGCATGATTCATAGATTGAGAAAGTTGGGTGAGCATGGCTACAAGATTTTTCATTCCAACTCCCGTAACGTTTGGTTGCTCAGGGGGACAATCATTGCATTGCCCATCGCATTCTGCATTAACACGGTTCCTTTGGGTTCCATCCATTGACTAAAACCAAGGATAATAGTGTGAGAAACACTAATTATAATAGGAAAACCACATAACCAAGAATAAAATTTCACACTTAAGGTCTTATCCAAGGTTATTCATGGTCATTTCTAAAACACTAAGATTGTGTTCTATGGTTAGAATTATCCTTAGGGTTCTTACTAAGGCTTTCACATCCTAGTTTCCAAAGGTTGACTATACCTTTCCTTTGATACTAACTATAACGACCCATACTTTACATACATTATTATTACTTCAGAATTGAAGCACACTTATTACAACATATAACAAAACCAGGAAAGGACCGTATAGGTATAGAGTCTTTAGAAACTGGGAAACCTAAACAACTGGTTCATAAAGCATCTACTTTGCCTCCCATTTATTTCATCATATCTAGAGCCCCTTTGGCATATCATACTTAATAACCTTCTTCCTGACCTGAGGAAATAAAACATACAAAAGGGTGAGCTCAAATGCTCAGTAAGGGTAAACAAAAGAAATATCAATCACATCATATACATGAGAATATAACTTTTGGAAATCTTAACCTGCAAAAGAGATCATAATTTCATAACATGGGATAAATCATAGTAGAGAAATGTAATCACAATAATAATAACTTAAAACTTAAAACTTTGTGTAATACACACATAATCATAGATAATCATTTCTTATTAGTCAAGACTCATTTCCAAGAATATCTTAGTGGACAAAGCCCATTTCTGAACCGAGTTCACTCCTCATTTCAGTCCTGTTTCACTGAACCGGTTTAACCTGCCGTTCCAGCCATGTATATCTCATGAGATATAAAATCTTTACCCAATGCATTGGAGGGAGATATAGGTCCCACCCATCTCATAATGATACCATTCTTATGTTTTCCACAAAATCATAAATCATACATCATTGCATAACCCATGTAATAAAAATGGGATTCTTAAACATGACATCATAAAACAATTCATATAAGATAAAGGAATTCATAAAAATAATTCCATCACAACATAATCCAATCAATGTAATAATAGGGATATAAATAGAACCCTATATTATCTTATATGGAAAATAATTTTGATAAAACACTTGAACTCCATTCTGGAGGAAAATATCCTTTCTACTTCAAAAACATTTCCTTTCTTGACATGTCATATAATTTTGAACTAAAAGAAGTTGATTAAAAATAAACATGAAAAAATGTAAAGGAAGCTTCTTGGAAATAGTTTTTTAATAATCCATTCATGCCGTATAAGTTAAAAAAACATTCTTCTCGTACTTTTTTTGTAAAAGTCAAAAAGTACCTCGTATGAAAAACGACAAAAGATTCCTTTCATATCTTTTACTAAAAACTCACCGAGGGTAAAATTGGATTTAAAAAATTGTAGGTGGATGGGAATAATATTAAATATTGAGGTAACATGGATGTGGATGATAAAATACACCCCAGTAAATACCAAAGTATATACAATCTCGGATAAAAGTGAGATTGTGATATTTTCCCTTACCTTAGGTCCGATTTTCTTCGTAAGTGTCCGAACCTCCTGTATAATGATTTAAATAATGTTATTGACTTATTCCAGAATCATACTTATTTTTATGATATCATATATGGTCATATTCTTAGCTTCTTATTAGTAATATTTCATTACAACTTGTTATTCAGGTGTTTATTACTTTTTGTTCTTATGCGTGTTTTGTCGAATAAATTCTTATTCTTATTTTTAGGTTATAGATACCTCATTTCCAGAGTTGTATTAGTGTAATATATATCATATTCATTCATTCAATTCATTTATATAATCATTACACAATGAACATCATGTAGAACGAGTCGCATCACATCGTGGAGACGGTATTCCGTACGTACGCACGAGCGATGATATCGTTCCCATGATCGTGGAATTATATTGGAGTGTATGTATACTATTTCCGAATCAATATCACTTTAAAATAATCATATATAGTTATTATTTACACCATTATACCCATCCGAGTAAGGTGGTGGTGGAAAATAGATTACACCACGGCATGGAGACGGTATTCCGTATGTACACACGCGTGGTGATTTCTTTTTCTGTAGGATGGATAGATGGTGAAATAGGGTTGTTTCATACTTCTAATAACATATCAGTATATGAGTGATACTGATGTCATTACTTCATAATGAAACAACTAAAGAATAATAAGTGGAAGAAGAAATAAAGATGAAATATTCGGTAACAGGCATTACCTCTTCTTTGAAGCGCCTCTTTGAGACCTCCTCTTTGGGCACTAAAATTGGTCTTTGAAGAAGAACAGGACCTCTAGGATGTTTCTAGAGAAGTGGAGAGGAGATATTGGTAGGGTTTGGCCGGGCTTGAAGGCTCAAAGTGGTGCGAGGAAAAGAGGGAGGAGGTGCCCTTTTATAAGGGAGGAGAGGGGCACCTTTGGAAAAACTAAAAATATTATTTTATTATAAAGTCATATTCGGTTTTAAATAGCTCCAAATTGATTTATTTCGAAGCTAAGGTAGGGATGGGTCGCAATCCTCTCATAAAATATAATTTATACGAGTTTAGGTTCCTATTTTAACCTTATCATTTAGATTTATCTTTAAGTAAAATAATTTTACTTTCACCGTGTCTTTTTTTGTTCTTACACTATAAGGTTAATAAACTTACTATAACAAGCCAAAAGAACCCCAAGTTGTTTATTATTAATATTTATAACATTATCTAAGTCATTTAGCTGAACATTAGATTTTTAGGAATAAAATAACAATTAATAATATAATATTTATTTTAAAAACGATCTTATGTCAATTTTGACACTATTTAGTAATTTATTTTTGTGAAACTCATAACAGAATTATTAGTTCGAAAAAAGTTAATTAAATCACTACTAACATGTCATATTGACCAGGAAAATTAGTTTAATTCATAAAAAGTCTCAAATTACCTTTATTTGGGTATTTATAACATCAATTATGTCAATATTTAATTAATAATATAATTAATGCATCATCATTGTGTCATAAATAAATTAAATTATTTTAAGTCTAAAAATTACAAATAATATACCATTATGTATGAAATATTTTTATCTTTCTAATGAATATTTATAGTCGAATTTATCTTATGAATAACCTTATATTAAAAATGATTTAGTGATTTAACTTTGATTTTAACTATTTTAACCCTTCTTTAAATAAATTAATAATAAATGTCCTAATCTAATCCAAGTGGGCCTAAATGGTCATATTTTATTCCTAAGGTATTTTTTGGTCAAATTCGACTTATCCAATAGAATTAGGACATGTGTTAGGGTAATAATAATAACATTTTTAACCTTAATTACCGTATTTACTTTTAACCGTGGTAAAAAAAAGTAAAAAGTTACTATTCACCCAAAAAAAATTCATCTCATTGAACCACATTTTACTTACTGACATCAACCGTGTCTCTCGGATTTTTAAAATTCCACTCACAAAAGCTGTAAAATTAAGTTTTATGAAAAATTCAGTTTTTTAACTACCACTTAGTGGTTTCACTATTCATCAAAAAATGAAAGTTTCCAGAAAAATACCACAATTTCACCCTAGGCTAATTTCGATATTCCGAATCCAAGAACGAAGTCCATTTTGAAAAATAAAATTTACCAAATTTGAAAAAGTGGTTATTACTATTCATAATGGCTAGTTTTAATAATATTTTAATAGCATATCGTTGTTTAGTGAAACTCGGTATTGCGTACGATGCAAGCTATCGAGGAAGGCTGCGGTTGCATGTAAAGCAAGCCAAGCTAGTGTTGTGTGTAGTGAAAGATTCCTATGATGATTTATATAACATAAAAACAAAATATTTCTCATAAAATTCTTGGGTGTTACATAACATGGTTAATAAAGTAGTAAGGCTACAAGAGTACAATACTCATCCAAATCATAAACTAGAAATCGTTAGAGTTGGATTTGCGAAATTTTTATTGATTAATTCAATTAACACATTCCATAAATGGTGTAACTAATATAATGGATCGAACAAAAAATGTATAGGGAAATATGTCAGTAGTGCATAATTTGATATGGTAATGTTCTCCAAAAAATTTATATCCTAGGTTCTAGTGATAATTTTAGGGATAATAAATTAGTTTAAGAGTATATTTGAATTTTTGGGTTGTTCAGGGAATCAGAGGATAACTCTTTTATTTTATCATCTTAACTACGAATCCAATCAGTAATAGTCTCTAATTAAGAATCCATAAAAACAATTATATTAATACCATGTTATGGAAGTTATTTAAATATATTTTTGTTGAAAAATATTTTCTTAATGCTCTTCGACTTAAAATGAAATGGAAATTTTTATATATAAATATAATTGAAGAGGAATTTATTTTTTATAAATAATATTTTACCAAATTGGTAAGGTATACAACAATTTTATTCTGGAGAATGAAAGTAAAAGTTATAAATTTTACAAAGTTTGGAAACTAATATTACAAAGGGATTTAGTTTTTCAGGAATGTTGTTATTATGAGGACATGTTTTGATGTATTGATAAGGTAGAGATGGAGTTTTTTTATTCTTATATATCTCATGAAATCAAGGATAAGAAGTGGTTAAGGTGGAAAGTGTTGGGGAATCCTCAATAATGAAATATGCAATTAAACATATCCCTTGACCTAAATGTGGTAAAATTCATTTTGGGGAGTTTCATAAAACATCCTTAAAATGTTATTGATGTGGTAAAATTGGATATATGTTTTGTGATTTAAAATAAATGAGTAGAGATAAAACTAATAATAGGAAAACTAGAGAACCAAAATCATATCAATGTGGTTAGTTTGTAGTGAAATGTTTTAATTATAATGAAATGGGTCATTATAAAAATATTCGTCAGAATATAATTACTCAAGGTGAAAATAACCAAGATCATAAGTAAATTATTTGGATAAATTCGTTTGTTACTACCAAGAAATATGTTGGTCCATCAAATGATGTTGTGAAAGATACTTTAATTTCTTACTCAAATTATAATAATGTTTTTTGTGATTATAGATATATGAATTCTTTTATTTCTATGAAATTGTCTACTAATATAGAAATATCATCTTAAGAAATAGAGACTAAACTTTTACTAAATTTTTTTTTCTGTTATTAAAGAAGCAAGGATTTATAAGAATCTTCTTATAATTATTTGTGGTTTTATTTTACTATAAAATCATGTTTCCATACCTTTATTGAAGTTTAATGTTATTTTTTGTATGGATTGGATTTCAAGATATCATATAACTAAATATTACCTAGAAAATTATGTTATATTTAATTTTCATAATGAGATTATGATTTGTATTTTACAATTAATTTGTACTAGTAATATCATATTAATAAGTTAAGAAATTGATAAAAGGTGGAGGTGAAAGTTATCTTGATCATGTTATAGAAAATAAGTAAATGGTCCAATTTGATGACATTTCATTGGAAAATTAATATTTTGATGTATTTTATAATGTTTTTTATTTTTTAAAAATGTTTAATTTTTAATTGACTTGATTCTTCTTGCTAATCTAATTTCAAAACCCCCTTATTGAATAGATCTAGTAAATCTATTAGGATTGAAAAGGGAAATTGGAATAATTTTTTTATAATTGTTTTATTCTTCCAAGAACTTCTTCTTGATGTGAGATTATTTTATTTTTTAAGAAAAATGATAATCTATTAGGAATTTCATTGATTGTAGATCACTAAATAAAATTACTATTAAAAGAAAGTATATTTTTCCTCATATTAATGCCTTTTTTGGTCAACTCCAAGGAGATTGGTTTATTTAAAAGACTGACCTTAGGTATTTATTTCATCAATTAAAAGTATGGGAACATTAATTCCTTTGATGGATAATCATTTAAGGTATATTCATTACAATTTTGTATTTTTTCCTTTGTGTTAATGAATGCAATTATTATATTTATGGATTTGATGAGTAATGTATTCTGAGAACACTTGAAAAAAAAATTGGTGCTATTTATTATTGACATTCTAGTATATTTTAAAATTTATTAGTATTATGATAAAAATATTAGGATTTTTCTCCAATCCATAACAGAAAATAAATTATAGGGAAAATTTATTAAATGTGTGTTTTGATTACAAAAAAAATCATTCCTAAGAAGTATTATAAATAAATATGGTATAATAGTAGATCATACTAAATCAAAAGTGGGGTAATAATTTACAAGACCAATTAATGTAACTACAATTCGTAGTTTCCTTGTACTAATGGAATTTTATTAATGTTTTTTTGAAAAATTTATTGGTTGGATAACCTTATAAACAAGTTAACTCTAAAGTGTGTAAATTAATTTGGATACAAAAATGTGAGGAAGTCTTTAAGGAATGAAAAATAAGACTTATTAATGCTATGCTATTATTCATTCCATCAAGAAGGGGGGATTTATATTTATGATTTGTCAAAGTAAATTGGTTGTATTTTGATGAAAAATGATCGTGTTATGGCATATATATTAATATAGTAGAAACCCCATAATAAAAACTATCCAATGGATGACCATTATCTTTAAATTGTAAATTTTTATTAAAAAATGGATACATTATATATATATAAAACAAAATTGATATATATTCATATCATAAAATTTTGAAGATTATATTCTCTCAAAAATAGTTAAACAAGAGATGATGGAGGTGGTTGGAATTGATAAAAGATTATGATTGTACCTTCAAGTATTAACCTGGAAAACAAACTAAGTTATTAGATTATATTAGTAAAAAGGATAATGCATCATTAACAATGTTATGTTAGGAATAAGATCCATTAGTTTATGATTTATTGAAATTTGGATTTGAAATTTTGAAGGTTTAATCCTCTTACCTTTTGGGATAAGTAAAATCAAAATCATCATTTTGGGAATGAAAAAATTATGACTAGAAATAATATCATGAATTGTATAAGAGGATAAAATTGGTAAATGAAGGAAATTTGTGTTTGTTTAATATTTATGATAAAGGTGTTATAAGATTCGGTAAGAGGTTATGTGTAATGAAATACTCTCATTTGAAAAATGAATTATCAAGTTAGTCACACATCACCCAAAATTTTATTCATCTAGGTAGTATAAAGATCAATTTAAATCATTATGACGATTTTTTGTGGGAAGGAAAGATTAATCCATATAATAATAACTAAAAGGAATTATTCAGTTGCTGCCAACTTCAAAATAGAAATGTGAATAAATATCCACGTATTTTATCATGTTATTTTCAAATACATCTTAAGGTAATAATTTGATTTGGGTTACTATTGATCATTTGTCTAAATAAAAAATATTTATTCTTATTATAGATAATATGAATCTAGATCGCATTTATTAACACTATATTATTGTGATAACAAAATTACATATAGTTTCTCTTTCTATTGTGTCCAATCATGATCTAAGGTTTACATATCATTTTTATAAAGTAATTTAGAAGTTATTAGATACGGAATTATAATTCATTACATATTTTAATACTAAAAAATATGGAAAATTATAGTGGATAATTCAAAATTTTTATTATAGTCTTTAATCATGTTAATTTTATTATCAAGGAGGTTGGTTTTAACAACTTTCAATAGTTAAATTTTCTTATAAAAACAATTTTCATTTAAGTTTACAGATAGAACCTTTTAATGAATTATATGGAAAATGGTGTTGATATTCATCTTTTTAAACTGGACTTGGTGAAACTTTTTTATTGGATCCCTAATTATTGAATGATATGGTTGAAAAGTTTCAATTGATTCAATGTCATATAAAGGAAGATCAAAGTATATGAAATAGTTACACAAATAATCAAAGGAAATACCATTCATTTGAGGTAGGATATCATGATTTTCATAAAATATCTCCATGGAATGTTGTTATGTGTTTTGGTAAGAAAATAATTTTAAGCACATTATTTATTGGTCTATATGAAGTCTATGAGAATGTGTGATTAATGGAATATAAAGTATCATTACCTCAAATTTTATCCTTGATATATAATGTGTTTAATATTCCTTTATTATTTAAATATATATCTGATGCATCTCATATATTGAGCCTAGAAGTCATGCAACTAGAGGAGAATATTTCTTATGAGGGAAAACTAGTTTATATTCATGATTTTGGAGAGTAGTTGTTCATAAATAATATAACTTTTATTGTTAATATTTTATATAAAAATCATATGGTTAAATAAGAAACATGGGAACCTGAAAAAGCTATTAGGGAAATGTGTCCACACCTATTTAACAATTTGTACAAATTGTGAGGAAAAAAATTATTTAATGGGGATAATTTAGAATCCAAATTTATGAAAATAATATTTTTTTGTTCTAATATATGTTATGGAGATATATTTGTTAAAATTATCTATAAATAATAATTATTTCATAACATAAAAAATATTTAATTGAATGTTAGATGATATTTATTATGTAATATAATTTACTAAAGTTTGTTTGTATATAAATATTTATATTAATTTTATTAATTTATAATTATATCTAATATTTTGATCATATTGGAAAAATACTATGGCATGATATAAAATAATGATGGGAATTTTTTGTTTAAAATGAAATATATGTTATTCTAAGAAAAATATTCATATTTTTTATGATCATTATTTTAAAATATAATATTAAATAGCTATAAATATATTTCAATAAAATGAATAATATATTTTTAATTATCATATAAAAATAAATAAAAATAATTTTACTAAAAATATGTAAAAAAACAAGATGTGATAGAAAGTATTAAATGTGGTGTAAATTAACTATATTTGATAAAAACAATTATTCTAAAAGATTGTAAATTATATTTTTGTTAAAATATGTTTTCAAACAAAATTTAAAGAAATTATTTTTAAATTAAATTTTATAATTTAAAGTGGCTACAAATTTGAGTAACGGTTTTGAATTCAAAAAATTTCTTTTAAAATTGAAATTTGAGTTTAAGTGTAATAATACTTATTAGTATTATATTTATATATATAATGATATAGAACATTACAGAATACTATTTAATGTGTATTAAATTCAAAAATACACAAAATATAATATAAATTTTATTATATTAATATAAATTAATTTTTATGTCAATATAAATATGAAAATAATTATCGAGGTTGACGTGGTACTTACGCAACTATTGAAAAATAAAAAATGGTATCATTAAGATAATATTTAAGAAGATATAATACTATTATCGACTTTATATATAAAAATTATAATTAATTAATTATGTTTATTTATATTCATCAATTTTAAAACTATTTAACCTATTAATTATAAAAATCTATGCACAATGCATATGCATGGTAAGAAAAGTCAAATTTCTTATCTTAAAATGTTATTATTATAAGGATAACAATAAAAATATATTTTGAATGTTATTAAGATATATGAATGAGAAATAATAAATTATATTTATGTTAATAATTTATTTTTAAAAAATAAATAATAACATAATTATCCAAAATGCTTACATAATGATGACACAACGCTTGTGTAAGCAGCAAAGATTCAAAAATGGTTGTTTAAAAAATATTTAAACTGATAATGATTATATTAATTAAGGTGTTATAATAATTCTATGAATAATTATTAAATTCAGGAAATTATATAAATATTAAAACTTTAATTTCATAATTTTCTAGTTATTTAAAAAACACAAATTACGAAAAAATAATAAAATTCGTATAAATAGTATTTTCTATGAAAATGATTTATAAATTAATAAATAAAATATTAAAACATTTTATTGGGTCAATTAGGGGTCATTAATGATTGAAAATGTCATTATTTTTCCATTTATAATCAACTTTTAATTGGAAAATTATATTATTGGCCCTTTAAATATTGGATATTTATGAAGATTCCATGAAATATTGTTTATAAAAGGGGACTCATTCCATAATTTTCAAAACACATATAATGTTATTATATCCATCGATATTCTACCAAAATCCCTTATCAAATCTCCCTTTACATGTTAGTAAGGATTTTTTCTAGCCAAAATTCTCCTCTAAAGGCTTAAGATTTTATCTAAAGGAGATGATTCCAAGAGCAAGGTACAGGTTCCAAACTCATTTTCCCTTTTTTAATTCAGAATTTTTAAACTTCAAACTCATTTAAACCTCCTTAAATTTTTATAAAATTATTCAATTAAAATGTCATGAAAACATTCTCAGTTCATTATTTATGAAATTACACTCATTAATTTTATATAAACCGTATTTCAAAATTAATAATTATGTATAAGTAAAAGTTTCAAAATCCATGTATTTATTTTATATTCTTATCTGAAACTTTATATAATATGGTTTAATTACCCAGTAGATTATAGAGTTACATTGAGAGGGGTAGTAAAATAGTGTGTCCCTTTTAACCAAATTATAGTCTATTTTAATTTCCTCCTCTTAATATTTCATCCTTTATCATGGATAAGTTTTATTGATCTTTTTATGATTTCCCAACACAAAATTTTGCCATAAAAAATAAATAAATAATAAATAGAATCACCACACAATATTTTTAAAAGGTTCAACCCCAAATTGAAAACATACTCTTTATTTTTTTCAGGTCTAGTACTAGACATGTATAATCATTAGTGTAGAAAAGTGACTAAAAATAGGTGAGAAGGTATCATCCTTGAGTCAACACCAACACTATTTGATATTACATTAGATGTTACCTTATGGTAGGGTCGACGTCTACATTCCTAAAAAAATCACTATCTCTTGATAGTTTTTTATAGTGGATCCCACTAGTATTTAGTATCCCATCTAGTTTGTATTGGATTATACAAAACCCCTACAGTCCTCAGGGGTCCTCCTCAATAAACTCCTGAGTAAGATCTTCCTTTATCTCTGAATATCATTACATCATAGTAATACGATCTTCTTCCTCAGCAACATGTATTTACTTCCAATCTATGTTATTATATTTAATAATACCTCTTATCCTTATTATCTCAACCCAAAATCAAAATTATCAATTCATGTTTATGGTTTTATAATTCATGTTTTCTTATTTATAAAAACTCTTCAACTACTTCTACACACATATCATCAACAGGTAGTCACAGTTTCAACTTTGCCCATTTTTTCTCTTCATTATTCTGAATATTATTCAATGATAAATGGGTATCATAATTAGAGAATTCATACATAGTTATACTTATTATTTATCAATCAACCTCTTCCCCAATGCACAAGATATTCTCTAATCCCTCCCTCTCTCTCTCTCTCTCACCCTCCTTGATTTAGAGAATCCTCTCAAGGATGAAATATCAATTATCATGAATTATAACTCTTGGTACATAAGATATTAAACATAAAAATACAATATTAGATACTTCTATATTCTATATTTTAATTATATTATCACTCTAATGTCTATACTCATAGAATAATATTAATATTGTTTCCATATTTGAATATAAAAAAATCCCCCTAGAATTTCCAAAATGTGAGTTTCTCCACATTTATTGGTATTTAATTATTCAATAGAAAACCTAAATCTTCATTACTAATTTTATATATCACTCATGATTCATATAACATTCAAATATTTTTCCCTTTAATAAAATTCACTTTCTCATTACCTCATCTATGGATGATCATATTCAAAAGCATTCATTGTGTAGAAACTCTCATAACGGTGCAAACTTCTTCTTTAAATCTCACTTCCATTATTCTAGACTAGAATCTTGTACATCAAAATAATTATGATATTTTATCTTTAAATCCCAGTAAATAAACATCACATATAAATTGTGTATTTAACTTCTAAAATATCTTCAACTTCTCAAACTAGTAACCCTTATATAAGAAGTTGTTCCTCTTACATATAACAGTGGGACTTAACACTTTTTTTCAATTTCACAATTCTATTAACTCTTAAATATCTTATTAAAATTACTTTTATTTATCAATATAAGGTTTTTTCCTTTTATTAATGTAATTATAAAACTTATAGATACTCTTATTTATGAAATTTTTAACCCATTTTACCGATGTAAGGGTTTTCCTTTTGCATATTTTTTTCTTCACCTCGGTTTTTTCTTATATATTAGGAAGAAGAACCCTTACATAATATATTTTTTCATCATACATTTATATCAATTATCTTTCATATTATCTAATATGGTATTTATATTTTTAATATTTTTACTCTACAACATTTGTAGATGATCCTTGAAAAATCTTGCCATTGCTCTAGTGTATATTATGTATCATAG
This sequence comes from Viscum album, assembly GCA_963277665.1. Taxonomy (NCBI): domain Eukaryota; kingdom Viridiplantae; phylum Streptophyta; class Magnoliopsida; order Santalales; family Viscaceae; genus Viscum; species Viscum album. The sequence goes on from OY728143.1 coordinate 1,245,588,552, forward strand.
TGTGTTCCATTATTTTAGATGTTTTTTATACACTTGAAATATCCTATATATATTCACATAATATCATTTAATTTGATTAATAATTAGTATTCATTAAAAAATATCTTGTTTATTCTTGTTATGGTCATTTTACTAGTGTAGACATAACTGAGAGGGGGCTAAGTCAGGTGTGACCAAATTATATTTCAAAAAACCAATTCTTATTTAGCTACATCAAAACCTATCGGGGTTTTAAAATCTAACACATATTTAGATGTAAATGTATCTCATGTTTGGTATCCATTAATTTATCTTAGAGCTTCGTTAATTCTCCTAGGTGTCCAATGTTTAGAATTTAAAGTTTCTTTATAATCACAATCCCTAAAAGCCTATTAAAGTTAAAATTTGTGTCGATTCATTGAGGAAAGGGGAATCCTAGATATGATTTAAAAACTAATTATTTGGTATTAATAATATTGTTAGATAATTATTAAATATACAAGAATAAATTAACTTAATTAACTAAACATATACTAAAATTAATCTAGGTCAAATTACTCAAATAGAGATGAACTTGTTTCAAAAAAATGGTTCTCCTTTATATAGAATAACTATAATTTACTCATGAATTTTATCTTGCCAACAGTCACATTACATCTTAAGTTAACTAATTCTACATCTCATTATAAACTAAAAACTCATAAGCCCTTTCATCCCACTCTTAGGGTAATTTATAACAAAACTAGATGCATTAAACTCAATCTCATAAGTGAGAGGTGGAGATAAGTTAGCTCTCACTCCCTACTACCCTTTATCAGATTGGGTATTTTCCCCTAATCACCATCACTTTTTTTAGGTAATTAGGGAATATAATATCATTAGATGTCAATGAAATATAATTAATTTAAAATAATTTATAATAAAATCAGAATGAAAATAAGACATACACGTCCCCTTTAAGTAGAACCATCCTCTCCTATGAATTTCGACACTCGTTATCGATGTTTCATCAACCATGGATGAAATATAAACTATATAAGAAGGAAGATAATTAAATAGAATAATTTGTTTTATTAAATAAGCAAATTCACTTGAATTTGTGTTAATAATTAGAATGTGGATCCATGATTACATAATAAAAAAAGAAAATAAAAGAAATCCTAACTTAGAAGCAACCCCTGATGGATGTGGAAACTTGTATTCAGAGATCTCTAAAAATGATGATCCTTTAATAATGTGTGTTTTTTATTCTTTAGGGAAAATTTTATCCATGAAATTAATCCTCATTTGTGTCATAAAACCCACCCAAAATATCCCCTTTGAACAACTAAAAGATAGTATGTTCATAAAATATTATTCTTTTATCTTGGATCCTTGAGGTGAGGGAAAAGAGGCAATGAAGTACCCATCTTCACTCATAAGGAAACCCTGTTTTTCTTTCTACCTACATGTGGATCACCATGGTTTAGGGAAATAGATATAGTGTAAAGCCCTTGGAAGAAACTAATGTAAAATATGATCTCTTTTTTAATCACCTAAAATCATGAAGTTATCACATATCCACACTATAGATATTAATTATTGTATAACTCAGTTATATTCTTCATAACATGTTATGATGTAAGATTTGGATGAAAACATAAATCTGATTAGGCCAAGAATCTCAAAACACTTTAACATTATTGACATTCATAGTGCAAGGAAATTCCTCCACCACATCCATGAAATTTTATTGAAAACTATTATTCGTCTTCTCCAACTAAATCACATGATAATTTCTAATGTCATATCCATATTCCTGTAATCAAAATTGATTAATGGCCTTACCTTTATATAGCCTCTAAATATCACCCGTACACAGCTCAATCTACAGTGTAATGCAGACTTATATATTGAAACCTCTCTACTACATGTTGGAAATGCCTCCATCATATTCTATCTATAGTGAAAATGTAAACCCTACATCATAGAACTCCTATGAAAATCATTCATTGTAACAGACCAAATCGAGTTAACCAGACTAATCACCCAAGTCATCCCATTATGGAATGGGGAAAACAAATATAACAAAACAAGTGTTTAATATCAGAAAAAAAAGACATACAAATAGATTAAAAAATTTGAAATAAGGGAGATACAACTGATCAAAATAGGATAAACCCAAAAAGTATAGAAGGTCTTAAAAAACTAGTCTCCATGTGACCAATTTTCAACTCTAAACCATCTGAAAATCAGAAAAGTGATGTAATGAGAAGCCAACATGATATATAATTCCATTACCTTTACTTGAATCCAACTAAAAATGGTTTAAAACCACCCCAAGGTAAGAAGTAGGTTGTGAGAAATAGATCCCAGTATGGAACCACAAAATACTCTTCTTACGTTCTAATAACCAGAATGCACAAGTTATATATTTAAAAAAGGTTTTACAATCATTTTATAAAAAACCCTATATAAAAACATTTGTCAAATAGTCCTTGAGTTTTTAAAAATTGCATTTCAAATTTTACAAATCCATAAAAAAAATTCGGTAAAGATACCAAATATAAATATAAATGTGATCCAACATCCACAGAATAATCTATATTGCAATAAATAACTAGAAAAAACAATGCCACTACGAATCATGATCTAGCCTGTGGGAAAATATGTACTAGATACTCATGATCCTAACAAGGCATAAGGTTGGATCTATTCAACATCAAGTCCAACCATATACCATTTACATACTATATGATACCTCTTAGTAGTGTTACACACACTAAGTCTACCTATGTCTCTTTATCGACACACCCAAGGTTCTTATTATGCAATTTCTTCCATTTCTATATTTAGAAACCATGATCATATTTTTATAAAACCATTTCAAATCCAATCAAATATACTTCATCGTATGAAAATCAATTTTCCATTTAAAATTAAAGAAATTCCATTTTCAAAGAAAATAACCCTTATCAAATGAGAACCCATGCCCTTTTCAATTTCAACACATGTAATTTCATTCCAAATCTCATGGAAACAATAGTAAAAACAAGAAATTAAAGATATTAGAACACTTACAGAGATCCACCTACTTCAAGGACATTGAAAACGTATCCTCCTTTGACAATGGGGATTAGAATCCACTAAATTGTCCTCTAGGAGACAAGGCACGATAATAAACAGAAGATTATTGACAAGAAAACATGATCTAATAAACAATACCTACAAAAAATGGTGTTGTAGCCATAAAAGAGAGATAAATTGAGAGGAAAGGCTTACCCAAAGAGATGAAGTCCCAAGCTTGTCTGTTGGAATAAAATCATTAAAAATCATATAGAGAAGATTATGGATCAAGAGAAGATGTATGTATGAGTAAATAATGAAACATATCATTCGTATGAAAACATAAAAACCAACACTCTAACATTTACATAGAACGTAAATTATTTACACATTGTGTAATCCTCATGGTCTTTATACATTGAAAATAATATCTCATTTTTTAATTAAAAACTATATTTCTTTCATATACTATGTGTAACTATTACACATCATATAAACCATTCATGACATGATCCTAGTTCATGGATTCTGTTCAACAACCATTACACATCGTGTACTCCACTTTCATGGTGCGTAAGTTCCCATCGATCCATAGAAAGTTTATGATTTATGTTGAAAATTTCAACAAATCTATGAATTCACCATTACATGTATCCTCTAAATTTATGGTCGTAAATACATGCTCGATAAGAAAGGAAACAAAAAAGAGCCTGATAGAAAGATAATGGGGCATTACAATCTACCCCACCACAAATGTTTTATGTCCCCATAAATATATCAAGATATTGGATCCAAAATGGAGAAGGTCATTACTACCACATCAGCGACTCTCACTCCCACATCTCATAGTGATCCTATACCCACTACCGCAGTGTGAAGATGAGGGGGACTACATTACCGTGTAGTACCTTGTCCCGGTGATCCATAACCTGAACAAGATGCTCAACCAAAGTGGTATCAGTCTCAAGATCCAGATACTTCTATCTAATCACATCGGAAGGATTTGGTATAAACCTTCTTCACTAGGAAATATAAAACATTCCGTGTTTATAACTCAGTCCAGATTGTAATAGAAATTGATAGGTCGCCCTCACCAATCGCTCAATGATCTCAATGGGTCCAAAAAAATTCAATGACAACTTACACTAATTACCCAACCAATGAAGTCCCAATCGTATTAAAACTCTTAGAAGTAACTGATCACCAACCTCAAACTCTAGTGACCAACAAAGATGGTCCGCATAAGATTTCTGACTACCCTATATAATGGTCAAATACCTCTAGATCAACTACACCGCTTCTGTTGTCTTCTAAATAACACTCACCACAACCAAGGACCACTCTCCCATCTCTACCCAACACAAAGGAGATCAACATGACTTCCCATATAAATCCCCAAAGGGAGCCATCTTAATCGAATATTGATAACTATTATTTTTGGAAAACTCAACCAAATAAAATTTCTATCCCAAGATCTACGAAAATCAAGCACACAAGCTCGTACCATATCCTCAAGAACCTTGATAGACCTCTTTGTTTGTCCATATGTCATTTTATGATAAGTTATGCTCAATTTCAAATCGGAACCCATGTCCACCTATAAACCTTTACAGAAACAGGATGTGAACCTTGAGTCCCAATTAGAAACAATTGTAGAGGGAACCCCATTAAGTATCACAATATCTTATTCATATAAATCCTTAAGATGTTACACTTTCATCATTTACTTTATTGGTATAAAATACACTGATGTAGTGACTCTAGAAATAATCACCCATATCAAATCCTTCCCACTATGATTCTGTGGTAAACCAATGAAACAATCCATTGAAATATAACCCAACTTCCATACCGAAATGAATAAAGGCTTAAAAAACTTACAGGCCTCTGGTGTTCCCCCTTAACTCTATGAAAATTGAGATATTGCGATACAAAGTCTGTAGCTAATTACCTCAACCCCTGTCACCAATACTAACATCTCAAATCATGGTGCATATTTATATCCCTAGGGTGCACAGACTGACATAACCATTATAAATTTTCCAGAAACTCTTGCCTCAAGGAATCAAAACAACCAACATAATTCAGAATCACAAATTACACTTGGATATTGAAACCTCTTAATTGAGGTCTCCCCCACAATTTAGTATTTCTCCTAAGAATTGAATCATTGTGTATGTCATCTACTCAAGCCAAAATCATTCATTAAAAGATGAGTCATCCATTATCAAATCCAAGAACAAATATACACCAACCATCTTTAAAATCAAGCCCATCTCAAAAAAAAAATAATTACAGACCACTGCTGAAGTTATTCATTCACAGATTATGTTGGTAATTTTCTGCTCAATGTATTGGAAACCACATTTCCTTTGTTAGTGGTATATATAATATCAAAATAAAATGTCTGAATATACTCAACCCAGTGCCTCAGTCGCGAGTTTATACCACTTTGAGTAAAAATATATTTTAGTCACTTATGATATGAATATTCTATAAATAGTTTTTCATTGAGATAGTGTTTCCACCTTTTTAATTCATGCATAACAACTTCTAACTGAATATCATTGGTAAGGTATTTATTCTAATGAGGGTGTAAATGGTGAGATCCATAAGCCAAAACATGTTTTCCATACATCAAGACACCACTAAAACCTATACTAGTAGAATCATAGGAAACATTGTAATACAACCCAAGTTATGGTTGAATCAATACTAGTGTTTAATCCAACCTCATATTCATCCCCTCAAAAGATCTCTGACACTTGTCATTCAATTCACATTTTTCACGCTTATGAGTTAAATCTTTTATCGAAGATGCGATCTTGGAGAAGTCTCGAACAAACCATATATAGTAACCTTTCAAACCCAAGAATCTCTAGATCTCAAACACATTTTGGGCTACTTCCAAGACACAAGTACTTTTACCTTCTCATGATTTACTGAGATACCCCTCTTAGATTTCACATTCCCTAGAAACATCCCTTCCCAGATCCAAAACTCCCACAAGGAAAGATTACCATAGTGATGATGTTCTCTAAATGTTAAAATAATGATACCAAATGGTCTATGTGATCCTCCACTTACCTAGAGTAAACCAATATGTCTTATATGAACACAATAAAAAATATTCCTTGAACCGATGAATGATTTGGTTCATCAAAGCCATAAAAACTACAGGAGCATTAGTCAGACAACATTTCATAACCAAAAACTCTAAATGCCCAAATCAACTCCAAAACACTAACATAGGAATATCATATTCTAATACTCTCAATTGGTGGTACCCTGACCATAGGTCAATCTTGGAAAACAAATGAGCCCATCTAAGCTCATCAAAGAGATCATCAATTATGGGTAAAGGATACTTGTTCTAAACAATAACCTAATTCAACTTTTGATAGTTAATTAAAAATATAAGGAAATAATCTAGATTCTTAGAAAAAGTAAAGGTGATGACCATGGTGACATGCTGGGATGAATAAATCCTTTCACCACTAGGTCCTCAAGCTTGACCTTAATTTCCACCAACTCCATAGGTGTCATTTGACAGGATCGAATAAAGATGGGCATCATTCCAATGATTAGATAAATAGTAAAATCAACATTTTTTATTATGGTCAAGTAGAAAAATCATCTCAAAATACCTCAGTGTATGTACACACAATAGAATGTAGCTGACCTCCCAAGAAAGTTTCAACTTTATCAAGAAACAATTCTAAAAACTACCATGATATTATTCTGGCATAAGGAACAACGTGCCCTTCCTTTCTTAATCTAGAGTCCCACTCACCTTGGAAAAAATGAGTGAACCCATCATCAAGTAAGAACTATGCTAGAAAGAAATAATAGTATATTTGGGCCTTCATTTTGATCATCCAATACATACCATTAATCAAGTTAAATATCTCAAGATCAATCACTAAGAAGTCCCAAACCACCTAAATGTCACATATCACCACCCAAAACACGACGAACTTGAAACCTTATTCGAACCTATTTCCCAAAGGAGTGGAAAGATACAACAAGAACGTCATAAGATCCAAAAAATCCCAATATGTCAACCAACTTTGATGATATAAAATAATGAGTTGTACTAGTATCAAACAAATCTTGCAACATAAAAGGTGAAAATAATCGTACCACTAACAGTAGCTAGCCCTTCTTCAGATTTCATTGGATCAGACTATGAGACATATACCTAAACAGAATTAACCACTTGAACATACCCCTTTTCCTAAGAATGATACCCACCAACCTTGGAAGCATCAACTTGAACCAGTGACCCCTTCTTGAAAGTGGATCCCGACTTACTGCCTTGGTATATCTTGTCACCTAAACATTTTAGATATCCATACTACCTACGTTGATGAATAGTCTGAGTATCCATTTAATATTATGTTCTAGTATAACCATTCCTTCCACACAGGTATAAAATAATATATTTCTACCCTGAAGAATAAACTAAAACTAGTCCTATAGAAAACTGAACACTCTTTTACTTCCTTTTTTGACAATAAGAAGAACCCTGACTAACCACTTCACCAACTAAAGATCCTCTCAAAACAATCCTTCTAGACATGTATCCCTTAGAAAAATATTATTTATACACTACTTTCACAACTTTTATAAGGCAAAAAATAACTAGAATCAACCAAACATTGGTTGTCTACCATATCTCGAACCTCCAAGCCTTTAGGTAATCATTGGTGAAAATCTCTAGTGGCCAATGTACCTACTCATGAAAATGGGGGAGTACTCGAAGAACCACGAAATAAAAATAATAATCTAAAAAAATAATTTAAAAAATTAATAATAAATTTAATTATTCATGTATTCTACCGTAAAAGGACAAAACCTTTATAATGTAAGTGGCTCATCCAAATAAACTCCCCACTTAGTTAATTCAAATAAACATAGACACACCAAGTACTCAAACATTTCAGATAGGTTAATTTAAATAAACATATCATTCTATTTTTTTAAATGAACCTAAATAATAGGTATTGGACTTTGTAAATATTTTCCAACCATCCATGGAAACTCAAATTCAGTCACAGGAGTGAGCTAGCCAGTCCCCTTTTCCACACAAACTATCCAAATTTCTATGATCCTTCTCTTATCTAACTGTTACATAGAACCATCTCAGTTAGTGATAACACACTTTAGACTAAGTGGCCCCTTTGATAGGTAATTTTAATGTACCAACCTGAGTTAACCAGACCAGTCACCCATGTCATCCCATTATAGGTTGGGGTAAAACAAACATAGAAAAACAAGAATATAAAAAAAAGACATACAACTAGAGTAAAAAATCTAGAAAAGGGATTTAAAACTATTCCAAATAGGGTAAACCCAAAACTATGATAAGTCTTGGAAAACTAGTCTCTAGGTGACCAATTGTCTCCTCCAAACCATCACCAAACTAGGAAAACAATGTAAAGATAATCTAGTATTATATAAAATTCTATTTCATTTACCTTAATCATGAAAAACAAGGTCTAAAAATTCTCTAAGGGTAGAAGTAGGGTGTGAGAAATAGTTCCCGGTATAATACCACCAAAGATTCTACACAAGTTATAATAATCAGAATGCACAAAATATAGTTTTTTCAAAAAAAATAGTTATAAACTAAATTTAAAAATAAACCAATTTAGAAACATTTTTCAAACACGCCTTGAGTTTTAAAAAAATTCATTTAATATTTACAAAATCCAAAAACAAATTAGGTAATGATAAAAAATATAAATATATATGGAATCCAACATACATGAAAAAATATATCATGAAATAAAAAAACACAAAAAATAATACACTTTTTTTGGATCTATCCTATGGTAAAACATGTTATAGACACTCATGAACCTAACAAGGAATAAGGTTGGATCTAACTATCATTTAGGCCTTTCATAGACCATCGACATACAAAATTTTACCTCCTAGTGTTGTCACACAAACTAAGTCCACCTGTCTCTTTTTTATGATGAACCCAAGGTTTCTGTTGCGAAGTTTTTATCAATTTATATTTCTAAAAATCATGTTCAGATTATTATAAAACCATTTATAATCCAATAAAATCTTCTTTAGGTTTTAAAAATTCATTTCCCATTTCAAATCAATGTTATTCCATTTTCAAAGAAAAATACTCTTTTCAAAATGAACCCATTTCCTTTTCAATTTCAAAACATCCAATTACAATTCCAATCTCCATGAAATATTAAGAAAAAGAATAAATTTAATAGATTACAACACATGTACATATCCACCCACCTTTAGGATGTAGAAAATATCATTGTCTTGGAAGAAAGGGGTTATAAACCACAAGATTGGACTTCATAATACAAAGTATGATAAGAGACTAAAAATAATTGGTATGAAACATGATATTAATTCCAATACCTACTATAAGTTTTGTTGCAACCACAAATGAGAGATAAATAAAGAGGAAATACTTACCTAAAGAGGAAAAATTCCTCGAACTACTGATCAATCCCCGAATTAATTGATTTGGAAGGAAATGAATCACCTAAAATCATCTAGGAAGGATTTTAGGTTGAAAACAGAGGTATTAATAAGGAAATAATTAGACATATCAATCGTAAAGCACCCTAAAACCCAAAATTTTTACATATACATGACATGCAACTAAAATACATGTTTTTTAATCCTCAAGGTCCGTATACAATGAAAAAACCATCGACCTTTTTAATTAAAAACCTGATATTATTCATACACGACATTTAAATGTTACACGATGTGTAAACCATTCACACCATGTACCCAGTTCACGACTTCTTCTTAACATCCATTATACGGTGTGTACTGAACTTACACGGTGAGTAAGTTCCTGGTGAGCTGCAGAAATTCTAGTCCTTATATTGAAAATCCCAATAAATATATGACTTCTCCATTATAAGTATCTTCTTAATTCAAGTTCAAAAATACATGCTCGATGATAAAGGAAACCAAAAGAAAATTTTAGATCATTCCTAATAGAAAGGTAACAAGGAATTACATTCATCCACATCTTTTGAGTTCTACTACGGAATGAGGGAAATCACCATGTTATAGGGATATCATGAAATACTTATCCCTCCCTTCACTATAACATAGCACATATTTTTTGTTGCATCTCTTTCATTCCAGGGTGTAACTAAAATTTTTAATTGTATCTAATTTTCTTCATATCCCAACAATTATGTAGATGAAACCCCAATGACACATCTCACCTTCTTTATATAATATCCTTGGAATAGATAAACTCTATTGTAGTATAGATAAACTATCCACATCACATGACTTCATGGTGGACTCCTCGGGGTCGCCTAAGATTCCCAAATTCATCTATGGTGATATATTGATGATTGTAGGGATTCATGTAGGTGATTCGGAGCTTCCCGTGTGTATAATTGGAGGTTCTATAATGTTTAGTGAGGTATGATACCCTAGGTACGATGCAGGATAGATGAACATGGTTGAGACGATTATGGATTTATTTGTGATTAAGGAAACATATAACACAACTAAAATAATGTTGTTTTGGTAAGTAATGAATAGTTCCTATGAAACAAAATCCATCATCAAAATCATGAAGGAACAAACTCCACTTCTTGAGTAATCTTATGGTAAATCTATCTTTGATGAGCATCTCTCAGGCCAACAAGTCCAAGCTTCCCCCTGCCCAGTGTTGACCTATGACGGGCATTCCTCTTCTGACACCTATATTGAGTCATTGACACAATTTAATCCACTTTTTTGGAAAACCATGAAACACTTAATTTAGTATTTGATCTAACATAAAATTTTTGTTTAAAATTTGATTATTTTAGAATATTAAATCAATATAGGAATTACTGATAACTTGACGCTTAATGAAATACCGATGGTCTATCAATTTTTGAAAATATGATGATTGGAGGAATTGTTTAATAACAATGGTTTAAGGTTTTCATATGAAATATATATTCTTTATAATAATATATACATTACCTTCATTAGTTTTTCAAAGAACTATAGAGATTCAGATTTAACTCATCAATAGATAAAGATACATGCTAAAGATAATAGAATATGGTAAAGTTAACATTGATATATTTAAAAATAACATTGATTTTTTCATAATACCATTGAATTTTGTTACTATAATGCATATAAATAGAGATTCACCTCAAACATCAGAAGAGACAAGTTTCCAAAAAATTTCTATAAATATTTGGAATGTTTTTAAATTTTTCAAATCATTACAATTTCAAATTACTTGAGAACACATCAGATCAGTGTAATTTTTCTTTGAGATCACTTCAGTTAAGATCTACAATTGTGAGTTTTCATAATAAAGATCTTGGTTTTATTATTGTAAAATTTTTATCACTGATGGGTTTTTTTATGTCTTCTGATGGATTTGAATATATAATTGAGCTATTAGTCAAAGTGGTAACCATACTGAGCAAATGATTATTATAGAATAAGAATCTAGGTATCATTCAAATAAGTGGCTATATTAAGGTATCAATTTTTGTTTCAGAAGTAATGAGCTACCCATCAACGTAGTGGGTAAACAAAGCTTCATGTTATGGATCTTCGATGTTTTGAACCATCCGATCGAGGGATTCCAGGTAAAGAAAGATAGGTCCAAGATTCAGTATTAAAGAACTATATACCTTATGACATGGTTAAATTAATGGATACCATAGATCTGGTCTAAAGATCTACCTTTCAATTTTGTTTAAAAGTGATGTTTTATTAATATTTTTTTAAATGGGTATTCAGTTTACAAACCAATACACCATGTTTCATTTTAAAGATCCATTGTATTCTTTCATGAATTAAAATTGAGTTAATTATTTCATCATTCATTGTAATTAGGTTAGTATAAATTTCTACTACTATATCTCTTTCATCAATTATTGAAAAAATATTTATTACTTTATTTTTTATTCACTTTTTGTCTTACATATAGTTTGTATTTCTTCTACATAATTTTTTTTCTTTGATCTTTGATTTGACTCATAATTCAAAAAAACTAATCAACATAACTACTAAGGAGGCTGAAAATGTTAATTATTTTAAAACTACAATTCACTAACCCCTTAAATACTTTTACTATATTTAATATAATTTTGAGATCATATAATTAGTATCATATTAGGTTTCTATAACAAAGATTACACTTGATATTTTTGTTTAAGGATTTTCAGTTACTTTATCATTATTTCATTTTTTTAGTTTCCTTTCACCTAACAGTGGGTAAATAAATTTTTTCTAATTATATCCGGATTACATGTTGGATAAATCAATAATATAAATCCAAAAAATGACATATATTTTATGGAAGTTATTTTGAGTACTAGTGTGATTGAATAGAGTCATTTTTTATTAATATACTTCTTGATAATTTTCTATTACTTTTCGGTAATTAAAAAATTGTGGAGAAGGAGTACACTACTTTTTAAAGATAAGAAAAGAATTAATTAATATTTAATTTTAGAATTATAAATACTCTCCTATGTTCTATATATATAATCATTTATAGCCAAATCACTTCATTCAGAACAACTTGGGGAATCTAAAAAAAATTATGTTACTCATTTTGGAACTTCAATAGTTCTTGAAACTAAAAGAGTAATATTGAGAGCTAATTGTCAAACATTTAATTTTCTACCTATTGAATTTGTAACTAAATTGAATCAATGATTTATGAATAGTTTCCATAACCTACAATCACTTGTAGTGAAGAAATTATCAGATGATCAACTTGTTGTTAAATTCATAGATATCTTACCTAAAGAGTGGGAATACAAAATAATTTTAATTGATGGTACTACGAATATAAGAAATATCATCCAAGATGATATAATTGTAACATTAATATAGTATAAAATTAATTAGAAGAGATATGTGGAGTAAGATAAAAATATATATTATTTTTACATCTAATGGAATTTTAAATACTAGATATTATAAACATAGTTCATCCAGAAGAAACTCAATAAGACTTAAATATTCTAGTGAAGTGGAGCCAACTGAATGAGAACATGAAAATATGTTAAGTAAGATGTTAAAAAATAAAAACATCAAAATAATTTATCATAAATACAAGAGATATAAAAAGAATAAGTTTGAAAATAAATATTCTTATAAACCAGAATGTTATGAATATAGAAATAAGGGTCAAATACAACTTGATTTTCTAGAGTTAAAGAATAAATAAATAATAAAATCTAGATATTATTCTAAAAATAAATAAATAAATAAAATTTTAAAGTATATGGATACATAGAGAATGGAAAAATGTACTTCTACGTCATACAATTCATCAGAAGAAAGTAATAGGAGTAAAAAATCATTAGATTTTATAAAAAATAATAAAAATGTTTCATGCAAAGATAAACTACAAAAGAACTTACAAATATAACCGTAGATTAAAAATGTTTTTATGCATCTAAAGATGATTCTTATAATAAAATTTAATCTTTTATAGATGATGATGAAAGTTTTATTGAAACCATTGATGAAATGAGAACATATATTTCTGAATGTGAAAACATGTATCCGAATTTAGAGAAAATAAATATCGATCTAAGGATGAAGCTTCTAAATAAAAATATTGTTTTCAAAGGTAGAAGTCAAGATTACATAAATATGAAAGGATAATGGAAAGATTATTTCTAAATCAAATAAGTCAAAATAAAAAGTTTCCAAACATAGTACATATGTAAAAGATGGAGCTAATGTAATTATATTTCATCTCACAAAAGAAGAACAAAACAATATGAGTAAGAAATAAAACTCAAAGGTAATGAATTTTACTCAATTTAAAATTTAAATTGCTAAACGAAATTCAGAAATTAAAATCTTAAAAAGTATACTGACCAATTTTAATATAAGAAGGAATGATTTTGAGAAGTTTTATAGTCATATAAGAAAAACTAGGACTATATATTGTTTAGGTAGTAAATTCATAGTATGTTCTTTATACTAATAAAAATATATTGAATCTAATAAAGAACCCTTATATTGTGGTGCATCGAGAGTTTATTGGATGTATTCATTTTGAATCTACATTGGAGGTATTTTAATATTTTACATTAATCTATTCGTCTTTGATAGAGAAATGGAATCATTTGATGTGCTTGCAACCAGAGAAATAGAAAAGGAATGGTTGGTCAACTCTGAGATATTTGAGAAGTAATCTTTTATGCTAAAATAAATCATCTGTTTTCAAGGTTGGGGAAAAAATTTTCTATAAATTAATAACATGAGCTATATTATCTATTGATGAAGGGATTGTAGAATTCTAACTAGGAAATCACCAGATATTCAACCATTTTATGTTTATTTAGCTAAATTTATCCCATATAAATCTATTATTCCTCCCTCTATTGAATTTGTGGTATCACCTACAAATCACCTGTCAAAAAACGTTTTTTTTTTGAGAATACAACCAAGAAAAATGATAAAAAAAAATAAGGAAGACACAGTTGAATATTTATCTCCTATTGAATATTCATTTAACACTTATAATATAATTTCATTATCCCCTTCTATGAATGTTTTTTAAAATTAAACCTCCTATGAATAAATTTCTATTTTTAGTTCCTCTTCATTATATTAGTTTTAAAGAATAATTAATGATATCAATAAAAATAATTATGATCCTATTGGCATTGAAAACTCTTCTACAGAGAAATTTGATCTTTTTGAAGTTTATAATATTGTTTCTAAAGGTAAAGAGAAGAGAAAATATGTTTCTAACAGACCATATGAATATCAAACTTTAACTATAGCACAATCATTTTGTAGGAATCTCAGTTCATTTCTTGACCAAGAAAATAGGATGAAAAAGGTTATTGAGATGATACTGGTGTTAAGTGAAAATGTAAAACTCATAGAAATTAAACTGAAACACTAATAGAAATCTAAGTTGAAAATTCATTTAAAATATTCATTTGTTAATGTAAAAAAGGAACTTGACTATAGTCATTGAAATTAGTGCCTACAAAAACTAGAAGTTGGGAGATTTGAATAGATATATCATATCTCAGGATGAAGAAAATAATTTCCTTAGAGAATAAGTTGAACTTATTCATAAAAATCTTGATACTCTCTATAAAAAATATCATGATAATCAAGTAATTGTGAAATATTTAGAAGGGTGAGTTGAAAGTTATTTTGTTTTTTTAGATCAATTGAATTTTTTAGTAGTGTCCTAAAATCATCAAATTGAAGAGTGAAATATGAAGATCAATTTATTAATAGATAAATTGTTCAAGAAGTGACATTAATTTAATGATAAGAAAGATAGATATTCATTAAAGATAGTCGAGTTTCAATAAAATATTATAGTACCAGATGACTATCTGAATGAGTAAAGGAAGCCCATCAAAATTCTCAAGCACATGATAGAAAACACAATTTCAAAGGATTGATTTTTGAACATAAAACTTCTTTTCATATTGTAACCAAAAAATTTTGTTTCTTTTTTAATGAGATCAACATGATTACAAATTTTACTTTTGAATGATATATTTTGTTAATATTTGTTGGTGATAATATTGAATGATGTTATTTTTACCATATTTTTTTCTTTACATAAATTCCAATGGATTTTCATCCTAATTTTAAAAAAAATCATTCATACATTCTTTTAAAAAACCAAAAAGTGGGAGAAACAAAATATTAAATATATCCTTTTCAAAAATAATAAATTATATATTAGTTTTCAAAGAGGGTAGCATTATAAATGGATAAATATTAAGGTATAATTAAATATATTTAATCTAAAGATATACACAATGTAATTCTGATTATTTTAATTTTTCTTTATATGCTTTTGATTTTTAAAAAGGCCGATAATCCTGAGTCATTGGATCAACTTACTATACTAGTTTTAAAAACCAAAAAACACCTCATTTATTATTTTATCTAGCTTAAAAGTTTTGTTTTTGTATTTTATTATTTCATTATATATGTAACTTCATAGTTCTGGGTGCTGCCCAAAGGTGCCCTGTACCCAGTTGGTCACATAGCCTCAAGTGAATTTCCCCAAATGCCAAACACTACCAACTAGAAGCGAGGGCCTTGGGTGTGATAGTGTGGAAACTATTACCTCATTGGAAGAGTAAAGAAGTTGGAATAAATAAATAACAGTAATGGAAGAAGTAATACCATGCAATGAGAAAACAAAATAATACTGAAAGTAATAAATAACTACAGTATATATATATATATATAATGATGAATGTCACATGTATTTAGGAAAGAATACAAATAGTCACTATTTAGGAATACAATACAAAATAGAAGTACAAAGGAAAACAATTAAACAACTCCAGCAGCAACGCAAGCCTCATGTTGGTCCCATGCTTTTCAGCTCCACAGTGACCAAGTACCTGAAGTAGAAGGGAGATTGCCCTTATCTATAACTACAAAAATATAATCTATTTGGGCCCAAAACCACAACCCAAACAAGGTGTGAAATGAATCCCAGTAGGGAACCATTCAAATATCTGTGCCTAATTGTCAGTGAATATATTTGGCAGTCAATGTGTAAAATGAAGTAATAAACAAGGAAGTACTCAAAAGTAAACAATCCTACAGTTTCCACAAAATTCATTTACCTTTATTAAGTAAATAACCAAACTATCTCAAACAACCCTTTAAGAATTTCTCTGAGTCTATCCCCTCTCGTTCATCTTTATAAAGACTCTTTGAGGAAGTACTCACCATCAATCCCCCCTGTGGTATTTTATTGGTAACCTACATTCACTATGGGGAAGCACTCAACATCCAATTTCCCCTATGATTTGGCAACATGAAACTATAGAAACTCTGAGGGAGCACTCTCTTCCATCCCCCTATGGTCTCGTAATGTGAAAAGTAAAACAGAAACTCTGGGGGAACCCTCAGCGTCCATTCTCCCTATGGTCTAACTACACCAGGTTCCCATAGCCCTGTGTAAGAAATCATGCACAAATTATATTTACAATCCAAAGTAAAACTAAAATTACTACTTATATAAACAGCTACAAATCATATAATAACATATCAAATAATATCACTCCATCCTAACAACACTAGGCATGGAAAATAAGCATCCTAAAAGGAAAATCTTCAACAAATGGTCAAGATCAGATCCAAAATGTGAAAAACCCACAATAGCATGGAAAATAACCCTATTTACGAACAAGATCACTAAATCAAGCAAACAATCATAGTAGGAATCAACAGTGTTAAAATCCATAAACACAAAATACCCCAATCTAGGGTGTTGGGAACTTTTGAAAATAAAATTCAAAGATTAACTATAGAAAGGTACAAACCACCTACCTAGGATTTGTTCAATCGATATACACCAGCGTTATCCCTTGAATCAGCCTTGAATGACATAGATATATAAAAATGTCCAAAATTATCCTCCAAGGATATCTCACGAAAGAGTATAAATCAAGGAATGAGGATCTAGATGAAGGAATAACACACCGTGGAGATTCTAATGCAATCGGTGATGGTTGATTCAGGAAACGGACAGTCAATTGGGGGCTCTAAGAAGAATAATTCCCTATGGTCGCTCATGGACGAGACGAGTCGAGAAGATGGGTGTTATGTAAATGAGGTGCGACCTCGGTCCGTCTTAACAAATAAAGAGAAAATTACACGATGTGTTCATTTAATGTACACATCGTGTACATGCCTTAACCTTCCTCCTCTTTAGGTGGTCTCTAGGTCACCCACACTACCACGTACTCAGCCATTACACGACTAGTACACAGTCACCTGTCGCAATCGGGTATATGGAATTTTCCCCCAAGTACAGGGCGTGTACTCCTTAAATTACCAAATTCTCCTCTTTTTCAAAAAAACACCAGAAAAGAAAAACTCATACCTAAAAAAATGTTCTGGGTTCTTAAAAACATCCCCCCTTAATGAAAATTTTCCCTGAATTTATCTAGGAAGGTGACATAGATTTAGAATCCTCGAACATCTCCGGCCACTACGATCGAACATCGGTCTCCCTCTCCCATGTCTCGTCTTTTACTCACTCGTTCTGTCATAGCACCCTTACCAGAGGAACAGACTAGCCATGAAGAAACTTCATGCTTCGATAAAAAATCTAGATAATGCTCCTCAAAATATGTGTCCACCTCTAGCTTAACCTCTTCGGGTTGGAAAACATGAGATGGTTCTAAGAAGTAATGTTGTAGCTGAGAAATGTGGAAGACATCGTGCATAGCCCAATACCTCTGAGGTAACTGCAACTGATAGGAAACATTCCCGACTCTCTACAAAACCTCAAATGGTCCAACATATCTCAGTGAAAACTTTCCTTACCTCTAAATCCTTTTATGTCCCAGCCTCGGTGTGAAACACAGGAAAACCTAGTCTCGGGCCTCAAACTCCAGAGGTCATTTCCTTATATCAGCATAAGACATTTTTCATGACTGTGTAGTAGCCATTCTATTCAGAATAAACTATATCTACTCCATGGTCTTTTGGACAAGACAAGGTCCCAAAAAATCATCCTCTCTAGCTTCAAGCGAACATTAGGTTGATTGGAATGGCCTACCATACAAATCCTCATAAGCTACCATATCAATAGTTTCTCGAAAACTATTATTGTATTAAAACTCCACCAGAGGTATGTGATTCTCCCATGAACCTCTAAAATATAGGATGCATGCTTGAAACATGTCCTCTACCACCTGAATAGTACACTCAGACTGACCATCTGTTTGGGGATGGTAAGCTGTACTCAGAAGTACTTGTGTACCCAAATCCCCCAGTTGTCCCTATCTGGCCCAAGAAGTAAAACGGATGACTCTATCTGAAACGATGGAGTGTGGAACCCCATGTAGATGTACAACCTCTCATATATACAACCTTCCTAGCTAATCAACACTTAAATTCTCCTTGATCTGTAAGAAGTGTGAAACCTTCTTGAGTCTGTCAAAGACAACCCAAACTGCATCATTCCCTCAGGGTGACCTCGGTAATCCTGTCATGAAGTCCATCGCTGCATCATTCTACTTCCACTCAGAAATAGGTAACTACTGAAAAACCCATTTTGGATTCTGATGCTCCACCTTCACCTACTGATAGGTGGAACATCTCATCACAAAACTGGAAACATATCTCTTCATGCCTAGCCACCAATACTGATGGTGTAGATCATGATACATCTTGGTGTCACCAGGATGAAATGCCCAAACTAAAGAATGAAAGTCCCGCATCAGCTCCTCATGTATTTATATTGACACCCATACATGCCCATAAAAATGCAAGATATCATTCTCACCTACTGTCTATCCAGGAAGAGATTCCTCCCCTTAAACACTCTCCCATAGGACTAGGTTGTCAGAATCTAATAGTTGCATCATTCGCACTAGATCAAGTAGAGTAGAGGTAACATCCACAGAAGAAGAAACAACTTCCTAGGTCTTCCATGCACCTCCAAATTCATCTCAGAGAATAGATCCATAAGCATCCACTCATAGCTGGCCTCATGAACATATTGTATATAAGTCCTCCTGCTAAATGCATCAGCCACATAGTTTCCTTTCCCAGGCATGTAGGAAAGATAAAAGTCAAAATACTGAAGGTACTCAACCCACCTTTGTAATCTCAAATTCAGATCACGTTGAGTAAAGATAAACTTGAGACTTTTTTGGTCAATGAAAACCACAAAATACTCTCCCAATAGATAATGTCTCTAACAGCATAAATCATGAGCATCTGTAGCCAAATCAAGATCGTTCATCATGTAATCTTTCTTATGTGGACTCAACTACTGAGACCCATACACAACGATGCCTTCTCCCTGTATAAGTACTGCTCCCAGTTCGATACCTGATGCATCCCAGTAAAGAGTATATCCCTTTCTCTGCTCTGGAAAAATTAGTATCGTTGTTGAAGTCTGCCTCCAATTCATCTCCTGAAGGGATGAATCACAAGAATCTATCCACAAGTACTTCACACCCTTCTTAGTTAGCCTTGTCAGTGGCGCTTCTAAGTGTTTAAAGTCTTGTATAAAATTCATGTAGTAACAATCCATCCCTAGAAAACTATATACCTCCAAGAATTTCTTCAGATGCTCCAAAGATAATACGGCTTTCACTTTATTTGGGTCTACTGATACTCATGTCTCTGAGATAACTAATCCACGAAGTGAATCCAGTTCATCAAAAAGTGTCATTTTGAGAGATTTTCATATAATTTATTCTCCATCAGTTTTCTCGAAACGATCTCAATATGGGTAGCATGGTCATGTTGAGTGTGAGAGTACACCAAAATATCATCCATGAAAACCACCACGAAGGAGTCCAAATATGGATGGAGCACTCAGTTCATCAGTTCCATAAAAACTGAAGGAATATTTGTGAGACCGAACGGCATAACCACATACTCTTATAGACCATACATGATATGAAATTCAATAAGAGGTATATCTGATGGTATAACGCACAATTTATGATAATTGGATCTCAAGTCAATATTTGAGAACACACAGGCTCCTCAAAGATGATCAAAGAGATCACCATTCCTCATCAAGGGATATCTATTATCAACCGTCAACTAGTTCAGCTTCCGATAATCCACACAATGTATGAGGGTACCTTCCAACTTCCTTGCAAATAGGATAGGATAACTCCAAGGACAATTATTGGTATAGATGAAACCCTTTGCATGTAACTCCTATAACTGCTTCTTGAGATCATGTAACTCTAGTGTAGTCATCCTATAAGGAGGAATGGACACTTGTACCACTCCTAGAAGAAGCTTAATAGAAAATTCAACCTCTCACTCCAGAGGAAAATTGGAAAAGTCCCCTTGAGAGACATCCCTGAAATGATCCACCACTAGAGGAAAGTCCATCTGTGAAGTTCCCTGGTCATCAAGATACAGACTATAAATGTGGTATGTAACTCTTCCCAACCCATGATGGTCAAGTCTCTCCCTTCTTGCATGGACATCCCATTATCCCTTATATAGAAACAAACCACCCTTTGGTGACGTAAAACTCACCCTAAAGCGATACAAGTTGATAAAAACATGGTAGGGAACCAACCAGTCTATTTTGAGAATGACATCATAGCCTGTCACCTCTAAGACATAGAGGTCCCACAAGAAGTGACACCCACCAACCTCAAGAGGGCACTCCTTGGACTAACATACACAAGCCATTATTTTCCCCAATAGAGTGTCCAATATCAAGACATCATTAGAAGTAAAGATATGGAGCCCAAGGCATTCAACAACAACGACATATATGAAACTGTTGGAAGACTCTGTATTGAAAAGTGCAGAAGCTAAAAATTAGGCAACTAGAATCATACCTCTAACTATAAAGGGTCTGGGATACTGCTCTTGTAGGGTCTGCTCCACTGAAAAAGTCTGACTTTTGTTGCGGCCCTATGACCCTACTTGACCACACTGAGTTGATCCACCTTATTGTACCTGAATGCCTAGCGACTATCTACCACAGTCTGACCTCCACCTCAGCCTGAGTGGCTGGAAGAAATATAGTTTCCAGACTAATGAGAAATGGTGGTCATACTCATGAATGATGAGTCATAGAAGAACTTATATCACCCACTAATGGTGAGAAGATCTGACAGAAATGCTAAAGATTAACCATCTTGTTGCTTGATCGTCAATGTCACGACCCGCCCTCGGGGTCCGTGCCGTGACTACCCCAAGCCCGCCTTCCATAGGCCAGGGGCTGGCGACTAGCACCAAGGCGTAGATCCCAGCAAATTGGGAAGGCATTGCCTTTGAAAAGTAAACACACACCACAGAGTAAACAAGCGGAAAGTAAACACTAAGCAAGCAGAGTACAACTGAAGTGCGGAAAAGTAAATGGGCCAGAATACAAACCCAAACTGAAAGTAAAGTACAACTCAAAAAGGGAAAAACAGCAACTGAAAAGTAAAGGCCGCTACTCCGTGCTGTCCACTGGAAAATCCCACCTGAAGGGTGGGTACAGATAGCTCCTCTGCTCCACGGGTCCCACCGTCCGCTCCGTGCTCGTCCCGCCCAGTGGTCCACCTCCGGGTACCGTCCCGCTCCGCAAACCTCAGCTAAGGTCAACGCTGTCCGTCGTCTGCAACCAACACAACGTAGTGCGGGCGAAGCCCGTGCAGGGGTGAGTATAAGCTACTCAGTAGGGTCCCCGAGACCCCTGAAGGTCTCTCAAAATCCACAAAGGATAAACCACGAAGCAAAGTACAATCACGAAGTAACAACCAACACTGCTTAGGTATATGCCCATACATATACCTAAGTCATCAATTCAAATACGCTCCAACCTCCGAGCCCAAGTATAACTCAGTCCACGCAGGAAAGTATACGTATTCCACAAAGGAAAGTAACAGGATTCAGCTCACACAGGTACACTTCTTCAAGGACGATAAAGATGATCACTGATCCACCTAAGTCGTCGGACCCACGAAGGATCGATAGGTAACTAACCCCCGCAAGACCCACACAGGATCGGGCTCACACAGAACCTGTAGGCGCTGGCTCACACAGAACCGCTGAGCGCAAGGACCCACACAGGATCGGGCTCACACAGAACCTGTAGCACTGATCCACGTAGGATCGCTGAGTGCTGTAGTCGTCGTCGTCGAATCCACACAGGATCTCTGTACTGTCGTCGTTGAATCCACACAGGATCTCTGTACTGTCGTCGTCGCAGTCACAGTAGCAGTCGTAGCAGTAGAACAGTCGCAGCCAGCACTAGGGTTCCCGCACACAGCAAGCTCGTACGGAGGGTCCGCTCCACGAGCCGAGAGGCTGATACATCAACTGTCACGAAGACCGAAGTTGATGTATCCAAAAGTTCCGTATCGTCAACAGGAACTCAACGCAACAGACGGCGCGTCGATCGGACGCCTGGTCTGAGAGTTATTGGCATTTTTGTCTCCGGGGCCCGGTTGGTTTTTAAGGCAAAACCAACCCGACCGTACTCCACCTGCGTCCAAACCTCGGGCGGAGTATGCCAAAAGATCCGTCTCACTAAGAGGAACACTACGCGACTGACGGCGCGTCAATCAGACGTCCGTAGCTCAAGATATGAGCGTTTCCGCTCCGAAGGCCCGGTTGGTTTCGTGAACGAACCAACCCGGCCGAACTCAAAGTAAACCGAAACCTTGAGTGCGATATACCGAAACGACCGTCTCGATCCAAGGATCGCGTTGCCGCAGACGGTTCGTCATTCGGAGGTCCGAGGCTCAAGTTATGAGCCAAAAACCGAATCTGGTCCGAAACGGGGGGGTCCGGGTCCGGAACGACCCGGCCCGACCCCCCCCCCCTTGGGTGGCGCGGCGGCCGGCGGCGGCGGCCGGCGGCGGCGGACGGCGGCGGCGGGCCACGTGGCGGCGGCGGGCCGCGTGGCGGCGGCGGCCGCGTGGCGCGGCGGCGGCGGGCCACGTGGCGGCGGCGGGCCGCGTGGCGGCGGCGGCGGGCCGCGCTGGCGGCGGCGGACCGCGCTGGCGGCGGTGGCCGCGACTCACGCGGGGGCTAAGCCCCCGCCCTTCCGAAGGCGGCGCGGCTTTGCCGCGCCGTTTGAGACAAAACGGCCCCCGCAAATGGGGGCCGGTTGAGTAAAACCGGGGGGGCTTTGCCCCCCCCTCCTTAAAAGAACCGCCCCCTCATTAAGAGGGGGGTCTTGATGGACCGGCCGGGGGTTTAAACCCCCGGTTTTTATGACATCCGGCCGGCCTGCTGGCCGGCCGGTTTTTACCAACGGGACCGGAATTTCCGGTCCCGCCCTTGACTTCCGACGCCGGCGGCCCGGCCGCCGGTCTTTCCTTCCGCCGCGGCCCGGAACCGGCCGCGGTCTCCTCGTCTCACCGCGGCCCGGAACCGGCCGCGGTGTTCGTCGTCCGGCGCGGTGCGACGGCACCGCGCCCCTTTCGCCGTGCCAAGAATCCTCCCAACGCGGCGTGTCGGCGTCGCGGTCTTGAAGTCTCTCCTCGGCGAAGCGCGACGGTATTGCGGAAATCATAAGCATGTTCATCCGCGTGGTGCGACGGCACCACGCCTCTTGCTTCCACCCGCATGAATCAACATGAACGAAGGAGGGGGTTTCGGCCGTGTTCGTGCGATCCGACTCCCCTCGCGTTAACAAATAACATAACTAAAAAGTCTCACGTTTAGTCATGCTAAAATCCACGATTCAGGAATGGAATAAAATAATTAATAAAAACATCCCCTACCTCGGGTTTGAGATTCAAAGAAATCCTCTACGTTCCGCGGAAGACGGCGTCGCGGAAGTCAGGCGTCGCGGTCGTCGTTCGTCAAATCCGTTGACGAAGATTTACGTCCGATGCGACACGTTGTTGGCGGATCTTCGTTTGCCGACGAAGAAGGTCCGAAGAGGAAGCAGAGGTCCGAAGATACTAGGTCTCTGAGTCGATGATCCTTGACGAAGTGTTGTCGTTCTTCGTCGAGGATGAAGACGTTCTTCGTTCTTCGTCAGAGCTTGAAGATGAGAAGGCTCTCCAAAGGCAAAAAAAGAACCCTAAATAAAATAAGACTACCTCTTATTTTATTAACACAACACAAAAGAATTTCAAAATTTGAAATTCAAAAAGGGCTTTAACTTCCTTAATTAAATAAGGGTAACGTAGGCCAATTAATTGGGGGTTAAGAACGTTGAGAGAAAAGAAAAGTCTTAGGGGTTCGTGTGGGCCCCACCACACTTAATCCTCCCAAGGGAGGTTAAGTGGGTGTGGGTCCCACTTCCAACCCCCTTAGGTAGGTTTTCTTTAATAAGTTAAAAATAAAATTTGTTTTACACAATTTTATTTAACTTAATTGAAAAACCCCAAAACGTATCTTTCAACCCGCAACAAACGCAACTCCCGAAAAGGTCTCATTAAGCGAAAATCGGCGCTGCGAGTTCATCGGTGCCCTCGGATTTTAATTCCGAGCACCGGATCAAAAGTTAGGAATTCCCGCTCGTCCGTTCACTGAACGTACCCGAGCCAAACTTCGGAAAATAATTCCGGGCACTCCGGGCCTCGGAATCAGGTGCCGTCTGAAATCGCGCTCTTGTAAAAATCCAAAGAAAATTAAGAAAAAAATTTCCCTTGAATTTTACGGTCTTTACATTACTCCCACCTCAGGGCTTTACGTCCCCGTAAAGATACAACAAAAACTAGGGAAACAAATGGGGGTACTGAGCACGCATCTGAGCCTCCCGCTCCCAAGTGCTCTCCTGGAGGTTCCCGTGCTGCCATCTGATGCGCACAAGAGGAATCGACCGTCCACGTAGGACCCGCTCCTGTCGATCCTCGATCTCCACTGGGACCTCCGCAAAAGTCGCCCCATCGTCAACGTCAAGCTCCCCATGGTCAATGATGTGCGTCGGGTCGTGCACGTATCTCCTCAGCTGGGATACGTGGAAGACGTCGTGCACCCGGTGCAACTGAGGTGGTAGAGCCAGGCGATAAGCCACCTTGCCAATCCTGCTGAGAATCTGAAAAGGTCCGATGAAGCGCGGAGATAACTTGCCGCCTCGGCCAAATCTCCGAATACCACGTCGAGGTGAGACCCGCAAGAAGACGTGGTCGCCATCCTCGAACTCCAGTGGTCTCCGCCTCCTGTCAGCATATGACTTCTGCCGGCTCTGAGCTGTCCTCATCCGCTCCTGGATGACCTGGACCTTCTCTGTCGTGGCCTGGACCATTTCCGGTCCCACCAGTGCTGACTCCCCAGGGTCTGTCCAGCACAAAGGAGATCTACATGGTCGGCCGTACAACGCCTCGTACGGTGCCATCCCGATGGTGGAGTGGTAGCTGTTGTTGTATGCGAACTCCACCAAGGGGAGGTGGTCCTCCCAGCTACGACCAAAGTCGAGGACACATGCGCGGAGCATGTCCTCGAGAGTCTGAATGGTCCTCTCCGTCTGACCATCCGTCTGCGGGTGAAAGGCTGTGCTAAGACGTAGCTGCGTCCCGAACGCCTCCTGTAACCCCTTCCAAAGCCGGGAAGTAAAGCGGGCATCTCGATCGGAAACGATAGATGATGGCACGCCGTGGAGCCGCACAATCTCCTGAACGTAGAGACGTCCCAAGCTCTCCACCGAGCCCTGCTCTCTGATGGGTAAGAAGTGTGCCGACTTGGTGAGTCGGTCAACAATCACCCAGATGGAGTCGTGACCTCTGGAAGTGCGTGGAAGTCCAGTCACGAAGTCCATAGATATGCCATCCCACTTCCACTCCGGAACCTCCAAGGGCTGTACCAAGCCTGCTGGTACCTGATGCTCAGCCTTCACCTGCTGACAGGTAAGGCATCGAGAAACGAACTCTGCTACAGCTTTCTTCATGCCCGGCCACCAGTGCTGTCGTCTGAGGTCTTGGTACATCTTTGCCACTCCTGGATGTACCGCTAAAGGAGAAGTGTGAAACTCCCTCAGCACTTCCTCTCGCAAGGCGACTGGTACCATGGTACGTCCTCTGAAAAGGATGTCGTGCTCTGCTCCAAGGGAGAAACCATCAGGTGTCTGTCCCGAGGATATCTGTGCACGCCGTGTCTCACAGTCAGCGTCCCCATGCTGTGCCTCCCTGACTCGCTGCAGTAGTGGAGGAGTGACTGTGAGAGACTGTAGAAAGGCTGCTCCATCTCTATCCACGAAGGATATCTGCAAAGAGGCTAGCTGCTCTGTCGCCTCCTCAAGTAGTTGAATGCCCGTCCTCCTGCTGAGGGCATCAGCTACTACGTTCCCCTTCCCAGGAGTATAGACTATCTCAAAGTCATAGTCCTGGAGGAACTCGAGCCATCGTCGCTGTCTCAGGTTCAGGTCCTTCTGCGAGAAGATATACCTGAGGCTCTGATGATCGGAAAAGACCGTAAAGCGCTCGCCCATCAGATAGTGTCGCCATGTCTTCAGAGCGAAGACCACTGCTGCTAACTCCAGGTCATGGGTAGCGTAGTTCTGCTCATGCGGTCTCAACTGTCGTGATCCATAGGCGATCACTGCCCGCTCCTGCATCAGAACACATCCGAGTCCGGTCCCTGATGCATCGCAGTAGACCACGTACCCTACTCCCTCCTCAGGCAACCTCAAGATAGGTGCGCTAGTCAATCTCTGCCTCAGCTCCTCGAAGATCTGCTGACAACTGTCTGACCACACGAAGGGTTTCCCCTTCTTCGTCAACGCTGTGAGTGATGCCGCAACTCTGGAGAAGTTCGGCACAAATCTCCGATAGTATCCAGCTAGTCCCAAGAAACTCCGAACCTCAGTCACGCTCCTGGGTGGCTCCCATGCTAACACAGCCTCAATCTTCGCGGGATCCACTGCAACTCCCGCCTCAGAGATTACGTGTCCCAAAAAGTGGACCTCACGTATCCAGAACTGGCACTTCGAGAGCTTACCATAAAGCTGGTGCTCTCGGAGTGTATCAAGAACAACTCGCAAGTGATAGGCGTGCTCCTCCTCTGTCGTAGAGTAAATCAGAATGTCGTCGATGAAAACCACGACAAACCGATCGAGGTATGGCTGAAAGATCCTGTTCATGAGAGCCATGAACACTGCTGGAGCATTGGTTACACCGAAAGGCATAACCAAGAACTCATAGTGGCCATACCGACATCTGAAGGCCGTCTTCTGCACATCCCCGTCTCTGACTCTGAGCTGATGATAGCCTGACCTGAGGTCTATCTTCGAGAACCACCGTGCTCCCTTGAGCTGATCAAAGAGGTCATCAATCCTCGGTAGCGGATACTTGTTCCTCACTGTCACCTGGTTCAGGCGACGAAAGTCAACACAAAGTCGCAAGCTCCCGTCCGCCTTCTTGGCGAACAATATCGGGGAAGCCCAGGGTGAAACACTGGGTCGGATGAATCCCTTGCCCTGCAAGTCCTCCAACTGTACCCGTAGCTCTCTAAGCTCGGCGGGGGCCATCCGATATGCTGGAGTGGATATCGGGGCTGTCCCGGGGTACAAGTCAATATAAAAGTCTACCTCTCTGCGAGGAGGTAGCCCTGGAACATCGTCGGGAAAAACGTCCGCATACTGATCCACCACTGCAGGAAAACCAGGACTCCGCACGTCAACTGCCCCAAGGATAAGGCTAGCCAACTGATGAGTGATGGGCTGTCCTCTCCTCCGCGGAAATCCATCCTGTGCTGCTAAGGCTCCCTTCTCGCCGGTGAAGGTGAACCTGCTCCCGTCGGTGCGTACACATCGCACCTTGCGCCTAAAACAGTCAATCTGTGCATGGACCGTAGACAGCCAATCCATGCCCAAGATGACGTCGTAAGGCCTCGACGCTGCTACAAGAAGATCCCAGCCGAAGCTCTCGCCTCCTAGAGTAAGCTCACACTGCCGGCACCAGTGCGTAATCGTCGAGTCTGCTCCCGTAGGAGTCTCTAGCCGTAAGGATCGAGCCAACGGCTCAGTCGGAATCTCCGAGCTCCGAACAAGGGCAGCGGCTATGAAAGAGTGACTCGCTCCTGTGTCTATAAGAACTGCAGCAAGGGTGGAATAGACACAGATAGTACCTCGAATCATCTCGGGTGCGCCGTGGTCGTAGGCCTCTGCTGCCTGGAGCTGTGCCTGTCGCTGCCCGCCAGCTCCCTGTGGTCGGGGTGGACCTCCTGGTGGTGGTGGTGGTAGAGCCTCAAAGCGTCGGCCACCACCAGCTGCTCGTCCAGCTCCTCTGCCTCGTCCGCCTCCTCCCTGCGGACCGCCACGGTCGACCCTCTGCCTCTGCCTCGGTGGTCCATCAACTGACTGCTGCTCCTCGGCACGGCGGGTCGGGCAGTCGCGAGCCATGTGGCCCTGCCCGCCGCACGAGTAGCACTGTCTGCCTCTCGGAAGACTGGCTCCGCGCTGTGTGCCCCGCACTGCTGAGCCAGTGCCCTGAGGTCGTCGGCCTGAAGGTCTGGTCTGTCTGGACCCCTGAGTCATCCGTCGACTGCCTGCTGCAGATGACTCTGCCACGTGCCGCCCTGCGGTGGGTCGCTGTGCTGGTGTAGACTCAGCAAGGAAGCTCTCGATCAGAAGAGCCCGCTCCAGTACTCCTGTCTGAGTCGGGATGCTGAGGGAGATCAGCGATGCCCTGATCTCGTGTCTCAAACCCTGCTCAAAGGTCCGGGCCCGGAAGAATGGGTCCCGTACCATGTCGGTCGAGTAGCGCGAGAGATCGGTAAATCTCGCCGAGTACTGGGCGACCGTCATGCTGCCCTGCCGCAGCTGTAGAAGCTCCTGGATACGCACCGCTCGAAGGGTGGCCGGGACGAACTCAGAGCGGAAGAGGCTCTCGAAATCCGTCCAGAGAAGAGATGCCTCATCGTGCACCTGGAGCATCAGGCTCCACCATCGTCCTGCTGCTGCGTGTAGTAGGCTCGCAGCGAGGATCACCATGAGGTCTGCTGGTGTCCTCACTAGCCTAAACACTCGAACAACTGCCTCCAGCCAGTCCTCTGCTGCCTGGGGATCCGTCTCCCCGCGAAACCTGGGCGGTCGCTGTCGCTGAAACTCATGCAGTGCGCTGAGGCGACGTGCATCGTCAGCGGCTGCTGCTGGAAGCATCGGGGGCTCGGCGGGTAAAGCTACCGCCGGTGCCACTACTGGAAAAGGGCCCTGCACCGAAGCCTCGTCGCTCGGTGGGCTGTCGTCTCGCTCGACCATCGGAACCCTAGCTGGCTGCCGTCGTGGGGCCATCCTGAAAAGGAAACAGGTGCGCCACGGTTAGAACAGTATACCTGGTGAGCTGATATAAGTAATCACAAAGAAAACTTTGAAACACACACGCAATCAATGTTTTCGTGCATTAAGTCGGAAATCAGACGTCAGGGTCCTGGTGTGTGGATACGTCGGCCGCCGCACCAACACTGGACTCCCTGGACTGATAACCACACTCAATACGCTAAACATTATTGCTTCACATAGAAAAGATCAGAGTTCGCGGTAGAACCGAACTCCTCTGATACCAATTTGTCACGACCCGCCCTCGGGGTCCGTGCCGTGACTACCCCAAGCCCGCCTTCCATAGGCCAGGGGCTGGCGACTAGCACCAAGGCGTAGATCCCAGCAAATTGGGAAGGCATTGCCTTTGAAAAGTAAACACACACCACAGAGTAAACAAGCGGAAAGTAAACACTAAGCAAGCAGAGTACAACTGAAGTGCGGAAAAGTAAATGGGCCAGAATACAAACCCAAACTGAAAGTAAAGTACAACTCAAAAAGGGAAAAACAGCAACTGAAAAGTAAAGGCCGCTACTCCGTGCTGTCCACTGGAAAATCCCACCTGAAGGGTGGGTACAGATAGCTCCTCTGCTCCACGGGTCCCACCGTCCGCTCCGTGCTCGTCCCGCCCAGTGGTCCACCTCCGGGTACCGTCCCGCTCCGCAAACCTCAGCTAAGGTCAACGCTGTCCGTCGTCTGCAACCAACACAACGTAGTGCGGGCGAAGCCCGTGCAGGGGTGAGTATAAGCTACTCAGTAGGGTCCCCGAGACCCCTGAAGGTCTCTCAAAATCCACAAAGGATAAACCACGAAGCAAAGTACAATCACGAAGTAACAACCAACACTGCTTAGGTATATGCCCATACATATACCTAAGTCATCAATTCAAATACGCTCCAACCTCCGAGCCCAAGTATAACTCAGTCCACGCAGGAAAGTATACGTATTCCACAAAGGAAAGTAACAGGATTCAGCTCACACAGGTACACTTCTTCAAGGACGATAAAGATGATCACTGATCCACCTAAGTCGTCGGACCCACGAAGGATCGATAGGTAACTAACCCCCGCAAGACCCACACAGGATCGGGCTCACACAGAACCTGTAGGCGCTGGCTCACACAGAACCGCTGAGCGCAAGGACCCACACAGGATCGGGCTCACACAGAACCTGTAGCACTGATCCACGTAGGATCGCTGAGTGCTGTAGTCGTCGTCGTCGAATCCACACAGGATCTCTGTACTGTCGTCGTTGAATCCACACAGGATCTCTGTACTGTCGTCGTCGCAGTCACAGTAGCAGTCGTAGCAGTAGAACAGTCGCAGCCAGCACTAGGGTTCCCGCACACAGCAAGCTCGTACGGAGGGTCCGCTCCACGAGCCGAGAGGCTGATACATCAACTGTCACGAAGACCGAAGTTGATGTATCCAAAAGTTCCGTATCGTCAACAGGAACTCAACGCAACAGACGGCGCGTCGATCGGACGCCTGGTCTGAGAGTTATTGGCATTTTTGTCTCCGGGGCCCGGTTGGTTTTTAAGGCAAAACCAACCCGACCGTACTCCACCTGCGTCCAAACCTCGGGCGGAGTATGCCAAAAGATCCGTCTCACTAAGAGGAACACTACGCGACTGACGGCGCGTCAATCAGACGTCCGTAGCTCAAGATATGAGCGTTTCCGCTCCGAAGGCCCGGTTGGTTTCGTGAACGAACCAACCCGGCCGAACTCAAAGTAAACCGAAACCTTGAGTGCGATATACCGAAACGACCGTCTCGATCCAAGGATCGCGTTGCCGCAGACGGTTCGTCATTCGGAGGTCCGAGGCTCAAGTTATGAGCCAAAAACCGAATCTGGTCCGAAACGGGGGGGTCCGGGTCCGGAACGACCCGGCCCGACCCCCCCCCCTTGGGTGGCGCGGCGGCCGGCGGCGGCGGCCGGCGGCGGCGGACGGCGGCGGCGGGCCACGTGGCGGCGGCGGGCCGCGTGGCGGCGGCGGCGGGCCGCGCTGGCGGCGGCGGACCGCGCTGGCGGCGGTGGCCGCGACTCACGCGGGGGCTAAGCCCCCGCCCTTCCGAAGGCGGCGCGGCTTTGCCGCGCCGTTTGAGACAAAACGGCCCCCGCAAATGGGGGCCGGTTGAGTAAAACCGGGGGGGCTTTGCCCCCCCCTCCTTAAAAGAACCGCCCCCTCATTAAGAGGGGGGTCTTGATGGACCGGCCGGGGGTTTAAACCCCCGGTTTTTATGACATCCGGCCGGCCTGCTGGCCGGCCGGTTTTTACCAACGGGACCGGAATTTCCGGTCCCGCCCTTGACTTCCGACGCCGGCGGCCCGGCCGCCGGTCTTTCCTTCCGCCGCGGCCCGGAACCGGCCGCGGTCTCCTCGTCTCACCGCGGCCCGGAACCGGCCGCGGTGTTCGTCGTCCGGCGCGGTGCGACGGCACCGCGCCCCTTTCGCCGTGCCAAGAATCCTCCCAACGCGGCGTGTCGGCGTCGCGGTCTTGAAGTCTCTCCTCGGCGAAGCGCGACGGTATTGCGGAAATCATAAGCATGTTCATCCGCGTGGTGCGACGGCACCACGCCTCTTGCTTCCACCCGCATGAATCAACATGAACGAAGGAGGGGGTTTCGGCCGTGTTCGTGCGATCCGACTCCCCTCGCGTTAACAAATAACATAACTAAAAAGTCTCACGTTTAGTCATGCTAAAATCCATGATTCAGGAATGGAATAAAATAATTAATAAAAACATCCCCTACCTCGGGTTTGAGATTCAAAGAAATCCTCTACGTTCCGCGGAAGACGGCGTCGCGGAAGTCAGGCGTCGCGGTCGTCGTTCGTCAAATCCGTTGACGAAGATTTACGTCCGATGCGACACGTTGTTGGCGGATCTTCGTTTGCCGACGAAGAAGGTCCGAAGAGGAAGCAGAGGTCCGAAGATACTAGGTCTCTGAGTCGATGATCCTTGACGAAGTGTTGTCGTTCTTCGTCGAGGATGAAGACGTTCTTCGTTCTTCGTCAGAGCTTGAAGATGAGAAGGCTCTCCAAAGGCAAAAAAAGAACCCTAAATAAAATAAGACTACCTCTTATTTTATTAACACAACACAAAAGAATTTCAAAATTTGAAATTCAAAAAGGGCTTTAACTTCCTTAATTAAATAAGGGTAACGTAGGCCAATTAATTGGGGGTTAAGAACGTTGAGAGAAAAGAAAAGTCTTAGGGGTTCGTGTGGGCCCCACCACACTTAATCCTCCCAAGGGAGGTTAAGTGGGTGTGGGTCCCACTTCCAACCCCCTTAGGTAGGTTTTCTTTAATAAGTTAAAAATAAAATTTGTTTTACACAATTTTATTTAACTTAATTGAAAAACCCCAAAACGTATCTTTCAACCCGCAACAAACGCAACTCCCGAAAAGGTCTCATTAAGCGAAAATCGGCGCTGCGAGTTCATCGGTGCCCTCGGATTTTAATTCCGAGCACCGGATCAAAAGTTAGGAATTCCCGCTCGTCCGTTCACTGAACGTACCCGAGCCAAACTTCGGAAAATAATTCCGGGCACTCCGGGCCTCGGAATCAGGTGCCGTCTGAAATCGCGCTCTTGTAAAAATCCAAAGAAAATTAAGAAAAAAATTTCCCTTGAATTTTACGGTCTTTACAGTCAATCAAATAGATCTTTCGGGCAATGTGGCCTCGTATGCCAACTCTTTCCACACTTGTAGCACACCATCTGGCCACCAGAAGAATTATTCTGTATACTTGGATCTCCACGTGTAGACTCCTTGCAGTGCTTTCTACTGTCAGTAGGAGGGGTAACAACTCTGGATGTCAAGCCATCCTGGTTCATAGCCTCATAATCCCTTAGGTTGTGCTCTATGATCAGCACCTGATTGGCTATAGAAGTGATAGAAGTCAACCTAAAGATGTTTACATAAGATCAGATGTCATTCCTGAGATCATCCTCAAACATCCTCACCAGGAATAACTCATCACCCCCTGTAATGGGTGTGAAATTATACAGATCTTTGAAGCGAGAATAATAATCCATGACTAAGAAAGTACCCAACTACAAGCACATAAACTCTCAGGTTTAGTCGGCCCTCAAAGTCTCTGGGTAGAAGTAATCGTAAAAGGAATGCTGGAACTCATCCTAAGACATACCATAATGGCACCCTGCCAGTGATATAACTTACCACCATCTCTTGGAAGAATCCAGAAGCTTCTAAGTAGCGAGCTTCCCCCTCCTCTCTAGAAGTGTCTCTAGCTGCGCGAAGATTGATAGCATGGCTTCAATCCATGACTCTAAAGACTAAGGTCCTCCTTAACCTGAGAATGTGAGAGGATGATACTGCTGAATGACTGTCGTCAACTCTTCCATAGATGGGGAAGGATGTGGTGCTCCCCTGAAAGTCAGCATAAATCTCATGAAGCATTCTCAGAACTGTTAATCAGCACCTATATCGGGAATGACGGTTGGTTCCAAGATAGGCATGATGGGAGGATCTGCTGGTAGTGTTTGACTATCCATGTCTGGTGCCTGATCATTGCCTTGTATCTGAAAAAAAACAGAGGACGTCTCGGTGGCATGACTCTGCAAGGTCAAGCGCACACCTCAGTTCATGATTATCGGGAACTAAAATTTATAAGTTCCAAAAAAGAATAGGAGAATAAAACAACAAAGTTTTACAAAATATGGATACATGAGGTGTTCCCTTAATCCATTACATGGGCATGTACTTCTTCCAAAAATGGTCATGTAACACCTCAACACACGACGTGTTCCTTCAAAGGACACAAAATTGACTTGAATCGATTCCTCCCACCCGATTTCCTCTACATGGTTAAGCCACGTGGTTCACCTAGAATAAAACTACACGATGTAATGATGCCAGAAACATTGTGTACTAGAAATATTTCACTGACCCGTGTTGTTAGTCACACAGCCGGATACATGGGTTACACAACAAGGCATGTTCAATCTTGACACGACATATATAACCTAAGTTTCATCCATCACTGTCGTTAGTCACATGGGTAGACACAAGATCCCTACAACATGGATTTGCATCTGATACATGGGGTGTTCCTCCAAGGATTTCCCAACCTTGTGTCTTTTCCCACATAGTCAATGACACGTTAAGAGACTATATGGGATGTACATATAGTACACGACATGTACTTATGAAAAAATAGTTCCTTAACAAATAGAATGATACAAAGCGTGTATTCAGAAATACACATCGTGTATTCTAGTTTTTTCCGGACAGTAATCCTTAGAAACTACTCTAGAACCCTAAAAACCACTAAAACAAACATTAAAGTGCAAAATTATAATATGTGGGGGGGGGGGCATACTCCCCACGGAACAATTTTTGGCATCATATTTATGTATATACAAGTATAAAAGTACAATGATCCTCCAAATTATGATCCATGAGGGCCTATAACACCTCAGGAAAAAAATTTTGTTGCTCATTCAAATGTAACCTTACAAAATAAAGAATAACCTATCAAATAGAAGGTATTCTATCAAATAATCTATCACAATGACTTGTAGATCTAGCACAAAATCTATCACAACAACATGTAATCGATAATAATCCCTAAATGGAATGACAAGAATGCATGACATGTGATCTCTAGAAAGTTCATATATGATGCATGAGATGGCATACCCTCATCTCATTAGATTGAAACAAAAATAGAACCTCAATAATATCAACAACAACAACAAAAAACAAGTGAATCACCCATCGGTTAAATCAAATCAACTGTAATAATTTAAAAATTAGAAAAAAAAATTGTAATATATGAGGTAAATTGGCTTTTCCCTATACACAAGATATATAATCCCAGGAACAACTTATTACCAAATACCTATTCCTTCATATCCCTATCTATAGGATCCAAATAGTAAGTCGAGAAGAAAACAATTCCTTTGATACCACTTTGTAATGTCCCAGTTCCGGGTGTCGCCCAAAGGTGTCCCGTACCCAGTTGGTCACATGGCCTCAAGTGCATTTCCCCAAATTCCAGAGGCTTCCAACTAGTAGCAAGGGCCTTGGGTTTGAGAGTAGGGAAACTATTCCCTAATATAAAGATTAAAGTAGTGGAAATAAATAGATAATTGTAGTGTAAGCAGTAATACCATTCAATAAGAAAACAAAAAAATACTAAAAGTAGTAAACAACTACAATATATATATATATATATATATTCATGTCACAAATACCTAGAAAATTATCCAAATAGTCACACTATTGAAATATAATACTAAATCTAAGTATAAAGCAAAACAAGTAAAAATCTCTAGCAGCATCGCAAGCCTCATCTGGGTCTCATTCTACCTAGCTCCATAGTAATCACATGCATGAAGTAGAAGGGTGATTTCCCTTATCTATACCTATAATAATATAATCTATTTGAGCCCAAAATCATAACCCATACAGGGTGTGAGAGGAATCCTAGTAGGCAACATCCCAAATATCTTTGCCTAACTATTAGTGACTTTATATGGTAGGAAATGTGAAAAATGAGGTAATAAACAAGGAAGTACACAAAATTAAAGAATCCTACAGTTTCAACTACATTAATTTACCGGTATTAAGTTAAAAACAAAAAAAATCAATAAATCCTCTAGGAAGTTCTCTCAGTCTAACCCCTATAATTCACTTTTACAAATACTCTTTGAGGAAGCACTCACAGTCAATTCCCCATGTGGTCTTTTATCTGTAACCTATAGACACTCTGGGGAACCACTCAACATCCAATTCCCCCTATGGTCTCACAATGTGGAACTACAATCACTCCAAGGGAGCACTCACATCAATCCCCTTATTGTCTCGCAACGTGAAAAGTATAAAAAACACTAGGCAGAATCCCTCAGCTTACATTCCCCCAATTGTCAAACTACACCAGGTTCCCACAGCCCTATGTAATAGATTGTGCACAAATGATATTCAGCATCCAAAGTAAACCTAAAATTATTACATGGATAAACATATAGAAATAATATCCCAATATATCAGATAATATCCCTCCATCCTAACAACGTTAGGCATGGAATGCAACCAGCCTAACAAGAAAAGCTACACCAAATGGTCAAGATCAAATCAAACATGGGAAAACACCTCTATAGCATGGAAGATAACCATTATTTACAAAAAAGATCCCTAACTCAAGAAAAAAATAGCAAGGATAAATAGGGTTAAACCCAAAAACACTCAATACCCTAATCTAGGGTATTGGGCACTTTTTCATAAAAAATTCAAAGACTAACAACAGAAAGGCACAAACCACCTACAATGGTGTTGTACAATCGATATAATATGGCATCGTCCCTTGAACTGGCTTTGAACAATGTAGATCTAAAAAAACATCTAAAATTTCCAACCAAGGATATCTCAATAAATGGGAGAAACCAAAGAATGAGGATCTAGATTAAGTAAGAACTCATTGTGGTGATTCCAACGCAATAGGCTATAGCTGATTCGAAGAACAGATGGTCGATCGGGGGCTTGAAGAAGAACCGCACCCAACAGTCACTCCTGGACAAGACGAGTCTAGAATAAGGGTATTCTGTAAATGAGACGTGACCCCTGTTCGACATAACAAATAAAATGAAAATTATATAATGTGTTCATTTAATGTACACGTCGTGTGCATGCCTTAACCAGCCTTTGGTTTTGGCGGTCTCCAAGTCACCCCACACGGCCATGTACTCGGCCGTTACCCAGCCAGTACAAAGTCACCTGTGGAAACTAGGTACACTGAGTGTACTCCTAAGTACACTGCATGTACTTCTTAAATTTATAGATTCTCCTCTTTTTTCTAAAAAACACCATAAAATAAAAACTCATACCTGAAAAGAAGGTCCGAGTTATTATAATATAAAACTGATAAATGAATTTCTGATAACATGAGTTTTGAGAAAATAAGTATGGTCTATTTATTTTTGAAAATATGATGACATTTGGAATTATATAATACTAGTAGTTTATGTTTTTCATGTAAAACTATTAACATGAATAATGAAATCCTTATTACATTCACTAGTTTTAAAAATCATTATAGCAATTTTGATTCAACTCATTGTTATATCAAGCTACATTCTAATGTCTTTGGAAGATGGTAAAATTGATGTAAATACAATTGTAACTAACTCCATGTTTTGTGGAATATGAATGTTTAAATTTCTTACAAAACAATTTATAAAAAGAACTACACCTCAAATGTCAGAAGAGATAAGTCACCATAAGTTTCTACAATCATTATGAATGTTGTTAATTGTTTTGAATCTTTGAAATTTCTTATTGCAGAGAGAAATTATGATCAGTTTAATTTTTATTTCGGATCACTTTAGCTAAGAGTTTCCATAATGAGGTTTTCCTTATAAATATATTGGTTTTATTATTATCTTTTGTCTCGCCAATGGGTTTTTTGGAGGATTCTTAAGGATTGGAAGATAGAACTGAGATTTCAATTAAAGCAGTAAGAATACAAATATTCTAGTTGTTTTATATAAATAAATGGCCTATGAGTCAATATAGTTGACATAGTGATCTACCAGTTATTATAGAATAAGTACTAGTTTATTGGTCAAAGTATCAGGTAAACCGAGATTCGGGATGTTGAAGTTGGGAATTCCAATCTGCCTAATTGAGGGCTTCCATGGTAATGAAGATAGAGAAAAACATCATGATATAAGAAGAGGATACCTAAAGATTTGTTTAATGTTTTTGATACATTAGAATGTCATTAGAGATATACCCTTCACTTTAGTTTAAGAGTGATGTTTTAATAATATCCTTTTAATGAAGTATTTGGTTTATTATCCAATACTCTATGTTTAGTTTTAAACTTCTGATACAATTTTTCATGAATTACTCTTGAGTTAATTATTTACATCAGCCAATGTAATATAGTTAGTTTAAATTTCAGATGCTAAAAATATTCCTTTTTTAATGAAAAAAATATTGACAATTTTGTTTCCACTGAAATTATTGTGTTATATAAATTTTAATTTTCACTACATAATTTTCTTAACTATAATAATTGATTTGATTCGTAATTCAAAAAACCAATCAACATACCCGATAAGGAGGAAAAAATATTATTTCTTTTCAAACTAAAATTTATCCCCTCCCCTTATTATAGTGCATTTAACATATTCTTATGATCCTACAACACTAGTACATGTGCATATCTCCCATGCAGAGTGGTGACCCATGAAAATATTTTCCTTCAACTTTTTCATTCCAGGATGACCTTTTTATAGAGAAAGGTTGGCTTACTCCTGGTGGCTATGAGGAATGCTTCTCTGGTTTAGGGCCAAATTGGCGTTATACCCTTTTTTCATCCCATTATTTTGTAAAAATCCAAAATTTTACAAATTATATGTTTTTTTTCAAATTTACATCCTTTTCACCTAAAAATAACTAAAACATCATAAAACTAAATTAAAAATCTTTTTATTCCATTATATAATTATAACACTAAAAGTGGACCTAATTAACAATTGAATTAATATAATTAATGTAAAATATATATTTATATATATATTATACTCATCAAGTCCCCCAATACTTGAATATTTACTCTTCCTTGAACAAAACTTCGACCACTAATTAACCAAGAATCCAAACATGAATAAGGAAAATATTTAAAAAAAATGCTCAAAAAATAAATTTATAACTGATAATTTTTTAAATCAAAAAATGTATGTTCTTGGAGTAGTGGAAGCACCGGATGAGTGTGTACCCAACATTTCAAATTTTAATGATCGATGATTAATCTGAGATCAATAGGAAAATAAACACCAGTATCCATAGAATTGAATCAAATATAAAAGGAAATATAGAGAACTCAGAACCGTGAATAGAGGAATGACATATTTTTTATAATTAATTTAACGAAATTAAATAATTACCTCCAAGGTTATTTTTT
Organism: Viscum album; assembly: GCA_963277665.1. Lineage (NCBI taxonomy): Eukaryota > Viridiplantae > Streptophyta > Magnoliopsida > Santalales > Viscaceae > Viscum > Viscum album. The sequence goes on from OY728143.1 coordinate 1,245,628,206, forward strand.
CTTCGTTGATTCGTTCCCCCATGGGTATGAGCTGTAGCTTTGTTACGACGTAGAATCCAATGATAGTACTCCTCTAGCAATGATCCACGTATGCTTCATGTATCTCCAAACATCACTGAAGGAGTCTTTACGTTCTATTGTGGAAGCTCCTTTCACTTGCAATGTCTACCTTTGATTTCCTAGAGAATTTATACTAAATCATTCTCCTATATTTGATGGAGGAGGATCTCTCTCATTATTGAGAGCATTCTAAGAGAGGGAAGAGTTCTCTATGCTTGAGAGCTTTTCTCCAAGGATGGTGTCCACACAACCACTGGTTAGCTTATGGGATGACCCCTTGGATAATTAGAGAATAATAATAAAATAGGGAGTTAAATTCATTGGGTAATAAAAAATAATTATCACAAGTGTCGTTACTTATTTAATTATTCAATACGAAACCCCATGTCAAATAATAATAGCAATTATATTATTTACATGACATTTTCTTAACTTGCACATCATATTTAAATATTATTTAACCAAATAATATTTAATATTATTGCTCACTGGACCCATAGATTGGTCCTCTAATCCTCTTCAATATTTTCTGGGCCTTAAATAATGACTATTTATTTATTAAAAAATATAACTGCATTATTTTCTGATAAATAAATTTTTATTCCACGATATATTTTCTTGAATTACAAATGACGAAATAAATGTGATCAGACATAATTAAAAAATTATTAAAACACAACTGGGAATAATATTTATTCAACTTTTTAAATAAAAAACTATTTAACTGAGATATTGTCTACACTTAGTGTGTGACCCTCTAGGACTATTTCTCGTTGGCATTAGGCAGGATTTACTAAAGTCCAAGATTACGGTATAACAACGGGTCAAGGCACCCAAGAAAAATAATTTGACGTCACAATGACATTTCACTTCATACAAACGTTTACCATGTAATATATTACATTTTTCATGATATCTACAATCAAGTGGGTTTCATGCATGTTCATCAACCCATGTGCTCGATTTATCATTCTTTGACTTCCTATAATTGAACTTGCCTAGAGAACACCATGTTCATGGATTTAGTTAGGCAATATCATTTCCATCAAAGGACTTGATATATTTACTTCTATAGGAGAGGAAAATTATTTATCTCATTATTAATTAATGCAGTATTACTCCGGAAGCACCCAACATATCCTACCTTTCCGCGAACATGTTTCATCACAACATTCATCAATACATCTAAGTGCATGGGTCATAATACCCATTAATAATAATATTAATTTCTAATGAATAATAAACACATATGTAGATTGAAACATCCAATGGCACTTATGAAAGTGGATTTCTTACTACCGAGTATTGTTCTCATAATATCCTCCTAGATATTACCAAGGGTTCACACCATGAGAAGGTTCCTAAAAGTTTCAAGAGTCCCCACCCCTGATAGCATTTATCATTTTTTTCCCTTCAAATGATATCATTCGAATATAGAATATATATTCAACAATCGTGTCATGGCACTTTGGTTTTTTCATCATACTAGGGATCCGCTATGACCTTTTAGGGCGATAGATATTCTTAAGACATTATTACATACTATGTCACATAGAAGAACAATCATGATGTGATAAAGAGTTTATTAATATTCATCCAATGAATACATGTTTATCATAAAGTAAAAAAGAAGTTGTTTTCAAGGGGAATAGTTGTAATTCCACGACTCTAGTTACCCAGAGTCGGTGCAATATTACATAACTTTGGCATGATCATAAGGAAATCATGTCTTGAAAGATTGATCGGTTTAGTATTATTGGAAATAAGATTCATACATAATTTCAACTTTACAATTTGAAGAGAAATACAACACGAATATATTTCATTTAAAACATCCAATACTCCTATATTATGCCTGCAAGTCACTCATAACTAACTTTTTCATATCCTATGAAAATGAAACATAAGAAAGGGGTGAGCTCAAACACTCATTAAGGTTAAGAAATACAACAGAAAATAACATAAATATTAAGCATGGTGAATAATTGAAACCACATGCCTTTACTAATAATAAACATGAATACTTTTATGACAGGAATATGAACTGAGTAAATAATTCCATAATAAAACATAATCATGGGTATTATACTAGTTGAATGACCACATGAACCATTAATATTATTTTCACAATGAGTAAATGTATAATTCCAGACATTCTAAAACATTTTTTCAAGGCCTCGACCAAGACGTCTAAAAGTGATTAAGTCCTCAGCCAAAACCATATATCAAATTGGGAAAGGCCTCGGCCAATTCCACATGTAGTTATCTCATGAGACCTACTGATGCATCGAGGAGCTATATCGGGCTCCACCCGTCACTTACTAAGTCCAATACATTCCTCATATGAAAATGTTTAAACATATCATTATCATTCGTATTAAAACTAGAATAAATAATGTCAATACTTTAACCATAAACCATGAATGGTATAAAAATAGAACATTCACAGTCAAACATATCACAAAACATTCAAAACAATATGGAAGTATTGTATCCTAATAAATAAACTTCAAATAAACTGAAAATCCATCAAAGGATGTTGACATAGATGAAATCAAAACCCTTTTTAGAGAAATATCTCTTTCTATTATGAAATCATTTAAGAGTCAAAAAATTATAAAGAAAACATTTATTTTGAAAATATTCTTATCAACTTGTAAGGGAAGCTTTGATGATGTTATGATGGTGGAAAATAGCCACACCCGCCTTATAAGTTAAAAAATGTTCTTACCTTAAATTTGACGAAAAGGACAAAAAGTACCTTATTTGGAAAACGATGGAAAGATTCCTTTAAAAACACATAAGGGTATAAATGAATTTAACCCATTGTCTAGTAAATAGTAAAACTATTTTTAAATAAATTTTTAATAACATGGATGTGGATGATAAAGAGGTCCTAGTAGATAATTACGTATAAACAACCTCAGATAATGAAGAGATTGTAGAATTAACCCTTACCTTGTAATTTTCTTTGTTCGAGGGTAGGTTAACCTCTTGTATAATGGTAAAATAATTTTTATTAAATTATACAAGAATCATATACATTAATATGATATCATATATGATTTTTTAACATTGTTTTGTTAATAATATCTTAGTATTATCAACGTTTCAGGTGTTAACAGATTCGTTTTCCTTTATATTATTTGTTATGTGAGTTATATTTGTTATGTATGGGATGTATCTTATTAATATCCAGAATTATATGAAGTTTTTAAACATTATTTTTAATCATCTAATGAAAATCAGTCTTGAGTGGATTCGATGGGGAATGAATTTCATCACGTTCGTGGAGACGGTAATCCGTACGTACGTACGAGCGACAATATCATTCTTTTGATAATAAAATAATATATAATTGGATGGTATATAATATATACAGAATAATTATCATTTTATATTCATTGTTTACATCAATTACATGTCATTATTATACCCATCCAAATAATAATGTATTGAATAACAATTACACAACGACGAGGAGACGGTAAGTCGTACGTACGCACGTATGGTGACATGTCATCCAAAGGATGGATATAAAAATGAATATGGTTGTACCATATTTATAATAAAATCATAGTGTATATAATATACTGGAGTTATTATTTTAGATAGGAAATAACAAAGAAAAAAGTAGTGGAAGAAAAAAAACTTGAAAGAGGGTGGTGAAATTATTACCACTTATTCGGGTTCTTCATTTTGATTTGATCCAAAGGGCTCCTTAAGTTGGATTCCTGACAAAATAAAGGCCTCTATAATGAAGTGATTTAAGTTGATATGATATTTGGGAAGGGGTTGGCCAAGAAAAAAGTCTTTGAATGTGTGAATTAGATATAAGGGGGAGTGTCCTTTTATAAGAGGGGCGAGGGGCATATTAGGAAAATCTAGAAATATTATTTTATAATAAAATAATTTTCATTTTATAATGGCTCAGAAATGAATTACATAAAGTATAAGGTGGGTATGGGTCGAAAACCACTCAACAAATAGGTTTTAGACAGGTTTGGGTCACTATATTAACTTTAACTTTTAGATTTAACTCTTAGTTAAATAGTTCGACATTTAAGATGTCTCGTTGTATTTTTATATTATATGGTTAATAAACGTAATATATACTTCCAATAGAACCCTAAGTGGTTCATTAATGATATAACTATCATTATATAAGTCCTTTTTCCAAATATTAGATTTCTAGGAATAGAATATCAATTAATAATATAATATTTGTTTTGAAAACTATTTTATGTCAATTTTGACACTCTTTGGTATTTGTTTTTTGATAAAATAATAACAACATGATTACATCAAAAAAATTCATTGAATCAATCTTATCATGTCATATTCCCCTAGAAAATTCTTGGATTTCATAAAAACGTTGAAATTATACTTATTTTACTATCTATAATACCATTTATTTGATTCCTTCATTAATAAGGTAATTATTGTATCATCATTGTGTCATTAATAAATTTAATTATTTAATATATAAAAATTATAAATAAAATACCATTATGTAGGAAATCATTTTAAAAATCCAATGAATTTTTATAGTAGAATTTATCTTATGTGTATCTCTATATTAAAATTGTTTAGTTATTTAACATTGATTTTAACTCTTTTAACTATTCTTTAAATAAAATAATTATAAATGTCCTAATCTAATCCAAGTGGACCAAAGAGGTTCATATTTTATTCTTAAGGTTTTTTAAGGTCAAATTTTACTTAGACAATATAATTAGGACATGTTTTAGGGTAATAATAATACCATTTTTACCCTTAATTACCCTATTTACTTTTAATCGTGGTAAATAAAAGTAAAAAGTTATTATTCACCAAAAATTATTTTTATCTTATTGAACCACATTTTACTCCTTGATATTAACTTTGTCTCCCATATTTTTGAAATTCCACTCATAGAAGCGGTAAAATTATGTTTTATGTGAATTTACAAATTCTCCAATGAGATAGGGAAAAGACGGTAAAAAGTTCAATAAAATTTTTATATAACTAAAATTATTATAAACTGACTCCAATGAATTACATTGAACTTATATAGGTATTATGTATATATTTGACCTAAAATAAATTTAAATAAAATAAATAATTATTTACATAAAATTTCGGTTTTAAACAATAACTTAGTGTTTTTCACTATTCATCTAAAATTGAAAGTTTTCAAAAATTCACCCTAAGCTAATTTCGATATTTAGAATCCAAAAATGCAGTCCATTTTGAAAGATAAAATTTATAAAATTTCAAAAAGTGGGTATTACTATTCATAACGGCTTGTTTGATTGGTTGTGGTGTGTGTTAGAACTCGAAGTTGCATACAACACACGCTACTTTATTATTCAAAGATAAGCGTATCATGGAAGCTTGGGGTGTCACATTCTCTACTCCTTCAAATAATTTCGTCCTCGAAATTTCTATAATATTACTACATAAAAGGACTCAGGTGGTTCTTCATCATAAGTTCCTTAGGTTCCCACATTTCCTCTTCCATCTTATGGTTTCTCCATAGAACTTTTACCAGATGGGTCTTCCGATTTCTCAGCACTTGTTCTCTTGTATCAAGAATATTGATAGGCTCTTCTCAATAAGACAGATTGGGTACCAGTTCTAATTCCTCATAGGTAAGTACATGTGTTGGGTCAGGCATGCATTTTCTCAACAGTGATACGTGGAATACATCGTGAACTTTGGAGGGACTTGGCGGCATTGCCAAACGGTAAGCTACAACCCCAATTTGTTCTAGAATTTCGAAAGGTATAATGTATGTGGGACTCAATTTACCCTTCTTACCGAAACGTATAATACCCTTCCAAGGATATACCTTCAAGAAAAAATTATCTCCTACCTAAAATTCCAAATCCTTCCTTTAGTTATCGGCATAGCTCTTCTGCCTACTTTGAGCTGCTTTGATATGGTTTTGGATTACCATCACCTTTTCCATAGTTTCCTCCACCAGTTCTGGTCCTACGAGTTTTCTTTCACCATCATCATACCAACTGGTTGGTGTGTGACATCTATCTTCGTATAACACTTCATATGGTGCCACTTAAAACTTGAATGGAAGCTACTGTTATAGGAAAATTCTACCAGAGGTAAATATTGATCCCACATACCTTGAAATTCGAGAGAGAATGATCTCAACATGTCTTATAAGGTTTTAATAGTCCATTATGATTGTCCATCAGTTTGGGGGTGGTAGGCAGTGCTCAAACGAAGTTCAATATCCAGGGATTTCTGAACACTTTTCCAGAATCTTGATGTAAAACGTCGATCACGATCAGAAACAATCTATAGAGGTACTCCATGAAGTCTAACAACTTCATTAATATATAGTCTTTCCAATTGTTCAAGTGGTAAATCTTCTCTAATGTCAAGAAAATTTGAAGACATGGTAATATGATCAACAATGACCCATATTGCACTGTTCCTTCTAAGAGTCTTTGGTAGTCCCATGAAAAATTCCATCGTAATATTATCCCATTTCCACTCAGGTATGGGAAGAGGTTTCATGACTCCTCCATGTCGTTTCCTTCCTACTTTCACTTGTTAACAAACCATATATCTTGACACAAAATCAGAAATCTCCCTCTTCATGTTGTCTCACCAAAATTGTTCCTTCAAATCTCTATACATTTTGGTGCTCCCAGGGTGTATAGAGAAATTGGAGCTATGACCATCATCTAACAATTCCCTTTTTAAATTAGGTATATCAGGAACACAAAGTCTCTTCCCAAATTTCAAAATTCCATCTTCATACACAAAGTCACTCAATCGCCCATCATTCACAGCTTTAATCTTCTTTTGAAACTCTTCATCACTGTTCTAAGAATTCTTTATCCTTTCTAGTAAATATGGTTTGTCAAACATTTGAGAAAGTATTGATGTTTCACCTTCCATGGTGATTCCCATATCCATATTTAATAGATCCATATATATAGGATCCTTTTCAACTCTCATCTTGTTCAAAACTCCATGATCCTTTCTACTCAAAGAATCTTCCACCTTATTTTCCTTCCCCGTGTGGCAGTGTATAGTCCAATCCTAATACTTGAGTAGTTCAAGCCATTGCCTTTGCCTCATGTTGAGTTCTTTTTATGAGAAAATATACTTCAAACTTTTGTGATCGGTATATATCTCACATTATTCGCAATATAGATAGTGTCTCCAAATCTTCAAAGCAAAGATTACAGCTGCTAACTCAAGATCAAGATTTGGATAGCTTTCCTCCTTAATTTTCAGCTTTCGTTATGCATAGGAAACAACTCTATCATTCAGTATAAGGACACAACCAATTCATTTCTTCGATGCATCACTACAAATAAAAAACCCTTCATTCCCCGATGGTAGAGTCAAAATAGGAGCATTTAATAATATTATCTTCTGTTATTCAAAACATTCTTCACACTATTTTGTCCAAAAAAATTTAACCCCTTTACTTGTGATCCTCATTAATGGGTTAGCCAATCGGGAAAATTTCTGGAAGAAACACCGATAATAACCTGTTAAACCAATAAAACTGCATACCTTAGTTATACTCATTGGTGCTGGACATTATTGGATTTCCTTGGTCTTAAAAGGATTGACAGAGATTCCATAATTGGAGAAAATATGGCCAAGAAAAGAAATCTCCTGAAGCTAGAATTCACACTGGGTAAACTTCCCAAATAATTCATGACTTCTAATAGTTTTCAGGATAATGCACAATTGATTTTCATGATCTTCATAGCTTTTGGAGTATACCAATATATCATCAATAAATACCACCACAAAATCATTGAGATATTCCTTGAAAACTCTATTCATTAGATCCATGAATACATAGGGTGCATTCGTCAATCCAAAAGGCATTACTGTAAACTCGTAATGCCCATAACTGGTTAGAAATTCTGTCTTCAGAATGTCATCCTTCTTCACAATCAACTGATGATATCCATATCGAAGGTCAATCTTTGAAAGGTATTGAGATCCATGAAGTTGGTCGAATAAATCATCAATGCGAGGTAGGGGATACTTGTTCTTTATTTTTATAGCATTGATCTCCTTATAGTCAATGCACAACCTCATAGATCCATCTTTCAAAAGGAACAGGGGCTCCCCATGGAGAAACACTATGGTGAATAAATCCCTCACTACTCGATTCCTCTAGTTGTTTCTTTAGTTCCACTAATTCCACATTGTTCATTCTATAAGGGGTCATCGATATAGGCCATGAACCAGGAATTAAATTAATGAAAAACTCAATTTCTCGTTTTGGTGGATGTCCTGGTAAATCTTGAGGAAACAAATAAACATGTTCTTTCACAATAGGTACATCCTCTATTTGAACATTCCTTTCCTCACACATAGTTCTTTCATTCTCTTCCACCCCAATAATTGAATTTAGTTGAGCTACTGGGGGTGGATATAGATAAAAATCAGGTGGGGATTATTTTGCCCTAAAGATTTGGTGTTCTTTATCATCGTCATCAAAAATCGCAACCTCCTTCTTCTTACAATAAATTTTTGCATTATAGTCTGAAATACAATCCATACCGAGGATTATATCAATTTTAATCATGGGTATGACGATGATATCAGCAGATAAAGAACATTTATATGGCCAAATTGGAACTGATTCATAGAACTTTATAGCAATGATACTTCCCTTATGAGTTTTGACTGACAACTCCCTTGTTAAATCAAATTAAAAATATCTAATATTCTTAGAAAACTGGGAAGATATGAAACAATGCGATGATCCAGAATCAAATAATGTGTTTTATAAACATGAGGAAACCTTTAAATTACCTGCCACTATGTATTTCAGAGCTTCAACCTCAGAAGTAGTGATCACATAAGCTTGGAATTGATCCCTTGTAATTTTCTAAGCTTTGTTTCCCTGACTCTTAGGACATTCATTTTCCTAATGTCCCAACCCCCTCCAATTGTAGCATTGAACATTGTTAGCATCTTTCTTTCCCTTACAATCACCAGCAATATGGCCTTTCTGTCCACATTTGTAGCATACTCCTTTTCCTTTTAGATTTGCGCCAGGGTGCTTCCTTCCGCAATTACCACAGGGAGGAAATTCAATTCTCCCCTTCTTCCATGTTTCCTTATTTCCTTTCCCAGAGTGTTCAACAGATCTCTTCTTCTCTTTCATTGATTTAAAGTCATAAGACTTAGAGAATTTCTTTTCTGTCTTGATAGCACACGAGACAATATCTTCATATGATGAGAAGTATTGTGATACTAATGCTCGACGGATAAATGGTTTTAACCCATCAATGAAATGATCAATCTTACTTCTTGTGTTACGTATGTAATCTGCATCATGCCTCGCTATCCTTGTAAATTTAGCCTCATACTTTGAGACATCCTCTTCCTCCTTTTGCCTGAGACTCAGAAATTGTATTTCCATAACCGCTCGATGGTCATCAGGAATGTATTTTTCTAAGAAAACTTCTTTAAAATCCCTCCATTCCATATTTGATACTTCCTCATCTTCTTTTGTGTTTTGAATCAATGACCACCATTGATCAACATCTCCAGTGAGGCGGTAAAATGTTGTAACAACTTTTTCCCTTTCGCTAGTCCCCAAAGTGTGTAATATTTTCTCTAAGGAATTTATCCATTTCTAATCCACTAATGTATTTTTACTCCCATTTAATGTTGGTGGTTGTTTCCTCATGAAGCGATCTAACATCGATCCTCCATGCTGTGGATCAGGGTGCTCTATAATGGTAAGGTTATTATTCATAACCTGAGTGAGTTATCCCAGTATGGTGATAAGCTGATCCGCACCAGTTGTATGACCAGATCCACTATAATTATCTTGAACAAGAGGGAAATACATACATGTAGTGTGTGCATTGATATAGTTTCCATTCCTTCCACTAGGCTCCATTTCTAAAAAATGGCATACGCTAGATTAGTTTATGAATCACAATACATAAATCCAAACATGTAAAAAACTTAACATAAATTGAATAGTTTATAGATATAATTAATAATCATTAAAAGTGTTTTCTTTGAAGAAGAATATACTCATAAAACCTTCATAATGGTTTGTAAAGAAAATGAGAATTATCCTAAGCATATCCCCTGGGAGTGTCGTAACCAAGAGTGAAGCAAGTCCTGTTGTCGTGCCCCAGTTCTCGTTCGAGTCTAGCTCAAAGCAGTGTTTTTGGGTTTTATCCATAGTTACATATATTCCAGAGCCACCTCTACCTTCTCGTATCTAGATAGGGATATATTTCTTGGAAAACTCACAAAATCTCTACAATACCAAAATTCTAGGAAGTTGTTTTATACTAATCCTCAAAGTCTATCTTAGGGCTATGTGCTCTAATCAAAGTTTATCAAAATCTAGTTTCAATGGTTTGTACTAAACTTCCTCTGATACAAATTGTAATTCCTTGACCCTAGTTACCCAGAGTTGGTGCATTATTACATAACATTGGAATGATCACAAGGAAATCATGTCTTGAAAGGCCGATCAGTTTAGTATTATTGGAAACAAGATTCATAGATAAGTTCAACTTTACAGCTTGAAGAGAAATAAAACCAGAATATATTTCATTAGAAACATCCAAGCCACCAAGATTATGCCTACAAGTCACTCATAACTATGTTCTTCATATCCTGGGAAAATAGAACATAAGAAAGGGGTTATCTCAAATGCTCAATATGGGTAAGCAATACAGCAGAAAATAACATAAATATGAATCATGGTGAATAATTGAAACCACGTGACTTTACCAATAATAAACATGAATACTTTTATGGAAGGAATATGAGATGAGTAAATAAGGCCATAATAAAACATAATCATGGGTATTCTACTAGTCGAATGACCACATGAACCATCAATATTATTTTCATAATGAGGAAATGTATAATGCTGGGCATTTTGAAACATTTATTCAAGGCCTCGGCCAAGACGTCTAAAAATGATTAAGGCCTCAGACAAAACCATATACCAAATTGGGAAAGGCCTTGACCAATTCCATTTCTAGTTGTCTCATTAGACATACCAATTCATCGATGAGCTATAGCGGGCTCCACCCATCACTTACTAAGTCCAATACATTCCTCATATGAAAAGGTTTAAACATATCATAAAAATTCATATTAAAACTAGAATACGAAATGTAAATACTTTAAATATAAACCATCAATGGTATAGAAATAGAACATCCACATTCAAACATATCACAAAACCTTCAATACAATATAGAAGCTTTGTATCATAATAAATCACTTCAAATAAACTTATAATCCATCAAAGTATGTTGACATAGATGAAATCAAAACCCTTTTTAGAGAAATATCTCTTTCTATTTTGAAATCATTTAAGAGTCAAATAATTATAACGAAAACATTTATTTTGAAAATATTATTTTAATCTTTTAAGGGAATCATTGATTATGTTATAATGGCGGAAAATAGCTGCACCTGCCATATAAGTTAAAAACACATTCTTACCTTAAATTTTTCAAAAATGTCAAAAAGTACCTTGTTTGGAAAATGACGGAAAGATTCCTTTCAAAACACATAATGGTATAAATTATATTAACCCATTGTCTAGTAAATAGTAAAAATGTTTTGAAATACATTTTTAAGAAACATGGATATGGATGATAAAGAGGTCCCAATAGATAATTATGTATAAACAACCTCGGATAATGAAGAGATTGTAGAATTAACCCTTACCTTGTACTTTTCCTTGGTCGAGGGTAGGTTAACGTCTTGTATAATGGTAAAATAGTTTTTATTTAATTATACAATAATCATATACATTAATATGATATAATATATGATCTTTTAACATTTTTTTGTTAATAATATCTTAGTATTATCTTCGTTTCGGGAGTTAACAGATTTTTTTTACTTTATATTCTTTGTTCTGTGAGTCATATTTGTAATGAATGGGATGTATATTATTCATATAAAGAATAATATCAAGTCTTTAAACATTTTTCCTAATCATCTAATGAAAATTAGTCTTGAATGGATACAATGGGGAATAAATCTCATCACGATCGTTGGACGATCCAAAAGGCTATGAAGGTGTGAATTAGAGAGAAGGGGGAGTTCCCTTTTATAAGAGGGGTGAGGGGCACCTTAGGAAACGCTAGAAATATTATTTTATAATAAAATAATTTTCGGTTTCTAATGGCTCCAAAATGGATTATTTAAAGGATAAGGTGGGTATGGGTCGAAAACCACTCAAACAATAGGTTTTAGACCGGTTTGGGTCACTATATTAACTTTATCTTTTATATTTAACTCTTAGTTAAATAGTTTGACATTTACCATGTCTATTTGTATTTTTATATTATATGTTTTAATAAACATAGTATATACTTCAAATAGAACCCCAAGTGGTTCATTAATGATACACCTATCATTATATAAGTCCTTTGTCCGAACCATAGATTTTTAGGAATAGAATATCAATTAATAATATAATATTTGTTTTAAAAACTATTTTATGTCAATTTTGACACTCTTTGGTATTTGTTTTCTGATAAAATAATAACAGCATGATTATGTCAAAAAAATACAATGAATCAATCCTTACATGTCATATTCACCTAGATAATTTGTGTATGTCATAAAAACTTTGAAATTATATTTATATTAATATTTATAATACCATTTATTTGATTTTTTCATTAATAAGGTAATTACTGCATCATCATTGTGTCATTAATAAATTAAATTATTTAATCTTTAAAAATTATTAATAAAATACCATTATGTAGGAAATATTTTTATCTTTCGAATGAATATTTATAGTCTAATTTATCTTATTTTTAACCCTATATTAAAAATGGTTTTCTTTTTAAACTTTGATTTTAACTCTTTTAACTCTTCTTTCACTACAACAAAACTGGGCAAGGCCAGCACCACCCCTTTATCAGCGCTCACGAAAAAGCATTGATAAAGGAGGGGCCTTTATCAGCGTTCAAAAAAGCGCTGATAAAGTGTGCCTTTATCAGCGCTAAAAAAAGCGCTGATAAAAGTACCCCTCTATCAGCACTTTTTTTTAGCGTTGATAAAGGCCCCCCCTTTATCAGTGCTTTTTTCAGCGCTGATAAAGGGTAGACTTCAAAAAAAAATTAAAAAAATATATTAATATATAAATATAGTTATATAGTTATATTGATATAAATATAATACATAATTTTTAAATATATTTTAGATAAGTATAAATGTACATTTACACTTAATATACTTAATATATAAGATATTTAGTGAAAATGGATTCTTAAAAAATTAAAAAAATATATTTTTAATTAATAATTTTATAATTATTATGGAGTAATAGTCATTTAATAACAATTTAAAGAATAAAAAAATAAAAAAAAGTAAAAAAAGTTCCAAAATATGTTGAAAACGCAACTCAAAATTCAAACGGCCATAACTTTTGATCCGAGTGTCCGTTTGAGCTCTACTATATATCAAATCGAAGCCTGCGACGATCTCTACATCGCTGTGACTGGGGAAACCACGGTGAAGAATTTTTTTATGCCAAAAGAGGCCCAAAAGGCCTCCAAAACTGATTTTTTATTCGGGGTACCCAGATTTTTTAACATTTTGTGGATTTTCAGCCTCGTTTAAGGGGGTATTATTGCATTTTTTTGGTGATGAATAAATTTATTCCATGGTATTACATTCATATTGATATTATGTCTTTGAAATTTTATCATTTTTTATAATGCAATACTATTTGTAATCAAATATATAACTATATGTACATATTTTTTTATATATTCTCACCTAAAAATTAAATTTTTTAAATAAATAATTAAACATATTTACATATAAAATATACTAGATTTATCTAAATAATAACTAATATCCATTTTATTTAAAATACAAATATATCAATATTTATATAACTACTATATATTAATACAACTATATATATATATATATCAATATAACTATATATATATTAATATAACTATATATATTAATATAAATATATATTACTGTATGAATAAATATAACAAAATATATATATATATAAATAAATAGATATATCATGAATAAGAGAAAAAATCAATATAGGGTAGTGGAAAAGGCTTTAGGAGCGCATGGGGGAGGTCTCGAGATCAAATCTGGGTGGAGGAAAGGGCGCACACGCAAGGGTGATTTAAATGGCTAGCGCTGATAAAGGGTGTAGGCGGTGCGGGCGGGCGCTAGATGTGCAGGAAAGCGCAGATAAAGGGGGGATAAAGCGCTATAAAATCCCCCCCCCCACGATATTGGTAGTATTTTTTTATTTTTTTATAATTTTTATCAGTGCTAAAAAAACCGCTGATAAATGGGGTCTTTTATCAGCGCTAAAAAGAAAGGGCTGATAAAAGACCCTTTTACCATCGCTTCATTTTAGCGCTGATAAAAGAACCCTTTTATCAGCGGTTTTTTAGAGCTGATAAAAGGGGTCTTTATCAGCGCTTTTTGAAGCGCTCATAAAGTGGACCCCCCCCCCCTTATCTTCACCGGCATTATCAGTGCTTTTTCTAGCGCTATTAATGGCCATTTTTAGTGCTGATAAAATCCATATTTGTAGTAGTGTTTAAATAAAATAATAATAAATGTCCTAATCTAATCCAAGTGGACCAAAGAGGTTAATATTTTATTCAAAAGGTTATTCTTGGTAGAATTATACTTTTCCAATATAATTAGGACATGTGTTAGGGTAATAATAATATCATTTTTACCCTTAATTACCCTATTTACTTTTAACAGTGGTAAATAAAATTAAAAAGTTACTATTAGACAAAAATTATTTTTATATTATTGAACCAAATTTTACTCCTTGATATTAACCGTGTCTCTCATAGTTTCGCAATTTCACTCACAGAAGTGGTAAAATTAAATTTTATGTGAATTTGCAAATTCTCATGGGAGATGGGTAAAAGAAGGTAAAAAGTTCAATAAAATTTTTATATATCAAAAATTATTATAAACTAAATCTGATGAATTAAATTAATCTTATATAGGTATTATGTATATATTTTGACCTAAAATAAATTTAAATAATATAAATAATTATTTGAATAAAAATTTGGTTATAAACTATAACTCAGTGTTTTTCACTATTCATCAAAAATTGAACGTTTTCAAAAATTCACCCTATGCTAATTTAGATATTCTGAATCCAAAAATGAAGTCAATTTTGAAAGATAAAATTTATAAAATTTCAAAAAGTGGGTATTACTATTCATAACGGCTAGTTTTATTGGTTGTGGTGTGTGTTTGAACTCGAAGTTGCGTACAACACAGGCTACTGTATTATTCAAAGATAAGCACACCATGGAAGCAAGGGGTGTTACAACATCCCCAATAGACTCCCAAATTCACTAGAGACAAATACTGACAACCTTTAGTCTGTTGGCTCTCACGTGATATTCATGCTTCTACAAAGATGGACCTTTAGTCAAGGGGTCTGCCACGTTCTCTTTTGCAAACACACCTCTCACTAAAACTTCACCCCTTGGATTTAAATCCATCAAGAGTTGATACTATCAGAGTATGTTATTCATCTGTTTATGTGAACTTCACTGTTTTTCAAGATCCAGCACTGCAGTATGATCACAATACAATGTAATGTGATCCTTACTGTAAGTTACCACATCAAGATCATGGACAAAGTTCTGAATCCACATGGATTCCTTGACTGCATCAGTAGCCGCAATATATAAGGACTCCAATGTAGAATCAGAGATAAATGTATGCTTTGAACTCTTCAATATCACAAATCATCCATTAAGATAGAAAAAAGATCCTAATTATTACTTCAAATCATTCTGATATATCTGAAAAGTTATTTCAGCATACCCTCTGATGAAAAGATACTCATCTCCTCCATACACTAGGAACATATCCTTAGTTCTTCACATATACTTATGGATAATATTGATTGTATTCCAATGATTTTCTCATAGATCTACTTGATATCTTCCTACCATGCTTAGTTAATAAGAAACATCAATTCTAGTACATAACATAGCATGCATGATATATCCTATCACTAAAGAATATGGAATCTTACTCATCCTATCTTTCTCATGTTGTGTATGGGGATAGATTATCTTGGAAAGATGTATACCATGTGACACTAGAACCAACCCCCTCATGGATTGTTCCATATTAAATATATTTAATATGTGGTCAATGTATGTACATTTACTTAGTCCAAGTATCCTCTTGGATCTATCAGGAATGATCTTGATCCCTAGAATATATGATACTTCACATAAGTCCTTCATCGAGAAGCACTTGCTCAACTATTCCTTGACTGAATACTATACTGGTATGTCATTTCCAATTACCAATATGTCACTGACATACAATACTAGGATAACAACTACATTCCCATTAATCTGCTTTTGAACACATGGAACACATTCTTTCTTAATGAATCCAAATTCTCTTATGTCTTCATATAATCAAATGTTCTATAATTTGGATGTTTTATTTAATCAATAAATGGATCTATGAAACTTTCATACACATTTATCCTCACCTATTGTCACAAACCCTTTTGGTTGTGTCATGTAGACATCGTCCGGAAGGTTCCCATTATGGAATGTTGTTTTCACATCCATCTTCCAAATTTCATAGTCATAGAAAGCTTCTAAGGTAAGTATGATTCTTATGAATTTAAACATCGAAATTGGTGAAAAGGTTTAATCATAATCAATTCCTTGATTATTTTTAAAACTTTTAGCCACTATCGTTTCATTATAATAACAAACATTACCTTCCATGTCCATTTTCTTCTTGAATACCCATTTACACACAATAGGTTTTACATCAACTGCTGCATCAACCAAAACCTAGACTTTGTTCTGATACATGGAATCCAAATCATAATTCCAAACTTCTAGATAACTTGTAGATTCTAATCTCTCTACTAATTTATTGTAGGAGAGAGTTTCATCATTGTCCAACAATAATTAGTCACCATCCTCGATGAGAAGGAAACCATATCTCTCTGGTTCCCTTACCTCTATTGTACTCCTATGCAGTACATATGCTTCAGGAACTACCTCTTCAATGGGGACCTATGGAACTTGTTCCTATACCAACTCATCTATATATTGAGCATCAACTTCATCGAAGTCAATCTTTCTCCCACAATCCTTTTCGAGGGTGTGCTCCCTCTTAGTAAAGACATCATGTCTGGAAACATTCACTTTCTTGTGAAATGGGTTGTATAGGTGGTATCCTTTAGATTCCTTGGGATACCCTATAAAGATATAACTCATGCCCTGGGGTTCTAGTTTGTTTCCTTATAAATCCTTAATAAACTCCTTGCATCCTCATACATGTTTATGTGACAAAGTGGGTTTCTTTTCACTCCATAGCTCAAAGGGAATCCCATTTTCTGCCTTAGTTGGTTCTTGGTTTAATGTTTATGTTGTAGTTTGAAATGCATATCCCCAAAACGACTATGTAATATTTGCATGAATCATCATCAACCTTACCATGTCAAACAATGTATGATCCATCCTTTCACTAACACCATTCCATTGTGGTGTATAATGTGGAGTTAGTCGAGATAGAATCCCAAACACCCGTAAAAGGTCAATGAAATCTTGGTTATGATATTATACACCATGATCTGATCGATTATTCTTTATCTTCTTACGAAGATGATTCTATACTTCATTCTTGAGATCCTTGTATTTATCAAATGACTTGTACTTAGGACTCATTATTAAAAGTAATAAAGTAAGAATATCCATCTCTAGCTTATACTAGAAATAGTCCACACACATTAGTGTGTACCAATCCTAGAAGTTCTGTGGCCCTTCCACACTGTCCCCCAAATGGTGGTTTCGTTATTTTCCCTTGTAAGAAAGTTTGACATATATCAAGTGATTTTAAAACAGAAGTGTCTAGATAACCATCTTGATAGATCATTGTCAGTCGGTTCTTGTTTACATGACCAAGGTGGTGATTCCATAACTGAGTGTTGTATGATTCATGTGAACTTGGTTTGTTATAAATTTCCAATACATGGTTCTCATAATGTAATGAATATAGTTCGTTATTTAAATGTGGCATACCATAACATATGTTTTCCTTACAAAAGTAACAACCATTATTTAAGAAATTTTAAATAAATCTATTTGTATCTAAACTTGATACAGAAATTATGTTCTTGGAAACACTAGGTATATAATAACAGTCATGTAAAATCAAAATCATTCTCATCGGCAATGTGAGGTGGTATCCACCAATGGAATGAGTATCCAACCTCGTACCATTGGTAGCTCGCAGATCCATCTCTCCTCTAGATATTTTATAGAATTTACTATGTTCCAAAATTTGAATATATATGTGATCCCAAAAGCTTTATCTAATAACCAATGTGTATAAATGGAAAGATTTCACTTGATAACAAACACACCTTTGGATTCCCCTCGCCTTTGGGGGTAGTTCCTCTTCCAGGGGCCTGACTTGCAACATGAAAAGCATTCTGCCTCCTTTTCCTTACCATGCCTCTGGATCTTCTTCTTCTTGATCGGACAGTGCTCAGAGGATTTATATTGTTTATAAATATAAGGCCCCTTTTCCTTGTCCTTCCTATTTTTATTCACTATAAGGACTAAATATTTTTTAGACCCCATATCCTTATCCATTTGGATAATCAAGGTAAGAATATCTGATAGACTCTTCTCATTATTTCTCATGTTATAATTCACAATAAAACTAGTTATGGTCTTTGGTAGTGATGATAGTAGGATATATTTACACAAATAATATGGGAATTTAATCCCAAATATGTCTAGCTACTCAATGTAGCCAATAACATTGACTACATGTGTTCTAGTTGGAATAGACACTCTAATCTTATTAGTGAACAAAGCGTTGGAGAAATCATACCTCTCTTGTCTTGCCTTCTCTTGGTAGAGATCCCGAAGGTGATACATCATGATGTAAGAATAAATTTCCACATATTGCTTCAAGAGATCATTGGTCATGGATGATAGCATGAGGCAGTGAACATTTATAGTGTCAATCAGATGTTTCGCATACATAGAGAGTTTCTCGTCACTTGCCTCATTTCAAGGTGCAACTAGTGAAGTCTATTCCAGTACATAAAGTTTCATCTCATGGTAAAGGATAACCCAAAGGTGCCTTTGACACTCTTGAAAATTTGTGCTGGTGAGAATGTTTTCCTTCTCGATTATGAATCACAATGATATGTTTGATTTAATTTTTTATGTTGTTTCTAAAAATATCATGAACATATTTTTAGTACTTTATCATTAAAAATATATACAAATAAATTAATTAATATCTACTAGTCTCCCACTATTTTGTCAAAACCCGATATCCCTCATCACTGGATTCAGAATATCCTGTTTCTTGGAAATTATAGAGCCAGGGATCCATATATCCCTTTGCATTACCCCAACTAGGTTTGGTCAAGAAATTTTAAATACATTATATATGCATTCCAAATTCCAACTACATTAATTCACAGCTCCTTGATCTGTCGAGTGGACTCCCCAATCTTGAAATCCTTAATTTTGGATTTCTCCAACCTTTTCTTCTTAGTTGTACAAATCCCTACTAGGGTAGTCAACCCTTGATGTAAATTATGTTAAGTCAACCCAAAACCTCAAATTACAATTCCTCAATAATTGAAATCACCCTAGCTAGGGTTGGTCAAGCACCTTGAACTATGGTTTGATTGTATCTGAAGTATTGGAAGGCTATGAAAACTTAATATTTAATTGAGGGATTTTATCCTTTATTTGTAAATATCCACTTATTATATTTCACATGCCTATTAATATTAAGTGGGATATACTTAAGTGATTAACCATGTATAGATAATATTTATGTATAATCCATTTTATTTTAGTCCCTTCTTGTATGGTTGTTTGTTCATTAATTATCTGATCGCATCAAACATCCCTAATGAATAACTATACTACTGACAAAAATAAATAAAGGATATGTTCATGAGATTTACTATTGGTTAGTTTATCTGAATGTTGATAAACTAATCCTAATATACGGGAGAAACACCTTGAACCATTTACGGTCTGTGTATACAGATTTCAACCTGTCTACCTTTGTATCTACTTGGATTGGTTTCACCTCAGATCCTAACTTGAACCGCCTCCACTAGCTTGGGAGCTCGATCCATTACTTATTCTTTTAACTAACATGCTGGTGAGGGTAAATGGGGGTTTTAATAAAAGAAACCATGGGCACGCAGGTCTAAGATATTAATAAGGAGAAGGCATGCAAGCCAAAAATTTCAATTTAATAAATAAATTAAAAGGGAACAAATCATATCAAAAGGTCGGGTCTAACTCATGATCACCCATATACATGTAAAAAATTACACTTTTAATAAAACTAGGATTCAGTTCCAAAATCGTTCTTATTAATTTAAATTACACTCAAATCAATTAATAATTATCATTAATTAATCAATCCTTTTTATATAAATCCATTCTTGAATTTCCTTAATATTCTCATCCATAAAATTTAACATAAGTTGTACCTTAGAAGAAACCTAGTGAATACTCATCATAAACTAACTAGCTTGTATTATACTTGTATACACTTTATTCTTTGTGCCATGTAGCATGCTCATAGAATTATAATTGTAATACAACTCATACCTGATGTGGAGATCTTTGAACATCACACAGATGTTAATTAAACATTTATATATATATATATATATCAAACACCTATCACATGTTGTGTCCTAGATTTACTCCCACAAGTAGGTACATGTCTCAAGGGTTACCTAATATAATAAAAATTGTTTACATCTGTTTAATCTGGAAAAATTAAATGTTGTTCAGATTCGACTACACAACATGTTCCCTCCCCACCGTCAATCTGATGTACACACGTGGGGAAACGACTTGTGAAGTGTACTTTGGACATCTTTAGAGTACACGACATGTCATGTGGGCCACACGTTGTGTCTACTCCACATTACACGATCACCAGTCAGGAAATCCATGTATGGGATACACAACTTGACCCTAACCCGAAGGGTCTGTATGTCATGTATAGTGGGCCACACGGTGTGTAGTTTAGATGAATGTGCACTACTCTGTCTCGGTCAACACGTGGTGTATGAATTCACTACACCACAAGTCAATAATGAACATTGTGGGAGTAATTGTTGAATTGCTCCCAATTCCATGAACACAACTACACGGTGTGTGATTTGGATTACATGGTGTGTATGGAAGATGACACAATGTGTAACTTCGAATACACAGTGTGTACTATCGTGTTACCTAGAAAGAATCATCACTACCTCCTGATGGGATCCTAAATTTAATTTTAATCATGAAATTATTCATTTCTGTTAGATTGGTGAGAAATGAAAGAGGAATAACAGATCTTGAAATTCAGATTACAAGAATGATTAAACATTAATTGAAAAACTAAATTAATAAAGTGTAAATAATAAATTAATTTTTTAAATAATTATAAATGAAAATTTGACCGCTCTGATACCACTTCATGTTTTCTGGTGTAGCGGAAGTACCAGATGGGTGTGTACCCAACTTTGAAAATTGTCATGATCGATGAATAATCCAGGATCAATACGATGATAAACTCAAGTATCCAAGGGATTGAATCAAAGGTAACAGAAAAATGAGTGAACCTAAAACCGCTAAGAGAGGATCAAAATATTTTGTTTATAATAAATTTAATTTAACTAATGAATTACCTTAAATGCGATACTTTCTTTGTTGATGCATTCGACCATTGGTATGAGGTGTGTCTTCATTGTGATGTAAAATCCAAGGATATGATTCCTCTAGCGGTGATCCATAGGTGCCCCATGTGTCTCTGAATGTCGCTGAAGGAGTCTCTAGGTGATACCATAGAAGATCCTTTCACTTGTGATTCCAACCTTAGATTTCCTTGAGAATCACTTCTAAAGAGTTCTCCTCTATCTGAGGGAGGAGTATCTCCCTCTTTCTTGAGAGCATTCTTGGAAAGGGAAGAATTATCTAGGCTCGAGAGCATTTCTCCAAGGATGTTGTGCACATAACCATTGGTTAGCCTATGGGAGGACCCCTTGGATAATTATATAATTACAACATAATGGGGAATTTAATTCATCAGGTAATAATAAATAATTATCACAAGTGTCATTACATATTTTATTATTCTTTGTAAAACCCAATGTTAAATAATAATAGAAATGATATTATTTTCATGAAATTTTCATAACTTCCATGTTATATTTAAATATTATTTGACTATATAATATTTATTATTATTTCTCTCTAGGTCTATAGATTGGTCCGCCAATCCTCTTCAATATTTACCAGTCCTTGAATAATGACTATTTATTTATTAAATATATACAACTATATTATTCACTAATATATAAATATTACACCCACAATATATTCTCTCAAATAACTTGTGATGAAATATATGTGAGGACAAATATTTTATTAATTATTAATACACAATCAAGAATAATATTTATTCAACTTGTTAAATAATAAAGTATTTAACTAAGATACAAGTTGCACATACTGTGTGACCCTCTAGGCCTCTTTCCGATTGGCATTAGGCGGCTTGTCTAAAGTCCAAGATTATTATCTATCAATGGGTCAATACACCCGAAATAAATAATTTGATGTTGAAACAGAATATCACCTCTTACAAATGCTTATAGGGTAATATAATCTCTTTTTTAAGATATCTTCAATCAAGTGGGTTGCATGCAAGTGCCCTTAACCCATCTGCTTCATTTCTAATTTTTTGACTTCTCGGAATTGAACTATCCTAGAGAACACTATGAACATGGATTTAGTTAAGCTATATCATTTCTATAAAAGGGCCTGAGATATCTACATCCGTAGAAGTGACAAATCTTTTCTCATATTATTAATTAATGTAGTATTACACATGTCACACCCAACATATCCTACCTTTCTATGAGTATTTGTCATCACGGTTTTTCTCAATACTTCAAAGTGTGCGAGTCATAATACCAATTAATAGTAATCTTAATGTCTAAGGACAAATACACATGTCCGTAGATAGTAACATCCAATGACACTTCTGAATGTGGATTTCCTACTAGCGGGTCTTGTTCACATAATATCTTCCTAGATATTACCAAGGGCTCACACAATAATAAGGTTCCTTAACGTTTCATCAGTCCTGACCTCTAACAGACAATATCATTTATTCCCTTTAAATGATATCAACCGGCCATATAACATATATTCAAGAATAGTGTCATGAAACTTCGAGTTTCTCATAATAGCAGGGATCCTCTTTGACCTTTTAGTGCGATATCTACTCTTAGGACATTATCACATTCAATGTCATGCATAAGAACAATGCTGATGTGATAAGTAGTTTATTAATATTGATCCAATGAATACATATTGGTCATAAATTAAAAAGAAGTAGGATTATAGGTCACTAACTACAACATATAATTCACCCAAAAATCAATTGTCAAATCCTTCTTCATTTAAAATTTCAAATTTAGTAAAATATTCCCCCTTTCAGTAACACCATTCAACCTATTTCTAATATTCATGATAATTATGATTTAGATCACTGAAATTCATTTCACTTATTACTCATGACCATATGAAATGAATATATTCTCAATATCAAATATGTGGACTCTATTTACAAGATTAAAATTTCTATACATTTCCAATTATTAATCAAACTACAAAAATCATTAGGGTTTTTTATTAAGGTTCTAATGTCTCTAATTATCGTGGTGGATGGATAATGATATTAAAAATTAAAATTTTGAGGAAAAAATTACTGTAAACTTCATAGAGTGAAATTAATTATATTCAAGTAAATCTAAACTAAATTTTACCCACTTTCAAAAGATATATCATCGCACTCCATGAATTCAAAATAAGGCTCATAACACTAAGATACAATAAATAATACCAGCTTGTCTTTTTCATTTTTTCAAAAAAAAATACTTGGGAAAATTATCACATTCATCAACCAACCCCATATCATCTCCTCATGACACTAATTGTAATAGTTATAAAAAATATCACTGGAAATGTAATTGTGATTTTTAATCAACCCAATATAGAACCCATTTTTAAAAAAAAATATTTTTTTTTAAATTCATATTTTCATTTTTCATTTTAATTTTTAAGAGGGAAAACGATGAAATAAAATGAATGATATAATCATGAATCATTTCCCAAAATCCCTTGAAAACACCAAAAATATAATCTCCTATATGAAAAACATCCATTACACCATGTAAATCCTCTCTGCCACACTTAAAATCATGAATATCATACAAAAAACTAATAATATAGTGGGAAGGAATAAAATATTATATAATGTGTATCTTCCATAACAAGGTCATTCATGGATTCTATAGGCTAAAAAAGATTAGATATTAAGTTATGTCTCTTTAATTATGGGATAAAATAAAACTAATTGATGGCCTCAATTATTTTAATAAAATTCAAAATTATCATGCATTGATAATAAAAACAATCAAGTTCTAGTATTGTCACACATCTCGAGTTATCTCAAGAAATAAGTTGTGAGAAAGAAAATTTAAACTCTTGAATATCATAGATAACATTTCCCCCACTGATAAAATCTTGGATATCATTCAAAACACTAGTAGTATAGTAGTGAATGAAAAAATAATATTTTAATGTGGCTCCTAATTCACAAGTTCGTTCATGTATTCTATAGGAATAAAGAAATATTAAATGTTATGTTTATATTCAAGGATAATGGGATCAAATAAAATTAATCAATGAACGTAATAATTTTAATTTAATTTAAAATTATAATTATTGGATAAGAAAAATCAACCAATTTATAGTAGAGGAACTCATATTGAGTGATCTAAATAAATAGGGTATGAGAAATTAAATTTCATAATTGGATTAAAACCCCCTCTAAAATTGGAATTAAAATATATTGGACAATATATTCTTGGAAAAAACCCTAATAATTAGTCTAATAAATGAAAAAATCTAAGAATAAAAGTTATTAATTAAATTCATATCATAAATCATATTTAAATAAATTGAAATATGAAAACAACTATAAATTTCTAAAAATCCCACCTATATCTTTTTAATTTATGGGCATGATAGATTAATAAATTTCCAAAAAGTGGAAAAATATCTCCTAACTGTTTGTATCTCCTAGGTCATCTAAAGAGAAAAAAATAAAAATTCAGGGTATCCACAAATTCATCCTCCATTATTAAAATAAAAATTGTTTGAAATATTAAAAAAAAGGTTAGGGTTGTATGTGAATTTTTAAATTTTAGTGTAACATAAGAATGGATCTAATATAAATGAGAGAAACTTAAATTATCTCCTATAAAAAAAGTTTATTTTCTAGGATCCATGTATGAGTTTATTAGCATTAAAATCATTGAATTTTGTTTCTTTCTCATTATTTCCTTGGAATCCTTCTTTCTTTCTTTATGGATTTTTTATCTTTGGACATAAAAAACAAATTAATCATGTAAAAGTGAAGAATCCATTCTATTAAAGTTTTAAAATATAATATAGTAATCATTAACCACCAAGTTAAATTCTAAACCAAAAGTAAAATTCAAATTCAAATTAATTCTTATATAGTCATAAATAATTGGGTTGCATCCACATATATCTTTTTAATGGTCTTTAATCTAGGATTTTTACCTAGGTTTCATGTTATTGGAGTATCAAACAATTTTACCTAGTTTAGTTATAAAACTAATTTTAAATTATTATCATCTTGTATAAATGTACTCTTTTCCATTATAGCTTATTAACCACTACTTATGGAAGATTATAAATCATGGAAATATTTAAGTAATTCCCCATTAATTCAAAATCTGACCTTAATTTATATCCTTTTTCATCTACCACTTCATCTTCATTCTTATTGTTCAATGGTGTTGTTATTGTTTTATTTTTGGCTTCCTACTCCTCCTTTACAAGTGTGGGAGGTCCCACTTTTTTCATGATTCCAGTAGGTGTAATACAGTATTCATTTTTTTTATATGTAGAATATTCTATTTCATCAAACTTTTTATTAATATAGAGGTAGTCATCCTTCACCATTTAATTATCTTCATTTTCCTCATCTTTAAATTCATGAATGAGCCTTTGAATTTCAATATATTTCTCTTATTTCTCATGTGTTGGAGGGTATTTCATGAAAAATTCATCATAATCCCCGAAATTTGTATCCAAATATATCACCCTAGGTCTTTACAAGATTTTCCTTTTAGAATAAATTAATTTTTTTTGTGACAACTTACAATTAACGCAACACCAAGTTTAAACAACACACTACTTATTCATTTTTTGCACGGTCAATTAAATTTTAAAACATATAGGACATTTGTATAGTGAATTTATTTTTTTTATATCTAATAAAATATTTTTACATTCATCCAATATACTCTATAGGAATAAGATATGACCAAACCCAATATTACACATGAAATCCAATATTTTTATAAAAAAGTATAACCGTGTTTCAATGGAGAACCTATTTTAAATATAATTTTAAAATAGTAATATATATTATTTGAAAAACTAAACTTTTACTTTTAGTTAGTAATATAAAAATATACTTTGGTTGAATTTATCGTTTTTTTTGATAAGTTTCATGTTTTTATGAATAGTGAAAAAATATTGCATTTTAATTGAAAACATCTTTTTCGTATAAATGATTTATAGTGTTTAATTATATTTTCATTTAGTTCTAAATTATAATTAGATTATTTTTTAATAATTTAATATAATTTATGTCATTTTAATAAATTTCTCATTTAATTTTGATACAAAAACATTTCAATCTTCTGAATATTTTCGCTTTTAAAACATATTTTCTCGTTCCCTCAACAGGATTAATTTTAAATTGACTACTGAAACTTCTATGTTTTGAATCATTATAAATAGATTTAAAAAATGAAATCTGAGGTTCTAAATTATGTAAAAAGGTTTATTTTATTTTTGGGCATATGAATAGTAAATTTGGTAATATTTTGATTACCCTGATTATAGGTAAATCAAGTAATTATAGGTAAAAATAATATTAAAAATACCAAAAAATTACCATAACACTTGACCTTATTTCAATGGATGAGTTTTTTTTGACCAAAATAATCCTTGGACCTATTTTATGGACCCTTAGAGCCACTTCTATGAATTTAAGGATTTTATAGTATTTCATTCTAAAGAATGTCCAATATGTCCTACTCAATTTTCTAATAAGTATTAGATTTTTATATACAGTTATTAAAAAGATATCTTCGACTATAAATATTCATTGAAAATATATAATTTTATATTCATCGTGATAATTTATTTTTAACTTTTAGGGAGGAAATAATTAAATTAAAGGCTTGCACAATGATGAAGTAGTAATTGTTTAATTAATGTAAATATAAAATAAATGATATTAAAAATATTGAAATAAATATAATTTCATATCATTAATGACATGCATTCATTTTATGGACGAATTTTACATGTTATGGATGTATTTATTTTTTTAGAAGTTATCCTTTGTTTTGATATTTTTTTAAAAATCATGAAATTAATATTTTCAAAATTGACACTAATGATATTCCAAAATAAATAATATTTTATTAAATGATATAAAATTCATAAAAAAATAATAAACATTGGTTGGATGATTGGGAAAAATTAAATATTTCCTAAAAGGTCCATTTATGGATCTTTGGTAATTTTAGAGTAACTATATTAACCCATAGGGAATAAAAGCACATGTTGTTATAGTAATGGTTAAATGAATTAATTAAGGGTTAAAAACAAAAGATATGGTTAATAATATAACCTAAACATGTCTAAATACTACTTATTGAATGGATTTAGACCCATACGTACATTAAAATTTAAATAACATTCTTTTGAGACATTTTGAATTGTAAATTAATTTAAATTAATTAAATATTTTTAGAGTTTACTAAAGTGACCTCCCCTCCCCTATAAAAGGGGACTCGTTATTCTCCTTTGATAACACTTAAAAACCTATTTGGTTCAGCCAATACATGAACATTTCTCCTCCAAATTTTCTTCTCTTCATTATAGAGTTTTTAATTTGGGCATAAAACCAACCAAAGAAGTCCTTTTGTCAAATCAAAAGGAGATATCCAAAGAAGATGAGATTGAATCACATTCGACTAAATGAAGTGTAAACTAAGGGATTTCATCAAAATTTTATTTCCTTAAGTCATATTCTAATTTTATTTACCAATTTTATCTTATATGTTGTATATACTTCCCCTCGACATGTTATATCATTAATCTCTTTATTCGCATTATATTCTATGTGTCATTTAATGTTATTTCTTCATGGTGATTATGATTCAAATATTTAAAAGTAGTATGGGAAAAAATGACATAAAAATATCTTTTTAAATAGGTTATTAAATATATAATAAATTCTTTGGACTAGTATGGAATGGGTTGGGGATTTTTCATTGTAATCCCCTCGATGCATCAGTAGTCTCATGAGATGAATCGGTTAGTCAAATCAAATGGGTTTCTACCAGATGCAGTAAAGCATCTTATGAAATGTCTCAATGGAAAAGGTACCATATACTTAGGAAACATGGCATAAAATAATTATGTATTTCTTCTATTGAGAAATTAGTTATTCTTCTTATCCAAGATATTTTGCATCTAAATATATAGGGAGGAATTTCATTCACATTTTAATGATTAAATGGAATGTGTTATCTGTTATTTATCTTTCTATGTTGATTTATTATCACTGATTCATTATTTATTCCACTGTACCTACCCTTACTGAGATTTTATGCTCACCATTGTTATGTTCCCATTCCTCGGGTTAACAATAATAATTCTTTGAATGAATTTCATGGATGATGAAATTTATTTTTGTTATGATTTATCTATTTTCCCAATGTAATATTGGAATAATGTATGTAATATAATTTTTCAAAAATTCTAAATTGTTTAGTCTCTTGGGATTTGAAGCTCTTATCTATGCCAATATAATAAAATAATGCATCATCTTCGAGCTCTTGGGTTTGGGGTGTTATAGTTGGTATTAGACCGATTTTAGTATCATCCTTGGAAACTAGATTTAGAAAACATAGATTAGGGAATATAACCCTAAGATATACTTTGAGGATATGTATAAAAGAACATACTAGAATTTTTGTAATGTATATATTATCAGGGTCTTCGTAGAAATACATCTTTATCAATATACTACATGTTGATGTGGTTCTGGTGTAGAGGTACCTAGCGATAACAACTATAACATGGTGTCTTGGGCTTGACTCGACATAACCTGGTACATAACAATGAGCCTTACTACCTCCCTGTTTTGAAACTCTTGATGGACATTATTAGGATAATTCACATTTTTTTATAACAATTCTTATGGATTTATAAATAATGACTTCCCCAAATAAACCAGAGTTTATGATTCTAAAATTTATGATGCATAAATTTTTGTTATATTATATACCACATTTTTAATTATACATTATGATTTTATGTACAAATCTGGTATATTAAATTGTGTATAAATGGTACTTGGAAGGATGAATGATTTTAATACTCATAACCAATGTAGAAACTTCCCCTGTTCAGGAAACCAATATAGCTGGTATTGGAATGAAGAAAATAATGGAAATATTAGGACATCTTTAACAGGTTATGACAAATAAACTTACCCAAATGGAGAAATGTATTCCAATTACTGAATAACATATTTTCGATCACTTTATATGGCAGAATTTTCTATCATTTAGTGGGACTGCTAATCTAATTTTAGTTGATCAATGGATTAAGTCTCTGGACAATATATTTATGGCCCTAGGATGCATTGAAATAAAAATGTCTACCCTTACATTCTGTTGTCTCTAAAGTTATATTGATCAATTGTGGTTATTGATATAGAATACTAGGGAGGAAGAATAAATATACTATAGGGAATATAGAACTTTTAAGGAGAAATTATTCGATATATACTTCCCTCATGATCAACAAATTGAAATGAAGAAGAAGTTCCTTATCTTAAAGAAAAGGTAAGAAGAGAGTGTTGAAGAATATGAAGATACCATTATAAGGTTATCTAGGATTTTTATAGATTATATACACAACATGTAGTTCAATATTGATCACTTATTTGAAGTTCTTAAGTCAAATATACAAAGGGCACTAGTTTCTCATACTTTTTCATCATATGATGAAATAGTTTTATGTTTCAACAAGATGGAGAAGTACTTTTCTAGAATAAATATATACAAATGGAATAAATAGAAGAATATGATATTTTAAAATCAATAGAAAGGTAATTCTTCAAATAATAAGATGAATAAATTTCTATCATTTGAAAAATATGGAAAGAGTCACCCAGGGAAATGCCTGAAAGGCATGGGAGTTTTTTTATAGGTGTGGAGAAATGGGTCATCTTGTCAAGGAATGAAATGGGAAGAAGGAAAAAATGATATTCGGTGTTATAACTGCAAATATATGGGGAACTATGCAAAATAATTCCCCAAGCTTCAAGGTAATATGCCATAGAAGAGGTTGATGGGAGACAGACAAGCTTATTTGATTATAAAATTTGATGTAGAAGAACCCCAATGATGTGGTGGAATATACATTAATCCAATCTTAAAATTTTCAAAATGAATTATTTGATTATAGATTGATGAAAACTTTTATATATACCTATCCTTATAATAAAATTATACATTTACCTTCTGATTTAATAAGGTAGTTTTCAATAAAAACTCTTAAGGGAAGTATTATTGCAAAAAATCTGTGTTGTGCAGTCCCCACTATCAAACATAAATTTGATTTACTTACTGAACTTATTATCATTCCTATGTTTTACATTTATATAATCCTTGTTATAGATAGTCTGTCAAAATATGATGCAAAAAATTATTGAAAAAGGAATGAAATTATTATTTGGGAAGAAGATGTAGAATCCCTCATCTTTAGATAAGAAGCTTCTTCACCTAATTCTCGTCTAGACCCACCCCTCATAGCTCTACTAATTAAAATTATTCTGGAAGAACAGAATGATATAACCAGTTATAAAAAAGGTAATATTATAATTAAGGATGTACCTATTATTTAGTAATACATTAATGTATTTCCAAAGGAATTACCCATACATCTCCCAAAGCATGAACTTAAATTGTCAATTAATTTAATTATCGATGCAAAGAAAATATCGAAGAATCCCTATAGAATGGCCACAGTGGAATTAGTTGGGTTAAAGAAACAGTAAAAGGATTTAGGTAATAAGGTATTTATTCACCTTAGTGTTTCTCTATGCGGATCCCATATCATATACATTAAGAATAAAGATGGATCCATG
The DNA here is from genome assembly GCA_963277665.1 of Viscum album. Taxonomy (NCBI): domain Eukaryota; kingdom Viridiplantae; phylum Streptophyta; class Magnoliopsida; order Santalales; family Viscaceae; genus Viscum; species Viscum album. The sequence goes on from OY728143.1 coordinate 1,245,659,661, forward strand.
AGGTTGTTCATTGATTATAAGGAAATAAATTCTTTTAAAATAAAGAACAATTATCATCTACCTCGCATTGATGACTTGTTTGATCAACTTCACGGAACCCAATATTTCTTAAAGATTTATCTTTGTTCTAGGTATCACCAAATGTGAGTGAATAAGGAAGAAATTCCAAAGGAATATTTTCAGATGAGGTATGGACATTATGAATTTATAGTAATTACATTTGGAATGACTAATGAACCCTCTATTTTTATGGACATAATGATTAAAGTATTCAAGTAATATCATGATTATTTAGTGGTGTTTATTGATGTTATTCTCGTGTATTCTAAAAGCTATGTGGACCAGAAAAATCACTTGTGGTCCATTCTTAATAATCTTATAAGGAATTTTTTTTATGGTTAATTTAGTAAGTTCAATTTTTGGATTCAAAATTTTCTTTTCATAACCATATTGACTACATTGATGGAATATCAGTTGATCCTGAAATAAAAAAGGAAATTAGATAATGTCCTATGCCAAAAAAATAATAATTGAGGTATATAGTTTCATTGGTTTAGTAGGTTACTATCAATGATTCGTTCACAATTTTTCCTGATTGGATAACCCGTTAATCAAGATTACAGATAAAGGGGTTATGTTTTTCAGGATAAAGGAATGTGAAGAATGCAATGATGAATTAAAGAGAAGATTGTTCAGTGATCTGCTTTGGACTCTAGCATTTGGGAGTGATGGATTTTTCATATGTAGTGATACATAGAAGAAGGGACTTAGTTGTATCCTAATGAAAAATGATAAAGTTATTAAATATGAGTTAAGAAAATTGAATACTCATGAACAAAACTATCTAACCCATGATCTTGAGTTTCAGCTGTAATGTTTTCTTTTAAAATATGGTGAATTTATCTCTATGGAGAAATATGTGAGATATACATGGATCATAAGATCTTGAAATACATCTTCTCAAAAAAGATCTTAATATAAGACAAATCTGATGGATTGAGCAACTGAAATATTATTATTTCTCAATACACTACCACCTAGGGATAGTGAATAAAGTAGAGAATTCTTTGAGTAGGATGGATCATGGAGTTCTAACCTAATCGAGGATTGAGAAGTATCTTATATTCATGCATCTAGTAAATATGGATATAGTAATTTTAAATAAAGGTGAAACATCAATCTATTTTCAAATGATTTCAAAACCATATTTGTTAAAATAGATAAATAATTCTCAATATGATAATGAGGACTTCTAGAAGAAAATTAGAGGCTTAAATAAAGGAATATTAGAAGATTTTTCTTGTGAAGATGGTGTCCTAAAATTTGGAAATAGGATATGTGTTTCATCTATAGATGAGATAAAAAGGAAGTTGTTAGATGACTCTCAAAGCTCAAATTTCACTAAACATTCTGGGATCACAAAGATGTATAGATGTTTTAAGGAACATTTTTTGTGAGATAACATGAAGTGGGAAATTGCTAATTATGTGTCCAAATGTTTGGTTTTTCAAAAAGTGAATGTTGTGAGGAATAATCCTAAAGGATTCATGCTACCTATTCCTATTATTTTGTGGAAATGGGATAAAAATACTATGAACTTTTCCATAGGACTACCAAAGACTCCTATAAAGAATGATGCAATTTGGGTTGTCGTTGATAACCTAACCAAATCTGTGCATTTTCTTTCCATAAGAGAAGACTTTCCTATTTAGTTTCTCACAAGGATCTATGTTAATTATGTTGTAGGAATTCATGTTTATCCGCTATCAAATGTTTCTGATCGAGATCCCTACTTTAAATTGATATTCTGGAAAAGTATTCAGAAATCTCTTGACACTAAGATTCATTTTAGCATTGCTTTCCATCCTTAAATAGATGGACAATCAAATATAATAATTAAATTAGTGAAAGACATGTTTATGTCATGCACACTTGACTTTAAAGGTATGTGGGATCAATACTTAACTTTAATATATTTATCCTATAATAATAGTTTCTATTCATGTATTTAAGTGGTTCAATATAAAGCATTATATAGAAAGAGATGTTGTACTCCATCTTTTTTTGATAAAGTTAGGGAAATGATACTTGTAGGCCTAGAACATGTTGAAGAGTAAAATACAAAGGTAATGCTTATTCATGATCATATTAAATCAGCTCAACGTTGGAAAAGGAGTTATGTGGACAATCTAATGAAGTATTTTGAGTTCCATGTGGGAAATAATATTTTATTGAAAGTACCTCCATAGAACGGTATTCTAAAATTTTGTAATAATGTGAAAAGAAGTCCATGGTACATAGGACCTATAAAAATTCTTGAAATGGTTGGATTTTTTTCTTATCATTTAGAACTTCCACCAAATCTCTTAAAAGGTACACAATGTGTTCCATATATCTATGCTAAAGAAGCACATGTCAGACCCAATGCATGAGCTTACAAATATGTAAATAGTGTTAGAACCTGAACTTTCATTTTGTAAATAACCCATACATATTCTTGGTACTAGAGATCGTGTATTGGGGAATCAGATGACTCTTCTAGCAAAGGTTCTTGAGAAAAATCACAAAATGGAAGAAGCAACATTGGAACTAGAGGATTCGAGGAAGTAGAACTAACCACATATTTTTGAAGGTAATAACCCTAAAATTTAGAGGATTAATTTTTTTAAGAGTCAATAATGTGAAACCCAAAATATTTAACATATTTTCCTTTTTGAATAAATATAATTTTTGTGGTAACTTATAATTCACGCAGCACCAGGTTTAAACAAAACACTATTTAGTCTTGTTTTTCCCATTCAATTAAATTTTAACCCTTATCGAGATTTTACATATTGAATTTATATGTTTTATATCCAATTAAAAAATTTACATTCATCCAATATATTTTTTACGAATAAGATAAGAACAAACCCAATATTACACATAAAAGACTATATTTTTAGAAAAATAATATTGTCACTTTTTAATAGAGAACCTATTATAAATCCAATTTTTAAGAAATTAATATATGTAATTTGAAAAAAATTAAAATTATTCTTTTAGTTAAAAATATAAAAATTTAGTTTGGATTAATTTTTTTTATTTTTCAGATAGGTTTCATGTTTTAATGAATAGTGTTAAAATATTTCTTTTTAATTGAAAATAGATTTTTTATCTAAATAATTTATAGTGTTAATTTATTTTTTTAGTCGGTTTATATATTTAATTATTTTTTTATTTTAAAAATTTAATCTAATTCATGTCATTGTAATTATTTTCACATTGAATTTTGATATAAAAATATTTCTATCTTTTGAACATTTTTACTTTTAAAACTCATTTTATAGTTTCCTCAATGGGATTGATTTTAAATTAATTACCAAAATTTATGTATTTTGAATCTTGATGAATTTATGTCATATTCTTAATCATTGGGATCAAATTATGAAAATAGGTTTCTATTAATTTTGGGCATATGAATTGTGAATTTAGTATTATTTTAATTACCATGGTTAAGGGAAAACCAGGTAATTATGGGTAAAAATAATATTATAAAGATCATAAAATTACCCTAACACTTGTTATACTTTTATTTTATCAATTTTTTTGACCGAAATCATCCTTGGGACTATTTTATGGCCCCTTTTATCCAATTAGATAACTTCAAGTCTTTTGTAGTATTTTATTATAAGGAAAGTCCAATATGTCTTACTCCTTTTCTAATAAGTATTACATTTTTATATATGGTTATTAAAAATATATCTTCAACTATAAATAGTAATTATTAATATAAAATTTTTATCTTTAGCATTATAATTTATCTTCAATATTTAGGGAATAAATAATTAAATTAATGGCTAGCACAATGATGGTGGATTAATTGTTTAATTAAAGAACATATAAAATAAATGATATTAAAAATAATAAAATAAATATAATTTGATATAATTAATTTCATATATAAATTTTATGGATGAATTCTATATGTTATTTATGTATTAAATATTGTTTTTTGAATTTATCTTATGTTTTTTATTTTGAAAAAATATATAAAATGAATTGTGTCAAAATTGAAATTAATGATATTATAAAATAAATAATATTTTTTAAAATAATATAAATTTCATAAAAATCTAAACATCATCCAACTGATTGAGATAAATTAAATATTTCATAAATGGCCCATTTATGGATATTTTGGAATTTATAGTAACTATATTAATGCATAATGAATAAAAACACATGTTGTCATGGTAAGAGTTAAAGGAATAAATTTATGGTTAAATCTAAAATATAAGGGTAAGAATATAACATAAACATATCTAAAAATTATTGGTTGAGAGGATTTATACCCATCCACTTCTTAGCTTCTAAATAACTCACTTTGGAGCCATTTTGAATTGGAATTTAATTTATGTTAATTTAATATTTTGAGAGTTTCATAAAGTGACCATCCCCTCTCCTATAAAAGGTCTCCCATTATTCTCCTTTGATAACACTTAAAAACCTATTTGGTTTTGCCAATAATGGACCATTCCTCCTCCAAAATTATATCTATTCGTCCTATAGGAGTTAATTTGGGCATAAATCCAACCAACGAAGACCTTTTGTTCAAATCAAAATGAGATACCCAATGAAGATGAGGTTGGAGCATGTTCAACTAATGGAAGCGTAAGGTAAGGGATTTCATTTCAATTTAATTTTCTTGATGAATATTGTAATTTTATTCACATAGTATATTTTATATGGTGTATATACTTCCCCTTGACACATTATATCATGAATCTCATTCTCTCGTGATATTCTATGTATCTTTTAATATTATTCCTTCATGGGGATTATGATTCCAACATTTCAAAATTGTATGAGACACTTCGACTTAAAAATATCTTTTTAAATCAATTATTCTATATATATCATGAATGATTTGGACTAATACGAAATGGTTTTGGGACAATTAAAAGTAATCCCCTCAATGTATCGTTAGTCTCATGAGATGAATCAATTGGCCAAATCTGATGGGTTTCTACATGATATGCTAAACCGTCTTGTGAAATCTCTGAAAGTAAAGGTACCATGTACCTAGGAAACATGGTTTCCCATAATTAAAATTTTAATCTAGTAATAATATAGTTATTATTATTTTTCTTGATATTTCACATCGAAATATATGTGGATGCATTTCATTGTTAGTTTATTGATTAAATGGAATGTGTTATCAGTTACTTACCTTAGTGTGTTAATTTATTATCATTGATTCATTATTTATTATATTTTACTTACCCTTACTGAGCATTTGATTTTACCCTTATTTTGTTTCCTTTATCCATGTTATGAAAATAATTATTTGAATGAATTTCAAGGATAATGAGGTATTATTTTTTGTTATGCTTTATTTTTTCCAAATGTAATATGGGAATAATGTATGAAATATCATTTTCCAAAACTGCTAAATTGTTCAGTACATTTGTATTAGTATATTGTATCAATGAAAATATAATAAGATAATTCATCAGCTCCAAAAATTTTGGGTCATAGAATTACAACAACACTTCAGATCTCCTTCCATATTTAATTTCATTAATTGGTCAAGAAATTTTGTCAGTCTTAACCTATGGTTTAGGCCTTGGAGGGTATCACTTTTAAAACCATTCAACAACACAACTAAAATCTATTGCCTCCCCACTAATTCTTTTAGATACTCTTTAGATATGATTTCTCCTTTTTCACTAGACTGTATATTATTCTCCAATATAATTTCATTGAAGAGATCCATTGTGGTCTTATTGTATTATTGTTTCAAGTATAAGAGGCAATCCCATTATTCTTTCACTTCTATAAATTCTATTAGTTCGAAGAATATTTCTCACTATCCTTCTTTGCTTCTATTTCAACTGTGTTCACTTCCTTCTCTCCTTCAAGTGTTGGTGGGACCACTTTTCTAAAAAAATTGCAAGCTCCCCACACTCTTCCACTATAGTGAAAAATATATTTTCCACAACCTTTGATTTTGTGATAAACTTGATAATTATATTAGTTATCTCATCATTTTCATGTGTTGATTATTCTTATTCAAAAATTATTCTTATTCTTTAGCACTCCTCTTTCCACACCTCTTCCTTTTTCTCCACATTAATTTTTGTTATCAATATATGAATTTCAACATTTTCCTTTATCTCTATTTCAGATATTGAAGGGTCTTGTTACTTAAATAGATCAATGAGTTCACATACTTATTCCTCCTCTATCTATTTATCTTCATTATCCAATCTTAATTCTCTAATGGATCTTATACATTCACGGGTAGCACCATTTGTTTCAAGTGTGGGAATTTATTTCTCTTCAAAAAAAATATCCACTTCAATGAATTCAAAATCATCCTAAACATACCTATTTTATTCCTATTTAATTGTAGTGTTGTATTCAATGTTGGAATACCTCAATATCTCAACTTCTATTTCTTCAATTGTATCCATCATGTTCTTTTCTTTCTCTTCTTATATGTATAGGAGTGATGAATATATGTCTTCATAACTGTCCTATTTTGCCTCTACCTCAATAGTGTACATTAATTTTATCTTCTCTTATTCTCTGGAGACCTTTCTCCTTTCATCAAGATAAAAAAAAAATTTAAAACATCACTCAATATTCTTACATGATTTTGTTTTCATTTTAAAAATATCTAAATGTTTCTTGAGTTTTTTTCATGTTCTTTGATCTTCTCTTCATTAATGGTTGTGTACTTTGAGAGCATGTTTATCATCTATTTATTCGACCTCTAATCCCAAGGTCCTTGAATTCTATAACTCTACTAATTTTAGAGTTCACCTAGAAATTTATAAAAAATGGGTGATCATTTTTATGGTGAGTAGTAGGTTTTACTCCAATTCTAGTTTTAGAAGTCATCATACCCATATGGGTTAGAATTGTCCCATCTTGAACTATGTTGTGTCCAACATTTAATATTTTGTGGCATCCATGTCACAGACTCATCTTGATATCTTTTATAAATTACTAGTGTAGAAAATTATTGATATATCTATTAATCCATATACAAATAATCATAATAAACCAAATACCTAATATAGAAAATGAAATGAAAAAAATGTGAAATCTTAAACTATATCAGGAAATGGAAAGGGGGTGAAAATTATTGATCTATGTAACCAATATTTTTACCATTACTAGTTTTTATTGAACCTGAGAAACTATCCCAAAAACATGATATATCTCATAGCAACGTTAACTCCCTAATGTTTTTAGAGTTAAAAATTTAAAGTTTCCCTATGATCATTAACACTAAAATCATTGTAAAGTGATTGTAGAGGTTGATACCATGACGAACATGGATTCCAAGATATGATCTCTAAACTAATTATTAGGTATTCATCATCCTTTTACAAAATTATTATATATACAAAAAAGTAACTAAATTAAATAACCATAAACAAAATACAAACTATGTCAGAAATGATGAGGTGAGAGGGACTGATTTCAAAGGATGGTTTTTCTTTATCTATAAAAACTAAACTTCACTCATGAATTTTATCCTACCCATAGTTGTGAGACCTCTTTAGGTAACAAGTTATACCTCTCATCATAAACTAGAACTACTTATTCCCACTGATCCATCTCTCAATGTAATTTCTAACAAATCAGAGTGAACTAAACTCGTTCTCATATGTAAGATATAGAGTTAAATTTTCTCTCACTCCCCGCTACCCTATACAACATTGGGTGTCATCCCTTAATCCCAATAAACTCTTCTAGTTAATTAGGGAATGGAATATCATTCAATATCAATGAAATTTAATTAATTTATATGAATTTATAAGGGAAGCAGAATGAAAATATTATGTATGCATCCCTTTATTTAGAATCACCCTCTCCTATGAATTTAGACAATCATGATCGATGGTTTTTTAACTATAAAAGAATGAATGGAAATTACTACAATAAATTTTTTGAATAACTGAGGATACTCACTTGAGTTGATGTTTATTATCCTTCAATCATGTGTATTTTTGTTTTTGTGTTCGTCGGGAGAAAATGTTTCCATAAAATTCTTCCTCATTCGAGTCACAAACTGCCTGAATATATCCCCTCAAAACTTCTAAAATATTATTTTTTTGCCTTCGAGTTCTATAGAATGGCCAAAGAGACTATGATATAAACATGATCACTCTCAGGTAACCCTTATCTTCATTATTGTATCTATTTTTATCACCAAGATATAGGTAAATGGATAGCGTAAAATGATTTTTAATAGGTTTTATATAATGAAAAAAATAAAAAAATGAAAGGGATATCTATATTTTAAAAAATGGGTCTAAAAAGGCATGAACTCCATTCACACTTCTTCGTTTAGTTAATAAGCGTGAATGGTGTTCAAGCTTCTTGGCCCCAACAAATGATGCATCAACGGTGTTAAAGCCTCCGCTAAAAAAATTGTACATGAGGCCTGAGGACAGTTCACACCCCTTTATAGTATTTGTTTTTTATTTTTTTCTATATTAGTTAATAATATGGTTTATAAATTTTTATTTATAAATATTTGTGAATTTTTTTGTACAATTATTAGTAATTTATTTATATAAAATATATTTATTAATTATAAATTATATTATGTATTACTAATTGATGATATGTTATTATGTTATTAATCTAATTAATAGTATTATAAATATTATTTATTTTTAAATAATATAATTGAAATAATATGATTTAACAAATATATTTACTTGTTAATAATTATATTTTTTAGAATATATTATGGTATATTAGTAATTAATTATTTATATAATTAATAATATAATATTTATTATTAATGTCAATAATAATTATATAATTCAAAATAATAATAATAATAATAATAATAATAAATTTATTATTATTATTTGTTATACATTGTATAGATAATAATACTAAGAAGTATTAATATAATTAACAAATAGTAATTATTATTATTACCAAGGAAGTTATTAATTTTAATGTTTATTAATCATAATATTTACAAATTTTTATTTTTAAATCTTTGTGAAATGTTTGTTGATATACTTATTAGTAGTTTATTAATAAGTAAAATATTTATTAATTATCAATTGTGTTTTTTATTTTTAATTAATAATATAATATTTTTTTATTAATTAATTAATATTATAATAATTAATATTTATAAAGTTTTATTTTTAAATTTTTATGAAATTTTTATTGATATAATTATCAATAATTTATTAATAGGTAATATATTTTTTCGTTATCAATTGTATTATTTATTTTTAATTAAATGAATATTATTATGTTATTAATATATTTAATATTTTATTAACTAATATTTATTTTTTAATAATATAAATAAAATAATTTGTGTTGAAAAATGTATTTACTAGTTCATAATTATTATATTTTTAATATACCATGTTATGTATTAATTTTTTTTACTTATATAATTAAATATATACTATTTTGTATTAACTTAAATAACAATTAGAGAGTTTAAAATAATATTAATATTAATAAATAATAAATAATTATATGTGATTATTTATTATACAAAATATGGATAATAATACTAAGAAGTATTAATATAATTAAAAAATATTAATAATTATTATAACCAATTTAGTTATTAATAATACTGTTTCTTAATCATTCCTAAATATTTGTGTTAATTTATAATGATATCAATTTTTTCTGTAAAAAAATATAATATATTAGTAGGTTTTAAAATAATATACAAGTAAGGATTTAGAAAACATATAACATGTATCAATACAATCTATGTCGATGTCTCGGGTGCAACTTCGTGCCACATCTAGCTGTATAAATAATACATCCACACCCTTGATGTCAATTAATATGCTCTACCGTATGCACCTACTATGTATAATCTCTAGCATATACCCCTACATTATCCTGTGTGATAGGCAGTGGATCTATAGTCTCCCCACCTGTACCCTGTAATAGCTGCAAGGATAGTGCCTTCTAACAGAAACTCTATCCAACATGTGAAGAAGATGGTTGTTATGTTGAAGATATATGTGTATTATAGGATAATAAAGACTATAACACAAACTGGTCTGCATCAATAACTATAGTAAAATCTACCACAATAACATACTATGATACGTTGGATCCCTCTGGATGAAAAACCTATGGTTGTGGCTATGTTTGTGCCTATGTTTATGACTTTCATCTAGTTGTGGTTGTGGTTGTGGCTTACATGAAATTGGAAGTGAAGGAGAATATAGCCGATCATTATGAACATCCTCCTCATATGTGACATCTTCATCTATAACAGGCTCATCACTAAATGGAATATCTATATGAGGCTCAACACCCTCGGCATCACCTGCCACATCAAACAAAATCCCATAATAAGTCTACTTTATTAGAAAAATTATCTTGGTCAATGATCAATGAAAACATGCCTAGTCAAAATCACCTGCCTTTGTGGGATTATATATGTGAATGAGTTGGGGGATATAAGCATCATGTAAAAATAAACAGTTTAGTAAAATAAATTTAATGAAAAAAATATTCAATGGTGGAAGGGATAATTATTAATAACTAACGATTTCTCCATCCATGTTGCATAATATGTGTCACAAGGGACATGTGGTACCAAGGACCATAATCTAGTAGATCTTATAGATGCATATTTACTATTCCAATACCTCATAATCCAAACTAATTTCACCTGTCTCAGATATCAATATAGTGGGCATAATATCACCTCCAGTCAATGTCTTGCTTATCTGGCATCTTCATGGAATGAAGTGAAGGAAACTAATTTGGCAGTGTGGGAATTGGGTGATAGAAGCCGAAATACCTCAAAACTATATCAAAATGATGTCACTAAACAATATGGAAATGAATCATAGGAACAAATCATGAGATTGAATAAAGAATTTATTATAGTAAGGTGGGAGATGCTAGATGATAGGCTCAATTTATTGCATCCATGTATGATGAAATATAAAAAATTAATAAGAAAGTAATAAATTAAATAATTTATTATACACAATAATAATTTAATTTTATAATTAACAATCATGTATGTCATCTGATCAAATACTATCCATCATCAATCTAGAAGCATTAACATCACATGTAGTGGTATCTAAATATCGATGTGCTTAACTCCACATATAGATACATTTTTATGCTTATAATTTCATAATTGAAAGTTATAAATTTTATTTTCAAATAAAAATGATGGAAAACATACCATTTTCCATGTGGGAACTCCAATAATATCAACAAGAAATTACATGTGGTCATTTGGATCTAATCTATAGATACACTCCCATATCCACATCTAGATATGAATATCTGATCCTATAATCTTTATCTTATAGATGTGACATGCACTTCATAGCACTCTGTATATATATTCAAGGCATGAATACCGCCAGTTATACCTCCATGTTTGGTCCAAATCCTCTAGAAATAATAAATATATCAAGTGCTAAAATGTACTCAAATGATCAATAAAGATCGTGCCACCAATAAGACTCAAAATATATGCATATTAAAATATCATCACAATGATCTCATCAGAACCATTGGATAGATGGTTGAAGTGCTCATCTATTAAGGGAAATCATAATCAACTCTAGATAAAGGTAATGAAATCATCATGTAATTCAATGCCCTATAGTATGTGAACTAGATCAAACCTATCTACACCAACTCGGCCCATCACAATTGCACTATTGATGGGGAGGCCCAACATAATGGACACTCCCTCAAGAGTAATAATAATATCTCCCTCTATAAAATTAAATTCATGTCTCTATACTCTATCTCTCTACTAGGGAAGTAATGATATGATTATTTAAGAATGTTAAGTCACACCTTGTTTCATCATAGAACCCAACACAATTAAGACTAGGGATAATGGGAGGAGGTGCTTCAACATGATGTAAATGATGGGACCTTTGTACACTCAAAGAAAGAAATTGATGTCCCTCTATGACTAGTCATGAAAAATTTCTATCCAAAAATGTGAGAAATGGAGGGCCCTTCATATATATTGGATATGCTCATTACTTTTTATAGTTAATTCTGTAAAATTAGTAAAAAAATTAAAAAATACCTATAGAAAATGGAGGTTTACAATTAGAATTCATTATTAAGAATTGTGATTAAAAATGAGGCCAAAAAATATATGTGTCTAATTTGGTTTCATTGTCCATAAATTTCTAGTTTTAATGATCTCAAATAATGTTTAATATATTTATAGATAATTTCGTGTGTATAAACCATGATAAAAATACTACAAATTGAAAGTGATTGTATGATATATTCAACCGACATTGTGATTTCAATGACAGATTGAAAAGACAAATCATTTAGATGTTGAACCTCTTGGGATTAATTTCTGTTATGTGTTTAATTTTCTTAAGAGTCTAAATATCACAAAATTAGTTCTAATTGAAATAAGAAATGAAACAATTCAGAGATGAAACAAGCAATAAATGAAACAAGCCTGAAATAAAAGGATCCATAAATATAAAATTCCGAATATGAAAAAATGTACACAGATATGATAAAATATATACACTCAGTCCAAGATGTTGTGAACTGTATCCCCTTCCTACCACTTTGGGACATATCTTATGAGTATTACCTTTTTTGTGACATATGTTTCATCATATTCCCACTCCCCATTCCAGAGGCTAGTCAATATAATTTTTTATATAAGTATACATTGTTCATCCTCGAGGGTAAAAACTGTTCATATCAGTCACCAAAATTTATCTGATGATTGGGAAAGGTAAAATTATTTAATATCAAGAAATTATATATAATTAAAAATAGAAATGTAACAATCCATAAATTAAAAAATATCCAAAAATTAAATAATCCATGAATGAAAAATCTAGAATGCGAAACCAAGTAATATTAAGGAGAAAATTCATCTAATTAGTAGGAAAAATCATAGTATGAAAATCACAAAAGGAATACAAGGATCACTAAAACAATTATCCATATTACTGACATGATGCACAAATCCAACATAGAGTTCCCAGGATATGTTCATCAATGAAAAATATATAAGGGAATGTGCATAGGGATATCATAATGGATGAAAAGAACTATAAGCACAATACCTTATTTCCAGTATGACCACTAGCACTCAACCACTATTTCCTATGAGCATGTTAGGGAACTATGTTACCTAAAAGCATCTCCCTACCCGATCAAAGGTTTTTAACATGAAATGATGAAGCGTCCTATAATATCTTATCAATTTATCTTTATAAATTAGTACCATAATGCATTTCATGCAACATATTCAAATAGGTCTACTAGGAGCATTCATAAAATTAATTCACACATCTATAATATTTACCTTACACTAACACTATTATTGGTAGTTTATGAATACCATTGAAGACCCCATATATACACAGTACAATATTAATGTTCATATGGCCATATATCCTTCCACTATCATATGTTAATAACCATTTTTACTTTGAAATTTGCATCATATGCATCATATACATATTATATATCCCTTCTAATTTTTCCTTGTTATTGACCAAACTTTTCTATTTTAGGCACATAAGCTGAAACTAGAACAGAAAAATGTATTTAAAAAGGATTTTCACTTTTTTTCCAAGAAATATAATTTTAAGAAAACATACCCAACTTGATGATCACCTTATTTATTTTCACATATATGGAATTATTATGCACATTAATGGTAATATGTATAATAAAATATCAATGATAAGAATTCAGTTCTCTCAGTGAAAATCAATCACTATTAACCGCCTTTATAATCACTCAATGGTGATCAAATATCAGACAAACTCTTTAGATTTGTGTAACCTGAATGCATATATAGGAAAATAACCAAATCCAATACTCAGAATTATTTTTTCCAAAATTGTAAAATTCATGTGGCAGAGGAACACAATTGCCATCTTATGTGGCCAAAATATGTAGAACGCCTATATAAATGCTATAAACAAAAGTTCTATAAACTTGAATGGATTGTTTACAATAAGTAAAAGTATCAATACATGGCATGAATGCCCAAAATATCCAATGTATATTCACCATTGTTTGATCAACTCAGTGATATAGGGAGACATACTCAAAAGTGTCCAAATGAAAATTAAATTGATTATTATGAGACAAAAATTACATTAGTTATGACAACACTTCATATAAATCATCCCATTCAGCATATACATTCACAATTTCCTTTTTTCATTAAAATATTTTTTATATAATATCTTGTATTTGAAAAAATATGGTATTAATTTCAGGGTAAGGGACATATGAACTTCCTAACATGTTCATATCATCTCTATAATAAGAGTTTATATAAACTTTGCATCATGTAAAGAGTGGTCTTATGAAAAGAACCTTCCAAGTTAGTTATCTTCTAACATGAAAAAAAATTATCATATAATTCCCAAATTCAAAATTTACATTATGTCTCATATTTTTCACATCGAAGGAGGTATTTTTCCTTCTTATACTCATCAACCAGAAATAAAAAATTCCACTCTATCTTGTATTGATTTAGAACATTTTTCAATGAAATTTTACTTTCAGACTACTTTTCAACATATATGGTTTTTTGGTTGATGTACATGTGTTACCTATAATTCTTGGGAATTTAGTAATTGGTGTAATGACATCTCAATAAAAATGTCATGCACGTTGTATTCCGTCAACTAAGGAAGTAAATAACATAGGATGATTACCACTAACTGGTTATTTCCAATATATCAAAGGAACCTTATAATGTTAATTCCCCAAATTATCCTCACCTACATCATCTCTTATTCCATCATTTGATACTTCCTCATTAGACAAAGTTTCATTCATTAAATCAAGAGTATTGATGGGGATATCCCCTACAGTTCTTTCCATATTATGATCGTCTTCTTTGTACTTTGTTTGTATTATTGGATTCAAATGGGAAGACAATGAATAAAATATTTTGAAGCACTCACTTAAATAAATATATGATTACATGGTTTATTAATAGTAGGTTTCATATCATAAATATCATAAATATCCACATATAATTCCATTAAACCATTAATGCACTATTATATGAACAATGTTGATGCATCCACCCAATCCACATCATCGAGCATAGGATACTCAATATGCCATATATGATCAAGATATTGAATATGTTGATATATAATTAAATTAATTAATTGATTAGCCTCAGTTTTAAGTGACTTTGAAAATTCATATGAACTTTATCTAATTTCACACATTCTTGAATATTTTCCACTCTTATAGGTGCAAAACTATTGCTAAAAACCTAATTAGTAAAAATTATATCACCATTGTAGTATATTGACGCCAATATGATTACCAAGATTATTTTAATAAAAAATTATATACTGCATCATCATATTTTTAACATGTATTAATTGGATTTTATTAAATAAGTGTGACTTAATGTTGAGAGTTTTTCTATGAATTGGTTTATCATTATTTTAAAGAACAACCAAAACCTTGGGGGAACAACTAGAGCCTTTATTATCTTTTGTTTCATCAACCATCAGTCTCTATTCAGTATTGGTGTAAAAATCCAACTTCAAACAACAATGCATCTTGTTGAATGCCCTTTTATTACAATTTTACTCATGAGAATGTGAGGGTATCTAGTGGGTTTCATATATATAACATTTTTACAAAGATAGATAGGTCCTTACATACTTAGAGAGAGGGATGACACAACAATTTGTTTTTTTATTTTGTAAGAAGCCACTTTTGAATAAGCAGAAAGCATAGATCAACTCCACCTATCACCCAAACAGAGAGACGGATGAAATGCAAGTCATCAATGAGGAAAATAGAATGAAATTATTACAAATTATTTAACCACCTACAAAAAAAATGACATCCAATTTTAATCATACATTGGTTGGTCATACCAAGATAAATCAATAATTAAAAATTAAATAATTATATACAAAAACATTTGACAAGAAATTTCAATCATGTATTGGTCGATCATCTCAAGGTCATTCGTCATACAATACTAATAAAATGTTTTTTGGGATAATTATTATGTTCTACATATTATAACATTACTAATTACTATATCTCATAAATAATATATATATATATTATATATATATATATATCTATTTATATCAATAATTTTTTAAATGTTTTCCACTCTTGCAGATGGAAAACTATAGTTATAACCTTGATCGATATAAATAACCTCTCTATTGAAATATATTGATGTTGACCTGATTTTCAAGAAATAAAAATTAATAAATCCATATATATATTTATACAATATCATTAAATGTTTAATATTCTTTAATTAGTTATGATTAAATAACTATGAATTAATCTTGATAATTTTTCTATTGATTGGTTTATCATTATTTAATAAACCAACCAAAACCTAAGGTGGATACTAGAGCCTCATTATCTTAAATTTTAGAAACCACCAGTCTTCATTTAATCATGGTGTAAAAAACCATCTATAAACCTAAACACCTCTTATCAAATTCCCTTTTATTACAATGTTAATCACATTAAAATGAGGGGGTCTATGTGATTGGGATACATAAACTTTTTACAAGAATGCATAGGTTATTACATACACAGAGAGAGGGATGACACCCAAGTCATCAATGAAGAAAAAATGAAATTATTACAAATTATATAACTAAATTAAAAAAACATGACATGAAATTTCAATCATCCATTTTTTGGTCATCTCGAGATCAATCATCGCACAACATTTTTAATATGTTTTTTGGGATACTTGTTATGTTCTTCATATTGTAACATTACATATAATAATATCTAATAAATAATAAATATCCATAGAAATATACATATATTTATATTATCTATTTTTAAATATATATATGTGTGTGTGTGTGTGTGTGCATCTTTTGTAATTAATGATGTCATTTAAAAATGAAAAATATTATTTTTTAAATATTATTTTTAAATAATATTTAAAATATTATCTCGAAAATGATATTCATTTTTGTAATTAATTTATGATATATATGTTTTTATATAATAGATATTACTAATATATTTTTTTAAAATATTTTACTATAACACTTTTATCTATCTATGCATCCAATAATATATTGTATATTTATTTAATTTTCAATCTAATATATATAAATATATATTCAAATTTATTCAAATTTATTTATTAATATTCTAAAATATAATTCTATATAGTTCTGGTAAACTATAGTTTTTTAAATATAAATATTATTAATTTATACATAACAACTCAAAATGTTATTAATAGTAATTTTGTAAAATATAATAAATAAAATTAATATAATTTAAACTTAAATAAAAATTATAATATTATAAACTAAGGTTACTTTCAATATTATAAAATTAAGTAATTATATATACATTTTCTATAGTAAAACATTCAAAATTTTAAATATTTTCAATTTATACATATTTGCATGGATTAATAATTATTTATAACTAAAATAGTTTAAAAATTCTTATTATTAGTAAAAAATTGTTCTGTTAAAAAATGAATATTATATGTGTATATAAATCAAATAATATATTGTATATTTAAATATATTTAAATATAATACATAATATGACTAGTATTTTTTATAAATAATTAATAATATTATTATTTTTATAAAATATTTTGGGGGATTCAAATTATTTACCATTGTGCATCAAATATTATATTTTAAATTTATTTTACATTATACATACTATATCATATAATATATACATAAAATATATTCAAATATAATTATTCAAAGTTTAAATAAAAAATATTTTCTTTAGATAAAAATATTTCCCTAAATATAAATTATATTTTATACATAAAACTTAAATGATACAAACACCATATTTTAATTTTATAAATCCTTCAATATAAATTAATTCATACAATAAACAATAATTCATACAGATATTAAATTATAAAAAACTAATTTATATATTCATACTACCAAACATACCAAATAAATAAATTAAAAATATAAAATAAATTAATTTATCAAACAATTAAAATTTTTAAATAGAATTTTTAACTTCTCAAAATTTGGAAATATATGTTGAGAAACAAATCCATCTCAGATTCGTAGAAAAATATAGGTGGGAGAAAATTTAGTTGATAGGGGACCCTCTATTTATAATTTTTTTCGGGAGGAGATGTGAATCTTATTCATGCCTCCTTTATAAATATTTCAACGGAAGCATAAACGGGGTTCATGCTTCTTATCGCACCCCATGGAAGTGTGAATGGGGTTTGTGATTCCTTAGCAGTGGAAAAAGATGTGTGAACCATATTCACACTTCTTTGAAAATTATAGAATCGTGAATGGTGTTTACACCTCCCTTAACCCAATTTTGAAAATATATAGAACCCTTTACCTTTTTATTTTTTCAATTACTCAAAAGCTATTAAAATATAGTGCAATTTTTTTTAAAATAATTTTAAAATGTAACGACCCAAAGTTTCATTAATGGAAATCCCTCTTGATCTAATTAAATGTCTCTTTATGTTTATATAAAATGTCAACTTCTTTGGTTTTATGTTAATAATTTTAAGAGTTGCTAATATAGTCGTTGAATAGTGATCACATGATTAGTTTAAATAGGGCTTTAACAAATCCAAATTTACTCAGACAAAGGAAGTGATGGCCTCATCCAGTAGAATTGCCTCATACGAAGCCCAATTGTCTGAGCTCGGAAAAGAGGTGGTATCCTTTGGCTTTGCTCTTTACCAAGCCCAATCTGAGCTTCATCATGTCAAGCTCGAACGGGACCGTCTACGGGAGAAGTGGAAGTTGATAGAAATTACCACTCGAGCGATGTTATCTGAGCCACACGAAGAGTCTGTCACCATCGCACACCTAACCCTTAGGTCTTATGCAGCTGTTTTAAGGGGTTATGTAACAAATAAATAGTACTATGTTCATGTACAATATTTTTTTGTATATAATAATTAATATACTTTCTTGTCCTTATTGATACATTTTAAATATTTTTTAAAGTACAAATAATGTTTTTAGTTATTATTTAATTAAGAATTATATTTTATTAAATTAAGGTATTTTTGAATTAAATAATATTTTGATAAAATATTATTATTATTATTAAATTATTTTTTATTAAATATAAATGATCTTATAATTTTATGAATGCAATTGTAATTTTTATTAAGGTTTGAAAGCCATTTCTCTCAAAACCCGTGAATTTTCGATAAATATCGGTTTTTATTTTAAAAGTGAAAATTAACATATTTAGAAAATTATTTAGATAAAATAAATGTTATTTATGGAATCAGGACGTCGAAATTATCCAACGGTGAATTTTTCAATATTTTCCTAGACAGTCAAATTTTTGGGTAAAAATGAAATATCGTTTAAACATATAATGTGTTTTATGACATCATAATGACCCAATAGTGATGTAATAAAATACATTAATTTTTATGTTCGGCCAATATATGTTTTAACATTAAAATAATATAATTTTGGGTTTGTTTGGATTACTTTTCAAAGCATCAATGGACCCCTCAAGACTTATTAAACACCTTGTCTTTTTAAATTAATTTCCATGGGTGTGTGACTCACCTCCACATAAGCAACCCTATTAATTTAAGAAGTTCGGACTTTGGCCTTATAAAATATTTTTTTCCTCTTACCTTTTCCAAAAAAACATGGGCAAAAACCATGGGTTGGTTTATGGTTTGGATTAATTTAATATAAGGAGTCCCAAACCTAAATAATAAAGAATTCATTCACCTTTCCTATATAAACCCACCCAAGCTCCCACTTCCTCCTCACTAAAAGAGTTTTGAGATCGTCCAACCTCTGCCCTACTCTCTCTATAATCCTCCCAAGGTTCCCCAAGTTCCCAAGAAGCCTCTCACAAGCCTCTCTCTAGCCTTTGGATGTACACTTCCAAGTAAGGGTTTTTTCTTCCTTTCTCATTTTGTCCAATTTTATTCATATTGTTATTCCCTTTTAATTTCAATTATAAATGCTGGGGGTATGGTTTTTCACCTCCCCCATACTTCCCTATTATTTTTTGAATGATGGGAGACCCTTTTATCTCTCATTAAATGCCTCCCATGTACACCCGTTACGATGTCGAAATTCTGAAAGGAACTTTTCTCTCCTCTTTTACATTCAAGCAATACTTTTGTATCATGATTCTAAATTCCATTACAATTGTTTGAAAATGTATCTATATGACCCCCTTATTGTCTATTTCATTTAAATATGATGAGACACAACTTTCTCTCTCATCAAATTTTTTTATGAATTCTTATGTCAAGCCGTTACGCTGCCGAAATCGCACCGATTTTCTAAGCCAATGCCATTATGTAGTGAATACCATGCCCATTTCTCCATCAAGGGTATTCACCTTTATGCACATTTAATTATTGATTATAAAGATTCATGTATGAATTCCACATTCCTTTATCGTGGAATAAATTAATATATTTAATGAATCCATGTTTTATGATCCATGTGGCACACTTATGCATGAAATGAAATGTTTAAGAAGGGTGAGCCCTTATAGTGCTCCAATGAATTGGGTAAACTAAAGTATCATGATATGTCATGTGCAATGAGTGTTGACTCATGATAATTCAAGTGCAACGAGGGTTTACTCGTGCTTTATGTGCAATGAGGATTTACTCATGCTCCATTTGCAATGAGCCTTGGCTCGTGCTAATTCAATGTTAAGTGTTGTTGCCACATTTCCATTTTATGATTAACATGCTTTATCATTCCTTTATGTTCATGTTTCTCTTATGCCCTATTGATATGCCTATTTCCTAAAATGTATTGTACTCCTCATGTTATTCCATGTGTACACCTTTACTGGGCTTTATAGCTCACCCTTTTCTTATGCATGTCCCCAGGTTATCCCATGCAATGCTAAGTACGAGGGAATGTAGTGGTCATGTAAAGGAAGTTTTCAATAAAGATGTTGTATTTCGTGTATCAAGTTTTTATGTAATGATCCTAAGCCCCAAAGACACTAAACCTCTTGATCTTATTTTTTGTATCAAGTGATGTTTTATGTAATAAATCATGTTTAAGTTTGTATTAAAAAGCAGGGTTGTCATAGTTGGTATCAGAGGATAGGTTTAGTTATTTTTGGGATTAGGATTAGAAAACCCTAGTAAAGCCTTAGAGATAAGACTATGTATAATAAAAACATCCCTATGTTTTGGTGAGTATATAGTAAGTGGGTTATCAAGCAAATACATTCCTTTCTGGATACGAGTAGGTAGAGGCAGCTCTGGCACAGATGTATCCTAGGGGTAAAACCTGAAAACACCGCTTTGAGCTAGACTCGAATGGGAAATGGTGCACGAAAATGGGCCTTGTTGTGCTCTTGGTTACGACACTATCGGAGGATATGTTTTGATAAATTCACAAACTTATTATGAACCCTTATTAAGGGAATTAAAAAAAATGCCCCTAAGGATATATGTTAGAAGGTAGATCATGAAAATCCTAGATTAAACCCTATAGACTCATGAGTTAAGGAAATAAAATTTTACTTATAAGTCATCAAATTTTGTATTTGAATTATTTTGTATGTGTTACCCCTAACTTTACTTTTATTCTAGCCAATGACTGGTAATAGGAGGACTCGGGATAACAACCATTGTAAAGATCAGTGTGATGACTGTACTAATGATATGATCAATCCAATGGGAGCGGGAATCACGAACTTTTCCATGCTTCTCTCTCAGCTAACTCAATTTTTGAATAGAAACACAGGTAAAGAGGAATTTTCAACCCCCCTAATAAAGAACAAGTCACTATCGAGAGCTTCATGAGACAAAGGCCTCTTACTTTTAGTGGATCATCTGTTCCCACGATCGTTGAACAATGGATCAACTCTATTGAAAAGATCTTCTCCATACTTCAATGTTCTAAACAAGATATGGTTCTCCTGCCAGCTTATCGTATGGAGGGTGAAGCTAATAAATGGTGGACATCGATCAAAAATATGAAGCCTGAGGAGGAGATCGAGGCGTTGGAATGGACGGATTTCTGGAAGATGTTTTTCAATAAATATTTTCTACGCACCCTCCGGCTTAAGATGGAAAGGGGCTTCCTTTCCAAAAAGCAAAAAGATGAAGAATCTATTGGAGCATATGAGGAAAACTTCACAAGGCTTGCACGATACGCTTCCAGCTTTGTCGTTACCCCCGAATGCAAAGTTGACTGCTTTTTTGGTGGGATGAAGCCTAGCCTGTGGAAAGAATTGGCGATCCCTGACTTTGATAGCTATGAGGAAATTGTCCGATGTGCCCTCAAGGTCTAAATGGAGATCAGATAATCATAGGGGTATCATGGAGATAAGAAGCGTAAGGTGGACTTCCATGCTGGTGGTCTGATGGATAAATCAAACGGTGCTAAGAAGATCCAGCACCCCACTTGCCAAAAGTGCGGAAAGAAGCACCCTATAAATTTCCTTAAGGGGGCAAGGAAATGCTTCAGGTGTGGAAGATAAGGGCACCTAGCTGTTAACTGTTGGCAAGAGAGACCTGCGGCTGTGACAGAGGAGAGGAACGCTCCGTTCGAACCTCAACGTATTGTACAATGCTACAAATGCAAAGAAACAGGTCATTTTGAAAATCAGTGCCCTAATCCAAGGGTTTTCGGAGGCAACCAACAACCTCCAAGGTAGTAAGGAAGAGATTTTGCCATCACTTCTGCCGAAGTGAACCCCAACAATGAAGTGGTAATAGGTACGCTAGTTATTCATTAAAGAATAGCGAACTTACTTTTTGATTCAAGTTATACGCATTCTTTTATATCTCGAAAGTTTAGTAGAACAATCCCACCACCACCACAAATCATGGAAGTGAAGATGTCGGTGAGTATGGAAAATGGGGCAATCATTGCATCCCATGAATATAAGTCCTCCCCTGTTATAATCTATGGATTGAATTTCCCAGCGAACCTTGTCCTACTCCCTCTAGTAGAATTTTATGTAATTCTTGGCCTGGATTTTCTTTCCTTATATGGAGCCAACATAAATTTTCAGGAGAGGTAAATCACACTCTATATGGAGAATCGACCCCTAATTATTTACAAGTGTAAGGAGGAAGATGAATCTACTTTAGCTCCATCATCTCAAGCATGGATATTACTACCTTATGAGCATGCGTATCTGGCTCAGATGATTGATTCCAAGGAAGAAACCATCCTTGAAGAAATGCCTATTGTGAGGGAATTTGCTGAAGTGTTTCCCGGGGAACTGCCTAGTCTTCCTCCTAGAAGAGATGTTGAATTCTCAATTGAACTTATACCTGGGGTTTTACCAATATCCAAGACTCCATATAGAATGGCTGTTGTAGAGATTGAAGAGCTGAAGAAACAACTATAGGAGAATATGGATAAAGGGTTTATACGACCATGTGCTTCACCATGGGGTGCACCAGTCCTCTTCGTCAAGAAGAAGGATGGGTCAATGCCGCTTTGCATCGATTATCGTGAACATAACAAAATCACGATAAAGAACAAGTATCCTCTCCCAAGAATTGATGACTTGTTTGATCAACTACATGGAGCACAATAATTCTCCAAGGTGGACTTGCGATTGAGATATTATCAAGTAAGGGTGAAGAAGGAAGATATCACCAAGACTACTTTTACCACAAGATACGGGCACTATGAGTTCATATTAATGCATTCTGGTCTCACTAATGCTCCAGCAATCTTAATGGACTTAATGAATAGAGTATTTAGAGATTACCTAGAGAAATTTGTGGTAGTATTTATATATTATATTCTAATATACTCCAAAACCAAGGATGATCATGAGTAGCATTTAAGAACTGTACTGGAGACTTTGCGCAAGGATAAGATCTATGAAAAGTACATCAAGTGTGAGTTCTGGTTGAAAGAAGTCTCATTCTTAGGCCATATCATCACAAGCAATGGGATATCTGTGGATCCCTCCAAAACAGATGCAATTGAGGGATGGCCGAGGCCAACATCGGTAACGGATATCCGTAGCTTCTTGGGGTTAGCTGGATATTATCGACTATTTGTGAGAAATTTCTCACGATTTTCCAACCCTCTTACCAAGATAACTCGAAAGGGAGTAAAGTTTTCTTGGAGTGATGAATGTGAAGAAAGCTTCAAGGAGTTGAAAAGGAGGCTTATCACTGTGCACGTGCTCACATTACCCACAAGTGGGGAAATTTTTGGTGTTTTCAGTGATGCTTCAAAGAAGGGATTAGGATGTGTGCTGATGCAGAATGATAAAGTTATATCCTATGCCTCAAGGCAGTTGAAAATTCATGAGCGAAACTATCCAACGCATGATCTGGAGTTGGTGGCGGTGATCTTTTCCATGAAAATTTAGCGTCATTATCTCTATGGAGAGAAATGTGAGATATATACTGACCACAAGATTCTTAAATATATATTCACACAGAAAGAGCTTAATATCCGCCAGAGAAGATGTATAGATCTCACCATGGATTATGACTGTTCAATCCATTACCACCCAGGGAAAGCGAACAAGGTGGAAGATGCCCTAAGTAGAAAGGATCCAGTGATTCTATCAATGGTGAGAATTGAGAAGGATCCAATCTTCTTAGACTTGATGAAGATGGACATGAGAATCATAGATAAGGGAACATCATCAATCCTTTCACAAATTATTTCTCAACCGTTTCTTTTGGAAAGGTTAAATGATTCTCAAAAGGATAATGTGGGAATTCAGGAAAAAGTGGAAGCTATCAAAAAAGGGAATTCCTCAGAGTTTAATGTTAATGAAGAAGGAATTGTGTGGTTTGGGAAAAGACTATGTGTTCCATCAAGTCCGGAGCTAAAGAAGGAACTTTTGGATGATGCACATAGTTCATATTTCTCTATTCACCCAGGGAGCACAAAGATGTATCGAGATCTCTGAGAAAACTTTTGGTGGGATAATATGAAGAATGAGATCGCTGAATATACATCAAATTGCCTGGTGTGCCAGCAAGTGAAGGCAGAGAGGCAGAAGTCTAAGGGGATTATGCAACCATTTCCTATACCAGAATGGAAATGGGAGAACATCACCATGGACTTTATCACCGGACTTCTGAGGACATCCAAAGGAAACAATGCAATCTGGGTTGTTATGGATCATCTTACAAAGACTGCACACTTCATTGCTATTTGCGAGGATTTCTCATTGGATAAACAGGCACGAATATATATCAGAGAAATGGTAAGGTTACATGGAGTACCACTATCTATTGTGTCTGACCGAGATCCAAGATTCACCTCTAGGTTTTGGGAGAGTCTTCAACATGCTCTGAATACTGAACTAAACATCAGTACGACCTATCATCCTCAAACTGATGGCCAATCCGAGCGGAATATCCAAACACTTGAGGATATGTTGAGAGTGTGATCAATGAACTTTAAAAGAGGATGGGATCAACATATTCCTCTGGTTAAGTTCTCTTATAATAACAGTTTCCACTCAAGCATCCAAATGGAACCATATGAAGCCCTTTATGGGAAAAGGTGCAAAACACCGGCGTGTTGGGATGAGGTTGGTGAACGTAATCTTCTTGGACCGGAAATGGCCGAAGAAATGGTGGAGAAGGTGAAAACCATTCAGCAGCATATCAAGGAATCCTAGAGTCTATAGTAGAGTTATGCAGATAATCGTCGACAAGACCTTGAGTTTAAATTTGGAGACATGGTTTTTTTACGCATATCTCTGTGGAAGAAGTTCATGAGGTTTGGAAAGAAAGGGATGTTAAGTCCAAGGTACATCATCCCCTTCGATATTCTTGATCTTGTCGGGGCTATGGGCTATCAACTAGAACTTCCACCTACTATGGCCAAAGTACATGATGTCTTTCATGTATCCCTCTTAAGGAAGTACATACCGGACACTTTACATGTACTCTCTTCTGAGGTGGTACAATTGGAAGATGGTCTTTTTTATGAGGAACAACCAGTGAAGGTCATAGATCGTAGAGAAAAGGTTCTACGAAATAAGACAATGCCCCTCGACAAGGTGTTATGGAGAAACCACAAGTTTGAAGAAGCGACTTGGGAATCGGTGGAAATGGTGAAGCTGAGTTACCCACATCTGTTTTAGTGTGGGAAATAGAAAATTTCGAGGGAGAAATTTCTTAAGGGGAGAATATTGGAACGACCCAAAGTTTCATTAATGGAAATCCCTCTTGATCTAATTAAATTTCTCTTTATGATTATGTAAAATGTCAACTTCTTTGGTTTTAGGTTATAAATTTTGACCGCTGCTAATATAGACGTTGAACAGTTATAACATGATTAGTATAAATATATGGCTTTAACAAATCCAAATTTACTCATACAAAGGAAGAGATGGCCTCATCCAGTAGAATTTCCCCATACGAAGACTATTTTTCAGAGGTTGGAAAAGATGTGGCATCCTTGGGCTTCTCTCTTGACCAATCCCAAGCTGAGCTTCATCATGTCAAGCTCGAATGGGACCGTCTATGGGAGAAGTGGAAGTTGATAGAAATTACCACTCGAGCGATGTTATCCGAGCCACCCCAAGAGTCTTTCACCATCGCACACCTTACCCTAAGGTCTTATGTGGCTATTGTAAGGGGTTATGTAACAAATAAATAGTACTATGTTCATGTACATTATTTGTTTGGGTATAATAATGAATATACTTTCTTGTCATTATTGATACATTGTAAATATTTATTAAAGTACAAATGATGTTTTTAGTTATTATTTAATTAAGAATTATATTTTATTAAATTAAGGGATTTTTGAATTAAATAATATTTTAATATAATATTATTATTATTATTAAATTAATTTTTATTAAATATAAATGATCATATAATTTTATCAATGCAATTGTAATTTTTATTAAGGGTTGAAAGCCATTTCTGTCAAAACCAATGAATTTTCAATAAATATCAGTTTTTATTTTAAAAGTAAAAATTAACATATTTAGAAAATTATTTAGATAAAATAAATGTTATTTCTAGAATCAGGAAATCAAAATTATCCAATGGTGAATTTTTCATAATTTTTTGAGACAGTCAAATTTTTGGGTAAAAATTAAATACCGTTTAAATATATAAGGTGTTTTATGACATCATAATGACCCAATAGTGATGTAATAAAATACTATAATCTTTATTTTCAGCCAATATATGTTTTACCATTAAAATAATATGATTTTGGGTCTGTTTTTATTACTTAAGAAAGTATTAATTGACCCCTCAAGACTTATTAAACACCTTGTCTTTTTAAATTAATTTTCACGGGAGTGTGACTCACATCCACATAAGCAACCCTATTATTTTAAGAAGTTCAGACTTTAGACTTATAAAATATTTTTTCCCTATTCCATTTTCCAAAAACCATGGGGAAAAACCATGGGATGGTTTGTGGTTTGGATTAATTTAATATAAGGGGTCCCAAACCAAAATAATAAAGAATTCCTTCACCTTTCTTATATAAACCCACCCAATCTCCCACTTCCTCCTCACTAAAATCCTTTGGAGTTCGTCCAACCTCTGCCCTACTCTCTCTAGAATCCTCCCAAGGTACCCTAAGCTCCCAAGAAGCCTCTCACAAGCCTCTCTTTATCATTTGGAAGCACACTTCCAAGTAAGGGGTTTTTCTTCATTTCTCATTTTTGTCGAATTTTCTTCATATTGTTATGCCCTATTAATTTCAATTATAAATGCTGGGGTATGGTTTCTAAAATCCCCCATACTTCTCTCTTATTGTTTTAATTATGGGAGACCCCTTTCTCTATCATTAAATTCCTCCCATGTACACCTGTTACTATGCCAAAATTCCGAAAAGAACTTCTCTCTTCTCTTTTACATTTAAGAAATACTTTTGTATCATGAATCTAAATTCCATTACAATTGTTTGGACATGTATCTATATGACCCCCTTACTGTCCATTTCATGTAAATATTATGAGACAACCCTTTCTCTCTCATCAACCATTTTTATGAATTCTTATGTCACGTCGTTACGCTGCCGAAATCGCACCAATTTTTAAGCCAATGCCTTTGTGTAGTGAATACCATGCCCATTTCTCCATCAAGGGTATTCACCTTTATGCACATTTACTTATTGATTATAAAGTTTCATGTATGAATTCCACATTCCTTTATCGTGGAATAAATGATTATGTTTAATGAATCCTTGTTTTATGATCCCTGTGGCACACTTATGCATGAAATGAAATGTTTAAGAATGGTGTTCCCTTATAGCGCTAAAATGCATTGGGTAAAGTAAAGTATCATGATACGTCATGTGCAATAAGTGTTTACTCATGCTAATTCAAGTGAAATGAGGGTTCACTCGTGCTTTATGTTCAATGAGGATTTACTCATGCTCCATGTGCAATGAGCCTTGGCTCATGCTAATTCCATGTTAAGTGTTGTTCCCATATTTCCATGTTATGATTATCATGATTTATCATGCCTTTATGTTCATGTTTCTATTATTCTCTATTGATATGGATATTGCCTAACATGTATCGTAATCCTCATATTATTCCATGTGTACACCCTTACTGGGCTTTATAGCTCACCCTTTTCTTATACATGTCCTCAGGTTATCCCATGCAATGCTAAGTACGAGGGAATGTAGTGGTCATATAAAGGAAGTTTTCAATAAAGATGTTTTATTTCATGTTTCAAGTTTTTATATATTGATCCTAAGCCCCAAAGATACTAAACCTCTCGATCTTCTTTGTTGTATCATGTGAAGTTTTATGTAATAAATCAAGTTTAAGTTTGTATTAAAAAGCAGGGTTTTCATATAAAATATCCACCTTTTTAAATCACTTCAAATCGCATGTCCATCTCATATCTTCCCCAAAAAAATCAAATATATTGGTGATGTAAGGATAGAAAATGGTGAAAAGATCCTTAGGACAGAAATCTTGATCAACTACCATATTTAGGACCTCCATGATGCAAATTAATGATTACCCCATCAACATTAAATCTTTATAAAAAGCATTATTTCTCTTCTCCAACTATGGTATAATATAATTACTCTTGTTTTTGCCATCATTGAGTTATAACAACTAATCCACCATCTTACCTTTACACAACCTCAAAATATCACCCAAACATAGCTCAAACTATGGTGTAATGTAGTCTTCCGTATCTAAACCTCTCAATTATAAGAAAAAAGTGTCTCAAGACTCTTCTATATATAGAAAAAAATGTAAACCCTATACAATAGGACTACCATGAAAATCATTCGGACTTATCCTTTGCATGAAAAAATTGAATTTGTGAACTCTACACATCTTAGGGTTCTCATGGGAGATTTCATCATCCCTTGACTATATCTCAACAATTCTTTTATGTTGAAATATTTTTCATTACATGGTGAAACCAACTTTCATTATTGTAGCCTCTTTCATTCATCTCATAGCCATAAATAAAATGGAAACACTATGATACAACTCTCTTCCTTTACTTCCTAGCCACGATGATGAAAAAATCTCACACATCACAAATTAACTCCTCACATTGAAGTAATTCATTGTGTACTATTTATGGTTTCATTATCTTTATATTTTATTCCATAATTCTACTTCAGTGTTTTCAGGGCTCCATTTTGTCAGGCCTGAGATTCGCTGGTGCAGAAATGTAGACACTATGGTGGTCTAGGAGGCACAATGACATGGGTGAAATGAGGGATCATAGAACATGGTTGAAATAGTGATGGGTTTTTTTTTATGATTGTGGCATAGAAATTAGATGAAATGATATTGTTTCTTAAAGTAATGAACATAGGCTATGTTGTAAAACACTTTTATGCCATAACACAATTAAAATACTAAAAATAGACAAAATTAGAATTTAAATTAACAAAATTAATATGGAATATGTTTATATATATATTAGACTCATCATATATTAAATATATACACGGAAAGTAAAGATGTCACTTCTATCTGTAGAAGTTATAACTCTAATCTGGGAAATATGCTCTTTGTTCTTGGGGTGTCCAAGTCACTGATTCTCTACTAGTAATCTTGTTATCAATTGTTTTTTGGTCAGATAGATATTATCTTGAAAACTATATTTTTATAATATATTGGAAAGTGATCTCTATATTACATAGGTTAACTGCCTCCACTATAATACACAAGTGGAGGGTCCTATATACTACATCTCATAATCTTCGCACTGGAAACACACAAGCTAAATATCAACTTTCATTCAACCTCTTTAAGTAGATTAATGGGCCGTCCAAGGATGCCTCAAGATCCAAAAAAACATGATCTAAATACTTAGTAAAAAATATCACTAAATACCTTTATATCTTCAAAAAGTGTAACTGAAACTCCTATATTTATTATAGAATAACTACTTACTTATCAAAAAAAACATCTCAAAAACATATCCCATGAGTTATTTTACTAGGATCTTAAATTCTAAATATTTTAGCCTCTATAATCATTATTAGTGATGTACATCAAAACACATAGGTCTGGTCTGGCTCGCTTCCTTGACCAAGTCAGTATGGTCCACTTTCTCTTTATCTTATTCCTTCTTCTTTAGCAAATAAAATCTAAACATAGAAACTCAGGATCTTGGATGACACTCTCACTTATTTTAATTTTCTTCTTCAACACCCATATAATCTTAAAAATATCATAAAATATTTTATTCTATACTCATCCTCACTACATATTACAGTGATCACATCTTCTTCTTCTTCTTGAAGAGCCTATTGTATCTCTATTGGATACTCAAACTCCCAAATAGCAGCAATGGGTCTGCCGTCATTTTCAATTTGTTTCCAAAATATTCTCAATTTCTTATGTTCATGATTAGATAAATTAAATGGTTTCATTATTTTTCAATATCTATATATGGAATACTAAGAGGTTATTTTTTCTTTCAATCAAAAATTACAATTATAAAATACTCATATTTGTGTTCCCATTATTTTCTTTATCAACTCAAAGGATATTCTGGAAAAAACCTTAATAAATTCTCCTTACATGGCCAAATATATTTCAATTTTATTATTCTATAGGATCAGATTCTTCTTTCTCAATATCAACTCAAAATATCTCTACCTGTAAATGTTCATAAAATCTATATAAAATATAAAAACATCATCATAAAGGTGGAACCTCTTTATTTTAAACTTGAGTAATCCTTTGTTGTTATATATAATTTCACCAAGAAACCCAGTACAAACTCATCTACTTATACTCACTTAATAATTTTAGACATTGATGTACAACTCTAGCATCAACCTAAATTCGTCTGCATTATTCTTGAAACCCCTTTATAGGATATTTTCATTTGTTTTGTTATAGCAATAGATGTCACAAATATCATATGAGAAAACTTCATATGAGCTGGCCCAAAATTAATTTACATGTAGTATAATTATCTTATGTGTAGATCAATTCCTTTATTGAAATATGTGATTTTCTTATGGGATCGACTTTTTCCAAAATGTGGTAAACTCCACTTACATACATCCAGATGAAATGTATTATGTCCTTATCAAGTATATTATATAGAAAAATTTCCTATGTTCGATATAAATCTCCCATGGTTTACTCTTGTAGCACAAGTTACTTTAATTTAGATCAATTTCCTTACATGGTGCACAAATATTCTCCATGTATGTGAATTCTCCTATGCGCGACACAAATCTCCTACACGTATGAGAGATCTTTTTTACATTTGTTTAACCCCTCTATACTGGATATATTTAAAACTTAAATATATTATGTTCTTGGCCCATGGGATATTTTTCTTTATCATTATTCCCGCTCTGTAATACTTATGATATAGTATTTTCATAAACACTTCTACCATTTTATGGTCATCTCCATTTTAGTATTTATAAATCATCACCCAAGAGATATAAAACAATGTAATCAATAGTATTCATGCTCGGTAACTCCAAGATAGATTTTCCAACACATTAAAAATATTTTTAAGTAATTTAAACTTGTTTAACACTTGTTGAATATATCTTATAGAAACTTTATGATTTAAGTTTAGTAGCCAACTCCTCCTTCAACCATTCACTTTTAATGTTACTTTTGTAGAAAGGAATTCTCCATACATTGGAAATTTCTTTTGGAATTATGATAATCTCTATAATTGTTTTATATATTCATTTTCCATTCACCATTATGGAAGCATCTCACTATGTGTATCATGTAGTGGAAAGTTCCTCTATGTTCAATATCACTTGTGTCATGTCACCTAGAAGATCAGTACACCAATAATTTGATGTTCTGGCTGTTCTTTTATGTTTTCTAGCCAAGTTTTTTAAGGGATGAAACACTTTCATCAATATTTATTACTCATGTAGATATGGGAATCATATAAAATATATTTATTCTTTCTGATTGAAAATAAATATAAAAAAATATTATTCACATACAAAGTCACTTCATTGCTTTAAGTATCTTCTATATGCTCAAATATATTAATTACCAATATTAGATCTTTTCACTTTTTCATTTTAAATATAAGTATTAGTATACATTTTTTATGCATTGAAATATATTGTGTTCTAATAAAAAATCATGTACCATATAAAATATGTTATGTATCAGAGTGTAAAATCCCAAGGGATTTTCCAATTCACATATTCAACTCTGATAACTTCTTATGTACAATCATCATAGTTTATGGTCTCCTTAGCTTCTAAATTTCTAAACATCTTCTTCCAGATGATTTAAGTATTGTCATTCTTTTTAAATAAAAGAAATCAATTCAGTTTGTTAATTTTGGGATGATCGGACTCACCATCACAGTCATAAGATCAGGCACAATATGTTTAAGAAATTTTATCTTGTTTTAAATATATTTTCTAGAATAAAAGGTTCATCGAAATCAACTTGGGCCAGGATTGAATGGATAGACTGTAATGAGAAGATGTTTCAAAGTCTGTATGGATCTGATGAAAATATGATGATGTCTTTTTGATCTTGGAGTTCTCATAAATCATAATTTTTTGGGAAAACCTTTGATTAAATTATTTTGAAGGAATGGGGGAGAGAAAATGCTTCCAATTGTATTGAGGTGTGGATGGAAATAAAGAAGCCAAAGGAAGGATGGGAAGTTACAATACTTTCTAATAAAAGTCAAAGGATGCTATGATAATCTTAAACATTCTCAAAGTCCTGAGGAAGTATTGATAAAATCTGGAGTTTGTAGGAGAAGAAAGTTTGTCCATTCTTTCCAGCCTTAGTTATTCCATGTGAGAACATCGGACGTAGAATTGTTTGAGGACAGTGAATCTTTGTTCCAAATGAGAGAAGATGAAGATGCTATTTTTCAGTGAGACCATTAATCTGCAAGGAAAAAATCTTCATAGAATGATGTTGGAAGGAAGGAATATGTTTCTAAAGTCAGTCCATCAGATGCGGTGTACCACTGATCATCAAAATATTTTTGACACCAATAATCAGACACTATGTTGGTTAAAAACAATAATTGGAGGAATAATTATTTTGTTGGGAGCTTTTGGGACCAAGGAAAAAAATTTATTGGAATCAATGTAAAATCTTTTTGTAGATCAGTACATAATATAGTCAATCATTTTAATCAGGTTGAGTTATTTTGGTTTAAATTGGGTCAAGAATGAGATAATAACTCTATATGATTTAAAATTTTATCAAGAGTCATTGGAATAACTGACACTAAATATTAGATTGGAGAAGAGAACATTACATCATACACAAGATGACACTAATAACTTAATCTAACACATGATCATCAATCTTAGGAAAATAAGATGAATATATTTATTTAAATATATATATATAATATTCTCAAGGGAATTTGAAGCTGATGCTGAAGTGTTTCTATAGAAGTGCATGAATATTTAGATGTTTTGACTTTGTTTATAGAAAAATAAATGCAATTAAAGTCTAAAAAAGAAGAAACAATGTTTATGGGAGATTGATTTCAACATTTTATATCAAACAATTGGTTTAGAGCTTCAGAATAAGTTTTTTGTCTTTTAGTTAGTACTGAGAAATGTAATGGAAAGTTATTTCCTTTTAATATGTTTCAATTACTGTGGAGAAATGTAAGGAAGGATATTCTTTTGGAAATAATTATTTATCATACTAAGAAAATTGGAGTGAAAATATTAATTAGAAAAAATATGTTTTAGAAATTATTAAGTGAGATGAAGGTTTGAGAGGATTAGAGAATATTCGGGAAGGAACAAGAAGAGTTAAGAAGAACTAAATAAGTCAAAGATGTATCTAAATTCAATAGGAATTGTAGTTTTTGAAATTTAGTTAAGTGTACAACTTTTTAGAATCCTCCCTAAACCATTTTTTGTGAACCTATAAAAGGAGAATAGTATTTTGATGTTTGGGACACTTGTATTGTTCACAGGTGAAGAGAGAAGGTTGAATGCTAAATGATTTTAGAGAGACTGAGTTTCCAAATTGAGAATTTTTTAGAAATGTTTCCATAAATAAGAAATATCATATCCAGCAGATTATCAGACCTGACTGGGTCATCAGACTAGAAAACCGAACTGAGATTTCCAAATTGAGATAAAATTAGTTCAGAATTGTTTTAGCAGTATTCAGGAAGACTCATATTATTGGACTAAGAAATCATACAGGGGAATCATACTATGATATTGGACTGAGTATCATTACAAAGTCCTTATAAGTTCTTACCTAATTTTGGGTAGGAAAGTGAATAATTTTTTTAAATATCATATTAGATAATGTTGACAAGGTAACATAGTAACTTGTTTTGATGCAATTTTTGAATGTTTATTAACCTTTACAAAAACTTGTATTACATAATTTTCTATTTCTTGAAGAACATGAACTATTGTATTGATCATAATTGTACACATGTTTAAGGGAATATCTGATGATTTGTATCAACACAAAATGATTTTTTTTCTAGTGTAATATGTGGTATTTTTTTTAAACCATAACAACTATGTAGAAACTCTTATTGAGTAGTGGTCCTTTTAAATTATTGTCTTCTTATGGATGTGTTATTATTTTTTTCAGAAAAGTGATAACTCTTTAACAAGAAATGAAGTTTTGTTTAAAATGAAGGAATCTTAAAAGAAAAATATATCGTTGATTCAACAATTCCCCCTCTCATTGATACATTGATCCTGGATGTGAAATCTCAATTGGTATCAAAGTGAAGGTTCTCCTTAATTACGTTTTACTAAATTTTTTGAAATAGAAGTTTTGATGGAGAATCTGAATTGTATGAATAGTAAGGTGACTTCAGTCTTTGAGGGAAAAAATAATCATATCTAGAAGGATAAAATCTTTCCTTATCTTATTTTTATTGGTTATAATGTTATGGAAGTTTCAACATAAGTATTTTCTCCTGTTACTGAAAAATTTTCCGCTTACATCTATTGACAAGAAGAATCTTGAGAATGATATAAGATATAAGAATGGTTTACTCTCATCACTTTCATAAAGTTATTTTCTAATAGTGTATGGTTTTTTCACTACCAAAGGTATTTAGGATATGTTGAGAAACATTTATGAAGTCAATACAAAATTGAAGAAAGAAAAGTTACAAATCTGGAGGCTAAAGAATGAAGATCTCAAAATGGGTTAGTATGAATCTATTGGAGACTTCTTTATGAGGGTGAATGAAATTGTTAGAAATGTTATACGTTCTATTTAAAATTTGGAATATTCTACTATTGTTTAAAATATCATTATAATTATTACTTACAAGTTTGATTCCAATGTTTCATAATTTAATGATAGATATCCAATAACAATATTTCTATATGGTTTTTATAGTACACTCACAACTTATTAAATGATAATGGAAAAGTTTATGAAAGGAAAAAAAGTTTACAGAGAAATATCATTTAAAGATTGTAAGAAAGGAATGTCTTAAAATGTTCTTGAAGAAGAAGAAGTTGCTGACTTTGATTCCAAAAATGTGGTACTTAAAAAACTTGATGAATTTTTATCCTTGTTTTTTTAAAAGTGTAGAAGGAGGTACATAAAAGTATAAAGAGAAACTTCCATTTAAGTGTTTTAAATGAGGAACTATTGGGAGCTTTGTGGCTAACTCTCTTCAAATAAAGAAAGAAAGAAGAGGATAACTATTAATATGAAAGAAGGAAAATAATATCATTTACGAAATATGGTGATAAACCTAAATCTTATTATAAGGGGAAAGATATAAAATTTTCCAAATATAATAGGAGAAGTTTCTTATCTAAAGATTATAAATAAGAAGAATGTGAAGCTGAATCAAAAAAGTATATTGAGATGGCTGGAGAGAATACTTTTATTATAACAGTTAATAATGATTAATTAAAAAAGAAACAGTTCTAAAGAATAAGAAACTCAATTATAATTTCATCATAAAGGAGAATTGAAATAATGTCTGAGAAATATTGTAAGGTTTGATAATGAAATAAGGAATTTGAAAAATCAATACTTTTCAATAAATAATCAAGAATTTTTTCCTGATAATAAATTTAATCTCATAGAAGAGATTAATGATTTGAAGAAATTTCGTGAGAAAGAAAATAATTATAATGAACATTTGTAAGTTAAGCTAAAAGAAAAACAATAAAAGTTTTAACTTGTCCAAAAAACATTCTAAAGATAAATATAGGGTTACAAGTTTCAAAAACATTATCTTTGAATTTGGTAAAATTTCTAGAAAGGGTAAACATAAGAGGGATCAAAAGTTACCTTCAAAGGATGACAATAAATTTAAAATTGTTTCTATGAAGAACAAAGCTGGGAAGGTTATGTATGTGGAAAAACCAAAAAAGTAGAGAAGTCATAAGGTTTTAAAAAAATTGAGTCTGAAAAATATTCTATTACTTTTGGGTTTGATCAGGATAAAAAGAAAACCAAGCTAAAAAATAATATTTTTATTGATAATATAAAGTTTGATGGTCAAAATTGTTCTGATAAGAAAGATAATACAATTTTTGAGAAACATGCTCACAACTCTAGATGGTATGAATAATTCAGAAGAAAATATTCTTTCCATGGATACTATTAGTATTGTGGTGGATTTGGTCATATAAAGAATAGGCATTGGTTTAATCAATAATATTACAACACTCCCACAAATTTCAGAAGAAAACGTTTGAGGGGGATTCAACACTCTTAAAGAAAGATTTCTAAGAATGATGTTTTGAGAAAACATGATAAGGTTAGTATGAAAGTTGAAAATTGGTTCCAACCTCTGGAAACTATTTATGAAATATGTGAAAAACTTGGAAACCCTGAAAAATTGTGTCTTTTGTTGATACCAACACAAAAAAATGTTTTTAACAATTCTCAAAGGCCAGATGTGAAGAAAGGTAAAGGGAAAGAAAAATATCTTACTGTAGAAAACACTCTCAATGATACAAAATGAGAATAACCATAGATCTTGGATTTTTGGTGTTCTTCTCATGTGATAGGAGACTACAAATTATTGTATACAGTGAAATACTTCAAAGAAGGAATAGTGAAATTTGGAAATGATGAATCTCTCAGAATTAAAGGTGTTAGACCATCCATTATTGGGGAATGAAATTTGAAATCTAAGAATTATTTGGGTTTAAAATTGATGTTTTTATAGGAAATGTCCAAATATAACTCCATGTGAAATTTTTTATGACAAAACATTTAGTTTTGTATAAATTAAGAGTTATTTGGAGTCTATAAATCAAAAATAATAAAGGTGGAAATATTTTAAAGTTCTATAAGAGAGGTTAAGATTGAATTTTTCTTATATATTCTCCAAAAGGAAGAGGATACATGTGTTTCAACAAAGATTTAGGAATATTAGTTGACTTTTATACTGTGAAAATTATTGAAAATTCTGAGGAATAATCTAAACAAACTAGTGTTGATAAGGAAGGTGAACAGGATTAATGAATTTTTTTATGAATTACGATAACTATAAAAAAATGTAATGCTATACAAGAAGAAAAATCAGAATTAGTTGTTTCTAGTGATGAGGAAGAATCTATAAAATCTCATTCAAGGATGTGGAAGCATGTGGAAGCTCAAAACGTAATTGGTTATCAACATAAAAAGGTTTAAACAATGATAACATCAACATCTATTAAGCATAATCCCTTATTTTCAAAATTTGATCTACAAGATGTGTATGAAAATTATGAGCATCCAAAATGGGTTCAGGCTATGAATGAATAATTTTTTCATATAGAAAATATTGATACTTGGGAATTCAAACCTAAATCAAATATAAAATTTTATTGGTACAAAGTGGCTTTTCTAGAAAAAGTTGAGTGAATATGGTGAAGTGATACTAAAAAAATAAATATTTGTGTGAAAATTTTACTCACATATTCAGGCCATTGAATTTTATGATACTTTTTCTACAGTGGAACGTTTAGAAATAATAAGTATATTTCTTGTTATTTCTAAAAAATGTAGTTGCACAATTTTTTAGATGGAATTAAAATTATCATTTTTAAATGGTGATCCTGATGAGTAAGTTTACATTGAACAACTGTGTGTCTTTATTATTGAGAAGGATGAAATTTATGTGTTCAAGTTGAAGAAATCCTTGTATGGGATAAACCAAGATCCAAGGGAATTGTATTCTAAATTTTATTCCAACAGAAGAATGATGGGTTTTATGAAAGGAAGGGTTTGTAGTAATCTTTACATGAAATAATTTCAAGAATTTTACCTCATTGTAATTTTTTATGTTGATGGCATTATCTTTGCTGGTGATGATAAAGGAACATGTGAATGATTTTTTGAAGAGATGAATAAGATATTAGAGATGTATATAATGGTTGAAATGAAATACTTTCTTGGGTTACAGATATCACCAAAGAAGAAACAGATATTTCTTTCCCAAGAAAATCATGCTAAGGAACTTCTTAATAAGATCAGAATGGGAAATTCGAAGCCAGTTTCCATGCCTATTTTAGTGGGAACCAAGTTTAAAAAATTTGGATAAGGAAAGAAAGCTGATCATAAAACGTCGGAGAATCTAATTGGACATTTTTTATATTTTACTACCCCTGGAACAGAAATTTTTGTTGTTGTTAACTAATGTTCAATATTTCAAATTGATCCAAAATAATCACATTTATTGGCTGGAAAAATAACTCAATGATATATCAAAGTTGAAATAAATTTAATAATCATGTATTATAGATCAGAATTTATTGAATTGTTTGTGTATTCAAATGCAAATTGGGTGGGAAATATTTATTATTGAAGATCCACATATGGAAGAGTTTTCTTTCAAGGAACAATTTTTGTTTGTTGGCATACAATGAATTTTATTTGTAAATATTATTATTACTTAATATGAATATATTTTGTCCACTCAAGATGATACTCAATTTATGTGGATAAATACTCAGTTATAAGAATTACTTGTCGAATTAAATTTACCCTTTATCTTAGGTTTTGATAATAATAGTGGAATAAACCTTACAATAAATCTAATACAACCTTATCATTTAAAACATATTGACATAAAATACCACTTCATCAAAAATCATGTGGATAAGAATGAATTGAAGTTGGCGTATGTTCCTACATTGGGAAAAGTTGATTATATATTCAAAAAACCTTTTCAAAGGAATACATTTTCAATATTAGGTTGAAAATGGGCCTCCATCCTCTTTCTCATAAAGGTTGATGTATGTCTTTTTGTCCCTCTCTCATCTAGTATTCTGATTGTTTTGTCAACGGGGATAATTTTTTCATAAATTTATCCATTTCTATGTGCTAACCATTTTAAAGAAAATGTATGTAGGGGAGTTTTCGGTAATTTTTTAACTCATCATGTAAGTGTGTGAACTATTCTTACATTTTTTTGGAGTGGTTATAGGAAAATTATGTTTTTAAGTATGTGTAAAAAATAAGATATGAAGCTGGAAATTTTGAAATTTTGAAGACAACGTTTAGTAGTTCACCACTCTTGGACACCATGTTTTCGATGTCAAGGGTTCTTGTTCCCTATAATGAGTTAGACCACGTAGGATTATAATTTTTGATAAGAAATCCATTTCATGAGATTAAAAATATCAGTAATTTATGAACCCTGGTTGACAATAAAATAAAAAGGGGGATATTGCTGGGGCCAAGTTGGAAAGAAGTTATTTTTTGGAAGCAGAAAGTTGTTTGTTTAGAAAATTATTGTCTTTTGTTGTCAAATTAAATAAATCAATTAACATTTTCATGTTTTGGATGATCATACTCAGCATCATAATCAAAAGATCATACATAAAATTTTAAATAATTTCCTCTGTATTATGAATATTTTTTCTAGAAGAAAAGGTTCATCAGACTTACCGTGGGTTTCAAATGAATGGATTGATTATAACAAAAAGATGTTATTGAGTTTGTATGGATCTAATGAAAATATTATGATGGTTTTATAATCATGTAATTCTCATAAATCATAAGTTATCTAGAAAACTTTTGATGAAATCCTTAGGAAGGAAATAGGTATAACAAGTTCTACAAATCGTACTGAGGTGTGGTTGGAAAGAAAGTAGTTGCTAAAAGGGTGTGAAATTACAATACTCCACAATGTATGTTAGATGATGATATACCAATCCTAAACATTCTCAACATCATGAGTAATCCATGATAAAATATGAAGTTTGTAGAAGAAGACATGTTTTCCATGATTTCCTATCTCAGCTCACCAGTGTGAGAAAAACGAAGCCTAATTATTTGAAGACTGTGAAGTATTGGTCAGAATGAGAGAAGATAGAGATGCTAGTTTTTAGTTAAACCAATAATCCACAAGAAAAAAATATTCAAAGAAAGTTGTTTTTAAGGAAATAATTTTCAACAGATTCCAGTCCATCGAAAGGGATTTTCAACAGATCATTGTAGTAATTTCTAACACCGATCATCAGATGAAATGATGGTTTCAAAGGTTAATAAGGAGAAGAATGATATTTATAGGATTTTTGAAGACCATTGAAAAATGAAAAGAAGTTGGTGTAACCTTCCTAAAATGGGTTTAGATATTGATCAACAATATAGCCAACCATTTTCATCTGGTCGAGTTATTTTGGTTTGAATTGGGAAAATAATGGAAGATCAGTTATATATTTTCAATTGGGTCAAGATTCATCGTACTATCACTAACATCGATAATTAGAGTGAATTAGAGACTGATTCATCAGACATAGGCTGACACTGATAACTTTGTTGGATGAAAGATCTTCTTTCAAAGGAAAAGAAGAATTGGAGATTTGTTTGAAGATGTTGAAAAAATATTGTCAAGTGAGTTTGATGATGATGAGGAAGTGTTTTCGAGGAAGTGCATAAATATTTAGATGTTATGACAATGTTTATATAAAAAAAGTCATATGAAGTCTAAAAGAGAAGAATTAATGTTTATGGGAGAATGATTTTTTCATTTTATATCTAACCATTGGTTCGGGGCATCAAAATAAATATTGTCTTTTAGTTGGTACCAATAATTATAATGAGAGTTCATTTCTTTTTCATTTGTTTCAACTGGTATAGAGAAATGAAATGAAGAATATATTATTGGAAATATGTTTTCATTATAATGAATAAATCAATGTGACAATCATTATCAGACTAAATATTTTTATAAAGTCTTAAGTGAGATAATGTTGTGAGAAGTTTCGAGAAGGTTTGATAAGAAATGAGAAGAGTTAAGAAGCAGTGAATATGTCAAAGATTTATCCAAAATTCAAGGGGAATTTATGTTTTGAAAATTTGGTTTGGTGGGAAATTTTTTCATAATACTACCTAAACCATTTTTTGAGAACCTATTAAACGAGGATAGTACTTTATACTTTTTGACACTTGAACTATTCATGGGAGTAGTGAGAATGTAGATAACTAAAATATTTTAGAGAGAAGGAGTTTCTAGATTGAGCATTCATGAGAAAGTTTTTCATAGAAAAGAAGAATATTTTATTCAATAGTATATCAAACCGGACTAGGTCATCTAACTGGGAAACCAGACTAAGATTACCATACTAAGAGAGAATAAGTTCAAAATTGTTTCAGTGGTATTATAGAAGACTCATATTATTGGATTGAGAAATCAGGTAGGGAAATCAGATTAGGATATAGGATTGGGTATCATTATGAAGTCAAGATAATTTCCTACCAATTACTGGGTAGGAAAGTCTATAATTGTTTTAAAGATTGTATTTGTAAAATCTTTCAAGGTAGCATAGTAACCCTTTTTGACGTAATTGGTGAGAGTTTATTAAATTGTGGCAAAAACTTGTGTTACATCCTTCTATGATACTTTAAGAACAACCACTTTTATATTGATCATAGTGATACATAATTGTAATGGAATATCCTCTTTGTTGTATCAACACAAAATGATTATTTTCTAGTGGATTGTGTGGTATTGAATTGTTTCTTAACTATACTAAGGATATAGCTACCTTATTGACTAGTGAAACTTGAAAATTGTTATATTATTGTTGATTTGTGATTGTTTTGTTTTTTGAAAAGTGATAAATATTTAATAGGAAGTGATTTTTGTTTAAAAATTAAGGAAACTTAAAAGAAAAATATATCATTGATTCACCCCTCCCCCTCTTAGTGATACATTGATCCCGATTGGGCAATCTCATCTACACTACTTGAATCGATAACTTATCTTCTTGTGGTATATTTTTATGGATTTTTAAAATCATCATATATTTTAAATGTACATATTCATCCATATTTTTATATTACGAATTCACTTTATCCCAACATTTTTAACTCATAATATAACTTCAAAATAGTCAATCTATTTATTAATAGTTCATCTACCATGAGTGTATCTTCTAAGTGTAAATAGTTGTATCCAATTCCATATATCATATTCAAAAACTTATCTACTCATAAATTTCTTCTAATAATCATCCAAGATGGTTTCTATTTAATAAAAAATCCTGCGTGCTTGATAATCCATGGATGGATTCTCAATCTCCCAACCAATGTTTGTGAATATTAAACCATAACTCATTAATCGTTTCAATATCCATCTTCTAAAATTCATAAGAAACATGGTGTAGATAGTGATTTCACATTTCATCGTAACTTATCTTTGATACTCATTAATATCATCTTAGAGATCACTATATATTCAGGCTGCATTTAAAACACAAACTAGTATCTCAAGTAAGATCCCTTTACAACATAGGAATGTATCTCTATCAATATACACAATAGAAGAAAACAACAATACATATGATCCATATAAACTCAAAGGTTTGTCGCACACATCTTTAATTACTTCATTAATATTGCGTTCTTCCTCCATCACCCAATACATATTGATATTTATCTTATTCACCAACAAAAAATAAAATCATCATTGTCCATTGGGTTCTTCAATCTCCCCCTTTGTATTTGTTTTCAATACCCTTAACTTCCACACATAGATTAAATCTAATATCTCTTTAGTTTTTCTCTATTTTTATACCGTTTATTGATAATAAATACAAAGGTGTAAGTGTAAGGTAAATTCCAACTAGTATTAGGATTCAAGAATGAATTTAAGTATCATCTTCTCCCCTTGTTGAAAATTACAGACCGATTCACTTATGAGAAGGATGGTATCACATGTCAATTCTAAATTTTCAATAAATTAATCAACTCTAAGACTATTTATTTTATATTGGTGTAAAAAAAGATGATTGGTTTACCTAGATATTAATGTTTTCCATTAAATTTTCTTGTATGTGATACCAACTCAAAATTCTCTTATTTGGGGTTATTTAGGATCATTTCTCAAGATATTTCCTGCACTCAATTTAAACAAACATATCAAAATCATTCAAGTGAAAACAATTTACTCCCACTTCATTATACCTTTTTTAATTAGATAATTTACCCTCTAATAATATAATTCAGTATTTCCATAAAAGGATTAGATAATGTGATAAACATGCCTCATTAATGAAAACTTCCAATATATTACATATTTACATGCATTAATGTTCAGACATATTTTTCATGTCCTCAACTCCCCATAAAGATATGTACATCATAAATTCATCAT
Organism: Viscum album; assembly: GCA_963277665.1. NCBI lineage: Eukaryota > Viridiplantae > Streptophyta > Magnoliopsida > Santalales > Viscaceae > Viscum > Viscum album. The sequence goes on from OY728143.1 coordinate 1,245,703,666, forward strand.
TATGGGTGATCATATTTAAATTTTCTCTTGGAATCCTATGGCACAACTTAAAATATTAAAAGGATACATCCTAATACTAGTTAAAGAATTTAATTATGTATTTATCATAATGTTTCATAGTTATCATAACATTAACCAAGATCTCTCCCTCCAAGAATCGCCTCTAATTACCTACACATAAACACAAGAAAAAAATTATGAATAATTAGGGTTACTCTTATCCTTATTAATGGGGGAAATAGGGTTGATATTTATTTATTAACCTAGAAACCCTTTTATTGGAAGTTTAAAATTTATGATAACTCTTCATGCTTTATCCCCCTTTTATTTTCTAAATTTAGACAATATTTAGTAGAATTGAATTGTTGATATTTTTAGATTTATTAATTTGTGTAAGTGAATTTGTCACCTTATATTACAATCTAAATGCACTTTATTTGTGCTTTATGTATCTTCTTATCTATTTCAAACTGGTTGGCTAAAAAATCATGCATTCATTTATAACATGACCAGTTTTGTTGTCTTTTCCACATGTCTTCAATGGTGATTTTCCTTTGTTTCTCATGACCTTCTTCCGTCCTAGTACTCATTTCATATATTTATTTCACTAACTATTTTTCACCTTCCACATAGTTCTTTAAGAATCTGTGGATCACCCTTCTTTTAAAACCTCTCATGAAATTCATATTCTTCTTTACAAATCTATTACATCAAACTAATACTCTTATTCCTTTATTGGATTGATTATTTATTTGATTCATACTTACTTCATTCAACTTAAATATTTATGGAATTTTTGAAAAGGTACATTATGTTACATTTTCTTCTATAATAGAATCATATATTATTTAGTGTTACATCCATCTCATAATTATATTTGGGTATTCTTTTCTTATCACATTGATTTTTCTTACACCTCAAGGTATCCTCTCATACATTTCTTGGTTAATTTTTTATAATTTGTAGACTTATTTATACTATATAATATGATTTATTATTTATTGACTTATATAAGTAATCCTCTTCATAAAGATCACTTATATTTCTATTCTCAAAAAAAAATTTAGACATCCAGTTTTGTTCTTCATGGACAGATTCGCCTTCTTCTATATGTATTTTTTCAATTCATCCTCTCCCCCCATTGATGTAGGAATTATATAGTCTCCATGAATTTTAATTTTATTCCAAAAATATATTTCTCAATGAAAAATACTTTAGTTTTACCAAAAGAGACTAAAAATATTAATCTTTTGTCTTAAAACACAATGTGTTCGACTTTTTTATCTTAATGTTTCTTGGTATAAACATTATTATTTTGGGATCTTCTTGGGGGGTTATCTACTTTCACTTACACATATCCACCCTTTATGTTTTTGTGGATTTATTTTCATTTTTCATCCACCCATGTTTGTCCATAATTAATTTATAACTTATACCACCCAATGAAGCAATATTAGTACAAACACATTTTCTAGGATAAGGGTCTTTTGTTTTCTTAATCTTGAAATAGATAGATCATTAAATTATTTAAATACCTTATTTCCAAAAATATGATAATTTTTGGAAAAAAACGACCTTAACATAAATTCTAATGGAAGCACCTCTTCTTTCATAGTTTTGAGAATTCTCAACTTATGTCACATCCATATTCCTCATTTTGAACTCTAACTCAAGAAACATTAAGTTAAGGTTATTTTTCTCAAAATAAAATAACTTTAATCAATGTTACCATTATATATTCATCATTTTAATCTAGTCCTCATACTTTTTACTAATTTTTACATATAATTCTCAATGTCCTTAGTACTTTTTTCTTTGATCATGATTGTTTATCCTTAACACCAATAGTATATTTGTGATTTTTGACAATTTTAAGATTCTATATTAATTTATTTTACATACCTAAACTTTCAAACAAATTTTATATTTTAATAATTTTTCTACCATGGAGAACTTTTTTTACTCATCATTATGGATTTCTCTTTGGATTTCACTTCTTTAATGAGGGAGTTTCATTTTTTCAAGTGTTTTGTTAATGGGTTTTTATAGATTTTCTATATACTAGCAGATAAGTGTCCTAATAATCAATATAAACAAAAATAAATAAGTAAAAAATTCAATGGTAACTTTCTTAAAATAATACTTAACTTCAAATTAGATGTCTTCATTTGGTTCAATAGACTTGTACTATTTGCATCTTGAACATGATTCTTCTAGAGGATCGTTATCAAAAGATTTAGTAGAGATACTACCACTTTTATTCCATTATAATGTTTATAAATCAACATTATACTTCTCTATAGATAATTAATTTTTCAAATTCATTGACACATTATTCTATCTATCATTCATTATTTTTTAAGAAACCTCCATGTTGGTACTGACCAAGATAGGAACTATATTTTTCATTAGAGGAAATTTTGAACCATCACAAATAATAAATTCATATATATATGATAAAAACAACTGAGAAAGAAAATATATCTAATTAAGGGAAATTGGGATTATCTCTGATACTAATTGAATTACACAGTAGATTATGCAGTTAATCTATGAGAGGGTTAATCAGGGTTACACCTTTTACCAAATTAAATTATCTTTTAATTATCCCCTATTTGCATTCAAACCTCTATCATATTTAAGATGTATATATCTATTTATTATTATGAAGAAAAAAATTCAACATGAAAGTCAATAAAGAAATAAATATAAATAACTTACAATATTTTTACAAGGTTTACCTACAATGTGTGTATCTACTCTTTGTTGTGTTTGGGTAGAGTCCAAGAAACATATTATTCAAAGTAATGAAAAATGATTTTAAATGAGTGAGAAGGTATCATATTTCAATCAACTCCAATACTATTTTATTTTACTCTAGAGTAAACCTTATGGAAGTTTCAATTGGGAAATTCCAAGGAAAATCATTATCTACCAATAGGTTCTTTATACTAGATCACTCCTGTCTATAGTCACCTAATAAATTTTTAATAGATTATACTAGACCAATCCAATATTCAATGGTACTTCATAAATAACTCTTGAACAATATATTACTTATAATTTGGATGTTACTTCATTACAAAAAAAATATATTCTTTGTAATATCCTAGACTTATGTTGAGGTACATTCATACTTAGGTTTTGCTTTAAGTATCTTTATTTTGGTTAATGAAATGTTTAACAAGTTTATGGGGAGTCTCAGGGGTGTTCTGAGGGTTTGAGACATGAAATAGGGGTAAATGGGGTCATTTATTTCATGTCACATGATTGGATCATGGTTAGTAGTAACCGTGTTCCTTAATCATGTTTTTCGAGAGTGCTGGATCACGGTTGGTGAAATTGTGCATGGGGAGGATCCATACATTGAGTAATTGGATAGTTTTAATATATATGGTTACCACAATTTTTTTTCAAACCATGTGGGCTTCCTAGAAAACCATGAGGTCTGGCCCCCTCTTAGACCGAGGTTCGTGCATAGTTGGTGAACGGTTTGACCAACCGTATGGCCAAACTATTCACCTCATTAAAGTGGGGGAAATTTACAATTTTTTACTAAGTATATAAAAAAACTCACCTAATTTTTCCCTTTATTCTTTCTCCAGCATCAGGAGTGAAGAACCAAAATCCCCTAAGCTTACCAAGGGTTTATCTCCCCCATTTCTAAGATGTTTAGAGTTCCATTGGGTACTGATCGAAGCTTCGGGTGAGTCTAACAATCCTTATTTTACCTTTTTCTAGATTTAGGATTTTATAAATGTTCTTATCATTTCAAATCCCTAAAAATCACTTTTTCAAGTAGTTTCTAGGTTGGGTATTTAAAGGGCTTTGTTTCTGAATCAAAGGCTATGGTTAAGTGAGTGTTCTTCTTCAGAACCAAGGTAGGCGGTCTGAAATTTTTATCCCATAGGTAGATTGTTTTTATTATGTGTATGTGGTTTTTATCTTGTGCCTTTGTGCTTTATTTCTAGTTTTTGTTTATATAAATGTAGAATTGGTTTTGTAAATAATTAATTTAACCCCTCATGATCCACATGGGATGTATTGAGGTTGATTAGATCGGGTTAAGGGCCACCCATGGGGTGTTCCAACTTATTGAACATGAATAATTGTAATGAAAAGTGTCGAATAAAATTGTTATGAAATAGATCCCATGATAAATATGTTAAATTGTTACCTTGAATTATGAAAAGTCTCTAATGTTAGTCATTTATAGTCTTTTACATGGTATAAGGGGGTGTTTGGAATGATGTGAATAGGTTAAATGAATTAACATTAAAGAGGTAAATGACTTATGGGTTGTAATGGAAATTTGTAAATGAAATAAGGCATGTGAATGAGGAATTTGTTCAATGGGTTAATATATGAATGGGTATGTGGTCAAATTGGATTAAGGAATATAAATGAAAATGTGTAAATGGGTTAAGGTAAAAAGATGAGTTATTTTTTGAATGAAATATTGTTGTAAATGATGAATGTGTCAAATGGTTATGGTTTATGTTTGATAAATGTGTTATGGATAAAGGAGAATGTTAATGTGTCTTGGTGGTATGTGGGTAATTGAATTGAGGTTCTACATCCACATGCCAAGTTGGAATGAGGCTCTAAACCCTACCCAAGAAGGCATGGGTTAGGGAGTCAGACAGTGGATCTATTCCCTGATTTCATTTGATGACACTACCTGGACTGAGGCTCCAATATATGTGTGATGTAATTGTTTATGAAATTTTTCCCCTAGTATGATATGGAATTTGAATTATCGCCTTATTCATATTAGTTTACCGGCATCATCCATAGTGTAAATGATGAAAATATATAACCCTTGGAAAACTGATAAAAATGGTTTGTGTGAATATTGTTAACTAACATTATCTAGTTTGTTTTTTTATCTTATTATTAATTTAGTACATGAATACACTATCTATTTAAAATGTATATTTTGTAGACACCGTTGGTGGTAGACTACTAAGTTATACTCACACCCAACACAGGCCTCCATTGGGTACCCAAGAATATTTCATGGTTATAGGTTATGATAAAGTCAAGGGCCTTATGCTAGAGGTTTGATTGGTAATGGGTTGTGCATGGATGAGGGATCTAGGTTTGGAGTCAAGACCCATTTTGTGGATTCTTATATTGTCTTTTTTTGTTTTCCTCAAACTTTGCACGATATGACATGAAATAGCATATTTATTGTTTTTTTGTGGGCTTGTACCTATTTTGGGGGAATTGTTGGTAATGCATGTTTATTTCTTATGGTTTATTATTCCCTTACATCATATTTTAGCGTATGTGGTTTAATCTGATAAAGAGTTTATAGTCTCCCCACATGATCTTTTAGACCCTCTCTACTAGTCAACAACCTATGGAATATGGGGATGTGTGCCTAAGTTCATGTGGCGACCTATCTTGGGGAATCAGTTTTGTGGATCTTGGGTTTGGGATGTTACAAGGTGGGGTCAGAGGGGTTTTTATGTTATTTTACTATTTTAAAAAGGTATAAAAGAGACTAGGATGTGTTGAGCCTTGGAAATGATCTCGTGCATGGGAGTAGCTAACTCTTGTATAATGGAAAACCCAAGTACCTAGGGTGGTATTATTGTTCTTGATGTGTTTTGTTACATCTTAATGGTATTTCACCATTAGGTGATGTAATTATTGTGTGGCGTGCCTATTTTATGATATTTTTCTCATGGATGAAATGGTATGATGTTTTTCACTCATGCATAATTTTAAGAACCTATGGATATAGGTGTCATACATCATGATAGGCACAATCAGGGAAGATGTGTGGGACATAAGTAATATAATGCATTTCATTTTCTTTGAAAATTTGAAAGAGGTGGTGTCTAATAAACATGATACAAATGGGTAAATATAAATAATATGAAGGAATGAATAAATAATAATGCCTAATGAAAAGTTGTAAATGGGATAAAATTTGGTTATAATAAGATGTAAATATGGATGGGTTCCTAAAAGAGAAATATTTACGTTGTAGAAGTGAAAATATTGATAATCATGTTTGATGAAATTAGTTATGGTTGTTTCAGTAGGTTTACCCAATGTTAACCATGACCCGTTTTAGGGATATCTAAGGGTAGTGGTAGAGATGCGACAATGTTTGTTGGGATGGTGTAAGTAGAATGGGTTGTGTATGGCTTGTGGAGAGCCTTATTTTGTGAAAATTATGGATGTTTTATATTATGTGTTTAGAGATGTGTGTTTAGAATTGTAGAAAAACTTCACCATGATGATATGTGATGATTGAGAGATAAGAATATATCACATAGAATGCTCCTCTATAAGTTGGGAGAGAAACCCCAGTGATCCAGGGTAATGGAGGAGAATAGTAGTTCCATGATAACATTGCTCATTTTGTGAAGATGATGGAATGAGACCCAGGGAGGGTTGTGTCTAGTATGGTTGAGTTCACTAGAGATTTTCAGCTACAACACCCTCTGATATTTTATGGCTAGGGTGGACCTGAGGTAGTCGAGTTCTGGACAGAGTCCGTCCAGATGATTCTTGATCACTTAGAGACTCTACTTGAGAAGAGATTCAAGTTGGCAGCTTTCATGTTGCGAGGATAGGCAATGCGCTGGGGGGATATCTTGGTTCAAACTGAGTAGGAAGATGATCTGTTGTGGAAGGGATTCTTGGAAACATTTTTGGAACATTTATACCAGGATACATTGAGGTTGTGGAAGGATGTAGAGTTAATGAGTTTGACTCAAGGGACTATGAAAGTGATAGATTATGTTGGCCACTTAACTGACATGAAACACTTTATTCTTGCATTAGTAGAGGATGAGGAAGCTACTATGAGAAATTTATAGGATGTACATAGACATGAGATCAAGTAACAGGTGAATATATTCTACTTAAATAGTTTCTCTAAGGTGGTGGATCAATCCCTTATTTCATAAGTAAATCTCAAGGAGGATACTGGTGGTGGACCTGCAGGTCTAGTTAGGCTATCCAACGACGTGAATTTAAATGGTAGGAAGTGATACTTTGAGAGTTTTCAACAGGGTAGTGGTGGAAAGAGTAGTTAGATAAGAGAATTATCATCTCAGGGTAGTGATCTAATTTTCTGCTATTAGTGTGGAAGGTCAGGACACATGCATAGTCATTTTCTTGACCACCAACTGAGTTCTGAGCATGAAGAATGATGGGCCATGTGAAGAGGTTCTATAGGAACCCTTGATAGTTAGGTGTTGATGGTGGACCAAGGCCAATACAGAGTGTAGGAAGAGGGTTGGTTACCTTATATCAGACAGAAAATTGGAGCTCTATTGGTTGTACCGGTTTGGGTAGTGGATGTGGTACTCTAGGAAAATGGTGTCCTTATCTACAGGGTAGTGTAGAACCATGAACTCGGACTTGATCCCAGGGAATAAGGATATGTTAGATTCATATGGATCATCCTGAATCAGGAGTTGGTGTGGTTACCATCAACAGCTTGAGGTATGATTCTTACATATACCATTATTTCTAGTTCATTATTTGATACATGTGTCTCACAATATTTTATATCTTCTCAATTTGTGAGTGTGTTGGAACAAGAGGTGGAACATATGTGCAGGGTTATTTCTATTGATACACCACAAGGGGTGTGAGCAGAAAATAACTGGAAATCTAAGGAGTGTACCCTCAAGGTTAGCAGGCATAGTTTCTTGTGGAACTTGTTTGGGTTGGAGGTGTCAAGTTTTAATCTGAACATGGAAATAGATTGGATAGTGATTTACCGGGACCATACCAACTGTTACCATTGTAGGGTAATGTTCACCTCCCTGAAGGGGAATACCTATGTTCACAAATGGAGAAAGGGATATTTGGGTAGGTCATGCAGGTCCAGTTAGTTAGCAGTTAAGTGAACTCACAACCCAAGTGTATTGTCTTTTATTGATGATGGGGGAGTAAATAATATTGTCTTTCCTCCTATGGTGGACCCATTTTAGTATGTCTTTCTTAAACACTTGAGGGGTATTCCACCTGAGAGATATGTTGAGTTCGTAATAGAGTTTTTTCCTATAGCAGAACCAGTTTCTATTCCTCTATATAGAATGGATCTGGGAGAACTCTAGGAACATAAAACATAGTTGGAGGAACTAGAGAACACGGGTTTTATTATTTAAAGTACATTACCTTGGGGATCACTAGTTTTTTTTCTAGAAGGATGATGGTTCATTCTTCTTGTGTGTCATTTACTAGAGGTTTAATTAGGTGACCATTAATAACTAATACCCCCTTATACTGATCGTTGATATTTTTGACTAGTTGAGTGGTTCTTCATTATTTTACCAGATTCAATTGAGATTGGGGTATCATCAACTGAGGAGGAGACCTTATTATATAACATGAACTACATTTAGTATCAGGTGTGGTTTTTATGAGTTTTTCATGATTCTGTTCAGGTTGACTAATGCACTAACAGTTTTTATGGTCTTAATGAACCTAATTTTTTTAAAGGTAATGCCTTGGTCAAAGACCAAGAAAAAATTTATTAAAAAACAAGCAAGGAACTACAAAAGTCTGAATGAGGGGATTTTGTTACAATCTCTTTCATAGAGAGGAAGAAGATCAACTAGCAGATCATCATTCCACGTAATGCTATGGTTGATTCCTTTGTTGTAAAGACCATCAACGACCATGTTAACTTCATAATAATCATGAGTGTAAATGTATTTAATCTCTCGAAGAGAATATAGGCAGTTCATCCATTGAGAAGTAAGTGGCCAGGAAAGGTGGTCCACCCCATTATAAATATCTTGAACAATGGTGGTTGAGTCACATTCAATCCAGATGTCGTTCCAGCCTTTGATTTTAACAAAGTCAATAGCTTGGATCAAATCCATCATTTCTTCTTCTAGAGAAGAGGTGTTATTGAAGATTCTAAAGAAATAGCCATGACAATGTCCCATAAAATCTCAGAAAAAAACTCCAAATCTCGCTAGACCTGGATTTCCTTTGGAAGCTCCATTCACGTTGACCTTTTTCCATCCATGAATATGGGCCTACCAAAACACCTCAGTTAAATGCCTTGGTTTTCTTTAGAGTCCTTCAACTCAAAGACGTCAGAGAATCGTAGTCCCTAATAGAATTGTCACAGTGATCTTTTTGAAGTGATGAGGAATCCCTAATAGTGATGAGAATTCACGTCCAACATGCATTAAGATTGGGTGAGTTTTTATTATGAATAATATCATCTCTATCATACCAGATAATTTGGAGGAGCTCAGCAAGAGAAAAAAGGAAGATATTATTGATTTTATACAAGGAATCAAGATCCTGACAATGTTTTAGTTGGGAGTAAATGGAGTCATAGTGGTGCCATTTGTAGTCAAACAGGTCAGTAATATAAATCCAAATAGAAGAAGTTGTAGCACAAGATAAGAATACGTGGTTAGAATCCTCTCTATGTTGGTGAAAGGGTATACATTTAGAGAAGATTTGGATACCAAATGACTGAAGGCAAACCTCAGTAGCAATACGATTGTGAGCAATACGCCAGATAAGGTTTCATCTTTAGGGTTTAATCCAATATTTTTCAAAGTGATTCAATCAACCAAAATAGGATCAGGATGAGTTAAATTATGATTTTAAAAACTTTTAGAGTCTAAAATGACATTATGGGTAGGTTCCTAAGTGAGAAAATCCTCCGCATTAGAGAAGAGGTGGTTATCAACAACATGCATAATGGACTCAGGGAGATTAAGGTTAGGAGAGTACATCACCTCCTGAATAGGGAATTTGATGTTATCTGGAGGGGAGTTAGCAGGAAATATGGAAATGAAGGGGGTTACAGTCCATTTATCAAGACAAAAGTTCAGGGAAGAGTTTATATTGTCCATCCATCTAGATTTTTTCATAATGTTAGCAAAGGAGTCCCTTATGGAGGGTGAGATTGGGGAGTTAACATGGATCAAGATTCCTTTTTTTAATTTCATCAAGAATTTTTTTCAAAGAAACTCAACGGAGTCATAATTTTTATTGATCAAATTCTATGAGAGTTTGTCTTGGAGGGACTTACTAAATAGCTTGAGATTCATAATGCCCAGACCACCATTCTCTAATGGTTTGTAGCAATTAGACCAAGAAATGGTAACAATATTTCTTTCAAGAATAATGCCAGAACAAACAAAGTTTTTTATGTAGGCATTAATTTTCTTAAGAAGATAAATCATCCATTTATAGATCATTAACAAGTAAAACATTTTGGATATATTAGTAGACTTAACCAAAAAAAATACTACCATCCATGGAGAGGGATTTCCAATTCCAGGAAGAATGTTGGTTGATAACTTGGTCCATAACATTAGTGAAATACATAGATTTAGGTCTTCCCTAGAATAAGGGAACACTCATGTAGATAAAAGGGAAGACACCTTCTTTTATACCAAGGTTTTCAATGATGTTAGATTTTCTATTGGATGGGAAAATTTTTCCAAAGAAGATAAACAATTTGTTCTGATTAATGGATTTCCCTAAAACCTATTCATAGTGGGATAAGGCATTTTTTATGTTAAGAATATTTCTTTTGCACCCATTTAGGAATAGGATTACGTCATTGGCATATAAAAGATGGGTCGGCACATTTAGGTTACCAGCCGCTTGAATAGGCTTGAGTTTATGTTGGCCAACATGCCGAGTAAGAAGTCTGCTAAGATAATATTCCGAAATAGAAAAAAGAATATCAGATATGGGGTCACCTTGATGAACTCCCTTGGTGCACATAAAATAACCTTTAGGGGACCCATTGATAAGGATGGAGAGGGAAGCCAATTTAAAAATAGAGTTTATCTACTTATAAGGACATCGTTGAAACCAAAACTCTAGAGAACCATAAAAATAAAATTCTAGTCTATGGTGTCAAAGGCTTTCTTAATGTCTATATTAATGGAAAAATTCCCAACTATTGAGACTTTGTTAAGAGCATTGGTGCATTATGAGGCAAGGAAAATGCAATCCTAAATGGACCTACCCTTGATAAATCTATATTGGTTCCAAGATATGATTTTGTTACATTGTTAATAAAGTTTGTAGGAAAAGAGTATGGTAATGATTTTTTAAAGAGAGTTTATGAGAGAAATAGGGCGGATTAAATGAATTTATAAAGCATTGGACACTTTGGGGATAAGAGTAAGAAATTAAGAATTAAGACCATAAGGAAGCACACAATTAGAGAAGAAGTATTTGAAAATCTTACAAACAAATGAATGGATAACTTTCCGGTGTTGATGGTAAAAACCATTTTTAAATCCTTTGGGACCTTGGGCACTTTCAGCATTGAGATTAAAAATAGTGGCTTTGATTTCATGGTCTAGAGGGATTCCTAAGAGAAAGTGATTTTCCTCCTCACTAACTAGAACACAGATGACCTAGGAAAGGAGATCTTTATTTATGCCTAGACCATTGAAAATATTTTCAAAATAAGAGACAACATGATTATCTAGGGCCTCTTTAGTGTCAAAAAGGGTGTCATTGTCTTTAATAAAAGATAGGGTTCTACAGAAATTCCTAATTATTTGTAGAGCATTATAGAACATAGAGTTTCTATCTCCCTCAGCGAGCCATTCTGTTTTAAAAACTTTCTTGCAGATGTAATCTTTAAGCACCAGAAGGGAGTTGAGTTTCAAAGAGATGTTCATTTCATTCTGTGGGTCTAAGGAGAAATCAGTATTTGTTGTAGTGTTTTGAATTCGATTTTGGTCTGCCTTAAGGGTGGATATATCCTTATCAATTTGCTTAGATTTCTCTCCGCACTAGCCCTTGAGGAACTGTTTAAGATGTTTTAGTTTTGTAGTACAAAAAATGCTTCAAAGTGGTGATTCATTAATTCCCAGCATTTTTTTATGAGAATAGAGAATTCCAAGTCCTTTGACCAAGCATCGTTAAAATTGAATTTAATTTTGTGTTTGGTTCTTTTAGAAAGGAAATTCACAATAATTGGGTGATGATTCGAACTTAATTTGGGTTATGTGATGTTAGAGATAGAGTCCCAAGAATCCAATGATGGGATATTCGCGAAGGCCCTATCAAGTTTACTAGCCATAGTCCTATTGTAATATCTACTATACCAAGTAAATTTAGCACCTGTGAGGTTGATTTCAATCAGATTACAATCTTCTAACACGACCCTAAATTCTCTAGAATAAATTTGAGATTGAGATGGTCTAATTTTTTCACTAGGGGAGAGAATAGCTTTAAAATCACCCAACACCAACCAATGAACCTGAATGGTGGTAGCCAAAATAGAGAGGTCATGCCAAAGAGATCAAAATTATTGATATCTATTCTTGACATAAACCAAAGTGCAACAAATATGTGAACCATTTAGGTTAAAATCAAAAGTGAATAATTGGTGAGAAAAATTATAAGAATTGACATTCTGCAAAGAGTTATGATAAAAAAAACCCAGAGAGAATCAACAAAACGACCATTATTGCAGGAACAAAGAAAATTATAACCAGAAGTAGCAAGATGCATAAATTTTATAGAAATTTTAATTTTGGGTTCAGTGATAGAAACAATTTTTGGTTTATGAGTCAAAATTATTATTCTAAGCACAGAAATAGTTTCAGGGTTCACTAAGCCCTGACAGTTCCAAAAAATGACATTCATTTAAAACCTAGATTTAGAGCAGGAGCTTTCCTTTTTACTTTTCAAACCACTTGATCCTTTTTTCTTCTTTGATCTCCTAGGAGTAGAAGAAGAGGGTGGGGTGGGCTTAAATTTCTGGCTACCCATCAATGAAACATCAATAATGTTAGAATCCTCATAAGTATTAATAACCAAAGCATTATCAACAGGTTTAGAGTTCATAGGTTTGGTCATAGGACCAACCTTTGATTCATTGGATGAGCCCAAAATCTAAGAAGAAATATGAAATACATGAGAAAATTAATCACCTATTTCCCCCATCAAGTTCAATGTGCATGTTCACTATATTTTGGTTATCTTAATTTAAAATCAGAGTTGGATTCAAATAATCAGTGAATGAGCCAGGGGTTGGGTCAGTGGTCACTTCCATGCTATGATCAGAATCTAAACATAGAGGGCCAACATGAATTATACCTACATTTTCCACTTGAGTAACTCGAGAGGGATGATGAACTTCACACTAGTCATCTTTCTTTATACATGTGTTTCTATCTTGAGTTACATTTGATGCTATTGGCTCAACTACAACAGTGAGAACGAGAAGCTGATGTTCATACTTCTCTAATATCAGAGGATTACCAACTCGATTAGTGATATGTAAGGTTAATTTAAGAGTTCTTGAAGCCACATCCACATTCGAACTGTGCAAAAACATCAATACATGGCACTATCCCGCTCTCAAAGGATCCATCAAATGTGAATCAGACTCATCCTCACAAACATCCAGCACCATTCGCTCAATATCTTCTATGATGATCTAATCAAGATCATATTTTTCTTCCTACTTCACTTGTTCAACCCCGGTGACACCGGAGCATTCACCTGGGAGGGTGGCTTTCCTCACCCAAATATCGGATTTCATTTTCAGAGGCATAGTGATTTCATAGGCTGAGGCCTTACCTTTATTTTTTATCTTTACATCAGTCCACCCATCATCGGTAGTTTGAGAGACTTGACTCTTAACGACTCTAAATTACAACAATGAGTGGCCTATGATATTGCATAGCTTATATTGGGGAGGCATCTGCTCACATTCAACATGGACCTCTGCTCTGTAGTCGTTAGCATTGAAGAAGATGACTTCTGGGATTTTGGATGCCATATCGAATTCAAGCATCACTCCAACATATAGACTGAGATCAGTGTTGAGAGTCCATTGATCAATTTTAAAGGGCGTACCGATATAGGCAGTGATGTCATTGAGGTTTTTTGGGTGCCAGAAATACCATTTGAGTCTTTGTAGACGAACCCAGATCTGCACCAATGTGTTCTTTATATTATGAGGATTGAAGGCTAAATCCTATTCGGAGATGTGAAGAACTCCTGACTTGAGTTGAAGATTCCCTAACTTCCATACCCGATTAATCTAGTCTTGAGATTTCAGTAACATGTGTAAATAACCCATCCTGATTGGAACTATCTTCTAGTAGGTGAATCCCCAAACATGATTGATTCGTGATTTTAGCTCTAGGTTTGACCATGGCTTGTCAGCTTTGAGATATGAGATACATGCCATGATAGAAAACTTACAGAGAAGTGACCACTTTTGAAGCACATCCATATCATCTTCAATAGAAAATATTCCATCCTCAAGCTTCTTATAGGGGGACACACTTGTCGCAGAGGATTTGCAGAGGTCGACGCCTTTGAGAGCTTCAAAGAATGAAATGTATTTCAGTCTTTCCACCGGGAGGATTTCATCCTTTTGAACCTTGCTTCGAGAATCCAAGAACTCATATTCCCATTTGGGGTTGAATCCTTCCATTAGAAGAAGAACAATTGAATCAAATCAAGGCAAATGATACCGACAAATCTGTGAAATCTTAGGGGTTGCGATGGAGACATCAAGAGAACTGCATTGTCTGGTCTAACATCTCTAATGAACATAATCTTTCACCCTTATCTAGATAAATTTGTAGTTTTTTTATGGATGATATCTTAGTGTACTCTAAGACTCTTGATGATCATTCCAAACATCTTTAAATTATCTTTAGTACATGAACAAAGCATAGGCTATTTTACAACCTTTCCATGTGTCATTACATGATTGACAAGGTACGTTTCTGGGGTCAGATCATCTTTGAAAAAGGTGTGTCATTGGACCTAAAGAAAGTAAAAAAAATTATCTAGGGAGAATTATAAGAGTGGTTTTTATGTTTGATGTTTTTTGGGTTTGGTAGGATATTATCGAAGGTTCATCAAATACATTTCCCATTTGGAAGCACCACTCTCAGTATTGACCCCGAAGGGAATAAAATTTAAATGGTCTCAAGCATGTGAAATTTTATTCTAGGAGTTAAAGAAGATGTTGACTACCACACCAATTTTGATCCTACCCAATCAAGGTAAGGAGTATACATTGTTTTTTATGCATCCAGTATTAGTATTGGGGTGGTGTTGATGTGGTATGATCGGGTTCTAGCATATGGGTCACAAAAATTGAGGCCTCATGAATGAAATTATAATACACATGATCTTGATTTGGTTTCAGTGGTTTATTATTTAATGTTTTTGTAGCATTACTTATTGGAAGAAAGGATTACTATGTATAAATATCATAAGAGCTGTAAGTACATCTTTTCCCATAGTGATTTTAACCTTTGGTAGTGAAGATGGGTTGATTACTTGTAGCCTTTCAATTTTGAGATTACACACTGGGAAAAGGAAAAAAAGTTCCATATTATTTGAGTCTGAAGACTCAAAACTAGGTAGTTAAGGAATACAGTTCTGAGTGGATGATGATGGTGTTGTTTTCTGAGACTCACCTAGAGAACTAGGATGTAAAATAAAATATGAACATTTAATCCTTGTCAGTTGAGTCTACCCTTCTAAGATAAATCAAGTATATATAGTATGAGTATCTAGAGTGTTTATCCCTTTAGTAATTTTCTGATGGTGTGGGGTCACATTCTAGATGGACTATTGGTGATGATAAGATCATTTATGTTTGTGGTCATGTAGTGGTCCCAACATGTATATGGGAATAATTGATATGTGGGTTCCATGTTTCGATGTGGGCAGTGCATCTTGGTTTAACAAAAATGTTCTTTGATATTTATAGATAGTATTAGTGTCTAGCGATGAATAAAATGGTTACAGGTTTCATGACATAATGTTATTCCTATCAATAGGTAAAGGCTGAACATTAGTTATTGGGTTTGTTACAACCTTTTACCATTCAGGAATGGAAATGGGATGACATGATGATAGATTTTTTGGTGGGTCTCCCTAGGATGCCTCAGAAGAATAATGTGATATGGGTAGTTGTGGATCAGTTGACCAAGGTGGAACATTTCTTACCAATCTGAGAGATATTCATTGATGATTAGTTGTGAGAGTTATACATTTAAGAGATAGTGTGGTTGAATGGGGTTCCATGAACTATAGTTTCAGATCATGATTCACATTTTTCATTGTGCATTTGGAAGGGGTTATAAAAGTCACTTGGTACCTATGTGTTTGTGACTATGGATTTCTACTTTAGACAGACAAGAAATCAGAGTGTACTATTCTGGTGCAAGAGTATATTTTGAGGAAATGTATCTTTCATTTTGGTGGATCTTGGAAAAATAACTTGGCACATATTGAGTTTTTCTATAACAATAGTTACTAAGATACAATTCAGATGAAACTATCTTAGGTACTTTATGGTAGATCATTTATATCTTTGTTATATTGGATGGAGGCTAGAGAATCAGATTTATTGGGACTAAATCTCACGTTTGAGACATCAGATTAGGTTCAGTTGATTCAGAAATGTATAGTTACAACTCAGAGTAGGAAAAATTCATATATAGATCAATGTATTCAACCTTTTGCGTTAATGGAGGGACATCATGTGTTCCTTTGGGTGTCTCCATCATTGGGTCACCATCGGAAATGGAAATAGTGTAAGTTGGAACCGATGTACATGGGGCCATTTGAGAATGTGGAGAGGATTGGACCATTGGTGTACCAATTGGCTCTTCAACAATGTTATATTGGCATGCATGATGTTTTTCATGTGTCCCAACTCTAATAGTATCACCCTATTCCATCTCATGTGATTGATGTTTATGATGTTGAGATTCATTCTAATTCATCCTTCTAGGAGAATCCATTTCATATTTTGGATCATAATGAGAAAGTATTTTGGCTCAAGAACGTACCTTTGTTTCGAGTGTTATCAAACCATGTTAATTTTCAAGAAGAGACTTAGGAGAGGGAGATGGATGTGTTGTCTTAGTGGATAGATATCTTTATATTCAAATCTCAAAGATTCTTGGATGTGTGACTTGAAGATGATTCATTGTTAAGTGGTGACATTGTAAGATCTCATACTTCCTTTGAGGTATGTTCTTGTTTATGTTTTTGTTTAAGTCTCTTTACATTGATAATAAAAATTTTATCGATTGTTTGAGGAGTCTCAGGGGTGCTCGGAGGGTTTGAGACATGAAATATGGGAAAAGGGTCAATCCAGTTCATTTTTCACGGTTGGTGAACATTTAGTAGTAATCGGGCACCTTAACCATGATTTCTTAGAGGGGTGGAACACAGTTGGTGAAATCATGAATGGGGAGGATGCAAACCTTGAGAAATTGGATAGAGCCAATCGACATGGTTAGTGTATGGTTTTTCAAACTATGTGGGCTTCCAAGGAAACTATTTGTACATTCCCACTATTGGATAGAGGGTGGCACGTGGTTGGTCCATGGTTTGGCCAACCATGCAGCCAAACTGTACACCTCATTAATGTGGGAGAAATTTACCATTTTTTCCCTCGTGCTTTAATAATACTAACCTTAATTTCTCCCCTATTCATCTTCTAGTAGCAACAGTGATGATCCAAAATCCCCCAATCTTCCCAATGGTCAATTTCCATCGTTTCTAAGCAATTTAGAGAATCACTAGTTACAGATTGAAGATCCTGGTGAGTCTAATACTCCACTTTTATCCTTTTATGGATTAGGGCTTGTATAATTTTTATTCTACTTTTGAATCCCCAAAACCAAATTTTTAATGTTTCTTCTAGGTTCGAGATTTAAAGTATGTTTTTTTAAATAAAATGATAAGTTTAAGTGAGTGTTCATCTACAGAACTGAGGTAGGTGGTCTACATGCTATATCATGGTCTTGTTGTTTTGATTATGTGTGTGTGGTTGTGATCTTGTGTCATTGTGTTGTCTATTTAGTTTTCCTTTGTAGAAATTTTAAATTGGTTTCCTAAATGATGAATTTAACCCCTCATGATCCTTGTGGGATGCATTGAGGTTGATTAGAACAGGTTAAGGGACACCCATGGGGTGTTCCACCTTCTTGAACACGAGGATTGTAATGATAAATGTAGAATTAAATTGTTATGAAATATATCCCATGGTAAATATGTTGACATGTTAGCTTGAATTATGAAAAGGAAATAATGTTACTTATGTCTAGTCATTTACATGGCATAGGGGTGTTTGGAATGATGTTAATGATTTAAATGAATTAAATTGAATGTGTTAAATGAATTATGGGTTGTAATGGAAATGTGTAAATGAAATAAGGAATATAAATGAGGAATTTATCAAATAGGTTAAGGTATGAAAGGTTAAATGGGATAATTGGGTTGAGGAATATAATTGATAATGTGTAAAATGGTCAATTCATGAAGATAATTCATGTGATTAATGGTATGTTTTTGTAAATGATGAATATGTTAAATGACTATGATTTATGTTTGGTAAAATTGTTATTGTTAAAGAAGAATGTACACATGGATTGGTGGTATGTGTGGTATTTACTTGACATTCTAATCCCATGGTTTGGGTTGGACTGAGGCTCTAAACCCCGCCCTATAATGGATGGGTTAGGGAGTCAGATTGAGGATCTATTTCCCGGGCTCTTCCATTTGATGAGACTATATGGACAGAGGATCCAAGGTATTTTTGATGTTTTTTTAATGCTTCCCCTAATGAGGTAGTGAATTTGACTTATCCCCTTATGCATAGAAGATTCCCAATATCAATAGCAGTGCAACTGATTAAAATTTCTAACCCTTTTTACAATTGATGAAAATTGTTTAGGTGAATATTGTTAACTAATTGAACCTGGTTCATCATTTTTTTTCTTTTTATTCTTTTATTACATGCATAAACTGTATGTTTAGACTGTATATTTTTTAAACATTGTTGGTGGTGTCCTAATAAGTTATACTCAAATCTTACTTGGGTCGTCATTGGGTACATTAGTATATTTTATGTTTTCAAGTCAGGTCAAGGGAAAGGGCCCTATGCTAGAGGGTTCATTAGGCATGGATTGTGCATTGATGAGGGATCAAAAATTAATGTTAGGACCCATTTTTGGATTATTCTATTTATGATTATTTTGGGTTTTCTTCATACTTGAAGTGTATGACATTGCATAGCATATTTACCATTTGGTTGTGCGATTGTACCCAATTTTGAAAAATGGTTGGTAATGCAAGTTTATTGCTTATGGTTTATTGTTCCATTACTTTGTATTTTACCTATTGTTGATTACTATGATAAAGTTTGTATATTCCCCCACATGATCTATTAAACCCACGTTGCTAGTTTGTAGCCTCTAGAGTATAGGGAGGCATGCCTGAGGTTAGGTGGCAACCCGGATCGGGGAACTAGTTGAGTGGCTCACAGGTTAGGGATGTTACATTCTTCCCCAATGAAAATTCTTTAATTTACGATATATCTTCAAATATTTATGCATACACATTGACCATGATATATTTACTCATTATTAGAATGATTGATGCATTTAGATGGAGGGGTTCTTCACATTATCCTCTTACTTGATCTTCTTCATGTGATTTTATACATTGATCGATAATAGGAAATAGTAATGTCGGCCTTGATCAATTCATATATTATTTCTTCTTATTTTTTTTATGATATATAGATATCATAAGGTGGAACTTTACACCCACATCTCCTTATTCTTCATTTATTCTCTTTATTCCTTGACACATAGGATATACTCTACAAAATATCATTATATTATCACTTTTTCTCTTCAACGTAGATAATCCGATCCGGGTATTTAGTATTTTTTATCCTTAATTATCTCTCAAGCATACAAAAATATATTCAATAATATATAATAATATCAGGGTCTTTCTCTTTTATCTTTTCATTCTCTTCTCCTTCTTCTTTTTATCCACTCAAAATCACATGAATATTTTTCATTATTTATGTATAGGAAATACCCCCTTAAATTATAGTAGTGTGATCTTATCCATAATTCCCACTATTCAATTATTAAATAGAGAATATAATATCATCATCTCTATCTTTCAATATCTCTCATGGTTCTCATAATTTTCACAACCACTTATTCCCCACAAAATATGATTTCTCATTACTATATTCTTATACAGGCTTATGAAAATACCCTCATGAAAAGGAAACTCTCATCATGAAGAAACCTTCTTCATCAATTAGCACTTAAATTATTCATTTATAGAATCAATAAAATTCAAAGCATCATGAAATTTTATCTTTGAATCCCAGCACAACAACATCACATTTATCTTCCTGATTTAACTTTAGAAATATCTTCAACTTCTGAAACATTAATTACCCAAAAGTATTTGATTTCATTTATTTTAAATTAGGATTTTTTTCAAGAATCTTGTTGATGTAATTAATGTAAATGTGATATCTTAGGAGATTAAGAAAAGATCCGCCCAAAGTAAGTGTAATATGCCACTTCCTATAAATATCTCATTGGAAAACTTCAAGATA
Organism: Viscum album; assembly: GCA_963277665.1. Lineage (NCBI taxonomy): Eukaryota > Viridiplantae > Streptophyta > Magnoliopsida > Santalales > Viscaceae > Viscum > Viscum album. The sequence goes on from OY728143.1 coordinate 1,245,724,070, forward strand.
GTGGTTATAAAATCATTTGATTATTGAGTTGGTCATCATGTTATAAGAATGTGTTAAATATTGGAGAATCCTCATAAAGAATAGTCACTTTTGAAGTTGAATTTCTGAGAAATTATAGCTAATAAATTTCATCTAAGAAGCTTGTATAATTTCTGTTCAACATGTTTTAATAAGTTAAAAGTTTTTGGAAGAGTTCAATGTAAGTGAATAATTTTCCTATGGGTGCCTTTCATTTTGGCTGCTGAAATCACTAAAAAAATTCTCCAAGATAAAGGCTGATATGAATTGAGATAGCTTCAAATTTATTTGAGAAAGGATGAACATGAACTAGTCGATAATTTCATTAATTTTCTCTATTTTTTATTATTTTATATACTAAATCCCATTGGAAATGTGATTGAAGGAATTTGAAATTATTTAAATAATTACTATAATTATATGAATAGGTTTGATAATGACTAAGAATAGTTTAATTAACCCTATTTTCCATTGAGGAAATACAAATTTCTATGCTAGGTAATGTAATATGAAAATGGAAATTATCCTATGAGCCAAAAATATAGGATATTTAGTTTGAAAATCATCCATTGTAGAGGATCGAAGAAATGGAAATATAACTTATCCTGTGTGTAAGAGTGTAGATCCTTGTATAGAATATTTGAAAAAAATTTAAATGAATATTTATAATGTCATGACTCATATCACTCCAAATAGTAGTTGAACCAATTCATCACACGACCTTAAGAGTAGCTCCCTATATGCTAGAGGATGTCGACTAGCGGTGATGGTACAGTGAGGAATGTGAGGAGACAATACCCTTCATATCTATAAAAAAATCCAAATAACAAGAAATAAAAACTAGAAGGTAACCCCACATCACATACCAAACTCCCCAAACCGGAAAAGTGCTTACAATTCAATAAAATAAACATGTTATGTCATGATAGTATCATGTTCCTACAGGAACCCTAAAGAAAGACACAAACTGATAATCCCCAAAATGGGTTCTGACACTTGGAATAGTCACCTCATATAATCTCCATCCCATAAATTCCCAAACAATGCATCTACCACTAAGCCTTTTCCCTTGTTCTCGCATACAATCGGGAAGTATACTTGGGTACCAACGGTAGCCTAAGTAGGGTGTGCGTAAATCTCAATAGGCCAAAACCAATGGTGTGTAATGTAATAACCATTATAATCAATAGTGAATAAAGATGTGTAAAATAAGTATAGATACATAAATAAATCAAAATACTTTTATTTAAATTAAACATTTATTTATTAACTTTTTTTCCTTGAGGGTGTGAAGTCATAGATGAGACAACCAAACCATCTTTGGCCAAATATGATCATTTTATCCATAAATCATAGGGTGATAAAGGGTAAAATAAATGGGTTTTATTGTTTATTTAATTATTGGAACCAAGAGGCATCATTCCAGGGTACCCATAAATGTGTGAATACTATCAGTGCCTAGAGCATTAGTCTGGAACACAAACCATGTAAACAAAATCATTCGTTCCTAGAGAATCATTCTATCTCCAAAAGCATTGATGTATATCATCATTAAAAAATTCCAAACCATCTATAATAAAATTGGTTCTTATAGATTCATTCTGTAACCCCAACCATGGATGTAGAGCATTATTCCAATATCCCAATCCATTCCATCATTTACCAAATTCAACGACTCAACATATCTAACACTTTAAAAACATTAAGTAGAAAAATATGATTCATTTTAGCATTCATTATTCACCAATCTTTTTCATACTCAACACCATTAAGAAAATTTCAAAATCAATTCATTTTAATATTTATTCACATAACATGACTGTTAAATGTTATTTAAACCCATTTAACCACTTAAAACCACTAATTACACCGTTAACCATTTCATCCTCTTAACATTCCATAAACCATTTATTCCCAAGTAATACCAAGTTTCCCTATAATCATTATATCAAGAAAACCAGTGATCATAAGTTGTTAAGCTCATAAATCGCCCATATCACATTTTAAAATCCCACCTTAACATTACCAAGGATTTATCACACCCCATGGGTGACTGTAGGTTCGATCTCATAATCAACAATGGACCCAATAAAAAATGTGGAAGGTCTAATAGATCATTTTAAGTCCCAAATAATTTTCTTAACTAAGGAAGAAAAAATACATTACACTGACATTATCGCACATACAATATACATTTGTAAATAAATGTCAAGACTATGTGAAATAGCTATTAGAATACATACCTTGTGTTTGTAGATATCCTATAATCCAACCCCAAACATTGATTTAATATAAAATGTAAAAAAATAATTTAGGAAATAGCCTCAAAAATAGGGAATAAGATATATAAATGATAAGGGAGAACCAATTAGTGAAACATCCAAGTAATGTAAAGAAACAGACTCATTGACTTACATGGGGCTTATAATGTCATGAAATGACACTCCAAACTTCCTAGAATCGAAGGATATTCTGCTTTGGAAGAGTAGGATAAGCTTAGGATGCACTAAGGGATGCTAAAAGTGAAATGGTGTCGAAAATTATATGATTTCAAATAAATATTAGGAGGAAAAAGTGGAAAATATCCACTTTTAATGTGGTGAACGGTTTGGCCACATATGTTTTCAAATCATGTGTTAATTGTGTCTACCTCACTATCCAAGGAAAACTCTTAGTGCATGATCTTTAGGTCCACCCACATAGTCCAGTCTATTGTTCAAAAGATATGAATATAGATCTGGAATTTGGATGACTAATTTTTCATGGTTTGAAAAAACATGCTCCCCCTTAATCTGTCTACAGAGTTATGGTTCATGGTTTGAACTAGTTGTGTGTTAACTGTGTTTTGTGTATTGTGTATTGTAATCCCAGTTTTTCAAATTTCCAAGTCTTGAATCCCCAAAAATCTCTTGAGTCCTTCACTTCTCTGAGTAAGATCATTCCATAATTATTTTAAATAGAGGTCAAAAGGAATTTTAATAAAAACTCACCTTTTCCAAGGGCCAGTATCTTATAACATCTCTATTATATAACAAATCATCCTCAAGCTACACTCCCCAACATCACTAATTCTTCACGGTTAAAATCCTAGCCTATTGGGATTTCATATCATCATACCTCTCCCATGTTACCTCCTAAATGTAGTCATTCTTGTACAACAATCAAACTAAAGGTGTGATATTACCCACAAAGAATTTTCTCATTGAAATCCACAACACAAATCAAATGGTTTTCAATGGACATATCAATATCAAGCTCAACATCATCAACATAAATCACATTAAAAGGTTAAAGGTGATGTTATTAAAGTTGTAACACATGAAACACATCGTTCATATCACTATAGTGATATGGAAAAGTCAAATGATGCACTATCGGATTCATCCTCTCAGAGATCTAAAGTAGTTTGACATACTTGGGTGCCAACATATATAACCTACTTCTAAATCTAATGGTAACCCAATCTCATTGATACATGAGGGAATACATTATCAACCACTAAAAACATTATAGGTTGAAAACAATTATTAGAGTATGACTTTTTCTACTACGATCTATATCCATATGTTTTTGAATCAAATAGAACTTCTCCAACATTTATTTTAAATAATTGGACCCAAAATACATTGATTTTACAAATTCCAACCAGTACAAAGATGTTATGAATGGACTACCATACAGTGCCTTGTATGGTTCCATCAGAATAGTCGTGTGAGAACTGTTGTTATAGGAGAACTCAATAAGCTCTAGGTGCATTACCCAGGTTCTTCTAAAATCTATGAAACATGCTATAACAACTTAGATAACAATAGAATAAATATTTTTCATAATTATTAGTATTCATAAATTATATAGTTGTATTCATTATAAAAAATATTAAATAATTTTTAAATCAAAAAGGAAATAGTTTTATTAAACTCTCTTCTAAATGTTTTATATAAAAGATTAATTTTCCAATTATAAAATTTGAATTTGAAAAAAAAAATTAATATTTAATTCATCATATTAAAGTTATCTTTAGATTAATTTTTTAAAAGGATTTATTTTTCATTCAATGGTGAAAATATTGATTTTTATTGGATTTTTTTTTTCTTTTAAAGTATTTATAAAATTTGAATTATATTTTAGATTTGTTTTAAATTTAATTAGTTAATTTTATTTAAAATAATTGAATTTTGTTTTGGAAATTAGTTATACACTTGAATTTAGTATAAAAATATTTTACACTAAAAAATAATTTTTTCTAAAAAAACAATTTTTCGTCGTGTTTTAGGGATTTAATTTTAAATCAAATGATTATAATTATGTTAATTGAATTTTGAAAAATTGATTACATAATTTTAATTAGTTGGTTAAATTTTTTTGAATAGGTGACTTTTATTTGTGCAGATTTTCAATAGTAATCTTAGTAATTGTTTACCTCAATAAAGGGTTAATCGGGTAAGTAAGGTTAAAAACAAAATGATAAGGACTAAAAAATAACCCTTACATGTGAATTAATTGTATTGGAATGTTATAAATCATCCATAATCATCCAAAAGTTCAATATATATCCTTTTCCATCTGGCCATGATTTTGACCATTATATTATTTTATATAATGAAAAGTTAAAAATGTCACTCTCTTTATTTTTTTATCTCTAAATTTTCTACATAAGGATAAACATAAGGTATGATTCATTATAAATTTAATTTAAAATATAAATTATTATTTTTATCATGAAAATTAATTTTAAATTTTTAGTGATTAAATAATTACCTTCAAATCTTACAAAATGTTGACGGTGTAATTATTCAATTTATAAAAAAATAAAATAAATCATTTTTAAAATGTTAAAAACAATATTATTTGAATTAATAAATTTATTAAAATATTTGTGTAGATAAACATGACATATTTTAAAGTTTTTAATTCATTATATTTTAATTCCATCTTTTTCTAGATGTTTTTAATGTAATATTAAATTAATAGTTCCAAAATTGATTTTAATGATAATTTAAAATAAATAAAATTTTATTAAATTATTTAAAATTTATAAAAAACCCTATTTTGGACAATTTATTAGTATATGGTTGAAAATATCAACCATTTTCCATTTATAGGTCTTTCTTATTTTTATATTAACTATATTGACCCTCAAAGAGTAAAAAAACCTTGTTATTGTGTTAAGTGTGAAAAGGGTTAATAGGGGTTAAAACCATAATATAAGGTTACAAACATAGTCTAAACATATATAAATCTTATTTTATAAGATAATTTAATCTAATACTCATCTTATATTTGAAGTTTATTAATTTATTATTCAATTTAGCAATAAAATTAATTTATATTAATCTAATATTTTAAAGAATTCCTAGAGTTCCACTACCCGTAATTATAAAAGGGAACTTCCTCTCCTATTTTCCTCATACATAAAAATCATATTAGTTTATCCAATACCTAATAAAATAATTTCCTTATATCCTTCCCCAAAACCTTCATTCCTTGGTTTGATCATAAAACCAACCTATGAAATGTTTTTGTGTAAACCTTAAAAGGTTGTTTAGAGAATGGTAAGATAAAGACCATACGTGATGAGTCGGCTTCAAGATAAGAGACTTTCTTTTAAAAATATTATTTTAATGTTTTCCTTGATACTATTTTTCTTTTATATCAATATTTTAAAAAATATTTTACAAGCGTATTTATATGGAAATAAAATAATTATAAAGGGCATTTTATGTCTCTTTTTATTTTCAAATAAAGGATTTCAAAAGGATTTTTTTACATAATGTTTTTACGTTCTTAAAAAACAAAATCAATATTATATTTTAATATATACGGAAAGAAAAACTTTTCCCCACCATAACCATTATTTTATATTTAGATTTATTTACAATATTTCATGTTTTATTCAAAGAAAACACATTTTCCCTTTGTTCTGGGTATTTTAGTTTTGAAAAGAAATGTTATTTCATTATCCTAAAGTTTTTTCATATAGATTTAAAGGATTTTTTCAATGGTTTTATGATGAAAAGGTACAAGAATAATAATATTTATTCATGATATGGTACTTGATCATTATATATATGAAATAGGTGAGCTCAATATAGATTATATTAAGGGTTGATCCCCATTATTGCTCATGGTGAACGGGTGATCTTGATATAACTTATATAAAGGGATGAGCCCCATTATATCTCATGATGAAAGGGTGATCTAGATAAAGCTTACAATATGTTCTGAGACCCATTATATATCATGATAAATGGGTGATCTAGTTACATCTTATATGATGGTTTGATCCGTATTGTAACTCATGATGAATATGTGAAGTTGATATAGATTATATAAATGGTGATCCCCATTATATCATTCTAGTCCATTGGGTAATGTTATGTGTCTTAATATGAAATAAGGAGGGTGTTACTAAGGAGGTTTCTTCTATGTATTTAACTAGGCTCCAGTTATTTCTGGAACAAATTATGAATATAATTTTTCTATGTTTCCTAAAATGTTTTTATTTTATTGCAAAGGGTTTTAAAGGTTTTATTTGAGTATAAAGTGTGTTTGTTTTATGTGTAAATGATTTATTTAATTATCTTATATAAAATTGAGATAAATGTAAGTATTTCATGGGTTTTCATGTTTTTCATTTGGTTAATAGATTTCTTATTTTTTATGTCTCTTATTGAGATTTTTGTACTCATCCAAATTTTAAAAAAAATCACAGGGTTTAAGGATTGTTAAGGGAAAATTAGAAGTCAGGTAGAAATTTATGAATATTTATCATGAAAATAAAACATGTTTTATTTTAAAATTAATATTTTATTGAAAATGGTTATTGATTAGAAGTTTCCATTTAGTAATACCAGGGTTTATTATGTATTATTTATGACATAATTATCTAAAAATATAAACCTAAAAGATCATCCAAATGTAAAAAATTGCATTCTTGGATAAAACTAGAGATTATGTAATGATTTATGGTCAGGTCCTTATAATTGGAATCAAAGGAAAGTTTTAGATAATTTTATAGGTTATGATTATAAATTCCCATAAGAAATTATAATTTATGGTGATGATAATGTATCATTTGAATATTACCATGTTGATCCATCTAAGAAATTTCTATTTAGATTGGGTTTTCATAGATTAAATAGTGAATCTATAGTGGGAAGACATTGAGAGGATGATATCCTTATAAATAAATAGCTTGGGACGGTTGGATTTGTAACTGTGTAGTTTTTTATAGAAATGGGTCAGTTGACGTGGGAAACAAGTTGTGGTGGTATTCATGTTAGAGAGAAACCAAATTTACCATATAGAAACATGATGATAATGTAGAATTTTATAAGACAATATCCTTCATGATTAAGTAGATCTTAATAACCATTGGCATCTGAAGTATGGATCAATTATCGATAAAATATATTTAAAGTCATTAGATGTTCAGAATGTTAAAAGGTACCATTTCTATTTATCTTTTTGAAGGTTAAACTGAATGATGGTGGTAATTGGTTAAGAATACCATAGCGAAATATGATCTTGCTTCCATGGACTGTGACACATTTAAGAATATATTACTTGATAAATATTTCCTTAAGTGTTTTTTTGATTTATGATGGAGAAAAAATTCTTGGAATTGAGGAAATATAACGAAGATTCAGTAGCTATATATGAAAAAAAGTATTATGAGGTTGAACAAGTACTTTAAAAATTTTATCCATGTACTTAATGGTAAAATTAATATATTTTAATCAGGATTTAAACCAAGTTTACAAATATATTTGGTTGTATGAGAATTTAAAAGTAATGAGAAATTTTTATATTGTGCTGAGAAAGTTGAGATGTAGTTTTTCAACACAATTGTCTTCCTCGAGATGAAAAGAGTAAGAAAAATCATGGTAGAACTCAATGGAGAAGAACCCAACTAAGAATCCTAGAGGTAAGCCATTAACTTGTTCTAAGCATAGTAAAATACATTTTAAGGAATGTTTGACATGATATAGAAAGTGTTACTGGTGTGTTATGTTTGGTCATAGGGATCATGACTGTAATGAAAATAGTCCCAAACAATTAAAGAATGGGGTAACCGATATCAAATTAATGTTGAGATGTTTTAGTTGTAATGATTTGGTACATAACTCTAATGTGTGTCCAAATTTGGTTTCTCAGGGTGTAAATCATCAAGATTGAAAACAAAAAGGTTCAGAAAAGTGATTTTCGACTACTATAGTTTATTTTGGTCCATCTTATAAAGAGGAAATCAGTATTTTACTTTTTAATTTTAATTATTCTAAAACCCTATTTGAATCTAGATATTTTCATTCCTTTATTTCAGAGAAATTTTCATGTGAAATGTGAATATCACCACCTGAAAATAAGATAAAACTTTGGGTAAAAAGTTCTGGAGGAAATATTAAAACAGCCATGATTTATAGGAATATTCCTATTTTTTATTAGTGGGGTGGTCTTTATTTGAAATATATTAGAACATATTATAGTAGTGTTTGATATTATTTTGTGTATTTATTATCTTTAATATTATCATGATAAGATATATTGAAAAGCTAATAATGTTTTATTCAATGGGTTTATACCTTTTATATCCTACTAATAAGAAAGGCAATTGATTATAGATCGTAGTGAATGTTACCTATATCATGTTTTTAAAAATATTGAAGTTGTTCAAATTAGTGATGTTCCAGTATTGATAGAATATGTGGATTTTTATTTGATGAATTTCTTATTGTTATTCTTGATCTGGAGGTTGAGTTTACTATTGAATTAGTATCTGATACTAATCTAATTTGAAAACCCCCTTATCAAATGTCCCTAGTGGAACTTTTATAATTAAAAAAATAGTTTCAAGAGTTTATAGATAAAGGTTCCATTAATACAATCACTTTTACTTGGGGGTCATATTTTTTGTTAAAAATAATGATGGTTTAATGAGAATTTTTGTTGATTATAGAGCCTTGAGTTATAAGATTGTTAAGAACAAGTATCCTTTTCCAAATATCGATGACTTATTTAATCAAATCCAAGAAGCATAATATTTTTTGAAGATTTATTTAAATTAAGGGTACCATTAATTGAATGTGATGGGGGAAGATATTCAGAATAATCTGTTTTAGAATAGATATGGTCATTTTGAGCTTGTATTTATTCGTTTTTAGTTATCTAATACACCAGTTGTATTCATGGATCTTATGAATAGATTTTTCTAGGAATATTTAAATAAGTTTATGTTTATTTTTATTGATGATATATTGTAATATTATAAAAATAATGAGGATAATAAAGTACAGATGGGAATTATTTTGGAAACTATAAAATAAAAGAAACTATGAAGAAAATTTAATAAGATTTAAATTTGGTTGAAATAATTTTTTTCCCTTGGGAATATTGTTTGAAAATATGGAATAATTGTTTACCCTTCTAAATAAAAATTTATTGAATAATTTCTGAGACATAAAAAGTTTAGGGAGATAATTAGTTTTCTTAGATTAGCGGGTTACTAACAACATTTTTTCAGAAACATTTCTGTCCATATAACCCACTAACTAAGTTAACTTGAGGAGGATTTAAATTCATCTAGATGAAATAATGTTATGATTGTTTTCATGAACTAAAAATAAATTTTTTTGAACGCTCCAGCTTTTTCCTTTCCCTCTATAAATTCTAAATTTTTCATCTATATTGATGACTCTTTAATGGGACTTGGTTGTGTCCAGATGTTGAATGATCAAGTAATTTCTTATTCTTTATTCCAACTAAAACCTCATGACTTAAATTATCTTACAGATGACCTGTAATTAGATTCTATTTTTTACTTTAAAAATTTGGAGGCATCATTTATATATCTTAATGTGTGAAATATATACTGATCATAAAATTTTGAAATATATATTCACTCAGAAAGAGTTGAACATGAGGAAAACAAGATGGCTATAGCTGATTAATATTTATGACTTCATGATTCATTACCTTCTAGGAAAATAAAAAAAGATAGTTGATGCACTGAGTGGAAAATATTATTCATCATTAACCATGTTGTTATTGGAACAAAACACTTTGGTTAATGATTTGATGAATTTTTTCCTATAAATTGTGAATGTAGGAAGATATTATTCTTTTTTAAGGAGCCAGTAAAATAATCATTATAATAAATAATTATGCAAGCTTAGAAGGAAGACCATGAGTTATAGGAAAATGAATAATTTGTTAAGAAGGGTAAGTTTCTAGATTTTAATGTTGACAAATAATTTTTTTTTAGATTTGGAAAGAGATTATTTGTGTCATGAGACTCCAGGTTAGATACATAATTTTTGAGTTAATCTTATAGTTCCCCAATTTCCATTTATCTTGGTAGTACTAAGAATTAGAGACTTTTGGGAGTATTACTAGTGGGATGGAATAAAAAGATATATTAATGACTTTACCATGAAATGTTTAACTAGTTAACAATTAAAAGAATAATTAAAATTATTGGATGTGATTACCCATCCTTTTCTAGTACCAGAGTGGAAATGGGAAAATATATCCATGGTTTTTCATAAAGGGATTGACAAAGACTTCTTGAGGCAATGATGTGATTTATGTTATTGTTGATCTACTAGCTAAATCTACACATTTCTTTCCCATTTGAGATATTGTGTATTTATATCAACTTTCTGGTATGTTTCTAAAGGACATAGTTAGGTTGCATGGATTTTCACTCTCTATTATATCTGACATTGATCCAAGATTCACTTCTAATTTTTGGAAAGATATTCAGAAGACATTAGTTACTATATTAAATTTTAAAACATCTTTTCATTGTCAATCTGATGGATAGTCTGAGTGAATGATTCAGACGATTGAATAAATGTTTCATTCTTGTTCAATATATTACTTAAAAATTCATGTTTGATACATTTAATTAGTATATTTTTCTTATAATAACTGTTTTTATTCTAGTTTTTAGATGGAACCTTTTAAGGTATTATATGTAAAACAATGTTGGACCCTAGCTTTTTGGGAAGAAGTGAGTAAAAAAAGTTATTGGTACTAGAAATGGTAGATGAAATAGGTGAGAAAGTAAAGGTGATTTATTAGTATATGAGGATGACTCAAATAAAGTTGAAAATTTATTTAGATAATTGGATGAATGGTCACTAATTTGTGGTAGGTGATCATGTTTTTCTTAAAGTATCTCCATGGAAGAGTGTTATCATTTTGGTAAAATTTTTAAACTAAGTTTAGGGTTCATTAGACTCTTTGAAATCCAAGATAAATTTGTATTAGTTTCTTAACTAGTTTCCTTGCCTCTAATTTTATCCTAGGTACATAACATATTTCATTTTTTGATATTAAGAAAATATGTTCTGGATTCATCTCATGTTTTGAGCCCTGAAGTAGTTCAGTTAGAAAATAAAATTTCGTATATGGAATAACCAGTTTAGATTCTTGAACCTAGAGATAAAGTATTTTGGAATAAATTAATTCATTGAGTTAATACTTTTAGGAAAAACCATATGGTTTATAAGAAACATGGTAATCTAAAAATGCTATGAGCGAAAGATATCCCAATTTGTTTAATAAGTGAATAAAATCATTAGGACTTAATTTCAAAATGGGAGGAATAATGTAACAACCTAGTTATTGGTAGAATAAATAATTTTCAAATTTATTAGTATTCATGAATTAGATAGTTATATTCATTTGTTATTTTTAAATAGGAAATGATATATTTTATTAAACTCTTTTCTTATAAGGTTTTATTTAAAATTTTAATTTTCAAATTATAAATTTATAATTTAAAAATATTTTTTTCTATTTTTAATTTTTCATATCCAAATTATCTTGAGATTAATTTTTTATAACTTTCTCAAAAAATAGATTTTTCAATTAATAGTGAATATACTAATATTTATTGAAAAATGAATTTTTTTCAGAGTATTTAAAATGTCAAATTCTATTTTGGATCAGTTTTAAAATTTAATTATTTCATTTTTATTAAAAGTAATCCAATAATGTAATTTTAAATTAATTTTTTACTTGAATTTTTAAAAAAAACATTTTATACTTAAAAATGCAATTATATGAAAAAAAAAATGTTCATCACGTTTTTTGAGATTCAGTTTAAATTAAAATCTTCTAATTTTATGAATTAAATTTTAAAAAAATTATTCCATATTTTTAATTAGTGGGTATTAATTTTTTAAATGTTCCCCTTTTATATTTTTATATTATAAATTGTAACATTAGTAATTTTTTTACCATGGTAAAGGGTAAATCAGGTAATTGAGGTTAAAAATGATAAAGACATAAAAATGACTCTAAAACTTGACATAATTTTATTGGATGAGTATATATCATTAAAAGTTATCCCAAAGTAAAATATATGGCCTTTTCCCATTTGGAACTGATTTGTTTTATTTATATTATTTTATATAAATAAATGTCAAAAATGTTGTTCTTTTTCTTTTATTGTCACTAAATATTTTATATAGGGATAAATAGAGGCTATTTTTATTTATAAATGGTATTTTGAAATATAAATTATTTTTAATCATGTTAATTTATTTTTTAATTTTTATTTAATAAATAATTTTCTTAGAATCTTACGCAATGTTGGCACAATAATTATTCAATTAATAGAAAAATTAAATAAATGATTTCAAAAATGTTAAATGTAATATTTTTGGAATAAATAAATTTTTTCAACTATTTTTCCATAAAAATGAAATATTATAGAGTTTTTAATAAATTATATTGTACTTAGATATTTGTATTGATTTTTTAAATCCAAATTATATGAATAGTTCTAAAATTGGCATTAATGATATTTTATAATAAATAATATTTTTTTTAAATGATTTAAAATTACTAAAAATCATATCTTAAACCAAGTGATTAGGATATAGTTTAAAATATCAACATGTCTCCATTTATGGTCTATTTTTCATTTATATTAATGATATTGTCCCTTAAGGAGTAAAGAAACCTTGTATTGTTGTAACTATGAAAAGGGTTAACGTGGAGTTAAAACCAAAATATAATGTTATAAATAGTCTAAACATGTCTAAATTTTATCAGATTAAATTATTTTTACTCATTATAATATTAACTTTTAATCTTATGAATTCGGATCCATTTGAATGTGAAAATTAATTTATAATAATTTAATATTTTAAGGAATTTTAAGAGTTCCCCTCCCCTCTCTTATAAAGGAAAACCACTTCTGCTACTTTCTTCACACTTCAAAAGAATTTTAGTTTAGGGAATCCCTACTGAAATTAATTTTATAAATCCATCCTCACATCCTATAGGCCTTGGTTTTATCATAAAACAATCCTAGGAAAAAAAATTATAAACCTTAAGTGATTGTCGAAAGAAGATAAAGATAATGAATATAAATGAAAAGTCAGACTCAAGGTAAGGGATTTTATTTAAAAAATCATCTTTTAATGTTTTCTCGTGCAATTATTTTTATTGGTTGTCCATGTTTTTAAAATTATTTTATATATATTTTTATATGTATATAAAATAATTATAAATACATTTTATATCACTTCTTAATTTATTTAAAATTTTTTCAAAGGAAATATTTTTATATAATGTTTTGACTTTCTTTAAAACAGATAAAAGGAATGATCCCTTTTAACTTATACGATGACGTTGTATTTTTCCACCATTGGAACCATTATTTTTTTTGGATTCCTTTATAAATTTTCATGTTTTATTCAAATAAAAACCTTTTCCCCAATGTTCTGGGCATTTTAGTTTTGAAAATGGTTTTTGGAAAGAAAGGGTATTTCAATATATTAAAGAGTTTTTCACATGGGTTTAAAAGAGTTTTTCAAAGGTTTTATAATGAAAATGTGAAATAATAAAATTTTTTATTTATGATTTGGTATTTGAGAATTATATATGTGAAACGAGTGATCCCGACATGGTTTATACAAAGGTTTGGGCCCCATTATACCTCATGATGAACAATTGAGTGAGATATTACTAATATAAAGGGTTGCGCCCAATTATTTCTCATGATGAATTGGTGTGTCCGATAAAATATATCTGAAGATTTGATCCCTATTATAGATAATGATAATTGGGTGAAGCTAGTACAACTAATATGATAGGTTGATCCCCATTGTAGATTATGATTAATGGGTGAGTCTGGTATAGCTTATATGAAGGGTGAGCCCCATTATAGTTCTCAAATGCATTGGATAATGTATATTGTCTTAATAGTCAATAAGGAGGGAGTTACTGAAGAGGTTTCTCTTATGGATTTAACTGAGATCCCGTTATTTTTTAAATGAGTTGTTAATATAGTTTATATAAATTTCTTGAATGGTTTTTATTTTCCAACTATAGGGTTTTAGAGGTTTTATTTGAGAAAAAATTGTGTGTATTTTTCATATGGGAAGGATTTATTTCATTTGATCAAATAACATTCAGATAAAGGTAATCATTTCATGGGTTTTCACACTTTTAAATAGACTAATAGATTTCTTATTTTTATGTCCCTTAATGATATTTTTGTTCTAATCCTATGTTTTAAAATGTTTTTCATAGGGTTTAAGAAAGGTTAAGGGAACTAAATAAGTCAAGTTGAAAGCCCGGAATATTTTTCATGAAAAGAAAACAAGTTTTATTTTAAAATATTATTTTTTTGGATAAAATTATACTGAGTAAAACTATCCACTTTTTAATATATGGGTTTGATATATAATAGTTATGACTTAATTTTCTAAACCTCTAAACCTAAAAAGATCCCCAAAATGAAATAAAGTAAATTCTAAACTAAAACATAGTATTATGTCATGATTTAAGGATGGGTGGATATAAACGCTCTCAATATGTCCTCCAATGTTAGGATAGTCCACTCAAATTTCTTATTTGTATGCGAGTGGTAAGTAGTGCTAAAAAACACCTAAGTTTCGATCACCATATGCAGGACTTAGAGAATAAATAATTAATGGAATGATGTCAATCTAAAATAATAATCTATGAAATTCTGCATAAATGATTTATCTCCTAAACATATAGGTTACCCAACTCATCGATGGTGAAGTTATCTTGAATTAATAATAAATGGGATACCTTTCTCAACCGGTCCACAATCACCCATATCATGTCACTCTTCTAAGGATTCATCGACAAACCCACCATGAAATCCATGGTAACATCATCCCACTTCCATTTTGGAATGGTAAAGAAATTTAATCGACTAGTAAATTACTGATGCTTGGGATTCACCTACTGACAGGTGTAGCACCACATCCCAAAACCAATGATTTCCTTCTATATTCATGGCCACTAATACTATTTATGAATATCATGATGTATTTTACTCAAATCAGGGTGCACCACCCTTTCCTAAGAATAAAAATAAGGAATCATCTCTTTGTACATACTTGTAGGCATGTAAAAAAGTCCATTAATGTGAATAACCTCATTTCAACCGATGGTCTAGTTAAGAGGTAGCTCCACATCATCGAAGTTAACTTTCAACACTAGGTACTCTGGATCAGCATATTGCCTCATCTTGACCAGGTTCAAAAAAGTGGGTACAATGGATATGTACATGAGTACCATATATTCCCACTCATCCTGAATGGATATATGCATCTCAGTGAATAAGGACATCATCTAACATTCAAAACTTGATTAATGAACAACCTGGATCTTTTTCTTCCAAGTCAGAGTATCAACAATAATGTTTCATTTCCCTAGAATATATCCTATCTCAAAATCAAAATATTTCATCTATTTAACCCATCTACTTTGTTATATACTTATATCATGCTAATAAAATATATATTTAAGGATCTTATGGTTATTATAAATAGTGAACCTTTTACCTAGAAGATAATTTCACAAAAAAAATTATGGTATATACCACTGTGGCCAACTAGAGATCATGCATGTAATATTTCCATTCATATATCCTAAATTATTGTGACCCATGTTCGATGAATCATTCTCCTTGCATCAAAAATTCCACAAGCTAGATCCCATATGCATAAAATATATAGTATATTCCTTGCGAGGTTTGGGTAAGAGGAGGATTGGCGTTGAGGTCCAACACTTCTTCATCTCCTGGAAAGAATTTTCACTTTCTCTATACCACTCAAACATTACCCCTTTTAGGGGTATATAGGACATAATCACTTCTAGATGAGAAAATATTTAGGTAAAATATCATTAATATCCTTCCAAAGCTAGAAAAATCTGAATCTCGAAGACATTTTAGGGTTTTTCCTAAGATACCAAGGATGCAACCCTATCTGGGTCCACTAACACACCTTCATTTGAGATAATGTGACCTAATAATTGAACCTTTAAAATACATAAACTAAATTATATTACTTATTATATAGTCTATTCTCTCTCAAAATACTTAGGATTATTCCAATATGTTGGAAATGAACCTCTCTAGACTAAGATTACACTAATATGTCATCAATGAAGACAATTATGAATTACTCTAAATGCTGGTGGAATATTTAGTTCATCAATTAGATTACCACAATAGGGGTGTTCTTCATCCCAAATGTCATCACAATGAACTCATAAAATCTATACCTACTTATAAAAGTATTTTGGATTATATAAAATGGTCTTACCCTCAACCAGTGGTACCCTGATCTTAAATTAATGTTAGAGAATATACAATCACCCCCAGTTGGTTTAAGATATCATCAATGTGTGGAAGAAGATATTGGTTATTAATTTTAATTTGGTTCATCATTCTCTAATCCAAACATAATCAAAATATTTTTTCCTCCTTGTAAAATGGAAAATGAGATCTCCAAGGTGATGTACTCAGCCAAATGAACTCTTTAGCCTCCAATTCATCTAATAGAGTCTTAAACTCTTGAAGCTCTGTTGGATTCATTCTATAAGGGAGAATATAAAATGGATCAACCCCATGCACTGTATCAAAGGTAAAATCAATAAATATCTTAGGTTTCAACACTGATAACTCCTTAGGAAACATGTCTCAAAACTGATCCACTATAGGGGAAAACATCCATATCTACTCCTTTTTAATCTAGAACAAAACATGCAACATAGTCTATGAGATCACCCACCTACTAATGGATGAGCCCTGCATGGTCTTCCTTGATATCTCATTATTTGTGATATACATAGTTATTACCCTAA
This sequence comes from Viscum album, assembly GCA_963277665.1. Lineage (NCBI taxonomy): Eukaryota > Viridiplantae > Streptophyta > Magnoliopsida > Santalales > Viscaceae > Viscum > Viscum album. The sequence goes on from OY728143.1 coordinate 1,245,741,233, forward strand.
TGGGATATGAAAGTCACCCTCCTCTTGTAACAATCTATGTGATTTGGGTATAAAACTAAACATTCCATTCCTAGAATCAAGTTAAATCCTAAAAAATCAAGCATGAAAAAATACCAATTGAAATATTACCCACCAATATTGATGGAAGACTTCTTATAATTATGGATACCCTTTGATAATACCCCTAATGGTGTGTTGATCAATATAACCCCATACAAGAATTTCATCACCTGGTCCAAATCATTCATAAACTGGGAAGATATAAATGAATATGAAGATATAGTATCAAATAAATCACTACTATGAATATAATACAAAATAATAATTCCATATATTATCAAAGGACCAACCTCATTGTCCATGGGAGTTGGTTAAACTACATGAAACTGACCTATCCATATACCCTAAGCTCCTATATGAGTCTCAGAAACTGCACTACTCTATCGATACTACTTCTTTTATCGATAAGTAATACATCCACCACCCCAACTTATACAACTAGAAGAACTCTAATTTACATACTCATGTAGGGTAGAAGATCCTCTCATGATGCTTTGTTTTTTTCTAGGCTCTCCATCCCTAGCCATCTATTGAGGTTTCCTATAGAAGATATGTATAATCTCCCTATTAACACATGATTGAAACACTATAATTGGTCAAGTAAATTGACCCTACATGTTTCCAACTCTACCATATTAGTAGAATAAAACTAGATCACTATCATGATAGTTTGATCCACTCCCCAATCTACTCTTCCTGCTACCACTTTGGCAGATGCTCTCATAGATTCACTTTCTACTACCTGATGATTTACTACTAGATCAATCACCTAAAATTTTTTTTCCATCACTAGAGTCCTCCTTTAAGTTCCCCTCAATATTGAGAGCTTTATTTACCACCTCATTGAATTTTTATAAGTTGAAAATATTTACCTATGACTTTATATCACTCTTGATTCCATCCAAAAAACATTTCAACATAGATTTCTCATCTCTTACCAATGTAGAAAAAACATTATAGTTCCTTGAAGAAGTTAGTATAATAAATCACTAACATATTCCCCTAGATAAAATGAAAAGACTCTCCTTCTATTTCCAATCTCAAAATCTATTTATTGAAATGTCCCAATAACTTCTCCTGGAATTCATTCAAATCCATTCTCTAAAGTTTCTCATCCTGGACCTGAATATCCCACCAAAGCTTTGTTGTTCCATGCAACATGTAAACTACCAACATAACCCCCCTATTTGGAGCAGTCACTAAGTGTTCAAGGATTGAATTGATAGACTCAATCCAAAACTCATCTACCTCAGGACCACCCTCTCCAGTGAACATTGGGGGATGCCATAGGCAGAACCCCCTAGTAAGATCAAATATGGTTGGTGTAGTATTCATTAGGTCCCACACTATAAACAACATAAAGAAATTGAAATTATCCAGAAACTACTCTTCCACTATATCACCCAAATCCAACGGGGTCTCTGGTTCTTCTACCGGAGGAGCATTATCAATAGTGTCCTCTTATCGCCCTATCGCCAAGTGTCACAATAGAGGCATCCCTCTACAATTGCAAACACACATTTTATGGAAAAAAACATATACTTTTTTTTGTTACACATAATAGGGGCCTCAACTAGCTATAAATAAGATACTCCATAAACACTATCTCAACAGATATAATTGAAACACTAGCAATACACCCAACCATCACTATCTAGGGCTACTGGATAACTTATGGTATAATTGATTTTCTAAGATGCAAACATTTTACATAATTTCATTTTAACAATTATATTTATGATCATTAAATTTAAAATAGTTTAAACCTGTTTTTTAATCACTATTTATTTAAAACCATAAAGGAAACATAAAAAAATTTACTTCCCAAAACTCAAATTTTCTATTTAAAGAAAGAGATCATAATGTGCTCTTTCTTATGTGCTTAATATGGCGCATGCCACATAACCCATAAGTGCCTAAAATGATGCATGCATACACAATCTTATGTTGTATCATCCCATGATTAAAATATCATAAATAAATAACATCACACAATAAGTGTATCATCCAAGGTGAAATAATATTTTAATTATAATAATAATACCTCAAGAATAGAAATCCCATCCCTGGAAACCTAGTTTTCCCACATACATGGGTGAGCTACTCCCTTGAATAAGTTTATTAACAAGCCCTAACACATTATATTTTTCTATCTAACTTTTCCAAATAGTAAAGAAAATTAAAAAACTTGGGGCTCTAATACCACTTTGTAATGTCCTATCCTGGATAACTCAAAATTGATTCCAAGTTAGTTCACCATATGAACTCAAGAACACCTCCTCATATGCCAGAAGTTTCCAACTAGTGGCGAGGGCCTATTGAGGAATGAGGGGACGCTATACCATCTTTATTAGAATAACAAAAATAGTGAAAATAATAAAATATAATTAATTTTATGTAACCACACATCACATACCGAAGTCTCTAAACTAGGTAAGTGGTAATATGTCATTGAAATAAAAATGTTATGTCATGATATTATCGTGTTCCAAATAAAGACACAAACTACAAATAATCAAAATATGTCCCATCACCAAGATTTTTACCCTCATTTATGCTTCATCCTATATAGCCTAAATCATCCATCTATCACCGAGTCATAGGTTGATGTAGGAATGATGTTGTGTTGGGCCTTCCGACCAGTTTCTTGGGCCACTTGGCCTTAGGCCTATAAGATATGTTATGGGTCTCCCTCTACATTGATAGAAAGAATTATTTTCTTTCATAATAAAAAGAGACTTTGGTCCCAACATTAAAAAAATATTTATTTAATTATTGGTTCTAAGATTCATAATTACAAGGTACCTATGCCATGTTTGAATACTAGAAGTGGCTAGAGTATCCTTCCAACACCAAAACCATGTATCAAAAGTAATTGGTTCATAAATAATCACTCTGAAACCTAAAAAATGGATGTAGAGTGTTATTAAAATATCCCAAACTATCCATAATATAACTACTTCCTAGTTCATTGGTCTAAAACCCCATATTTGAATGTAAATAATCATTCCAACATCTTAATCCATTCCATCATTCACTAAATTCCATGGTTCAATATATTTGATCCTTTAAAAACATTAATTTGAAAAATATTCTCTATTTTATAATTTATTATTCACCAAGTTTTATATAAACATTACCTTTAATCCTAATTTCACAATCAATCCATTTCAACATTTATTCACATAACACAAATGAAAATTTTCATTAAATATATTTAAACACTTAAGATCTCTACTTAGACCACTAACCATTTCATCCTCTTAACATGCCATAAAACATTTTTTCCGAAGTAATAAAAGTGTACATTTAAGCATGGTATTAGGAAAACCAACAAACCTAGAACGGTTAATCTCATAAACCAACCATTTCACTATATAAAACCCCACTTTACATTAACTAGGTATTTAAAACACCCCATGGGTGACTATAGGTTCAGTCTCATAATCACCAATGGACCTGATGAGATACATGGAAGATATAAGAGATTAATTTAAGGCTAGAATTTTTTTGTTAACCAACTAATAAAACACAAAACACATTGGAACTACCTCACATATGACATACACATGAAATAAAATTTCAAGACTACATGTAATATCTCTTAGAACACCAACCTTATGTTCATATATATCCAACCATCCAACCATGACCTTTGATTCAAGTTTAAATGAACAAAAATGGAAAAGTATACAATATACCAGGAAATAGATCATAAGAGATATAAATTGTGATGGAAAAACAATCAGTAAAACATCCATGGAATGGAAGGAAATTGACTGATAAACTTATTTAGGGCATCAAATCTCAAGAAATGACACCCCAAACAGCCTAAAATCAAAGGAGATTCACCCATGGAAGAGGAGGAGAAGATTTGGATGTACTAAGGGATACTAAAAATAAAATGGCAGAGAAAATAGGATGAGTTCATGAAAATATTGGGTGGGAAAACTGTAATATTTTACACATTTAGTGAGGCACGTGGTTTAGTCATACGGTTTTTCAAACCATGCACCGACCATAAAAGACTCAATGTACAAGAAAAACTCTTCTAAAGTGATTTCCAAGGACACCCACTGAGTTTTATTAACCATGTAAAAACCATGATAATGGATATAGAATTTGGGTTCCTAGTTTTTCATAGTTACTTGGGTATCATCGCATGGTTTGAAAAAACATTCCCCTTTCAATTGAGTCACATGGTTATGGGGTACAATTATTAATAATCATGTTTTTACCAAGTCCCATGTGTTGTAAGACCTGATTTAAAAATTTAAAAGTCCAAAACCCTTGAAATTATCCAAAAATCATCACTAATCCCAATAAAATGGTTCTATAATTATTTTAAATAGAGGTTAACTAGAGTTAAAATAAAAATGAAACTTTATAGGGGTTGAGATATTATAATTACATATGCATATGATATTTTATCTATGTGGAATTAATTCAAGACCATGAAAGTTAATTGAGTTGTGTGATGGATATTGGAAATTGATAATGTAAATCCATCAGCATGGAAGTAAAATAGCCAATATATGAGAGAATTTATCTATGTGAGAGACCATTATAAGATAGTTCACTTACATGAAAGAAAGTTTGGAAATCCCATGAGATTTTTGGATAAGTAAAATCATAATTCATAGGGAAATTGTGTCCTATGTATGTAAATTCATTTACATGGGAGTGAAATATCTTTTCATAAAAGAATTAAATTTGAGAATTTTTAAATATCTCAACTACCAAAAATTGATTTTCTAGACTTTCAAGATTATTAAGAGTTTAAATATGGTTATTCTTATAATCTGAATTCAAGTTCCTGACATCATGATACTAATTAAACTCATTATATAATATTATTTTGAGAAGGATAAAATGAGATAAATATGTGAATCATTAGTCTTGATTAAGTGAAAACGAATTTGATGGGTTCCTAAAAATAATAGAGATAATGTTACATCGATACTCAGTTATCCATTAATGATTATATCCTTGTGATATGATCTTGTTTAAGTGAAAATTAAAATTAACTAATATGGAAGGATGGGAATTTTCTCAAGCCTAAAATGGGAGAAGATCCATTGCATATATTTCTTGATGAATAAAACTAATTTATCATATTTTCAAGAATAATGTTGATGTATTTATAGAAAATATTAACATAATCATTAACACTTTTTAAATTTATGATGAAATTTATTTTAGAATAAAAAAGTATAAGCTAAGTTGTGAGATGTGTTTCAATTTAAGAATAAGTGTCTATGACATAATCTACAGCTTTATGTTGCAAGCTAAGAACCACGTCGTTAGATATGTTTGATGTATATCTATCATACATCTAGAAAAATTAAAGTGTGAATTTCAATAGTAGTATATATTGTTTTGAAAAAAAAGATGGAGATGATAATGTAGAAAAATGAATAAAAAAATAAAAAAAAATTGGTAAATGAGATAGATTAAATAAGGGAATTTCAAAAATATCATTTGAGTTAAAAAATTGTGTATGGAAAATCATGGGAACCCAAATTTAATAAATTATAAAACTGATTTTACACTGGAAAATGATTTTCCGCTTGCTATACTATTTTTAGAGATTGAAAATGAAATAACACATTTTTTTTAGTTTCTTATAAAAATTAGATTATGAAAATATCAAATAGAAGAAATAAAAAAAAGAAAAAATTATTAGCAATTACTTAGTTATAAAAAATTGTGACTAAGCTGAGAGAATTAGACACTCTCAAAGAAAAAGAATAACTAAGATAATCTTCTATATGTTATAGCAGGTGGGATTAAATAATTTTAAACTATATAACAATTATACATCAACTGGGTGTTGAGGAAGGGAAGAGTGTATTGAGACTATTTAAACTATTGGGTTTTAAAGAAGGTGGAAGAAAAAGTGGTTGTTGAGTTAGCCAAGAGAATGTAAGATCTTGAGGAATGTGATTGAAAGTAAGAGGAAATATTAAGTATATAAGTAACCAAGGCCAACAAACATGAGGTTTTTTTAATATTCAGTTGTATTTGAGTTATTTAGGTATGATTATTTAGAAAAAAATGTTAATGAACTAGAAACAATGGGAAACAAGAGGTTGAGTTAAATGTGTGAGTTCTTAAGGAAATTTTAGTACTCTAAGACACTCTGAGGTGAGGAATAATATCTAATATTTTGGGTTTAGTGTCACCTGGTTCATAGTGAAGATCTACTTCAAAAGGTGTAATATTTTAGATAACTCATAGGATATTAGTATAAATAACTTGTGAGAGTATACCAGTGCACGTGAGTAATATAGTGACCCACTAATGTGTAAAACTGAGTGAAATTTGTTGAAGGATAATCCTTTTCCATCCATTGTACTTAGTCATTAGATTATATTGTATAATTTGTAACTCAAAGGGAGCTGACATATAAAAGATTATGTTTTCCAAATCTGGGTCAAACCTTGTGAAAATACCACATACTAATCTCATGTTTACATTTTTCCATTGCACGTGGTTGTTCCTATTAGATAAAATGTAAAATATACATTTATATAATAGTAGATATCAAGTGTTCGAATACTAAATGAGATAAGTCAAATGGAAGATTTGTAATTTAGAAAAAGTTTGACCACACATAATGTACCCCCCACCCCCAGGTGTGTCTACATAGTCCACTAAAAACATCAAAACTATTAACCCTTATGTAAGAAGTTATTACACTTACATATCACAACATAAATTACTACTTTTTCAATTTATGAGTTTCTGTAAAATATTACATATTATCTTGAATTTACACTTATATTCCGACATAAATTTATTTCCTTCACAGATTCTTCTAATTAAACATAGAGGTACTCTTGCATATGCTCCCATTAACCCCTATGTATTGATGTAAGGTTATTCCCTTTGTTTATTTTTTTAATCCACATTAGTGTGATTCTTACATTGGTCAGAGGGACCCTTACGTATGGTTTCTTTATTTATTTCATATTTATGTAGAAATAATATTTTGTATGATCAAAATATATTCTGTATATACATACGGTTTTTTATTTTTCCTCATTTATGGATAAAACTCTACCAAATATATTACAAATTCTGCAACACATTTTATTTATCATAGTTCATTCCATTCCTTTTCTATATATTCACTTAAAATATCTTACATATTCATGTTATATGTTTTTTTCCTTTTTCTCTTTTTTAGCATGAATTGGAAAATATATTTTGTGTGATCTAGTTATCATTCATATATGGGGATTTCTTATGTACCAATGTCATATCTTTTACTTTTCTAATTTTCAATATGATCATTATCATATTTCTATATGATTTGGTATTATTTAATGGTTTATTAAAAACCACATGTACCATATAAAATTTTTCGTGTATCTTGGTGTAAAAACCTATGGACTTTTCCAATTATAAAATTTAACTCGAAACACTTATTACATATCATTTTCGTAGCTTTCAGTCTGGTCATCTTCTATAATTATAAACACTGTATTCTAGATGAACGTAGTCTACAACCATAATTCATCTTCTAATAATGAATTTTCATTTCTTTTTCACTTCATAATATATTCCAAATGATTGTTCGTCTCCAAATATTATTTTTTGGATCCACATTAATGCATCATCCTCAAATCATCTTTTAACTTTTGGGCAGTCATTGTATTCAAATACAGTTTATTATTCATGAGTGAATTTTCTAGATTTAATTAGTAGTATCTTATTCCAAATATCAGATTTCATAACTTAGGCACTCATTAATTTATTCTAGTTATCATCAACAATTATTTCCAAGTAATAAAATGCCTTTATTCTTGATAATCCATGTATTGATTCTCAATATCTATGTTATCCATTGTGCTTCATTAATCATAGATCCTTAATATTTTTAATATAATGATACTCAACTACATATTAAACATTTTTTAGAAAGTTCTTTCACCTTCCATCAATACTTTTCTTTGATACTCACTGATATCATATCTATAACCAAAATATGTTTTCACTACTTTCACAATACCAAGTTTCTTCTCAAGTAAAATCATTTTAAAAAATAGGAATGGATCTCCATCAACACATATAATGGTGGATAACTGTAATACCTATGTTCCATTGGTCCTCTATGTTTTATATCACACATATTCAACCCATTAATTCATATTGGGTTCTTTCTCCATCATCTAAAACATATTGAAAATCATATTATTCAATGAAACAAATAAAATCAACACAATCTATTACTATCTTTGATGGGTAACCCTTAATGATAATTTTGAAATAGTTGTAAAATTCTACTCAAATGTTTTATATAACCTAATTTTTTTTAATTCGTCTCTTCATTTAATCTATTTTCAAAAACCACGTTCACCTATGGTATTTTTACACAACCGAAGTGAACAATGGTGTTTTAATTTTTAATTAACACTTTCATAAATATTATTAAAAATTGTCTTCATGATGGAATATAAAATTAATAATTAAATAATTAAATATTTATGATTATTTAATGATAACATTGTCTTAATAATAATGATATTAAAAGTAACCAACTGGAGTTATTTTTAAGCATCTAAAACAAGTATACCGAATAATATTTTCTAACTTATAACTATATACCTTTATATTGAACTCATTTTATTAAATAAATAAATAAAAAATATAACTTAACACTTATGAAGCTTATAGAACCATTGGATAAGTATATTTTCTTGTTACCATTATGTTGAAGTCATTTTAGAAATATATACCAGGTAACCTCACAATGACTTGCGTAAGAAAAATTAATCCAATAAATAAATAATAAAATATAATAATTTAATAAAAGGGAATAATAATTAAGATGATAAATTTTTTTAATAAAGTAAATAATTAATATAATTTAATTATTTAGTGAGTTAAGAATAAACAAAGTAAGTTGGGACTTGGGATAGGGGGATTCTTGACTCAATTTCCTTTCACTAAGTTATATCCATTATCCTTTAATTATGTTATTATGACACCCAACACATAAATTATTTATTTTAATATTTATTTATTTTAATTAATTACCCAGGATTTTTGGTCTTTTATTTGGAAATGTTTTTGTTTTTTAATAAAATCTACCTGTCACACAATTAGAACATGGTTAGTGATAACAATGTGAGAATCATTCATTTGGAACTATGGTTTATAGTGTAATTTTTCATGGTTGGTTCATAGTTTTTTAGACTATGTAGACTAACCATGAATGTTCCTTAGTTTATCATGGGTGGTCACATAGTTTGGAAAACTATGTGGTCAAACCATGTGATGCGTCTAGAACATTAAAATGGGTTTTTTACAATTTAACCCCTTATACCATTTAATTAAAAACACTCCCCCATATCCTCCATTTCCTCTCATGATCTATTCCCAGCCTCAGGTGGCTCCCTCTTACGATGACCCCTCCTCTGACATCCTCTCCTCTCATGGTTTTGGTGTGAATCACATCCATTAAAGGGTATTCCTCTTCTTTCTCCTTCTTCCTCTCCTATATCTTCCTCCCTCATTCCCTCCATATTTTTTTCGCACACCAGGGGAAGAACCCTAGGTATGTTTGGTTTATATTTTTCTTATGGATTGAGGGATTTTTTTGATTTAGGGTTCCACTTTCCTTCTTGGATTTCTTGGGTTTTAAACTGGTGTTTTATTTCCTAATAATTTCATTATAATTGTTTACTCAATTTCAAAATGCAAAAAATTGATTTCAACATGGTTATAATAAAAATATAAGGCAATTTACATTCTATCATTAGGTTCAAACCTGTATTTATTTTATCATTCATACCACATATTCGACGAATTTTCAAAATAGCCCTTATAAATAAATCTTGTGATTTTAAAAAGGTATTTTCGGCCCTTCAAAATTACTTATAAATTAATTCCTAAATTTTTACTTGTAATTTTTAGTAATACTTGATATTAAAAGTATTAATAAAGTATATCATGAGTGGTTTTGAATAAAATAATTGAGAATTTATGAAAATTTCATTTTGGGTATCTAATGGCTATGAATATATACATGGGTACACACACACATATGTGTGTGTAAAATTCACACGGTAACATGTTAATTCATGAAATAAGAGGAATATATATGTGTGTGTGTAATTTTTTATGGGAATAACAAGGGGGAATCCTTAATGTTTTAAAATTGGTTATCAAAATCAATTTTTAAAATAATCACGTAAGTGAATTTATGAAGTGAATTGCGAAGGCCCAATTAGAATTATTTTCCTTTCTTTTTTTGTTTAATAAATAATGTTTAAATTTTATTACTTGATTTGAGTAATTAATGTTTTTTAAGAGGCATGAGGTATTTGATAAATTGAAATATCTTTTGATGGGTTTTTAGAAGGCCCTCTTTTAATAAAATGTAATATCTCTTGAAACAGGTAAAGAACATGGGGAGTTAGGTATCTAAGAGTAAATAATATTTTAATTATTCCTTTGGATCACTCTACATTACTTACTAAAAAAACATAGAAAATGGTCATGGTGTCATGGATGGGTGACGACACACCACGACTCCAAGACACATAATCCTTAGCGGATGGTTGGATGTAGTGTTATAGATGAGTGAAATTACCCCGATATATCTAAGGAATGATCTCCTAAGAGATTAAACACATTGGATTTAGGAATTATTAGATCACAATTTGATATTAGAAACTAGAGTATATACTAACCTTAGATGATCTAGGACCTTTCCCCATGGTGAATGTTTATAGAATGTAACTTTTAATTCTACTTGATTTTTTTATTTAAATGTTAAAGTATCCCACGTGTTTTTTTTGTAATTTGATAAATTATTTTGTTTTATTCCTTTTATAAATGGTTAAGGTAAATGGTTTTCCTACCTTATTTATTTAAAGGATTTAAGGGATTTCTAAAAATTATGTTTCTAAAAATGTTTTGAAAGTGGTTTTCAAATTGATTTTTTAATAACAATAGTATAGTCTGAATAATTTTTTTTCCAACTGATTGTTTTAATTTAAAAACTAAAAAATAAATGAATCTTATAAATTTTAAATAGGTGATATTGGATTTTCTTAAACTAGAAAACCAATTTTCTATTATTTTTTTAAACTAGCAATAAAATGGATCTTTAATTATATTTTGGCTTATGGTAAGATAGGTAGTGACCTACATAGAATTTTTATACCCACACCTATATATAATTCCAATTTCATGTTCAGTTCATGATCACTCTCTAAATTATTTATGTTTCAGTTTTGTAAAGACTATTAACATGGGTCATAAGGTGGTTGTCTGATCACTCATGTCATATTGTTATTTTTTTTACTTTCATTAATCGCATAAACCATGTAGGATTTTTTCATCTTTATATAGATGGAGGTTTACTATATTATGGTGGATGGGTATAGGAATATGATGGTAGCCATTTCTACATGGGAGGGATTTTGGGGAGAGAAGAGATAATATTATTTTTTAAATTCCTCTTATTTTGTTATTAGTAGCCTAATTGTTTTATTTCCCACCTAACTAATTTTGTCATGGAAATCCAACATACGAATGGTTCCTGATCATTTTATTCTTCTTATTCATTATATTTATATAGTAAATAATCTTCCCAAGTGGTGTTTTCAATATTCCTAGGCACTTATGACAGCCCGTGGGGACCATAAAACCCCTTCAAGTGTGTCATGGGCTAGCCCGATCATCTCACAAATGGATGGCCTGGGGTTTTTTCATGAAAAAATGATATCAGATAATTTTATTAAGTGGGATTAGGTTTCATAATAGGTTTTGTTATTTAGGATGTCCGGTAGATGGGAGATAGGATCATCGAGTCTTATGATGTGGGTCATGAGTGAGTGCCCAATCACCACTACTTGTGACGAGACATGAGTTTCTAGGGGATTTCGATATTTGAGTTTTGAATTTGATATTTATTTTAATTATTTTGATGTATTTTTATTTTAATTTATGTAATTATGATTCATATTGGTGTTTATGGGTTTCTTTGAGGTGTTTTTAAAATTTGGGGTGAAAAGTTAGTGAAATTGGAGGCATTTTTTGCTCACATGGCCTAATAAACCATGTATATCCCATGTGTATTGTTTTAAAAAACTATCAATGGAAATTTTATGATTGGTCTTAGACCCTTCAAACCATTTTTTCAAACCCTACAAAACCTTTTTCCCCTTGAGTGTTATCATCCTTCAGTTCCCTTGAATTTGAAAAAAAATTGGCTAATGTTTTAATATTATTTGGTCTAGTTTTAAGGAGTCTTAAAATGGGAGGATTTGTTTTCAAATGGTAGAATAGTGTTTTAAAATTAATAGTATGGTTTTTCATTAAAATGAATCAAATTGAGTTTTATGTTTAAAATTGATTAAATCATTTCATTAAATAAACTTTTTGAAATTGAAATGTTTTTTAAAGAACGGTTTTAATATGCTAAAATACGAGTAATGATTTTAAAATACTTTTAAATGGTAAAAGTGAACATTGAATTTATTTTTTTGGTTTTGTAACAAATGGTATATTTTCTAATGAATTTTTGTGGTCTTTTTTTAAATGACTCGGTTTTAAGTAAAAGACTCTATTTTTGAAATTACTAAAGACATTTTATAAATAAATTAAAATTATATTTAATTTTAGTAATATTGTAAATTTTTTAACGAAGATTATATAATGTTTAAAATGAGTTTCCAAGTAAGATCTATAATATTTAAAATTTAATGTCATGTTCTCAAAATGGTTAAAGAGGTGGTTTTTTATCATTCAAGTGTTTTTATTTCCTTGAGTAGTAATTTAGATTCATTATTTTGGATTATTATTTTACATTAGTATGTTATTTTTAGATATTTTTTATTTTTTATTTGATTGTAATTGATTAGGTCTTGTTCTTTCCCCATTAATGGAAATATTCCTTTCAAATAGGCCTCAAGCTTATGGGGCCAAGGATGTCATATCTTTTCGGTTTTTAGTTGATATAGACTTTGTTTTATTTTTCTTAGGTTTTTTATATGGATCTTCTTATTTTCTTTTATGTTTTATACTACATTGAGGTTTCGATCATTCTTTATTGGTGTAGTTGAATCTTTTGGGGTTTTCTTGTGGAAAATGTTGGAGTGATATTACTTATGATTTATTTTGGAATGGGACTATAATATCCTCACGTTTAAATGATAATAAAATCCTCTTCTATTAATAAATTACAATTACAACTCTATTTATTCCTCAAAACAATTTACAATATTTAAAAAAATGGAGGTAGTTCCTAATTTGGTGTGAAATTTTGGGACCCTTAGAGCCTTAGTATTGATATAATAAATATATTATATCAAACACCCATTATTTTTCTTAAATAAAAATAAAATATCTCCTAGATTGTGTTTTAAAGGGAAAATCTAAGACCGTCATTTGGTTTGGAATATGGATTTTACCCTAAGTGTGAAGTAACCTTTGTGCGCATCAAGTGTTTGGTCAAATCTTATATAAGGGCAATTTTTCAATACCCTTTTTCACTTTAATAATTTTATTAAAATAAAGAATATATGATTGTGAAAGAATTTATTAAATTAATTAGATAAATTAGAACTAATAAAACTACTCGATTTGTGGTTTTTTGGTTGAAAAGTAAATAATAATAATAAAAATAATGATGATAATTGTATTATTATTATTATTTGTGTCGAATGTAAAAAAATGAAAATATACTTTTTTAATTAATAATAGTGTTAAAGTGGAAATAATTGGTGATCAAAGTAATAATGGTGATATTATTACTTTTTCTAAATAAATTCAATTATGTGGTTAACAAAATTTTATTTAAAAATTTTGGTTTTTAATAAAAGTTAACATTTAAATGTTTATTGTGGTAATAATGGATAATATTTAATAATAATAAAAAACTATAAATATAATAATTATTATTATTATTATTAATTTGGGAAAATAATATTTTTGTGGGTCTAATTAAAATGAACATATATATATTTATGAGATATATATATATATATATATATATATATATATATTTCTGTGAGTGTATGTGTATACATGTGTAAGTGTATATATTTATATACAGATGCATATATATATATATAACTTCTATGTATATGGGTTAAATAAATATATAAATAAATGTGTGTTTGTGTATGGATAACCTATTAAATATAATTAATGGATGGTTTAATATGATTAAAAAATAGAATTTAGAAAGAAAATGTATAAGTGGTTAAGAGGGTGGTGCATGGGATTTATGGGGAGATAGAGAGAGATTTAAAAATGAAGAATTGGAAAAAAAATATTAAAGGGGGTTAAAAGGGGAGATTCCTAGAGTATAATAGGAATACCTCCTCCCCCATCAAGTCTATACCTCACTCACATCACTATATCTCCCCCCCACTCATTTATATTATTTTTTATTTTATTTTCTTTTATAACCCCAAACTTCTCTCTTTGATATCTTCTTCAATTCTGATCTGATTGACATGTCATCGGTGTCATTGGGTTGGTCTTGAAAAGTATAAATTAAATCCTACTTTTCTTTCCAAAGGTTTTCAGAATTTTTTGGTGCAATTAAACTTCAACGTTGACCCTTTTCCTCAACCGTCATTGTACCTGAGGTAGGAAGCCTTTAAATTTTTTGCATGTATTATATAAGTTATTATAATGTTTTTATGTGTGTGTGTGTGTGTGGCCCTAAGGAACCTATATTTGATGCTTGACCACATGAGGTGTGTGTGTGATTGTGTGTGTTTGTGTAGATTTTAACCTATTCTTCTATTTCTTTCATATAGATTGTGATGGTTATGATACTATTTGATTTAATGTTGTCTTCCTTTTTCATTTTTTATCGCATTTTCTGTTTTTATTGTCTTCTTCTGTTGAGCATGCGGGTTTGGCCTATATGTTCATCATGTGAGATATTAAGCATCCCTGGGATTATCCACATGATTGGTATGTTCAATATATTGGTTTAAAAGTACATATACTATTCCATACGGTGGGATGTGTCACATGATTTTGGGTTATCCTCTAAGAGGGGTGTGTTAGACATTAGTTGGCATGTCACATGCTTTTGGAATATCCATCAAGAGGGACATAACAGACATTGGTCGGTATGTACTTCAGATATCGCAGCCGGTGGAATGGTATCATACATGTTTTTGGGCTATTATACCATAGGGATGTGTGAGGCCGGTTACCTATGTTTCCACCATCATAATTCCAAAGCAGGTTCATTTCTCCTAGCATAGTGTTAAAGAAGGTAGAGCCAAACCCTATAGATCCAGTAATTATTTTTTAATTGTGTGAAATATTATTGTTATATATATACCCTATTTATGATCATGTCCTGAACTTGTAAATTTTATGAAGTATGTTTTTTTGGTAGTGTCATACTGATTCTTTTATACAGATCCTAATCATACATTTTGGTGCGCTTGTATATTTCTTGACTAGGGATCTAGTGAAGGGAAAGGGCCATGTGGTAGATGGTTGAGCAGTTTGAGCAGAAAGATAAGAACATTACTGGATGTATTTTAGGTGGGACATTAGCTAGTGTTTTTATTTATTCGATTTACCCTATACCTTGGAGCCTTGTAAAGTTTTTTTATTTATTATAATACACCTATATCTCCTTTTAGTTTCCACATGTTACTCTAATTATTTATGATATTGTTGTTATTTATTATTTTTCCTATGACATGATATTAAGAGTCTAGTCTCCTCACTGATGGACTTAGACCCTCACTGCTGGTTAGCAGACTCTTGCATATGGGGAGGCACATATGACGTCATGTGGAACCCCAGCTATGACCCGGTGGTTCAAGTATGGCTGTTAAAAAATGGTATCAGAGAACTATAATTCCTGAACTTTTTTTCTCTTTACCTTGATTTAGGATAGGTTAGATTGAAGGTAGGATGGTCGGTACTTAGGATGGGGGGCTATAACAGTGTCTGGACCACACTGGTTAGTAGACCTCCGAGTTTCCATAAAAATTGAGAGAAATTTTGTTTTTTTTTGTTTCCATTGATTAAGTTCACCTTATGTGATTCGCATGTTGTTGATATGTGATTTATGAGATTTTAGGTGCGTTCATACATCATGACTAAGAATGTAGGTTCACATTTCATACATATACTTTTGTCTGTGATGTATATTAGTTCTTTAATTAATTTCCTTGTTTTGTGAGGTTTGTTTGGGATAGCTTTTCAGATTATGTGATATATTTTTTTTTCATGTTTGTATGATATATATTTATTGGCATTGATTGGTTAAATATAGAATGTTGTTTTGTTAGCATGTATGTGATGACTGTGACTAATGATTAGGGATGAGACCTTGGTTAGCGCAAGGGGGATATACCTTGGGTTCTGAGTGGACTCCTAGGAGAACCTTGTATGGTCACATAAATTGTATAGGGTCTTTTTATGAAATTCCACCTTTGAGTTATTTAAACAGGACTTCTAGAGATATTTCTTAGGGACGTCAACTTGTTAAAGGGGTGAATTATTATTTACTCATTTTTAAATGATAATAAAACCATATTTTTTTAATAAATTCCAAGTACGGTCTTATTTTTACCTCAAAACACTTTAGGATTTTTAAAGGAATATTTTTACGGTTAAGCATTGAGTTAGCGTGGGATTCCAGGGTTAATAAATCCTTGATGCTAATATAATAAAAATATTAAATATATTATATCATGCACACATTATTTTTCTAAAATAATATAATAATCTCTCAAACAATGTTTCATAGGGAAAATATGAGACCTTCATTAGGTCTGGAATGCCAATTTTACCCTAGGTGTGACATAACATTTGTGCACATCAAGTGTTTGGTAAAATCAAATATAGGGTAATTTTTTCAATACCCTTTTTTAGTTTAATAATTTTATTAAAAGATAGAATATATGATTATGATATGATTTATTAAATTATTTTTGATAAATTTGATGTAATAAAATTAATTGGTATCTGGTTTTTTAGGTTAGACGGTAAAATGATAATAATAATAATAATAATAATAATAATAATAATAATTTTTTAATGATTATTATTTTTATATAAGGGAACAAATAAAAATATACTTCTATAATTTAATTTTTTTTTATGTTGGAAATAATTTGTGATCAAAGTAATAATGGTCATATTATTACTTAAGTTAAATAAATGCAATTGTGTGGTTAATAAAAAATTATTAACTACTTTGGTTTTTAATAAAAGTTATTATTTTATATTTTATGGTGTTAATGATGGAGAATATTTAATAATAATTAATAAATTAATGTTTTTATAATTATTATTAAAGTTTTACAATATTATTTGTGTGTGTTTAATTAAAATGTGTATATATATATGGGATTAATATATCTTTATATGTGTGTGTATAGGTTTATATATGTATATATGGATATTTATATATATAACTTATATATATGTGGGTTAAATATATATATATATGTCCTTTTAAATATAACTAATGGATGATTCAATATGTCTAGAAAGGGTAATTTAGAAAGAAAACTTATAATTGGTTAAGAGGGTGGCACGTGGAATTAATGAGGAGAGAGAGATATTTGATAATGATGAATTGGAAAAAATGTTAAAGGGTGGTTAAATGGTAGGTACCTTGCACATGAGAGTAATACCTCCTCCCCCTCATGCATATCCCCCTCCACGCCACTCTCTCTCTCCCTCACTCTTATATTCTTTTTATTTCATTTAATTTTATGACTTAAAACATCTCTATTTGATATCTTCTTCGATACTGATGGTATTTAAGTTTCATTGGTGTCATTGGGTTTGTCTCAATGTGCATAAATTAAAACCTATTTTTTTTCAAAGGAAGAAATGATTTAGTGGTGCAATTAAACTCAGATGTCAACCATTTTCATCAATCATCATTATAGCTAATATATGAATTTATTAACTTTTGTGCATTTATTATATAGGTTATTATCTTCTTTTGTTAGCATGCATGTGTAGCCCAAAAGAACCAAAATTTGATTCTTGATCACATGAGGTGTGTGTGTTTAGATTTTGACCTATACTTGTGTTTCTTTCATATGGATTATGATGATTGTAATATTTTTTGATTCAAGGTTATCTATCTCTTTTATTTTGTAACATAGGTTATGTTCTTCATGTCTTTTATGGTTGAGTGTGAAAGTTTATCCTATTTGGTTAGCATGTGATATGTGACACATGCTTGTTGTTATCCACTTGAGTGGGATGTTATAGACATTGGTCGACCTATCCATGGACTATTCTAGTTAGTGGGATGTGTCACATGCTTTTGGGTTATCCTCTGGGGGTGTTTCATACATTGGTCATCATGTCACGTGGTTTTGGACTATCCATTGATGTGGATGTTCTAGACATTGGTCAATATGTACTTGGTCTATCCTAGATGATGTGAATGTTTCATAGATATTTTTGTGCTACTCTACAAAGGGTATATATCAGGCTAGTTACTTAAATTTCTATCTGTATGGTACAAAAAAAGGTTCATATATCCCATCATGGTGTTGAAGTAGGTAGATCCCATCCATATAGACTCAACAATTGTTTTTTGATTTTTTTATATAATGTTTTTATGTCTATACTCTATCTATGATCATGGAATTCAATTTCAAATTTAATGCACTGATGTTAGAGGTCGCCGGTGGTATTCTACTGAGACTTGTACTCACATCCTACAAAGGAATTTTTGTGTGATTTTAGATTTCATGACTAGGTATCTAGTGAAGGTAAAGGTCCCTATGGTGGATGGTTGAGTAGTTGTAGTAGGAACATGTGAATTTTTCCATATGGAGTTCAATGGGATGTTAACTGATTCTTTTAGTTATAGGATTTACCCTATAATGTGTATCCTTGTTTAGTTTTTTTATTTAGTATAATGCATGTATGTCATATTTTAGTTTCCACATGTTACTCTGATTATTTATTATAGTGTTGTTATTTACTAGCTTTCATATGAAATGATACTGATGGCATAGTCTCCCGATTGAAATACATAGACCCTTGTAGTTAGTCGGTAGCCTCTTGTATATGGGGAGGCATGCATGAGGTCATGTGGAACTCAGGCTTAGACCAGATTGTTTGGGTCAAGATGTTATAGGGAAAAACTTAGATGGATTTCCTGGGTGACTTGGATAGATGTTGGACTATTCAATTTAAAAATACTTTTTGAGGTCAATTGATTTGATGAGGTCACTTCAAGGGGTGCCTCAGTTGTTTGGTTATAGTTCATCCTTGTTCCTTGATCCATATTTTGAGCCCTTGTGGTATAACAAGGTTTGATCATAATTGATACCTCCTCCCTTCTCATTCTTAGTTTGGAGGAAATGATAAGCGTCTTGGTAATCCTTATATTTGGAATTTCCTTTTGGAGTGGCTCTGAGGGTGTGATTATTTTAGGGATCTTGATACCACATGTTCATTAGTAGAGTGGATAATTATTTTAGGAGATTTATGGTGTGTGTTGATTGAATGTTGTGGGTGGATTATCCTTGGTTGAGGGTTTGAGTTTTGGCTTAGTGACCCATGGGTGGTATTTTGGGTGATTTCACATATGTTTTCTTGTTAAAGTGGTAAGGGTATTATGGAATTATGAATTATTTATTGTATGGGTAGTGCAGTTGAGATCCATTAGGTTGGGATTCTTTATGATAATTTTGGTTGGATATTCATTTCATGCCTCATAGGATCTCTTTGGTAATGATTTTTTATTCATGATCTACCATGAATGTGAAATTATTAAATGGCGAGGAGACCCACTATGGATCTTTGTTCCTTGATATTTTCTCATGATTGATCAGGTGTGACGTTTTATTTGTGAATATAATGATTTTTTTTGGTTTTGGATATGATTTCGGTATATTATTATAGTTTTTCTTTAGGATATATCAGAGACTATTACATTGATCATCAATTCCCTCCAATTGATTTCCTTCTTATGACTTTTTTGGTCTTAGTTAATTTCAAGGGGAAGAACATTTTACGGTGGAGATTTTTATCACACACCAACCCCTAAATTAGTGATATATTTGTTTATTTATATTAATTAATTATCTTTCAGGATCAGTTATTTGATACAAGAATCTATATATCGCACACTTAGTGTTAACCATAAGACAACCATGAGTTTTGGGTCTGTAGTTTAATGTGTAATTTTTCAAAGTCAATGCACATTTTCTGAAACCATTTATACCATCTATATAGGTGTATTAGTGTGTTAGTAGAGGTTTCATAGTTAGTGCATAGTTTGTATAACCATTCTTCCAAACCATGTAATTCCTCGAAAACATTAAAATGGGGTTTTTAAAATTTTACCCCTTAACCAATTTAATTAAAAACACTCCCTCATGTCCTTCCCTCCTTCTCAAAATTGACACCCTAACCCAAGGACTCCCTCATGCACTGAATTCTCTTCTAGCCTCCTCTCCTCTCATGGTTTCTATGAGAATCACATATGGTAAGGGATTATCCTCTTCTTTCTCATTCTTCCACTCCTCATCTTCCTCCCTCCATCTCTCCCTCTTGTTTTCACACCATAGGCCAAACCCTAGGTTGGGGTTGTCCATGATTTTTTTATGGATTGATTTTCCTAGAGGTTCTCTTTATTTAGGGTTTGTATTTCCATATTGGAGTTTATTGGTCCTTGCTATAGTGGTTTTAGTTACCAATTATTGAAAGTAGTGAGTTCCAAGTAGGTTTTCCTCATGCTTTTGATTGACGGGATTTTAATCATGTGTTTTTATTTCCCAATTGTGGTATTATAATTGTTTAAAGTATTTAAATAAAATTATTTGATCATGGTTTTAATAAAAATCATAGAGCCTTTCTACAATAACATTGGGTTTAAGTCTATATTTCTTTTATCTTCCACACCTCATATTTGAATAATTTCCTGACTGGAACATATAAATAAATATTTTTATTTTAAAATGTATTTTTTATCCATAAAAGTGAAATATCAATTAATTACAAAAAATACTTGGAATTTCAACTAATAAAAAATTAGGCATTAACAAATTATTTCAAGAGTGATTTCGAATAAAATAAATACAATGTTATGCAAATGAATATTTAAGTATCTAATATTCTTGCATATATACATGGTAATACACACACATATATGAGTATAAATCACATGGAAGCATTTGAATTCATGAAATAATAGGAGTGTGTGTGTGTAATTGTATATGGTCATAACGGGAGGAAAACCTTAAATATTTAAAATTAGTTATCGAACATGGTTTTTCATACAATACCTTTAGTAAAATTCTAAATGGTATTATTATGGATAGAATGACATGTTTTCATTTACCTATTATATTTTTTAAAGGGTGTTTAAAATGTTTTCCTTGATTTGAGAAATGAATTTTTTTTAAGAGGTATGATTTAGTTAATAGATTTAAATAGTCTATGATGGATTGTTGAAAGTTATTATTTTTATAAAATGTGATACCTTTTTAAATGGGTAATGAAAATAGGAATTTGGGTATCTAAGAGTAAAGACTAGTTTATGTATCCCTTTGGATCATGTTACCTTACTAACTAAAAAATTATACAATGTTCATGGTTTTTTTTTTAATTTTTACCCCACACTTCTAGGCCAATACATATACTCCTTAGAGGATGGTTAGATGTGGTTTCATTGATAGACAACACAAACCCGTAAGTCTAAAGGAATTATATTCTTTTTTTAGCCAACATGTTTGACTTATAACTGATTATATCATGAGTTTATATGAGGAATGATATTTCCCACTAACCTTATATGGCCTAGGTATTTCCCTATGGTGCATGTTTATAAAATGTATATTTTTATGGCACTATCTAGTATTTATTAGATGTTAAATTATACCTCATACTCTCTTTTATAAATTGTTAAAGTGTTTTGTTTTCTTCCTTTCGTTAATATTTTAGGTATATGGTTTGTGGCTATTTCTTCATTGAAGTTTAAAAGGGATACACAAAAATTATGTTTCTAAAAATGATTTGAAAGTAGTTTTAAAATGGGAGTTTTTTTTAAAAAATGGTGTGGGGTGATTAAATATTTTTACTTTTGAATGGTTATTTTTTATTTAAAAATAAAAATGTGAAGAATTTTAAAATTTTAAAGATGTGATATTTGATTTTATGAAACTAGAAAACATTTTATCTATTATATTTTTGAACTAGAAAGAAATGGGGTCTTTAATTAAAGGGTTATCATGTGCCAAGGTGGATGGTGGCCTGGTGAGAATTTTTATGGTCACTCCTATATATATTTTCAGTTTTAGTATTAGTTCATGATCTATATAAGAGATATTGATGTTTTATTTTTAGATAAAGCATGATCTTGGGTCACAGGGCGATTTTTTGATCAATTATGTTAGTTGTTTATTATGTTTTAGTTTTTTTATCACATCATCCATGTAGGCCTTTTATTGAATTATATGGTTGGAGGTGTACTATATTATGATGGATGAGGATATGTATTTAGTGGAAGAAATTTATATGGGGGAGGGATTTTAGGATGACCAAAGAGATTGATTTTTTAAAAATTCCCTTTACTACCTTATTGATATACTGATTATTTTTATTTACTTCCTTTCTGATTTTAGAATAGACGTATGACTTATAGATGGGTCATGCCTTATTTTCTATTGTTTCTTCACACTTTTTAAGGGAAAAGTTATTCCCATGTGGTGTTTCTTAGACACTAGGGAACTTATTCTGGCACATGGGGATTGGAAAATCCCTTTGAGTCTGTCATGGGCCATACTAGGCATCTGATGGACAGAAAATGTGGGTTTTGTTCATGAAAACTACTATTTGAGCAAGTTCTTAAGTGGTACTAAAATTTAAAATCCCCTTTATCATCTGGGATGTCTGATAGATGAGAGATAGATTCATCCTATCTAGTTAGGTATGTTTGGAGTGAGTTCTTAATCACCATTATGTGTGAAGAGACTAGAGTTACCTAAAGTTATTAGGATTTGAGTTTATAATTTGACCATTATTTTGATTTTCTTAATTTATTTTGATTTAAATTGATGTCATTATGATTTATATGGGTGTTTTATGGGTCTTATTGTGGTTTTTTTGATATTTTGGGTGAAACTTTAGTGGAACTAAAGACATCAATTTCTCACATGGCCTAAAAACCCATGTAGAGTCCTTGTGTATGGTTTCAAAAAACTCTTATTAGTCATTTCATGAGTTTCTTAGGGGCCTTCAAACTATGTGGTCCATCTCTATACAACCTGAATCTCATAAAGAGTTTTCATTCTTAGGTACCCTTGTATTTTTAAATTATTTTTGGAAATGTGTTAATGTGATTTGGTTCGTTTTCTTGGGGTATTAAGAAAGAAGATTTGGTTTTAAATTGTAAAAGTGCCTTTTAAAATGATTAAAAATGTTTTTCTTTAAAATGAATCAAAATTAGTTGTATGTTTAAATGAGTGTAAATTGTTTTAATTAAAGGAACTTGTTAAATTTTTAAATGGTTTTCAAGGTAAGGTTTTAATATTCTAAAATGGTAGTAAATATTTTAAAATAATTTTAAATAGTAAAATTCATTATTGAAATTATTTTGGTTGTTTTGTAATGGTTAATTTCTTTACCAACTTATTTTTTATTGAATATTATTTTAAAGGACTCATTTTAAGATAAAAAAAATGGTTTTAAAATTATTTGAGAGACTTTTTAAATAAATTTAAATGAGATTTGGGTTTTTGAAAAATTATAAATGTCTCAATAAAGATCATGAAAATTTTAAAATGAGTTTCTAAGTAAGATCATTAGGATTTAAAATTTAATTTAATGTTTTAGAAATGTTTAAAGAAGAGTTTTTGGTTCATTAAAGTGTTGTTATTTTCCTGAGTGGAAATTGATATTCATTCTTTTGGGTTAATGTTTTACTTTAGGATGTGATTTTTTATAAAGAGGGGTTTTACTTTGAATGTAATTGATTGGGTTTTGTGCCTTCCCTGTTATTGGAAGTATGCCTCCCAGATAGGTCTTGAGTGTGTCGGGCCATGTAAGTTGTATCCTATGGGTTTTTAGTTGGTAGTATCTTTTTGTGATTCTAATCAGGTGTGTTTTTAATATTCTCTTCCATGTTTATTTTGTGGGTTTTTATTCTTTGAGGATTTTATCATTCCTTATTGTAGTGATTGAAATTTCTAGGGGTTTAATGTGTAAAGGTTACATTCATATTTATTTAAGGTTCATTGGGAATAGGATAACATTTTATTTAGTGACTTGGATGGATGTTGTATGAGATGAGTTCGCATATTGGTTGTGGTAGATATTATTTGATGGTTTCACCATAAGGTGTGACTCAAGTGTCCAGCTCTTAGACATCCTTGTTCCTTGACCTAAGGTTTGAGACCATGTGGTTTTATAGGGTATGCTCATAATTGATACCTACTCCCTTCTCGTTCTTGATTAAGATAGAATTTATTAGTATATTTTTTGTTCTTTTCTTGAGAAACTCTTTTCGAGGGCCCCTGAGGTTATAATTCTGTTAGGGTCATTAATACCCTATGCTGGATTCAAAGGTTTATGGTTATTTGAAGATATTTCAAGTGTGTTTAGATTGAAATTATTGGGAGGATTCTCTTTATTTTTGGTTTTGAGTTTTTCCTTAGTGACCCATGGGTGGTAGTTTGGGCGATTTCACATCTGGTGTCGAGTTGGAGAGGTTAGGGATTTATGGAATTGTAAATTTTATCTTCTATGGATAGTTCAGTTGAGATCCTTTGGGTTAGGAGCCCTTGTGATCCTTTTATTTTTAGATTTGGTCATGCATCATATGAGCTCTATATTGATACCTTTATCTCATGATTCACCATTCATAAGAAATTATTATATATTGTGGAGACCTAATATGGGTCCACATTCCTTGATCCTTTCCCGGGATCAATTGGGTGTGAGTTTTTCTTTGAGGATCTAATTATTTTTAGAGTTTTGGATATTTTTTCTGTATGTTGGTATATTTTTGTCTTGGGATCTCTTAAATAATGTTTTATGTATCCTACCTTCCTTACTATTTATTACCTTCTTATAACTTTTTATGGTCTCAATGGCTTAATGGGGGAGAAATGTTTATGTTTGAGAGTTTTTTCACTCCAAAAACTCTAAATTCCTAATTTATTTTTTTAATTTTTAATTTTAATTATATATTTTTTAGGTTTGAGTCCTCTATTTTGATTTTTTATATTTTTAAGAGAATTTTTCTATCATATGGTTAATGAAAAATTATTCCCAACTGTAATACAACCATGAATTTTGGTCCTGCAGTTTATAGTGAAATGTTTTCAAGGTTGGCGCATGGTTTATCCAACTATATATCTAAGACATTATATTCATCTAGAATATCGAAAATGGGGGTTTTTTTATTTTTACCCCATAACCCTTTAAGTTAAAAAATATTTCCCATATCCCCTCCCTCTCACGATAAATTCACAGCCCCATGGGGCTCCGTCACATGACAACCCCTCCTATGATCTCCTCTCCTCTCACAGTTTCTGTATAAATCACCTAAGGTAAGGTATTTTCATTTTATTTGTCATTATTCATCTCCCCCCTATTTCTCCCTCCTCCCATTCCTCTTACTATGTGCACCATGGGTTGACCCATAGGTACAGTTTGGTCCAAATTTTATTACATATCAATTTTTCCTAGGGTTATCTTTATTTAGGGTTCCTCTTTAATTCTTAGAGTTTCTTATACCTTTTCATTGCAGTTTTAGGTTTTAATTATCTAATTAATAAAGTTCTAAGTAGGTTTTCCCCGTGATCATATCATTAATTTTAGAACCTTTTATTACTAGGCTTTTAAACTTATGTTTTTATATCCTAATGGTGGTATTATAATTGTATATAGAATTTCCAAAAAACAAAATTTTATTTCAAAATTTTTTTAATAAAATTTTAAGGGACTTTCTATTATAACATTAGTTTTAAACATCTATTTATTTTTCCATACACACCTCATATTTGAATAATTTCTCAAATGGAACTTAAAAATAAATATTGTGATATGAAATGTTATTTTTGGTCAATTAAAGTGAACTCTCAATTAATTTCTAATTTTTTACTTGGAATTTAAATTAAAACATGAAATTCCAAGTATTACTAAAGTATTTCAAGAGTGGTTTCAAATAAAATAAAGGTTTTCTTCTTCAAATATCTTTTTAGGTATCCGATATTTATGCATATAAACATGGGTGTGTGTGTGTATATAAGTGTATAAAATCACATGGAAACATGTGAATTCATGAAATAAAAGGAGTGTGTGTGTGTTTGTTTTTTTAATTATATATGGTAATAACAAGAGTTAATACTTAAATATTTAATATTAGTTCTAAAACTCAGTTTTTCAAACTAGACCAAAATAAATTTCTAAAGTGAATCATTAAGGCCTAGTAGGAATATTTTACCTTTCTTGTTATATTTTTTATTTGGAATTTAAAAAGTTTTCCTTGATTTTAGAAATGAAATTTTTTGAAGTTAAATGAGTTTTTTGAAAAATTTAAATAGATTTTGATGGGTTGTTGAAAGGAATTATTTTGATTAATTGTGATATCTTTTGAAATGGGTAAAGAACATCGAAATTTATGTGTCTAAGAGGAAATACTAGTTTATGTATCCCTTTGGATCATGATCATTTACAATAAAAATGAAAATTAGAAAAAGGTAATTGTTTCATGGAACATAGTCTCCACACTGCTAGGCCAAGACATGCACTCCTTAGAAGAAGGTTGGATGTGGTGTTTTTGACGAGTGACACTACCCTACTATTAAAAAGGCATGATCTTCTTTGTAGTTATCACACACATTGGATTTATATCCAATTATATCACAAGTTAATATAAGTAACTAGAATTTCCACTAACCTTATATGACCTGGGACTTTTCCCCATGGTGTATGTTTATAGAATGGATATTTTTATGGTACTTTTTTTTATTAAATGTTAAATTATGTGTCCTATTTTCTTTTATAAACTATTAAAGTGTGTCTTTTTACTCATTTTATAAATGTTTAAGGTATATGGTTTCACTCTATTTCTTATTTAAAGGTTAAAATTTCTTTATAAAAAGTATGTTTCTAAAAGGTTTTTGGATGTGTTTTTCAAAGGGGAGTTTTTTAATAACAAAAGTGTATGCTGATTAAATGTTTTATCTAGTGATTTTTTTAATTTAATAATTAAAAAGAAAAGAATCTTATAAAAGATAAAAAATTTATATTGGTTTGTCTTACTATAAAACCAATTTTTTGTTTTATTTTTAAACTACAAAGAATATAGATCTTTAATTAATGGATTTTTGTTAGTAGATTCCTTAGAACCAACCCCATTATATACTTTGATTACCATTATATGTATATAATTTGATATATAAATGTGTTTATATTACCATGATAGTATAATTACTTTATCATGTACTATATTTATGGTAATTTCATAAGGATTACGTCATATAAAAAGGTTATAGTAGTTCTCAGGCTATAATGATAAAAAATATATTTCTTGAAAATAATAATAAATTTATTAATATGGTCCAAATAAATCTTAATAATAGGAAAATGATGATGCGTTACTATCAAGTGTTGGTTTCTTATAAAAATTGATACTTATTCTAATGAATTATTCACTTAGTGATCTCGAGTAGATGAGATCATATGGACTATCCTACCAATAGTAACACCACATTTTTTGAATTTCATTGGTGGTTCCTATCTATGAACATGTGTAATGGTCTCCTAACTTGAGATAATTATAAATTCATACTATTTAATTACATAGTTTTATTAAATATTGAAAACCCAGAAATTTATTTCATGTAAATGTATCTTGTGTTGGGTGTCTCATTGGTGGTATGACTTTGATTTATTATCAAGGTTGATTTTTTCACTTCCAAAAGGAATTGATATCTCAGGACTAGTTGATCAAGATGGTAGTACCTTTACTAAATCCATGTCCATGGACGAAAAAGGTTAGTCCATCTAGTAAGTTCAAAACATTATAAAGAAATAAAAATTTTATTACACAAAGTGTGCATCCTGCTTTATGAGATATCATGAGACAAATATATTATATTAAATTATGTGTGTTCATAAGAAAGGTTGTAGTTTTTTTACTATGAAATATCTCTTTAAGGGTTTTAATGGGTTGCCAGAATTTTTTCCTGATCTATGTGTAGTACTCGCTACTATTTAGATAAGGTTCTAGAGGGTCACACACTTATCATATTTAAAATTATATCATATTCGTATGAATATGAGTTTAGGACAAGGTGGGACCCACTATGAGGTTCAGGATATGTCAGAGTATAAATGATAACAATGTAATAAATAGATTCATATTATTTAAGTTTAGATTAATTGGTATTGAATTTATTTATTAATTGTATTCACAAGTTATAGTGGATACATGTAAAATATTTAATGAAAAATATTATTTTAATATTCAAGGTTCATTTAATATTTATGCAAATAAATTTAATGGATCACTTTTATCATGTAATATAATTATTATATTACAAGTAATTGATAAAACTATAAATGAGGTTTATGATACTGTTAGTTGGTCATAACATGTTGTTTATGACCAATTTGGTTGGAAATACATATTATCGGGTCGAGGATCCATTTCCAAGTATTTTATACCTCGCTCTATAATTAAGAGGAGGATCTAATTTTGTGTACTATTAATCACTTTAATTTGATAGATCCTCATTAATCTATCACGCATCATATATATAGAAGTATTTGATCCAATCCATCAATCCAATTTCAATTTCACAGATTAAGGATCAGCATTGTGGTGATTGAAAGAATGTTGAATGCATTATCATATCTCTGCACTAGAACCCAGATATCGATGATCAACATTATCACATACTATTGAAGCACCTTTGGATTATCTAGAGGGATTTTATGTTGGTTCCTTTGAGTAATAGTCACCAGTGACATGCGATTATCAAACACACCTTCAAATCAAGTGATGTACTTGTTTTATTTTATGTTTTTCTTAAATTCCACCACATGAGATTCTTAGAATTTTTTGTGGTTGTGCATCACTAAATATGATGTTTTTATATCACTATGATAATAAAAAAATTAAATTCCCAGACCGTCTACTTATATTGTGCATTCTAGTACCAAAATTTAGTATCAGAGTGATCATGAAGGGGTCTGAGCCAATAAAAAATGAAATTTTCAATAAATTCTCTAGAGTTTTTCACAATGGTTCCATTATAATATATTGGATGAAGAATTTTGGGATATCCAAAGTCTTAAAATGTATCAAATTCGGTGTTTGTGAGCATAAAAATTGGAAGAATATATATATAGATGTGTGTGTGAGTGTGTTATAATCAAGGTTGTGGAAGTTTCTGGTGAACCCCTACATTCTGGTTGAATTTTGGTGGCCATAATAGTGTTTCCCATATGGGAAAACTTTCCAGACATTTGTGGAAAATTTAAAAGGATAAATTTGGAATTTGGAATTTTTTGTATAAAAAACAACAAGGGGGGGGGGGGTTTCTTGCATTAAATACAAAAAATGGAGGGGGTGGGACTGGTCCAGCATACCACAAAACAAAACGAAAAATTAAAAGAGGGTGGCTAAGCTACCCCCATATAGGTAGGCAAAAGAGCCTCCCTCCCACCTCCTTGCATATATATCACATGGTTTTGTAGCCATTAGTGTTCCATTAATTGGACCGAGATGGTTTAGGGCCTTCTAGTCTCGAAAATGGCCCAGAACTCCTTTTAAGGGGTTTCAAGGCCACCTGGGGGCCCAAAATTTATAAACAAATCCTAAAATTTATAATAAATTGGAATTTCATTTTAAACTAAAAACCATGAGATTAATATTATATGAATAAAAATTATTAAAATTATTTTAATTAATTTAAAATTTCATCAAGGTAAATTTATTTCATTTTTAATCTTATTACACATTTATTTTGCATACCAATTGATCTTGAGATTCAACCAACTGATGCATGTATAGATTTAATTTATTATTATAATTGTGTGTGATGACTATAATAATTAATATATTTTTGATAGTTCATTCATTTTCATTCCCTAAATTATATGTATAAGGGTTTACACATCTATGAGTATTTTTTTCATGTACTTTGTGCATTCTTGGGTTCTAATGTATAATTTCGATGACATTCTAAGATGTAGATCCCACCAAGAATAGGAAGTATTCTTAAAGATACAGGGATAAATTGGACGAGGGTACAAGATAAAATATGATTTAAACACAACTCAGATATTCAACCCCTCGGGTAAAGGTTGATTCATTTATTCTCAATAGATCAACCAATGGTAAACGATAAAAATCAATCATGTTTTTATTTAATTTATACGTGGTTTATTATTATATGATGAATGTGCATGCTTGCATGGTCACATAAAATAAGAATTAAAAATATATAGATAAAAATACAATGAATATTCTATATTTAATATATTGTTCAGCTTTGAGCATGATCACATAGTACGAGCACATCAAATAGAAAATTATTTCACTAATTAAGTAATAATAACCACCCTCAAAGAAAAATTAAATTGTAATGTCTTCCATCGCTTCAATTTGAACAAAACTAGGTGTGTGAGGTTATTTTCAGCACTAGTTGAGGGAATCTCCTACTATTGTGGACTTTTTATGAGAGTGATGGATAAAATTAACTAAATCTAGTGCAAAAGAAGTATACATAGCTATCTCTTTTCCAATTTAGAGGAAAAGTGCATAGTAAATTAAGGTTATGATTTCGAGAATCCAGTACTTCACTCAATAGTTCAAGGAGCCATGAATCAATGCATTTTTCTAGTATAAATCCCACCTTGAAACTCTATGATTTGTAGCGTAAAAATATAATAGACTATGAGTAGAGGTTTCAAGGATTCTTTCCACTAGAATACTCAAGTGATTGGGTATTCTAAATCTAATAGTGATATATATTAGGGTTTGATAAAATAGTGAGAGTCATTTAATGATTTAATTAATTAGTTATGTATAATCAGTAATAATGATAAATTTATATCTTCTATGATTTTTATTATATATAAAATAAAAAATACCACCATCATTTCAATACCACAGTGATGCGTACTGTATTAAGGGAATATCCCAACATTCCATAATTTTTAAGAGTGATACATGCACTTGTGCATAGTACGAGGTGATCTTCATACCTAGTTGAGGGTTTCTCTTACTAATGGTGAGTTTTTATGTGAGTGATGGTAAAAAATAACTAATGATGAAATAAAATAAGTATAAATAGCTATATTTTTTCCACTTTTTAGGTTAAGTGTTGAGTAAATGAAGGTTACGATTCCTAGAAGTTGGGACATCACTCAATGGTTCAATGAGTTACAAATCAATGTAATTAAAATGTATAAATCCTACCTTGAAACACTATGAATATTATCATAGTCATATATTAGAAAATGAGGAGAGGTTTCAAGGATCGTTTCCACTAGAATACTCAAGCGATTGAGTATTCTAAATCTAATAGTGAGGGATACTAGAGTTTGATAAAATTGTTGGATACATTTAATGGTTTAAATTATCAGTAATGTATAATTAGTAATCATGATGAAGTAATAACTGCTAAGTTAATTTATTCAATATAAAAGGAAAAACAACATCATCAACTCAATATCATTTTAATTTATACTAGAAAATGATAATAACTTGACTTTCCATAACTTCTAAGAGTGGAATAGGTGCTTTCTCATAGTCTTTTCCAAGATAGAAAGCTTAATTTGTTGGATTCCCCACTTTTTTTTGATCCACCTTTAAGATAAAGAAAATAATATAAATAAAATATAACAAACATAGAGATGATGTACTAGACATACAGTGTATTATGTGGTCATTTTTTTGGTTAACTATAGAAAATTCATGAAGACAATGACTCAAACAAGATGTTATCTCATATCCAAGAGTTATATCATGAGAGAGAAAATAAAGAAAGATATGAGATATCAGGATAATTGTATAGGTATATAATAACATAATGGAATCAAGAAAGACCTCATGTACTCAATATGATTTAGTATATTGAGAAACTAGAGTCCCTTGGGTTCAAACTAAACCAAGAACTAGAAATTGATCTTATTATTACTTCTTGTTCTCCCAGATTCGAAAATTTTATTGTTAATTACAACATGATTAACCTGAAAAATACCATCCTAGATATATTGGATTTATTTCTCAAAGATGATAAGGATATGAAGAATACTAACTCATTGGTCCTTAGGGTGAAAAGAGGGAGAAGGGAATGGATGGGGTCTAAGGCTAAACCCAAGCTAAAAACACTAACACACAATCCTTCCAAGAAGCCAAAGATGCATAGTAAGAGAAATGAGTATAAGGTTATATGCATTGCATGTGGGAATAAATACTAATATAATAAGAATTGTAGGGATGGGAATAAGAATCTTTCTGATTCTTTTGTATTATGAATATTTTTCATTGAATACAATTTTTTATTTTCGACAAGTTAAGTATTGGATATAATATGTGGCTCACAAATTTTCAATCAAATATAGGAACAAAGTAGATTCTATAATATTTAAAATAGAGAGGTGGATATTTGATCAAAAATAGTGTGATACTAGTAGCCTTCGCAGTGAGATATTATCATCTGACTTATCCCAGTGGTTTGGTTTTTGTATTAAATAATTGTTATTATGCTCCGACGGTCACTAGGAACATAATATCACTATCGATTTTGGACACCATGGGATTTTATTTCAAATTTGTAAATAAATAGTATCACTTTTATAAGGATAAAATTTGTTATGGTATTGGGAATCATAATAATGGATTGTATATACTTGAACTTGAAACCCTTGAAATGAAAATAAATGAAAAACCATCGAAAATGACTCATTTATTACCAAATGATGGGAAATCTGTCTTGGTCATGTAAATGAAAAGTGTTCACATAAATTACATCAATAATGTTATTTAGACTCCAGTGAGTTAAAACACTTAGATGTATATTATTATTGTTTATAAGAGAAAATCACTAAAACGCCCTTTATCATGAAAGGAGTAAGGGAAACTAAACTACTGGAATTGATTCATACTGATGTATGTGGTTAATTTTAAGTAGATAAAATTGTTATATTTTCACACTTCATTACTTTTACTGATTACTATAGTTGGTAAAGACATATCTACTTAATGAATATGTTATATTCCTTTCATATGTTTAAATAATACCATCCTAAAGTATAATACCAGCTTTGTAAGAATATTAAGGCACTCTAATCAGAGTGAGGTAGAGAGTATCCCAAACAGGAATTCATTAATAAATTAAATGAGTGTGGGATTGTATCCCAACTAACTCCTCCTTATACACCTCAATGGAATTGTTTTAGTAAAAGGATGAATCATCCCTTACTTGTTATGGTCAAATCAATGATAGGTTGAGAAAATATTTCATTATCTTTTTAGGGATACATGTTTTAGAAAATGATATATACCTTTACATGAGTAAAAACTAAGGTTGTAGATGGAATTCCATATGGTTTATAGTATGGAAAGAAACCCAGTCTTTCACAGATACGTTTGTATTGATGTGAGGATTTATTCAAGACTATACCAAGTGAAAAATTAGCATCCTAAAGCATGAAGTTCTAATTTATAGGTTATCCAAAATAATCTAAAGGATATTACCTATATAATTGTGGAAATACATTCCATATTTCTAGAAATGGAATCCATTTCCATATGAAATAGTGGAAGAAATATTTACTTTAATGATGTTGAAACACAAAGTGCATAATATTTAACATAGGAACACTCTCTACAAAAGAAAATGGGAGATAATTATATTCCCAAGCCACAAGTACTACATCAGTATACTTGATATTTTAGAAAACCATAGAGAAATGGTTTTATTGTCACTAAGTAAGGTGACACATTAATCCTAGATAATGATGAACCTCTAAATGGAATTAATATATGAATTTTGATATGGATTCCTAATATCAAAATCAAGATTAGATTCTGGTATACCCTTTAGTTTATGTTAATCCCATTGGTTTCAAAGGGGTATTCAAGAAAATTCAGGAAATGGATGGTCAAATGAATACATATAAGGTATGAGTGGTTATGAAGGGTTTTAGAAAATTTCAGAGTATAGACTATGATGAAACCTTCTCCCCAGTTGTCATGTTGAAATATATTAGAATATTAATTGTAATAACAACCTTCCATGGTTATGAAATTTTGAAAATGGATGTCAAAAATCTTTTAAAAATACGAAGTTTGTTGAATACATCTATATGACTCAACCCAAAGGTTTCATTAAGTCAAAGAGTGATAATAAAGTATGAAAGTTATCGAGACCCATTTATGGGTTAAAGAAGACACCCTGATATGAAGTGTTTATTTTGAATCATCCATAAAAGAATTTGATTTCATAATGAATTAAGGTGATCAATGTTTCCAGAACAATGTTAATGTAAATAGCATAATTTTACCCATATTATATGTTGATGACATATTAATTATAGGAAATGAAGTGTAATTATTACAGTAATTTTAGACCT
The DNA here is from genome assembly GCA_963277665.1 of Viscum album. Classification (NCBI taxonomy): domain Eukaryota; kingdom Viridiplantae; phylum Streptophyta; class Magnoliopsida; order Santalales; family Viscaceae; genus Viscum; species Viscum album. Next base: position 1,245,775,880 of record OY728143.1, read on the forward strand.
ATTTAAATGAATGTTTCTCCATGAAAGACTTAGGTGAAGTATCCTACATTCTAGGGATCATGATCTATTGAGATACATCTCAGTGGATTCTTTGTCTAATTCAATTTACGTATGTTAACAAGGTACTAAAAATGTGAAATATGGAAGAATCCAAGAGGGGGTTGTTGATAATGTCACATGGTATCAAGATATTTAAGATACATGTTCTATAAACATAGGAGGAAATTGAAATAATGAGTAAAATATATTATGATTTAGCAGTGAGATTTATAATGTATGTAAGGCTATGTACTAATTGTGATGTTTCGTTTACATTAATCATGGTGGGAAGATATCAAGCTAGTGCAGGAGAGCTATAATGAACAATGGTAAAATATATCCTAAAGTACATGAGAGGTATAAATGATATGTTCCTGGTGTATAGAGGATATACAAGACTAGTTGTGAGGGGATACACTGATGATAGTTTTCATAAATATCATGATGGTCTTAAATCATATTCAAGCTATGTATTTTTCCCAAATGGTGGTGCGGTGAGTTGTAGAAGACTGAAGCAACCCATGGTCGTTGATTCTATAATAGAATATAATTATACAGCAGTCTCCAATGCAACTAAGTAGGTGGTCTATATACGTAGATTTTCATATATATTAGTTTTGTTCCTATCAATTTAGACTATGTTCTAGTTTATTATGATAATATTATAGTAGTGTTTCATTCCAAGGAGCTCCTGTCAAACCATAGGAAAAATAATATACTTCATATGTTTCATCTCTTGAATGATTTTACTTAGAGAGGTGAAGTTGTGATTAATAAAGTATCCATAGAGGATAACGTGGTAGTACCCCTAACTAAATCCATAGAATCATGATTATTATGTGAGATATAGAGGGTTTAGAATTATTATAAGTTAGATATAGTGAAAGTGGAAGTGTTGTGAGTGGGTGCCCTAGACCCAACTCCTTTATGTACTTTGATTACCATTACATGTATACAGTTTAATATGTACATTTTTTTTCTTACCATAACAGTATAATTACTTATTTATGTACTATATTTATGGAAATTTACTTAAGATTAAAAATTTTATCAAAATTTTATAGTAGTTATCAGACAATAATAAGAACCTAGATATACCATGGAAATAATTATAATTTTATGTTCTATAGTCTAAATACAACATGCTTAAAGAACACAGATGATGTGTGACCGTTAGGTGTTAGGGGCTCAGAAGCATTGAGTCTTATTCCCATGAAGTTCACAATTGGTGATATCAGGTAGATGAGATCATGAGGACTAGAATACCAAATGAAACATTACATGTTTTGGGTGGCGTTGGTAGTTCTTATATATAAACACATGCAATGGTCTCCTGACTCGATATTATTACCCATGCATCATATTTGAATACGTACTTTGTTGAAAAATAGAAACCATGGAATTAATTTTGTGGTGAGTTAGATTAAATTGGGTGTATAATTAGTGGTATGATATTCATTGAATAATCATGATAGAATTTTTTATTTCTGAATGGAAGTGATATCTCAAGAACAATAGAGCAGGATGGTAGTACCTTTGCTAAATCCATGGTCATCATAAAAGGTAAGTATTTCCAATAAGTTCAATGAATAATAAAGGAATAAAGGTATTGTGATGAAAATTGTACATCCTAATTTATGAGATATCATAAGACAAAGAGATTATATCACATGGCAAGTATTCATAAGGAAGGTTTCCATTTCTATGATTATTCCTTATCTCCTTAGGGGAATTAATGTGTTTCTAAACTCTGCTCTTAGTCTATGAGTAGTACTGACTACTATTTAGATAAGGATCTAGAGGCACACACACTTAACATACTCAAGATTCTATATTATTATTATGAATATGAGTATAGGACATTGTGGCCCCCATAAAGGGATCCGGGATATGTTTTAGTGTAAACGATCACCATGTAATAAATAAATTCATATTATTTGAGTTTATAATAATTGGTATTGAATTTATTTTTTAATTTTATTTAAAAGTTATAGTGGATACATGAAAAATACTTAACGGATGAATATTATTTTTGTATTGAAGTTTTATTAATATTTGAAGGAAAAATGTATTGAGTTAATGACTTAAATTCATCACATGATATAATTATTATATTACAAGTAAGTGGGTATAATATAAATGATTTTTAATTAAAAGTTGGTCATAACATGTAATTTATGAATTATGTGGTGGGAAATACATATTTAGGGTATGAGGATCCATTTCTGGGTATTTTATACCTCACTATATAAGTAAGAGGAGGCCTTTCTTTGATGAACTATTCATCACTAAACTTTTAGAGATCCTATCTCATATTTTCTGCTTCTTATAGATAGAATAATATGATCTAAGTTATTGATATAAGTTCTATTTCATGAATCTAATATTTAGTGTCGTGGGGATCATCAGGACATCGAAGGAATCAATGGATCTCCATGCTATCACCCGGATATCGATTATCAGAATTCACAGACATTAAAAGTGAATTTGAAAGATCTAGAGATATTTTTTTAGTTCTTTTTTGAAATGGTCACTAGGGATGTGTAGTTTTCGAATGATCGTTCAAATAAACCGAGGTAATTGTTTGGTTTTTTTTGTGCCTGAATTCTTCTACGCATGATCGTTGTCCTTTTACTGGGTTTTGAATCATCAGAGATGATTTTGTTAAATTATTATGGTGATAAAAAATTTAAATTTCTGGCCCATATACTTCCATTGAATGTCCCAGTACCAAAAAGGGCTAACATGTGGAAATACAGGTGGTGACCTACTATGAATTTTTATTCCCATTCCTATATATCATTTCAGTTTCATGTTAAGTTCATGATTTCACTCGGAGTGATTAATGTTTTAGTTTCAAATAGAGTATCACCATGGGTCATGGAGAGATTGTTTGATCAAGTATTTCAGTCATTTATTTTATTTTAGTTTATTTTATTGCATCGTCCATGTAATCCTTTTACTAATTTATTTGGTTGGGGTGTACTTTATTTTGGTGATCGGGGATAATAATCTAGTGACCGTCATTTCTGGGGGGGGAGGTAGTTTGGGGTGAGAAGATGGATTGATTTCTCTGAATTCCTTTTACTGCCTTATTAGCATGATGATTGATTTATTTTTTTCCTATATAATATCGGTATGGATGTTTGAATTATAGATGGGTTATTTACATTTTTCTTTTTTTTATTCACTTGGTTTTTATGGACAAAATCATTCGGTAGTAGTGTTTTCTAGATACCAAAGAACTTGTGTTGTCCTGTGGGGTTCAAAATTCCCTTTAGGTGTGTTGTGGTTGAAATCAAGCATTTAAAGGATGGATGGCCAAGGTTGTGTCCATGATAGTTCTTCTAAGATTGTATATATATTTCACTATGTTTTATATTTAATTACATCTTGTTTTATGAGGATTTACTTTTCTATCAAAAAATCTCTTTCTTGATATATTCTTATTCACATGTTATAATCATTGTAATGGGTTTTCTTTTAAATCATTTCTAAATTTCTTTGAATTATTTTCCTAAAACCTCTTTAATTTTTTTAATAATTTTTTGTTCTTATATTATTATTAATATTTATACATATTCATTAATATTCTTTGTTGTTTTTTTATTTTCCTCCCAATCATGTATCAAGTAACCCATTCTTTTAAAATTATTTTATTTTATGGGTTAACTTAAATGCTTTTTTATGGGTTGAGAAATAATTTATTATGAATTTTGTTCATGAAATGGTTAAATGAAGGAACCTATATTTTTTATTCTAGTTATTATTTTTGTAAATTATAGTTCATTATTGGTGGGTTTGGGGTATATACCCTGAATGCATTGAGTAATGATTTATTTTTTAGATAAAATATATTGAAAGTAACATAATGGGTTATTCCATTAAAAGGTTGATTGTAAGGGAGATTACTAATATGATTCCCCAAGAAACATTCATGATTGTTCATTTATCTTTATGGTTATAATATTTTTTTATGGAATTATTTAATTAAAGAAGTTGATTTCATGAGTAATTATGAGTTTTTACAAGCTCAAAGTTTATTATTTAAAGGAGAAATTTTTTCATGTGTTTTGTATATTTCAATGGGATAAAGGGTTCACTTTATTTTTATACCCTTCATCATGATTTATATGCCCATATCATGTTTTTAAATGATTTTACATGGTTTAAGGATTGTGAAAATACTGATACATGTAGTGACAGTTAGGTTTGAAGATGAATTAAAGACATAATAAAATAATGGAAAGAAGATAACAGGACACAATGATTTACATGGTTTAAGAAATGATCCCTATATACACTAAAAGGTAGAAATTTCACTATTATGGGTGGTTCATATTATAAGTAAGATTCATAGTTTCAAACACACATATAAAACCTACCTCTAGTGAGATAAAAAATGAAGATGATGTTGTTATGCCACTAACCACATTGTAAGTCTGCTATTCAATAGTGTCACAGCCACCCAAGTCCAAGCTACTATAGTGTTGGTTGTAAGAAATCTGTGAATATATAGTTCCATATTGGGTTCACCTAGTTATCTCTTCTATAGTTCGATCAGATTTTCTACAATGCCCAAAATTTGTTTCGGGGGCCTTTGAACCCGCGATTAAGGGTGTGTTGCCCCTGTAACCCCTAGTGACCTCACCATAGAGGTTGAACTATGAGATTTGTGTCTTTATGTATAGTATGGGCCATTAGAATTAATCCCATCTTCATCCAAATGAATCAGGCTACACCATTCCAAAAATATCCCACATGGAGCATGATCTACTATGCTAACTTTCTTTGATGATACTAACATAGACAACTTACTTAATTCGAGATCTGACTCTTTTTCACTCATCAGTACATGATGCTATTCAGAGATTAAATTTCTAAATAATGATCCAGGAAATAACAGCTATTTTCCCTTTTATTTTACCACATTCTGCATCTTATCCCCCATTCATTAGTGAAGACCACGAGAGGCATAGAAGTGCCTCAACTTATCTATCACCACCGGATTCATCAACATGTCTGCCATATTATTTTTTCCACAAATCTTCTAAAATTTCATCTACCAATATTATATCAAGTGTCTCATAAAATGGTATATCAATTGAATGTGGTTTATATAGATATGAAATATTGGGTACTTTTTTAGATTTATGACACTCTAAATATCACAGTGAAATACATTTTTCTATTTCTATCTATTAGTTGATCCAACAAGTTCTTCTATCAAACCATATACTTCCCAACTTCTATTAAAGAAATGTATTATTCCTATATGGTGGATAAATCTACCACCTTCTATAATTAAGATATCCATCTTATTGTAGTTAATCCATAGGTAAATAAATATCCTATGTTACTCCACCTTTAATCAACATCACCTCCATGTTCGATATCTATTTACCCATGCAATGATTTTATTTTCCCAAATCACCATGGTACTTACATTCTTCTCTTCAGATACATCAATATATACTTCGTAGATTCAGAATTTTATTTCAAATTTTATCCATGTACCTACTCACAACTCCCACCACATTATCAATATCATTTCTAGTATAGACAATGACATATATCGATCTTCCAATGGTTGATGCATTTGCAACTTTCTTCAAATAATCAAACTATTCTACCATTTTCGGTGATTAATCCTTTTATAGTTTGAAATGGATTTCTAAGGGAATATAAATTGGTTTTTCTTCTAATATATTAAATCTTCTCAAAACCCTTCCAACATAATCAGCCTTGGAAAACATCATGTTTACTACCGCATGGTTCACTTAATATTTTTCCCCAAAATCTTACTCACTTGTCCAAGGATTTTCATCTAAAACTCTTTAGAAATATTCCCATTCATATCATCAATTAATTCATACAAGATCTCACAGTGATCATTTTACCTACATATAGAAGTAGTATAATGTTAGATTTGGTTCCCTGGAACCAACTACAATGTACTTTGGATTGCATGTATATTAAAAAAATTGAATATTAATAAAAATATCTTATCACATATTTATTTTTCTTCTTTCATATAAATGATGTGATAATGTCCTAGAGTATCATTCAAATTGATAATGTCATATAAATTCCCCTCTATGATGAGAACCATGAAATATTATGTTGATATTATTAAATATAGTTCTATGATCAGATAACATTCTATGATGAGACACATATAATGTGATTCGCAGGTAAGAGTACTCATAAGTTTATGTGAATTATTCTCATGAAGTTCACACTTGGTAATCCTTAAGAAATTATATTATGATAATAGACCAACCAGTAAGAATTTCACATGTTTTGTGTCATCAGATATCCCTATATGTGAGTGTGTGTAATGGTTATTAGAATTTAATATTATTATTGATGCATTTTATGACCCGTACACTTGGATATATTTCATAAACCATGATGATAATAGTTCATGAAGAAGTTGGACATGTTTGGGGCATCACAAATGACATGTTGTCAAATAATAAGTCAAATAAATATTTTTACCTTTCATATTTATAAAACTTGATATCTCATCCCTTTGTGTGAAATATAATTTTCACATTAATTTCTATGGTCATGGTGTTACAATTTTTGTTTCAGATATTCAAATAAATATGTTTCAAGAATATAGGTTGATGACACAGATGTGCAACCAACATGATGAGATATTGATATAAAGGGATTATATTAGACAACATATGATTGAATGTAGTTTTCATCATTGTGACATTAAGTCCTTTATTTTGGGTGTCTTAACCTATTTCTATGTAGTAATATTTTACATTAAACAATTCTTCCTAATGTAATTGTGAAATAATCCTAGAGGGTCACAAAATAAGTGTTACCATTGATCTCAATTAAATTATACTTTAATTTAACTAATGGAATAAATATTAATCTCAAGACTGAGGCATATTTTTTCTCAAGGTTTTTTGAATATTTAATAAATATGTATTCATAGGTTTGTGGACTAAAATATTTATTTATGAATATAATTTTTATTCGGGTATTCAATAAATATTGAGGAGGGTTAAGGGACCAATACCACATCTGTTGATAAATATTGATTTTACAACATGTAAAATTATATTTATCACTGTGTAAGTTAGCGCATGCCATAAAATAATAATAATATTTTATTATTATATTGCATGGGGTGTGTTAAATTTTATTATATTATTTAAGGGTTGATATACAATTAAATAATATGTTAACCCAAACACTAGATCTATAAATAGATGGTTATGTCTATTATGTAATGTTAATCGAAAATAAAGAATTGAGAATTTTTTCACACAACAAACTTATATCTCAACGTATTCCTCTCATGTACTCAGAAATGAGAAAAAAACCTTCAGGCCTGAAGGATCATTAAGGGATCAAAACAAAAAAAATGCATGATGATTTATTTTTCACGTTATCACTTAGAAATCAATTGGCATCACTCAAGGATCAAAGTAGCATTTGTAGATCAACACTATAGAGATTATACAATTGGATCATTACAATGCAATAATGGTTATTTGTAAAGTATTTTTTGGAAGATGAACATCTAAAATGAAGAAAGTTCCTAAGATGAGGTAACATTTTATTCTAATCATAATATAATTAATTGTAAATTTAACAGGAAGAGATCCTATATTTAGGTTTCAAGAAACTTGATATTAAAATAAATTTCAATGTAATCCCCACTAAAGGCACTTTCACTATGCTTAGAACCAATATATAATATACCCATAAAAAATACATAATATATCATCCTTGATCCATATCACACCGTTTGTAAGAATTTTTATTAATAAATACATCGAACATTTTGTTTTACTTCCGTGGTGTCTTCTTCAACACAAATAATCTCTTCTAGATTTTCCACACCAGGTCTTCCTTCCCTGACTCAACATATCACTATTGTCGTTTCAAATAAATATCCTCCTCAAGATCTCCATAAAGGAAAGAAATCTTCATATCAAACTAGTCAAGATGAAAGTATTCTAACACATCAATACATAGAACCATCTAGATGGTGGGAAGTATTGATAAAAGTGAGAAATTTTCAGTAAATTCCACACATTCCTTTTATTGAAAACTTTTCACCACCAACCTTTAATTATACCTCGTCTTCCATCATGTTATTCCTTGACTCGGTATACCAATTTTTTTTGCAATGATTTCGTTCCTTGTGGAAGATGTTTCAACTCCCAAGTATTTTTTTCATTTAATGAATAAATATTATCCTTCATAACCTACTCCCACTTGTTCAACACCTTATACTACATTTCATCTTCAAAAAATTCTGGTTATCCATCATATGTTGATAAAAAATAATATATGGATGGTGAATAACCATGCACAGGCCTTCGCACACTTATTGATCTCCTCAACTCCTCTTTAGGAGTATGATCAACTTGTTACAGTGTCATATAATCCGGTACACCTTCAAGATCCACTTTCTCATGGAACTCTTAATTCTTTATTTCCATTATCAAATTTAGCTACATTATAGTCCTTGTATATGACACCTTTATTAAATATCATGTTCTTTATTCAAATGATCATCTTTTTCTTATCATCCCAAAAGTGATAACTAAACTCCTCAACACCATATATAATAAAGAAACATGATTTGGACTTAGAATCAATCATTTACCTTGAATCAGCATCTATATTTACATATTCCAAACAACTATATAATTGTAAATGTGAGTCTTACCTCCTTTTTAAACCAGATATCCTTGGGTAGACATTATCCTATTGGAGTATATGGGATTTTATTAATTAGATATGTTTACATGCTTATTACTTCCAGCCATAAAGTCTTAGATAACCCTAAGTGTAGTCTCATACTCCTAAAACATTTATTCAGTTTATTATTCATCCTTTCATCTATGTTATTCTATTGTGGTGTTATTAGAAGAGTCTTCTCCCACTAAATTGTATAATTATCATTGAATTCTATGAATTCCTAACTTCCATACTCTCCTCTATTTACAGACCTCTAACATTTCAACTTTGATCTTAAATCATTCTCCACTATGGTCTTCCACTTCTAAAATAGGTTAAACACATTATTTCTTCTTTTTATAAAGTAATCTCATACATTTATTTTTGATTCATCGATAAATTTCAAATAATATTGTTAGCCTATAATGGAATGTATTGGTGAATAGTCCAAAAAATTAGTGTGCACTAGCTCTAGCTTCCCTATCTTCAGTGTTCTACCTCATTTTTAAAGGATACATTCTTCTAATTTCAAAATATACAATATTCACAGAAGAAAACTTCCACATAATTTAACATCAGTAGCATCCCTTTTGTTACCAACACCATTATCCCCTTCTCACTCATGTGGCCTTCCCTATAATTCCATGGTTGTGAATCGCCAAAAAAATTGAAGCAAGCATGTCCATGAATGTCTCTATCATGTTTTACAAGATTCCATTCTTTACTCCACAAGATATGACCATAACTCCCTTGGAAATATTTCATACACTACCAGTGAACATGGTACAAAAACATGTATCGTCATTCTTTTTGACAGGAATAAGATTTTTTCTTAGTCTAGTGGTATACCTTATATTCTCCAGAACCAGAAAACTCCCACTTTTAGATTTAATATGCGCATCTCTCTTCCCCAAAATCTATAAGGGTTCATCATTAGTAAGATACATTATGCCAAAATTTCTAGAAACATGATTTTTTAGGAAACCCTTATCTGACATGGAATGGAAGGATGCCCCTAAGTCTAAAATCCAAGACTCTATATGGTTATCTATGATTAGCAATAAAACATCATCAAACTTTTCAGCTTCTATGTTTGTTGTATTGGTTCTAGGAACTTTTTTTTATTTCTCTACACTCCTTGATGTGTCCTTTCTTCCCAAAAATCCAGCAAGTGGGACCATACCCCTTTGCCTTATCTTGAATCTCAACTCTTGATTTTAATCGTCTACTAGAATTATCTCTTTGAGCATACATTCCTCTTCCATCCACATTCAAAGAATAACAAGAGAATCTATCTAATTTTACTCTTTGAATACCCTTACTAAGGATCAAGTCTACACATCCTTCTAAACTGGCTCTGTATTCCTAAAATAACTGCTCATGGTTGTCATAGTCTCTTCTCAACTCTCAGGTAATATAGATATTAAAATCAATGCACATACCTCATCATCAAGTGTAATTATCACTAATGTCAACTGACTTGTTATGGTTTTGAATTCATTGTCATGATCTGTAAAAATTTTCCCTTCAATCATTTTTAGATTAAACAGTCATCACATCAGGTACACTTTGTTCGGCATAAAAGGTTTCTCATACATATTCATGAGAGTTTTCATCAACCCACCCATCGTATTATCCTCTCTAATGTTGAATTCCGTGTTTTTTACCAATATAAGTTATACAACACCATGAACCTACTGGTTAAGTAGCTCTCACTCAGTATACTCTATATTTGTTGGTATTACACCTAGAAGTGGAATGTGTATATCCAGTGTCTCCCACTCGGTATACTGTATATTTGTTGGAATTACACCCAGAAGTGGAAAGTGTATATTTTTCTGATAAATATAATCATTGGTCTTCATCCTTTAGTAACTGAAATTATATTTTTCAAATAAATCGATATTCACTTTACCTTCTTCTATAGAAAATGTTAAATTTGAGAAAACTGAAACTTGATCTTCCAAAATCAACCCTCTAATACTATTTTTTTAGAAAACATCAGGAATCATTGTAATAAATAGGTTTGTAAATGAAGAAAAGATATCAAAAAGATTGAGAATAAAATCACAAGAAATAAGGATTTACATGGTTCGGGAAATGATCATTATATCCACATAGAGGTGTAAATTTTACTATAATTGTGAACATAAATTACAGGGATAATTAAGAATTTAATGCACACACAAGAAACATTACCTTGAATGAGCTAAAAAATAAAGGAAATGATACAATTCCTATCACACCCAGAACTCGAATACTCATTATTTTATCCTTTTGTTTGTCTTAGATATTTGGTTTAATGTTTGGGTTCTAGTCCATGTCAAAATTTTGAGTTTTTGGGAGTTCTTGGAAACTTTTCTAAGGGGATCATGGTTACATCATGGTTAGAAGTAACTATGAAGACACCATACAGATCATGCTAGATTTCCAGAAATTACTGCACAGACTTGCGGTAAGTACCAGGTTTCAAAGTGGCTTCTCTACCATTGATATAGAGTCCCGAAAAGTTTGTCAAATTGTACGACCAAACCATTCAGACATACCAGGTCATTAAAAATCCCATTTTTTATTTCCCTATATCCTCTCTTTTACCCATTTTTGGGCTCCTCCTCCCCCCTCTAACCAAGGCGCACAAAGGGGTCCTTCCACACCCATCTCCATTTCCCTCCTTACTCCATGGATGGTCCTTGAAGGTTCCAAGGTAAGATCTCTTGGATTTTTGGCCAATTTCTTCTCTTTTCCTCCATCCCTCTTAGTTTCTAGGGTTTCTATTTGGTGGATATCTTCTCTGTTAAACCCTAGGGTTAGGTTTGGATAATTTTTTTCATTTTTCTTATTGATAGGGTGTACGGATTATCCATAAAGCCCTAAATTTCCTCCCGTTGAAGTTTGGTTCCCTCCGCGCTGTATTTGAGGTACCTGTTTCCAACTTTTCCATTCCAGAATGATCCGTTGGAACTTGTATGCTTTCGAATTTCTTATAATGTTATTCTCACCTCTATTATATCTATTTAGTGTTGTTAATGGTATTTTTATATTGATATAAGTTATTAAAAATAGTTTTTCAATCGGTTTGTGTGAAATGCCCTTGTTCTTTGAAAGTGGAATTGGAATTTTGTGTGGACTGTTTAACCCATGTTATGTTGTGTTAGTATTGTGGTTTGTGAACTTGATTTCAGTGTGTATGTTTTGGTAATGTTTTAACATGTGAAAGGAGTTGAAAGTTTTTATAAAGGGTTTTATGGTATCAAGGGAATTGTTTTATGTTCTTAAAATCATATGGATGGTTGTTTATGGTTTTTAAGAAAATTGTGTTTAATGAAAAGGGTTCTTTTAGTTTTTTCTTGGGTTTTTGGTGTGACATTAGATATTGGCCCATCCATGGGTGCACTTAGTGCACACATGGATGTGCCCTCAATGTAATATGACACTTGAAAAATGGTATTCTCAGTAAATCACGGTTTCAAAAATGGATTTTGGTTTCCAAATAAATTGGGTCCCCTTGGGAGACTTCTAAAGAAGGTTTTAAGTGAGACTTTGATAAAGTGTTGAACCATGTTTTTTGGAAAACATTGTTTTAAATGTGTTTCTTATAGTTGGAATGTTTTTCTCGAAGACATTTTTGACATGAATTTGAAAAGGGTAAAGGTTCATTCGGTAGTTGTGAAGTGATTTGGTGTGTGTTATGGAACTTAAGCGCTCATTTGGAATGTTCACATATTCTGTGAACTTTTAACCTAGTCTTGGAATGGTTTAAAATTGATTTTGAGACATTTAAAGGCCTGTTTAGAATTGTGAATTTAGAAAGGACGTTTGAGAAAGATTTGTGGTTTGGTAAGGTTATTTTTGTATTTGGAAACCCAAAATGTTTTGTGAAGTGATTTAAATGAATTTATATTATAGTGGTCCGGTTGGAACCATGTTTTCTGAAATGAATATGTAAGTCTATTGGGAACCATTGTAGGAGGGATTTACCTTAGGGTTTATTGTATATTGGTGTATGTGTTTGGGGGTAGGCAAGTTCAGTGAAGATAGCCTAGTTGAGTCTTCGGTGCATTTTCCACCTACTTACACAGTATTACCATTACCACCACGGGTTCCTGGGAGTCTTATAAATGATCGAGTGATGGTAGCTTACTAGCCCCAATTAGATGGGTTGGTAACCTCTAGAGTTGTAAACATGCTATGAGGGTTGTGCCACTAGTGAGGATGGGATAGAGAAGCCAGTTTTTTATTGAATTATGGGTTTCAACATATGATGTCAGGTGGTTCCGACCCAAGTACTTCTAGGGGTTATCTAGGTATGTTTTGGATCTCACATCATTATATTTTTTATTTCTTGTTTATTTTTTTTATATTAGTTTTTAGTATATACTATTTATCTGTTTCTTTTTAGAACATTCTTGGTTTATTTATTTGAGACTTGTTTATAATATGTAATTTGGTTTTGGAAATGGTATATGATGTGTGTTGGTTTTCAAAATGGGAAAACAATGTTTGTTTCTTAAAATGTGAAAACACTAATTTTTATTATTTTATCTCAAACCTAGGATAGTGGGATATTTTGGGAATGGAATATTTTGGAAACTATGGTTATATTTGGAATTCCTACTGAGAATTTTGATGCTCACACCTATCCAGTCTTTTAAGTTACAGTTTTATCTTTTTTAAGGTTTCCTAGATCAGGTTCTCATTTTGGAGAATGGTTGGTATTGTGGTTAGAGGTGATTGAGTGGTCACATGGAGATCGTGGTGGCATGGTTTCATTTTCAGTTTTTTTTATTTTTTTTATTATTGTTCAGTTCTATTATATATCTAGACCAACTATTTTATTATTTCTGTTCAGTTTTTAGATATTGTATATTGTTTGGTTATTTTTATAGTGATCATGGTTTTGTTTGGGATAAAATCATTCAATTTAGTTTTATTTTTTGATGCCCAACACTAGTTTTTGTAGAGACCCAAAGCTTGACGTACATAGATATTACATTACTTTTGCGGAATACTTAATACATAACAAAAACAGACACACAAGGACTATAATATTTTAGTGTCTTTGGAAACGTGGAACATAATCTTCTAATCATGGTAAAATATCTTCAACATCTCCCATAAAGATCTTCCACTTTTTGTTTCCTTACCTAAAACCTTTCTTTTAATCCTGGGGGAAAATAAAACCTAAAAAGGGTGAGCTCAAATGCTCAGTAAGGGTAAGCATGGATAAAATAAAACATACCATATACATTTGAACATAAAAACATGAACATAATGTTTAAACATCAAAAGCTTGAGAAATGACATAAAACATGGAAGTACGTAAGGCATAGATCATAAAGAAACATTAAGAATGATAAAATAGCATGGGAATAAAACATGTAATTATGGCATCCATTAAGCACATGTAATGATTTCCATAGTAGCCAAGGCATTGCTGCCAAGACCATCTTAGTGGACAAAGTCCCTTTCTGAATCGAGTTCACTCCTCGTTCCAGTCTTGTATTACTGAACCGGTTTAACTTGCCTTTCCAGCCATGTCTCTATCATGAGATATAAATCTTTACCCAATGCATTGGAGGGATATATAGGTCCCAACCATCTCATAATGAAATCATTCTTACTTGTGCCACAAAATAAACATACATCATCCAATAAATAAAATGGGTTTCATAAACATCATCCCATCATCAAATAATCCATATAAAAGAAATGGATATCATTTCATAATAAGAAAAGTGAAACTATGTAAATCATAGATACATGATACTTGAAACATACACATATAAAATAATGTCATCTTAGATGAAAAATGGTTTTGATAAAACACTTGAAATTAATTCTTGAGGAAAATATCCTTTCTTCTTCAAAATCAATTTCTTTTCACAAAACGTCATGAAATTTTAAAAGAAATGGATTTTGTTGAAAATAGTCATGAAATATTTTGGAGGAAGCTTCATGAAAATAAGGATTTATAAAACTGTAAAAATCCTTTCATGCCGTATACGTTAAAAAAACATTCTTCTCATACTTTTGTCGGAAAAGTCAAAAAGTACCTTGTAGGGTAAATAAAAGAAATATTCCTTCCATACCATGGGGTAAAAGTAAAAATGGGTAAAAAGGACTTTAAACATACATGAAAACACTTTTATAAAACATGGACATGGATGATTGCAATAACCCCAGTAAATACTTACGAATAAGAAATCTTAGATAAAAATGAGATTTGAAAAATTATCCCTTACCTTAGGTCTGATATGCTTCGTACGTATCCAAACCTCCTGTATAATGATTTAAATAATGTCATTGACTTATTACAGAATCATATTCATTGTTATTATATCATATATGGTTCACTTATGACTTTATATTACCCATTCTTTTGTAAATTCATGTTAAAGTTGTGTTTTGGGTAAAATCGTTTCATTTGTCATTCGTGTTTTAACTTGTAATTATTCATATGATTACTTAGATCATGATTACTTACATCCATAATGTAAAACATGATTTATATATAATATATATTCTGAATATATATATAATGGATCGATAAATGGAAAGAAATACACCGTTCATGGAGACGGTAGGCCGTACGTACGCATGAACGCTGTTTTCGTTTCCATATTGAATCGAATGGAATTAAGTAGATGACATGAATATATATACATAAATCCAGTAAATTATTATGTCATATATTTCATGATTACTTATTATATATACTTTATAATCATTCTTGAATGGTTACCATAGAGAGTGAATCTCATCGCGTCGTGGAGACGGTATTCCGTACGTACACACGAGCGATGATATCATTCCCATGATCATGGAATTGTATTAAGGTGTATGTATAATATTAAAGATTCAATATCACTTTAAAATAATCATATATATTTATTACTTTCACCATTATACCCATCCATGTAAGGTGGTGGTGGAAATTAGATTACACCACGGCGTGGAGACGGTATTCCGTATGTATGCACGCGCGGTGATTTCGTTTTATGTAGGATGGATAGATGGTGAAATATGGTTGTTTCATACTTATAATAACATATCAGTATATTATTGATAATGATGTTATTACCTCATAATGAAACAACTAAAAAGAATAAGTGGAAGAAGAAATAAAGTTGAAAGAATCGGTAACAGACATTACCTCTTCTTTGAAGCGCCTCTTTGAGAACTCCTTTTAGGGTACTAAACTTGGTCTTTGAAGAATACCAGGACCTCTAGGATGTTTCTAGGTAAGTGGATAAGATAATTTGACAGGGGTTGGCCGATCTGGAAGGCTCAAAGTGGTGTGAGGAAGAGAGGGAGGAGATGCCCTTTTATAAGGGAGGAGAGGGGCACCTTTGGAATAACTAAAAATATTATTTTATTATAAAGTAAAATTCGGTTTTTTAATAGCTCCAAATTGATATATTTCTATGAAAAGGTGGGTATGGGTCGAAATCCTCTCATCCAATAGAATTTAGACAAGTTTAGGTCATTATATTAACCTTATCTTTTAGTTTTAACTCTTAGTTAATTAGATTGACATTTACCATGTCACTTTGTATTTTTATATTATATAGTTAATAAACATACCATATACATCCAAGAGACCCCCAAGGGGTTCATTAATGATACACCTATCATGATATAAGTATCTTGGCCGAACCTTATATTTTTAGGAATATAATAACAATTAATAATATAATATTTGTTTTAAAAACTATTTTATGTCAATTTTGACACTATTTGGTAATTGATTTTTTTGAAAAGCATAAAAGAATGTTTAGTTCAAACAAAATTAATTAAATAAATATTAACATGTCATATTAACATATATTATTATTGTAATTCATAAAAAGTCTCAAATTACATTTATTTGGGTATTTATAACATCAATTATGTCAATATTTCATTAATAAGATAATTACTGCATCATCATTATATCATAAATAAATTAAATTATTTTAAGTCTAAAAATTACAAATAAAATACCATTATGTTGGAAATATTTTTATCTTTCTAATTAATATTTATAGTCGAATTTATCTTATCTATAACGCTATATTAAAAATTATTTAGTTATTAAACATTGATTTTAACTATTTTGACCCTTCTTTAAGTAAATTGATAATAAATGTCCTAATCTAATCCAAGTAGGCCTAAATGGTCATATTTTATTTCTAAGGTTGTTTTTGGTCGAATTACACTTATCCAATAGAATTAGGACATGTGTTAGGGTAATAATAATATCATTTTTACCCTTAATTACCCTATTTACTTTTAACCGTGGTAAAAAAAAGTAAAAAGTTACTATTCACCAAAAATTATTTTCATCTCATTGAACCACATTTTAGTCCTTGATGTTAACTGTGTCTCTCGGATTTTCGAAATTCCATTCACAGAAGTGGTAAAATTAAGTTCTATGAAAAAATCAGTTTTTTTAACTACCACTTAGTGGTTTCACTATTAATCAAAAAATGAAAGTTTCCAGAAAAATACAAAAATTAGGCCTAAGCTATATTTGATATTATGAATTCAAAAATGATTTCTATTTTACCAAATTAAAAACATATCAGTTACATTAACTAATTTAAAATTTAATTCCTGTCATCAAAACAAATAGCGTGTTTTTAAGAGACAATAACTATCAAAAGATTGACACTTGTTTATGTCTGGTTTAAATGTGAAATTACATCCAATGACCAACATTGTATTAAATTGTAAAAATATATTCTAAATATACTTTAAAACCACTCAAATTAATAATTTATCACTATTAAATATTTTGATTAAAAAAGTTGCTTTTAATTAAAATTTAGTAATTTTCACTATTCATCAGAATATGAAAGTTATCCGAAAAGTACCAAAATATCACCCTAAGCTAATTTCGATATTCCGAATCCAAAAATGAAGTCCATTTTGAAAGATAAAATATATAAAATTTCAAAAATTGGTTATTACTATTCATAACGGCTAGTTCATAATAATATTATAATAATATCTCGTTTAGTGAAACTCAATATTGCGTACTACACACGCTATCGAGAAAGGTCATGATTGCGTGTAATGCAAGGCATGTCAGGGATGCATGTTGTGCAAGCTCCTTTTGGTGTAGCATACAACACAGAACATTAATTAAAAAGAATAAAATCTCAGGGTGTTACATTCTACCCCCCTTAAAATGAATTTCGCCCTCGAAATTCGTCGGGGTTATAAATGGTTTACTACTCGAAAGTTTTTTTTAATAGAAACCCACATCGTAAAAAGGAATACCAATACTTGGATTTAAAAACTAATGTATGAAATGTAACGGTTACCCAAATTAACTCATCACTGGGTTTCCACGTAGGATAACATAGTTGAAAATATAGATATGGAAGAAAAATCTAACCATCAAGTTCTGATGGAGAGTGGTAGAGAACAAGGCTATGAAAAATCCATCAATCACAAATCCATAAATTTTTGATGACCTAAGGTACCATCTTATTCATCGGATATAAGAGCACTAGGACAACATTTTTGGTTTTCAAGATCATTTCCCTAAAGTTGATGAAATTGGAATTAGAAGAAATACTTTCGTGATTTTGGTACAGTCTCACCGTTGGTCGTTCTTTGGACAATTTCCACTTCATCTCTTAAAGAAATGAAGTTGAATTTGTCATTTGTGATGTGTTAGAAGATCATGTGATAGAATTATGGGTCATTCCATCTGTCTCAAACAAAAGGTTAGAAAAGTTCTCAAAAAATACATAAGTCCTTCTATAGTGAGATTAATCATATATGGTTACTAAAATGGACTTATACTTCATATATCATAATTCTTAATATAATAAAACTAGTTTCTACTAAACAGGGACTTCCTGTAGGCCAATGGTAGGAAATAAAGTCCAGTCGCACTTCGGTTGTGGGTTCGATTCCCACAGCATTGTCCGACGCGATGGGTTGTCGCCCATCCTGCAGGTTGTCCTTTTTCTAAATCTATATTACTATAACATCCCATAAATAATATCGAAAAAACTTCTATCCTTAAACAAAACTAACTTATGTACAACATAATCCATTCCAATCTTTAGGCTTATCCAAAATACTATTGTCCAATCTCATATTATAGTGAAAATGATTTCCAATGAGTTCATACAACTAGCATGTTAATACCATCGTTGATCCCCATATATCATGAGATATGTCTTGTTGGTAACATTCCAAACATTCGAAGGCCTTAATCATGTATTCTCTTGAAAAAAATGAATACCCATTTAATCATAGTGAAAACATGACTGTTGTCAAAAGTTAACTCTTTTCACATACCAAAACCTCGAACCATGATATAACTGTTTCCTTATATCAGTCATGAGCTCATGAATACTGTCAAACATTTCATTTTCTCATTTTCCCTTCATCATGCGCATATCATCTTTTTTCCAATAATATCTCAATCACTTTCCATGGTTACCGGTACCATAAAATTATTGAAAACCACAATACACCAATACATAAATATTCCAATATTCCACGATACTATATACAAAATTATTTTGGAATCCCATTACATAGACACATTATCATTCCACCACATTGTTTTCATATTCAACATTTCCAATAGTGATCGCATGTGACTTCCCTTTGTCCTTTGCCTTAAGTGGTTGCTCATGTCGATCATCACTAACCCTTGGATTAGGGAATTTATTAGCATAATGCCTCATTTCCTTGCACTTGAAGAATTGAAGTGTTGGTGGTGCGTTCTCTACAATCGTTTCTTTATTCACATCATTAGAAACCCTTTTTCCATTAATTCGACACTCAGCTGCTTGATGACCTTCTTTTCCACACTTAAAACATTTTCTAGTCCCTTTAAGACAATCTTCTCCATGCTTCTTTCCACACTTTGAGCATAAGGAAACATTAATCTTCTTTTCACCATTATTCTAAGATTTCTCCTTGAACTCCATCTTTCGTTTCTTGTCAAAACCATGAGATGGATATGTAACACCAACTTCCATTTATACCTTAATAGCAAAACACACAATTTCTTCATAGCTACTGAAGTCTCTATAGCTAATTCCCTTCAAAGATTTGGTTTTAATCCACTGAAGAATCGATCAACTTTACTTTCAGGTTGGATGATAAATCCAGATTCATACCTTGCAAGCCTTGTAAAATTCACTTCGTATATACCAACAGATTAATCATCATTTTTCTTTAGTTCAAGAAACTCCTTCTCTATCTTTGTTCCAAGAATACGAGGGATGTACTTATTGAAAAATAAGTTCTTGAACTCGTCCCATTCCATGGACTCAATTTCATCTCTTGGCCTCGTATTCTTGATAAGATTCCACCATTGATAAGCTTCACCTTCCAAACGATATACTGCTAAGATGACTTTATCATGTTCAGAACATTGAAGAACTGAAAATATATTTTCAGTGGTACTGATCCATTGTTCAGCAACAAGTGGATCAGAAGACCCACTGAAAGAAGGTGGATGTTGCCTCATGAAGGACTCAATAGAATATTGTTCCCTTCTCTGCTCATTTGGAAGTTCAGAATGATTCATAACTTGTGTAAGTATAGCAATAAGATTTTTCACTCCATCTCCCATAACATTTGTTTGTTCAGGAGGACAATCATTGCATTGTCCATTGCATTGATCAACATGGTTCCTTCGGGTTCCAGCCATCGTCTAAAAACCAAAAAGAATAGTGTGAGAGGAAAAAATCATGCTAGGGAAAACAACATAATAAAGGGGGAGTACCTTCAATATCTAACATCTTAGGTTTAATTCTAAGATCGTTACCGTAATTCTAGGACTATAACCTATACGTATACTAATCCTTAGGGACATCCCTAGACATACCATAGAAATATCTCTAGGGATTTCACTAAAGTTTTCGCATCCTAGTTTCCAATGATTGACTAAACCTTTCCTCTGAAACCAACTGTAGAGACCCGAAGCTTGACGTACATAGATATTACATTACTTTTTCGGAATACTTAATACATAACAAAAACAGACACACAAGGACCGTAATAGTTTAGTGTCTTTGGAAACTTGGAACGTAATCTTTTAATCGTGGTGAAAGATCTTCAACATCTCCCATAAAGATCTTCCACATTTTGTTTCCTTACCTAAAACCTTTATTTTAATCCTGGGGTAAAATAAAACATAAAAAGGGTGAGATCAAATTCTCATTAAGGGTAAGCATGGATAAAATAAAACATACCATATACATTTGAACTTAAAAACATGAACATAATGTTTAAACATCAAAAGCTTGAGAAATGACATAAAACATGGAGGTACGTAAGGCATAGATCATAAAGAAACACTAAGAATGATAAAATAGCATAGGAATAAAACATGTAATTGTGGAATCCATTAATCACATGTAATGATTTCCATAGTAGCCAAGGCATTTCTGCCAAGACCATCTTAGTGGACAAAGTCACTTTCGGAATCGAGTTCACTCCTCGTTCTAGTCCTGTATTACTGAACCGGTTTAACTTGTCATTCCATCCATGTCTATCTCAGGAGATATAAATATTTACCCAATGCATTGGAGGGAGATATAGGTCCCACCTATCTCATAATGAAATCATTCTTACTTGTGCCACAAAATAAACATACATCACCCAATAAATAAAATTGGTTTCATAAACATCATCCCATCTTCAAATAATCCATATAAAAGAAATGGATATCATTTCATAATAAGAAAATTGAAACCATGTAAATCATAGAGACATGATACTTGAAACATACACATATGAAATAATGTCATCTTAGATGAAAAATGGTTTTGATAAAACACTTGAAATTAATTCTTGAGGAAAATATCCTTTCTTCTTCAAAATAAATTTCTTTTCACAAAATGTCATGAAATTTTAAAAGAAATGGATTTTGTTGAAATAGTCATGAAATATTTTGGTGGAAGCTTCATGAAAATAAGGCTTTATAAAACCGTAAAAATCGTTTCATGCCGTATATGTTAAAAAAACATTCTTCTCGTACTTTTGTCGGAAAAGTCAAAAAGTACCTTGTAGGGTAAATAAAAGAAAGATTCCTTCCATAACATGGGGTAAAAGTCAAAATGGATAAAAAGTAATTTAAACATACATGAAAACAATTTTATAAAACATGGACATGGATGATTGCAATAACCCCAGTAAATACTTACGAATAAGCATTCTCGGATAAAAATGAGATTTGCAAAATTATCCCTTACCTTAGGTCTGATATGCTTCGTACGTATCCAAAACTCCTGTATAATGATTTAAATAATGTCATTGACTTATTACAGAATCATATTCATTGTTATTATATCATATATGGTTCACTTATGACTTTATATTACCCATTCTTTTGTAAATTCATGTTAAAGTAGCGTTTTTGGTAATATCCTTTCATTTGTCGTTCGTGTTTTAACTTGTCATTATTCATATGATTACTTAGATCATGATTACTTAAATCCATAATTTAAAACATGATTTATATATAATATATATTCAGAATATAAATATAATGGATCGATAAATGGAATGAAATACACCGTTCATGGAGACGGTAGGTCGTACGTACGCATGAACGCTGTTTTCGTTTCCATACTGAATCGAATTGAATTAAGTAGATGAAATGAATATATATACATAAATCCAGTAGAATTATTATGTCATATATTTCATGATTACTTATTATATATACTTTATAATCATTCTTGAATGGTTATCATGGAGAGTGAATCTCATCGCGTCGTGGAGACGGTATTCCGTACGTACGCACGAGCGATGATATCATTCCCATGATCATGGAATAGTATTAAGGTGTATGTATAATATTACAGAATCAATATCACTTTAAAATAATTATATATATTCATTACTTTCACCATTATACCCATCCATGTAAGGTGGTGGTGGAAATTAGATTACACCACAGCGTGGAGACGGTATTCTGTACGTACGCACGCGCGGTGATTTCATTTTCCATAGGATGGATAGATGGTGAAATATGGTTGTTTCATACTTATAATAACATATCAGTATATTAGTGATAATGATTTTATTACTTCATAATGAAACAACTAAAAAAGAAGAAGTGGAAGAAGAAATAAAGTTGAAAGAATCGGTAACAGACATTACATCTTCTTTGAAGCTCCTCTTTGAGACCTACTATTAGGCTACTAAAATTGGCCTTTAAAGAAGACCAGGACCTCTATGATGTTTCTAGGGAAGTGTAGAAGAGAATTTAGCAGGGGTTTTCCGATATTGAAGGCTCAAAGTGGTGTGAGGAAGAGAGGGATGAGGTGCCCTTTTATAAGGGAGGAGAGGGGCACCTTTGGAATAACTAAAAATATTATTTTATTATAAAGTCAAAATGGGTTTTTTAATAGCTCAAAATTGATATATTTCTAAGCTAATGTGGGGATGGGTCTAAATCCTCTCATCCAATAGAATTTAGATATGTTTCGGTCATTATATTAACCTTATCTTTTAGTTTTAACTCTTAGTTAATTAGATTGACATTTACCATGTCACTTTGTATTTTTATATTATATAGTTAATTAACATACCATATACATCCAAGAGACCCCCAAGTGGTCCATTAATGATACAACTATCATGATATAATTATCTTGGACGAACCTTATATTTTTAGGAATATAATAACAATTAATAATATAATATTTGTTTTAAAAACTATTTTATGTCAATTTTGACACTATTTGGTAATTGATTTATTTGAAAATCATAAAAGAATGATTAGTTCTATAAAAATTAATTAAATCAATATTAACATGTCATATTAACATATAAAATTATTTTAATTCATAAAAAGTTTCAAATTACATTTATTTGGGTATTTATAACATCAATTATGTCAATGTTTCATTAATAAGATAATTACTGCATCAATATTGTATCATAAATAAATTAAATTATTTTAAGACTAAAAATTACAAATAAAATACCATTATGTTGGAAATATTTTTAGATTTATAATGAATTTTTATAGTCTAATTTATCTTATTTATAACCATATATTAAAAATGATTTAGTTATTAAACATTGATTTTAACTATTTTAACCCTTCTTTAAGTAAACTGATAATAAATGTCCTAATATAATCCATGTGGGCCTAAATGGTCATATTTTATTCCTAAGGTTGTTTTTGGTCGAATTACACTTGTCCAATAGAATTAGGACATGTGTTAGGGTAATAATAATTTCATTTTTACCCTTAATTACCCTATTTACTTTTAATCGTGGTAAAAAAAGTAAAATGTTACTATTCACCAAAAATTATTTTCATCTCATTGAACCACATTTTAGTCCCTTATATTAACCGTGTCTCTCAGATTTTCAAAATTCCACTCACAGAAGCGGTAAAATTATGTTTTATGAAAAATTCAGTTTTTTTAACTACCATTTAGTGGTTTCACTATTCAACAAAAAATGAAAGTTTCCAGAAAAATAACAAAAATTAGGCCTAAGATATATTTGATATTATGAATTCAAAAATGATTTCTATTTTACCAAATTCAAAACATATCAGTTACATTAACTAATTTAAAAATTAACACCCATCGTCAAAATAAATAGTGTGTTTTTAAGAGATAATAACTATCAAAAGATTGACACTTGTTTATGTCTGGTTTAAATGTGAAATTACATAAAATGACCAAAATTGTATTAAATTGTAAAAATATATTCTAAATATACATTAAAACCACTCAAATTAATAATTTATCACTATTAATTATTTTGATTAAAAAAGTTGTTTTTAATTAAAATTTAGTAATTTTCACTATTCATCAGAATATGAAAGTTATCCGAAAAGTACCAAAATTTCACCCTAAGATAATTTCGATATTCCGAATCCAAAAATTAAGTCCATTTTGAAAGATAAAATTTATAAAATTTAAAAAAGTGGGTATTAATATTCATAACGGCTAGTTCATAATAATATTATAATAATATCTCGTTTAGTGAAACTCGGTATTGCGTACTACACACGCTATCGAGGAAGGTCGTGATTGTGTGTAATGCAAGGAAAGTCAGGGATGTGTGTTGTAAAAGCTCCTTTTGGTGTAGCGTACAACACAATACATTAATTAAAAAGAATAAAATCTCAGGGTGTTACAGTTTTCATCCAAGGGAGATTAGGAATGCCCCTTGGGACATGCCACAAACCGGATCAGTTGACCAATTCATGGTCAAACCAGCTTAGTTCATGAAAACATTATATCAAAGTAGGCCCTTGATATTTGGGGTGTCCAGTAGATAGATATTAGGGTTTTCGGGGCTCAAAATGTAGGTTATGAGTCAGTTCTTGATCACCACCACTCATGAAGAGACCAATGTTACTAGGGGTAGTCTGGGATTAGGTCTTTGGTCTTAGTTTGTTTTAGAATTGAGAGGTGACAGCGGAGGCAAGCTAGTTTTTTCTCTTGATTTCACTTGGATTAGTAACCCATGTGGGGTATGAGTACACGGTTTAAGTTCCTCCTAGTGGTTGGTGCTTACTTGGGGAATGGCTCACTACCACATCTCCGGGTAAAGAACAACTATTATTCCATCATTCTGGTGGTTCATCGTGAGTTGTGATACGTTTTAGTTTCAGTTGGTGCTATTGTGATTTTTTAAAATTATGGTGGTTTTGAAAATGAAAATGGTTTTGAAAATGAAAGTTATTTTCATCAATTGGTTTTAAATTGATGAATTTGGTTTTAATGGGAAAATGTTTGAATTTGAAATTTGGTAAATTTTTAGATTTGATGAAGAAGGAAGGATGTAACCCTTGGTATTATTTATAGAGGATCACATGTGTGTGGGTATGTGCAGAATGTTCATGGGGCGCCTATTTTTGGATGATGTAAGTGGAAGTGGATGGACACACATGTGATGGTTCATAAGATTCCATGGGTGGGTGATTGAAATTAGAGGCATAGCCATGTTTGTTTTTCAAAGTGAATATGAAAGTGAAAAATGATTTTGGAAATTGGGTTTTCATGAAATGTGGGTTTTGGTATTTGGGAAATTGGCATTGGCATAAGGTATTTTTTTGATTTAAATGAAAAATACTAATTTTGAAAAAGAGGATTTTTTTGTGTTGGTATTTGTGTGGATTCTATGATGGTTGTGTTAGCACAGGGTGTGATTTTATTATTTTGTTTTGTCTTGATGAATGTTTTGTCTTATATTCTTTGTTTATTTCAGAGTAAGACACCCAGAATGCTTCCTAATGTTGCCAATGATTCATACCCATTTCCTAATTATTCACGGGTGTTATTTTTCCTTCAAGGATTTTGAGTTCTATTTGAGATATTGGAGTGGCTTGATGGAACCAGAGCGTATTTTTGGGATGTTGGGAACTCTTGAGGTTTTTAAAGTTTGTGTTATCTTGGGTTTGTTTAGGGTTCTATTTTTGACTAGTGTAGGTTGGATGTTTCTTTTTTCATTGGAGTTTGGGGTGTAGTTGGTGGTGGTCGGCTGTTTTGAAGGTTCCCCATTGGGCGAATATGGTGTGCCAGAGGAATCTATTTTTGAATAATCATGTTCGTTGGTGTCAGATTCCGGTTCATCAGACCATTCTCTTATGTGGCACCCATGTGGCCGGTTCAGGCATTCTAAACCAACTTATCACATCCCTTTGAACTCTTTCTATAGTGCGACTATTTGGATTACTAGGGAAAGTTATATAGGAAGTGACATTCATGGAAGTAAACTTTATCAGGGGATGCTTGTGCATGACTGTGAGGCATAAAATTATTAGGCCATCATATCCCCAGCCTGAGGTCTCAGGGTGAAGCTCGCACATAGTCAGGAGTTGTTTTGGGTGTATAAACCCTCAGACCAAAATATTTTTTCTGTATTGGGATGGAAACCTCTGAATTTTTCTTGTCTTCATTTCTCAGTAGGGTAAAGTTCATCATTCAATGGTAGTAGTGTTATGGACTGGTCCTACCACAATTTAAGTGGACTTATTTCTTTAAAATGTAATTTTTGAAATTTTTTGTTTTCTTAAGTTGTGTTTGTCTCTCGTATGGGTTGGTTCAGTGGTGATCGTTTGAGTATGGTTGAGTTCTTTGGGTGGACGATGCTTCAGGTCCACCGCCATAATTAGGTTTTCTTAGGGCTTTCCCCTAGTGTTGTGGGATTCAGCCGGTGTGGAGGGTTTTCTATTCTGATGGTATTATGGATCACCCTTATTCATAGGTTTGTTAGTTCCTATAGGAAGTTTTCTTATCCAGTGTCCTAGTTGGTTGGGTTGTTTTTTGGATAGGTTTTTCATCATGAATCATTGTGGTGGAGTTGTTTCACTTTGCTGAGGTAGTTAGTATAGTTTGGGATTAAGAATTACTTAGTTTCTAGATGTGGTAAGGTCGTTTCTTGGTTAGTCTGAGTAAGTTGGGTTGCGAGTTCCCAAGTTCCCCCCCCCCCCAGGGGGGTGTGGTAAGGTTTTGAGGACTTCAAGCTAGTTGAATTCTTATGGTGGGGAGAACCCTCTAGTTCTCTCCCTAAATATTGGGATTTGAATTTTTATAGAATCATTCTATTATAAAATATGGAGAGTAAGGTCAACTCTGTATTCTTGGTTCTCCCTCAATTTTGGATGGGCATGGACTGGAGTCTTGTTTAATGATCGGTTTGGTGACTTTATGGGGGAAGAAAGTGTCTGTGGTGGGGAAAATTGTCACACACCAACCTCAAATACGAATTATTTTTATCCAAAAAATTGGTATTAGATATTTGGGTCAAGGTTTGGGTTTTATTCCTAGTTAAAATTTGGAGTTTTGGGGAGTTTTTGAATGTTTTCTAACAGGAGCACAGTTACCACACGGTTAGTAGTAACTACGTGGACACCGTGTGAGTGGTGCTAAATGGAAAGAACCAACTGCATGGATTGCGCATTGTAATGAGGTAAGTCCTAGGTTTATTTGCGGCATCTCTTCCCTGGATATAGGGGTCCACATGGTTACTGAACTATTTGGAAAACCATGTGTCCAAACCATGCAGACGTTCCAAGTCATTAAAAATCTCATTTCTTATTTATCTCTTTACTCTCTTTTACCCATTTTCTAGCTTCACCTCCCCCCTCTGACCAAGGCTCACTAGGGGTTCCTCCCACACCCCTCTCCCTTCCCCTGCATCATTCATGGAAGTCCCTTAAAGGTCCGAAGGTAATATCTCTTGGATTTTTGGCCAATTTCCTCTCTCTTCCTCTTTTCCTCGTGGTTTCTAGGGTTTCTCTTTGGGGGATTTCTTCATGGATAAACGCTAGGGTTTGGTTTGGCTAATGTAGTTTGTTTCTTTTTATAGTTAGGTTATGCATATCGTATGTAAGGTCTTAATCTTCCCCTTATTGAAGTTTTTTTTCATCCTTAATTTATTTGAGGTAGGTGTTTCTAAATTTTCCTTTCTGAAATGATCCATGGGAACTTGTGTGTTTTCCAATTTATTCTTATATTTTTTCTCACATCTATTATATCTATGAATTGTTGTGAATGTTGTTTCTATGTTGGTATATTTTATTAAAAAAAATTCATGTGGTTTGTGAGAAATTCCTTTGTTCTTTGAAATTTGAATTGGGGTTTTGTGTGTAATGATTAGCCCGTGTGATGTTGTGTTGGTATTGTGGTTTGTGAACATTGTTTGGGTGTGTACAGTTTGGTAATGTTATAGCATGATAAAGTTATTGAAAGGTTTTCAAAATGGTGTTATTGTCTCTAGGGTATTTTTATGTTATTTAAATAATATGGATGTTTGGATATGGTATTTATGAAAATTTTGTTTCATGTAAAAGGTTCTTTGAGTGTTTTCTTGTATTTTTGGTGTTCCATTGGATGTGGACACATCCATGGGTGTCGTTAGAGCACACATGGATGTTCCCTCAAAAAAATATGACACTTGAAAAATGGTATTCTTCCTAAATATTGGTTTTTCAAATGGATTTGGGTTTTCAAATAAAGTTACACCCCTTCTGAGACATCTGAATAAGGTTTTAAGTGATTCTTTGATAATGTGTTGAACCAAGTGTTTTGGAAAACAAGGTTTTAAATGTGTTCCTTATGGTTGGACTGTTTGGATTTGAGACATGTTTTAACGTGAATTTAAAAAGGGTAAAGGGTTATTTAATAGTTTGGAAGGGATTTGGTGTGTTTTTTCGAACTAAAGGGACCGTTTGACATGTTCACCCATTATGTGAACTTTTAACCTATTATTGGAATGGTATGAAATTTATTTTGAGAAATATAATGGTAATTTTATCATTGTTCATTTCAAATATATGTTTTGGAAAGGTTTGTAGTTTGTTAAGGGCATGTTCTTGGTTGAAACCCCTAAATGTTTTATAAAATGAATTAAATGACTTTATAGTATAGTGGACCAGTTGGCACCTAGTTTTTTGAAATGCAAATGTATGTATATGGTTCACCTTTATAGGAGGTATTTCACTTGGAGTTTACCATATATTTGTGTTCATATTTGGGGTAGGAAAGTGAAATGAAGATAGTCAAGTTGAGCCATGTGTGTATTGGCCTCCTACTTACAAAGTATTACCATTACCACTATGGGTTCATGGGTGTATTATAGATGATCGAGTGATGGTAGCTTAACAAACTTGATTAGATGGGTTAGTACCCTCTGGAGTTTTAAACAGCCTATGAGGGTTGTGTCATAGTTGAGGCTAGGATAGAGAAGCTAATTGGTTATTGACTTAGGGGATTCACTATGTGCCGGTAGGTGGTTCTGAACTGAGTTCATCTAGGGGATTTCTATGGATGTTTAGGGATTCCCATGGTTATATATTATATTTATTGTTTATTTTTTCTATACTAGTTTCTAGACTATGTTGTTTATCTGACTCTTTTTAGCACTGCCCTGGTTTATTTATTGTATATTTGTTTATAAAATGGCATTTGGTTTTTTAAATGGTATATGGTGTGTGTTGGTTATCAAAATGGGAAAACGGTGTTAATTTCTTAAAATTTGAAAACCATAATTTTAAGATAGTATATCAAACTTGGGTTAGTATGATATTTTGGGAATGGAAACATTTGGAAACTATTGTTATATTTCTAATTCCAACTAATCATTTTGGTTCCCACAGATATCCTATATTTTTAGTTACATGTTCATCCAGGTTTTATAGATCAGGTGATCATTGTGGGTTAGGGTTGGTCTTATAGTTGGAGGTGAGTGAGAGGTCACACAGAGATCATGGTGGCATGGTTTCTCATTTAGTTTTGTATTTTTCTTCTTATTATTCAGTTGTATTATATATCTATACCAACTGTATAATTATTTATGTTCAGTTGTTAGATCTCATGGATTGTTTGGTTTTTTTATAGTGATCCTAATTTTGTATGGGCTAAAATCGTTCCCTTTAGTTTAATGTTTTGATTTAAAACACTAGTTACCATATTGGGGGGGGGTCAGGAACGCCCATCGGGACATGCCACAGACCAGCTCAGGTGACTAGTTCATGGTCGACCTGGGTTGGTTCAGGAAAGTTCCAATAACCGCACAGTAAGTCTGAATAACAATAGTGTTGAAGCCAACCAAATTCAAGAATCTATAGTTAAAGTTGTAAGAAGTCTGTGAAGATACAATACCCTATTGGTATGGATTGGGGTATAGTCTTGGCTGCAATCATTTGGCCTAGCTTCATCATAATGGATTGAGCTACATTATTCCAACATTAAGGATGAGTAAAAACAATACTGAAGTCAAAGTTATGATTATGTATATTTTTTTGGAATGAAGTATTTTTAACTATTTTAAGAACTTTTATGTGTGTAAAAAAATGTACACAAAGAGGAATTGGGGATTTTGTAATATAATGGATTTTCTAATCCTCTAAAACTCTAAACCAAAAAGTCTTGTTCATATTAAGGATGGAATGTTATTGTAAAACATTTCATTAATGGTTGGTTCTGCCAATGTTTTTACATGGAATATAAACTTGAAGTTGACACTAGAAGATTTTTAATATTACTTAGTAAGTAAACTTGTCAATAGAATATCTCTATGATACCCAAGGTTTCCAATGAAGCTTTATAAATCTCAAACATCAAATAATCAACTTAGATGTTTATAGAATCTCATATCACACACCTGAACATGCTATTCTTAAGTATCTCCTCACATATTCATAAAATATAATTCAATAATAATAAATTCAATGATAACACAAAACATAACAAAGAGGCATATGTGTTTGGGTCTAAGAAATAAATACACACTTTTATCGCACAAAAAAAACAACTTTACCCATCAAACGAGAATTGAAAACCCTGAAATTATCATAATAAAATAAATAACAAATAACATAATAAATATTAATTCTATTTATTCTATGATAAAACTCATTAACATTTAATCAAATACATAGTGTACATAGAAACCCATTAATGCAAAGATATCCATAATGTATGCAAAACCGCCTTCATCTCACATTTAACTTTTCAATAAATGATAAAATTTTCATAAAATAATAAATGATAATATGAAGAAGATTTATATTCAAGGGAAATAAATTTCAAAATGATAATTAAGATAATGTTTCCCTCTCCCCATCGATATTCATCTCATCTTCTTCCATAGACAACGTTTAATTTGTGAAAAATGAAACTTGAACTTTCAAACTCAACCCTATTATACCAGTTGTTATGAAAATTTCAAGAGTTTCAGTGATAAATAAGTTTTAAAATAAATAAAATATAGAACAAAATAATGAGAATTAGATTACAAAAAACAGTGATTTACAAAGTTTAGGAACTGATCCTTACATCCACAAAGAGGCGGAAATTTCACTATGACCAGGAGAATAAATTACAGGTAAAATTAAAATTTTCAAACACACACAGAAACCCTAGATTTAATGAGTTGAAACAAATATGATGCAATTGTGTCACCAACTAAATAGTAAGCCTACACTACAATGGTGTCACATCCACCCAAGTCCAAGTTGTTACTGTGTGTGTGGTAAGAAGTCCATGAAGCTACAATACCTTGTTGGTGCGGACGAGTGTATAGTATAGGCTGCTAACATTCAGGTCAACTTCATTGAAATGGATTCATATAAACTATTACAACATTAAGTATTAGTAGAAACAATAATGTAGTCAAATTTTCGATTATGGCTATTTTTATTGAATGATTCATGTTTATCATTTTAAGAACTTGTCTCTAAATAAAAAAATGTACACAAAGAGGAATCGTGTATTTTAAATATAATGGATTTCTTAATCCTCTATAACTCTATAACTAAAAGTATTGAGGATATTAGTGGTGAAATGTTATTGTAAAATATGTAATTATTTTTTGGTTATGCCCAGGTTTTTACAAGACATATAAACTTGTGGTTGAGACTAGAAGATTTGTAATATTACCAAGAAAGTGTAATTGTCACTAGAATCTATCTAGGCTACGTAAGGTTTCCCATGATGTTTTATAAATCTAAAACATAAAATGATCAACTTAGACATTTATAGAATATCATATCACACACCTAAACATGCTATGACAATGTATCTCCGTATATATCCATAAAATATCATTCAATAATATGAAATTCAATTATTAAGATGGTATAACCGCTAAGGGAAACTCACAAAGGAGCCTATGTGTTCTGGTGTAGGAAATAAATACCCACTTTTATCACAAAGAAAAACATGAATTTACTCATCAAATGATAATTGAAAACCATGAAATTATCATTATAAAATCAAAAAAAATAAAATAATCAATATCACATCCAACTATTCCATGATAAAACCCATTTACATTTTATTGATTCGACAGTGCACATAGAAACCCATCAATGGAAAAAAGTTATCCATAATGTATGAAATACCGCTTTCATCTCACATTTAAGTTTTCAATAAATAACTAAATTTTCATGAAATAATAATTGATAATATAAAAGAGATTTATATTCATAAGAAATAAATTTCAAAACGACAAAGAAGATAAGGTTTCCCTTGCTAATTGATCCCACTACTTTTACACTAATCTTTGTTTTCCTCCCTCCATTATTTAGCTATTTCAGGGATCTATTAACTTCCAGGTGACATGCAATTTAATCATTTAAAATTTTTAACAAAAAATTAAATTTTCAAGGTATGTAATTTTTATATCCATTTTATTTTTTTACGATTTTTTGTTTTTAATCTATATCCATTCTAAAGATGGGTTGTTTCAAGAACATTTTTTGCCACCACCTTCATCCATGTACCTCCTACGCGTTCCTCAATGATTATTTCCTCCACCAACCAACCCTCCATCCCTCGAATTTCCTTCCCTCAGCCCTAGAGTTTTAGCTGACCTACCATTTAGCTACCTTAATTCCATTGCTAAAACACACACCTCTCATGTGTTTCATTCCATAACCAACAGTTTCTGAATTCCTTACTTTTACTAACTCTCTTCCCTACTTGAAGATCTGTACCGGTGAATAAATCTTATCCTATATTTGCGAAATCGAACTACAATACCTCCTCTCATTCATTATTCACAGTAGCCACACTAGGAACCATATTCTCCTACAAAACACCTCTAGTGTCCTTCTATAGGTTTCGGTCCTTTTGTAATTCATTTCCTCCTTCATAATCCCATCATCTCATCATATGATTCCCACATAACAACGTCGGCATCCTGCTACCACTACATCTTCCATGCTCTAACTCCCGAAACAGTGTGATTGTTTCATCACTATCAACCCTGGTGGTGGTCAACCAGTAACCTCTATGTGAATATATTCTCTATTAGTTTTATTCCTACCCTAAAATTTTTCATATTTAACTTTTATTATGAATCTTTCATACATTCTAACAACACATCTATTTTTTCAAATCAGAAATTAGGGAATCTCTTTCATTCGGTCAGCCAGTATTTATTCACCTTGAAATTTTATAGGATTCATACATATTTTCTCCACAAATAGAGCTCTAATTTAAACAATGATACTTCGACTACCATCTCCTAAATCAGGACATGATTCCTTTATTAAAATTAGCTCTTTGTCACCCTAGCAGGTCCAACTTCTATGTTTTCCTTCATTATGTCGATGTTCTGAAACTGTAATATTCATTATTTTAACTGTTACTCAATGAGACTATTGTGAAAATTCTAGAAACAATGGATTACTTATCATAAGTGATATATGTTATTTGAGGTTTTTGGTATGTCCTTCCAAATCTATACCGAATGGTAAGAATTGGAGCCCAATGGGATACTATTGACTGGATACAATATAAAATCTTTCTGTTTTAACATGGGATAATATTTTTACTGATTTGGTATTTTTTTTAGGGATGATATTTTTTAAATAGATCAGGTGATGCATGAATGTACATATAGAGTCGGAACATATGCACATTGTGGTTCTAGACCAATGAACATAACTTAAATTAACACTGGTCTTCTATCAATTTTCTATTTTTTGTGTTTATTGAGTCCAATTTGGTCAATTATGAATATTATGTGTTGATTTTATACCAAAAATATTTTTTATCTTCTTCAAATAAAGGATTAAGGAAACTGCTACGAATTATTGTTATTCATTTATTAGGTATATTAAGTATTATAACACTAAAAAGGTTGAGTTTTATACATACACGTCTATTTTCTTAGGAAAATATCAACATATGATGGTCATTATTTGGTAGAATGATCTCATGTTTTACCTTCTATGTTCAATAAATTTGTTTTAATATATTAGTTATATGTTTTTTTAGAACTAGACCATAAAACAATAATTATTACTATTATAAAATTTAATTAATTGTAAGCTATTGAATATATAAATATTATGTTTTATATATATGAAGTTATTTTAATATAAAGAATATTTACCTAAAAATTTCTTAATGGATACAATCTCATATAATCATATGTTCTTGGATAGTAAAATTAAGTTTCTATAATCAAATTTACAGATACAAGGTTTGTTTAATGCCTTATATTTCTTATAACATTGTTTTAATTTACAAAAATGATTTTTGAAAATAATTTTTTTCAACATATATTCAATTGACATTGAATTGAAATAAAAATATAATAGTAATTATAGTTCAGAATCAAATGTATTATTTTTTATCATATTATATGAATTATATTCTTTGTTTCTACAAATTTATTATTATTTGTTTAGGGTTGTGTCTCTTGAACCATTCCATATCTAGAACGTCCGTGTTTATATAACTCTTAATGTTTTCTGAAGACTTTATTATGAGTACATGGGAGTTATTATCATCTCAATCACTAATCCATATAATTACTATAACATCTTAGTATATTGTCCTTTAGTTTCAATGGTGTGTGATTTCAATAATTTAAGTATGCTGAATAGTTTTACATAGCTTGATTATATGTGATGTAAATACTAAGTGTGTTCCCTCAAGAAGTTGGATAGCTTGACTAAAGTATACAATTTCTTAAGACTTTGACTCACATAACTATTTACTGAAAACTCATCTGTATCTTTTTTATTTTATTACAAATTTTGTAATCTTAATTGACTATTGTTGTTCAATATCTAGATCTTCTTTGTCTATATATGTTCACAAATTGCAGGATATTAAGGTCAGTATTTTTTATAATTTTTTTAATGTTCCTTTAATTTTATAGATTTATGTCAAGTGATAAATATTAATTTTTAATTTTCATTTTTCAAACTATGGATTACCATGATAATGATGATTTACTTTTTGATGGATTTTAATCTTTATTCTAAAATAATTTCAAGATAACCAAATGTTTTTATTTGAAAAAAATTTGGCATATGTGAAATGAAAATGTTTTATAACATAGAAAATTTATTTATACTTTTCCCTTAAATAATTTTATTTATATTATTCTTTTGATTTATTTAAATTGATTTCCCATTAAAAATACACTTTTGTTTTTTCTATTGTCGATGAGCAATGATGTTGAGCATATGAGTATATAAATTATTGGATATAAAGGTATATATTTTGATAATTGTTTTTCATGTTCTATTAATTTTATATATTTATGTTATGTATTAAATATGAATTGATAATTTTCATTTCTTAAACTATGGATTACCTTGATAATGTATTTTTACTTCACTATGTATTTTGATCAGTCTTCTAAATGAATTTCTAGATTCCCAAATGTTTTTGTTAGAAAAAAAATTAGCATATATAAAATGAAAATTTTTTATAACATAGAAAAAATATTTATAAATTTCATTTATACCATTTTATTTATATTTTTGTGTTTATGTATTTACATTAATTTTCCTTTTAGGATACACTTCTATTTTTTCTGTTGTCAATAAGCAATGATGCTGAGCATATAAGTATGTATATTATTGGATATAAAGGTCTATATTTTTATAATTAATATTAATCTTCCTTTAATTTTATATCTTTATGTTATGTATTAAATTTTAATTATTAATTATCATTTTTCAAAATATGGATTACCATGATAATGCAGTTTTACCTCTATATGGATTTTGTTCCTTCTTCAAAATGCATTTCTAGATTCCCAAATGTTTTTTTATGAAAAATTGGAATATATGAGATGAAAATTTTTTATAACATAGAAGAATTATTTATACTTTTCCTTTAAATAATTTTATTTATTTTCTTCTTTTGATTTATTTACATTCATTTTATTTTCATGATATACTGCTATTTTTTCTGTTATCGACAAGAAATGATGTTGAGCATACTAGTCGAATAGGTGGGCTATGTAAATACAAGAATCATTCAATCTTACTAGCCATCGTATTTAGAAGATTACCATAATTTACTATTCTTATAGGCAAGTGATTGACCAAGGGCTTCAATTTTACCATCCACCATACTATTCTTGTTGATAAAAACACCATTATTCTCATATATCAGGTTTTTTTCCATTCAATGATTTTTTTTCATTTTTAATGAACTAAAACCTTGAGTAAAATCCTCATATAGAAATTCTAATCCTATGAATTATTTAGATCACATTATAATGGTTGAATTTATATTTATGTTAATTACTTATGATTGAGAAATCTTTGACCCTATTACTTCTTATTGAAGATGTATTGAATTTATAGGGAGATGATATTTGAGAATAATTACCAGATAAAGTATAACTGATTTGATGATTATAGATGAATTTCTATTCCCTTTCAACACTTGGATTATGTTCATAAACTATATGAAACATTATGATGGGTTTCATTATTATATGTAATAGTAATTCACTATTTATTCTATGATTGACAAATGAAATATTATTTGGTGAAAGATTTACATACTGCACATTTCAATACACTTTTAGTATACTTTAAGCTATTATTACACTTTGATACACTATTTTATTTTTCTGGATTAATGATTATTTATTAAAAATTGCAGATTAATACACTCATATTTCACTATTACACTATGATATGATATACTAATTAAAAATTTAAGATGTCTTGAATAAGAATTTAAATTAATATATAAAATTTCCTATGATTTGAAACACGTTATAGAATAAATAAGTTTCATCTTTTATTATGTTTTTTGTAAAATTATTTGGTTCAAGATTTTGATGATGAATATTCATCTATAATAATAAATAACACCAAAAATTTGGGTTTTCGTATATTACATAAGATGTTCCATAGGCTTTATTTTATCTCATATCATCTGATTTCATTATAATGGAAATGAATATTGAGAAAATAAGCTACTTTTTTTTATCAAATATTGTTTCATATGCAAATTTGTATTAGAATTGTACATAACGAGGTGTTACTATTTTTAATTCCTCCATTTTAATTTTTTAGAAAACAAACACCACTTTATTGTAATTTTCATTTGTTACTTTCATTATAGTAACGTGAAAGTGGTGGATTTTTATGAGTTAGTTGCAACACTAACACTATATTTCTTACCACGACGATAAATATTTCATCTAATTAGGTATATTTTTTTCTCCTGATTGAATGTTATTTTGATGAATTCATTGGAACTAACAAAATCATATTTTCTATTTTAATTTTCATATTTTCAATGATTAAATCATACAGTGCATTTCTTCTTCTCAATGGACAAGTTTTTACTATTATTTTTATGTTTCAATTATTTTAGTTATCGTTATTATTTTCTAATTATCCTTTAAATATAATTGTTTGTGTAGAAAAAACTATTGAGTGGGTTTGATGCTAATGATGTCATAGAAAAAAATGTTACATTGTCTAGAGACTTCGTGGAAACAAAAATCCATGCAAATAAACTGCATCCCCATATAAATGAAAACAGAAATAAAAAGATTGAAAAATATGATTGACATTTTCTAGTGCAATAAAATGGTAATCCTGCAAACCTAATACTTCTGTTATTTTCAAACTTAATGCTTCTGTCAGGAATTAGTTAGTAATATATGATTCGTTAAATTTAGTTCATGTGATAAATACTTGAGAGCTAACAAAACTACCACCCAGGAAGAGGGAAAACATGAATAGATTAACATGTACACAAAATAGATTACCCTGTACACAAAACAAATTACATAAATTAGTTTTCAAAATTTATCCCTACTTAGTGACTATTTTTTAGTTTCTGATAACTATCCCTAGTACATAAAACATATTACCCATTATTTTTTGTTTTTACTCACTATTTTTCACTATTTCAAGGATTATCAACACTTTGAACATAATATCCAGGATAGTCCACTATAGTAATTATTTACAGCAAGTATTACTTGATAGTGTCTCCAAAGGACACAACAGTTAATGTTAATAAATATGGTTATGATTTTTTGAAATGTTATTTGATATCATAGGAGTTTCTAATATTTCCATGTTATTTTAAAAACCAATGGCTTTTATTAAAAATACAGCATTCTTTTTAGAAACACACTCTTTTGTGGAACACATACTTATGTTTACAAACAAATTTTTATCTTATGTTGGTTTCAAACTATCTCTTCTTTGTTGAGATTAAAAAAATCAATTCTAATATTTCAAAATTTATTATTACTTTATCTACTTATAATTTTAGGTTAATTAATATTATTTATTTCTCCATGCTAAAAATAAATTTCCATTCCTTTATATTAATCATTAATGATTTCTACTATTATGGTGATGTCTCTGATTATTTCCAAATTTTCCAATATTATCGACCCTTAACATATAGTTTTAACATATTTTTTATTATTGCTCATTATTATTATTTTAAAATATGAATCCCTTTTAAAAATAAGATTTTATTTATAGTCTTGTTCGAATGTCTGGGCGAAGTACTAAATGTGTATTTGGATTGCTTTCCCTGATTAGTGCTCTCCAATGGTAGTTTCAATCTTATCTAACCAGGGTGGTAGAGGACTCGCCTATGTCACAGGTAAGGGTCCAAAGATAGAGAATATATCTATTTGTTAAAGGGGTTCGTTTCATACCCTTAACTCGAATAGAAACTCTATTACATATTACAGATCTCCATATTGATTCTTGGTTGCCCCAACTAATCTCTCGATTCTTGGCAGTTAAGATTTCTTATATTGATCTCATAAAAAATGTATCAGTCCATTCCTTTACCGTGGTAGTGAAATTTGACTAAATATGGACTTGTATGGATGATCTTGATAAACTTTTTAATCTTGAGAGGGGATTAATGGATCAAGGAATGGTAGGGTTCCTCGGTCCTCACTAATTCATGATTCAATGAGAAAATGCAAGAAGAATTTGACTAGGCCTAGTATCGCTCTTTTTTCTTATTCATGTCCTTCTAATTCCCATCGATGAGACGGTCATAAAAGGTTCATCAGATGATGGATCATCCTTCAGCATTAGTCTGTATGAAGCTCCCTATATTTTCATTTCATTTCGAGAATCATTTGATTCTTTAGTGTCTTAGGAATGTTACTGGTAGGTTCAGGTTGGTTAACCATA
Source organism: Viscum album (assembly GCA_963277665.1). Lineage (NCBI taxonomy): Eukaryota > Viridiplantae > Streptophyta > Magnoliopsida > Santalales > Viscaceae > Viscum > Viscum album. The sequence continues at coordinate 1,245,815,532 of OY728143.1, forward strand.
GAACATTAATGGGAAAAAAACTGATCCCAACTAGGGTTTGTGTCGAATATTATTTCACTAGGCCTTTCTAGTAGTTCATCTAGTTTTTTTAGATAATGGAAATGATTTTAGTTAGAAAATTGAATATAAATTGCACTTTGAATATTGTTTTAGGTGAGAGTTATAGGGCTGTTATTTTGCCTCTAGTCATGGGTCTACATTGGTGTCCCAATATGAGCAGCTGCTATAAGGTAAATGACATCTGGAGAAATCTTATCATCCCATTCCTTTTGGACCTATTTTTAGTCTCTTTGTAGAATATTTTCAACCATTAGTTGATTTTCATATTAAATAATTGAATTCTATGCAATAGGTTGAAGAAATGGATCATCTAATTCTTGTGAGGTATTTTGTTTCCAATTTGAATTCTAATTTCAATTTGAAAGTAAAATATTCTATGTATTTGGATGAGGTTGAGGGGTCTATTAGTAGAGGTTCTGGGTTGGTTAAGGGTGTGAAAAAGGATGTTATATTAGGTAACCAAAGGCTTTTGGTGCTTATAGGCTGCCAAATAAAAGACCTATGATGTAGTGTGTTGGATTTGTTGTAATGGAACCAACTGTTTGTAAATTGATTGTATGGAAATTTAATTTATTTAAATATTAAACATATTATTACATATTGTTCATTGTTATTCCTGAATATAATGTAATAATTTTTTAGAGTATTTGTCGCATTAATAAGGTCATAGCAGTTCCCCGCTATGATTAGAACTTTGAAGTTTCATGAAAATATTCTTAAATATAGTTATGTGGTTGGATGAAATACTATGATGGGACAAATAATATAAAAACTATTAGGTGAGAGTACTTGTAAGCATATGAGACTTTTTCTCATGATGTTTTTATTTAGTAATCTCTAATACGGGAGATTATAAGAACATACCCGCTTGTAGGAATTCTGCATGTTTTGGTATCATCAGATATTCCTATCTACGAGCATGTGTAATGGTACTTAGACATTAAGATTATCATTAATACATATCATGACTCGCGTACTTATATTTTCTGATGAAAACCATCAATATATATTTTGGCGGGAAGTAGGGTATGTTGGGTGCATCATGAATGACATGTTATTAATAGATAAGTCGAAGAAGGATTTGTCCCTTCCATTTATAAAAGTTGATATCTCGTCACTTTGATTGAAATAGAACTATCACCCTAAATTCCTTGGCCATAGTGTAATGATGTGCTTATTTTAGGTACATATCAAGCATATAATTTGATGACATTATCATGAAACTTTCTTGATGATATATTGTGAAAAAGGGATTATATTACATAGTGAGTGTTCGTATGTGGATGTCATCATTGTGACATTAAGTTTTTTCTCTTTTCTGACTTGAATCGTTGCTATATAGTAATCTTGGACTTTAGGAAAGCCCACCCAACGGCAACATGAAAGAATCCTAGAGGGCCACACACTAAGTGTTTTTGGTGGTCTCAATTAAATTCTATTTTAATTTAGTTAATGGAATAAATATTATTCTCATGATCGAGGAATAATTTTATTCAAGTTAAAATGATCACATAAATTAAATAAATATTTATTCACCGGATTGTGTATAAAATTTATTTATTTATTTTATTGAAAATATAATAAATATTTGTTTACTAGTTTGTAAATAAAAATATTTTTTAAGATAATAAAATATTTAATTTAGGTGTTCAATAAATTGAAGATGAGTTCAAATGGACCAAGACCGTATCTATTGATAAATTAATTATTTAGAAGTTGGTAAATAATGTTTATCTAGTTGGTGGAAGAAATAATAATAATATTGTGATCATTATGTATCATGGGATTTCATTTATGGTTCCTCTTTTCACAAGTTGAGGCACCATAAATAATGGTTCTATTATTGTTATTATGTGGCATGGTATTTCTATGATAGTTATAATTTCATTTAATTGGTGTTTCGCAACTAAATATTGTAACCAAAACCCCATGTTGATTAATAGTAAGTTGTGTCTATTGTGCCAAACCCCTGATGAAATGAAGATTTTTTACCTGAAAATATTCTCTCTCGACTCCTATCATCTCTCACTCTCAAGAATGAGAGAAGTTCTTCAAGACTGAAGAACAAGTGATCAAGAACGACTGACATAATATATTCATTTCGCCGCACTAACACCTAGAGATTGAGTGATGTTGATTGGAGACCATTTGAGTATATTTGGATCACCACTAGAAGGAGTCTACTTTAGATCAGCACAAGTGAAACGAAGGCAATCTGAAAGGGTCATTCTGAATGATCAACGATCATCAACGAAGAAAGTACTGAAGACTCAGGTATTTAATTTCTTCAGAAATTATTAAATTAATTATAAACATGATGTGAAAGATCCTCTTTCTCAGATCTGTCTATATTCTTTTCTTTATCTAAATCTTTTATTTCAATCTAGGGATATTTTCTTTCATCATCGTATTGATCTTGGATTGGTCATCAATTACGTAAAAATCAATGTTGGGTCCTCCCAACTGCGACACTTCCGTTGTGTCTGGATCCTTCATAGTGGTCCTCCCAGATCTTCCTGATAATAAAAATGACTTTGTTGGTATAGGAAATTCATAGGTTGCTGAGGGATATAGGGATCAAGTTCCAATTTCAATGTATTCTACCTGTGAGGTTCAAGATCAAGCCTCTAGAGATAGTTTGTGTGGGGAGTCTCAATGTCGTGGTCTGAATTTTATTGACACAAATGGGAATTTTATTTCTTTGTTGCAATAAGTTGAACCAGAATATATGTACACAGGTGATTGAGGATATGCTAATTTAGAAGGAATCCAACAAGAATAGTTTTATAAAAATAGTGAAAAGGGAAAAAAGGATTGATGGACGAAAGGATTTACTATTTCTCCTAGGAAGAAGTTACTTTCTAAACATGTGATCAATCAGTCCCCTGGTGAAATATCCCCTCTTGAAGGGTGGTTGATTTTTCTATTAAAGAATTGTAATCTATGAAATAGGTTGAAGAAATAGATTGTCAAATTGTTGTGAGTCTTTGTGCTTCAAATTTTAATGCTATGTTCAATTTGAAGGTAAAATATTCTGAGCATTTGGATGAGGTTGAGGGAAAATTTATGGAGGTTCTAGGTTGGTTAAGGGTGTGACAAAGGATGTTAGGTGACCCATGGCTTTTGGTGGTAGTAGCATACCACATAAAAGACCTTTGATATAGTGGTCCTCCTTGATCTTCCGGAGAATAACAATGACTTGGGTGGTATAGTAAATTCACAGGTTGTAGAGGTCTTCTGGGATCAAGTTCAAATTTCAATGGACCTTACCTATGAGGTTCAAGCTAAAGCCTCTAGATCTGGTTTGTGTGGGGAGTTTCAATGTAGTGGTCTGAATGGTATTGAAACAAATGGGAATTTTATTTCTCTGTTACAATTGGTTGAACAATAAGACCAGTATACAGGTGATTGGGGATATGCTAATTTGGACGGCATCCAACAAGAATATTTTTATAAAAATAGTGCAAAGGAAAAAAAGGATTGATAGACTCAAAGGATTTACTATTTCTCTTAATAATAAGTCACTTCCCGAACCTATGATATCTGAATCAACTATTAAACTATCCCCTCTAGAAGGGTGGTTAGAAAATATTTTAAACCAATTCATGAACTATTGTTCAATAACTAAGGTTTTTTTAAATAAATTTTTTTTATGGCCTCAGATGATTATTATGAAAGAATAAATGTGGGAAAGTTTAAATATCATCTAAGGAAGTCAAAGATTGGTTTTATTATTAAGATTTTTTTGTTAAAGGTCATTGTTCTGGCATTATCATTTTAAGTGTTCTTTTTAGGTGGTGTGGTTATGGGATAATCATTGGAAGATTATATATTTCATGGTTATTTTTTGATATCTCTATAATGTTTCTTTGAGTTTTGAGTGTGTAATAGTGTTTTACCCATCAAAAAATGGGGCTTCTAAATGGGGTTTTTTATATCACTGTAAACACATACAATTCTATTCACCTTTGTGTTTTTTAAAAAATGTAAAAAGTAATTTAGAGAACCCGATGAGTCTTGCACATTGAAATATAAAGTATTATGATTGAAGAATTATTTGGAATCATTGATATCAATGTAGTGTTTCATTGTATATTGTCTTCAGATTTTAATCATTTAGTTATGATTGAATACGCCTGAATAGAGAAGAATACATATTTATAAAAGAATACATATATGTGTAGATGTGAACAAATATATATAAATGTACAAAAATAGAAATACATGTATAACAGAAAAAATATATGTGTTTGGATATATGTGTGTGTGTGTAGTAGTAGTAGTAGTAGTAGAATATGTGTTTGTGTAATCATAACAAAATACATATATGTGTATATGTATAGCTAAATACATTTATATTCAAAATATGTACCTATTAAGAATACATACACATACATACAAACATATATATATATATAACAAAATACATATATATAGAAGAATACATATATGAAATTCATATATTCATATATGTATAGTAGAATAAATATTTTCATTTCATATATATGTATCGCTGAATATATATAGAAGATACATATATGTATGTATGTATGTATGTATACAAGAATATACAAGTATACCAAAATATATTTATGTATCTGAATATAAACATATGTATAGAAGAATATACACATGTATATTCAGATCCATTAAATGAATCAAGGTAGTTAAATAAAAACTCTATACCTAACGAACATTTTTCTTCATTTTTATTGAACAATAGAGCGAGCAAGGTGATATTATATTGAAAACCCTATGTTTACCTCAAAGGAAGAAAACATTAAAAATCTATTTAAAATACAACATGTCAAGAGTGTCATTTGACTATATTTGGATTATAGTTTTTGAGGATTATTTTTCCAAGCAACAGGTGATCTATGAATAATGGGATGAGTTTTGTTCTGTCTGCAAGTAGCTAGCTCACTCGGTGGAGAATTTTCCTCATGGGTCTCATTTTCCAGAAAAGAATATGGGTAAAAGTAGTGGAAAGGAATCAGAGGTTCATGATGAGGTCGTTCTGTCGAAACAGATGCCAATTGGTATGGATTTTAGTGGTCGGGGTGTTAATTCTGCCATGACTGATGTCTCCTATAGATTGCGGAATGACCTTGGTGCTCCTCAATCACTGTTGCCTATGGAGGAGGAGAGACTTGTTGGTGCCTTAGTGGATTTCAATGTTTCAATTAAGTATTGTGATAGTTTGGCTCAAAAGGATGGAAAAGATGATACTTTTGAGTTGGTTGGGTGCTGCTTTGGTTAAGTAGGAAGTGGTGCCTTAGGATAACCTGAAGGTTTCTAAGGTATATAACAGGATGAGACAGGTCCTAGTCAGTCCTTCCACTTGTAATGCACAGAACCCCACTAAAATTGTGAGAGGGTGTGCTAGATATATCTAGAATGATGATGATCAAGGAGAAAACCAAGTGAAGGTGAGTAAAGTTCCTATGGAATAGATGAAGTGTGGTGAGGAGGATGTTACTACTTCTTCTTTTTATGGGGTTTTATGTTTGGTTAGTGGTGATTTGTATAAGGGAAGGTAGGGGTCTACTTTGGAAGATTCATATCAAACCATAGTTGGGAAGTTAGAGAATTTTATCCTAAGGATCTAGACCTCAATTACTTTGAAAACAAATTTGAAGACTTTGTAGTGGAAGGTTTGAGATCTAATCAAACTGACTCAATCTATTCGGAAAGGGTTTTTGTGAATGAACCCAATGAAAATGGTCCCAGCCATTCTGTAGGAGAAGATTCGTTCCCAAAGAGTAATATGAGTAATATGAGGAGGAAGGGTATGAAGGATTACTCCTCTTTACCACCTCCATTAGATACTCAATCTACAAAAATGATAAATTCAATGAAGACAGACATTGAGACTATGTTCCAGTAGAGACCAGGGGACCAATGAGATCTATCCTTGAATTTTTTATTATGTTCTAAATAAGTGGTTGAGTAGGTTTTGTTACTCAATGCTATGGAAGAGGAGGAAACTAAAATTATAGGGAGATCACTAATGGTGGCCCTCAATGAGTAGAAATACAACTAGATTGAAAAATAGGACCTGATTCTTGTCAGGGGCTTCAACAAAGGAAAGATCATCCTTGAGGAGTATATCCAGTCTCAAGACAAGCTGGTCTCTGAGTTTGAAGATCTGATAATGGACATACCAAGCACTCAGGTAACATCTATCTCTTGGAAATTGGTTAGCGAAATTTATTATGGTAATCTCAAATTTCTCTTCAATGACTCTGTTTTATCCTTTTGTGGTTGAATGTGTGGTTTCTCACTTTTCCCTTAAAAGTGTTTGATATACTAAAAATTTAATTTTTAGTCATTCATATGCATTATAGATTATATTTATGAGTATCCATAATTTATATACATTTATTTTCATTATGTTTCTGGAATATATATTGTAAAACATTATAATTATCCTATATATTACTAAAAAATATCATCTCAATATTCAATTGTTTTCATCATGTTTCTGAAATATATTCATCGAAATCCATAAGTTGGGACATTGGTTCCTTCAATCTGGAAATGTAATCCCATATTTCAGGAAAAAAATCTGCTTCTTAAAGTATAAATGATAATACAGAACACTCATAGTAAAAACCTATTTAAAGGATAATACATTTAATATGAGTTGAATATAGAAACAAAAAATAAAAAATCTTATTAAATTACACACAATTTAAAATAAATAATATATACATGATTCAGTAAAAAGTAATTGGCTATGACTTGATAACATTTCCATGTTATATCATCACAAAATTCAATGATTCAAGACAAACCAATAAGGGGTTCATGAGTTGAAATTGAATCTAAGAAAACACTTGAATAATTAAAGACTATATGAAGAAAGAGATTTTAGTTTGGTGGTATAGCATAAGAACCATCATTACTTGGATTCCATGTCACATTCTAGAAATATAATCGTGTACTAGTGATACCAAACCCATTTTTGGGATTGAGGCATTAGCCCTTGAGATATAAGTTTATAATATACCTCTTCAAGTTCTAATTAATGTTTTGATGTCTTTCAATATTGGCGAAAGTTGTTAGTATCATATTAAAGTGACTAGTGAAGAACATTTTTGGCATCTCCAGAAAATTTTTCTAGTTATATCATGAAACTTTGATACTGATATTTCTCTCTTTGATCACATGATTACTAAGAATCAATATGATGTTCAGGTTTGGAATCAAACATGCAGGAAACAAAATATTGGAGAGTGGTTGTGGGAGAATGAAACCCACTGTATTTTCTCTGCTAATTCTATATTTTTGATTCCCAATGAACAAAAAAATACTAAGAATTTTGTAGGAGATGGTAAAACTGAAGAAATAAAAGTCTAATCAAAATAACCAACCTATCGTTAAGAAGTAGGAAAAACTGAAAAATATTTTTGAGTTCTACTAACATCTTTATTTTATAATCGTATATAGTATGAGAGTGAATACATCAAAATAATAAAATTTCTAACAATTTATACTCTCCTTAATCACTAGAAAAAAATCATAAAAAAACATAACATAATAACAATACTAATAAAAATAGTGATAAAAAAATGAATCAAAACATAAAATTTAGAATGTAAATATAAATTTTGGATAATTAAACTTGAGAGGAATTTATTTGTTAGTTCTTAACATACAATCCATATAACATTTCATCAATGGTCACTAAAAAATAATGAGGGTAGACAATTTTAATTGGGAACATATACAAACAATATTAAAAGAACTAAAAAGGTTAGAGGTAATAACACATCTCAGTGTACTATTTTCCATCCAGACTCTTCACTGAGATCTCTTTTCAATTAATAAAGACTTGTTAACCAATGAATCTAGAAATTTTATTGAATAAAATTAAAATAAATGATTATGGAAATAAGTGATGATGGTGCCTAGAAGAAGGAATTTGTTTTCAATGGAGTGTTCTTTTTGGGAGGTCGATGGGAAGGAAGAGTCAAGGAGATAGGGATTAAAATCTCATGAAGCCCTAGTTGGGTGGGGAGGTAGCTGAGGAAATGAGGGGGGATGGGTATTTATGAAGGCTGAGAGAAAGGGAAGATGTGAATGGAGGGAAGAGGGGAATGAAGATAATTAATGAACCATAAAATAATGAGAGAGATTGGTTAGCCGATGATTGGATTGGTGGAGAAAAAAATTATAAGAACCTAGTATGAAACATGGGATAGGAGGGAGACACCTGAGATAAAAGTCATTCAAGGAAGAGATAAATCATGATTAAAATTTTGGATGGAAAATAATACATAAGGTGGAGACATGTGTACAAAAAATAAGACAAGTTTAGATGAATTTGTATATTGAATTTCGATTTCAAATTAAGTTTTTATTAAGTTGTGTTAGTTTATTTATTAAATATTTTATTTTATTTTTTAATAAAAAAATATTTACATAGATGGAATATTTAACAGTTTAAATTTTTTATTATAATAAAAAATAATATCATTTTTTAAGGTCATTATATTGGATGTGTATTAATTATCATAATAATTTTTTTTTGTTATAGATGAAAAATAATTTTTATATATAAAAAATGTAAAGAATATAAATTTTAAAATATTTAAGTAAATAAATTTAAAACATTATTTTATAGATACGTCAATATATATATATTTGTGTTAAATATACATTATTTTTATAATTTTATTTGTGAAATATAGTATAAAAATTGAAGTTAATGTTATATTGTTATAATTGAGGATGGGACCACAACCTAGTGGCTACGACATATAGATTATGGGAGAATGAAATTTACAGACCAAAATAGGGGAAAAATTATGGGTAAGGAACCATAATTGTAAAAATGTAAATGGCGGAACTCATTTATTTACCTTGGGTATGAAAATGAATTTTATACCCCAATTTTATCCACCATCTCTAAACTGCATCCCAATCCAAAAAACACATGCTCGTTATCACCTCCTATCACATGCTCGTCTTTCCATTTCCCTCTACTCCCACACTGTTACCATCCTATCCCATTTTCATCTCAAATTCAACCTCATTTCCCATGTATATCTTGTTATTGTAATCTTTTATAGTATTCATTGTCATCATACAATGGGGATCCCTTGATATCTCCCTCCTCTTACCATTGAATTGTATCTATTATATCATTTTCTTCCTTCACATAGTGTGTTCCTCTATCTATCATACATCCCTGGTCTATCTATAATGACCCAATCTTTTTATTAATAATTGTTTCCTAAAAATATGTGATATATTTTATTACACAAAAAAACTATATCTCATTAATAATAAAGTATGTATATTTTAATGTGACCATTGGGTTTCAACCGTTATTATGACCATTGGTCAATATGACCGTTGTAAAAAATACTCTAAATAATAATTTTAACATTGTAATTAGCATTATAAATATAAATGATAATGGTTAATTAATGCAAAAAGAAAATTTGATGACCTCATCCAACAGAATCTTGTAATACGAAGTCCATTTGTCAGAGATAGGGAAGGAAGTAGCATCACTAGTCTTCGCTCTTGACCAATCCCAAACCGAGCATCAATATGTTAATCTTGAACGAAATCACCTACGATAGAAGTTCAAGTTAGTGGAGATTACTACTCAGGCAATGTTATTTGAACCACCCCAAAAGTTTATCACCATCTCACACCTTACCCTTAAGACCTAAATGGATTTTGTAAGGGGTTATGTTTCAAGCCCCTAGTTACTTAAAATGTAATCACTTTTCCTAAATAAAATTGTTATTCCATAATTTCCATTTTAAGAATAGTTTTTCTTAAAAAGTGACATAGAAATTTGATAAATTGAATTTTCAAGTAAAAATTATAATTTTCAGAGATATATAAATTATAATATTAAAATAAGGATTTATTAATGTTTATTATAATTAAATATTATTATAAAGACACACTTATTTAATTACAAATGATAAAATAATTTTTTTTCAAGATTCATAAATTTTACTATGCATTTTTTGCTATTATTTTTAATAAATAAGTTTTTTATGGTTAAAAGATAAATTTCTCATATTTAGAGAATTATGATGATAAAATAAATTTCATTTTTTAAATCATAACGTTGATATTAATTTACAGTGAATTTATGATAATCTTATAAAATACTTTATTTTTTCATGAATAATAAAAATACAGTTTTAGTTTTTTGGTATATTTAATGACATTATAACTATGTCATAATGATGTAATGAGTAATGTAAAATTCTTGTTGACTATATTGGATTAAAATAATGTAATAGGTGTCCAAATTGGCTAATACAAAAGGCAAATACCATGGGTAAGCCCATAGTTTTTTGAATACCGCTACCAAGGTGTCTGATGAAGTTAATAAAAAAATCCCTTAGTTTTTCTATAAATAACCTCTAATTTATTAATTTACATTCATTAAAAATTAATCCTCCATGAATCTATGATATATTTACCTCCAAATTAGTATTTAAAACTTTTCCTCAAGCCCCCAAGTTCCCAATCGGCGAGTTTTATGAGTTACTCTTCAAGGTAAGAGAAATATCAACCTCTCTTTTCCTTTCAAGTTCAGTTTTTATGTGGTATGTGTTTAAAATTTCCATACTATGTTATTTTGTAAAATTTATTATATCCATTTAATTTATTAAGTGTATTTTATTTTTTTGATACCCTTGTACCTTCTCTTTTTAATGTTTTATAGAACCATGTTTTATAGTCGTTATGCTGCCGATTTTACCTCTCAGACTATATCTATTTTCTCAAGAAATTATTTTATTTTAATTTTTGAATACCCAAACCTCTTTATTCTCTAGGGGTATTCACATATATTTAAAAATTATCTATTTAATTTTGGTATTGATATACATGAAACCCGTATTCCTTTTCATTGAGTTTAAAATGACAAAAGAATCATATTTTTTAAAAACATTCTAAAACACCATGCTTTTGATATGAATCTCGTTTCTTTTATTCTCCATGGGTTATTTATGATATTTTTTATTAAAATATATGTGTCTAAAATTAATTAATAAACATTAAGGGTGAACCATGAGATCAATCTAATACATTGGGTAAAGAATTTAATCTCTATATATGACAAGTTTTATTATACCTTGGTGAATAACATTGGTAATTTTTATGACTCCTCGGTGATATAATTTTGTGATATGATTATGAATGACTCAATTAAATGTTTTAGACAAATTTCCAAGTTATGATTCATGTTATTTTATTTAATATATTCCAAATTTTATCTTTTTCATTCCATAATGATATTCCTTGTAACACCCCAAGCTTCTACGGTACGTTTCCCTTCGAATAATGCGATAGCATGTGTTGTACGCAACCTCGAGTTCTAACACACACCACAACTAATTAAACTAGCCGTTGTGAATAGTAATACCTACTTTTTGAAATTATATAAATTTTATATTTGAAAATGAACATCATTTTTGGACTCGGAATATCGAATTTAGCCTAAGGTGAAATTTTGGTACTTTTCGGATAACTTTCATATTTTGATGAATAGTGAAAATTTCTAAATTTTAATGAAAAACAACTTTTTTAATCAAAATAATTAATAGTGATAAATTATGAATTTGAGTGGTTTTAAAGTATATTTAAAATATATTTTTACCATTCAATTTAATGTTTATCATTGGACATAATTTTACAATTAAACCGAACATAAACAAGTGTCAATCTTTTGATAGTTATTATCTCTTAAAAACACGCTTTTTGTTTTGACAGCGGGAATTAATTTTAAATTGATTTCTGCCACTTCTGTGTTTTGAATTTAGGAAAATGGATTTCATATTTGGAATCAGGATGTCCAAATTATGTAAATAGGTAACTTTTATTTTTACACATTTTGAATAATTACTGCGGTAAATATTTTATTTACCATGGTTAAAGGGTAAATCCGGTAAATAAGGGTTAAAAAATAATATTATAATAATACAAAATTACCCTAAAACGTGTCCTAACCTTATTGGTGGACACATACCCGACCATGGGCATCCTTGGGTCAATTTGGGGACCCCTTGGAGCCACTTGTATGTGGTAGGGACACTTTATATTAATAAAGTTAAAATAAAAATAAAAATGGCATAAGCTTACATCTTTTAGAAAAACAATTTTTACATAGGGTTATACATGTTGGATTTTCGATTATAAATATTCATTAGAAAGCTAAAATGATTTCCTACATAATTATATTTTATTTATAATTTTTAGACATCAAATAAGTTAAATTATTAATGACACAATAATGATGCAATGTTTACCTCATTAATAAATCATTTAAATAAATAAGATTATAATGATTAAAATATTATCTAAAACCTGTCCAATTCTTATTGGTTGATGTTATTTAGAATATGAGTCATCTTATCTTCGACATAAATGATTTTTGGACCATTATAAACCGAATATAATTATATTATAAAGTAATACTTTCACTCTTTCCTAAAGAGCCCCTCCTCTCCCTTATAAAAGGAGACCACTTCTACTCATTCCTCACACCTCTCAAGCCACTTGGCTCATCCAAACTCTGCCCAACTAAGCTCCCCACATCCCTCTACTCCTCCTTGAATCTTCCCCTTAGGCATAAATCATTTCAAGAAGTCCTTTGGTTCCAACCAAAGTGAGTTACCTAAATTAAAGGTAACGATTTCTCTTAAATTATTTTCATTTATTTTGCTTCTTCAACCCCCAAACTCTTTTATTTCCTTTCTTTTGTAACAACACCAGTATCTTAAATATACTAGGATGTTGTTATAAGAAGGATTCAAACTACACATACACACAACTCCATCTAATGGATGATGAACATAATGTTTCTGTGGATGGCAAACTAACGTCTCACGAAACGATGATTGTTCAAATACATCTTACCGCCTCTCATGGTGGCCATTATGATGGCACTGTAATTAAATATGATATTAATGATATATATTTTATATATATAAGCTTCTGTAATTCCATTTTATTTCATACCATTATTCGTTTCATGTTGTATATACATATGATAATTTCATTTGAGGAAGTGCGGACTACTGCCCCCTTAAAATGATATGACTCATTCATACCACACATGGAACGTATAAAGGATAGTGTTAATGAACTTAAGTAACATGTATAAAATATTTTATTATACTGGAATAGTAATATACCTATGTATCATTTTTATTCGATTCTTTTAAAATAAAAATTAAATGGAAGTAGCGTTCGTGCGTACGTACGGACTACCGTCTCCACGAACGCGATGAGATTCATTCTCCATCGTATCCATTCAAGTATAATTATCATTTGATGATTTAAAAATGATGTTTAAGGACTTGATATCATTCTGGATATGAATAATATACAACCTATCCTTTACAAAAATGTCTTACGTAACAAAACATATAAAAGAAAACAAGTAAGTAACACCCGAAACAACGATAATACTAAGATATTATTATAAATCGATATTAAAAGATCATATATGATATCTTATTAATGTATATGATTCTTGTATAATTTAGTAACAATTATTTCACCATTATACAGGAGGTTAACCTACCCCAACCAAGGAAAAGTACAAGGTAAGGGTTATTTCACAATCTCTTCATTATCCGAGGTTGTTTATACGTAATAATCTACTGGGATCTCTTTATCATCCACATCCATGTTTTCTTAAAAATGTATTTCAAAACATTTTTACTATTTACTAAAATATGAGTTAAAGTCATTTATACCCTTTTTGACTTTTATAAGTGGTTTATAAAGGAATCTTTCCGTCATTTTCAAAACAAGGTCCTTTTTAACCTTTTTCACAGAATTGAGGTAAGAATGTTTTTTTTAACTTATACGGCGGGTGCGGTTATTTTACGCCGTTATAAAATCTTCAAAGCTTTCCTTACAAGCTTATAAGAATATTTTCAAAGAAAATGTTTTATTTTATATGGATCTTAAATGATTTCAAAATAAAAGGAGATATTTCTTTAAAAAGAATTTTGATTTCATCTATGTCAACATCCTTTGATGGATTTTAAGATTATTTGAAGTTGATTTATTATGATACAAAACATTTATATTGTATTGAAGGTTTTGTGATATGTTTGACTATGGATGTGCTATTTTTATACCATTCATAGTTTATGGTGAAATTATTGACATTTCGTATGCTAGTTTTAATACGAATGTTTATGTTATGTTTAAACCTTTTCATATGGGAATGCATTGGACTTAATAAGTGACGGGTGGAGCCCGCTATAGCTCCTCGATGAATCGGTAGGTCTCATGAGACAAACTAGTGTCTTGGCACAAGGCCTTGACAAAATCTTATTTGTAGTCTTGGCACGAGGCCTTGGCTATGTGGTTATGATAGTCTGGCATTATGCATTCCAACATTATGAAAGTGGTTATTGATTTTTGCATGTGATTATTCGATTAGTAGAATATCCATGTGAATAAGTAAATGGCATTATTTCATTTTATTTATGCCATACCATGTTGAAAGTTCATGTTTAAAAGGCTTTTGTTTTAGTTATACATTGCCTTAAATGTTTATTCTTATTGATGAAAGTTTCCGCTATATTGTTATCCTTACTGGGAATTTGAGCTCACTCCTTTTCTATGTTTTATTTTTCCCAGGAAGTGAAGATGTAAGTTATGAATGACCTGTAGGGATTGTATGAGGGGATTATAGTGTGGACTATGGAAACATTATGTTGTTGTAGTAGTTTTTCATTTTATGATGTAATGTAAAACTTATGAATATATCTAGTGTTTCCAAGGCTACTAAACCAATCGGTCTTTCGAGATTTGATCTTTCTTGTGATCATGCCAATGTTATGTAATTAATGCACCGGCTCTGGGAAACTGGGGTCGGGGCATTACAGTTGGTATCAGAGGATGTTTAGTACAAACCTTGGAAGCTAGATTTAGATAATCTCTGATTAGAGCACTTAGACCTAAGATGAACTTTGAGGATTAGTATAGAAGAACTTCCTAGAATTTTGGTATGGTAGAGATTTTGTGAATTTTCCGAGCAATACATCCCTGTCTGGATACGAGTAGTTAGAGGCGGCTCTGGCATAGATGTACCTAGGGGTAAAACCCGAAAACACCGCTTTGAGCTAGACTCGAACGGGAACTGGTGCACGACAACGGGCCTTGCTGCACTCTTGGTTACGACACTCCCGGGGGATATGCTTAGGATAACTCTCATTTTCTTTACAAATCATTATGAAGGGTTTATGAGTATATACTTTCTCAAAGAAAACATTTTTATGATTATGGATTATATCCATAAATAGTTCAATTTATGTTAAGTGTTTTATAAGTATGGGATTATGTATTTTGATTCATAAACTGATCTAGTTTATGCCATTGTTTAGAAATGGCGCCTAGTGGAAGAAATGGAAACCGTATCAATGCACGCACTCCATGTAGGTATTGCCCTCCTGCTCAAGATAATTATAGTGGGGCTGGTGATGCAACTGGTGCCGATCAGCTAATCACCATACTGGGACAACTTACTCAGGTTATGAATAATAACCTTACCCGTGTGGAGCACCCTGATCCGCAGCGTGGAGGATGAATGTTAGATCGATTCATGAGGCAACAACCACCAACATTCATTGGGAGTAAAAATCCCTTAGTAGCTAAGCAATGGATAAATTCCCTAGAGAAAATATTTCAGGCTTTGGGGAGCAGTGAAAGGGAAAAAGTTATCATGGCAGTTTACCGCCTCACTGGAGATGCTGATCAATGGTGGTCATTGATTCAAAACATGAAGGAAGATGATGAAGTATCAAATATGGAATGGAGGGAATTCAAAGATCTGTTTTTAGAAAAATACTTTCCTCGCGACCATCGAGCAGATATGGAAAGGCAATTTCTGAGTCTGAGACAAAAGGAGGATGAGAATGTCACAAAGTATGAGGCTAACTTTACAAGGTTACCGAGGTACGCTGGTGATTATATTCACAACCCAAGAAGTAAGATTGATCGTTTCTTTGATGGGTTAAAACCATTTCTCCATCGAGCATTAGTCTCACAATCCTTTTCATCGTACGAATACATTGTCTCATGTGCTATCAAGACCGAAAAGGAATTCTCTAAGTCTTATGACTTTAAAGCGAAGCAAGAGAAGAAGAGACCTGCTGATCAATTTGGGAATGGAAATAAGGGGAAGAAGGGAAAGGTTGAATATCCATCTTGTGGTAAATGCGGGAAGAAACACCCCGGTGCTTGCCTGAAGGGAATGGGAGTCTGTTACAAGTGTGGTGAAAAAGGCCACCAGGATCATGATTGCAAGGGGAAGAAGGAAGCTACCAACGATCAGTGCTACAATTGCAGGGAGATGGGGCATTATGCAAATGCATGTCCTAAGCGTCAGGAGAACTTACCTCAGAAAAGGCCAAGGGATCAAGGCCAGGCTTATGCTATCACTACTGTAGAGGTAGAAGCTCCAAAAGACGTGGTGGCAGGTAATTTAATGGTTTCCTCAAGTTTAGCAAATGCATTATTTGATTCTGGATCATCGCATTGTTTCATATCTTCCCAGTTTGCTAAGAAAATTAGATATTTCCAATTTGATTTAATAAGGGAGTAGTCAGTTAAAACTCCTAAGGGAAGTATCGTTGCAACAAAGTTTTGTGAATCAGTCCCCATTAGAGCACATAAATTTTCATTATCTGCTGATCTCATCGTCATACCTATGATTGAGTTTGATATAATCCTCGGTATGGACTGGCTTTCGGACTATGATGCGAATATTTATTGTAAGAAGAAAGAGGTTACGATTCTTGATGATAATGATAAAGAACACCTTATTTTTAGAGCAGAATCGTCACCACCTAATTCTTATTTAGATCCACCCTCAACAGCTCAACTAAATTCAATTATTGGGGAGGAAGAGAATGAAATAACTGCGGGTGAGGAAAGGAATGTTCGAATAGAGGATGTACCTGTTGTGAAAGAATTTTTAGATGTATTTCCAGAAGATTTACCTGGACATCCTCCAGAATGAGAAGTTGAGTTTTCTATTGATTTGATTCCTGGATCAAGGCCTATATCGAAGACCCCTTATAGAATGGCCACTGTAGAGTTAGTCGAACTAAAGAAACAACTAGAGGAATTGAGTAATAAGGGATTTATTCGCCCTAGTGTTTCTCTATGGGGAGCCCCTGTTCTTTTTGTTAAAAATAAAGATGGATCTATGAGGTTATGTATCGACTACAGGGAGATCAATGCTATAACGATAAAGAACAAGTATCCCCTACCTCGTATTGATGATTTATTTGACCAACTGCATGGAGCTCAATAATTTTCAAAGATTGACCTTCGATCTGGATACCATCAGTTGTGTGTGAAGAAGGAAGACATTCCAAAAACAGCATTTCGAACCAGGTACGGGCATTACGAGTTTACTGTAATTCCGTTTGGATTAACTAATGCACCCTCTGTATTCATGGATCTAATGAATAGAGTTTTCAAGGAGTATCTCGATGAATTTGTGGTGGTATTTATTGATGATATCTTGGTATACTCCAAAACCTATGAAGATCATGAAAATCACTTGCGCATTATCTTGAAGACTCTAAGGAGGCATGAATTATATGGGAAGTTTAGCAAGTGTGAATTATGGCTTCAATAGATTTCTTTTCTTGGCCATATTGTCTCTAAAGATGGAATCTCTATTGATCCTTCTAAGACCAAGGCAATCCAAGAATGGCCAGCACCTACGAGTATAACTGAGGTACGCAGTTTTATTGGTTTGGCAGGTTATTATCGATGTTTCGTCCAGAATTTTGCCCGATTGGCTAACCCATTAACGAAGCTCACACGTAAAGGGGTTAAATTTGTTTGGACAAAAGAGTGTGAAGAATGTTTCGAAGAACTGAAGAGAAGATTAGTCAATGCTCATATATTGACTCTACCATCAGGGAATGATGGGTTCATTATTTATAGTGATGCATCGAAGAAAGGACTTGGCTGTGTCCTTATGCAGAATGATAGAGTTATTGCCTATGCATCACGATAGTTGAAAATTCATGAACAAAACTATCCTACTCATGATCTCGAGTTAGCAGCAGTGACCTTTGTTTTGAAGATATGGAGGCACTACCTCTATGGTGAAAAATGTGAGATTTATACTGATCACAAGAGTTTGAAGTATATTTTCTCACAAAAAGAACTCAACATGAGGCAAAGGAGATGGCTTGAATTACTCAAGGATTATGATTGCACGATACACTACCACCCGGGGAAAGAAAACAAAGTAGCAGATGCTTTGAGCAGAAAAGACCATGGAGTTTTGAACATGATGAGAATTTAAAGGGATCCAATTTTCATGGATCTAGTGAAGATGGACATGGGAATAACCAGGGAAGGTGAAACATCAATGCTTTTTCAAATGGTTGCCAAACCATCTTTACTAGAAAGGATTAAGAGTTCTCAGACCAATGATGAAGAATTTCAGAAGAAGATTAAAGCTGTGAATGATGGGAGATTGAGAGAATTTGTGTATGAAGATGGAATTTTGAAATTCGGGAAGAGACTTTGTGTTCCCAATATACCTGATCTAAAAAGGGAATTGCTGGATGATTCTCATAGTTCCAATTTCTCTATACACCCTGGGAGCACCAAAATGTATAGGGATTTGAAAGAACATTTTTGGTGGGACAATATGAAGAGGGAGATTGCTGATTTTGTGTCAAGATGTATGGTTTGTCAACAAGTGAAAGCTGGAAGGCAACAGCCTGGAGGAGTCATGCAACCTCTTCACATACCGGAGTGGAAATGGGACAATATTACGATGGACTTTGTCATGGGGATACCAAAGACTCCTAGAAGGAATGATGCAATATGGGTTATTGTTGATCGTCTTACCAAGTCAGCACATTTTCTTGCTATAAGAGAAGATCTACCCCTGGAACGTCTAGCAAGACTATATATTAATGAAGTTGTGAGACTTCATGGAGTACCCTTATCAATTGTTTCTGATCGTGATCCCCGTTTTACTTCAAGATTTTGGAAAAGTCTTCAGAAATCCCTGGATACTGAACTTCATTTGAGCACTGCTTACCACCCTCAGACAGACGGACAATCAGAACGGACTATTCAGACCTTAGAAGACATGTTGAGATCTTGATCACTTGACTTTCAGGGTATGTGGGATCAATATTTACCTCTGGTAGAATTTTCCTATAACAATAGCTTCCATTCAAGTATTCAGATGGCACCATATGAAGCGTTATACGGAAAGAGATGTCGTACACCAACCTGTTGGGATGACGTCGGTGAAAGAAAACTTGTAGGTCCAGAACTGGTGGAGGAAACGATGTAAAAGGTGAAGGTAATCCAAAATCACATCAGAGCAGCTCAAAATAGGCAGAAGAGCTATGCCGATAATCGAAGGAAGGATTTGGAATTTCAAGTAGGTGATCATGTTTTCCTGAAGGTATCTCCATGGAAGGGAGTCATACGTTTTGGTAAGAAAGGTAAATTGAGTCCCAGGTACATCGGACCTTTCGAAATTCTAGAACGAATTGGGGTTGTAGCTTACCGATTGGCAATGCCGCCAAGTCTCTCCAAAGTTCACGATGTGTTCCACATATCTCTATTGAGGAAATACATGCCTGATCCAACGCATGTACTCACCTATGAGGAATTAGAACTGGAACCCAATCTTTCCTATTGTGAAGAGCCCGTCAGGATTCTTGATACGAGAGAACAAGTACTGAGAAACCGGACGACGCGTCTGGTAAAAGTTTTGTGGAGAAGCCATAAGATGGAAGAGGCAACGTGGGAACCCGAGGAACTTATGATGAAGAACCACCCAAGTATTTTTATGCAGTAATACCCTAGAAATTACGAGGATGCAATTATTTGAAGGAGGGGAGAATGTAACACCCCAAGCTTCTACGGTACGTTTCCCTTCGAATAATGCGATAGCGTGTGTTGTACGCAACCTCGAGTTCTAACACACACCACAACTAATTAAACTAGCTGTTGTGAATAGTAATACCTACTTTTTGAAATTATATAAATTTTATATTTGAAAATGGACTTCATTTTTGGACTCGGAATATCGAATTTAGCCTAAGGTGAAATTTTGGTACTTTTCGGATAACTTTCATATTTTGATGAATAGTGAAAATTTCTAAATTTTAATTAAAAACAACTTTTTTAATCAAAATAATTAATAGTGATAAATTATGAATTTGAGTGGTTTTAAAGTATATTTAAAATATATTTTTACTATTCAATTTAATGTTTATCATTGGACATAATTTTACAATTAAACCGAACATAAACAAGTGTCAATCTTTTGATAGTTATTATCTCTTAAAAACTCGCTTTTTGTTTTGACAGCGGGAATTAATTTTAAATTGATTTCTGCCACTTCTGTGTTTTGAATTTAGGAAAATGGATTCCATATTTGGAATCAGGATTTCCAAATTATGTAAATAGGTAACTTTTATTTTTACACATTTTGAATAATTACTGCGGTAAATATTTTATTTACCATGGTTAAAGGGTAAATCCGGTAAATAAGGGTTAAAAAATAATATTATAATAATACAAAATTACCCTAAAACGTGTCCTAACCTTATTGGTGGATACATACCCGACCATGGGCATCCTTGGGACAATTTGGGGACCCCTTGGAGCCACTTGTATGTGGTAGGGACACTTTATATTAATAAAGTTAAAATAAAAATAAAAATGGCATAAGCTTACATCTTTTAGAAGAACAATTTTTACATAGGGTTATACATGTTGTATTTTCGATTATAAATATTCATTAGAAAGGTAAAAAGATTTCCTACATAATTATAGTTTATTTATAATTTTTAGACATCAAATAATTTAAATTATTAATGACACAATAATGATGCAATGTTTACTTCATTAATAAATCATTTAAATAAATAAGATTATAATGATTAAAATATTATCTAAAACCTGTCCAATTCTTATTGGTTGATGTTATTTAGAATATTAGTCATCTTATCTTCGACCTCAATGATTTTTGGACCATTATAAACCGAATATAATTATATTATAAAGTAATACTTTCACTCTTTCCTAAAGAGCCCCTCCTCTCCCTTATAAAAGGATACCACTTCTACTCATTCCTCACACCTATCAAGCCACTTGGATCGTCCAAACTCTGCCCAAGTAAGCTCCCCACATCCCTATCCTCCTCCTTGAAGCTTCCCCTTAGGCATAAATCATTTCAAGAAGTCCTTTGGTTCCAACCAAAGTGAGTTACCTAAATTAAAGGTAACGATTTCTCTTAAATTATTTTCATTTATTTTGCTTCTTCAACCCCCAAACTCTTTTATTTACTTTCTTTGGTAACAACACCTGTATATTAAATATACTAGGATGTTGTTATAAGAAGGATTCAAACTACACATACACACAACTCCATCTAATGGATGATGAACATAATGTTTCTGTGGATGGCAAACTAACGCCTCACGAAACGATGATTGTTCAAATACATCTTACCGCCTCTCATGGTGGCCATTATGATGGCACTGTAATTAAATATGATATTAATGATATATATTTTATATATAAGCTTCTGTAATTCCATTTTATTTCATACCATTATTCGTTTCATGTTGTATATACATACGATAATTTCATTTGAGGAAGTGCGGACTACCGCCCCCTTAAAATGATATGACTCGTTCATACCACACATGGAACGTATAAAGGATGGTGTTAATGAACTTAAGTAACATGTATAAAATATTTTATTATACTGGAATAGTAATATACCTATGTATCATTTGTATTCAATTCTTTTAAAATAAAAATTAAATGGAAGTAGCGTTCGTGCGTACGTACGGACTACCGTCTCCACGAACGCGATGAGATTCATTCTCCATCATATCCATTCAAGTATAATTATCATTTGATGATTTAAAAATGATGTTTAAGGACTTGATATCATTCTGGATATGAATAATATACAACCTATTCTTTACAAAAATGTCTTACGTAACAAAACATATAAAAGAAAACAAGTAAGTAACACCCGAAACAACGATAATACTAATATATTATTATAAATCGATATTAAAAGATCATATATGATATCTTATTAATATATATGATTCTTGTATAATTTAGTAACAATTATTTCACCATTATACAGGAGGTTAACCTACCCCAACCATGGAAAAGTACAAGGTAAGGGTTATTTCACAATCTCTTCATTATCCGAGGTTGTTTATACGTAATAATCTACTGGGATCTCTTTATCATCCACATCCATGTTTTCTTAAAAATGTATTTCAAAACATTTTTACTATTTACTAAAATATGAGTTAAAGTCATTTATACCCTTTTTGACTTTTATAAGTGGTTTATAAAGGAATCTTTCCGTCATTTTCAAAACAAGGTCCTTTTTAACCTTTTTGACAGAATTGAGGTAAGAATGTTTTTTTAACTTATACGGCGGGTGCGGTTATTTTACGCCGTTATAAAATCTTCAAAGCTTTCCTTACAAGATTATAAGAATATTTTCAAAGAAAATGTTTTATTTAATATGGATCTTCAATGATTTCAAAATAAAAGGAGATATTTCTTTAAAAAGAATTTTGATTTCATCTATGTCAACATCCTTTGATGGATTTTAAGATTATTTGAAGTTGATTTATTATGATACAAAACTTTTATATTGTATTGAAGGTTTTGTGATATGTTTGACTATGGATGTGCTATTTTTATACCATTCATAGTTTATGGTGAAATTATTGACATTTCGTATGCTAGTTTTAATACGAATGTTTATGTTATGTTTAAACCTTTTCATATGGGAATGCATTGGACTTAATAAGTGACGGGTGGAGCCCGCTATAGCTCCTCGATGCATCGGTAGGTCTCATGAGACAAACTAGTGTCTTGGCACAAGGCCTTGACAAAATCTTATTTGTAGTCTTGGCACGAGGCCTTGGCTATGTGGTTATGATAGTCTGGCATTATGCATTCCAACATTATGAAAGTGGTTATTGATTTTTGCATGTGATTATTCGATTAGTAGAATATCCATGTGAATAAGTAAATGGCATTATTTCATTTTATTTATGCCATACCATGTTGAAAGTTCATGTTTAAAAGGCTTTTGTTTTAGTTATACATTGCCTTAAATGTTTATTCTTATTGATGAAAGTTTCCACTATATTGTTATCCTTACTGGGCATTTGAGCTCACCCCTTTTCTATGTTTTATTTTTCCCAGGAAGTGAAGATGTAAGTTATGAATGACCTGCAGGGATTGTATGAGGGGATTATAGTGTGGACTGTGGAAACATTATGTTGTTGTAGTAGTTTTTCATTTTATGATGTAATGTAAAACTTATGAATATATCTAGTGTTTCCAAGGCTACTAAACCAATCGGTCTTTCGAGATTTGATCTTTCTTGTGATCATGCCAATGTTATGTAATTAATGCACCGGCTCTGGGCAACTGGGGTCGGGGCGTTACATTCCTCATGTTCTTATCAATATTTCTTAAGATCACATGTAAATTGTTTCATTTATTTTTCCCTTTCCAGGCCAAATGCTCACCCTTTCATTTGATGTATGTCCCTAAGTTATGAGATATATTAAATCTAATTAGTATTAACCTATTAGGAATACTTTCAAGTGGATTATAATAATTTTTTTTATGTTTTCAGGTATCACATACCTTATTTACAAGAAACTAAACTTTAAAAGATCATCTGTTTGTAAAATGCTATGTAAATTTATGTAATAAAAGGAAGGATTGCGTAGTTGGTCTCAATGGATGGTTTAGTTATTTGTGGAAATTAGTATTTTAAAACATTAGGAATAACCTTAGGTACAAGTCAAACTATAGTAAAATGGCCTGGTATTTTTGTGAAATATTAAGTGAGTGGTTTCCAAGAAAAGAAATATCTATCCGGATACAAACAAAGTGGATATGTCTCTTGCATAACTATATATAGGGGTAAAACCCAAAAACACCGCTATGAGCTAGAATCGAACAGGAAGTGGTGCATGACAATGGGCCTTACTGCACTCTTGATTTGACACTCTCAGGGGATATGTCTTGTTAATCACAAGATTTTTATGAACTATTATGAAGGATTTATTGAAAATTTAGTTCTTTTTAGGGAATTACATGTTTATAAATGATGTTATATAACATAAAATTTTCCTTGGAACTAAAATTTTATTAAATGAAACACATTTCTCACTAAGGTTTTCTTATTTTAGAAAATGGTAGGAAATATGAGAAGCCTCATAAATGGTGAGTGTAATGGACTAGGTGTTGATGACCTTTTGATGGAATTCAGAATGGAAACCTTCATGAGAATGATGAATCAACTGACTTGAGTTTTGGGAAATAACTTGAATTAAGATGAGATACTAGATTCACCATTAAGGGAAAAAATTTCCCTTGAGCCCTTTATGCATCAATGAACACCATCTTTTATTGGCCCTACTGAACCATTGATTACTAATCAGTGGATAATATCTATTGAAAAGATCATATATGTACACATTTGTTCAGAATAAGATATAGTATCCTTGGCTATTTACTACTTAGAGAGAGAATCTGATCAGTGGTGGATGCTGATAAAAAGTATAAAGACGAGATGGAAGATTGAATCTATGGAGTGGTACAAGTTCATGGGAACCTTTTTCAAAAAAATATTTCCACGGTTCAATGTGAACACAAATGGAAAAGTAATTCCTAAATTTAAAATATAAGTAAAATGAATCTGTGGGAAGCTATAAGATTAACTTTACAAGATTTTCCCATTACACCTCTATCTTTTTCATGGATCATAATGGGATGGTTTATTTTGGTGGACTAATACCCCATCTATGGAAGAATATTTCCAACCAATATTGTGAAAACTATGAGGAGATTGTGGGGAGTGCTATGAAAGTTGAATTGGAGATTGGTGAGAAACAATGTTATCACAAATTGAATGAAAAGAAGTGATATTTAGAGACAAAATTGGGGAGGATCTTTAACCAAGGAAGAGGAGGAATGAAAATGAAACTTTCCACATGCAAAAAAATGTGGGAAGAAGCATTCGGGGAACTACCTGCTCAGGAACGGGAAGTTTTACTAGTGTGCAATAGATGGACATATCGCTTGGAATTGTCATAGTGAAGTGAAGCCTAAACTTCTCAACAAAAATGACAAAGGGAAGATGGTGCAATATTTTCCAAAATTCCAATGCTTCAAATATGGAAAACTTGGCCACTTTCCAATCACTGTCCAAATATGAATTTAATAGAGGGGAATCACCATTAACCCCAGCATAGGCCAAGGGATCAAGGTCGTGATTTTTATATCATGATGGAAAAAGTTGATGCTCCAAAGGATGTGGTGGAGGTACTCTTGTTGTTCTCCCAAAGATAGAAAGTACATTGCTGGATTCTGGTACTATGAATTCCTTTATATCCTCTAAGTTTTCAAAGAATATAAAATAAATCTCTGAAATTCTAGAAGTAGAGTTATCATTAAGTAATCTTGAAGGGATTTTCCAAGAACCAATAGTGTATATAAACTCTAGTATATATTTGATGAGAATAATCTCATCGCAAATCTAGTAGGCATTCCCATTTTGGATTTCAACAGTATACTAGGGATGTACTAGATCTAAAAGTATAATACTAATATCAACTATAGAGGCAAGGAAATCGCAGTAGTCTTGAATTGACAACCTATAGTTTTTTTCAAAGGAGATATATCCCAACTGCAGCTTTGTATAAAAGCAACACATGTAGCCTTCATTATGAAAATTATTGGTTAATATGAAGAACTAAATAAAAATATATGAATAGAGAGTGTCCTCATCATTAAATAAATACATTTATGTATTTTTTGAGGAGTTACCAGGACCTACCCCTGAAAAAGAGGTAAATTTCTCCATTGAACTTATTCTTGGTTCTAAGTCGATATCAAAGTCTCCATTTTGAATGGAAAATGTGGAGCTGGAGGAATTAAGGAAACAACTCCAAGATCTTTTGGAGAAGGGGTTTATCCAACCATGTGTGTCTCCTTGGATAGCACCCATTCACTTTGTGAATAAGAGGGATGGGTCAATGCAGTTATGCATTGATTATAGATAACTTAATAGGATCACAGTGAAGAAAAAATATCATCTTCCAATAATTGTTGATTTATTTTACCAGCTTCTTGGGGATAAATTATTCTCTAAGATTTATCTTTGATATAGTTACCATCAATTGAGGGTGGAGAAAGATGATATTCTAAAGACCACATTCCGATCAAGATATTGGCTTTATTACTTTGTTGTTATGACCTTTGGCTTGACTAATGCTCTTTCTATATTTATGGATTTGATGAATAGAGTCTTTAAGGAATACCTTGATTATTTTTTGGTATTTTTTATTGATGAAATCATGATATATTCCAAAATTTATGAGGAGAATGAGGATCATCTAAGGTTTATATTGACAACTCTGAGGAAGGAGAGGTTGTTTTAAATGTTTATTAAATTCAAAATTTGGTTACAATAAGGTGCTTTATTGGGGAACATTGTATCCAATGAAGCAATATTAGTTGACCCTACAAAGACAAAGGATTTTGAGGATTGGAATCATACTACAATAGTAATTGAGATTTGTAGTTTCCTTGTCTTAGTAGAATATTATAGGATGTTTGTGAAAAACTTTTCATGACATTATAATCCACTAACTAAGTTAACTCAAAAAGGGGTCAAGTTCATTTCTACAAAGGAGTGTGAAGAAAGTTTCCAATATCTAAAGAAGAGACTGGTTACTGTACTCGTTTTAACTCTACCCTATACCAGAGAAGGATTTGTTATTTTTAGTGATGCATCTCTAAAAGGGATTTGGTGAATCCTAAAGAAAAATGACTGGGTGATTGGTTATGCATCTCAGTAGTTGAAGACTCATGAGAAGAACTATCCTACACATGAATTTAAGCTAGTTATGGTTTTTTTATTATGAATATGATGAAAAACTATATTTATAGGGAGAACTGTGATATATACAAAGACCATCAATGTTTGAATTATATTTTCACGCAAAATGAATTAAACAAGAGATAGAGGATATGGTTGTAACTTCTTAAAAATTATGATTTTTCAATTCATTATCAACCTAGAAGAGTAAACAAAGTCACTGATGAATTAATTATGAAAACCCTTGTAATGGAAATGATGAGGATTCAAAGAGATACTTTGATCATAAACCTTGTAAAACTTGACATGGTTATCTTAAGGGAAGGACATCATTAAACATATCCCAAATTATTTATCAAACATCATTACTAGAGAATATCAAGAAATATCGAAGATAATATCCTTTGTTATAGAAGAAGATAGAGGCTGTGAAGAATGGGCAGTTTCCTAAGGTCAATATTAATCAAGAAGGTGTACTGAAATTTCATACAGGGCAATGTGTTCCATCTATTCTAGAAATAAAGAAGTAGATTATAGATTAATGTTATAGTTCTACATTCTCTATAAATCCTGGAAGTAATAAAATGTATAGGGACCTTCGTGATCATTATTGGTGGGATAACATGAAAAAGGATATTGTCGATTACACTATAAGGTGCCTCATGTGCCAAAAAGTGAAGTTAGAATGAAACTACCTAAAGGGGTATTAAAACCACTACCCATACTGGCATTCAAGTGGGATAATATCACTGTATAATTTTTCACTACTCTCTCAAGAACATCCAAAGTAAATAATGAGATATGGGTTATAGTGGACCATATCACCAAGGCTTCCCATTTTATCTCTATTTGAGAACATTTCCCTCTTAACTAACTCGCCAATATATACATGAAGGAAGTGGTAAGGCTACATGAAGTTCCACTTTAAATAATATCTGATAAAGATCCAAGGTTCACATCAAAAGTTTAGAGAATATTTAAACATACTTTGAGTGACGAATTGAATTTCAGTAAGGAATATCATCCCCAAAATGATGGAAAATCTAAAAGGACTATTCAAACACTCTAGGATGTGTTGAGAACATGATCAATGGAATTTAATGGTGGATGGGATCAATATCTCCCATTAGTTGAGTTCTCATAAAATAATAGCTTCCGTTCAAGTATTCAAATAGAACCCTATGAAGCTCTATATGGGAAGCGATGTAGAATTACTACTTGTTGGGATGATGTTGGTTAGAGAAATCTTTTTGGGCCTGATATTGTGCAAGAGATGTCAGAAGAGGTTCATGTCCTCAACACACACATAAAGGATACTCAGAGTCAGCAGAAGAGTTATGCTGACAACCTTCAAAGGGAGTTAAAGTTTGATGATGGAGATAATGTCTTCCATTGAATTTCACCTTGGAAGAGTTTCATAGGGTTAGGGAATAAATGAAATATCAACCATAGATACATTTTCCTCTCTGAAATTCTTGATTCCATAAGAGCAGTGGCCTAGCGGCTTGCACTTCCTCCAAATCTAGCATAAGTTCATGATGTTTTCCATGTATCTTTCTTGAGGAAGTACATACCTGACCCTTCAAATGTACTAAATCCATAGTTGGTATAGCTGGAACATGATCTATCTTATGAGGAGAATCCGGTGGAGATCTTGTACCATAGAGACAAGGTTCTACAAAACAAAACCACCCACCTCATTAAGGTGTTGTGGATGAACAAAAAATATGAAGAAGCCACGTGGGAACCAGGGGAACAAATAAGGAATAAGTACCCACATCTTTTCCCAACTAAGATAATAAGTTGAAATTTTAGGGTCAAAATTTATTAAGGGTGGAAGAATGTAATGACCTAAATGTTTTATTAATAATTGTTTCCTAAAAATGAGTTTTATATTATACTACATAACAAAACTATATCTCATTAATAATGAAGTAAGTATATTTTAATGTGACCATTAGGTTTTGACCGTTGTTAGGACCATTGGTCAATATGACCGTTAGAAACAAAAATATTAACAATAATTTTAATGTTATAACTAGTGTAATAAATAGAAATGATAATGTTTAATTAATGCAAAAAAGAAGAGTCGATGGCATCATCCAGTAGAATCGTGCCATATGAAGCCCATTTTTTGAAGCTTGGGAAGGAGGAATAATCATAGAGATTTTCACTTGACCAATCCTAATTCGAGATTCAACATGTTAATATTGAACAAAATCACCTATGGGGGAAGTTCAAGTTAGTGGAGATTACCACTTGGGCGATGTTATTTGAGCTATCCCAAGAATATATCACCATCATACACCTTACCATTAGGTCATATGTGAGTGTTATAAGGGGTTATGCGTCGAGTCTCTAATTAATTAAAATTTAATCCCTTATTTAAAATAAAAAATTTATTCCATTATTTCTATTTTAAAAATCATTTTTCTTAAAAATTAATATGGAATTTGATAAATTAATTTTTTTGGGTAAAAATTGTAATCTTCAAGGAGATATAGATTATTATTTTAAAATAAGGTTTTATTCATGTTTAATATAATTAAATAATATTATAAAAAATATCTAATTTAATTAAAAATGATAAAATAGTTTTATTTTTTCAAGTGTAAGAAATTTTACTATGCATTTTCTGTCCACTATTAATTTTAATAAATAAGTATTTTTATGATTAAAAGTAAAATTTATCATATTTATAGAATTACGATGGTAAAATAAATTTTATTTTTAAAATTAGAACATCAATATTAGGTTACTGTTAATTTATGGAAATTTAATAAATTACTTTAGTTTTTTATGAATAGTAAAAATACAGTTTGAGTTTTTCGGTTTGTTTAATGACATCATAAGTATGTCATAATGATTTAATGAGTAATATAAAACTTGGTTAGACTCTTTTGGACTAAAATAATGTAATATGTGTCCCAAGTGGCCAATTCCATTGGAAAATACCATGGGCAAGCCCAGGGTTTTTCACATACCACTACAGAGGTGTCTAAGGAAATTAATAAAAAAACTCCCTCAATTTTTCTATAAATACCTACCCATTTATTTGTTTAATTTCATTATAAATTCATCCCCCATGAATCTATACTATATTTAACTCCAAAGGTTTCATCCCATGGTTTTCTCAAGCCCCAAAGTTCCCGATATTTTAGTTTTAGGAGTCACTCTTTAAGGAAAGATAAATCTCAACTTCTCTATTCCTTTCAATTTCTCTTTTTATGTGGTATGTATTTAAAATTTCCATAATATTTTATTCTATAAATTTTATCATAACACTTTAAAATATTAAGATTCTTCTATATTTGGGAGACCCTTTTCTCCTCTCTTTTTAATGTTTTCTAAAACTATGTTTTATAGCTGTTATGATGCCGATTTTACATCTCAAAATTTCTCTCTTTTCTCAAGAAATTATTTTATTTTATTTTTTGAGTACCCAAACCTATTTATTATATATAGGTATTAACATATATTTCAAAATGATCTATTTAATTCTAGGATTGACATATATGAAACCCTCCTTCCTTTTTCGTGGGTTTAAACTGACAAAAGGATCTTATTTTTAAGCACTTTCTAAAACACAAGGATTTTGATATGAATCCAATTTATTTTATGCTCCATGGGTTATTTAGGGGATTTTTTATTATGATATATGTCAATCAAATTAATTAATATATATGAATGGTGCATCTTGATAGCACTACAATGCATTGGGGAAATAATTTAGTCTCTAAATATGACATGTTTTACGATACTTTGGTGAATAACCTTGATAATTTTTATGACACCTCAGTGATAAAATTTGGTGATATACTTATGAATGACTCAATTAAATTTTTTATAAACATTTAAATGTTATGATTCATGTTATTTTATCTATTATATGCCTCATAGTATCATTTTCATTCTACAATGATATTCCTTGAGTTCTTATCAATATTTCTCAAGATCACATGTAAACTGTTTCATTTGTTTTTCCCTTACTGGGCCTTATTCTCACTCTTTCCTTCTATATATGTCCCCAGGTTGTGATATGTAGTAATTATACTTATGATGAATCTATTATGATGTATTTAAGGTGGATTAGTAGAATGTTTTCATGTTTTTATGTATTATTTAACTTATTTCCAAGACACTAAACATTAAAAATCCTCTATTTGTAAAATGCTATGTATAGTTATGTAATAAAAAGAAATGATTTCATACGGTCTCCTACCATCATTATCTCCCCTTCCATTCAAGACCAAAACACCTCCTATCATTGAGTTTTATCTGAGATAGATACCTTGTTTGTTGAAAGTTCCATTCTACATCCATAATGAAATATTTTATAGGCTTTATATAGTAATGTGTTAATGTTAGAATTATATTATTGACTTTCTCTTAGTATTAGGTGAATATTTTAAGTGAATTTCTATTTTTTCACTATTTTCTTAGTGTTTCATTTCTAATAGTTTAGTGTAAATGAATTTAATACATCATTCATAACCATTTTTTAGTTCCGTTTTCTGATATATGTGACTGAAATGGAGAGGAAGGGATGATTTGGTTTGATAAATTCTTGATATTATTTTATTTCAGGTATCTTTCTACAAAATAATTCTATATTAAGTTTGTGATAGAATTTATTTCTCATTTGTAATGTACATACAATTGTTTTAAGAAAAATAAAGGTGTTAATAAAAAATCTTGGGATACTAATGGTGTCATATTATATGATTCGTTGAAACTTTGAAAAACTCATAAGAAAAAATATAATATCAGTGAAAAGGAAGGAAATTATGCTTCATTAGTTTAAAAAGTTAGGCCCCAAATTATTTTAAATTATAGATGTTCTCTAAATTTATTTAAATATTTTTTTGATTACATTGTTAGACATGAGAAGTTAAAATAATTTGAAATATAATTGGGATTTGGTACATTGTTAGAATTTAAATTTCATTACTTTCCAAGAGAGGTTTGTGGGAATCTTGTAGATTCCTCTGATCCTCCCACCTGTTGTATAACACTTTGAGGGAAGGAAATGATTATTACTATGTCAGATTTTAATTACATATCAGGTATTCCTTATTGAGGAATATTTTTCAATTTTAAAAGGGATATTGATGAATGAATAGAAATAAATAATTAAGATGTGTTTTGTCTTAGTGGTAAGTACCCCATAATTGTACATAAAAAATGGGGGTTTAAAACCCATTGGGCGCAGGGTACTGTAGCAGGACTGTAGAGGACTGTAGCGGTGATGGCACTATAGCAACGACGGTCGCTGTAGCGGCGGCATGTCACTGTAGCAGCGGCAGAGTACTGTACCAGTGGCAAGTACTGTGTAGTACTATAGTAGTGCAGGTACTTTAGCATTACTATTCATAGAATGTTCTTTGGGCCAAAAAAATGGGCCTACGGGCCATGTAATGGGCTAAATGCCCACTTTTCTTTCGGGCTATGTAGTAGGTATCCCTCTACCCAGTTAAAGAGGTCTTTACTTTGCTTTAATAATAAATGAGGCTTCGGCCCCAACCTTTTTTTAAAAAAAGGAATATAAATAAATAATCATTATAAGGGAAATAATTTAACCACAATAAGAGAATGGTTTTTTTAGAGATAGAGGAAATGGAATTTTTAATTACATTTATGTTGTTTACATTGAAGGCCTTGTCAAATACCAATTATAAGAGAAATGATTTCTATATGGCTAGAGTAAAAGGAATTTGTGATGAAAATAAAGTTGTAGACATTGAGGACCTTATTAAATCCCAATTTTAGTCATTTTATTAAATTAAAGAAATAGTGGAATATTATGTGGATTTCAAAAAAAATACAGGAGAATGGGATTGTTTAGTTTTTTTTTGAGCTTTTTTATGAGGTGGATATGTATAAGAATTAAATCCAAAAATTCCTACATAAGAAGCTTCTTGGTGTTTTCTTGGTTATACTATTGTTGTGTTTCAAAAATATTTAAGTGTGTTATTTTTTTATCAGTTAATAAATTTATGTTATCGATATGAATATGTTGACTATTCATTATAGATTTCTTCATCCACTTCTCGATTGGGGTGGTTCGTAAATATTTTGGACAATTTTTTTTACATTATTGGTATGAAATAAGCATGAAAAGTGCATTGAATTTAGAAATAATTATTAAAAAAGGCATTGTATATGCACTTATTACTCCTGTAGGGAGCATTTTTCTTGATCCCTCTTTGTTCACTCATCGCGTAAAAACTTTATATTAATATTCCTGAAAGATTAATGTTAAAATATAGATTTTTAGTGTTAAAATATGGATCCTTAGTGTCAAAATGTGTAATATTAGTGTTAAATTATTTGATGGTTTATTTTAAGAGCTTCATGTTAATATCTGCAATGTTAGAGTTAAAATCTATAATGTGGGTGTTAAAATATTGAATCTGGTCATTAAACTATGGAAGCTCAGTGTTGAAATTTGGATTCTTATTGTTAAAATATTCACCTCTAGTGTTAAATTCAATATTAGTATTAAAATTTGGATTTTTACTCTTTAATTTTTTCATCATAGTGTTAAATTATATATGGTAAATTTTAAAATCACCATGCTAAAATGTGGATGATCTATGTTATAATGTGGTTGCTTTGTGTTAAAATGAGGAATCTTGGTGTTAAATTCTTGATGATTTTTGTAAAAATATTAATTTTTAAATCTAAAATTTGAGTGTTAAAATATAGAATGTGAGTCTGAAAATGTGGATGCTCTATGTCAAAATGTTGAATCGTATTTTTAAAATCATGATGCTTCATGTAAAAAAATCATATTAAAATTTGGATTCTGTGTGTATAAATATGAAGAGTTAGTGTTAAAATGTGGAATTTTATGTAAGCATCTGGATTTTTCAATTGAAAATATTTCTATTTATATCTGTAATATTAGTGTTAAAATATTAATTCTTAATGTAAATTTTAGATGATTAAGATTAGTTTCTAGAATCTTGATGTTAAATACCTTGAAAACATCATTTGATATGAAAATATCTTAAAATATGTATTTTTAATGTTAAACCTAGAATTATAGTGTTGAATTATGTAATTTTAGTGTTACCATCGGGATTTTTCAATTAAAAATATTAACTTTTATATCTATAATGTCAGTGTTAAAATATGGATGTTCAATGTTAAGATTTATATTCTCAGTGTCAAATTGATAATTCTCTATGTTAATTTTTGGATTCATGATGTTAAATACGTTAAAAGACACATTTTAGATTTCTATCGGCTAAAATGTGTATTTTGAGTGTTAAATTGTAGATTCTCATTGTTAGATTTTAGATTATCAGTATTAATTTTTGGAATCTTAATGTTAAATACCTTGAAAGACTCGTTTGAAATATACATACGTTAAAATGTGTATTTCCAGTGTTAAAACCTATAATTATATTGTTATGTTATGGAATTTTAGTGTTAGAATCTGGACTGATCAATTGAAAATCATACATTTTATATCTGTAATATCAATGTTAAAATCTGGACGATCGATGTTCAATTATAGATCCTTAGTGTTAATTTCTGGAATCTTGATGTTAAATACCTTGAAAGCCACATTATAGATTCCCATATGTTAAAATATGTATTTTTAGTGTTAAATTATATATGCATATTTTTAATTTCCATTAGATTCGTATTAAATATGTTCAAAGTATCATTTGAAATTCATATAGTTAAAATGTGTATTTTCATTGTTAAAAATTGGAATTATAGTGTTAAAATATAGAATTTTCATTTTATTGTTTGGTTTTTTCAATTAAAAAGTTTAAAATTTATATATGTAATGATAATGTTAAAATCAAGATGATCAATATTAAATTATTTATTCCCATGTTAAAATCTAGATACATACTGTTAAATTGTGGATACAAAGTGTTAATTTCGGGTACCAGGATGTTAAATACCATTGAATTCTCATTTGAAATTCCCATATGCTAAAATCTATATTTTTCATGTTAAGTTGTGGATGCATAATGTTAAATTGTAGATTCTCTATATTAATTTCTGGAATCTTGATGTTAAATAACTTAAAGACTCATTTGAAATGACCATATGTTAAAATATGTATTTCCAGTGCTAAAACCTGGAATTATAGTGTTAAAATGTGTAATTTTAGTGTTATTATATAGATTGTTCTGATTTATATCTATAATAGTAATGTTAAAATTTGGATTCCCAATGTTAAAATCTGGACACTCAAAGTTAAATAATGGATGCTCAATGTTAATGTCTGGTAGATTGGTTTTAAATAAATTGAAATCCTTTCATGAAATTCCCATAAGATAAGATGTTTATTTCCATTGTTAAATTGTGTATGTTTGGTGTCAAATTGTAGATGAAAAATATTAATTTATGTAATCTTAATTTAAAATACCTTGAAATCCTCATTTTAAATTACCATATGTTAAAATGTGTATTTCCACCATTGAAACTTGGAATTGTAGTTTCAAAATGAGTAATTTTAGTGTTATCATCTGGATTTTTTAATTGAAAAATTTCTTGTTTTTTATTTGTAATGTTAATGTTATAATGTGGATACTCAATGTTAAAATATCGATTCCCAATTTTAAAACTGAATGATCAACATTAGTTTTTGATATCTTGATGTTAAATACAATAAATGACTTATTTCAGATGCCTATATGATTAAATGTGTATTTCTAGTGTTAAAAACTAGAATTATAGTGCTAAATTGAGAAAGTTTAGTGTTACCGTCTTCACTAATATTGCTGATTTATGGATTATTCATTTTAAAATCATCATGGTAAAATATAGTACCATGTTACTGAATTATTTTTGACCATTATATATTATAGGATATCATAGTTTTTTATGGGGGATGTATAAAAGGGTTCAATGAATACCTACATGAACTCCTTTGAGTTCAAGGTAAGTTATTTCAAGGAGCCTCTTCCACTAACATAAAAAAAATTATCACATTCTAGAGGAATAAATAGAGGAATATAGAGAGTTTGAGTAGAATTCAGAGGATATTGAAGAGGAATCCAAGGAGATAGATGAAGTTGAGGAGTTGGATGAAGGTCAAGAGGAGGAAAAAGTGTTTGAGGTAATTGAGGAAGCTGATGAAGAAGAGTGGGAAGCAGTTGAAGTTAATGAGGAATCTAAATATTAAGTGGTTAAATTTTTCTTAGAACCAATATTGGGAGAGACATATATGGGCATGAATATGAGGAGGTCGTAACGAAAAAAGACCAAACAAATCTCCACTCTATGTTCAACAGTCTCTCAAAGGATGAGATGACCATGAAAAAAGGTTTATGATTTGTGTACCCTGGGAAAGAATCATGGATGTAAAGAGATTTAGGCTCTTATCATGTTAATATTTTGAAAAAATAATGTTTACTAAAATGTATTTCATATAGTTATGGCTTGTAGTTTGAATGAAATTTTTTTGAAAAGTATAGTTATTATCCGACTAAATAGAATTGTCATTTTTTGGGACCTATGGACTAGTTAAATAACAAGGCTTGTATATATATCCTTCATAATCAAAAAAATTCATAACTAATTAGTAACATATGAATCACAATGTTTGAATCATAAATTGTGACCATGATTGCAAGAAATATTTTCCATTATCATAATTTCTCTAAAACAATGAATAGACATATATTTGATTGATTGGTACTAATTTTAGTCATCTATTGATGTATAAAAAACTTATTTATTATTTTTTGTACATTGTGATAATATATTTTTATAGGATAAAATTAAGTCATGCAAATAAGAGTGGAAAGTGATTTATGTTTTGATCTATATCATACCTAACAATGTTGTATACAACATAGTAGTGTGTCAACTTTTTTTCTCTAATATTCTGAATTATCATTGGATTTTATACTAAGATAACTTAGTGATAAATAAACATAAAATTATAGAATCAGTTGGTACTAATTCAATTGATAATCAAAATAAATAATTGTCTTCTATGCTGGTACTTAAAATGGTCTTCGACGTCATTTAGATTTTTGTTAATAAACATTGTAATTGTTTTACAAAATTAATCCAAGACAAACAAACACAAGTCTAAATTTAAATTTCATTGAATATATAATTATAAATCAATATGAAATTCTTAATTAAATTTTCATTAAAATTAATTTTTTTTGTAGTAAGAGTGTTAAAATTTGGATTCTTAGTGTTAAAACCTAGAAGTTAAGTGTTGAAATATGAAAATTATTTCCTCTAAAAATGTTTACATGGTTTAATTGTCAAATTTCATACATCTTCTTGACTAAATAAATTAATTTATAAACACCAGTGATTGTTCATACCCCATCATCGTTGTAACACAAAACCCCAAAAAATCAGAATTAATAGGATTTAAATAATAAAACGCCATAATTTTATCCAAAACAATAAAAATATAATTATGCAATAAAAAATATTTGAATTTTATTATATTTACATCATATTCTACTATAACATTCCCTTTTTAGAAAAAAATTATAAAACATACAAAAAAAACATCTTCTCAAAGTTGGCGCATCAAATTGGATTGGGATTTTTGCACCTCTTTCATGGGTTCCCAACTTATTTACAATGGGAACCATGATATTTATTCTTATTTTAAAATTTAGAGTTAATGAAAATTATATATG
Organism: Viscum album; assembly: GCA_963277665.1. Classification (NCBI taxonomy): domain Eukaryota; kingdom Viridiplantae; phylum Streptophyta; class Magnoliopsida; order Santalales; family Viscaceae; genus Viscum; species Viscum album. The sequence goes on from OY728143.1 coordinate 1,245,853,188, forward strand.
GTATACCAATATGAAGAACATTTTTCGGTGTCTACGAAAATGTTTGATCCATATAATTAGTATATGTCAATGTATTCAATTTTAACATAGGTGTTACAATCTAAAAAGTATATTACATAAAATAAAAAAAGGGATTAAATGTTGGAATTCTATAAATTTTCCCTAAATCCTTATGATTAACTATTAAAATCAAAATTAAAAGGATGTGAATAATAATATCCCACATTTTAGTCACCATAAACAAAAAAGATCACCCTCTCATAGCTGATATATCAACTTAGATTGGTATTTCTACATTGTTTCTATTTATTATATAAATAAATAAATAAATATAGTAAATTTAATAATTTAAGTACACATATTAATTTCATGGAATATTGAATTCTAAAAAAGGTGGTTGTGATCAGTGGTTTTTTTACAAAAATCAAATAAAATCTAGAATAATTGATGAGCAGTGTTAAAATATGGAAGACTAGGGTTAAAATCCATAACATAGGTGTTAAAATATAGAAATCATGTTATTTAAAATTGATGCAATTTTTTAAATGTTTTATTTTCATAAATCTTTAATAAATCACTGTAATTTAAAAAATCCCATCAGAATCTAAAATTAATAAGATTTCAATAATAGTTCCCAGAGTTTAGTCACCTGAAATAAAAAAACCCTCTCATAGAGAGAACATCAACTTGGATTGGGAATTCTATATCATTTTCAAATGTTCCCAACATTAAATATAACCATTTAAAAAATAGTACATTTTCAATTTCATTTTAAAAAAATTGTAACAACAATCCAAATTGTTTGGAAGAATAGTGTTAAAATATGGAAGAACAATGTAAAATTTTGGGAATTCTGTGTTAAATTCTAGAAATTATTTTATGTAAAATTCCAGATATGGTTTAAATTTTGGAAGGACATAAATATTTCCTAAATAATTTTAAATAATTAAAAACTACTAGAAACTAAAATTAATTGGATTTCAAAAACAGTTAACATATTTGACTCACTTGAAACAAAAAATATATATCTCAGAGCTACCACATCAACTAGGATTGGGAATTCTATACCATATCTACATGTTCCCAAATTTAAATAAAACCATGTAATAAATAGGAAACGATCAATGTAATTTTATAAAAAATTAAACAAATAAAATCTAGAAAATCTATAACAAATTTTGGAAGAGTAGTGTTAAAATATAGAAGAGTTGTGCCAACATCTAGAAGATCAGTATTAAAATCGAGGAATTTACTATTAAAATCTAATAATTATGTTATAAAAAATTCATGAAATTGTTAAAAAAAATTAATGTAAAACATCTTCCATGAATCATTTCAAGTGACACACAACCATAAGAAACTAAAATTAATAGCATTAAAATAGAATAATCCCACATTTCTGCATTATTTCTCACCAAACACATTTATTTTAGGGAAAAAATCATTAATCACACTTTAACATATACGTAATTAATGAAAAATCCCTAAAATATAAAATTAATATTATTTCAATACTAGTGTCACATTTCATCCACTCAAAACAAATAGAAATAACCCCTTATATATACCACCTCAACATGGATTTATATTCCTACACCTTTTTTTTGCATTACCAATTTATTTACAATGAAAACAAAGATACAAATTATTTTGAAATTTAGACTCTATAAGATTATTAGATAGTGTAATTGGAGTATGATAATTCAATAGTGGTTTCAAAAAAGTTTAATCCTTATAATCATTATATATAAATGCATTCAACTATGACATATCATTGGTTTCAACTAGATTCATAACTCCAAGATAAATCTTTTCTTGGGTTCTAAATAGATAATAATATTCCATATATTTTTACAAGTTACCATGTAATTTTCTTATTTCTACACATGAATGAGCAGAAGGGATCCCACTCATTTTCCATGCTTTCCAAGTACATTACTGAGTTCCAAGTTGTATAGTGATATCCATATTATCGGTTCGAAGTAAAGACCATATTATGTATAAATTGATTTACTATCACAGTTTCAATCCTTAACACCTTAAAATTCAAATAATAACACCATTTTATAATGTATTTTAAGTTAGGTAATAGTTAGTCTAAGTATCAAAACATTTCTAGATGGTTTCGGAGCTGAGATCTTGGATGGAGAATTTACTTGTAGTGTGGTAATGAGTTTTATGTAATAGAGGTATTATTTGTAGTTTGTGGTAGAGTGTTTTGACATAGAGGATTAGAGAGGGGTGTTAGTGGTTCTAGCAAGTCAGTGGTTTACATTGTGGGTGTTGGGATATGGTATGCAGCGTTATAATATATTTTTTGGGGTTTTATTTATTATTTTTATCTCAAGGTAGCTACAACATGGCCCATAATATGTTCCATGGATGACCCTAACACAAACAATATATGGTATAGAGACCTAAGGGGGGGGATTTATGTGGTTCTATTGATTTTGGGGTCGTTGTGCCATGGAGAAAGGCTGTGGCATGACCTTATTCTTTAGCCTTGGAATTATGAAACATGGTGATTCACTTGAGACATGATCTATTTCTAAGGATTATCGGATCTATAGCATATATTGTATAATATTTATTTCATGTGGTTTTGACTAACCCCTTTCTGACATGGTCTCCTTCGTTACACCATGGAATCTGCTTCATGTTAGAAGTTTGCGGCATAATCTCAGGTGTTGTTCCATGGGATTCTAATTTACATATTTCCTATAAATTCATAAATAACTTATAAATCCATTATATATATACCCTTTAGGTTTATGGGTGATCCAAGTGTGTTGTTTAGAGGTCTTTCAACCCTCCTTTCTATAGTTTCGATCCCCATATTCAAGAGATTTGATTTTGGAAATCATAGGCTTCTAAACATTGAACATTGTTAGGGTGATTTATTATGATATTCAATTTTTGACTCCATTATAAATGGTTATTTGATCATTGTATCTTATAAACAAAATATAAATTAATGAAAGAGACCATATCTATGAGATTGTTTTAATTTTCCTCATATCTATCCTTCTTAGGGTAGGTGGGTTCACCCCTTTTCCAATTTATAGAATATGAAGGTTTACATATTAATAAATTTTTTTTTTATTTGGCATGAAAAACTCATATTGAATACATTTTTAAAATTAATCTTGTTGGTTTATCTAGAAATATTTGGTTATGGGTGATGCTCATAACATGTTTGATAAAATTATTTAATGGTTTCCCTTAAAACAAAAGTGGGTTTTGGATGTGAAATCTTAGAAAAATTATGAATGTGACATGTCCTAATATTTTCATTGTATGGATAAATTGTAAAAATAGACTTGAAAACCAATTTTATAATGGTGTCATAATAATGTATATCACCAAGTAAAGACTTAGTGAAGTACACAATTCACTGCTCATGAGTGTAGGGAATGCCATTTGACATGAATGGGTGTCTGTGTGAGAGAACAGGAGATGTGGATTCTAATTGGGTTTAAAAATTTTATAAATGAGGTTTATAAAAACTATATTTTTGATAAACTAATTTGACATGATTTTTTATATCTTATATTATATCTATGAAACTTTTTTAACTACTTTAGCATTTTACACAATTTTTTTATAAATTATGTGATGTGACCCAATTCTTATTTTAGTGGAATGTGGGAAAAGTCATTTGGTTTTTTCCTACTAGGTATGATTACTCCTCCCCTCTATATTCACTTTGGTTAATATATATACTCTTATTTTACATGATACATGAAAGGTGAAGATTTTTATATTTCATTAGCGGTTATTCTTGATGTATCTGTCCTAGTGGTTGGACATGGTGCATGGGAGTTGGTCATATTCTAGGCCTAATTTTTTCTTTATTTTGTAGTTTTAGTTTCTTTGATTTATTATTTCCATTTTTAATCTAGTTATTGATTTTTAACTTTAATTTTTCATATTCAATCATACATAATTTATATATTGGGAATATTTATTTTCTGGTTTTATGTGTGTGTAAAAAGGGTAAAATTTTCCATATCTTTCTTGTTAAACCCACTAATTGTTTTCCAAAATTTAGTGTCTGGGGAATATAACCTAAGGTCACATCACCTCATCTCTTTCCAAGCCAATGGTTAGGGTTTAGGTGTTGTAAATGGTATCATTTTGTTCATCCTATTAGTTGGGATGGTTGTAATGAGATAAGATACATCAATAATTGAAATGTATTGCATAAAAAGAAATAACTAACCTCTTTATGATAAACGTCAAGTTACCAAGGCGTTCTAGGTGTAAAAATTGTTCTAAAATACTTCGAGGTGGGTTTTCACTTCATCATCATGGGTTTATCTAATGAGAGTAGAGTATCTTGCATCAATAAAGATACTTCCCACTAGCACTATATTAGCACATGACTATTTGATTTTGATACTATAATATTTTTATTTTGGTCATTTTTAATGATATATGATATAAATCTGAATAAGGAAATAGAAAAATTATTAACTGGTAGTTTTTTTTGTGGTTATAGAATATAAATTCCATTAGTGAGGAGAATGTAAAACCAATAAGAGGGTGAAATAGATTATGTGGTTCCACCTAAACCATAGGTGAACCAATGGCCACTATAAACTATTTGGGAAATTATTCTAGGCTATCAACAAGGTACCTCGGGATGAGGCCCCTCACCACATGAATCACTCATCAAAATTCAATAAGTATAATCCCTCTGTGTTTTTAGTGATTCAAGACCTGAATAAGTAGAAGTATGGTTACGTATAATTAATATAATCTTAGGATTCCTCAAAACTTTAGCTGAGATGATGGTCAAACTAGAAACATATATTCTTGAATTCCTGACACTATAATAGTGTGTCTTAACTATTAAGGCTAAGCTAGATCAAGATCCTACACGGGATGGTTTTGAGGAGTTGTTCGATAAATTTTTTTATCCACACACCATCCAGAGAGAAAAAATAATAGAATTCGTCCAGCTAAAATAAGGAAGTATATCTATGAGTGAATATGATGCTTAATTCAGACGCTTTGTTCATTTTTCACCAGAGGTAGCCTCTAGATAATGTTTGAAGGTGAAAATAAATGATGCAGGTCTATGACTTCATATTTACTATAAGGTAATATTTTTTTTTTGATTATACAAAGATGGTGAAAAGGTGTCGGTGAGAGATAGAGAGATATTGTAGATAATCCAATTGGAGGTGACAGTTTCAACCATCCAAGTGTATTTGGGAACTCCAGTGTAGAGAATACATGAAGAGATAGAGCTATTCCCAGGGTAGCAGGGTACTAAAAAAACAATCTATGAGATCAGTATCTTATCAATCACATCATAGAAATGTGTTAGTTTTTCTCAGTGTGGCTCTCCTTGGCCCAATAATAAGTAGTGTATTACTCCACCTAGGGATTTTAATAACTGTGGGAAAAGAGGGGAAATTCACAAAAAAATTTAAAAACAGTAATTAAGTGGTACACATGTGAATAGGTTATTTAATGGGTCTAACATGTGGAAACTTTCAAGTGGAAATTATGGACTATAAAAGGAGGAGAGTTCCTCCCTCCCAAAATCATTCCAATCCATTACCTTCCATTTGAGGCACCAAAGAGTGTATGTTAAGGGACATTTAGGATTTCTATTTTCTTTTATTTTAATTTTCCCATCTAACATGAATTCATATTTTTAATAAATTATTTCATTTTCTTCTTACATCTCTCTTTTTCTTCCAACCCTAATCTCATTCCTTCTCTTCCATCTTTCTTTCATGATATCTATTCACTTTGAAATGGAAGGTGACTAACCTAAGTCTTGGACCTAGTGGAGATTTCACAGTGTTCTTTGTTATTGCGCATCAATTAAAAAATATTTTTATTCTATTTGTGGGGGATGAAATAGTATTTCACTGGTGTGGCGGTCATCTACCACGAAATTATTTTTAATTCCATTTCTTTTCAATGATTAATTCCTTTTCGATCCCTTCTCTTATAAAACCCTTTATATAGTGTTGATGGGTTTCCTAAAGAGATGAAACGACATATGGTGGAGCCGGGTCTTTTAGGAATAACATTCTTGGTTGAGGTGTTATCTTATTTGACCATTTGAGGAAGTGTGGTTTGGTGTGTCAAAGGCATGTTAAAATCACACACTCAATAAATCAAATAAAAATTAATTCATTAATTAGGTTTCACCAAATTAATTATCAAATTGAATTTAAATAATAAATAAATAATGAATGAACCCGTGTTTTCCAACTCTAGGACCAAGTTATTTCTTCCCTAATTTCATTCTGTCTACATCTGCATTTAAATTTAAATTCTACATTGCATTATTTTAATTTCAAATTTTCAAAAAACATCAAAATCCATTGTTTTAAAATAATAATAATAATACGAATAATTGTAAAATAATAAATTAGCGATTAAACCGACTGTATTGGTCCTCAAGTGAGATGGCCCTGGTCAACCTTTGTGTTGCATTAGTAAAATTAATTTTCTTTTTCCATGCCCTATGAAAGTTGTGCATCAAAACTGATACTATTTTTTGGGATCTAAATAGTTATTTCGATAAATTTTTTGAATTTTATTTTTTTTTAAAAAATCATTGTTTTCTCTATTAAAACCCCATAAAGAAACTATTTTCAATGATGTATTCAAATTCAAATAATTATGCATGGGAATATTACTCAAAGGTGAAAGAATAAGAAATATATTATACTGAAGAGGAACTACAACAAAGGGGGTATTACCTTATAGTAATGTTCAAATAATTTCAAATAGGCTAAGAGACATGGATCTCACCACAATTTTTGATGAGGACTATTGATGAAATCCGGATTGAATTTCAAATATTCAAGTCCAAGAAGGAAGTGCCACAGGTCTTTCCTGATTTAATTGAAGGCATTTATGAAGTTGAGGCCAAACTTAAGTTGGATTATCCCAACTACTTACCTCCATCCTTCGATAATCAACTCCAAGAGGGTATTTCCATAGAAGAAGAGATTCAAGCTGAACCACCCCAGACAGATGATACATTCTTAAACTCAAACTCATTTAAAGTTTTTGAAACTAATTTGAGTATTACTCCTAACTATATTGAATTTTCATAATTGGTTGAATCTTTTTATACCCTAGATAATGAAAAATAATAATAAATTTCACCTGTTGAGTAACACCTAGAGCTCCCTGAAGAAATTTAATATTTACTAGAGGGAGTAAAAGAATAGATCCAAGTGGATTTTCTTGATGAACCAGAGACACACGGTTCCTACATTAAAAGGGAATATTTTGAAATTAATACTTAAAATTTAAATTTTTTACCTCACTTTTATTATTATTTAAATGAATAACATCTAGAGAAACCACTGGATAGTGAAGATAAGGTTTCGCAAGTAGCAACCAAAGCAGAGAAGGTACCATTTTACATCCACCCCCGCTATGAAAGTTTCACCACTTTGAAAAGTGGGTGGATATAGTGTACTATATCCATGGAGTCCTCCTCAATAGATAATAAGAATTAAAAATTGGAAGAAACCACATGTACTGGTTCAAGTCCAAGAATATCCACCCTCCGATAGACTGTTGATAAAAACTGGTACTACCCTTTTGAAGGTAGAAAAAATTTAGGGCCCATTTAGGGGATCATACTAATAATTGTCCATTACTTTTTATCTAGTAATTTCATTTTAAATCATAAGAATTTATATTTCAAATTCATTATTAGGAATTAGTCTAGCATTTATCCCAATCCCTCTTATCTTTTTGACATTAAATGAAATGATTCTTATTCTTAATTGAGTAATTTTATTTTGTAGGTTCATTATGGCACAAGAAAGAACCAAATATCCATAGAGGAAATAGGAATAATCTTTATTTAAAAAGGGATTTCACTTTTAATTTTTTTTTAATTATTATATTTATTTCCAAATCATGATTTTAACTTTAAATTGAAAATTTTGATTCCCAGGCTTCAATTCATGATTTACATGACATATCTAGGAGACATGATTTTCCTTGAAATCCATTTATTCTATGTTTTATATTTCAATTTCAATTAAATTGAATGAGAAAAATAAGAAATTTAATGTTTAAATTAAAGCATCAATATTGAAATGAGGACTCGGGATTTTATGGAATAATTTGATTCACGTAAATTAATTTTTTTTACCATTTCTCATACATTGAATCTCTAAAATTCGTGTTAATTTATTTGTTATTATTGATCATACTTTGAGTGAATTTTTAATATCGTATTTTCCATTACCAATAGTATTTCTATACCAAATAATTCCTATTTATTCTTGAGTATATTTTTTGAGTGATATTGGTACATGTCATTTTCCATAACTTATATTGAAACATGTAAAAGCTACTGACTGGAAAAAACACATTTAAAATGATTGAGGCGTCCTTTGAAAATCCATTTATCCTTAACGACCACCTTCACATCAATCCTTATTTAGCCCATAGAGACCATGAATTACCTTTAGATGAATTATCCATGTTTCAAGCAATTTTTTATCCATTCATACCATACTATTAGTAATTGCATGATATTTTAAAATAGAAGTATGGGGTAAAGGGAATCATGGTAAATGGGGTGATTTACATTATAAGGAATAATTGTGGGGGTTATTATTGTTGGAATTGTAAATTTTTTTGGAATCATTCATTTTACTCAATTATTTTTCCCTCTTGAGTATAACAAATTGAAAATTAAAGAAAATGGTTTTCTAATTTGGGAAAACCAAAATCACCATAACTAGAGAGATGATTTTTATCATATGTGATTAGGTGATAAATGTGACATTTTTTTAAAGTATAACATTCTAAAAAGGGATAAAAATAATAATAAAATGTTTGGAAAAAAATTAAAGATGGTGCACAAATCATTCATTATGCATAATTTGATCATGACCATACTTTTAGTTTGGGGGAAGTGGGAGTCGCAACATTGAAGGGGAGAATTTCATTAAAATTTTATTTTTGATATCATGTGTTTTAATTAAGATATAAACCTCCTCCTTGAGACTTAATTTTTAAAACATCCAATCCTACTAACCTTAATCCTCATATTCATTTAAACCTTTATTGAAAGTCATCACAATTTTATGTGCCTTTTGACTTTACAAAGTTAAAAAAGTAGTTACTTTACAAGATTCAGGATAAGTAGAATGTTTTGATTATATGAGAATAAATACACTAAAATTTTATCATGAGATATGAGAGAAAATATTCAAGTGAGGAAATCAGGATTTGATATGTTTAATAGTAATGAATTTAGGAGCATGAATGAATGAAAAGAAAAGAAACATCATTTTTTGAAGTGGAAAATTAAAATGAATGATTTGATTGTTTCTTTGAAAAATGATAAATTAAAAAGATAATTACTGTGGAAATTGAAATTTTGATTTGACATTGAATTTTTTTTATTTTATTGTTTTGAAATTTCAATATTGGTAACATTAGTTCCCTCTGAATTACATGTTGAGATTTTATGTTTGAAGAAAAGTATGGTTTAAGTATGGGGAATTGATAAGGAAAATATTTTCAATAAATTTATATTAAATTTAAATAATTTATATCTCCCCAATGTTTTATTTTAATAAAAAATTCCACATTTTATGATTTTAGTGGTATTTTGATCATAACCGTAAAAATAGAACATTTTGTGTTTTTAACAGTTTTAAAATACTTTTTTATTTCAAAAATAACTTTTTTTAAAATCATCCAAATCATAAAATTATTTATTTTTAAGGTTCTATATATAATGTTATACACTTCATCCTCCTAGACCACAAGCTCAATCTGTCAATTGAAGGCCCAAAATAAGCTCACAACACAGCCACAAAAACTATTCATAGATCTGAAAGGTTTTAAATATGAGGTTATGTCTCTAATTTTTAATGCCCAATTAAGCTTAAATTAGACATGGATATATATAATGAATTTATTAACATATTTAATTAAGTATTCCATGCATGAGTCTACTTTTTGGAAGGCCGTTAATGCATGAGAAACCTGAGACATTCATTATGGAGAGTCTATCTGGGCAGAATACATTATTATAGTGAAACGATCATAAATCACACTAAACATGACAAAATATAATGAACTTTTTATTTTAATCAACAAAAACAATTTTTAACAACTTTCATTAAGGGTTCCACATGTGACTCATCCATTTAATTGGTATAACGCATGGTATCTTATGAGGGGAATTATAGCCTATAAAAGGAGAAGAGATCCTCCCCCCCCCCAAATCATTCCAATACATCTCATTCCATCCAAGGAAACAAGGATAGGAGGCCAAGGTAAATTTAGAATATCTATTTTCTTTTTTTATTTTAGTTTTATTTTCTCATGTAACATGCATCCATATTTTTGTTAAAGTGTTTCCTTTCCTTCTTATATCTCTATTTTTCTTCCAACCCTAATCTCATTCTATCTCTTCCATCTTTCCATCAGGATCTCTATCAACTTTTTAATGTAAAGTGACTAACTCGAGGATTATACTTGGGGGAGGTTTCATGGTGTTCTCTGTTATTGTGCTTCAATTAAAAAATGATTTTGATCTATTTTTGGTGGATGAAATAGTATTTCACGGGTGTGGAGATTGTCCACAATGACTTTTTTTTATTCCATTTATTTTCAATGATTAATTTTTTTCCCTCCATTATCTTAGAAAAAACCTTCATAAAGTAGATATGGGGTTTCCAAAAGAGACTAAACAACATATGGTGGAGCTGGGTATATGAGGAATAACATTCTCATTTAAAGTGTTATCCTATTTGACTGTTGGAGGAGGTGTGGTTTGGTGTGATGGAGGCATGATAAAATCACACACTCAATAAATCAAATATAATTAATTCATTAATAAGGTTTTACCAAATTAATTTTCAAACTTAATTTAAAAAATAAATAATGAATGAATGAACCTGTGTTTTCAAAATCAAGGACCATGTTTTTTCTTCCCTAACTTCATTTAGACTGCATCTTCATTTAGAATTAAATTCTTCATTTCATTGTTTTCATTTCACATTTTCAAAAAACCTCAAAACCCATAATTATCAATAAATAAAATATAAAATTGAAAAAAATCATTTGATTAGGTTAATTATAAATTAGTGATTGAACCATCTCTAATGATCCTCAAGTGAGATAACCTTGGTTAGACTCTGTGCTGCATTAGGAAAATTAACTTTATTTTTCCACACCCTATGAGAGGCATGCATCATATTCTCTATAGTACAGAGACCCATATAGGGGAATTGATGTGGTTATATGGATTTTGGGTTCATTTTTTCATGGATCCCGGATATGACATTGTCGTATTATTTATCCTTGTAATTATATGGTATGGTGGTTTCCTTATTGTGTGATATGTTTTCCTAGTTTATTGGATCTTGGTGTATACTTCAATATATTTCATCAACAAGTTTTTTTTACCAACCCCTTTATGTTGTGGTCTCATTCCTTGCACTGTGTAATCTACTCCACATTAGTAGGTTGTAGTATATTCTAGGGTGTTGCATCATGGTATTCTAATTTCTATATTTCCTATAAATTACTAAACCCTATAAAACACCACAATTCATCCCCACTTTCTCTCTATTCTTAGAAAATCCATGTGTTTAATTTATATGTATTTCAACCCCCCCCCCCCCCCATGGTTTTGATGCCTGAATTCAAGATCTATGTTTTTAGTAATCATATGCTTCTGACCCTCAACCTTCCTTTGGGAGACTTTTTATGATCTTAAACTTTTGAACTCCATTATCAAAAAATCTTTGAGAATTGGATCTTCGAAAAAAATATAAATGGAATAAAGATTCAATATCTATGAAATCATGTGAACTTTACTCTTTTTGATCATTTTTTTAGTAGGTGGTTTCCCCCTTTTCCTCTTTCTCTATAACTTGAAAGCTTTCATGTTCCTAAATAAAATCAATCTTCTTTAGAATGAAAAAATTATTTTTAATATCTAATGAAAATTACTCTTTATGGTTTATTTTAAAATATTTTATTGTGGGTGATTCCCACAACATGTTCGATAAAATGATTTAACGGTTTCCGAAAAAACAAGAGTGGATTTTGGGTGTGATAACTTGAAAAAATCATAGATTTGGAAAGTGTTCATATTTTCATTGTATGGGGACGCATTAATTTGGACTTGAAACCCAATTCCAAACTATTGTAATGGGAAGGTATATCATCATTATATGTCTTGCTGAATGATGGGTCACTTCTTGTGAGTATTGGGACTTCCATTTGGCACGCATGGGTGTATATGTGTGTGAGAGAACTGGAACTATGGATTCTAAGTGGGGTTAAAATATTTGATGCTGCTATTTATAAAAACTATACTTTTTACAAACTACTTTGACATGCTCAATAAAATTTTATGTGATATCTATTAAATTTTTTTAACTGTTTTGGTATTTTGTTCAACTATTTTATAAAAACTATGAGCTAACCCGATTCTTGTTTTAGTGGCATGTAAGAAAATTCACTATGGGGTTTTCTTTGAGGTATGATTACTCACCCCTATCATATTCATTTTGGTTTGTATACATACACTATTTTACATGATACATTAATGGGGAAGATTTTTTATTTCAGTAGTGGTGATTCTTGATGTAGATGTCATGGAGGTTGGATATGGATCTTGGGAGTTGGTTATGTTTGGGTATTTTGGAGCGGTGCCACCCCGGTGCTTGAGTTTCAATTTATTTTGTAGTTTGAGTTTATCTAGTTTATTGTTTCTAGTATTACTTTGATTATTTTATTGTTACACTTTCATTTTTTGGATTTGTGCATGCATCATTTATATATTTATCTTGGGTTTGTTTATTTTGTAGTCTTATGTGTCTGTAAAAAGGGTAAAACATTTCCCATTATTATTGTTAAACCTTTGAAATTTATTACCAACCCTTGGTGTATGGTGAATGTCAACTAAGTTATAGGAACCTTGTCTCTTTAAAATCCAATTTTTAGGGGTAGGATGTCACAATAATTATATATCTAGTTTTTTAGAAAATATAGAAGTTCCCATTATGAATTTATATTGACAGATCAGGGGCATTTAAGAGGGTAAAATCAAAGGGAAATGAGTTCCATTGCTACATCTATTAATTTAAGAAGAATAAATAGCATAAAAATATTATTACAAAAGGGAAAATATTCATCTAGAAAAAGGCTTCACTACTATTGTGTTCATGTAGAAGAATAATAGTTAATCCTCACATTAAAATGATACACTCATTATAGTTTCAGAAGATGTGGGACTCATCACACACATTTTGGAGTTGATCTTATCTTGTTTAAAGAAGTGGAATCAAATTAAAGTTATTATCAATGTTTCATTTATTCTAGACTTGAAGATATTAGTGGAATTAATACCTTATATTGACATGTAAGAGACCAAAATTTCTATAAACTTTTAAAGATACCTCAACATCAAGAAATTGTATTTTCCTTCACCAAATAATTGAATGAAGGAGAAGAAAAGGTAGTGTGCCTTGGATTGAATGTTATAATTTTCTAAAACCACAAGGGCGGTACACCTTTGAACATAGTGACGATGAACTAAAAGTTGTATCCACTAAATAATGAATGATAATGGATTTTGGTACACCATCACAACACCTTTTTTATTCTCCTTAGATTAACCCTTATTGGAGAACCTAGTTAAATCCTTTATGCCATGTGGGATTTACTAGCCTACACATTCATAATTAATATTTTGGGTGATTGAAGATAAGAGAAAGTGAGAAAGAACATGTTCCTTCCAATGAAGGTACATCAACCATGTAATAAAGGATACTTAAATGAGTATTTTAAAAAAATTAATGCTTCCTAATTTACCTCCACCACCCTCTCAGTGTGCTTACATTCAATTTGATCCCAATAAGTGGTATTAGATCCTAATGGTTTTTTTATGAGGTTCAATCTCTAAATCCATTTTTATATTTTTTTCACACATGGATTCAATGATGAAGATTCTTTTATTCTTTGTTACTAGATTTTATGGATGGAAAAATGATTTGTTTTGGTTTTTACAGGATTTTGGTGAAGAGATTATGTATTATATCACATAGTATGCGGATTTTATATAGTAAAATAAATGAGTTAGTGATGTAGTGACATAGAGTATTATAAAAAAGGTATCTTCAATTAGGTATTCAAGTAAACCATTGATTCTCCTAGTGCTTCAGATATTTGGGTAATTTTTGAAATAAATATATGGAAAAAAAAGTGGAAGTAAGGAAGGTTATGGGGATTACCTCAAGAGATGATGTAAATTTGGTTGTGATGAGAAACCATTGAACAAATCTGGTGAACATTTCTTTATATCACAAGGGAATAAATGTATGAATATGAAGAAGACTCACATGAATATGTAAACATCCACTAAGGTATTTTTGAATGATGTTTATGTTAATTATGGTACTGAAATTATTTTGGAAGATATTTGTAAATCATGAAATTTATATTTCTAAACAAAGAATGATGTGAGTGGGGATTTAATGGAAGAAGTTTTAATTACATCAAGATATCAATCCAAATACTATTCATGCATCATCCAAGATGAGATCAAATCCCTATATAAAAAGGAGGACAAATTAGAGATTATTCTTAAAGTAAATTATGCATTCAAAATAGGTTGTGTTTGGATAATGAAAGGATAAAGAAATAAGATATGGTCTAAAATTATGAAATTATAAGAATGGGTGAAAAATGAATAGCCAAAGTGATCTACTCAAAGAACTTACACATGAAGTAGGAAAAATAGTCATGGAGAAGGAAATAAAAGTGAGCATTATCCCTCTTAAAAATAACATGATTTGTAGATAAAATCTAGGAAGTTGGATAAAGGTTGATAGATGTGACTGGACATGTAACATCCCGAACCTAATTCATTCATACCTAACCAAACCAAGTCATCCAAATAGCCTCAAGTGTGCCTCCCCGCACACCAGAGGCTTCTAACTAGCAGTGAGGTTCTATGATGGTATGGTAGAGAGAATATACCCTTATTATTAGAGTGGAGAACATTGATAACAACATGAATATATTGTGAAGATAATATATCAACCATAAATAATAATAAAGAAGGTATAAAAAATAATAAAAATAACATCTAATATCATATAAAAAATGATTTCATTTCATTATGCTATAAAAAAAATGGGGGAATAAAAATGTGTAATAGGTAGTAAGAATACATGGTACATGATATTAAAAATAAAAATAAAGAAAAATATTTATTCAATAAAATCATGACTATAAGATTGGTCATCTACTATCATAATCTATCATAGTATAAAAAATAAAGCATCTATAGTTGGAATCTTCCATTTGTCCCTACCTGCATCCTGGAAGTTTGTTTGGGTACCAATCAGAGGCAAAGACTGGCTATGAGAAAAACTCAGTAGTCCACCACCAACTGCGTCTATAACTAATCCAATATGAAAATATATAATGAATAATAGTTCATATAATAATAAAGAAAAAAATAAATGAAACAAATAATACTCAAGTTGACTCAGGTTTCATATGAAATTCCTATCTAGAACTACCTACTTCGGACTAACCTATAATGTCTCTAAACTATGGTGATTTTATAATGAGGAAACGTGACTTAAGGTTGTAAAAAATTAATCTACATATAATGATAATAAAATAAGGGATGAAAAAGTATCATTTTAATTATGTCTTATTATTCAATATAAAAACAAGTAATTCGTGTATTAGAGGCATTGACGGAATCAAAGTGTGTTCTTTGACATGGTAGATGCATTGTATAAAAGAGGATGGCATCTTGACCTTGTCTAATAAATTACACATCGAGAAACCAATCATTGGTCAGGGTATACTATGAAAACCCATTACCTTAGTATTCTATATATTTAATTCCCCATAATAATCTAGGTATCACTCAAGCCAGGGTATAAATGCAATGCCCTTTGAGCCTATTTGAGATATTCCACAATAGTAACCCAAGTGTTTCTTGTAGAATAATGTAATATAATCTACTTAGTGATTCTCTCTGTAAGGAATCCCATTTAGGATCCATGTATCATTCTGAAAAAATCATAATTCCATTCAAAAATTATTCAATTCATATGTCCAATGATCCTATCCAAGCTTTTCCATAATGAAACCCAAGTTTCACCCATTGAATTTTATAATTCAATTTATAATTTATTTCATTTTAATTTCCCCTTTCATTAATATTAGAAAAATCAAAAAAAGTAAGAGGGGATCATGGGATCAGGGTATCACCACCCTTCACCTTTTATTTAAATACAATCTAGCCTTTTTTCAGAAAACAAGATAAACCAACTTAGATAGTGGTTTGGTCACAAGGAACCCATAGAGCATAAAGAGAATCAAAATTTAACACTCCCAAAGTGGTGTTATTAATGGTAGTTACAACTATGATGGTTTTAAATAGGTTCATAAGGGCTAAAAAATAAATTAAATTGCAATTTATTTAATTAATTTTTCATTTAATAGGTGACACATTCGGGTTCCAGATTACGAGACACAATGGCTCATTACATAGACATAAAAATTTGGGGAAAATAGTAGACTGCATACCTTAGCTTGGTAGCATAATCTTAATCCAGTGTTAGATTTTAGTTCAAGATAGAATATGATAAATTAGATAAATTGATAAATTCCCTAGAAATAGGGAATATTATCAAGCTTAGATTTATAATTCTATATAGTGAGATAAAAAATAATCCAGGGGACAGTAGAACATAACAAGACAAATTGAACATGATCAATGACTCCTGAATTGGATGTGGTATGAATTTGTTATCACCAATCCTAGTTGGGGAGGAAAATATTCTAATGATAAGGGAGATGTTTGTGAAAATGAGTAAATAAAAGATTAGAAGAATGGTTAAAGAATTTAGGTGTAAAAAGGTACTTTATGCACTTTTTAAGGG
Organism: Viscum album; assembly: GCA_963277665.1. Taxonomy (NCBI): domain Eukaryota; kingdom Viridiplantae; phylum Streptophyta; class Magnoliopsida; order Santalales; family Viscaceae; genus Viscum; species Viscum album. The sequence goes on from OY728143.1 coordinate 1,245,870,131, forward strand.
AAACATGGTTTGGCTGCATATTTTGACAAACCATGTACCAAAAATGTTCCACCACTATCTAAGTGGAACACCCCCTCGTATGGCTAGGTAAATGATTTATCAAACCGTGCATATCCCATGTGTTCTTACTGTCCAAATCCTCCACCCCCTCACATGGTTAGGTGCACAGTTAAACAAACCATGCACCAATATTCCTCAACATACCTTCAATTTATTGAAGTTTTTCATGGTCATGAACCTCCTATCACATGGTTAAACTAACCATGCACCTTTATTCTTAGGTAACATGGTTGAGCTGCATGGTTACTAATAATTGTATGCCAACCATGTGCCTCAAAATGTTTTTCCAAAAATTGGAGCTCTAGGATTTGAACCAAATCCAGACACTCCCAAACCCTTCCTTAGACTTTATGAAATTTTATTAGAGTAAAAAAAGGTTTAAAGAATAATTTAATTAATCCATAACTATGTAAAATGTTGTGATCTTACAAGCTCCTCTACTTAAAACAACTCATCCCCAAGTTAACGTTTTGATGGTGGTTGATTAGATTTTCAGAATAATTTTGATCACTGAGCACGTGCATGGGCATATCACTCCCAGTTCTCAACATAAACATGGAAATGATTCTATAACACCCAAACTAGAGAATTGACCTACCTAGGAGAGCCTTCATTCTCTGATCGAAAATACAAATAGTATAATTCTCAAAATAAGAATCGATATACAACTTAACATAATCAGGACAAAGGATATGATATGGTTCTGTATACCAATGACGTAGCAATGAAATGTGAAAAAATCATACATACATCAATATATCAAAGGTAAATATATCTAATAATCCACTGGTTTGACCCTCTCCATAATCTCAAAAGGCATGATGATTTAAGGTGATTGCTTACTCTACCTCTAAATTTTTTGATGACCAAATCTAGGCAAAACATGCAATAATACCCGGTATCCCGCCTCAAAATCTAGAGGCTATTGATAAAAATCAACATAATAATTCTTCCAATATTGAGTTTTAGCTACACACTTCCTAATAAGATACACCTTCTTCATGGTCTCTTGAAGGATATGAGTTCCCAATAGCACTAGGTCAACTCCCTCTAACCAGTACAGGGGTGAAAATAATGTTCTACCATATAGGGCCTCATAAGGATCCATATTATGGTTTATTATAAGATATTATTATAATAAAATTTAATAAGAAGTAAATTTTTCTCCCAAGAAACTCAAAAATATAGGATGCATTCTTGGAGCATGTCCTATAATAGCTATATTGTTCGCTCGAACTACTCTTCGATATAAGGGTGATAGGTTGCACTCAAAAGTACCTATGAACCCAGAGCCTTCTGCAACCCCTATGGGAACCGTGATGTGAATCAATGATTCTTGTCTAATATGTTGTTATATAAAATTTCATGAAATAATATGACCTCCTTAACATATATCTTTCCTAGTTCATCCACCGATAATATCTCCCAAATAGGAAATAAATGGGTGACCTTTGTTAATTGGCCAATGATAACCCATTTGGAATCATTTTTTCAAGGGGATTTTGAAACCACTATCAAAAATCCAAAGTGAAATCATCCCATTTCCACTCTGGAATTGGTAAAGGATGTAAAATTCCCAATAGTCCTTGGTGTTTCAACTTCAAATTCTGATAGGTGGAACACTGAGTAAAAAACCCCATTATCTCCCATTTCATACTAGGACACAAATACTAGAAGCATAAATCATTGTATACCTTTATAATTCTATGATGACATCTCAAATAGAGGCATGAGACTCTTGAATTCACTCTTCTCTGATGTCTATAATTACCCAGACATGCCCATGAATTTTAAATATCATATCCCTATCTACCACCCAACTAGAAGGTGGTTCTTATTCTAAAACAATCTTCCTCAATAATAAGCCTTCAGGATTATAAATATGTCACATATTCACTCAATATAGAAGTTATTTGGTCACTTAAAAGACCATAATAATAGACCTCTCGTGAATCTCCTAAACATCAATATGCATATCAAAAAAGAGTATCATCAACTACAATTCACTATAGGCCTCCTGAATTGATTATGTATGAGTCTTCCTGCTCAGATAATATGCCACTACATTTCCTTTCCTGGTTGTATAAGAAATCTCAAAATTGATTGACTATTAGTATTCAACACATATTTGATTTCTGATATTCAAATAATTTTGAGTGAATATGTATTTGATTATTTTATGGTCTCTGTATACAACAAACCACTATCCCAACAAGTAATGTCCCCAGTACTTTAAATCATGAACCACTGCTTCTAGATCAAGGTCATATGTTGGGTGATTATTCTCATGAGGCCTGAACTAATGAATCCCATATGTTACGACTTGATCTCCCTACATCAAAATTTCTTCTAGACTGATGCCTAATGCATCATAATAAACCATATAGCCTTTACCCAACTTTGGAAGAATCAATATATGTGCTAATTTTAATCTTCATTTCATCTCTTGAAAGGCTTTATCACATTATTCATATCATATCAATTCCGCACCATTCTTAGTCAATCCCATGAGTGGTGCTTCCATGCATGAGAACTCGTGAATAAAACACATATAATATCCAAATAACCCTAATAATCTCTTCATATGAAATATTTTCGTGGGATTATCCCATGAAACTATAACTCTCGCCTTCTTTTGGTGTACACATGCTCCTTCCTCTATGATAATGTGACCCAGTACGTAAACGTTATCCATCCAAAACTGGCATTTTGTGATCTTTTAATACAACATGTACTCTCTCGGTGCACTCAACATAATGTTAAGGTGTTTGGAATGCTCGCCTCTAGTATGAGAATACACCAAGATGTATTCCACAAAAAACATAATGAAATAATATAGGTATGGGTGGAATACCTAGTCCATTAGGTCCATGAAAACATCTATCATGTTTGTGAGACTTAAAGAAATTACTTGATACTCATATAAACCATACATTCTTCTAAAAGTTATAAGAGGTATTTATGAAGGTCTAGCCCACATCTGATGATATCCTAAACTCAAATAAATCATTGAGGAAACCTAATCTCCTTAGATCAGATCAAATAGATTTTTTATTCAAGGTAAATTGTAATGGTTCTTAACCGTAAGCTGATTGAATTTACGATAGTCCACACAAATCCTAAGGGACCCTTTTTCCTTCTTGGATAAAAGCATGGGTGAATCCACAGGTGAAGTTCTAGGTCATATAAACCCCTTAGATTCTATGTTCTATAACTACCTCTTTAGTTCTAAGATATTATTTTGAGCTGTCCTATAAGGAGTAATATACAACGGTGTTGCACCTAGAACTAGATCAATAGTAAAATTCACCTCTCTCAGGAGGTAACCTAGAAAATGATTTAGAAAAGATGTTCCTAAAATTGTCCACTACATGAGTGAATTTGGTCTTATGTATTTATTAATCACTCACAAAAATACTATAAATCTATATTTTCACTCCACCAAACACACAATTCTTAGGTCTAACATAACATTCCAAGATATCCCATTCACCCGTGTGATTATAACTATCACCCTCAGGTGATATAAAGGACACCCTCCAATAACAGAAGTCAACATGAGCGTGGTAAGGTACTAACCAATATATTTCCAGAATGATGTCAAAATACATCATCTCAAGGATGAAGAAGTTCCATACAAATAAATAGCCACCTATATCAAAGGGGAATTCCTTTCACCAACATACAATCTTCGATCACATTTATAATGGTGTATCCAGATTCATCACTTCGCAAAAGTACACAATATCGAGGATGATATTTTCTATAATAACCACATATATACATAAAGTTGATGAATTTATGTCAAATAAGGTAGATAATAAAGTAAATGATAAAAAAATCATACTTCGTACTTCAGAAGGCTCAACACTCTACTCCTCAAGAGTATGCTGCACCACATAAATCTGGCATAATCTATGGCCTTGAGTTACAACCCGATTACCTTGAGTAGGTCCTCTCTACTATCACTACATATTAGAAGTCTGAATTCCTTGTCCTCATCCACATCATCGGCCTACATGGCTGGTGCCTTCATGATGTGGAACTACTAATCATGTTCCATAACATTGAGTCAGTGTATACCCCTCTCACTAGGAACTGGATAAGGAGTTCTTCAAAAACACTAATGGTGGCCCACTATTCTGCAAGATGGATGCCCAACTGGGTCCTTGGTGCACTAGGTCTTATTATGACCTGAGCAATCACACTAGTGACATACTATATAAGTGTCATTTCACACCATCTATCTAACAATTTCCCCATGAACAGACTTACAATGATGCTTCCTGATGCTAGACGAACCACTTTCCAATCTAGGTGTTGAACAACCCAAGACCACACCTTTATATTTTCTTATAATTTTCTTGGTGATGAGGTCCTGGTTCACTTTCTCAGAAATGATAGTCATCTGGAATATGTTTACATGAGATTGTATGGAATATACAAGCCATCATCAAATCATCTCACTCTCGACTACTCATAACCAATAAGATTCGGTGCGAAGCACTGGAGTTGGGTAAAGAGTTATGAATAGTCTATGATCGAAATGGTACCCAAGTGAAGATGAATAAACTCCCTCTCTCATTACACACTCAATGTCTTTGAAAATAATTAATCATGAAAAGAAGTATAGAAGTACCTCTAGATCATATTCTTATAATGATATTCCTATATAATAACATCCCACAAACTTTTAGAAGAATCACATTATATATAAACTATGAGATTGACCCTATTATTTGGAGGGATATTTGGATGCTAAAAACAATTCAGTATGGACTCGATCTGTGAATAAATAGTCTGGAGTCCACCATACCCCAAGAATGTTGGTGAATGATTCTTTTGGAACTCTCACATTGACTTCTCTATAGTGGGGGTAGGTTGTAGGGCTCCTTGTATAGTCCTCATTAACCATAGGAATCCATATTGAAACTAGGAATCAGTTCCCAAATCAGGTATAAAAGGAGGCGCCAAAGGTGACACTACTAGCGGGTTAGGTATCACAATTTCACGAGCATGGCCATCACCACCTTTCTGGAATTTGACACAAGACTATCGTAGAGGTATATATCTATAATGTAAAATTCATTCCTTATAATCATTTTGATAACAAAGAATATTTCAACATAAAACTAGGATAGGTACAAAGCCTCCCTATAATAGAGTCAAATACCCATCTTCCTGCACCTAAATCTAGGTCTAGTTTAAGTTTCCATGTTTTATAGTAGATGCCTTGATATATAGAATTTCAATTACAACGTATAGAGGAAAACACCCTTTACATTGAATTTGAAATCTCTATTTAACGACAGCCATTTTATTTATGAATCAGTAATTTAGTGGACTTTTATTTTTTATACAATAGTCTAGTTAGCTGAATTACCATTCCTAAGTTATAAAGGAATAATCTATAAATTTCAATTAAAACTTCATGTAGGTGAAACATAACCCTTATATATGGTATTAGGGTGTAACAATCCATATAAGATGATTTGATCAGATGAATCACCACTCCCAAGTTATAAAAGTAAAAGATTTATAAATTACAATTAGCATTCATGTAATAAAAATCAACTAATGTTTTAGTCCATGTGACATAGTTAAATAACCTAAAATGTGATAATTGTTTAAGCAAGGTTCCACCCTCAAGATATGTGAGTAAACATCATTTAGGTTAAGGTAGACACTTTAAATAACCAATTATTTATCCCTTTTCTACAAGAAATGTAAATAAAATTTATAGATATAACAATCTAAGTTGTAAAAAATACTACCAGTAATGAATAAAATAAAGTAGATATGCCATGGAATATTCATGATATATAATTATCTACACACCTATAATGATTCATGATCAAATACTTCCCTATCGTACCAAGCCATGGATAAAAAATATATATAAAAATACTAGATGCCAAAAGTCATGTGTGTCACTCAATGGTGAAATTGGTATAACTATAATAAGAACAATCCATAACAATAAGACTTATCCTAGGTAATTTGTATTTTTTTCCTATACATGGATTAACTACTGCCAGAAATAGGCTTATTACCAAATTATGACACATTCCTAGTCTCATGTTTACCAACCCAAAATAATAATATAAAATTAAAAGAGCCTCTAATTCCACTTTGTAATGTCTTGGACCTATTTCACTCATAAGTAACCAAACCTAGCCAACCACATAGACTAAATATCACCTCCCCATATTCCAAAGGTTGCCTACTAGTAGTGAGGGTCTATCATGGTATGGTGATGAAGCTATACCTTCATTATCAAAGTATATTATAGTGTTATAACAAAATGAATAAGTATACTCAATAATTTATCATCCAAAAATAATAATCAATAAGGTATAAATAATAATAAAATCCACATATATTATCATATAAAAAATGATTTCATGTCATGATGTTATACAACAATGAAAGAATATAAAGGGAAATAGGGTTGTAAGAATACAAAACACATACTATACCAAATAAACAAAAGGGAAAATATATATTTAATAACATCATGAGCATAATATCCTCCCTTATCTCTCATCCTCCAAGATAATATAGAAAATGAATCATCCATAGCTAGGTGATTCCCTTTGTCCCTACTTGCATCCATAAAGTATTATCGGGTACCAATCAGTGGCCCAAACAAGGTGTTAGTAAAACTTAGTAGGACACCAAAAACAATATCTACAAATAATACAGTATGTGAATATATAATTAAGTAGTTTATAGTTAGTAATAATTGAATTAGTAAATAAAATAAATAACACTCAAGTCAGATTGGGTTTCTCATGGAATGCCTATCTCAAACAACCTACTTCATACTAATCCTGAATGTCTCTCAACGGTGGTTATTTTATATTGGGGGAACATAAACCAAGGTCTTAACTAACGGATCTACATATAATGATAATTGTATAAGGGATAAAAAATTAAAATGTTAATTATGTCCTAGTAGTCGATATAAGACACGAAAGTCATGTATTAGAAGAACTGACTGAATCTAAGTGTGTTCTATTACTTGGAAGGCACACCATATAAAATATGTTGGTATCCTGAGCCCATCCAAGGAATTCCACTTAAGTAACCCAGGTATCAATCTAGGTATTTTATAAAACCCCATAACATTAGGAGTTTATCTAAGTAATTCATCATAAGAATCCAGGTATCACTCTAGGCACGGTATAAATGAAATTCCCTCTGATCCCATCTGAGGCATTCTATATAGGGAACCCAAGTGTTTCTCTTTGAATAATGTAATATCATATTCTCTATGAGTATATCAATGAAATCCCATATACGATCCATGTATCACTTTCTACACATCATAATTACATTCAAAACTCATTCAATTCAAATGTCCAATGAGCCTATCCAAGGTGTTTTATAATGAAATCATATTGTCACCAATGACATTTCATAATTCCATATATAATTATTTTCATTCGAATTATACTTTTCATTAATAAGGGGAAACAAGTAAAATGGAATCATGGGATTATGGTATCACCTCCATCCACATTTAATTTAAATACAATCTACCCATTTTAATTATAAAACAAGACAAACCCACTTAGATAATGGTTTAGTCACAAGAAACCCATAGCACAATAAGGGAATCAACATTTAACGCACCCAAAGGGGTGCTATTAATTGAGGTGGGGACTAAAAAATGTGTAATTAGGTGTATAAGAGATAAAAAATATATGAATTTTTAATTAATTTAATTTAATTTCTATTTAATGCGTGAGGCATGGGGGGCCAAGGTTTCATGAGATAATAACACATTACATAGAAAACAAATTTTGGGTAAAATTAATTGGCCACCTACCTAAGCTTGGTAAAAGAATCCTCATCCAATTTCAGGCATTAAACTAATCTAGAATGAGATAAATTGTAGAATTTTTTAAATTACTTAGAGACAGGTCATATTATCTCACATAGATTTAGCATTCCATACAGCGAGATAAATGAAGAAAAGAGGCAAGTAGATTGAAGAACTTACTTAGATGGTTTCAATGTGATCGAAAACACTTGAATAATAGGTTGGATGAAAGTGTTTTCACCATGAATAGGAGGATAGGAAAATCTTCCAATGATAGGGGAGAGGTTTTTTGGGAATGAGTAAATAAAATTTGAGAAATGGGTTAAAGAAGTTAGGGGTAAAAATTTGATTTCCCCACTATTTTAGGAGAATGTGGTATAGTTGCACGATTGGTCAAACCATGAACCAACCATGCACTTCCATAGTACAAGTGGAACACCCCATCACATAGCTGAGAACAATATTTTTCAAAATTGTATGCGGATCGTGCATGATTACTATCTAAATCCTCCACCCCTCCCATGATTAGTCATGCAGTTAAAAAACCATGCGCCAACTGTACTAAATATACCTAAAGTTTATTTCAGGTTTTTCATGACCATGAAACTTATCTCCAATGTTTAGAATAACCATGAACCTTCATTCTAGGGCTTCATGGTTGATCCATATGGTTACTACTAATTTTTCACTAACTTTGCACCTCAAACTATTTCTCCAAAAACTAGCTCTTCAGGTTCTGAACAAGAATCATATGGTCTAGAACCCTTCCTTCTCCTTTAGAAATTTTTATTAGAGTGAAAAATTAGGTTTAAATAGTAATTTAATAAATCTGTACCTCTCTGAAAATCTATTATCTTACAATAAAATTGAAGGAGAAGGTTAAAAATTTCAAGGATCTTTAAAAGATGTTGAAAAAATATAATGTGAAGAAGAAAAAACCTCCAATGGAAACATCAATGAGTAGAGACAGAAAGTATTGAAAACTGAAATTAGTGGAAAAAATAGAAAGTTCATAAAAACATTAGATGGGAAGATACTCTAAGATGGTAGTTACAAAGATAAATTTTTTTGGAATATTGGGACACACAATAAGTGTGTGTCTAGAATTCCAAGGGCTCAATGGTGAAAGAACTAATATTGAAAAAAATTGAAAGCACTAAAAGTAACATGAGGTTTTTATATGGTTCTCCCCTAATGGAATGAGTGACTAAGTATTTTCCATGTTGCTTATATTGACCAATGAGGATTATCCACTAGTAAAGAAACATGATTACAACTATAGGAAATCTAACAAAATGACTAATAGAAAAATGGTTGTAATATTTGATTATAAATAAAAACTGAAGACCGTCTCCCGACCAGATCTTTAGACTAGAATCCCACTACTTTTTTTATACTTAATCACTTCAGTTGAGTTATCTCCCAAAAATATTTTTTTGTTTCTACTGTCAACTCGGCAGTTCTTCATTATAATCTTTCTCCACAAGAATCCTTGTTACTCCTTCCTTGTGTACTTATTTGATAAATTTAGAGATATTGGTCTTGATACTTCTTTTAAAAATATTGCGTTCATATGCTCACCTTCTTCAAGAATTACTCATCTATGGCCCACTCTAAAAAATATTCTTATGCAATGTATGAAAGGATTCTTGATGGATATTTTAATAGTTGTGAATATAAATTTCTCAACACCTACACGCACATATTTATACACAATGTGGTGCATGGAATATAAAATATTTTATGATTTAAATTATTCCATTTAAATCCAACATTAAATATTTTTATGAATTAAAAACATTTATTCTTATATTTATTCAAATATTAATAACCAATTATTTATGGTTATTACATTTCTCATTTTTCATTGAATTTCTGAATGGGTATTTATCATTCATGAAATGAACCATTTGAAATACCCAAACGGATATGGGTATGAAATTTATATTATTTAATACTCCATAATTTTTGTGCCTGTTAAATTCATGAATTGTAACTCAGAAATACCCAAGGGGTATTCTTATTCTCCTTATGAAGTAAATACCACACCCTTCCACCCTATATGAATGCATGAAATCCTCATGTCTATATATTCATGCACTCTCACCTGTTTAATGTTGTATCTCAAAGGAGAAACCTGAAGACTTTGGTATCATAATTGCTTCACATGGTTAAGTTTAACTCATGGATCACTATACAAATATCATTTAAAAAACCAATGGATTGGGCGTCCCGTTCTTCATCAGGACAGTATTTCAATTCTTGAAGATTCAAATCTCAAAAACATGAAAGGCATGCATGAACCATGGCTTGAATAAAGTTCTTCACATTGGATATTAATTTTAAAATAACCAAGGAATATCATCCATGACCTCATATTATTTTCATGAATAAAATGTGTATCATCATGCACGACCAATATTGATCATACCTATTCTTAAATATTAACTTTTACTTTACCCAGGAAGTGGCATCATCAGGCGACATCGCCACATAGTGATTTTTGTTCATGTATGGATGATGGTTAGAAAATGTATACAATATGAATATTAGACTTTCATAGATCATAATATTTTAATAAATCCTCTGTTAAGGTGTTATTGGCCTTCTGTTGAATCAAAGTGGACGTGGGAAAATGTTTCATAACTCATCAATGGCAGAAAACCTGCTCAAGAAGATCCTTCAAACAATGTATAAAGACGATACATGATCACCTGATCAGATAGTCTAGATTGATTCAAACTGATGGGAAACAATTTATCTATCACTTTAAAGATATCTAAATAGTGTAACTATGTAATTGTCCCTCACTGAATTTTCTATCAGTTAAGGATGAGGTCTAAAAAATAAAATCTCCCATGAGCTCCCAAAAATCATGAAACCCCTCTGGTACCACCCCATACTAGTTCCCCTTTCTACCATGTTTCCCCACATGGTGGCTCTCCCACAGCTACAATGCACACTAACCTATTTGGGCCTTATACATGGGTCTAAAACATTTCCACCCATTGGATTTTCAAAGCATGTTCCCTCAACCATGGTCGACCACTAAGTCCCACATGTGGCTGGGGTCGAGTTGACCCCCTGGATTGCTCAGTGGGCTGGCCATTTTTTAATATAAGACACATTTTTACACATAGAATATAAATGGAATTCCAAGAATTTTCAATTAAAAATGAAAATCTAAACCTCTTCTCAAACTTATCTTCCTCTTATCTCCTTCTCTCATTCACCGTGAAAAATAAATATTTATATTTTTCTATGGTCATCTCTTCAAATACACATGCATTGAAAAAAATGCATTGGCTTCTTCAATTCTACTCCATGAAATTACATAATGCATGAAATTCACATGTGGTAAATAATGTGAAAACTCCTTAGAGCATGTCCTTGTCATTAATATCACATCAAAAAAATCATTAGAGTTCATCATGGATAATTTCTCAAGTGTGAAATCCAATTCTATGAATCCACAAAAATTTTCCAAGCATTACATATTCATCCAAAACATACCCAACATATATTGAATGATTGAAAAAAATGCAACATGGGTTCAAAAATCTCCCCATATGTATTTTTTTATCAATATATTTTTACATATTCAAAATTAAATATTTGCGCTAAAATATTTCTCCTCCTTTGATAATCAAATGAAAAGAATAAGTTTAAAGGTCATCATGTATCATTTTTTTTAACATGTTCTTCTCAGTTATATAAAAATTTCTTATTCACTACTAAAAAAATGATCTCACATGGTTCTGTTATAAAATATCCTTTAGTTAATAAACTCTAAATATATATGGGATAACACAATATAGAAAATAAGAGAGCTACAACCATGCTTGTTTAAGTTGTATATAAATTAACATGTATGTTACATTATACTCATAATTTATCAATTTCCAATATTTGGGTTGGAAATAATCATATTTATGAATGAAATTAAATGATAAATCATGCACACACTTTAAAAATATACAATCAAAAAGTTCATGCAAAAAAATCCCCCTTTGTCTCACCTCGATATCAATCATGTGCTCCCCCTTAATTGATATAACTAATACAATTAAGAACAATGTATGGAATTGATATTGACATACCTTAAATTAATCTTTGAATCTGTCACATGGTTTTCAGATTCTTTCTAAATGTTAATCCCCCTTAATGGATGAAAAATTCTATTTCATGGAAGTATACTTCATGAAGAAGTATGTATTTATGAAATCTAATAGTTATAGACTCAAAAATCTCATTTAATTCCCTCTATGTTAGCTTTAAAAACATAAAATTATATGTAATAAATAGGAACCTATTGGTTTCTTAAAAATAACATCCAAACTGAGTGATTCCTATCAATCTAATTTTTTTTTCTTCCAATCTTAGCATGGGATGTTTTATTTGGACTCTTAAATTTTTAAGTCTCTTTGATTTTAATATAATCATTATTCCATTCTCCTTCTCTGTGTTGAATAAATATTTTATACTCAATATTATGAATCTTCATGTTTTCATTTCTAGATAACTTCTCATCATTTCTCTCTTCATTTTAAATGTATTTAGAAGGTTTATTAGCCTCCTCTAATTGTTTTCCCAATTTCAATTGGTTTGGATAAACAACTAAGAAACATTTCCTATCATTCCCAATATTCTCAACTTTATCATATGATTGTCTACTTGTTTTATTTTGAAACCTCTCACTTTTCACAACATAATAAACCTCTCATACCAGAATTTTCATACACACTGTAGCCTTGTGACCTTCTAAATAGTATCTACCACAAAAATCTTCAAGATTATGAAATTTTTTTGTGTAGATAGTTGTGGTTCATATTTGTTCATAGGTTATGTTCTCTAATATTTTATCCTTAGATACTCATTAAAACTCCCCCTTGATTCTTTATTCATTCCTGGTAAAGACATGTTGAGCTAGTAAGAATAGGCTTTGTGACCATGCTTACAACAACAGCAACAAAATTATTGAAACTTTATTCTCCCATATTGGTTCCAAATGAATCTTGATATGTGTTGTTTTTCTATTGTTACAAACTAAGAATCTTTTTTTAGGGGGTGTAGACTTCTTGGGAAAATTTTATTTTCCTCAATATCAACTTTCACACCTAAACTATTAGAAGTATCATATCCATAAAAATGATTAAGTTCACTATTAACTTTATTTCCTATATCTTTAGAAGTTTCTACCTTGACCTCAATAAATTTATTTAAATCATCCCTTGCCTTATTAAACTCATGTTTAACTGTGAAACATATGGCTTGTGTCTTAAAGAACTCTTCTTCTCTAACAGTCAAATTTTCTTCAATATCACATATCATCTTATCTTGTTTAGTAATTTTTAATCGTTGTTTCTTGATCTCATTAACAAAGGAAAATTCAATTTTTATCAATTCCTATTTTTCTTTATCAATGGGGACCATTTCTTTGTTATTTTTTTCAACAATTAATTTCATATTTTCTTTATCAAGATTCTTCTTTTCCTTCTTGAGATAAATATTTTGATAATGAAATAATTAAACTTCAGATATTAACATGTACTCATAGTTTCTATCTTTTTATTTCTCATCATTACTTGAAGAATCACCATGTATTTTAACTTTTTCTATGAAGATTTTAGGATTTTTAGTCCAACCTTCATCTTCATATTTATTCCATGCTAAAGAGTCTCATCAACTCTCTTACTCATCGTATTTCTCTTGTATTTCTATGATAATTTCTTTTTCTTTCCATCATTACCATTTATAAATATTTTTTTAGTTTATTATTCATCTTTATCATCAACTTTCAAATCATCAGATTATTTCTTTGGAAAATCATTTGAAAAATGTAAAATTTTACAACAAATTACGCACTTTAAAGGAAGAAAAACTTTAATTTTTTTTCCTATTCTGATATTTTTTTCTAAACAAAGGCAATGATTCATTTATAATATATATATCACTTACTTCATCGTAATATGAGGATGGATCATCTTTATTTTCCTTCATCTTGAGATTTTTCATTTCTTTGAAAGTTATTTCCCCTTTTTATTTCTTTTTGAACATAGGATCTTTCCCCATCTCATAATTAATAAGTGTATAATGAAACTTATTAAGATATAATTCCCCAAATTATTCTAAGGTATAAATATTTGAATCATATTTTTCAGAAATGTTTTTCATCAATTTCTTGACAACTGATGAATCTTCCATAGTATCTCCAAAACTCCTGATATGACTTATTATCACATTTACCCTGGTAAAGAAGTCATCAACAATCTTATCATCATCCATTCATATTTATTTAAACATAGATCTCTAGATTTTTAGTTTGTCTTCTTTGATATTCACATCCCCTTCATACATATTCTTATGTTCATCCCATATCTTCTTGGTTGTTTTTAGTCTCATCACTTTTATTGAACATATTATCATATAAGGATGAAAAAATAGAATTTATTGATTTCAAATATACTTCTATATTTAGATTATCAACATATGTCCTGGGAGTGGGGGTGACAAAGTGGTTTTGGGATATACGGTTCATCAGTCGGCGGTTTTTTCAGGTGCCCTCGCGTCAGATTTCTCTTTTTTGGATTTGGATTCTAGTTTAGTCATCATCTATAGACCTTTTTTATTCAAGTCCTTGCTCTGGTATCATGTTCTTCTCCTCCTCTCCCAGTCAGATCTGAAGTGTTGGTACCAAAGAGATTTTGGGATGTGGGATTTGGTATTCATCGGAGTTCCTTGCGCGACCGGAGTCGGTTCTCCTATGAAGAGGATCTGGTTTCCTTCATCTTCAACTTTGGTGACGTTCAAAGTTGGAAACGACATTGACAATGTTTTTGGTTAGTGTTCCCCCCTCAAGTCAGTATTCATGGCTTCTCTGTTTATTTTGACGCGTGTTCGTTCTCGATGATATTTTGTGAAGGCTTGCTCTGTGATTCGTTTGATACTGCGGTAGAAGATGACAGGTGGTCTAATGTGTTGGTGTTTTACAGTGGTGAGGATCAACTCTGGCAGTCATCCGGCGATTGGTGCTGTGATAGGTTGGAAATGATGATGGAAGTGATAGGAAGAATCTGGCGACGGTGGGTCTCATGATGGTGGAAGGTGCAATTGTGTGACTCCGGCTGAAGGACTCCTTGGAATTTGTGTGTGTTTGAAATTTGAACATGGTTTGGCTTCTTGAATCTATATCCCGCGTAAGATTTGGTTACCGCTCACCCATAAAGTGGTCATTTGAAAATCAAAAAAAGATACTTTTCAGGTAATGTGAAATAAAACCAACTATTACAGCATCATTAACTTAAATACCTTGTGAAATCAGATATAGAACATTCCGTTCTTCTATCAATAATATTTCATTCCATAGAAGAAAGTAAATAATCTATTATTAACTGAATTTAAATTTTTCATCATCAGTTTTTAGCAATTTTTGTATATTTATAGAGGGAAAATTGTGTTCTAATACCACTTGAAGAGGACAAGTTCAGATATATCACTAAGAGGGGGAGGGTTAAATCAGTGATGTGGTTTTTATAATTAAACTTTTTAAATCTGCCTCTATGACTAGTTAATATCTCTATCCCTCATTCTTAAAATCCTCACTTATCCCATATAAAAAAACTGAAATCACTAAAATTTTCATGAGGTTTTTATGCGGCTATCCCCCGATGGAATGGGTGACTATTTCCTTGCCATGTTGGTTAGATTTACCAAAATATATTATCCACTAGTAATGAAATGTGATTATAAGTATAAGAAATCTCCCAAAATGACTAATAGACAAAATTCCATAATATCTGATCACAAATTATTACTATAGACCATCTCCTAATAGGATCATTAGAATATAATCCCACAAATATTCTATATATTAACTCCCTCTAGTTGAGTTATCTCTAAAAAATATCTATTTGTTTATATTGTCATCTATTTAGTTCTTTAAGATAATATTTCCTCGCAATAAAGATTGTTTCTCCTTCTTTATTTACTTATTCAAGAACTTCAACTATGTTGGTCTTGAAACATCTTTTCAAAAGCTTGAGATCATGTGATATCCTTCTTCAAGAATTACCCAGATAGGGTTCACTCTACAAATTATTCTCACATAATGGATGTAAGGAACCTCAATGGATATTGAAATAGTTGTATATGTGAATTTATTAACAACTGTACACACATATTTACACACAATGTAGTGCATGGGATCTCAAATATTTAATTATTTAAATTATTCAATTTAAATCCTCTATTAAAGGTGTTTATTAATTAAACACATTTATTATTATCTTACTTCAAATATTAATACCCAATTATTTATGGGTATTACATTTATCATTTTCCTTTGAATGTATGAATGGGTTTTTATCATTCATGCAATGAACCATTTACAATACCTGAATGGATTGGGGTATTAACTTCCCCTTATTTAATACCCCATAATTTGTGTGGGAATTAAATTTGTGCATTGTAAGTCCAGAATACCTGTGGGGTATTCTTCTTCTTGTGGAAGAAAGAGAATCCCCTCTACCCTACATGAATTCATGAAATCTTCATGCTGTAATATTCATAAACTCTCACCTGTTTAATTTTTTAGCTCAAAACAGATACCATAAGACTTGGGTATCATAATTTATTCATGCGGATAAGTGTAAGTCATGTCTCCTTGTCCTCACCTCGTTTAAACACCTGAAGTATTGGTATTCCCATGTCATCTCATCCATAACCTCATTTTATTTTCATGTATGAAATTCATAGCTACAAGCATAACTAATTTAGATCATACAAGTGATTAAATCTAAGAATTTACTTCATCCAGGTAGTAGAATCATCAGGATACATCACCAATTGGTGATTTCTGTTCATGTATGGACAACAAATAAAAAATATTACCAACATGAATCTCAAACTTTCCTTGATCATAGATATTAAATGTGATATCCTTTAACATGTTCATGGACTTCTATTGAATCATAGAGGATGTGGTAAAAGGTTCCAATGATCATTAATATAATAAAACCCACTTGAACATATCATTTTAATGAAGGATGAAGACAATACGTGCTCCCTTGATTGGATTTTCTAGGTCAATTAAAATAGATGACCAATGTTAAATCCATCACATTAAATATGGATACACGGTGCGGTTATGACACTATCCCATATCAACTTTTCCATTGGTTGATGATGAAGTATATTAAATATCTAGACCCATGAAATCCCATAAATCATGAACCCCCTCTAGTACCACCTCATACTGATTCCCTTTTCTTTCATTCATCCCCGCGCTATGGCACCACCACTGCTCCAATGCACGCTCACCCCTATGGTCCCTATACATGGGACTGATTCCTTACTTCCCATTGTCTTGTATGGTCTTGTTCCATTTTCTGTGGTCAGCCTCCAAGTCCTACATGTTGATGGGGTCAAGATGCCCCCTTTTATTACTCAATTGGATGGCCATTTTTAATATAAGTCCCATTTTAACACTTAGAATATAAATGGAATTCCAATACTTATCAATTAATAATTCCAATCCAATCCTCTCCTAAAAATTATAGTCATTTTATCTTCTTCTCTCATTCATCCTGAAAAAAATGTATTTATATTTTTCTGTGGTCATCAATTCACATCCCCATGAATTGAAACACAATGCCTGGACTTTTTCAATTATACTCTATGAAATTAATTTTTTCAAGGACTTAACTTGTGGTAAAAAAATGTTAAAAATCCTTATTATATTCCCTTTTCATTAAGATCAAATCAAACAATTATCAAAGTTTATCATGGAGAACTTTTCATATGTGAAATCCAATGACATGAATCCATAAAAATTCTACAAGAATCACCACTTCATCCAAAACTCTCCAAAAACATATTGATAGATTGAATACAAATGAAACATGATATGAACAAATCATTTTAAACATTTTGTATTGATAATATAAAAGGAAGTGATACTCCAACGAGTACTACCTATAAACTAGATTCGGATAAAATTGGGAAACTAGTAGACTAAACTATTTGTATAGGTATGATTGGTATTCTTTTATAAAAAACCACCAGTTAGTCAAATATTATGCTTAGTGTGGGTATGTGTTCAAATTTTCAAGAAAAACCAAGGGAATCACACTTAAATATTGTTAGTTTTATTAAATAGATAAAGAATACAATGAATTTTGGATTTTTTTACTCTAGAAGACATGATTTTGAACTGGTTAGTTATTTTGATGCTGATTTTTGTGGTTGTAAGTTATATAAAAAATAACCATATGTACATATCAATTTTTGGTCAAGTATCTAGTTTTTTAGTGTATTATAAAGAAAAATTTTATTACATTGTCCATAATAGAAGATTAATATGTAGCTATAGGCAGTTGTTTTTCACAAATTTTGTGGATGAAACACATATTACGAGACTATGGATATCAATTTCAACAATTACTTATAATTTGTGGCAATGAAAGTGCTCTAATTATTTCTAAAAATCTTGTATCTCATTCCAAGACAATTCACATTAATATAATACATCAATTTTTAAGAGATAATTTTTAAAAATTTGATATCTCTCTTGAATTCATTAGAACAAAACAACTTTCAGATATTTTTATAAATCCATTAAATATATAGAGATTGAATTATATCATAAATGAATTGAGAATGATTAATTACTCTTAATTGTTTTCTCTTCAAATTATATGTTATTTTCTGTGTTGATTTCATATTTTTAAAATTATGATGATTTTTATCTCTTATATTTAATTAATTATACTTTTGATTGTTCATTGATATCTCTAATTATTTTTTGAAGTTTTTAATAACTTAAGACAAATCTAGTGGATTTAACGTTCTGAAGGTCACAAGTCACCATAAGCCAAATATCCATAAGGCTTGAGTTTCCTTGAAAAATTTTCAGGCAGTTTATTGAGTTGTTGTGAAATGAATTTGAATAGGTGGTAGGTCAATTTATTAAAGAACCTCAAGTTGTCCAGGGAGTATTCCAAGAGTTTTTATTTTTATATAATATCATGATATTGTGATTTCTCAAGCTACCAAAAGACTCACAGTTAATCAATATATTATCTCCTTTTAAGTTTAATATTATATTTTATATTTCCCATGAATTATAGTTTAAATTCCTAAATGATTTTAAATACCCTTATATCGATTCGAAATCATATCTCTATTTCAAAACCCTAAAAATATATTATTTTTTAACCTTAACCCATTAAAATTATTTAAATATCAAACCCCAGCCTTCAACTCCGTCAAATTTTGATGAAATATGGTTAGGATGAAGTTTCCTCTTGTGTTCTCATCTCCTGAAGCATCGCTTCACAAAAAGAAAAAATATATAGCTCTAGCGCACCCATAAAACCTATCAAGCCTCATTAATCTAGTTGGTTTCTTGTACCTAAAAAAGAAGAGGACATTGGATTGTTGAAAACCAAAAAGTTTCAAGTATGTAAAATTATAAAACAACAAGGTTGGAATACATGGTTTAATGATAACAACTAACCTTTTTTACTTGTGGTTATTAAAACGGTTTTATAAAAAAATGAAGCTTGATGATGGTGAAAATAATTATATAATAATTACCACAATAAATATATAATTATGGGTCTTATCATCAAATATATGGGAAAACTACTTGAAATTTCATCATGAAGATGATTTTGAGTATTTCCCGAGCTATTATATGATCAACCATGCTCTTTTTAAGAATGAAAAATTATTAGTGGAGCTAAATGGAAATAATAATCCTAGAAGGAAAACTATCATGGAAATAAATGGTTAGTGTAGATTATTTTTTAAGTTCATTTAGAAATCAATTTTTCTAATAAAGGGGGACTTTAACATATTAAGGCACTATGATATTTTCTTTTTGTATTTTATGAAAGGTGGGTGAGGATCATTTTTTCTATTTTTTTAATCAAACGCATGGAAGAAATATGTAAAACCTATTACATTTTTAATTATTTAACATATTCTAATTTTATCATAGTGTTATTATTGTTTTAATACATTTTCCTCATAGGGAAGAAAAGTTTGTAACTTTTGGTCGAATTTGTATAAACCAGAAAATTTGAAAAAGAATGAGGATTAATTGGAATACCTGCAGAAAAATTTAGGCTTCTCACGATGATTTTTTTTTAAGAAATTAAATGTAATGAAGAACCACATGATGTAAAATGATAAAATATATCTCGGTTTAAAACCTGATGAAATAGTGGAATATTCTTATGAGGAATAACTTTTGAGAAAAAAACACGATGATTATAATATTTCTGAAGAAGAAATGGATATAAGGATATCATATCCTGGATAGTCTTCTCCTGATTCTTTACCCTATCTTTCATGTGATGATTTTAATGAATTCAACGAATATATTTTAATTATTTTGAGAGCTTTTTTTATTTTCTATCATGTTTTAAAGTTTCTAAGGAAAAAGGCATGTCTGTGACCATAAATTCTATTTTCAATCACATCTATCCTCAATTGTTTATTAATATTTGTCATATATGTAATGAAATTTAGAATTTGAAAGAACATATTAGAATTATTTATGAAACAATTGAGGATATGAATCTATATATATCTTCGAGATATCTTATTATCTTTTCATAGGCTTCTATATATGTTACACCTCCACATTCTCCCACTGAAACAGCTCATGTTTTTATCGATGAATCATTGATAAGTTGGGTTTTTAAAGAAGATATGAATGATGTTTTGGATGGTTATTCAGAATCAAAACAGTTGAATTTATCATATTTCAAGACTCATGTATAAATTAATTAAAAATTGGCCAAAATTTATTCTATTCAAGATATAAAAGATATAAAAAATCAAGAATTCCATGAATTTTTACTAGACTAGAATCTTAAAAAAGAGTGACTAAAAGTCACTATTTTGTTCCTTGTCTGGTGAAATCAAGCTTAGACCAATCATGATGGATTTCAATGATTTTGTGCATAAGATGAAAGAATTAAATCTTCTCTTGAATCTATTACTCAAGGATAGGTACATCTTTAAATAAATTATAGACCAGGGCTCTAGAGTGTCAAAATATTTCACTCATCTATAGAAAACCTATTTGTATAGTTCTCACACTACCTTGGTAGCACTCATATACCTATATATAACTATTGTTTCACCAGACATTATGTTCATAATTCATGATTCAGCCTCTATTTTAGTCCCACATTTTGGTTTTACACCTGCTTAACTTGTGAAATATCTCAAACCTCTTACTAAGAGAATTTTTTTGGTGGTCCTGATGCTTTTGTTTCCCATTCAAATCCCAAACCTTGAGGAAATGGAAAAGAACATATTGATCTTAAATCCCCTAGGGAAAAATATTATTATTAGACTACCTGATAAGGTACCTTTTTATTTTTTTAATTTGTATTCAACCTCTATTAAATGCATATCATATTCTCTTTTCAATGATTATATTTATTCTTATATTGATTATATTTGTTATTATATTGATTATATTGTCTACACTTAATTATGTAATTTCATTTTATTATATATTATACTCTTTCTTATGAACCTTTTGATAATTGAAAAATGGGGGGCTATTATTATATTAACTAAAAAGTGAACTAAAATTTGTTTTTCAACATAAAATGACATTTTTTAAGATTTTGTTTTAATTTGAAATATATCTTGTCAATATGTGATCACAAAAAAGATATATATTGTTTTATTAATCTAAGAATTCATGATTTTAATTATTACGAGTCATTTTTTATGATTCTAATGAATTGTGAATTTTTTGATGAAATTTATTTTTTTATAAAAATATGGTATGCATGGATCAATTGCATGACTATCAACCGAACACATGAACAAGAGGATCAAATATAGTAGAAAAAGTGACTATAGATGATCAATCATAAGTCAATACAAGTTACCATAAATAAATTTATCCAAGTGTCAGATTGACCACACATTGTAGCAAATGTATTAGGTGAGAGATGATCGATCATGAGGACAACTGAAAAAAATATTATAAGCATTAGATATACCATAAGATAAAAACAAATGATTTCATGATCCTATTAATTTATTTTATTAATAAGTTTCAACTGACCATTCATATAAATGGACCACATGCAGGAAGTCAAGAAA
Source organism: Viscum album (assembly GCA_963277665.1). NCBI lineage: Eukaryota > Viridiplantae > Streptophyta > Magnoliopsida > Santalales > Viscaceae > Viscum > Viscum album. The sequence goes on from OY728143.1 coordinate 1,245,892,155, forward strand.
TCATAGATGATCAACCATTAAAAGGAATTCAACTGATTGTGTCTAAAAATGCCAAAACAATTCTAACCATATGTTGAAGAATGAATTGATAACGCGACAAAATTCGATTGAGAACATGTTCTAATAAACCATGAGTTTGATCAACCGTATTTCAAGTAACTGACCACTTGAAGAGACTTACATCGACTACAAGGATCTAGTGATAGTTTCTAAGTGACTTTTCAATGGTTAGTTCGACCATGTATAACTAAAAAATAAATGATATTAAAATAATCCAACAATTATATTTTTTAGAATTTAATGAATTTTAGATCATTTGAATACTTTGAGATCCCACGCTTAGTATAAGTATTTATTTATGATTATTCCTCAAAGTAAAATTAGATAATTTCTCTTTACAGAATAAAGGTATTCCTCTCTTGTGCATACAGTTGGTGATTTTTTGATCTCAAGCTTTCATTCTCCTACAATACAAAACTATATTTCTACTGAAAATTTTAAAAACAAAGAAAAATTATAAAATGATTATTTCTCTTATTTAAAAGCTTAATAGGTAATCATTCAAGTAATAGAACATTTCTAATCTACTAAATTTTATCAAATATTAATCTACATCAATCTTATCACAAAAATCTTTCCCCTCTCTATTTTTATTTTATATATTGATTTATGCTTGAGTTTCCTATACATTTAATTATCAATACTCCTATATTAATAATACATATACTCTGATACTCCTTCCATTTCTTTATATATGATTATCCCACTTATAACTATAGAATAGGCCTGATTGAGCATGGAAAACCTTATGTGTATTTTTTTGTGTAAAACCTAATCCAAGTTTTATTTTTTTTATTAACTTTAATATACATGATTGGCAGTGGATTATTATAAACTGGAGAGGACTAAGCTCTATCTTAGAGGTAACATCTATTTTCATTCTGTTGTGTGTTTTTAATCCTTCGTTTATTAATTTGTTTTCACTGAGTGTTTTTAATAGTATATTTTCATAATAAAATTATAATAGTTGGAATCTATATGTGATATATATGTTATTTTCTATAGTTCAAATATTTTCATAGTTAAAATAATATCATTTGTTTTAAAATAAGGTTTTATTAATCCTTTGAGAAACTATTTCAAATTATCAAATTATATACAGAACTATATTTAATAAGCATGATGGTTTTTTAAATTAAGGGAATTTGATGTTTTAATTTTCAAAAAAAATAAAGGAAGCTCAATTCACCCCCTCATGATCATTCCATGGGGAGAAAAATAAAATTATTTGACAAATTGTTTTAATTGATAATTGTGAGTTTAGTAAGTTTTAATTTCTTAGAGTTTTGGATATTTTGATTCAATTTCATAAGAGGATCAACACCCTTATAAAATTCCTGGTGTGGTTTCCATATAAAATATATGTGTTCACCCAAATTTATTGGGTTTGAATTAGGAAATTCAACAATATAATCATTTTATATAATGAAGGAGGGAGATCCCCAAGTATGAAAACTAGTCCACTATTTCTATATTCAAAATTTGGTTTTCATCGTCATTTTCAATCTTCTTCAATATCATTTTTTTTCTTGTTTAAAGCCTTGATTTTTTTGTTTTCATTTGGTCCAAACAATAAAATCCCCAATCTAGTTAGTATTTATTAACAAAAATAGTAAAAAAAGTGGTAGTTTGAAACTTACGTCCAAAAATATCTCTATGAGACAACCTGTGGGACTATTATTCTACATTTCTCAGGGGATAAAATTTTGAAAGTGGTGAAGTGATTGAAACCCTAGTCCTTAAACCAGAGTTATTTCTAAGGAGGTTTCTTATGTTGAATATTTTTTGTGTTTTTATGTCTAAATATTTTTCCCAAATTTATTACTATTAAATCGTAAAATTTACATAAATTATCACTCTAGATATATATCTATTTATAGTTCTGTTTCTACCACTAACACATCTAATAAAACATTTTTGAACCAGAATTTACCATTGTTCATAATATAAATTTTAAATAATTGGATTCATACTATAAAGTCAATCAACAAAACCCTATAGAATACCTTGATACACCTTCTAGATTTAAAATTAAATATGGATTCATTTACCAACTTCCAAAATTAAGTGGATTACTAGTGAAGATTCACACAAAACTTTGAAAGAATTTAGTTATATTTTTATTAACTTGAAACCCTAAGGATTCAATGAAGATAAAATGAAACTTAAAGCTTTTCCTATTTCATTGGTGGGACTAAAAAAGAATGATTCTTTTATTTATAGTCAATGTTGATTAAATACAAGAATAAATTGAAAAAACTTTTTCTTTATATTTTTTTCTACTTATAAAATTGATTCCATTAGAAAGGAAATCTGTGGGATTCAACAAATCCTAGGTGAAACTTTACTAGAATATTAAGAATGATTCAAGTGAATTTGTTTTAGTCTTCCTCACCATCAAATAAGTGAATTTATTATACTCAATATTATTATAAAGGATAATGTATCACTAATAGGAGTATGATGGATGTTGATTTAGGATGTGTTTTAGTTGACAAAAAAATTGTTTTTACTAGTACTTTGATTTAAAACATGTCCCAAAATTCTCAATAATTTTGAATCAGATGCCTTTTACATGTTAAATATACCCAATAAATACATAATACCAATTACTAAAATAACATTATTTCAAGAAAAAATTGTGATATTACTAGTATGGTTCAATAAATATTGTTATCCGACCATCCATAACCCCAACCTCAACCTGAAATAACATTTCTATTAGAGGTCAAATGTATAATTTGTACTTAAAATGAAAAATATAGTTATAAATTACCTTAAATGAAATTACCTACTTAAACTCATAAATATTTCTTTCCTAGAATACCCTTTCAATCAAACCAATAAATATCCTTTCGACCTAACCAAAATTTCAACCAATGATAGAATAATCATCCCCAAGATAGGTTTAGATAGTTCAAACCACCAAATATATCATTTCAAGTTGAGTCAAGTAATTATAAATATATATAATTTAATGATAAATCCAATTAACCTTATAAAATAAATATCCCCCCTTCTCAACCTATCCATAAAGTTGAAAACAATTATGAGGAAACCATGAGGAAATAATTTGAAGTCAAGAAACAATAAGAAGTTGTTATGAGGAAATGCTATGAAAATTAAAGTAAATAATAAACCATGACGAATACTTTGATGACTCAAGTAGGTAAATTATATATTTATTACATATAATTATTAATCTAATCAGTGTAGGTTTACATTCACCACAATGAATTTATCCCAAAGATAAAGGAGAAAAAAATGTGACTGTTATAAAATGTAGGGAGAGATCCAAGTTGAATAACCCCCAAATCAAGATTCTTAAATCTAATTCTGAACCCAAACAAGTTCAAGATACTTCCGAAACACTTTCACCCTATTTAACACTAATTGAATATAAACAAACCTACTGCGGACCTTACTAAAAATTATAAATCTACATAAAAATCATAATCTACTTTGAATGAGAAATCATTGTCGTAAGAAGAGACTTCCTTCGAAAGAATAAATAATGTTTGAAAAATTATGCTAGGAATTTATGTTCCAAATGATCAATAAAAATAAAAATCATCACTTCTATATCCTAGGAGTGACCCACTAATGAGTAATATTGTTAAAATTTAAATTGAACTATAGTTTTTAGAGCTTCTTTGTAAAGTCAGTGGCAACATTTAATTTTTAGATTCTATAAAAAAATTCAAAGTATACAATTTTTTTGAAAGATATGTGTTCTTAAAAAATAAAATTCAAAGGAGGATAGAAAATTAAATTTGGAAAAACTTATTCCTTAATGATACAAGATTATTTTCCTATAAAAAATACCTATAAACCTTTACCAATACTTATATTATAGGGGAATGCGAGTTTAAATATGTCATGCATGAATTAAGATCATCCATTAATGTTATGACACATTTTATATCCATATTTATAAGTTTGAGAACGTAAACCTTCAATAATATTCATATAACTTTCTAAATGAAGTACCAAAAAACCTTCTAGAGTCATTAGGGATGTTTTGGTTTAGGTAAGAAACATGGTTTTTCTAGCTAATTTTTTGTGTTAGATATGGAAGATGATTAATTTAATGTAACAACACAAACTTTTATCAATGAAATTTATCCATTATTATAGTAATGTCATAACCACATAAAATCACATTGGGAAACACAATGCCACATCATTATTATATGAAATACTATGTGGCCTTTAAACATAAATTTTCCACTATTGTGATTTGAATTTTGAAAATATGACATACACAGTTGTGATTAGTAAGATTTTTTGAGTCTGATTGGATAAACATATATTGTAGTGAATAGTAACATACCCTTATTAATAGTAATGTAACCCTTATGGATAGTAATATGACCCTTATTAATGTTAAATCGGTTAAGTGAATAGGAACCTTACCAATGATAGTAAAAATAAAATTTATCCATCTTATTAGTGACAATATAATATAATTATATTATAGCATTCGTATTTTTTCAAGTCATGAATATTTAATGATTAATTTAAAATTTAAAATGTAATTTATTTTTATAAAATTTTCTCATAAATTAGTATTTAGATGTTTTATTGTCAAATGATAATTTTATGAGAGCTTAATTAATTTTTCAAAGTGTAAGAAAAGCAGTTTTTAATTTTTAAATTTGAATTTTTCATATAAATTATGATTTTAATTAAAAATTAAAATAATCATATTTAGAAAATTATTTTCATAAAATTGTGTTCATTTTTAATTCTACACATCAAAAGGTGGTTAAGTTGATTTTTTTGGATTTTTCTAAAATACTTGAATTTTTTGTGAATAAAGAAATTCAATAATTTGTAAAATATGCTAAATAAATGAATTTATGCATCATGATGGATTCATGGATAATGTAAATGGTCATTAGTTTGAACTCACACGCACTTATTACTATTTTTAGTCACAATAATCCCCACTATTGTTTGCCTTTTAGAGTAATAACAAATTAATTAATAAAATATTGAGAAAACCCCTCTTCCCTCCACTATAAATATCACCCCTCACAAACTCATTTCCTCACACCTATCAAGACTTATACTTACTCGTAATTCTTCTCCTATATCTTCCCAAATTCCTCGCCCACTTATATCATCACTTGGTCTCATAAAAATACCAAAACCTCTTCTTTAAAGAGGCCCTCAAAGAAGATATATTCAAGAGGTAATTTTTCTCTCTATTTTCTTTCAAATTACGTTCAAATTTCATTTCATTTGTTTTCTTATACTCAACTTATCTTATATAAATATCATCATAAATACATTATGATCTATTTAATGGTATTATATAATATCATTGTATGATTATTCATTATACTCCTCCCTCTCTCTCTTTGACTATAAAAATGAAATTTTTGCTCGTGATGTGTAAATTTACCTACATCATGGGTGATGCACTACCATTTTTCTTCAACTCCTTAATGAGTGTAAATAAAAAACATTAAATGGTGGAAAAAAGATTTAAATATGTATTTTTAACCCCTTGTATGTTTTGGAACAACTTCTATACATAATATTAAACGATAAAACAATATATGTTTGTTGTGAACCAAAAACTGCCCAAATTAACCTAAAACGATCATTATTAAATTTTAAATAATGATTTATCCACATGGTAAATAAAATAATTCATTAAAAGATAATTTAAACAATTTTAAGATTATTAATAACATGTAATATCAGTCATGGATGTTTATCCATGTTCTACACTAACTTTTATTCATCTGTACAAGTGAACCATTCATGAAACTAAGAAAAATAACCCTCCCAAACAATGAATTTAAACTCTATAAATCATCCAAAAACCAATAAAATAACTTAATAAAACCATAATAAATAATTTTAATGTATAAAAGGTACTTTAATTGTTAATTTATGAATCTAATGTCATTATACATGATATTAAAGTAAAGATAATGTTCAGACACAATGTGAGGGTAATTCACGAACCTAACATTATTTCTTCAGGTTTTCCCTCTTTCACTCCATTTCAGTATGGTTATTTCTTAAAAATAATTTCATCACCATTATCTTAAATTTTCTTGGATATATATTTTTTCCACTTGAGTTTATTTCAAACATAATGTTTTCCAAAAAACTCGTATTTCAAAAACACACCTTTTACTTCTCACTCAAGTTTGACGGTTCTATGTCAAGAATTTTATTCCCTATTAATTTTGAGAACCTAATGTTTATGAATTCATACTTTAATAAATAAAATCCATTTAATTTACATGGGTTATTTATGTCCAATTTTAATATATGTTCTATGTGTCATTCATGATAATGATAATGTTATGATGTAACGGGTGCACCCGAAATTATACAGCGTAATATAAATGAAATGATATGATTGGTGCACCCAGAATTATATAGAACTCCAGTGAATTGGGTAAAGTCATGAATATCATGAGTAAAAGTTAATTATTCATAAACATGATGATATCTTTATTCATAACTATGTGTTGCAGTTGACCACTAAGACATTACATTTCATTTTTATGCATTTCCACATTCCAATTCTTTTCTTAATGTTTCGTCTCATGATTATGATCATATGCCTATGTTATGAAGATAATTATTATGATCATCCCATGCTATATTGTTTTTTGTTCTTATCTATCCTCTTACTAGGATTCTATCTCACCCCATTTTGATTTGTATCCTCATTTGACTGTTTGTACTATGGATAATTCAAGGGCCATTCAGAAGATAGAGAAGAAGGAATTATCTAAATTTGTATGTTTAAGATATAAAATTTATGTTTGATCCTAGTTTTCTCAATTAAATAACCTTTGGTTCCTCTTTGTTTAATGATTTTATGTTTTTTATCATTAAAATAATGTAAAATTAATGTTGGTAAAGCAGGTTCTCTATGGTTGGTATCAGAGGCACAGTTTAGTTAATTTGGGAATTAGGATTAAATAAACTTAGTAAAAACTACGGTATGTGACTAAGTATATGTAAGTACACAAGAATATTTTATAAACATAGGGATACCATAAGATATTATTTGAGTATTAATTTTAAAAAAGTATTTATTCATGACTTGTTGACTTATGTTTGTTCAAACCATTTCTATTTTAGAAAATGGTGGGAACTAGGAGAAACCATGCCAACAACCCATGCAAGGGAAAATGCATGGATTTCACAAATGACATCCCCAATGATTTGGGAGGTGGATTTAAAAACATCATGGTGATGATTTCCCAGTTGTATTAGGTTATGAATAATAACCTGAATAATATAGAATTTCCCCCCTTCACCTAACAGGGATAAAATGGCTATCAAGTTTTTTATATGGCAATGCCCACCTAAGTTTAGTGGATCTTCTAATCCACTAGTTGCGGAATAGTAGTTCAACTCGATGGAGAAGATATTTTTTGTTTCATTATTCTAATACGGAGAAGGTGACTCTAGTTGTTTATCGTATTGATGGAGAGGTCTACCAATGGTGGGATTTGATTAAGATCACCAAGATGAGAGACGAAATTCAAGAGATGGAGTGGGAAGGCTATAAGATAATATTTCTTAACAAATATTTCCCATGACCTCTTTGTTCTAATATGGAGAGATAATTAATAGATCTAAAGAAAAAGGATATAGAATCTATCACGATCTATAAAGAAAATTTCACAAGGCATTCAAGGTATGCTTTCGGATTTATTATTAATAATGATAGAAAAATTGATAGATTCTTTAGTGGATTAAAACCACACCTTCAGAAGGTTATTGTAATTTGAGAATTTGGGAGTTATAAAGAAGTTGTTTTATGTGATCTCAAAGTGGAGATGAAGTCTAAAGGATAGTCCCAAGGCTATGGTGATAAGAAATTAAATATGGAGTTTCATTATGGTGGATCTGATGAGAAAGGTGGAAAGAAAACTCAACAACCCACATGTCAAAAATGTGGGAAGTAGAATCATGGGAATTTCCTCAAAGGGATGGTAAAATTCATGAAGTCTGGGAGAGAAGGCCACTAAGCTCAACAGTGTCTAAAAGACATGATAAGGCAGGAGAATTTGGTGGAGGAAATTAGAGAACCACCGATGGTACAACTCTAAAACTGTAGGGAGAAAAGGAACTATGTAAGATAGTGCACTAAACCTCGAGCCCTGAAAGGTAATGAGAGTCATCATTCACCAAATACAAAGGAATAAGGGAAGGCTTAAGACATCACTACTGTAGAATTTGAGCAAGAAAATTAAGTTATACAAGTTACACTTCCTATTCACTCAAGAATGGAAAATGTATTGTTTGATTCTAGTTCTACACATTTCTTTATATCTTGCAAGTTTTCTAGAACTATTGAATTGAAGACCCAAAAACATGAAGTAAAAATATTTGTAAAAACACCAAGTGGTGAAATCATTGTAATCCAAGTGTTGGACTCTTCTCCTATTAGTGTATGTGGGAAGATTCTTCCAGTGAATCTCATGATACTTCCCTTTGTGGATTGTGAGGCTATAATGGGAATAGATTGGATCTCATTATATAAATATCATATAAACTGTTGGGAAAAGAAAATATCTTTTCATATTCTGAACCATCACATGCTCTTGTACAAATACAAGGAATATCGTGAATCTCCTTTTAAAATCCTTCAATGTTTTGGGTGTTGATTCTCTGGGAAGAGGCATACCACTCTCAAATGGATGAGTCAAAGGAAAGTATCAACCTAGTGGAAATTACTATATTGAGGGAATACAATTATGTATTTCCCGAAGAGTTACTTAAACTTTCCCCTGATCGTGAGGTAGAGTTATCCATTGAACTCGTACCCAGAGCTACTCATATCTCAAAGTGTCCCTATAGGATGGATCCTATCAAACAATAGAATTTAAATAAGTTATTTTAAGCGAATTTGAAAAATGGTTTCATATGCCCTAGGCATCACAATGGGGTATTTCGGTGCTCTTTGTGAAGAAGAAGGATGGAACAATGCAGCTATGTATTGATTATCAAGAACTAAAAAATATCACCGTAAAAAACAAGTATCCTCTTCCAAGGATTGATGAATTGTTCGATCAGTTAATACGAGATCAATACTTCTCAAAGGTGAATCTTCATTCTGGATTTTATCATATAAAGGTGAAGAAGGAAGATATTTAGAAGACTCCCTTCTATACAAGGTATGGGAACTATGAGTTTCTTGTGATACCCTTTGGACTTACTAATTCCCCTAAAGTCTTCAAGGATTTGATGAATAGATTCTTTAGAAATTACCTCAACAAATTTTTGGTATTTTTTATTGATGATATTATCATATACTCCAAGATAATGGAGGAACATTAAGAACATATAATACTTGTGTTGGAGACTTTGAGAAAGGATAATTTTTTATGCCAAGTTCTGCAAGTGTGACTTTTGGATGAATCAATTCTCATTCTTGGGACATGTGATCACAGGTGAGGGAATTTCTGTGGATCCTTAAAAAGGTGATTGAGGAATATCCGAGACCCTCTAGTGTCATATATATCCATAATTTTCTTGGATTAGCTGGGTACTACCAATGTTTTGTGATAAATTTCTCATGATTGTCAATCTCTCTAACTAAGTTATAAAGGAAAGGGGTAATGTATATTTGGATATAATAATGTGAGGAAAGCTTCAAGGAGATAAAGAGAAGTATGGTCACTACACTTATACTCACATTACAAAAAAGTGGAGAATTTTTTTGTGACATATAGTGATGATTCTAAGAAATTCTTTGGTTGTTTACTTATGAAAAATAGTAATATGATAGCCTACACCTCATGAAATTTTAATATCTATGAGTAGAACTACCCGACGCATGATCTAGATCTAGCAGTTGTGTTTTTTTCCTCGAAAATATGGCATCACTACCTCTATGGTGAGAAGTGTGACATATATACCAATCACAAGAGACTAAATTATATATTCACACAAAATTAACTCAACATTCAACAAAGGAGTTTTTTAAAGCTAGTCAATTTCTATAATTTCTCTATTAACTATCATCCTGGTAAGTAGAACAAGATAGTTGATTCTCTAGGTAGAAAATAACCTACTACTCTATCCATGATGCAGATTGAAAAAGACCCTATATTCTTGGATATTCAAAGGATGGATTTGGAAATCATGGCGTAAAGGAATACATCCCACATTTCCCAAATGGTTTCCCAAACATCTATCCAAGAGAATATTAAGGAGTCACAAAGGGATGATCTAGAGTTAAAAAATAATGTGAATGTGGTAAACGGAGGGAAGCTATAAGAGTTCTATATCGATGATGATGGTGTGATTTCATTTGGAACATTACTTTGTGTGCCTTCATAACCTATGATAAAAAATGATCTATTGGACAATGCACATAGATCAACTTTCTCTATCCTTCCCAGTAGCACCAAGATGTACTGAGATCTCCAAGAACACTTCTGGTGGGATAACATGAAGAATGAGATTGTGGAATATATCTCAAGGTGTTTGATATGTCATCAAGTTAAATCAGAGTGACAAAATTACAAATGTATGATGCAACCATTTTCTTTACCAATGTGGAAATGAGATAATGTCACTATGTACTTTGTCAAAGTTCATTAGAAGAAATCCCAAGGAAATAATGAAATATCGGGTGTGGTGGACTGACTCACCAAGACTGTCCACTTTATTGCTATTTAGGAAGATCTCTCCCTTGAATAACTTGAAAAGATATATGTGAAGGAACTCGTGAGATTTTATGGGGCTCCACACTGGATTGTCTCTAATCATGATACATGGTTCACATCTAAATTATAAAGGACTCTCTAACATGCTTTCAGCATGACCTATCACCCCCAAACTGATGGCCAATCTGAAAGGACTATTCAGACACTTGAAGATATACTGCGAGACTACTTTTTAAATTCAAAGGTGGATGGGATCAGCATCTCCCATTGGTCGAGTTCTCGTACAACAATAGCTTCCACTCAAGTATTTAGATGGATCTATATGAATCACTATATGTGAAGTGATGTCGAACTCCAACCTATTGGGATGAAGTGGGAAAAAGAAACCTACATGGATCAGATCTTGTGCAAGAGATGACAAAGAAGGTTCAAGTCATCCAAAAACATATCAAAGTTTCACAGAGTCAGCAAAAGATCTATGCTGAGAACCATCGAAGGGACTTGAAGTTCAACATTGGAGATAAGGTCTTCCTTCAGATATATCCATGGAAGAGATTCATTTGGTTTGGAATGAAATAGAAGTTAAGCCCAAGGTACATTGGCCCCTTTGATATCCTTGATCGCATAAGATCTGTGGCCTATCAGCTTGAACTTACACCGAATATGGATCAAGATTATGATGTGTTTCATGTATCACTTCCGATTAAATACAAACCAGAATCCTGACCTTTACTGAAATCAAAGGTGGTATAGCTGGAAGATGATCTCTCTTATGAGGAGATTCCAGTAAAGATTCTGGACCAGAGAGATAAGGTTCTATGCAACAAGACAAACCACCTTTTAAAAGTGTTATAGAGGAACAATATGTACAAATAAGCAACTTGGGAACCATAATATGTAATGAAGGAGAAGTACTCTCACCTATTTAATTAATACAAAATTTCGAGGGTAAATTTTCAAAAGTGGGGAAGAATGTAATGACCCAAACTTTTATCAATGAAATTTATCCCTTCTTAAAGTAATTTCATAATCACATAAAATCACATTATGAAACACAATGCCACATCATTCTTAAATGAACTACTATGTGACCTTTAAACATAAATTTCTCACTTATGTGATTTGAATTTTTACAATCTGATATACACGGTTGTGATCAGTATGATATTTGGAGTCCGATATGAAAAACATAATTTTTGGTGAATAGTAACAAACCCTTATGAATATCAATGTTACACTTATTAATATTAATATGACCCTTATGAATATTAAATCATCCAATTGAAAAGTAACCTTACCAATGACTGTATAAATAAAATTTATCCATCCTATATGTGACAATATGATATAATTACATTATAGAGTTGGTATTTTTATAATTAATGAATATTTAATGTTTAATTTAATAAATTAATTGATAAATTATTCATAAAATATTATTTATATGTCTTATGATTATATGATAATTTTATGATACCTTTATTAATTTTTCAAAGTGTAAGAAAAGCAGTTTTAATTTTAAAATTTATATTTTTCAAGTAAATTATGATTTTAATTATAAATTAAATTAATATTATTTAGAAAATTATTTTCATAAAATGGAGATCATTTTTGAATTCTAAATATCAAAACAAATTAGGCTGAATATTTAGGATTTTTCTAAAATACTTGAATTTTTGGTGAATAGTGAAATTCGATAATTTACAAAATATGCTAAATAAATGAATTTATGCATCATGATTGAGTCATTTCAGAAGTAAATTTGTCATTGGATCTAACTCAAATGCACTTATTTCTATTTTTATTCACAATAATTCTCATTATTTCTTTTCATATGAAGAAATAATAAATTAATGAAATTAATATTGAGAAAACCCCTCTCCCATCTACTATAAATACCACCCCTCACAACCTCATTTCTTCACCCCTATCATGCCTTGTTACTACTCCATATTCTTCTAACATTTCTTCCAAAGATACTCCCAAACTTCCATCATCCCTTGGTCTCATAAAAAGACTAAAACCTCTCCCCTAAAGCGGCTCTCAAAGAATATATATTCTAGAGGTAATTTCTCTCTCTTTTCTTTCAAATTCCATTCAAATTTCATTACTTTTATTCAATTTTCCCCAACTTATATTATCTCAATGTCATGATAACTCTTGTATAATTGATTTAATGGTATTATATCATGTTAATTCAATATTATTCATTTTACTCCTCTCCCTCACTCTTTATTTATAAAAATGAAATTATTGCTGGTGATGTGTTAATTTACCTACATCATGGGCGATGCACTTCCATTTTCCTTCAAATCCTTAAAAAAAATCCAAAAACCATTAAATAGTTAAAAAATATTTTAATATTTTATTTTTATCCCCTTTAATGTCCTAGATAAAACTTTTATTGAAACTACTAAATGATTAAACAAAACATGTTCATTGTGAACCAAAAACGCCCAAATTAAGCTAAAAGGATCATCATTAAATTTTAACTAATGATTAATCCACATGGTATATAACATAATTTATTAAAATATAATTTAAAATAAATTAATATAATTAATAAAATGTAATATCAGTTCTATATTTTTATCCCTGTTTTACACAAACATCCATTCATGTGTACAAGTGAACCGTTCCTGAAAACTAAGAAAATGAACACTCCCAAACAATGACTTTAAAGTTATAACTCATCCAAAGGCCCATAAAATAAATTAATAAGACCATAAAGAATAATATTCATTTATAAAATGTTCTTGAATTGTAAATTAATTAATCTAATGTCATTATACGGGACATTAAAGTGAAGATATCATTTGGACACAAGGTAGGAGGATTTCTTGAACCTGAATTTCTTTCTTCAGGTTTTACCTCTTTCACTCCATTCTTAGTGTGTTTATTCCTTAAAAATAATTTCTTCATCATTATCTTAATAGTTATGTGATATACCTATTTTCCATTAAATTTTATATCAAACATAATGTTTTCCAAAAGAACTCTTCTTTCAAAAACACGCCTTTTACATCTCACACAATGTTGATGGTTCTATGTCAAGAATGTTATTCCCTCTTTATTTTTGGAACATAATGTTTATGAATGTATGATTTATGAAACGAAACCCATTTAATTTCCATGGTTTATTTATGTCTAATATTTATATATTTTCTATGTGGCATGCATGATAATGATAATGTTATGATGTGACGGGTGTGCCTGGAATTATACAACACAATGTAAATGTAATGATGTGACGGGTGCGCCTAGAATTATATAGGGCTATAATGAATTGGGTAAAGTGATTAATCTCATGTGTTAAAGTGAATTATGTGTTAACATAATGCTATATTTTTTCACAACTATGTGGGGTAGTTGACCACTAAGTCATGATGTTTCATTTTTATGTAGTGCCACATTCTATGTCTTTTCTTAATGTTTCCTCTCATGATTATGATCATATGCCAATGTTATGATGATAATGATTATACTCATCCCATGTTATCTTGTTTCATTTTCTTATCTATCCTATTACTAGGCTTTTATCCCACCTCTTTTTGATGTATATCCTCAGGTAACTACTTGTACTAAGGACAATTCAATGGCCAATAAGAAGCTAGAGAAGAAGGAGTTAACTAAATGTTTATGTTTATATTGTAAATGTTATATTTGGTCTGAGTTTTCTCAAGAAACTAAACCTTTGGATATTATTTTTGAAATTATTTTATGTTTTTTATCATTAAAATGTTGTAAAAGTAATGTAAGTTAAGAAGGGTCGCAATATTTAACACACATGAGCCTCTCATTCTTGGAAGACCTTTCTTAATAACATCTAATACGATAATAAACATCTATAAATAAACCTTATTTTTAGAATTTTTAAGAGAGGTGTACAACATAAATATTTTTCAATCAATGAAACATCAAACTAAAGATCATTCAACCTCTCAATTCAACATGATTAATTGGTTTTCTACTGATGCCTTTTCTAAATTTTCATAGAATGAATCACCCATTATTTCTAAAAATGAAGGATTTTTTTTCTAAAATCGATGTTTGTAAATAAAATAATTTTGTATATGATTCATCTAGTTTCTAGGAAATTATTTACAACCAATAAAAAGATGAAACATTTTTTTATAGGTATTTAAGAATTTTTATTATCAAATAAATGCTAAATATGTTGAATCTGGTGCTTGTGAACTTATTATTTATTAAATTTATGAACATGTTTCCTTTTTTTAAATAAATTAATATTTTTTCATGTCAAAACCCTACTGAGGATGTTAAATTTGTTAACCTTACTACTGGAAATTAAAATCCTCTAGATCCATTCAAATATGGAATTTTTTCTAAGAATTAATCCTATAAACAGACTATTGGATAGCCAGTTGACCAAAACTTTGATCTAAAATATTCTCCTTCATGAAGGAATTATAAGATTAAATCAATGTTTTAGAGTATTATAAACTATCTTTACTCAATGAAAAATTCCCATCCAAGTTATATATGAAACCATTTCCTAAAAACACCAATATGCATTCCTAGGTAAGAATGAGAAATTACCTGTCATTATTTTATAAGATATATCAAAAGAATAAGAGAAAAAAATGTTAGGAAAACTTAGAGTGCATAAGACATCTTTAGCATGGACTCTCTCTAATTTTAATGGAATTATCCCTTCAACTTGTATGAATATAATTTTGTTATAATAGAATTTCTAACCTTTGAGGTAATTTCATAGAAGATTGAAACCAACCCTATTATAAGTTTTTTATAAAAAAGTCACTATCTTGTCGGCTGCTGGAATTAAATTTCCCACATTTTATTTATAATGGGTGATCCCCATTCAAGTTGTTCTAAATAAAATAGGATAATGAATATGGAGAGCTAGTGCCTTTTAGACTACCAAACAAATTGAATAGATGTATAGATGATTGAAAGCTAGATTTGGTGAGTATGAAATATCATTTTCACTTTTATTTCATGGTCAACTGCTTGAGAGATCTGTTAAATAGACCCATTAATATTTTTTAAAATGTTTTTTTGGTATTTTAAAATTCATATATCCCAAAAAGTTCATGATAAAAAACACTTTCACATGTCCATTAGGTACCTTTTACTATAGAATAATTCCCTTTTCTTTGTGCAATGTACCAATATCTTCTTATAGGTATATGATGAGAATTTTTTCTAAATTTCTAGAAATATGTTTGAAAGTATTCATGGATGAATTCATTATTTATGTTTCATCTTTTAAAAAATGATTGAAAAGTTTAGTTTTCTTTTCCTTTAAACCTACATTAACAAACACCTTGTTCTTAATTATAAAACATTCCACTTCATGGTAGATAAAGTAATTCTATTGTGGCATGTTTTTTCTCAAGATGGAATTCAAGTTGAAAGATCCAAAGTTGAGGTAATTTCTTTAACTTACTTAAAAACTATAAAATATGAGAGATCATTTGTTGATCATTCTTGATTTTATATAATATTTATAATTTATTTTAGAAAAACGATTTTTTATTTGTCCAAATTACTCTAAAAATGTTCACAATTTATATTTGATGAGATATGTAAACAACATTTCATGGATCTGAAACAAAAAATGATAACCATTCCCATTTTCCAACCACCAAACTATAGATTACCTTTTTAAAAAATAATTTATGCCTATGACTTTTCCCTTGGGAAATATTATGTCAAAAAACTGGAAAGGAAATATCATACAATTACTTATACTTCTAGGAATCTAAATCAATCCTAGAGATAATTATACCACCATTGAGAATAAACTGTTAGCTTTTTTATTTTATTTGGATAAATTCAGAGTTTGTTTTCAGGCACAAAAATAATTTTTTTAACCGATCAGTATGTAATCAAATTTTTAGTGAAAATTTATGATTCCAAACCAATGGTTTGAGATAGATCTTACTATTGTAAGAATAATATGTTGAAATAAAAGGAAATAAATAAAGAGAAAATATAAAAGTTGGCCATTTGACCAGATTTACCACTATTTTTAGTAAAGACTATCAAATATTACCACCAATAAATGAAACCTTTTCTGATAAATAATTGTTTATTATTTTGAGAGATAGACCTTGGTTTGTGGACCTAGTGAAGTATTTGACTACAAATTACATTCATCATTGGTTTTATTAGTAATAAATTATTAATATTTTTGAGTGATTAAAAGAATTACATTTAGGATGACCCATGCCTATGACAAGTTGGAAGTGATCAAATAATTAAGAGATGCACTCTAAATTCTGAATTATAGTCAGTCCTAACATTTTGTCACGTTTTGAGTTTTGGGGGATACTCTGGATCTCAAATAACTACTAGTAAAGTGATTTATTAATATTTATATTTGCCTTTATTTTTCAAAGAGACTTTGAATTCTGTAAAACATTCTAATTTCAAGGAAATTTTACAAAAATACATGATATTCCACAATAACCTCTTTTATTTTGTGATGTATTTGATGTATGGGGAATGGATTTTAGGGGAACTTTTCTAAACTCATTTTTATAGATTTACATAATTTTCATTATAGAATATGTTTCAAAGTGGGTATAATTTATTCCTACAACAACTGATGATTAAAATATTTTTTCTAAATTTTTGAAAGCAAATCTGTTCTATAGATTTGGTTTTCTAATTTTTTTTAATCATTAATTAAAACACACACTTTTTTAATATGTAATTATAATTTTTTTTGAGGAAATATGAATTCAATAATAGTATTTTAACACCATAAAACACATCAACTAATGGAACAATTAACATGAAAAATCATTTAACATGAATATATTTTCTTATTGAAGAGAAATAAAATCCAGCTTGTAGAACATGGAAGAAATTGAAAATAATGATTATAAATGTGTTTGACTATACAAGGAGAAGAAAAATGTTTTCATGATGAAAGGATTCTCTATAAATACTTCAAATAGGTATATAAAGTTTCATTGTTTGAGTCAATAATAATGATATTTCTAGGAAAATTCATTCCAAATGACCATAACCCTTCATTATCACTCATGTTTTTCATTTTGGTGATTTCCATAATACAAAATCCGAAAAATAAACACCATTCATAGTTAATGGGAACTTATTATAACTATTTAAATGGAAATATCAAGAAATTCCATTAGAGGAGGTCCACCTTTAAGAAGTTCAATACCATTGAAAACTAGGTTGTCTCTATCCTTTATAATTTTTTCCCTCATTTCCATTATCTTTTATTTTCATCTCTCATTTATAAATTATTTCATAATGATGAAATTTAAAAAATTAAGTTTGGGTGGGAGGAACATCCTTGGTTTGATTTTTGTTTGTTTGGTTTTCTATTTTATGTTTCTATTTGTGTTTATTTTTTTCTCTTCTATTTCTATTTTTTTCTGTTTTTCTTTCATTTTTGTCTGTTTTTATTTCATTTTTAGTTTTTTTTAAAGACTTGTAAGCTTAATTTGAACACCATTGTACTTTTAAAAACCTAATACAATGAGTGAATTGTTTTTCCTAGGAAACGGAAATTAACTATATGTTGAAATTATTGTGTTCTAGATTCAAACCTTTAGGAATATCATGAAAATACCACTTAAATTTTCAATATCATATACCAAACCATTATATAATTTTAAATTCAACCACCTTTATATCCTCTGAACCATTTAGATATCTTCTTCACATTAATCTTAATTCTTGAGAAAACCTAATAACGCCTTATTAACTAAAAGTTTATATACTTTTATCAAAACTTTATAGTTTGGGGCACTATTTTTTAAAATATTTTAGGAACATTATTTTTTGATTTAAAATATTCTTTTCATACAAACAATTTTATGTTATCCTATCTACTAATTTTTATCCTAGAGAACCCTTTAGAATCCACAAACATCCTTCTAGTTAGCCACATTATAATCCATTTTTCTTATCCCCCCTACTCTAGGAAGTAAAATTGAATGACCAAGTTGAATTCAAGTGTGGTGGAGTTGTATTGTGTTTGGATAGATCATTATTGGATTCCTTTGGGACGAAAATAATAAGTTGGAGAAGTTTTTTTTGCTGATTAAGAAGTAAATATACTCAAGTTTTGTGACTATATCTTTGGAAACTGAAAACTAAAACAAATATTTACTAGGTTTTAGTTTTTAAAGATAAGATAACTCGTTTTTTTAGGTTGAAATAAATTATTTTAATTCAATTTAAGGGATGGGAAATTCACACCACATTCTGATACTCAAATTTACCTATATACCCCTCACTATCTAAACATAATTTCTTTGAAATTCAGATCCCAAAAAACTAGAAAAACTATTATAAAGTGAGTGAGGAGGGAATAAAATCATATTAACTTTGATACAATGAAGGTGTGGTCCATCCATTGATATTTTATGGATATTTGTGCTAATTTATTAATAGGATAATGAGGAGAGATCATACTTGAATGAAAACTAATCATATATATATATATTTCAAAGAGAGCCAAAACATATTTGTTTTATATAATAATTTTTTCATATATGAAACTTGCCAACTAAAATTCTATGAAAAATAATGGAAAATAATTCATGATTAACATAGTTCCATTACTTAATTAGGATGGAGATTTGGGATTTTATCAAACTTACGGTGACTCTTGAATTTCTTTTGGCTGAGAAAACTTTGATGGAAATTCATATTTTTGTGAATAGAAAAAATTCATGTGAGGTAACCGATTTTTGGGATTGGGATGATAAATGAAGTGAAATTAGATTGAGTAAAACAAGTGGAGAATTTATAATAATGGTTTTTTATGATGTAAGATAATTTCTAGTCTCTGGGTGTTAATTAGTTGATCCCATGGGGTTGTGTTTAAAATTATTTTGGTGCGATCTTTTCTGATTACCTGTCTAGAAGTCCACGTGTTAAGTTAGAGAGAATTGATAGAGATCATATTTTTATAACTTTTTATGTTAATTTTAAATAAAAAATACCCTCTAATTTTTCATTTTGAAAAAAACTGTACTATTTTTTTCATAGATATGTTGTAAAAATGAATTTATTCATGGGTTTCAAGTCTTTTTAAGAATTTTATTTAATTAATTGATCAATAAAAGTATTTATTTTTGATTCGAGGATAATTATCTTTCGGGATTAAAATGAGAAAATTTGGTTACGTCTTTCATCATATGATTTTATACCTAAATCAAAGTCTTTTTGAATTTTTTTATGTATTTGGATTCATCATAAGACGTTAAAAAATTTTCATAATCCTCTAAATCATAATTCTTTTACCTCTATCATAAGCCCATTTTCACAAACCATAAGTTCTTTCCCTATAACATGTGTTTTTTTGAACCATAAACCTTTCTCTACTGATAATATATTCATATGATAAATTATTAAAATTCATAGAATCATTACTTTGTGAAGTTTTTAGGATTTAATTATTTTCACTATCACATTTCAGTTGAACTGTGTAGCTTTATTTTTGAGAAGGCGATCAATATTCTATTCTCATCAGATGATTCCAAGGGGATTAAAATCTTGGAGCATATAAAACATAAATTATATAAACACATTCAATCACATGAAGATAAAAATCATTACTACTACCACTTTGAAATAAATCATAAAGAACTGATGTACATGTGTTGAGATTCCCAAAGACAGATTGAAGGTTATAATA
This sequence comes from Viscum album, assembly GCA_963277665.1. Lineage (NCBI taxonomy): Eukaryota > Viridiplantae > Streptophyta > Magnoliopsida > Santalales > Viscaceae > Viscum > Viscum album. Next base: position 1,245,912,546 of record OY728143.1, read on the forward strand.
AAATTCAATATTTTACCTCCACTTTTCAGGGAAGTAATAAGGGAAAAATGAAGAGAATAAAGTAGTCTAAGATAGAAGAAGGATGATTATGATTTTTTGTTGGTGTATTATATTGGGTAATCAAGTGGGGAGAATACGAAGAAAGTGGGGGTTGATTTATCTTTCTTATCTAGTCTCCCAAGAGACTATGACTGTGGTGATGTAATGATAACCCCTAAGCTTTTGTTTTTTTACAACGTATTATTTTATTTTTCTAGAAACTATCTTTTAGAATAAATAAGTTATTTTTATTATTAAAATCATATTTCATATAGACTATTCTAGATTATTCTTCAATTTATATAAGTAAATTGATTTTTATAATTATTTAAACTTCTTTGGAAAGGTCTTTCCATTGATCATGGCAAGTGTTTTTGTAAAAATCTTGTGCTCAACAATTGATTGCAAGGGGTTTGAATTATGTACAATCATTTACATTAGGTATACCATTATTAGATGTTTGACAATGTTTTTTGTTCATAGATCTTGAAATACCCAGTGGATCTCACATCTGCGATAACTTATGAACCTACTTTCCAAATTTAGACGATCATTGGGGAACTTGGACAATTGTACTTAATAACTCACATTGGTTGAGAGGATGGGAATTCGGGCTCATCACACATTTTTTTGGGAAACTATTTCTTATTCTGGGACACTCTAATATATTTAGGATACATTCTTGAATCCTTTATTTATTCACAAGTATGGCATGGGTCACCCTAAATTAACAATCAATTATGAACTTGCATGGGTTCAAACTCATATGTATGTTTCTGAAGTTCTTCATTGATGGGTATATCTATATGTATCTGAGGTTATCCATCAATGGTACCCTTTTATGAATGGATTCAAGATTATTTGGTTGTTTATTAGGATGATACTGGTTTTTAACGTATAGTGAGGTGCTCTCGAGTTTGATGTTATCTAGGGAAATGGAAGTTTTCTTGATATCGGGATCATAACCCTAAAATAGGATTCCTATATATTATTTAAAAAGGAATTAGAACCCATGTATTTCATTTAAAATTAATTGGACACATCACCTTTTAAGGTCATGTGACGATGACTGAACCATTTATTTTAACTCCATGCGGAAAGGATGTCCATGTGAAGGGTGTTTGGACAAGGATGTCCTGGTACTGACACCGAGGTATCCCTACAGAACTGGAAGAGATATGGTCTCCTAGGTGGGGTATGATCTTATGGGTTATGTGACACAATAAGGATGGTTATGAAAGGGGCTTGGGAGGAATATGGCCCTTCGGGTTGGATTTGACCCTATCAGGAATGTATCCTGGAGGACATTAGGGTAAATTTGAGTGTTGGGTTTGGACCTCAGGGAGGCTTCTTATGTATCTCAATTATTTTGGAATCAAAGCCCATTTAGTTCATAATAGGTTGGGTCTTACACTGAATATGAGGCCCAAATGGTGTTTCTTCATTGGGAATATTGCCCTTTGATGGTTAAGTCATGGTTTCGGGGCTTAAACTGTATAGGAGGCATATTTGATTATGGTTGGGTATTACACTGAATAGGAGGCCCATTTATCTGGAACAGTGAAGAATGTCTCAACTTAGGGTGTTTTGTAGGTTTGTTTGGGGCTTAATCCTAAGAGTATTCTCATTGATTATGGTTATGGATTACACCGAATAGGAGTCCCATTAAGAGATTTGGGATCATGTAGATGTCATGATCACCACTAACCTCTAAGACTATGTGAGTCATGCTCGGTGTGATAAAAAAGAGGAAGCAATAAATTCAAAGATCACAAGATACACTTTTTCCACGAGTGGGTGGCAACTAAATACCCAAGGGAGAGGGAAATAAAGATCTATGACACTCATCTCCTCACATGATTTCATATCCTGGGTCCAACGGGAGAGATAGAGGGATTTGATGATATGTCGTCCCATCATTGTACCCTAGACTGATGAAGAGGAACAAGAGTGTCGCCTCCTATACGAAAGACTATGGGATTACCCTAGGAGGGATGCCCTTTTGGTTCTTGGGGAATAAATTATGATAAACCACTACAAATCAAAGCTAAAGAAAAGTGTGATCCCCCATTTCCCCACCTGGAATGGGGAGTTCCATGTCAGAATCTATAATTACAGGACCCTCTTTACCATGGGAATGTAGGCTTGAGTACATTCCAAGGGTCTTCCATTTCACAGAGGATACCAACAAGACTCCACTTACCATGGCTATATAGAATCGAGAGGACACACTGATGTGTATGATGATATTTTCGTACATATCAGGTTTTCTTATGATAGCCCTTGGACTAAATCCATTAAAATGGTCCACAGAGATGATCAAATGGGGCCCGATGGAATGGAAGAGGGAAGTGATGGGATCTTATGAGAAGAACAAACTAGGATTCCCCATTTCGTGTAGCATGTTATCATGTGGTATTGGGTTCCCTCCACATATCATGTTGTTACATGGCTAAGGGTTTCATCCATAAAGTATCATGCTACACAGGCCTGGATTTCATCCACATAGCATTTATCTACATAGGTTTGGGTGTCATTCGCATAGAATTTTGCTATATGGGGCTAGGTTATGGCTGTATAGTGTTTTTCTATGTGGGATTAAGTTCCTCCCAAACAAAATTTTTCTATGTGAGGAAGGGATCCCTCTGTGTATATTTTTACTATGTGGGGTGGTGGTCCACAAAGTGTCCATCCACTTACACCTCAGGGAATGGTGTCTGCAAATGGGTTTTATGTTCACGGATGGTGGGATTAATTTATTTCTTCCTTAATGATATGTGATTGGTTTACCTAATGGGGATCGATGAATCTATTACCTTTATCCAAACTCTCCTCTATTCCATGACTCTTACATATCTCTCATCCATTTTTGGTTCCCCTCAATAGTATTTTATAAAAGAACGGAGTCACTGGATACTAGGATGGATTGTCGTCCATGGTGGCATACATGGCTTTCATTTATGGGATCCCAAGAAGGAATCCTAGGCCCCCAAATGATTTCGTTCATGGGGATAGAAAACACCATCCTCTCCTACAAATGACTTATCATTTGAGGGTGATGGTCCTTTATTGGGGTTGGAAATCACCACCAATACTCGTGAATGGATTCTTCATTTGTGTGATTCCATGTGGAGTGGTGGGAAGCTTCATGGACTAGCAGGATGACATACAGATTAGTGGTTTACATAGGTATATTTTCTATGTAAACCCTGGATATCCTTCATAGTTTTTATGCCTTTACCATTATTTCTTCAAACTCTTATTTGGGTAGATTTCTTCCTTTACCAAAATTCATTAGAGTATTTTCACCTTCCCTGTAGAGTTTTAGGGACTGAACAAATACCCCCATCAAAATTGGCCTAATTGGTTCAAACAAGAAGGGATTCTGATAAAAAATTGGTCCTATTTTGAACTACTTTGTAGAATTCATGTGGACCCAGAGTCATCTTACTTGGAAGAAAGATCATGCAATGCACTAATTTTATCCTCATCCATGGATCTCAATGAGCATAATTCTGATTATTGCTAAGGTTACATGGAAAACCCTACAAAATTAGTTTCTATCCTATTTTCACCCTAATGTTTCCTATGTCCACTATGGTGTAAGATTAGTGGGTATAACCTAAATTTTCTTAGGACACCCTTTGTGGGTTTTATACTTAAAAAATTTGGTTCTTGTTTATTTTTATTTCTCTATTTTTTCCTTAACTGTTAAAAGTGTAGGTTTAGCGATTTTAGACACAAATTTTACCCAATTTACCCTTTATAAGTTTTCATATTGGTGAGTTTTGTGTCTCATTTTTTGGTAAGTTTAAATTTTTATAAGCCATAATGGTGCAACAAATGTTTTAGTTCAAAGAACTTTGACCATGAATTATTGGGTGATGCCTCCAATAGGGTTTAATGTCCAAGAATTTCCCAATATTCTTTAGACATGAATGGGGTATTTTTTATCCTAATTTGGTGATTTATTAATCCAAGACATGATATGGGGAAAATATGCAAGGATTAACCACAAAAAATAGTTTCCAGCATGATGTTTTTGGGGAATATGGAGGTAGAAGAGGCCTCTCTTAGGGATGAATTTTCCTTTGGTTCACATGATTTCTTTATGGGTGACTAATGTAGATCCAACTGGGGCATATTTTTTTAGTCAAACAAAGGTTTCCACATGACACTAACCCTCTATTTTTGATGGTCAGGTAGTCTATGAAAATTTTTATTTTGGAAGACCATGAAGGGTGTCTTTTCAGGGGAATGATTTCTAAAAACGATGAGGGCATATGAATCATAACTATCCATGAATGAGAAACCACTCCTATATGAATTTGGATTATGTAATGGATGTTTTTTCATGGTATAGTTTAATGTCATGAAACTAAAGATGACATGGATTTTTGTAGGGATGGCATGGATTCCTGTAGGAATGACATGGATTCCTGTAGTTTTAGGTCATATGGATAGGAACATATACTAGTATTGATGCATAATAAAAGTATTATCATTCTAGGATGTTATTATTTGCCTCATACATGAGGGAGAAGGAAAATCTAATCCATGATTCTAGGGATTCTCATATCAGGAGATATGATATGGGAAAGAATTCCATTGAGGATTATAGAGATAGAAGAGGCCTCTCATGGGGATGAATTTTACTTTGGTTGATAGGCCTTTTTTGTGGGAAACTTTTTCAAAATCAACTGGGGAATATTTTTCATAGTCAAACAATGGTGTCCTCGAGACACTAACCCTCCATATCTGATTTCTAGAGAATGATTGTGGAGAACCGAAATTTCCCATGACATAGAGTATGATAAATGGAATGAATGTGTCCGAGTATATAAGAAGTATTAAGACCATGATCAACCATGGAGTGTGAAGTTTCCTACATTGATATGAATCTTATGTAGGAGGGGATATTTTTATTTCTTTGATGGATCCCTGAATACGAAACCCAAATTTAAAATATCCTATATATACCTTTGTCTGTACATAGGATATGGGTACATTTTTTATTCTCTTTCCACTATGGATGGGACTAGTACATGAGGTCTAGACGTCATTATGTATCTCGTTAAAATGATAATCAATCCATTTGTAGTTCTTGAAGAACCATAAAGTTTAATGTCATGCGGAAAGAAAATCATCCATACAGTTTAACGTCATGTGGTAAGGAAAGGGGGCATACAATTTAATGTCATGTAGTAAGGATGTTTGGTGTTCCCTTTAAGTTCTTGTGAATAGGATAAGAGTAGCCCTAACATCAATTGATATTACTTTATCATGTGGGGTATCCTTTACTGAAACTTCTAATCCCACGTGAGTTATCCTCAGTGTGAGAAACAAGGGGTGGAAATGGTTTATTCCACCACGCATAGGTGATACAAACAAAGGATAGGGGAATTTTTAGTTTTTTGTTGCTAAAATAGGATGTATGATCCATGCATTTCTATGTATCTTATGTGTAACGGAATCAAGACACATAGTTCTGAATGGGAACTCTCTATGAAAGTTTAATCCATACGCAGAGTATGGAATTTTTTTTGTTGATTACTGATTATTATAGTTCAACCCAAGATTGGATATTTGGGTGTCACTGCATATCATGTGTGGATAGGAATGTAGATAAACATAGTTCTAAATGGGAACTCTCTATACAAGTCAGATCCATATGTAGAGGGGGGATTTTTTCCTATTGAGTTATTTATTGTTGTGGCTACACCCATTATTGGAGATTCAGATGTCACTACATATTCTATGTAGATAGTAATCAAGCCATGCATAGTTTTAAACATTCTTCCCTACACAGATCTGAATCATATACATTGAGAGGACACTTTTATTGAAACAGACCTATAAATTTATGGCCCCAATTTAGATTCTCCAACATCGATTTTTTCATATATAGGGGAGGTTTTTTCCCATATTTCATGGTTTGGATGAGGATGTAGGGTCTGAGAATCACTACGTACCCCATTGAAATGAGAATCAAGTCATATGTAGTTATTGAGTAATCATATATTTTAATGTCCTATGGTAAGGATGTGGGTCACTCGACATGAAATATGTATCATTGTGGATGGTCCCCAGAGTATAGATCTAAGAATCACTGTGCATCTTGTGAGGGTAGAAATCAAGCCACAAATAGTTCTAAATGGAATGGTGTAAATATAATGATGGAGGCATTTTCCTTTTTGGTGAGGACATGAAAGCATCACATTCAGGACATGATGCATCCCACAACTATAATGAGGCATCCCATTTTTATGGAATGGGGTAATTATATACATTATATTCATGTGATGAGTATGTGTATCATTGATTTCTCTCATACTTAGTCACATGAGTCATCCTAGATTTTTGTTAGGTTAATCCTCCAATTTATCATTTCATATTTTTGACCATGATGGGGTGAAAATGTCTTGAAGGGTCTTGTGTGACTAATAAAAAAATAATCAACAAGAAAGGAGGTCCATGGGGACCCTTTTCCTTGAAAACTCTCAAGACATATTGCACAGAGGCTATATTCATGATGTCATAGGGAAAATTCTTCATGACATGATAATGATGGGGTTGGGATTAGGATAAAAAACCAGGGGTTTCTATGTATCCCATGACAACAGGAATCAAGAATTACATAGTTCTAAAGGTTCCATACATAGTTCTTACTCCTATATAGAGTGAGTATTTCATCTTTTTTTCATAGAGATCTAGATTGTGTGTGGTGAATCGTAGGTGAGACGAAGACTCCTCTGAAGTTTAATGTCATGAGGTAAGGACATTTGTGTCACATAGTTTTATTATCTTTTGATATGGATGTTGTGTCATGATTTTTGAATTCATGTGAAAAATTATGGCAACAAAATTTAACATCATACAATTGTGATGATAATACTATGAAGTTTAACGTCATACAACGAGGAGAGTAATTTCATATAGTTTATCATCTCATAACATGGATGATGTGTCATTTTTTTTAAGGTCATGTGACAAAGACCATCCACAAAATTTATTATCGTATAGTGGGGAAATCTTACCATGAAGTTTAACGTCATGCGATTAGGATAGTGGTTTCTTTTAGTTAAAGGAAAGTTGATTTTGTGGGCCAGTAATAAACAACATCCTGGCATGAAAAGAATCTTTGAGGGAAAATCATGCTTAAAATCATCTTATAAATGGGGTACATTTACTACTAATCCTAATGTAATATGTTTTCTCATCATTTCATATCTTGTAATGATAGGAATCAATCCACATGTAGTTATTGAATATACAATGGTAGATGATCGATGCTTAGGGATATTTTCTCTCTGGTGAGAACAATATAGGGTTGTGAAGTTTAACATCATACAACGAGGATGTTGGTGTCATGTAGTTTATTGTCCTGTGACATGGAAAACAATTTCATTATTTTTAAGGTTATGAAACAAATATTGACTATGAAGTTTAATATTGTGCAATTGATATGATTTACCATGCTGTTTAATGTCATGAAATCATGATGATGGACGTTGTGATTACAGGAAATACTTCTTATGGAAACTTATATTGTTGGGGGCCATGGTAATATTCCCATCAATCGAGATCAAATAATAAGTTCCATTTAAGTATAATTTTTGAATAGAATAAGGTACCTAAAAATTTGGATTCAACTTTAGAGGTTAATTTCTAGGTATCATCAGAGGCATGAGGATCAACACCATCTCTCCCCTGAGGAAAGATCAGAGTTATGATTTTTTGTTAAAGGCTCATGCAATGAGATTTTGGAGGAATCCAAAATGATGCAAGGTATGTAATCTATTCTCATCCAGTCACACAAATTCATCTAACCATTTCTATTATTTATCATTTATGGATATCTAATCTCAGATGGAATTGTGGAGAGAGGGAAATTGAAATTTGATGGGCATGACGTCCCTTGTCATATATACTAAGGAGCATGGGTTCACTTGTGTGGTAGTGAGGATTGTGGTATAACAAGCTCATAAAGCATTCAATATCTCGTCTGACCACAACTTTTTATCCTTATCAATTACCTTCTAGATTATATTCAATACAATCTTATTTAAGTCCTCTATCTATCCATTAGCCACTGCAAGATATAAGTATGAATGATTTAACTTGATGTCCTACTCCTAATATAGATTATCCAATTTAGTATAATGAAAATTGGAGTCATTTTCTATCAGTATTATATAAGAAACACCAAATCCAGTGATTATGTTATCTTTTTTTAACCTGATAATATTCCTTGCCCCAAATTCTTTGAGTGGCATAGCTTTGGCCCACTTAGAGAAAAATTCAGTTGCAGTAAGAATATACATAAAATGATTGTCCATAGTGAGAGTATATGGTCCCAAAACAACCATTCCCCATGCATCAAATGTATAGGATTATTTTTTTATGTGAAGAAAATTGGGGTGTTGGTGAATGAAGTTGTAGTGAACCTAAAAATAATGGAAATTTTTGAAAAAAATTGCAATCCTAGGTCATAGTGGGCCAGTAGTACCCAAGACTCTGGATTTTATGGGAATTCATAAACCCTAAATGATGGGAACCCTAGGCTCTAGTGTGCACATCATTCATGAAAGTAGCGGTATCTTATCCATCAATGCATATCAGAAGGACCCCTTTAAGGCCTACTTGTATAGAAGATTTTGATGATTCACACCATCTTATAGAAAAAAATTAATTGCTCGTCCTTAGATTTTATCCATTCTAGATCTTTCCAGTGGGAGTTCCCCATTTTGATGGTAGCCTATATGTGATTCTATCTAGCCAATAGTAGGACCATACAATTCAGGAATGATACTAATATCATTGATCTCTTCTGCATTAGTTTGAATGAAAGGTGAGACCATCTGGAAGTTCACAAAACTGATGACTGTTTCATCCTTCTCTGGATAATCTAGAGTTGTGGCTGCATTTTCTACTTTATCATCTTGGGTATTTTGTGAGAATGGGATTTGATTCAATGTCATATCCAAATGGAATTCCTCCATTATTCCCAAGATGTGGTTTTGTAGGGGGTTATCTCTTCTTTTTGGATTTAATAATCCCAATTTACCTTCTTGATAACCAATTCTAAGTCACCTTTTTCCTTAAATTGATTTACTTGTACCTGAAGTGCCAACTCTATACCTGAAATGAGATTATGATAACCATTTTCATTGTTCATACACCCTTTTGATAGTAGGAAGAAGTAAGGTAGGACTGCCTTTGCTGGAGAGATAGGAACAACTCCCAACCCCACTTTTTTGAGATTGGGGTCTTCCATCCTCTTCCCTGTTGTGCTTCTGGATGCACCATGAAAATACATCTCACATATATGGGGGGACCTATTGAACAAATAAAACATCTTCATCAGGTAATTTAGTGTCCAATGAAGTCATTTCTATCCAGGGATATTCTTCTATAAATTCTTCTAATTTCCATACTTTCATCTCTTTATAAAGAAAAAACTACATGTCAAAATACTATAGGATGACCGCCCACCATGAAATATGTCTGATCAACATAGAACAACTAAGAATGTATTTTAGTGTATTGATATGACTATACAAACCTCATGATTCTATATGTACTATTTTATTTTTTTTACTACAATGATTAGCATCGGATATCTCTTCTCAATATCAGAATGACTGGTCTTATCATTAAAGATGGTTTACCTAAGGTAATAAAGGTTTTTTTCTCTACCGGTTTCATTATTTTGTGTGTGGAAGGCACCCATTGATCTTTCTAAGGTTGTCATATAAAAAATTAGTGGTCTTCCATCGACAGACAGAATTAGCACTGGCGAGATTAGGAGGTATTTCTTGAGATTTCCAAATGTTTCCTAAAAATCATCAGTCCACTAATATGTAACCCCTTTTTCCATCAACCTAGTGAATGTTGGACATTTTCCTAGAATGTCAGAAATAAAGCACAAAATATAGGCCAAGTTTCCTAGAATTCCTCTTAACTCTTTGAGGTTCCAAGTAGGTGACATGATAAGGATGGACTTTTTCCTCTAAGGGTTGACTTTGATACCACAATGGAATACAAAAAAACATAGGGATATCCTTATGGTAATTACCAAAGCACATTTTAAGGGGTTTATTTTTAGGCTATGATGTCGTATTTTGTTGAATATTATTTTAGGATCAACTAGTTGGTAAGATCACTGTTGAGATTTAACCACTAAATTTTCAACATAGAATTCGATGAACCTTTCCATGAAGGGTATAAATATGTGATGCATGGAACTTTGGTATATAGTGTTGACATTATTCAAACCAAAGGATATTACCCAATAGTAAAATACTCTCTCGGGCCTTGAAGGTAGTGACTTCTTCATCCTTTCGAGCCATTCAGATTTGATTATATCCTAAACAGATATCCATGAAGGAGATGGCTTTATATATATATGTCACATCAATCCGCAGTTCTATTATTGGGATTGGGAAATCATCTTTGAGAAGTTCCTGTTGAGATCTCTAAAATCGATGAAAACTATGACTTTCCCATTCTTCTTATTGATAGGGACTATATTTTCCATCCATTTTGGGTATTGGACCACCTAAATAAAGTTTTCCTTGATTATCTTGTCAACTTTAGCCTCAATTTTGCCAGTATGTGTCAGGTGCGTCCTTCTGGCTACCTATTTATAACCCCATTGATCTTCGGGTAAACCTATTTGGTGAGTGGCCACCTTAGGGTCAAGGCCCAGTATTTTTGTATAGTTCCTAATGAACACATAATGATTCATCTCCAGTAATCATGTATGTACCTATTTTTATTTAGAATACATGGCCACACTGATCAAGGTCGGTTTTGGAGCTTCTTATATACCTAGATTTATTTCTCTGAGTTCATCAATAGTGGTAGAGACGCCCTCCTCAAATGCTGGAGGGGCATCCCTAAGGACCTACTCTTATTCCTACTCATCTTCATTTTATTTCTCTTGCTCCATAGGGGTAAATTAGTTGGGTAAGATCTCAATATTTAAGATAAGATTTGATGTCTTGACATTCAAAAGATGAAGTGACTTCCTCTAACCCAACTGAAAATGCAGGATTTCCATGAAACATTAGAGGGGTGGGAGTGAGGGGTGGAGAAGAAGTGTCTTCATACTTTTTAGATTATAAGACAAACTATTGTGACTCACCTAATGAATAATGGATTTATTAGAGATCCAGAGATGGAGTGGGGGAATTTTCATCCGAGATTTCACCACTATATGGGGATTCAGCAACCTTTCTACACTGACGGAATCAGTGGTTACAAATGATACCAGGAAGAACACTGAATATGTGTTTGAAATTGGACTCAAATACTTGAATTTATTTTTGGGAAAACATATTATTCAATGATCTATTTGAATTTTTTGGATAGGCTCATTTCTAGATCATTCGGGATGGTGACCTGATCAACACCGTCAACCATATTTTATTTCCCTTCCCTCTAATAGAATCCTGTATCAATATAATGAGACTTGTAGGATTCAAACGACACCATATCATCATGAAACGTCCCTATTTTTTCATTAATGCAGTATTTGATGCATTTATGGTATAATGAGGGAATTAACACATGTTTATGTAATTAGGGCCTTCCTAGAAAGACATTGAAGGCTTCATCCTACCGAACAACCACAAATTTTGATTTATCCACAAGGTCTCCAAATTGAGCCTTGAGATTGATTTGTCCTAGGGCCATTTTCTTGACTTTTACATAGACATGTAGTGTTATGGAGGAAGGACCTATACTATCCTCATTTTAGCTCATTTGGTAAAGTTTTCATACAGGAATGAGGATAACTCTATAGCCATTTTCAATGAAAACTTTTCAGACATTGACACTATTTATCCCGCCAAACACCTACAAGGGTATGATGTGTCCCTGTATAACAGTGTATTCATATTGGTCTGCGAAGTAGATAATTTTGTGAAATTACATAGGATTAGTTTCTATTAGTTATACTTTATCAGTGGAAACCCCATCTTCAAACTCCTGGGGGATTAGAAAAGCCACAATGAGTGCTTCCCTAAGGTCTCTTGGTAAGATTAGGGAATCCGGGATTGATAACTTGTTCGGTACCACGGATAACTGCTTCATGATATCATATTTATAGCATAAAGTCTTGTTCTTCTCATCATGGGTATTATCTTTCATAGACACTCTAGGGGATGGATTACTTGATGTAGATGGATTTGTCCTCAAAACAGGAGTTAAACATATTCATATCCTTAATGGGTTAGGCCGAATAAGCCTGCCTACCCACCAAGGGTTATCTAAAACTTACACCCCCTCGAATTGATATTCTATAGTGATATGTTTAGGGTGAATTTTGGTTGATATGGGGGGATTTTCCTACTCCTTTTGTAATCACTAAAGGGCTCTTCTATGAGTTTTCGTAACATTGACAGTCCGAGTAATGATGTGGCAAGAATTATGGTTCCAATAGTGACTGCACCTTCCTTAGTATCCTCATATCCTGCGACCTCTTCTTCTAGTTCCCCAATTAGGTGTGTGAAACTTATGTTCATATCCATACTCATCTCCATATAATTTACCCATTAAATTAATGATATTAATGGACTCGAAGATTAGCTCCTCATCTGATGATGACTTTTTATGGCTGACCATTTATAGTGATATCGTCACTAATAGAGAAATTGGCTTCTATGCTCGGGGAAACGGGTGACCACCATTGGCAGTCGCTAATAATAAAATGAAATTAGTGAGATTTGCCCACCCCGACCATTGTCTTCCCCAAAATAACCCCTGTGATTTCAATTGAAGCCCCTCGTCGCCCTTGACACCACCCTTCCACACTATTTCACCCCCATCACCACATCACATAGCCTCTCATTGCCTCTTTTATACCTACCACGGAACTAATCACCCCCCTATGTTCAACCACCTACCATGAACCCCTCTATGTCATTCCTGCCCCTCCCTCTGACCGCTGTATACCTACCATGTCTAGAAGACATAGCTCTAGGTATTTCCTTGTCGTAGTGTCTGTCCCCATACGCCCTTCTTGCACCCCACCTATGTCTCAGGCACATGATATGTGGTATATTTTAAAGCAAAATCAGATACCACCAATTCTGGTCACTTTTATTCTATACTGAACAAGAAACTGTGACTTATAAAGAGCTTTAGTAGCCTCTATGGGTGGTCGATGAAGGTCTTTATTGTAGTAGTTTGTTTGGAGGGGTAGTACCCATTGTTTCAAATATAAAGTCATAAATTCTGAGAGGGTAAAATACAACATTATAATTGATAAAATTTCATCATCATGCATTTTCTCCCTTCCTTTTCAGCCATGCTTCTTTTTGAAAGAATGGATTTTTTAGGTTTTTGGTGCTGATGGCATCGGTTGTGTTGTAGTGAATAAGGTTGGGGGAAAGTTGGTTGATTTAACTATGCTTGTAGAATAACATGAATTCATTTGATTTTATTTTGATTCATCCGACCATAAAAATTCTATTACATTATACTAACAACTTTTTTCCACTCATCTCCTTCCCCATGGGTTGTAGAGGAAACATACACTACTTGTGCTATAATATTTCCCAACTTTACTTTCCTATAATTCACAATTTTCTACAGGGTGTCTCTGAAGATGAAGACCTCTTTAATGGTGTTCCCCAGTGTCCTATAGAAGGGGAAATAATTTGGTTGGTCATTGAAATCTACATATTTGGTCCTTTTGGGATCTATAAGATAGATTAAACCATTGTCCATAGTGGATATAAAATAACTATGGACTTGATCATCACAAAATGAGTAAACTTTATTGCTTCAATCCTAGAATTGATTTATCCTTAGTAACCTCCACTCATCCTGATTGGGTGGGGGTTGTTGTTGATTCTTAGGGGGGTATTCATGGTATGGTGTGGTTTTTGGATCTAGGTTCAGTGTGGAGGTGGCTTAATTGTGATAGATGTTGCCTCTTATTTTCATGCTCTTTTCCATTGGATGGTGGAGTCCTTAAAGACTTGAGCTTAGTCCCCTGTATGGAATCTTTTATTCTTTAGGAAATTGTGGTGAAATCCCAGAACCCACTTGTATACTTCACTGGGATGAGCAGTGTTCATAACTCATCGTGAAGGTTTATGCAAAGAGAGAGAATATATTCCTGGGGAAGCAGTAGCTCCAGGTAGTAGGTCAACACTTTCCATATGGAAATGAAATTTGATACTCTCTCATTTTCCCGTTTTTTAAAAATTTAGAGGTCAAGGATTTTTTTTATTTTATAACATTGAGATGTAATGAAAGAGGACCTAGTTATGGAGTTATTCTGATCTTGTAATTGAAAATGATTCAAAAATTATGTACCACAAAAAGGATGGTCCAAGTAAGGTTTGCATGAATCATTTGATTTTCACTAATTCTTATTGTGTGGGAGTTCCCATCATGGGATCACAATGGGATGCAAAGTGTGTCAGATATTTCTTCAGGTCTCCTGAGCCATTGATTTTCTAAAATGTAGGACTCCCAAAATTTAGTGGGGGTGGAGTGTAGGCCACCCATTCAGGGTAAGGTTTCTATTCTAGCTATACCTGTGTATAATGTTCATCCATAGATTCCAAAAAAACTTCCAATGACTCAATTGTGTTAATAAGCCCTTGATCAATGATCAGTTGAGTGGGAACTTGGATAGGTACAACAACAGGAAAGATATAATGCACCAGTTCTTCCATATTTTAGGGTTGATATCCAGTGAATGATATCATTTGAGGGTTTTCTAGAATTCATTCTGGTTATATCCTTAAGGTATAAAAATCTTGATATCCATCCATAATCATGTCTAGGAAAACTGATGGTCCATACACCAATTTTGGAGGATGTCCTAAGCCTTCTTCAATTGTTGGGATGAACCCTTATTGTTGAGGTACACCTATTGGAAAATTATGTTGAGGCTCTACCCATAGAGAATATTCGGTAGAAATTAAACCTCAGAGAAATTAAGTGTTGAGTTTTCTCAACTCTTTCACTTCTTCCTCCAAACTAGAGAATCATTCTTTAAGCATGAGGAGGTCAACCTCCGCAATCATAAGAGGTAGGTTGTATGTGGCCCTACATTGAACCTTTTCTATGATGGGTGACTGTTGACGAGGAAGTAATATATTGGTCAAGGGATCACCCGAATTTAGGGTGATTCTCAGGTTCTGAGTATGTACACCTCCTCTATTTGTCTCAATGTGGACCATGTTCTCGATGGAACCATCCTCTCCATGCTCCTCTACATTAGCATAATTTTTGTTTCCATATGCAGGATTTAATTACATGAAGTTTATCAATTCATAATGAATTGTAGGAATTTTACTGATTGTAAAATGAAAGGAGGGTTGTATAGGCATTTTTCTGGACCTCTCCCTTTCTTTTTAGGATCATTTTAAAGTTTCTTACAAAAGAGTGACTCAAAGGGAACCTCCATGCGACCTGGTCACACACCACCCATTTGGGTGAAATAGGTCATGTGATAGGATGAACTAGGAGCCCTTACTTATAGTTGTCCTACATAAATGGGAAAAGACATATTTTCATCAACAGGGAGGTTGAGTTAAAATTCCCACAACCTTGTGGGTTGGGGTTTCTCTTGGTATTTTGATGTTACGCCTCGGGTATATTTTTCTACATTATTGGGAAATTTTGTGTTAAAAATTCCCCCAATCCTATGGGATGGGGCTGGTCCCATACTATAGTGTCTAATGTTTCTACCACTTCTCTCTTGACCCTGTGCATCCTTGTTCGAGTGTGATCCAGGTGCAATACGAGATCTACAATGGACTTCTTTTTTTAGGAATTAGTAGTACCTGATGATTGACTTCCCTTAGGCGTGAATCATGTTTAGTTTTCTTGTTTTATTGGTTCAATAGATTTTTGATGGATTTATGTCATCAGGTTTGATGCTTTTGATAATTATTCATGGTTGATTCTTACTTAATGTTCCATATTTTCTAGGATGGTTTCTTAATTAATGGACACATTGGAGTAATGACATTATAGGATGACATTTCCAATGGGTTCTACTAAACGGGGTGTTGGGTGACGTTAAAATATTCATGCTCCCCCCATCCCTGGATATAAACATCGGTAAGGGCATCAATAATTAGATGAAAAAACTCATGTAATGCATTGAGGCATGTCGATTGAATATCTTTCCATCGCTTCTATGATCGTGATCGCTGCACAGATGGAAGGGATTCCAAGTCGATTTGACAATGAAGCTCTCCCAATATTTTGACATGGTATGCATACCCATTTTATGTAAGGAACTTTTCTTTCAGGTGGTAGATAGTTTTCTAGAGATTCATATGGATTCTATCTATAAATTATCCTCACAATGCCTATGGAATATAAAACTTAGAAGTAGATGAGGTCCAAAACAATATGGTTATATCATTCATGGCCCAATTTCTTCTCATGAGCACTATATCATTTTATTCTTCTTCCAGAGACTCCTCTACTTTATTGTCCCAACATGGGTGCTTCTTAAAAAAAATTCAAAATAAGTAGGGATAGTGGGGGTTTTTTTTGGGATGGAAAATGGTTTAAAGGTGGTTTGGAGGATGGACATTTCCACAGGTTTTCTTATATATTAGAAAGTATTTCAACTATAATTGATGGGGTATTGACCATGTCTCACCCCATATTTCCAAATGCCTCAAAATATGATGGATGTCTTGTACTTGACTTAGAAAGGAGAGGACATTATTTTCAAAATGAAATTTCACTATGGGGAGGAATTTCGCAGAGGATTCCATCATGGAGAGGATGAACAGCATAGCTCAATATTTGACTAAAGGGGGATTTCTATAGCATATACTATGGGAAGGAACTTACTAGAGAATGATATCATGGGTAGGACCTTCTTTCTAAAATGAAATTTCACTATGGGGAGGACCTTTGCATAAAATTCAATCATAGAGAGGATTACCATCATAGATAGATATCCAAAAATAGGGAGGATTTCTTTAGTGTATACCCTATGGGGGACCTTCAAGGTTGATGAATACAAGGGGATCACCTTATTGCTAAAATGAAAATTCACTGTAGGGAGGACCTTTGCAGAAAATGTCATCATAGAGAGGACTATAATCATAGCTCGATGGTCGACTATAGTGAGGATTTTTATAGCGTATACCCTTGGGTGGAACTTCAAGGAGGATAAAAAAAGGGAAGAAACTTCTTACTAAAATGAAGTTTCATAGTACGGAGGTCCATCACAGTGAATTACATCATAGATAGGACTACCATCATAGCTTGACGTCCGACTAGAGGGAGGATTTATATAGTTCATACCTTAAGGAAGACCTTTAGGGAATATGGAAACAAGGGGAGGACCTTCTTGTTGTTTGATCTTCTGGCCATACAGATGGATACCATGATTTTAATCAGGGGATAGGCTCTCATGATTGATCATTTTGTGCTCAATAAGTAAACCATCATGGTAGATACTCTAGGGAGGACCTCTTGAGATACTGGTAACAATTTTATGGGGAGGAACTTCGCAACTAATACTGCCAATTCAATAATTTGGTAATGGATCGGCATGATCCCAAACCACCGCTGATAGATGTTTGATGGCCTTAAGAACTCCATATTTCAGAAGATCGTGGGTTATGAGACGAGACTTCATTTTACAGTCACCTTTGCAGTGATTTTTCTTTATGTGATCACTTTAGAGTGATTAGGGAAACTTATTTTAAATAAAAACCTTCGTATATGGGTTTCTATCCAAGTGGATCTTATGGTAGTGTTAGGATATGCTAGTAAACATATAGAATTATAAAAGGGATATATGTTTACCCTGGAGCAACCACTAGAGGGGACTAGTGTCCCCTAGTTGGAACAGGTATCTGTTCCTGATCCAGATTTCCATTTATCATGGAATATTGTTGATGAACCTCTTGGATGGGATCAGGGAAGCATGTATTCCCCTAAGTGACCATCTCATTGTATGGATGAGTCACCCCATTTGGGGAGGCAGGTTCATGGGCTATACTCCTAGCTATTTTCACTGATGTGATCATGTATTGTAAGGTTTATAGGATATGGTCAGGAATTGATGTATAAAATTTCATCATTACTAGGATGGGTTGAGAATAATCCTTATTGGGAATGAGAATATAATCTCATTATATTTTATGGGTAGGAATGTGAGTCATACACTAATTTATATATGATATATGTCGACTAGGCCCTCCAATTTCTTCCATGTTTGGATGATGGTATTGATATGAACAAGTATGAATTTACATATTCTCATAGTTTTACATTGCATTTTACTTACGTGATTGATATAAATACATAGTAATTTGAATATTCTTGTTGATTGATATCGTATTTGACTATCCAGATTGATATGCATGAGAAATAATTTTTATTTTCTCATAGTTTCCATTTGTATTTGACTAGAGGAAATCTTAAATAGGAATAAGGATAATGAATTATTCTAGATTGTTTTATTGTCACCCTCTATGAACCACCCTAGGGACTCGGGTCTGGTTGACTTCAGATGGGTCCCACAGGGTGGTATCCTATTCATGGTGAGGATGTTGAGCTACACGATATTGATAGAAATGATTATTGGCAAGGGACCTTGGGTGGTACCCCTATGTTGTTGGGATGATGTTTTAGGAAACCACCTCATCAGCCTCACAAAGGTAAGTTAGGAACTCATTATCACATTCTAGGGATCATCTCTCGAAACAGTTTGAGATGACTATTGGGGATGTCTGGTTTTGGATCAGCAACCATCATTGGGTAGACGGATGGTGGGGATCATAAGGTGTAGGGCATGTCGACCTGCCTCCAGGGTTTGGAGAGTTCCATTTTGGTCATACTCCTAGAACAATGAATTTGAAATCCATTATTGAAGATGATTGATGGGTTATGGAGTTTTCTATTTCATCAAGGATGTGGCATGTGCAATGGCTGATGAACATGTATGTGAGAACTTGTGAGACACCATTGAATTGAAGATAATTATGATGAGAAGTGTAAAACTGCTCATAATTTTCATATATAAATATTAAATATAAATAGAATAATATCCATTACATAATATAGAAAAAACTATGCTAGCCATATTGTTTAAGTGTCTTTGGAAACTAGGAAATATAAATAACTGGTTCATAAAGCTTCTACATCACCTCTTGCTTATTCCTTTATAACAAGAACCCTTTTTTATACGTCTTACTTAATACATTTCTTCATTTACTGGTAAAATAAACCTAGTAAATGGTGAGATAAAATGATCAGTAAGGGTACAAAAGGGAGATATCAATCATATCATAATCATGAGACATAACAACCTAATAAAAACATTTAAAATTTTTATTAGTCATATCAAATATAATGATATCATGTCATGGGATAAATCATAGAAGTTAATAAATAACATATTTCCTAAGATCATAACATAAGAAATGAAATTAGTGTATACACAAAAGCATAGAAAATAATTTCAATATTATTCAAGGCATATTTACAAGATCATCACAGTGAAGAAAATCCCTTACTAAACCGGTTTTACTCCCCGTTTTAATCATGTAATATTGAACCAAATTTACTCATGTTCTAGTCAAGTATTACTAAACTGATTTCACATCCCATTCCATTTCCATCTATCCCATGAGATATAAATATTTACCCAATGCATTGGAAAAAGATATAGGTCCCACCCATCACATAATGAAAATAATACATATGTGTTCCACAAGAGCATAATTCATTCATTATATCAAAACCCACAAAAAGAAATGGGTTTCATAAACACCATTCAATCATAACATAACCCATGGAAAGAAATAAGTTTCATAAATATCATTCCATCATAAATATAAACCAACCACTAGAATAATTAAGATAGAATCCTTGAAAAATATCCCCACTAAAACATAAGTAACATCAAATAATGTTATTGTAAATGGAAAATAATCATGATATATCAATTGAAAATAATTCTTGAGAAAAACATCTTTTATGCTTTTAAAACATTTCCTTTTCTTAAAAATAAACGCAATTTTAAAATAAAATATTTTATTTGAAAATAACTATGTAATATTTTAAGGTAATATTCAAGAATTTAAGGCATTAAGAAATCAGAAAAATCTTTTCATGCCATATAAGTTTAAAAAACATTCCTCTCGTACTTTTTTTAGAAAAGTCAAAGAGTACCTTATTAGGAAAATGACAGAAAGATTCATTTAAAATCATTTAGTAAAATTTAAAAAAATGGTAAAAATGACTTTAAAAAATTGTAAAATAATAGAAAAAATATTTTGGAATAAATTTTTAATAAACATGGACATGGAAGATAAATATTCCCCAGTAAGGACTTACGTATAAACAATCTCTGGTAATAATAAGATTGTGAAATTAACCCTTACCTTAGGACTTATTTTCATTGAAAGTATTGGAAACTCTTATATAATGGATTAAATAATGATATTAACTTATTATAGAACTGTATTTATATTTATGATATCATATATGGTGATATTATCATTAGATAATAATATTTCATTATTATTTTTCTTTCAGGTGTAAACCGATTCATTTTCTTATGCATGTTTTGTCATATAAGTCCAAATTATTAAGAATAAGATGTAGTTCCATCATTTACAGAATTATATTAAGGTAATATATATCATATTTATTCTTTTATATAATCATTCTCTACTGGTGAATATGGAAAATGAAATGCATCACATCATAGAAATGGTAGGTCGCATGTACACATGAGCGATTGTATCATTCCCTTAATGGTAAAAGGGTAATGAAGTGAATTATATCTATTTTTCCAGAATAAATATAATTGTATATATATATATATATTCCATCATTATACCCATCCACGTAAAGAGTGATGAAAAATAGACTACACCACGATGTTGAGATGGTTAGTTGTACATACACATGCTTGGTACTTTATTTTTTCATATAATGGATAAAAGGTGGAACATGGTTGTCCCATAATCATAATAACATATAATAATATATTTTTTATTAGATTTATTAATTTATAATGGAAACAACACATGAAGAGTATATATAAGAATAAATAATCTTGGAAGAGTCGATAAAGATGATTACCTCTTCCTTGGAGAACATCCATTAGACCTCCTATTAGGGATACTAGGGTTGGTCTTTTGAGAAGAGAAGAACCTCTAGAATGTGGATATGTAAGTTGATAAGGTAAATTATTTTTTTATGGTCGATATTTAAGGCTTAATGAGATGTGAATAAGTGAGGGATGCGGTTCCCTTTTATGATTGAGGTGAGGGGTACTTTTGGAATCTCAAAAAAACATTAATTTATAATAAATTAAACTTCAATTAAAATACTCCAAAAATAAAATGTATTCAAATATAATATGATATAATTCTTTAATATCACCATACAATATATTTTATACATGTTTTGGTATTTTTTTAAATCTTATCCTTTTCATTGACCCTTAGTTAACCTATTTTAATTTTAACTAAGGTAACAACATTTTCAATATTAAAAGTCTATAATTTTTACTTATATGATGTAAATTAGACCATAAATGGATAATTTATAACATTTGAGACTATAATATATTATTTTTTATTTTTAAGTATCTTTTATTTTTTTTAAATAATTTAATACAATGTAATATTGATAAAATATCATTAGTGTAAATTTTGACACTATTAATTATTTGGATTTTAACAAATATAAATATGATAAGTTAACTTAGAACCAAATATTTTGTTATATAATTAGGAGTTAAAGGTCATATATAAAACTCATTTACCACATTATCTCAAATTATATTTATTTTAATATTTTTAGTAACATTTATTTGATATTTCCATAATTAAAATAATCACTACATAAGTATTATGTAATTATTTAATATAATTATTTTTTCACTAAAAATTTAAAATAAAATACCATGAAAAATATAAATCTTCTATATTGAAAAATAATATATATATAATAATATATATTTTGTGAAACCCTATATAAAAATGATATAGTATTTAAAACATGAACATGAAATCTTTAAATCATTATTAAGTAAAATATTATAAATACCATAATTCCATATAAATATACTAAAAAGTAAAAAGTAAGTTTTAATCAAGAAAATATGTTTATTAAGTTTAAAATATTTAGTAATATTCATTCATAACATAATGTTTCTTCATGTGGACACATAAGGGATATTAAAGACAAAGAAACAGACATTTTGTGACTTTCTTTGATTTAAATATTATATATCATTTTCAGGGAAAATTTTCCATTAAATAGAAAAATTTATATCCTTATTTGTTAAGGGTATAATTATATTAATCCAATAAAATTTTGTAATGTGGTAGAGTTATTTTATATTCTTTATAATTTTATTTTTAACCAAAATTACTTAATTTACCCTTTATAGTGGTAACAAAAGTTTCCAAGGTTATTGTTCATATTGAATAAAAATAAAAGTAAACTATTTACTAAATTTGTATTTCATGAATCCAAATTTGGTATCAATATTTCAAAATTAAAATGCATAAGTTACAGAATTAATTTTAAAATAAAATAGGTAAACTCTTATGAAAAGTAGTTTTTGGAAAAATGCCCTTTTAAAACATAAGATGTTTTTATAATATATTTTTGTATGAAATCCTTTTAAAAATCCAAAATTGGATTATTTTAAATAAAAATTAAATAATTAATATTTAAAAATAATCCAAAATTTAATTTTACATTGTAAATAATTTATTAGAAAATAATGTTTTCAATAAAAAATCAATACCTTCACTATTCTATAAAAAATAAATTTTTTAGAAAAAAAATTAACATAATTTTGACATGGTCAATTTAAAAATTAAATTAATTTTTTCAAATATATTTTATATAACCTCTAAATATAAATAAAAACCCATTTTATAAGAAAACATATTTTTTTGAAGAGTAAAGTGATTTTACTAAAAATTGTGTGATCATTTTCTAAGAACATACCAATACAATCACGTTGAGTTGGACCTTTATAATTATTTCATATATTTTTTATTCAAATTTATTCCCTCTAATTTAAAAACTAGTTTATAACATTCGTTTTATATTAATACTATTTCATAGTTCGTTTAAACTCATGGTTGGGTGCATCACTAGATATTGAAGAATTAACATTATTTAAAGAGAAATATTTATTAAAAATATCAGGGTGTTACATTCTATTCCCCTAAAAATTAATTTCTCCATAAAAATTCATCACTTGTATACAAATAGATGAGGATAACTCTATGTCATCACATCCTTAGGTTCCTATGTAGCTTCCTCAAATTGGTGGTTCATCCATAAAAATTTAACAAAGAGAGTGGTCTTGTTTCATAGAACAATCTCTTTGTGATCCATAGTCTCTATCAGTTTTTCTTCAAAAGAAATATATTTCTCTAGTGGTACAAATTTTGATTTTAGTACATGTGAAGTATCGGGTACATACTTTCTTAGTAGAGATATATAGAGCACATTATTAACTTGAGAGAGATTCGGTGGAAGTGAAAATAGATAAGCCACATTCCCAATACAATCCATAATTTCACAAAGACTAACATACCTAGGACTTAGCTTTCCCTTATTTACAAATCTCATCACTCTCTTCTAGGGAAATATTCATAGAAATACCTTGTCATCCTCTTCAAACTCTAGGTATTTTCATTGATTTCATACATAAATTTTTTTCGACTTTGAGATGCCCTTAGGTGTTATTGTATAGATCTTACCTTCCCTACCATCTCTTCAAATATATCATGTCCCAATAGATTTCTTTCTTAAACTTCATTTCAGCATGTTTAATTTCTTTCCTTCTTACAATAGAGGTATTCAAAATAAGCCACCTGAATACTGTATTGAATGCTATTATTGTAAGAAAATTCTACCAAATGTAGGTGTTTATCCCAACCACATTTGAAATCCATAAAAAAAATATATCAACATGTCTTTTAGATTTTGAGTTTTAATTTCATACTGAATATTATTCTGAGGATGATATGTAGTGATTAAATTTAAATATATATCCATATTCTACTGAAGACTTCTCCAAAACATTGGGGAAAACATTAGATCTCAATTAGATATAATGTAAAGTGGTACTCCATGAAATATCACAACTTACTTAATATATATTTTGGAAAGATTATCATGAGAGAAATATTCTCTGATAGCACTGAAGTATGCCGACTTCATAAGGTGATCAATAATAACACATATATCATTATTCCCTTTAGATGTTTTGGTAAGCCCGATGACAAAGTCCAGGGTGATGTCTTCACAATTATATTATGTTATGGGTAGTGTATGTAACATCCCCTTATACATTTGTCTCTCAGCCATAACTTTTAGAAAAATAAGCACTGAGAAACATACTCTTAAATGTATCTCTTTATTCCATCCCACTAGAAGTACTCTTTCATGTCCCTATACATATTTGTTCTTTTAGGATTAATAGAGAATGATGAACTGTGAGCATTATCCCAAAGATACTTCTTTAATTATGGTGTTGGAGGAACAAAAACATGGTTCCTAAACTTTATAATTCCAATACATTCAAGGTTGAACTTAAGAACATTTATCATTATCTTTTGCAACTCTACATATTCCTTATGTGCCTCATTAATATTCACTTATATAGATAGTTGGACATTAATTTGAGAAATATAATATTTCCTCCTTCCTTTATGATTTCCAAATCCATCCTTTGAAAATACATAAATATTGGATCTTTTTTTATCCTCATCATAGATAGGATAACATGGTCTTTTCGACTCAAAGCATCAACCAACTTATTTGCTTTCTAATGGTGTTAATTAATTGAGAATTCATAATCCTTAATCTACTCCAATTATCTTCTTGGGAACATATTCAACTCTTTTTGAGTGAAAATATACTTTAAACTTTTATGATCAGTACATATATCGCACCTTTATTCATAAATATAATGCATCCATTTCCTTAATGCGAAGATTATCGTAGCTAACTCAAAATCATGAGTTGGGTAATTTTTCTCGTGGATTATTAATTTTTGTGAGGAATAATATATCACCATATCATTTTTAAAGAGAAAACATCCCATAATTTTCTTGGATGCATCACTATAGATCACAAACCTCTCTCCACTATGGGGAAGTGTGAGCATAGGTGAACTGACTGACATTCTTTCCAGATCTTTTAAATTATCTTCACATTCTTCCATTCATTTGAACTTAACTCCTTTATAAGTCAACTTGGTGATTGGATTAGTCAATAGTGAGAAATATTTCACAAAACATTGATAGTATCCATCCAAACCAATAAAAAATTGAATCTCATTTACTGTTTTTGGTCTAGGACAACATTCAATAACATTTATCTTTGTTGGGTCCATAGATATCCTCTATATTGTTACTATGTGACCCAAATATGAAACTACTTGAAGCAAAAATTCACATTTGGTAAATTTTTCATAATTATTTTCCTTTATCAAGGTCTTTAGAACAATCCTCAAGTAATTTTCATGTTCTTACATTCTATTTGAAAATACAAGAATATCATCTATAAAGACTACCCAAAACTGATCAAGATAGTCTATAAATACTCTATTCATTAAATGCATGAAGATGGTGGGGGAATTAGTAATACCAAAAGGTATCACTATAAATTCATAGTGTTAATAACTTATACAAAATTCCTTTTGGGTATATACTCCCTGACCCTTAACCGATGATATACAGAATGAAGATCAATCTTGGAAACATATTGAGCTCTGCATAGTTGATCAAATAAATATTCAATATGGGGGAGAGGATATTTGTTCTTGATAGTGATCTTGTTAAGTTCTTTATAATCAATATAGAGTCTCATTTATCCATATTTATTCTTAAAAAATAAAACAGGTTTACACCAAGGTGATGCACTAAGGTGTATGAATCCATTTTCAAGATTATCTTTGAGTTTATTCTTCATTTTTTTCAACTCAATTGGGGACATTATATAAGAAGTATTTGAAAAATTTATAGCACTCAGTGTGAGTTGTATTGAAAAATAAACTTCATTAATTAGTGTAAGACCGTAGAAATTATTCTATAAAGACATCAAAAAGCTCTCATAAAATTGATGTATCATTAATGGTGATTTTCTCCCCAACCATCTATGACAGATAACCTTCCTTTATAGGATTTAAAATCAAAAATATGGAAGTAATTTCAACTATAAGTTCATATTTATATTTTCATCCATAAATTATCATAGATTCATTCATAATATAAAATTTTACTTTCCTTCCTTTGAAATTGATATGGTCTTTATATAGAGAATCCAGATCTATGCCAAGAATAATATCGAATTCAACTAAAGGAAGGATCACAATATTTTTAGGTAAAACATCACCACAAACTTTAACTAGACAAGAATTATAAAATTGTGATCCAACCATTGTTCCGTTCATATTTTTAATAGCTAACTCAACATGTGATTATTGATGTAGTACGATGATACCCTTAAAAATTTATTTAGAAATAAAAGAGTGGGTGGATCCAGAATCAAATAAAATATTATCTACTTTAGACTCGATGGTAAGTGTACCTTTCACCACTTCATTGTCATACTCCACATAACCATTAGTGATCACATGCGATTTGACTTTGTCATTAGCCTCAAGAGGTTGCTGACGTCGATCATCATTGATAACCCTTAGATTCAGGAATTGGTTAGAATAATTTCCAATTTCCTTGCACTTGTAACATTGATGCATGGGAGGTGAATTTTATATATCTTTCTCTATTTTCATCATTAGTTATATTTTCCCTCTCACTTAAGTAGTAAATTTCCTGATGACCTCGTTTCCCACACTTAAAACATTTACTATTCCTCTTAATATGGTTTCCTCCATGTTTCTTTCCACACTTTGAGAATAAATTAAAGCTTATCTTATATTCACTATAGTTTTTGGATGTTCCCTCGAATTCCATTTTTCTCTTCTTATCAAGCCCATAAAATTGATCGGTGAATCCAATATCCATATCAGCCTTGAGAGTACATAAAATTATTTCCTCATAGATACTGAAGTTCCTTATGGATAATTCCCTTAAGAGACTTGGTTTTAATCAATTTAAGAATTGACCATCATTACTCTCTAGTTGAATGATAATTCCAGAAGTGTACCTTGTAAGTTTTATAAAATACTATTCCTAGGTACTAATGGATTCATCATACTTTTTATTATTCTTGAGGAACTCCTTTTCCATCTTTGATTGAAGAATATGAGGAAAGTACTTATTAAAAAACAAGTTCTTGAACTCATACCATTCCATAGAGTCAATTTCATCTTGTTTCATTGTATTCTTGAAAATATTACACCATTTTCTTCTTCACCTTCCATGCGATAGACCTCCAAGATTAATTTCTCTTGTTGTGAACATTGGAGAACTAAAAATATCTTTTTAGTGGTACGAATCCATTGTTTTTCCACTAGTGGATTAAAAACTCCTCTAAAATATGGTGGACACTATCTCATGAAGGAATCAACAAAATTTTGTTTCCTAATTTGCTATTTTGGAAGTCCATCATGATTTATAGCTTGATAAATGTGTGTAAGAATTACAAAAAGATTTTGTATTCCAGCTCCCATGACATTCAGTTACTCATGAGAAAAATAATTGCATTGCCCATCACATTCACCATTAACGTGGTTCCTTTGGGTTCCATACATTGACTAAAACCAAAAATAATAGTGTGAGCAATACTAATAATAATGGGAAAATCACATAATCAAGGGAAATTACTTATTAAATTTTAATTCAGAACACCTTAGGTTTTATCCTAGGTTATTTATGATCTTCACAAAATATCTAAGATTTTATCCTATACATAGACTTATCTATAGGTGTCACGACCCTTCCCAAAGAGGCATGTGCCGTGAATAGCCCAAACCTGCCTCTGATAGGGTAGGGGCTGGTGACAAGCACCTAGTGGCATATCCCACAAATGGGAATCATTTACCTAAGTACCTATACACATACACACACACCTCTCCAAGCCCAAATATTGATAAAAAGTAAAAACACTAAGTAAAAAAATCCTGAATACACAAAGATACAAACTATAAGGTATGAAATTAGGAAAACTGGGAAGTAAACAAGTCCAGAATACAAGTCCAATAAAAGAAAGAGTCTACCAGGTGAATAAACAAGTTCCCAAAACTCATATATAGAAAACCCTACCAGAAGGGTCGGTGTAGGGTAGCTGTTGGAAGCCATAGGAGCACCACACATCTGTTTGATCACTCTAATAACCACCTAGACTGGGTTCACCAAAGACACCATCAAAGTATCGATCATCTGTACAAGATACAACATGTGCGGGAAAAGACTGTGCAGGGGTGATTAAAACAATACTCAGTAGAAAAACTCAAAAAAAAAGGATATAGCACTATGAAATACATGAATTATACAACAAAGGAAACACATGAAGTACATCATAAAGGAAACACACGAAGTACACTACAAAGGAAACACGTGAAGTATAGTCAATATGGTCATCTCACATAGTTATAAGTCTAAAGAATGAAGAGAATGATTTCTAATTGTAGTCCGTTGATCTCTCAGCCTCTATGACACCAGAATCATCAAAAGTGCACAGAGCATCGATGGCTCACGAAGCATCAGTGGTGCCCAGAGCAGTGATGTCACCCGGGGCATCAATGGCACACGGAGCATCAAATTCATAGGGAGAATCAATGGTGAATGGAGAATTGATGGTATATATATCATGGATGGGTCATGCAACCCCTATGTCACGTAGTCACCAAGATCACATAGTCACAGCCGACCACATGATTCCCCTCATAGTGTGCTCTTTCTGGGAGCACCTGATCCTCGATCCATTAGGATGTATGCCAGATTTCACAAAACTAACTTAGAGTATCTCAAAATTATTATATCATCGAAAGGTTCTTATCATCATAAATGGCTGGTCAAAAGATCCTCATGTTTGGAAGATGTGCTCAATATTGTAAAAGTGTCTCGTCTGGTCCAGGTCCGACCCTGCCTGGTCCGGCCAACCCGGACCGACCTAGTCGGTTTTGGCCGACCCGATGGGCCACACGGTCCATCCCACTGGGAAATTAGAGAAGCCAAGTTCTCCAGCCTAGCCCACATCGTGCAGGGTGGTTTTACTTAGTTGGTTGATTCCCATTCTAGATGCATCCCTCTTGTCCACGTGATCGCTCAACTGCTTGACCAGCCGTCTCCCCTAGTTGATGAGGTTCTGAACCGTATTTCACACGGACAACCCACCTCGTATGCCTTGTCTTTCGACCCCACCACCAAAGTGAGTTATCTCTGATGTGGCTCTAATCCACATCCTACTACCACCACTCCGACCTCCTACCATGGCCCCTGCTCACCGCCAACGGCCTCCACCATCACGGACATCCTCTAACGTAGTCCTGCTTGGACTGCATCTCACTGCCTCCACCTACCACCCTACCAGTGGCCCATCCTACCACGCTCCACCTAGCCCAACCATCCCTTCCAGGCCGGTGATACCTTTGCTGTCGGCCACCCCACCGAAGGCCTTTTCCTACCGCACTCCACCTGAACCGCCATAGGATCGGAACCCCAGTTTCGTAATGTTGCATCGCAGATCATAGGTGAAAATATCCTATGATTGTTATTCGCAAGTAACTAGGAGTGAAAAACATATAAGATTGGTGGAGAGAGATAAATCACATGAACACCCAAATGGATGGATCTTGGACTTTTTTTTGTAGGCCCTGATCTGTTCATGTTAGAAAGTTTAAAGAAGTACAATCAACCAATATTCCCAAAGACTTATCATCCCCTTAATCACCACAATAATATTCATCCTATAATAATAATTGAACTCTGGATCAACTTGTTCATGGGTTAGTTTGTTCTCCTCATCATAATATAAGACGGGACAAGAAATCACAAAGAGATCAACATCCTACCTTCAGTTTGGATCAGTTTCTAACGAAGAATAGGGTTTCGTGTCGTCACCCATCCCTGATCCATGGGAATTCATCATTGTTTTTCAAAGAGGTTTCTATCTACTTTCCTTATAGGAATTTCAAGGGTTATGGGGATAACCCTGGATTCCTAAAAATATGCCTTAATTAAAATAATCCAATTCTTTGTCAAATTAAATATTTTTATTAAAATATTTTAATGACAGTTACATCCAATTTGTAACTTTCACAGTTGACCTAAACTGGTCGATGTTAGGCTCTACCTAAGGAAAATTCATTGTTTTGAATTCAATAGGGATCTCATATTTCTAATACTAGCACATGTTTATAATTTATTCCCATTTAAAAAAGAAACCATTTATACTCTTTATTAAAAACATAACATTTTTCACCGTATCATTACAGGCACACCAGGCCTCAGAATCTTACACTATCTCAGTGTCTCGTCTTAGAATTTTCCAAATTAATTTATAAAAACTAAAACCAAAGAAAATATGATTCATTAAAATAGGGTTCATACAAGGTATTTTTCATCATAGTTTCCAAAGTTCAACTAAACCCCTCTCAAATTCAAACTATAACAGACCATACTTTTCATACATAGATATTACATCTAAATATAAGAATATTCATTACATAACATAAAAAACCATGCCAGAACCATATTGGTTTTTTTGTAAACCATGAAATATAAAAAACTGGTTCATAAAACTTTTATATCCTATCCTACTAATTCCATCATAACTAGAACCCTTTTTGATACATCTTACATAATATATTTCTTCATATCCAATGAAAAGAAACATAATAATGGGTGACCTAAGAAGAAAAGTAAGGGTAAAAAAAAGATATTAATCATATCATAATCATGAGACATAAAATCACTACTAGAAAAATACCCTATACAAATGGTTTCAAACCGTTGGTATAGGCCTCCAAACCGTTGGTATATCTTATACCAACATTTTGGAGAACCATTGGTATATTTTATACCAACAGTTTGGAGAACCATTTCCAAGTAAGTTGTGGGTATAGGTCTATACCAACGGTTTTTGAAAAAACTGTTGGTATAGACCTATACCAACGGTTTTCAAAATCATTGGTATAAGTAATATGAAAACTCTATACCAACGGTTCCATAAAACCTTTGGTATATGTATTTCAAAAAAGAATCATTTGGTTGGTTTTGATCATAGTACCTCCAGTTTATGATTGAACGGCCTAACCACAAACATAACTTGACTTTTTTGAAAATAATTTCATAAATATATATATGTATTATCATAAATATTTTAACATTTGATTTATTCAATGTTCTCTGTAAGAAGATTCTATAAAAAATACATGTAACTATACCAATGGTTCTCAAAACCGTTTTTTATAGACCTATACCAACGGTTTTGAGAACTGTTGGTATAGCTTCTTTGATGTTGGGACCTATAACAAACGTTTTGGACAAACTGTTGGTATAGGGGGGACCTATACCAAAGGTTTGGGGAAAACCATTGGTAAAGGGTCTCTATTATGGACCTATACCAATGGTTTGTCCAAAACCGTTGGCATGGGTCCATATTAGTGACCTATACCAACGGTTTACCCCAAACCGTTGGTATAGGTCCCCCCTATATCACTGGTTTGTCCAAAACCATTATTATATATCCAAATTAGTTACCTATACAAAAGGTTTTGGCCAAACCATTGGTATAGTTCCATATAAGTGAATTATACCAACGGTTTTCCCAAAACTGTTAGTATAGATCTTATTTCAAGTAGTGAATATATGAAAGACATTTAAAAATTTTACCCTTAATATCAAATATCAACATATCATGTCATGAGATAAATCATAGAAGTTCATAAAGAAAAAATTTCATAAGATCATAACATAAGACAAGAAATCTTGGAATACACACCAGAATATAAAATAGTTTCCACATTAGTCAAGGCTTATTTCCAAGACCATCATACTAGACAAAGTCCCTTAGTGAACTGGGTTCACTCCCCATTCCATCCATGTATGACTGAACCAAGTTTACTCTCATTCTAGTCCAGTATTACTGAACTGATTTCAATTCCCCTTCCAGTCATGTCTATCTCATGAGATATAAATCCTTACCCAATTAATTGGAGGGATATATAGGTACCACCTATCACATAATGAAAACCATACATATGTGTTCCACAAGAACATAATTCATTCATTATATCAAAACCCATTAAAACAAATGGGTTTAATAAACATCATTCAATTATAACATAATCTATGGAAAGAAATGGGTTTTATAAATATCATTACATAATAAACATAAACCAACAATCCAAATAATAGGGATAAAATCCTTGAAAAATATCCTCATTAAAACATAAGTAACATAAAATAATGTTATTGTAAATGGAAAATAATCTTGAGATATCACTTGAAAATAATTTTTGAGGAAAATATTCTTTCTTCTTTGAAAATGTTTTCTTTATAGAAAATTTCATTCAATTTTAAAAGAAATATTTTTTTTAGAAATAAACTTGTAAGATTTTAAGGTAAGGTTTATGAAATTTAGGTGTTAAGAAATCAAAAAAAAATATGTTTATATCGTATAATTAAAAAAACATTCCTCTCATACTTTTTCCAGAAAAGTCAAAAAGTACCTTGATAGGAAATGGACAAAAATATTCCTTTCAAACCATTTAGTAAGAATTAAAAATTTGTAAAATTTAATTTAAAAAATTTTATAAGAATAATAAAAATATTTTTGAATACATTTTTAAGAAACATTGACCTGGTAGATAAATATTCCCAGTAAATACTTACATATAAAATATCTCATATATTAATGAGATTGTGAACTTTACCCTTACCTTATGTATGCTTTTCTTAATACATATTGTAAAATATTATATAATGGATTATATGATGTTATTAACTTATTCTAGAACCATATTTATATTTATTATATCATATATGATCATATTATCAAATGTTATTAATATTTCATTATTATTCTTCTTTTGGGTGTTAACTACTTCATTTTCTTATGCATGTTTTGTCATATAAGTCACAATTATTTTGAATAGGATATAATTTCATAATTTCCAAAATGATATTAAGTAATATATATCATATTTTTTCATTTGAAAAAATATTCTTGAATGGTGAATATGGAAAATAAAATGCATCAAGTTATGCATATGGTAGTTCGTACGTACGTACGAGCGATGGTATCATTCCCTTAATGGTAAAAGGGTAAGGAAGTGGATAAAATATATTTTGTTCCAAAATAAATATCCTGTTATAATTATTATTATTATTATTATTATATATATATATATATATATTATTTACATCAATATACCCATCCAGGTAAAGTAGTGATGAAAAACAAATTACACCATGGTGTGGAGACAGAAAGTCGTACCTATACGCGCATGGTACTTTTATTTTTTGTAGGATGAATAAATGGTGGAGTATGGTTTTTCATAATAAAAATAACATATCAGTATACAAGTGATACTATATTTAATATTTTATAATGGAAACAACACATGAAGAGTAAGTAGAAGAGGAAATAATCTTGGAAAAGTTGGTAAGTACAATTACCGCATCCTCGACGAGCTTCCCTTAGATCTCCTCTTAGGGACACTAGGGTTGGTCTTTTGAGAAGATAAGAACCACTAAAATATGAATAGGGAATTTGATAAGTTAAATTTGTAGGGTATGGTCAATCTTGAAGGCAAAATGTTATGTAAAGAAGTGAGGGGGGAGGTTCCCTTTTATAATTGAGGCGAGGGTCCCTTTTGGAATCTCTAAAAATATTAATTTATAATAAATTCAATATCAATCCAAATACTAAAAAATGAAATGGATTATAATATAATATTATAAAAGTATGTAATCTGAAAAACCAATAGATTTTAGATAATTTTTAGTTTTATTTTAAACCTTATAATTTTGATTAAACCTTAGATAACCTATTTTAATTTTAACTAAGGTAACAACATTTTCAATACTAAAAAGTCGTAATTTTTACTTATTTTATGTCAATTAGGATATAAATGAACAATTTATAGCATTTTAGACAATATTATAATTATTTTTTATATTTAAATATGTTTTATTATTTTTAAAAAGTTTAATAAAATATAATTTTGATAAAATATCATTAGTGTTAATTTTGACACTATTCGTTATTTGGATTTTTACAAATATCATGATAACAAGTAAACTCAGAACCAAATATTTTATTATATCCCATCAAGGTTTTATATTAAACTCATTTATCACAATAATTATCTTAGAATACATTTATTTTTAATATTTATATTAACATTTATTTGATATTTCTATTAATAAAATAATTACTACATCTATACTGTGCAATTATTTAATATACATATTTGTTCACAAAAAATTAAAAATAAAATAACATGATAAATATAAATCTATTATATTTTAGTATAGTATTTATAGTTTAATATATATATTTTTTAACCTTATATAAAAATGATATAGTATTTTAAATATGAATGTGACATATTTATATTTATATTAAATAAAATATTATAAATACCATAATTTTTTATAAGTGTTGCAAAAAGGAAAAAATAAATTTTTATAATAAAAATATTTTTTAAAGTTAAAAAAAATATAGTTAGATTCATTCATAACATCATTTTTCCCCATGTGGACACATAAGGGATATTAAAGACAAAGAAATTGACATTTTATCTCATTCTTTGACTTAAATAATATATAATTCATTTTTATAAAAAAATCTCCATTAAAAACATTTAATTTAGATCCTTATATTTAATGAGTCTAAATGTATTCATATAGTAAAACTTTGGCATGTGCTGGAGTTATTTTATAGTCTTTATAATTTTATTTTTAACCTAAATTGCTCAACATACCCTTTACCACGGTAACAACATTTACCAAAGTTACTATTCATATTGGACAAAAATAAAAGGAACCTATTTAATACATTTGGATATTATCAATCTAAATTTTCAAACAATTTTTAAAAATTATAAACATAGAATTTTTATAATTAAATTTAAAATAAAACCAGTAAACTTTCATGAAAAAATATTTTTTCAAAAAATGCCCTTTTAAAACATTAAATGTTTTTATAATAAATTTTTATATAAATTTACTTTTAAAAAACTTATTATTTTTAAATCAATATGAACTAATTAAAATTTAAAACTAATCAAAAACGTAATTTTACCATATAAATAATTGAAAAGAAAATACGTTTTTCTATAAAAAATCAGTACTCTCACTATTCCATAAAAATAAATGTTTTAAAAAACAATTTTTAGATAATTTTGACATGATGAATTTAAAAATTAAATTAGTTTTTTCAAATCAATTTTCTAGGACTTCTAAATATTAATAAAACTCATTTGTTAATAAAAAGCGTTTTTTGAGGAATAAAGTGATTTTATTAAAAATTATGTGATTTTTTTCTAAGCACTTACCAATATATTCATATTAAGTCAGAAATTTATATTTATTTCATAAATTATTTATTAAAATTTATTCTTACCAAATTGATGGTTTGATTATAATATCCAATTTATAATAATAGTGTCTCACTGTTTGTTTAAACTCATGGTTATATAGAATGCAAGATATTGAAAAATTAAAATTATTTAAAAGGAAATATTTATTAAAAATATTAAAGAGGTTACATTATACCCCCCAAAATATTATTTTTTCCCCTCAAAATTCATCACTTGGAAACAAATTCATGAGAATACCTATACCTAATCACGTCCTTAGGTTCCCACATAGCTTCCTCAAATTGGTGGTTCTGCCATAAAACTTTAACCGAGTGAGTTGTCTTGTTTCATAGAACTTTCTCTATGGAGTCTTGAATATCAATTGGTTGTTCTTCATAAGAAATATCTTCCTCCAAAGATATGAATTTTGAGTTTAGTACATGTTAAGGATCATGTACTACCTTTCTCAAGAGAGTTACATGGAACAAATCAAAAACTTGAGAGAAATATGGTGGAAGCACCAATCGATAATCTACCTTCCCAAAAAAATCCATAATTTAAAAAAGGACCAATATACCTAGGGATTAGATTTCCCTTATTTCCAAATCTCATCACTATCTTCTAGGTAGATATTCATAGAAATATCTTATCACCCACTTCAAAGTATAGGTATTTTCAATGATTGTAAACATTAATTTTTTTTTTGACTATGAGCTTCTCTTATGTGTTGTTGTATAGATATAACCTTGTCTTCCATCTCCTCAACAAGATCAGGTCCCAATATCTTTCTTTCCCCAACTTCATTATAGCATGTTGTAGTTATGAACTTCTTACCATAGAGGGATTCTTAAGGATCCACCTGAATACTGGAGTGGAACTAATTTTTGTAAAAAAATTCTACCAAAGGTAGGTGTTAATCCCAACCACCTTTGAAATCCATAGAGAAATATATCAACATGTATTCTAGTGTTTAAATTTTCCTTTTAGATTGAATATATATCTCAGGATGACAAGAAGTGTTGAAACATAACTCTATATCCAAATCCTAGTGAACAATTTTCCAAAACTACAAGGTAGACCACAGATCTCGATCAAATATAATGGAAAGTGGTACTCCATGCTATCACACCACTTCTTTAATATATATTTTGGCAATATGATCAAGATAAAAGTATTCTATGATATAGATGAAGTGTTCTAACTTTGTAATGTGATAAAATATAATATATATAACATTATGGAATTTAGATTTTATGTGAAGTCTGATGACAAAGTCCATTGTAATGTTTTCCCATTTCCATTCTAGTATAGGTAATTATTGTAACATCTCCCTAGACTTCTATCTCTCATCCTTAAATTAATGACAATCCATGCACTAAGAAACATACTCTACAATGTCTCTCTTCATGCCATCCCAATAGGAATACTCTTGTAGGTCCCTATAAATCTTTGTGCTTCCATGATTAATAGATAATGATGAGTTATGAACCTCATCCAATAGATCCTTCTTTAATTCTAGTATGGGTGGGAAAAAATGGTTTCTTGAACCTTATTTTTCCATCACAATCAAGGTTTAAATCAAGAAAATTTTACATCATATTTTGAATCTCTACATCTTTCTTCTACACCTCCTTAATCTTCACTTGTTTAGATTTTTGAACATTAATTTGAGAAAGATAATATTTATCCCCTTCCTTTATTATTTACATAAACATCCTTTGAAAATTCATAAATATTGGATCTTTTGTGATCCTTATCATAGATAGGCTAGCATGGTATTTTCAAATAAAAGCACCAACCAC
The DNA here is from genome assembly GCA_963277665.1 of Viscum album. Classification (NCBI taxonomy): domain Eukaryota; kingdom Viridiplantae; phylum Streptophyta; class Magnoliopsida; order Santalales; family Viscaceae; genus Viscum; species Viscum album. The sequence continues at coordinate 1,245,949,878 of OY728143.1, forward strand.
CTTGTTTTATTTCCCATTGTAGTAATGAATTGAGTAGTCATAATCCTTAATAAACTACAACCATATTCTTTGGCACCTATTCATCACCTTTTCAATGAAAATATACTTTTAACTTTTATGATCAGTATATATATCACACCTTTCTCTATAAAGATAATTCCTTTATATCTTTAATGCAAATATTACCGAAGCTAACTCCAAATCATGATTTTCATGATTTTGTTCATAGATTTCAATTTTCATGCGACATAATCTACCGCCATATCATTTTTTATGAGAACAAATCCCAAGCCTTTCATAGATGCATCACTGTAGATCACAAAACTCTCTCCACTATAGGGTAGTGTGAGCAGGGTGCACTGACTAGCCTTCTTTTCATCTCTTTTAAATTATCTTCATATTCTTCCAACCATATGAACTTAACTCCTTTTCGATCCAACTTGGTGAGTGGATTAGAAAATCAGTAGAAATATGTTACAAAATTTCAATAATATCCAACCAAACAAAGAAAACTTTATATCTTAGTTACCTTTGTCAGTCTAGGACACCATTCAATAAATTCTATCTCTATTGGATCCATAAATATCCCTTCTCTTGAGATTATGAAACCCAAAAATGAAACTTTATGATGTCAAAATTCACACTTGGTAAATTTTTCATAAATATTATCCTTTATTGTTATCTTCAATATAATCCCCAAGTAATCTTCACATTATTCCGTAATTTTTGAATATAAAATAACATCGTCCATAAAGGCCACAAAAAATTGATAAATATAGTCTCTAAAGACTCTATTCATTAAATCCATGAAGATAGTTGGGTAATTAGTAAGACCAAAATGCATCATTATTAATTCATATTGTCCATCAGTTGTATGGAATTTCATCTTGGGTATGTCCCCCTTCTTGACCCTTAATTGATGATATCCACATTGAAGATCAAACTTGAAAAATTCTTGATCTCCATGTAGTTGATCAAATAAGTCATCAATACGAGGGAGAGGATATTTTTTCTTGATAGTGATCTTGTTATGTTATTGATAATCAATGCAGACTCTCATTGATCTATAATTATTCTTAAAAAATAGAATAGTTTTACCCTAGGGTGACAGAATAGAGTATATTAGTCCCCTTTAGATATTCTCTTGTAGTTTCTTATTCAATTCTCACAACTCAATTGGGGTCATTCTATAAAGAGTATTTGAGATAAAAATATCACTCAGTATGAGTTCTATTGAAAACTCTACTTCATGATTCGGTGTAATAACTAGCTATTCTTTCATAAAGACATAAAAAAACTCTAATACAATAGGTGTATCTTTAATGGTGAGTTTCTCCCCAATCATCCATGATAGATAACCTTCCTTTATAATAATTTAAACCCATAAGATGGATGTCATTTACACTGGAAGTTCATATTTATATTTTCATCAATAGATGTTCATAGATTCATTTGGAATATAAAATGTAACTTACATTCCATGGAAATTGATATGAGCTATATATAGGGAAATCCAATCCATGCCAATAATCACATTGAATTCAACTAAATAAAGGATCACTAGATTTGCATGAAGTACTTTCCCACAAACTTAAACCGGAGAATAATTATATACTTGTGATGAAACTGTTGTGACATTAGTAGTTTTCGCAACTAACTCAATATCTAATTTTTTATGAAATATGGAGAGACCCTTATAAAATTCTTTAAAAATAAAAGAGTGGGTGGATCCATAATCAAATAAAACATTAGCTTCTTTAGATTAGATGGTAAGTGTACCTTTCACCACTTCATTGTTGTACTCCACATCACCAGTAGTGATCACATGTGATTTTACTTTTTCTTCAGCCTTAAGAGGTTTCTAATGTCGATAATCATAAATAACACTTGTATTAGGGAATTGGTTAGCATAATTCTCATTTTACTTTCACTTGTAACATTGAAGTGTGGTAGGTGCATTCTGTGTAGCATTTTCTCTATTTCCATCATTTGTTATCTTTTTTCCATCACTTCAGAAATAAATTTTCGAATAAACTTCTTTCCCACACTTAAAAAATTTTATAGTCCCCTTAATACATATTTCTCTATGTTTATTTTGGCACATTGAGCATAAAGGAAATATCTCCTTCTTTTCCCATTAGTTTTTGGATTTTCCTGTGAAGTCTATTTTTCTCTTCTTATCAAAGCCATTTAATTAATTGGTGACTCTAATTTCTATATCAAAATTGAGAGAACAATGAATTATTTTCTCATAGTTAATGAATTACCATATGTATAATCCCCTTAAAATAATTGGTTTTAAGCCACTAAATAATAAATCAAACTTACTCTTTGGTTAAATGATAATTCCAGAATCATACCTTGCAAGTCTTGTAAAATTTTATTTGTAGGTACCAACAGATTCATCATCCTTTTTCTTAAACTCGATTAACTATTTTTTCATATTAGTTCAAAGATTACAATTAAATTACTCATTGAAAAATAAGTTCTTGAACTCACCCCATTCCATTTAGTAAATTTCATCTCATTTCCATATATTCTTGATAAGATTCCACCATTGATCTGCTTCACCTTCCAAATGATAGTCTGCCAAGATAGGTTTCTCATGTTCTAAATATTGGAGAACTAAAAATATATTTTCAGTGGTACTAATCCATTGTTCATCCACTATGGATCAAAAGAACCATTGAAAGAAGGTGGATGTTGTCTCATGAAGGAATCAACAGAATATCATTCTCTCCTTTGCTCATTTGGAAGTCCAGCATGAATTATATCTTGATAATGGTGTGTGAGAATAGAAACCTGATTTTTCATTCCAACTCCCATACCATTTGGATGTTATATAGGACAATTTTTCTATTTTCCATGGAATTCAGTATTGACTTGGTTCCTTTGGGTTCCAACCATTGACTAAAACCAAAAAGCATAGTGTGAGCGACACTAATCATAATGGGAAAACTACATAATCAAGGGAAATTATTTATAATATTTCAATTTAGAACTCCTTAATATTTATCCTAGGTTATTTATGATCATCACCAAAATTCTAAGATTGTATCCTAAAATTAGATTTATTTGTAGGGTTCTTACTAAGGATTTCTCATACTAATTTTCAAAGGTCAACTAAACCCTCCTCTAATACCAAATATAATGGACCACACTTTTCATACATAGATATTATATCTAAATAGAATAATATTCATTAAATAATATAGAAAAAAAATATGCCATAACTGTATAGTTTTAGTGTCTTTGGAAACTGGGAAAAATAAACAACTTGTTCATAAAACTTCTACATCATCTCCAGTTTATTTCTTTATAACTAGATACCTTTTTGATACATATTACTAAATAACTTTATTCATATCTTGAGAAAAGAAACATAATAAATGGTGATATTATATTCCCAATAAGGGTAAAAAATGGAGATATCAATCATATTATAATCATGAGATATAACAACATAAGAAAAACATTTAAAAATGTGTCCTGCATATAAAAGATCATGATATCATATCATGGGACAAATCAAAGAATTTTATAAAGAACATATTTCATGAGATCATAACATAAGACATGAAACTGTGGAATACACACAAGAATAGAAAATAATTTCCATATTATTTAAGGATCATTGGAAAGACCATCATGGTGGACACAGTGCCTTACTAAATTGGGTTCACTCCCTATTCCAGCCATGTATTACTGAACTGAGTTTACTCTCGTTCCATTCCAATATTACAAAACTGAGTTCACTTACCATTACATTCATTTACATGTCATGAGATATAAATATTTACCCAATGCATTTTAGGGAGATATATCTCCCACATTTCACATAATTAAAACCATACAAATGTTTTCTAAAAGAACATATTTCATTCATCGTGTCATAACCCATGAAAATAAATGAGTTTCATAAACATAATTCAATCATAACATAACCCTTGGAAATAAATTGATTTCATTGATTTCATTCCATAATAAAAATAAACAAATCATCGGAATAATAGGGACAAAATCCTCAAAAATATCCCCATTAAAACATAATTAAAATCAAATAATGTTATTATAAATGAAAAATAATATTTAGATATCACTTAAAAGTAATTCTTTAGGAAAATACCCTTTCTTCTTTGAAAATGTTTTCTTTTATTAAAATGAAACACAATTTTAAAAGAAAATATTTTCCTTGAAAATAAACTTATAATATTCTGAGGGAAAAATAAAGGCATTAAGGCCCCCAAAAATTGGAAAAATATGTTCATGTATTATAAGTTAAAAAATAAATTCCTCTGATACTTTAGTTGGAAAAGTCAAAAAGTACCTCATTGGGAAAAGGAAAAATGATTCCTTTAAAACCATTTAGTAAAAATTAACACGTGGGTAAAAATTACATTAATTTTTTAAAACGAATAGAAAAAAAATTGGGAATAAATTTTTAAGAAACATGGATATGGAAGATAAATATTCACTAGTAAATACCTACATATAAACAATCTTGGATAATAATGAGATTGTGAAATTATCTATTACCTTAGGTATGATTTTCTTTGTACATATCAAAAAAATTTGTATAATGGATTAAATAATGTTATTAAATTATTCTAGAACCATATTTATATGTATGATATCATATTTGATCATATTATCATCCATTAATAATTTTTCATTGTTATTATTATTTCAGGTGTTAACTACTTCATTTTATTATGCATGTTTTCTCATATAAGTCCCAATTAGTGTGAATAGGATATAGTTCCTTCATTTACAGAATTATATTAAGGTAATATATATCATATTTATTCATTTATTTAATCATTATTGAATATTGAATATGGAAAATGAATCACATCGCGTCGTGGAGACGATAGGCCGTACGTATGCACGAGCGATGGTATCATTCCCTTAATGGTAAAAGGGTAAGGAAGTGGATGATATGTATTTTGTTTTAGAATCAATATCATGCTATAATTATTATATATATCTATTATTTCCATCATTATACCCATCCAAGTAAAGTAGTGATGAACAAAAGGTTACACTACGATGTTGAGATGGTAACTCGTACGTACGCATGCATGGTACTTTCATTTTTCATAGGATAGATAAAAGGTCTAATATGGTTGTTAAATAATCATAATAAAATCTAAACATATATTTTATACTATATTTATTACTTTAGAATTTAAACAACACATGAGTAGTATGTATAAGAAAAAATAGTCTTGGAAGAGTCGGTAATAATGATTACCTCTTCCTTGGAGAACTTCCCATAGATCACCTCTTAGGGACACTAGGGTTGGTATTTTGAGAAGAATAGAAACCATATAATATGGATGGGGGAGTTTATAATGTAAATTTTTAGGGCATGGTAGAAATTGAAATCTCAATGTGATGTGAATAAGTGAGAGAGTAGGTGACCTTTTATAATTGAGGTGAGGGGCACTTTTGGAAGCACAAAAAATATTAATTTATAATAAATTCAATCTCAATAAAAATACCTAAAAAATAAAATGGATTAGAATATAAGATGATATAAGATTGTAATATCATAAACCAATATATTTTAGATATGTTTTGGTATTATTTTAGTCCTTATAATTTTGATTAACCCTTAGCTAACCTATCTTAATTTTAAATAAGGTAACAGCATTTTAAATATTAAAAAGGTTGTAATTTTTACTCATGTGATATCAATTAGACCATAAATAAAATATTTATATAATTTTAGACCATATTATAATTATTTTTTATTTTTAAATATGTTTTATGATTTTTATATAATTTAATATAATATTATTTCGATAAAATATCATTTGTGTTAATTTTAACACTATTCGTTATTTGGATTTTTTAAAATATCAATATAACAAGTTAACTTCAACTTTTTTATATTATCTCCAATAGGTCAATATCATCTATAAAACACATTTATCAAATTAATTATCTCAAATTATAATTGTCTTAATATTTTTAATAACATTTATTTGATATTTCCATTAATAAAATAATTTCTACATCAGAATTGTGTAATTATTTAATACACTTATTTGTTCACTAAAAATTTAAAAAAAATACTATTAAAAATATTAATCTACTATATTTCATACGAATATTTATTGTATAATATATATTTTGTGTAACCCTATATAAAAATGATATAATATTTAAAATATGAATGTGATGTCTTTAAATTTTTATTAAATAAAATATTATAAATACCATAATTGTATATAAGCATCTAAAAAAGTAAAAAATAATTTATATCCTGAAAATATGTTTATTAAGTTAAAAATATAGGGTCATATTCATTAATAACATAACTTTTTCCCCATGTGTAAACCTAAGGTATATTAAAGGCAAAGAAAGTGACATTTTTTGACTTTCTTTGATTTACAAATTATATATGTCATTTTCATGGAAAAGTGTCCACTAAACAACTTAATTTATCTGATTAAGTTGTAAGGGTCTTTTTTTATTCATTAAATAAAATTTTGGAAATTTTTAGAGTTATTTTATAGTCTTTATCATTTTAATTTTAACCAAAATTGCTCAATTTACACTTTACTTTGGTAACAAAATTTTCCACTGTTACAAGTCATATTGGCCAAAAATAAAATGAACATATTTACTAAATTTAAATCTTATGAATAAAAATATGGAATAAATTTTTCAAAATTTAAAACACATAAGTTGCATAATAAAATTTAAAATAAAACTGGTAAACTTCCATGAAAAACAGTTTTTCAGAAAAATTCCATTTTACAACATAAAATGTTCTTATAAAAAAATTTGTATAAAATCCTTTTAAAAACGAAAATTGGATTATTTTAAATAAAAATTTAATAATTAAAATTTCAAACCAATCCAAAACATAATTTTACATTATAAGTAATTTAAAAGAAAACACAGTTTTCAATAAAAAATCTGTACTTTTACTATTCCTTACAAATAAATGTTTTCAAGAAAAAATAATTTTAAGATAATTTTGACACAATATATTAAAAAATTAAATTAATTTTTTCAAATCCATTTTTATGAACTTCTAAGGAATCAATAAAAACTCATTTTTTAAGAAAATATATTTTTTTGTAGAATAAAGTGATTTTACTAAAAAATGTGATCATTTTTAAGAAATTACTAATACATTCATATTGATTTGGACCTTTATATTTATTTCATAAATTAGTTATTAAATTTTTTTTCTACCAATTTAATGTCTAGGTTATATAAAAATTATATTAACAGTGTCTCATGGTTCGTTTAAACTCACGGTTGCATGCAACACAAGCTATTGAAGAATTAAAATTATTTAAAGAGAAATATTTATTAAATATATAAGTGTGTTACAAAGTGCCTACAATATATGATACAATCACACACGATAATACCCCATCAAGGTAACATATCCATTAATTAACACATGAACCATCAATCATTTTGTTTGGTCCTATTTCATTTTATGAGCGAAAGGGGCCTATTGCGGGGTAACACTTCCATCTTGGTTAAGTATTAATGTCAAGTTAACCTTTTTATTTCTAAAGAAAATTATGTGCCTGATGATTTATTATAGGTGGGTTGAATTTTTTATAATAATTCAAGTCAAGTATACCATTCTCGGATGGTCTCCTACAAGATTTTTTCTTGGAGCCAGAAACACCTAATGGATCTTACCTCTGTGATAACTCATGGAACTAATTTCCAAAGTCATATGCTCATTGGGGAACATGGACAATGATACTTAAAAACTCACATTGGTTGAGAGGATGGAAAGCCAGGCTCATCACACTCTTTTTTGGGGAATCTATTTCAAATTCCAGGACTCTCTTATAGATTTAAGCTATATTCACAGATCCTTTATTCATTCCTAAGTATATTGTGGTACACTTTAAGTTAACAATAATTTTTGAACATGCATGTGTTCAGAATCATCTTTATGTACCCAATGTTATTCATTGATGGAGATATTTTTATTTATATGAGGTTCTCTATTAATGGAACCCTTTTATGAATGGATTATAGATTTTTTGGTCGTTCGTTAGGACATTACTGGTTTTAAGACACATTGTGAGGCACTCTAGAGTTTAATATCATCTAGGGAGACATATGTTATATTGATGTTGAGATCAGACCCATAAAATGGGATTCCTAAGTATCCTTGTAAAAGGAATCAGAACCCACATAGTTTGGTGCCACTTAATTAGACACATTACCTTTTAAGGTCATAAGAATAGGATTGAACCATATAGTTCAACGTCATGCAGTAAGGATGTCCAGGTGAAAGGTGCATGTGCAAGGATGGTGTGGTACATACACCAAGGTGTGCCTAGGGAACCAGAATATATTTGGTCTCCTAGGTGGGGTCATGATGCGACTAGGGATGTGACTCGATAAAGATGGTGATTAAAGGGGCCTAGAATAAATATGTCCCTCTGGGTTAGATTTGACCCTACTAGGAATATATCTATAAGAACATTAGGGTGAATACAAGTATTGGGTTTAGAACATAGGGAGGCTTCCTATGAATCCCGATTAATTGGGAATCAAAACCCCAAAAGTTCGGAATGAGTTGGGGGTTACACTGAATAAGAGTCCCATAGGGTGATGCTTCATTGGAAATATGTCCCTTTAATGTTTGAGGTGTGGATTTAGGGATTACATTGTATAGGAATACCATTTGAGTATGGTTAGGGATTATATTAAATAGGAGGACCATTTTTATAGAACCTTGAGGAATATTTCAACTCATAGTGTTTTGGAGGTTTGGTTTGGGCTTACACCTAGGAGGATTCCCATTGAGTATGATCATGGATTACACAAAATAGAAGGCACATTGAGAATTTTGGTATTGTGCATATGTCATGATCTCCACTAACCTCTAATACCATGTGAGTCATGATAAATGTGAGAAACTAGAGGAATCAGTACATATGAAGATCACATAGTCTACTCTACCCACTAGTGGATGGTTTCTAAATCCCAAAGGGAGAGGGAAAGAAAGATATTTGACACTTATATACTCTCAGGCTTTAATATACTTGGCCTAAAGGGAGAGAGAGAGGTATTTGATTATGTCTCTTCCCATCAATGTACCATGGGCCAACAAAGAGGATCAAGAGTGTTTCCTCCCACAAGAAATAATTGAGGATTAATCTAGGAGGTATTCCCTTTTAAGTCCTAGGGAATAAAGGATGATAAGATGATACACTTTGAAGGGAAAGGAAAGTGTGACCCCCCTCTCCCCACCTAAAATGGGGAGGTCCATATTATCACCACCAAGGTTGGGACCCTTGTTACCATGAGAATTTTTACTTGAAGATATTATGAGGGTTCTCCTTTTCATGGAGGTTACCAATAAGACTTTGGTTACCATGGGTATGCAAACTCTAGAGGGTCTGCTGATGTGTCTAATTATATGTTAATATATTGGGTGGATTTGGGAGAGGCCTTGGAATAAAACCATTAGAATAGTTCGTGGAGGGGATAAAGTGGGACCCAATGGTATGACAAAGGGAAGTGATTGGATCTAGAGAGTAGAATAACCAAAGATGCCCCATTTCATGTATCATACTCTTATACAAGATGGGTTTCCCTTCACATAGCATTTTTTTATGTGGGTAAGGGTTTCATTTTCCTAGTGTCGTGCTATTTGGGCTCAGGTGTCATCTGCATAGCGTTTCACTATGCGGGCCTGGGTTCTGTTCAAGTATTGTTTCTCTATGTAATGATGAGTTCTGGATGCATAGAGTTTTTCTATGTGGGCTCAATTTCCTCCCACATATCATTTTTCTACGTGGTGCAAGGATCCCTCCATGTAGATTTTCACTAAATAGGGTGGTGGCCCACAAAGGGGCCATCCACTTACACCTCGTGGAATGGTGTCTATAAAGGGGTGTCAAGTTCATGAATGGTTGAAGAAATTTATTTATTCCTTAATTCTATGTTGTGGGTTTATCTGTTAGGGGTTGATGGATCTTACACCTTTTTCTTAATTCCCCTTCATGTCTGGACTCTTGCGTCTCTCTCGTCTCTTTTTTCTTCCCCTCAGGAGTATTTTATATAATAAAAAAAGAGACAAATACCAGTATGGCCAATCATCTATGGTGAGATACTGGGATTTTTTTGCAGGAACCCAATAAAGATGCTCATGCCCATAAATGATTTAATTAATAGGATGAAAAACACCATCCTTTCCCGCAAATGACTTATCGTTTGTGGTATCTTGTTATTTGTGGGGTCTGAAATCACAGATTGTATCTACGAATGGCTTTTTCATTTGTAGGATATTATATGGGGAGGTAGGATGCTTCATGGATCAGTGGGATTCCATGCGGAGTGGTGGTCCATATAGAGATATTTTCTATATAGACCTTGGTTATCCTTCGTGGTTTTTCTACCTTTATCATTCTTTACTAAAACTCTTATTTGGGTAGATTTCTTACCTTACCAAAAATCATTGGAGTATTTTCACTTTCTCAGTGGATCTTTAAGGACCCAATAATGAGTTTGGTCAGATTCAATTTCTTTGAGGTCTTTGAGATTTTAAATCACTTTTATAAGATGATCAACACCCTTATAGAAGTCTTGATATGGTTTTTAGGTAAATTTGTGTATTCACCCAGATTTTTTTGGGTGTTCATTGAGAAATACAATAATATAACTATTTTAGATAATGAAAATGGTAGATCCTAAAGGATCAACACATGTCAACTACTACTGTATTTAAAATCTGGATTCACCCTAATTTTTAATATGCTTTCCATATCAATTTTTTTCCATGTTTAAATCCTTGATTTTTTTTGTTTCATTTGTTCATATTAATCAAATAACGGATTTAGTAAGTCTTTATTGACAAAAATAGAAAACCAAAGTGATAGTTTGAAAATTAAGTCTAACAACCTCCTGGTGAGACAATTCCTATGACTATTATTCTTCATTTCTCAAGAGATAAAATTATAAAAGGGTTAAAGTGTCTGAAACCCTCATATTTCAGTTAGTTCAACATATTTAATGGATCACACACTTTTAATTTTTTTTATTCACTAATGATATTTTTTAAGCATTATTAAGATCACATGGAGAATCATTTAAAAGAATAAAAATATCACACTTCAAGTGTTTATGTGAGTAAGTGAGTTTCATGGATAACTTTGATGATATTGAATTAGACACTTGTTTTATATACCAAATTAAAAATTTGTGGGCTTAGATAATTTTTTAATGACTCATTAAAAAGTGGGAAATTCACTCCTATTTTAGAAAATACAACTGAGAGTGTAAGTGGTTTGGAGCTTGAAAGATAAATATGGAATTATTTTCTTCAACAAGTGGAATCAAAGAAGAAATAGAAAATCTATAGTTCCACCAATGGTAAAATATCCAAATGTTCAATAAATAATTGTTTAATAAATAACCTAAAGGTCTGAAGGTGGTAAACAGACAAAAAAAGTTCAAGAGATAAAATAGTTTTTTGGAAATAATTTAACAAGAAACCTAATATAAAATGGGTTGTGAAGAAATTGTGTGATAGGGGGAAACACATATATCTATTAAGAGTAAGATGTGTATTGAATTATGGGTAGTATATCTGAGAAGATATACCCATGAATTTTATTGAGAAAGTGGGATAGAAGTAAAATTAATATTTGGATAAAACGATATTTGCATTATATTTTTAGAGGAGAAGGAAACACACCATAAATCCATACATGCTTTTTAGAATAAATAGAGTTACATGATAGAGTTGGATTTATGGTAGAATTGAAAACAAAATAAAAAATGAAATAATGTTATAACCATAAGCTATGAATTATGTTTCTTGTTAATTACTATAAGAGTTATTTTCAATTAATTATGGTGATGGAAGTTTATGGAAGACTTAAAAAGATACGGTGACATGGATGAAGAAGCTAATATGGTTAATATACACATGGGTACCGCATTTGATTTGTTGAGGAAGAATAAAAATGAAAAACATGGAATTGGATTTTGAGGATGATCATGTCGTATTTGGTGAGGAAGAATTGAAGATATAATAGTGTTTATATGGGGAAAATTGTTAATGAAAACACCTTGATTATTCCTTACATCATTTTCATGGAATAAGGAGATAATTGGAGTCTGATGTTAAATTTGGAATTGATTTACGGTGTGATGTGATTAACATTTCTTATTTTGGTTAAATGGGGAATTAAAGGAAGTTTTTGCATGGATGGAGTGGTTTGAAAAAGGATATTAAAAGTTCTATAATGTGGAGATGAATAAAGCCTCAATGATAACACTCATTCTTCAAAAGTGATCTATGTCAGATTAATATGTGACATAAAAAAGATCTATATATGGTTAACTTGGGAATATAGAAGATATATAAGACAACACTATACTTAATAACATTATGAGTATACACACCACAATGTGAAGGAGGTTAAATATGATTAAATTTATAACTCTAGAAGTGTATTGCACTATGAAAGAATGAAGCATGCTTCAATCTGTTAGATGTCAGGATAATCTGGACGTGTTAGAAGAATTTTGTGCTATTAAGGAACATGAAACTATATAATAGATTGATTTAGAACATTAAAAAACAAGTGTTTAAGTTAGACTGTGGGTTGTGATTTCACCACAAGGAATTCCCAAGAGAACAATGTGCAATTTTGTTTTGTGAAAGATGAATGGATACCACCATAGTAATAATGTTCATGATGAATATTTTAAAACTATGATAAGGAATAATCCATGACATAGAGGTTGTATCATGTGAGGTAAAAATATGGAAGAATTACTAAAAATCTTGATTAAAAAAGGATCAATGGATTTGAATCATGAGGGAGTGCATCAAAACAGAATAGGTTTGAGGATCAAGGAAATTTAGAGGATCACATATTGATATTTATAAGGAATTAAATATAATATATTGTATCTATTTTGTGGATCATGGATTTAAATAATAACCACTTAACAATAGAAAAGTTCACACCGAGAAATGGATGGAGTTTAGGTCTTCCACACTATAATGAGTAGAATCATGACATAAATAAAACATTTATAGAATATCTTGAAGATTAGATTATAATTTAAAATATGAAGATATGGTATAAAATTTGGAAAGTTGAATAAACTCAATTAGAAGGATTTTACCACATCAAATCAAGGATTGGATATTTATAAGTATATATAAAAATTACACACAGCCGTTTTTCAAGAAAAATATGAACATATGGATGCATCCACTTTTATAGAAAATAGAAGAGATACCATGAAAAAAATTTATTGACATATATCATGCTTTGAAGAGTGAATGCTCAAATAATAAGGTGTTCCATTATTTTATTTAACTATTGAATAAGAAGACATAGAATAAAAGACTATTCCAATATAGAAAATATTTATCTAGATAAAATTATTATTGATATTATATTCATATAGAAGATAAATATTTAATCCTCACTTTAAAAGGACACCATAATTCTAGTTTTTGAAGACCTAAGAATAAACCCTCACATCAAGGAGTTGATCTTATCTGGTTTAAATAAGTTGAATCACAACAAATTGAATATCAACGTCACATATATTTTGTAATTTAAGATTAAATGGGAATATATACCATATGTTGATATAGAATATTCCATCATGTTTATAAACTTTTAAAGAGACCCTCACATATGTAACATGTTGGGTTTAAGGTTTGCCTTAAGTGGGCTTCATTTTTCCCATGGGTCTATTCTTGGATTTATGGGGTGATAAGGTTTGAAAATCTTTATTTTGGGGAAGATATACCCTAGAGCACAAATAGAACGTAGTTTTTCTAATATTGTTTCTAATCGTGTGTGGGGTGATGGTTTGAGGATAGAGTTGTTTTTTACAGATTGAGCATGGTTTTTTCAACAGTACAAGTCCTAGTGGAATTCATGTGGATTCTGTAGGTATTTAAATGTGGAGTGCATAGTCTTTACATGTTTAATGAAACCATTCGAGAAAACCATTTTAGGCCTGGGATTCTTGAGGTAGTGGAAGATGCATGGTTTGTATATAGTTTGGAAAACCATGTGAGACAACTATGCAGCCTACCTAGTTTGGGGTATTTTGGCCTCTTCCCATTCTTTTTAATTGGGTAATTCCACACAATCAACCCCATTAAAACCTTTTCACCCAAAAACCTTCCATGTATTCATGTCCCTCACCTAAGATCATCTTTAGTGATTTTGAGGTGGTATTTTGGCGATTCTTCATCCAGATTAAGAGGTATGAGATCTTCTCTTCTCCTTATCTTGGGTTATCTTATTTTACCTAGCTCTTATAACCCTATTGAATATTTATATTTGATCTTATTGATTCGGTTTGTTAGGAATTGAGGATTTTGGGTTATAATGGTTGTGATCCATAGTAGATTCTCCTCTCTAGTGGATTTCATCGAAGGCGACAACGTTCCACTACTTGTGGTGGGTGTTTCTATATTATTTTCTTTTATTTAAGAGTTTTATTGATAATTGATGTTTTAAATTCAATTCTAAGATAAATAATAATTTATTGGGTAATCTAGGTTTGGGTTTTTAAATTTTTTCTCAAAACGTTGTTGGTTTTCATATGGAAAATTGGTGAAATTACATGTTTTCAATAGTTATTTGTTTTAAATGGTATTTTATGCATTATTTATATTTGATAAAATTCCAAATAGGGTTTTTATTGAGGACTAAACTTTTTAAATTGGTTTCAATTCAAATGAGGTTTTCAATGTGGGTTTCCCTCTTGTTTCTAAAGGGTTTCAATGTTTAAAAATGGGTAGTAATTTCTTATAAGTTAAATAGAGATTCCCTCGACTTATTTGGTCATGTTTGAAATTTTTTATGATTTATTTTATATTTTTTTTAGATTCCAAATTGTTTTAAAAAGTTATTTCCAAATGAATATTCTATATGTGATAATTGAAGGCCCGATTGGAACTTTTTGATGTGATAATTATTATTCCCTTGTCAATCCCCCTTGATCTTGTTGATGAGGTTATATTATCCATGCGATGGGTGTTGTGATGGGATTCATGATGTGCTTATGTGTTATGGGTCGTATTAAAGGTTGTTTCTGACACTTTTTTTGGATTGTGCATCCGTCTGTTTTGGAGGACGCACAGTTGTTGCCCCACATTCCTACTTTCCAAAGGCGGGCGGCATCCGTCGCTTATTCAGGAATTTTTTCTCCTTGATCTAAATGGGATGATGGGATGTCGGTTCCTCCTTCTATGGATTCCTCCTCGAAATTTATTGCCTAGTCTGGGTCTCCCTCATATACTTAAGACAGTGTCTATGAAACTCTTCCCAATTCAATGTCTCAATGGACACGAGTTAATTACGCTGCATTTGTTAGGACATACAAATGGGTAAAGCCAGGGCAGAAACCTTTGGTTGGGGGAGTAGTCATGTTGGACATTACTGGCATGTCTGGACACTAGAACAATAATGTTTTTGGATTTATTCCCCTTATGATAGGGCTTCTCGAGGGTATGGAAGCTCAAGCAATTTCACATCAAATGAGGGGGATTTTATGCCATAGGCATGTATCTAAAGTTTTTCTCAGCTTCCCGTGTTTAACACAGGGTATGCCACAAGTTTAACATCTAGCGAAGACAGATCGGACTGACTGGGACACTGAAACGAGTGGATCAAATTGGTTCAATCCCTGGAGGGAACACTGATGTTGGGGATAATGCATGGTTAGTAGCCATATTTCCACTAGAATAAGTGATAAGGTGGGTGACATGATCTCATTGGGATGTGGTATCTCAGGTAATAATTAATATGGATATGTATGGTTGAGTGAAGTGAATGGAGAGTGAGATGAAGAAAACTTGAGGGCGACGGTGATGTTGGGATCGAGCCACAAATAGACTTTCTATGTATCCCTGTGGTAGGGAATCAAAGTCCACGTAGTTTAGTAGGGATATGGGACAACTGAGGAGGCAAGCCATGAGAATGGGACATATGGATGGGACCTCGAGGAAGTGGAACCTCCAGGTTGGGGCATGATCATCCTAGAGAAAGACAAGGATGAGACATGGGTGATGGGATTGAACCTCAGGGATACTTCCAATGTATCCCCGTGGAAGGGAATCAAAGTTCACATAGTTCAGGATGGGGGTATAGAATCGGGGTGTGCGTAGAGGACAATGACCTGATGACATACCAGGGATTACGCATGGTTAGTATAAGGGTTGGTTTGATGCCCAGGGGAGAACCAGAGAGATGGGCCCAACATGATTACGGACTACAATGGCTTATTGCTGGATGGGGGACAACGATTTACTGCTGGACGGGGAACAATAGCTTACCACTGTATGGGGTAAAACGGCTTACCGTCGATTGGGGATCACAATAGTTTACCATCGATTTGGGGAAAAATGTCTTACAGTCGATTAGGGAACACAATGGATTACTGTTGATTGGGGGAACCAATAGCTTACAGTCGATTGGGGGAAAAACTTCTTACCATCAATTGGGAGTTGGACCTCAAGGAGGCTTCCAACGTACCTTGTCTATGATACAAGGATCTAAGTCCACATAGTTCGAGATGTGGATACAATTTAATGTCATGCAGGACGAGGGTGAACCAACATGAAGGGGTTCTGGACAAGTAGGTGTTGGGCTTGAACCTCACGGAGGCTTCTTACGTACCCTACCTAAGATACAAGGATCATTGTCCATGTAGTTTGGAATGTGGATACAGTTTAATGTCATGTAGGATGAGGGTGAATCGGCGTGAAAGGGGTCGGGACATGTAGGTGTTGGGATTGAACCTCAGGGAGGCTTCCTACGTACCCTTCCTAAGAGACAAGGATCACATTCCACGTATTTTGGAATGTGGATACAGTTTAATGTCATGTAGCACGAGGGTGAACCAATGTGGAGGGGTCAGGACAAGTAGGTGTTGGGTTGAACCTCAGCGAGGCTTCTTACATGCCCTACCTAAGAGACAAGGATCAAAGTCCATGTAGTTCAGAATTTGGATTTGGGGGTTATGTGCTAAGGTGTCCTAAAGAGGATGTCATGGTCGATGCTTACTCTAATCCCAAGTGATTCATTCTTGGTGTGAGAAACAAGAGGAAACATAGACTTGATGATCACGTTGCGAAAGGTGCATCCATGGGAAGTGGAATGGGGATTACACGTGGTTAGCGGCCCAAAGAGGAAAAAGGGTCTTATGCGTGGTTAGCAATCTAGGGAGATAGAGATTGGGACTTACTCTAAGATTGAGGCCCGATGGTGAAAAACCCCCTAGGGAGAATGATAGGATAATGAAGGTACTTATACCCCTCTCACCTCTAGTATTTGGCATGGAAGAAGAGAGGAGGAATAGGGATGATGCCTCCTGGAAGAAAGGCTAGGGGCTTACACCATGATGGTTGCCCTTCCCCGTGGACAGGCGCCGCTCCAGCAGAGAGAATCTCATTCCATGTGAGTATTATCTCACTCCCCTGGAGACAAACGAGTGAAGAGAATGTATTACATGGGGAACCCCATGTATGATGCATGGGGCAAGGCCACAGTTTAACGTCATGTGTTGGGGATGATAGTGCATGGTAGTTTAGCATCTTGCATCTCAGATGAGGCAGGTTCACTCTCCACCCTTAGGACTAACATAACTGGCACGCTTTAACCCTTGGTGAAGGGAAGGCACCGAAAATTCCATAGTGAGGGGTGTTGTGGAGTGATCCATTGAGGGGCTCATGTTACCGTGGCTATGCAAAGAAGTAATATCCATTAGCATGCCTATGCGAAAAGGAATTAGGCTAAGAAACACAGTATGAAGCATCACCCAAGGGACCTTGAAATCACTTTGTACAAACCTGGAGGGTTGTATGGGAGAAAGGTGCACGACACAGATGGGTTTCATATAAGAGGGGATCGAACATAGTGCCTTAGGTTAAGGGAAACACATGGACTGCACAAGGATAATTACACGCAAAAGAAGGGGTTTGCGCACAATAGGTGTGCAAATGGGAATTGGTGCGTGAAAAAATCCGGATTGTGTGGATAAAGAAGGTATGCGCACAATTTGAGTAGGTTTTTCATGCAAACGGGGGAGGTTTGAACACATGTAAATAGACTTGTGCACAACTATCCAAACAACAAAGGACCCAGGCAAGGGTCAAACCTAGGGGTTTCACGTGAAGGCGAACCACTGGGAGACCTATTACGGAAAATCTTTTACGTGAAATCCATCTTCTACAGGCTGAAGTGGTGTATTTCACGTAGCGGATATGGTTTGAATTCCTCTCCCAGAAGTGAGGGGGGTTCCCTTCTATTTACAGGCAATTGGGAGCCGTAGGGGGTGCGTAGAATTCAGACTATGCAGAAAACCTGATCCCTCTGTCGTATGGGCGGAACTTTCCACGCAGTGCACCACAAATCTCTTGTGCGTGGAATTTTCCATGCCTTGGGGAATCTTTGAGTGAACACCTCTGATTTTTCATGCCACCCTTCGGCCAGTCCCAGACCAGTTCATTTAGTTGAAATCTTCTTTCAGTTTTCCCCAAATTTCAGTTCGAAGCTTTCAGAGGATTTCGACATCTACAAATCCCCCCCCCCCTCATAATTGGACCTGTGAGGGGGCTTCAAGGTCATATTCTAAGGGAAAATCCAAGACGCCTGGCCCCAATGGGGTGACATGCAGAAAATAACACCTGTGGCGCGCAATCATTTTTCACACCTGCGGAAAACCCCATTCGCCCCTATAAAAACCCTCAGGGGAGTCCCATGGTATGTATGAATTTTCTCGCGTGATAAGCTCTAGTTCTCTCATTCATGGAAAATCTTTCCTGCCTTCGCACGGAATCTGACCTTTTTTTCATGTAATTCTTCAACTTTAGTCATAATTTTCATGAAACATTAGTTTTCCCAACCACTTTCTTGTTTTTTGTGTCGCCTTCTGATTTTTTGAGCGCCATACTGGTCTTTTCGTGCGAGCACCTAGTTTTGTTTTAGACTTTATAAAAAAAATATATGGTCGTTGATCAGGGTGAAGTTGGGAGAGAAGTTGTGTATGCCACTCAGAGGGCCAAGATAGTTGCGAACCCCGAGTTCTATGGTGCCAAGAAAGTTGTATCTAACAAACAAAATCTCTTCAACATGCTGACCCAATCCTAGAAGGACTATGTGCTACCTAACAACATACCGATATGGGACTTCGGTATTTTAGATGAGGTATCGATGTCGGGATTTGAAATTGATACACTCTATTCATGGGTGACCCATGAGGATGATCTTTCCTGACACAACATCACAAAAAATGGGCATCCTACCCAAGAAAACAGGCATATAGTCGTCAATGTTCAGAATCTGAGGACTAGAACCATATCGAGGAGCGAGTCGGTCACCAAGGATTCTCCAACACATTACACAAGTAACTTTTTCCAGATAATCACCGATGAGAGCAAGGGCTAGCTGAAAGATTGGGACTTGAGGTCTGTAGGAAATTTCACAAGTGAGTGGGCCTGGGTGTATTGGGTGTTCCAATCATGCGACCAGTTCAGGGCAGAACTATGACACATCAGGCTGTTCGAGGCAGTGTGGATGTCGCAGTTCCATTTCTACCATCAGGAAGAAATTGGATCGGAGCTGTTTAGCTGGTGGTCCCTTGATACCAACACATTCCATATCCATCATGGGGAGGTTGGTATTAGTCTTTGGGACATTCAATGCATCGGGGGTATCCCTTTGGATGGGCACCAGTACGATGAGTTTCTTCTGACAGAGAACATCTAGGGGGATAGGTCACAGAATCCCATCCTGACATGGCATCCATTTGAGCTTTCTAATGAGCGGATGGAGGTCAAGGACTTCCTGAAAGACGTCACCTATTCTAAGTGGTTCATCCTGTTTCTATGTAAAGACCCCGATATAAAGATTTAGGGGTGAGGGAAGTGATGTATGACCGTAGCACAGAAGATCAATAGAGGATCATATTGGATGATTTTGGAGGTGGTGGAATATCAATCATGGGGATTCAGTGTAGATTAAAGTTGTATCTCGGACGTCTGGTATGCTGGATTTCATGAAACTTTCCTGAGTGGGTGGATTCTTCTAGTAAGGGACACGAGGATGGGATTCTGCCCAGCAACATTGGTGATGGTTGGCGTTATGACATCCAATAAAAGGTTTAACTTAGGGGTCCTTGTGTTTTCCCGATTTTATGCCATTACAGGGTGTATTTCAAGAGGGGTCTCACCAAGGAGGATCTATGGGCCTTTCCAAATCCTTCATGGTTGGATCGCGGCTCATTGTGGCTGGTACACCTTCCCAAATGTCATTTTCCCCCATATAACGGCCTACAACCCTTCTTGTTGAACATTATTGGGGTCATTCTGTTGAAGCTCAATGAAGAGGGGATAAGGATCAGGATTGTAAATCACACCAATTTTACCTTTAATCTATTCCCCACCCCGGCTGGCCAGATGATAAATGACGGGAAAGGATCACTAGAGAAAATCGAATACTTGCAAATCATCAGAGGTGGGGTTCTTGTGTCCCAGGTTCTTTGTGATCCCAATGTTCTGTCAAGATTTCCCAGATAGTTTGGATTCCTCTAGCAGTTACCGAAAAAGGTGTATACAGGTGTTCGAGAGGAGAAACATCCTTGCGTTCTCTGTCAAATTTGGCTGATGTTCACAACTTATGGATCTTGTGAGCTAATTACCTTTCCCCCACTGGAGTTGAAACTGTCCTCTCAACAAAATATTTCGAACATTGGGTGGCGGCATATCCCGAAGGGCTCCTATGAAAGCGACTCTTGTAGGTCAAGGTGGCCGTGTAGAATCTGGGTAGTGAGAGAGAAGACAAGGCCCTGTTGGGGAGGCCAGGTCAGGAATAGGTTGGGGATCCGGATCAGTACAGTTCAGAGATTCAGTAGCAGGGATGTCGTGTGGTGTGGTCATTCCCTCATTATCCTAAGGGAGAGGGGCTCGTGAAAAAACTCATGGAGAAGAAAGGGAGCTTCCTGGGAAGCAGATAAGGTATATGATTCAACCTTCTGAGGATGCAATCTTCCCAGAAATGTGGTCAGCCTGGTTGACCCTACGTCAGTCAATGAGCATTGAATCCCCTGGGAAAAATATGGTATGAGATGGAATTCAGCTTCCAGAAGTTGGGCTCATTCATATTGATGACGGGGTGAACTTCCATCGTCAGCACGCATATTTGATGGCCATGGTTGCATATGCATGCCAGCGGGGTCGACATGAGGAACCACCTCTCCCAGTGAAGGTAATGCTTGTCCAAGATCATAATCCAGAAAGAATTTCGTCTGAAGATGATGACAGCGATGAAGAGTTAGGGGCAGTGAGTTAGAAGAAGAAGAGAAAGAAGAATATGGATAAGAAGAGGAAGAAGAAATAGGGGAAGCTGTAGATGAGCTTGGAGGTGTAGGGTCTCAGGGGACATCCCAACAAGGTAATTCTTGGGAGAGTGGCGAGATTTCTAGCTCTGACATGGAAATAACTGATCTACTCAAGGTATGCCTCAATTATTATCCTAGAATTTCCTTTTTTTCATCGTTCACAATCATCAATTGGATTTTTCATCTTGTTCAGATGCATATTGGCACTGGTCAAGAAGCTCCACCCAAGGGGGGGAGGATGCACCGATAGACCAAGGTGGGGAGACGACACCCATTATTGACCTGACAAGCGTGGAAGGATCTCCCATAGTGATAGTTCCTACAGCGACTGAAATTCTAGAAACTGACGCGTTGATCTCTTGTAAGTTTCATTACTCAAATTCTTTTATCTGTCACCAAATAGAGATTAGCTAATTAGGTCATTCATTGTTTGCGTATAAATCATGATATTGGAGTCTTGGAAGGACGCAAAATCTAGATTGTCCAATGAGAATCTAATGGCGAATGGACCCACCCAATCAGAACTTGCTTCTCAAACCATACCGGCCCCGACACCTGGTGAGAAAAGAATTATGGGTACCATTGACATCATTGTCGGGGAGGGTTCTAAAGCTAGAATGGGAGAAATTGATGAAAAGGAGATTAGAAAGGAAGGTTTTCCACCTGTTGAAGAGCCTAACCTCTTGGGAGAAATGCCAGAGAGAGATCCTTCTGCTGATCTTCCAGCTTCTTTCCCCGAATATCAACTTTCAAAACTATATTAGGTGGATGATTCTAATCCTGAGGCATCCGAGGAAAGTTGTATGATGTGGCCAAAGGGTTGGAAGTGTATTGGGCGCTTCCTGAAACATCCAATAGTTGAATGGGTTCCCTGAATAGAATCATTGCGCACTTGGTTGTGCTTTCTCTACACTGGAGGTGTGGATTCTCATCACCTTCATGTGGTGATTCAGAATATCATGGCTAAAAAGGTGTGGGAGAGCAGCCAACATCTTTCCATCAACCAATGCTGTAATAGATCCGTGAGCATACCTAAATTTTTTGAGGCTGAGTGATATGTCCAGTGCCTTGAAGAACAGATGAATGAGAAATCCATATTTTTTGTAGGCCAATCCATGATTAACGAGCGGTTGGACGCCCAATTGGCCGAAGCCTAGGATCAAGAAACACAAGAAAACCATAAAATGGTTTGGTTTCAAGCTGATTGGGAGTGAATTAAGATCATATCCAATGATATCTTCTCTATATCTACTGATGAGGAGAGGTAGATCAATGAGCGGGAAGCAGTCCCGGGGGCTATAAGCCCAAGGGTGGCGGCACTGAAGCAATCTATCGAAGGGGATGATCCATAAGGGTCGTGTTTTGGCCAAACATATAAACATTTTTTCCTTTTTATGCTAATCCCAAACTATGTGCATAGACTTATCACATGCTTTCTTGTTTATTTCAATTGTCACATCTTAACCATAACTGTGGAGTAATCAAAAATCAATCTCTAAGCTCGCGTGGGTCGTGTCCCATGTGAGAAACAAGGGATGGCCGCACCATTAC
The DNA here is from genome assembly GCA_963277665.1 of Viscum album. Taxonomy (NCBI): domain Eukaryota; kingdom Viridiplantae; phylum Streptophyta; class Magnoliopsida; order Santalales; family Viscaceae; genus Viscum; species Viscum album. The sequence continues at coordinate 1,245,972,816 of OY728143.1, forward strand.
TTTGTCTTATCACAAGAGTGCCAACCAATCTTCAGGAATCTAGGTCATAAATGACCAGTCCAGGCTTCTAGGAAGAACGAGGGAGGCCTGACTGGAGAATGAAGTTCTCAGGACAGTCGATTTTCTCTTTTTCCAATGTGCTCCAGTGCACGAGTGGAGTAACGCCAGGGGCATTAGAATAAATCCAACATAGGGGAAGGAAAATTGTGAATCACAATACCCAAAATTCGGAACACTATGGGGGTGTTGTGACAATTAGGATAACTGTTGACCATGTTCAAAACATAGTATCCCTATTGTGTTATCCTAGAATGGGGATGAAAAATGAGGGCCGACCATTGACCATGTTCGAAACACAGGGCCTGACTCAAAATTTCATCTTTTAGTCTTCCAGAACATTAGCCCAAGATATTAGACAAGCCATAGGTCAATCGTTTGTACTTTTAGGGGATTATTTTAGATGTGAAATAGGATGGGGGTCCGAATAAAGAACACAAAAAAGTGTGGAGGGTGGTGTGATGGTTTGTTTGAATAGATTCCAACACCTTTGAAATTATAGCACCATAGTGAAAACGCATTAGGCGAGCACATCGGTCTAATCAGGGATTATACCTACTTCCAGAGAGGACCACTCTGGCGAAGACCTAAAATTTATGGCAGTTTTATGTCATACCAATAAAGATGATAGACACGTAGTTTAAACATCATAAGTTGAGGATGGTGCACATAGTTTAAAGGACTTGGGGCTGGGCCCAAGGAAAATTGCTTGGACATCACTACGTATCCCCTAAGGAAAATAATCAAGCCAAATGTAGTTCTTGAACACAGCATAGTCAGAGACCAACGCTGGTAGGGGAAATCCTCTTTGGAGTGGAAGCTAACGCATCTCGTAGTTAACATGGGGCATCCTAAACTAGTTCAGGGTAGAACAAGAGTTTAATGTCATGCGTCAAGGAAATGTGGATTAATTTAGTTTAACTATATACAATATGATTGGGAGTGAAAGGGGAGATCCCAAGACGGGATTATGTGATGTGGTAGCTATAAACCCGACGTGAATGAGGACATAAGGAGTCTTCAACACACCACGTATCCCTGAAGGATGTTATTTAGGTCAAGGGACCGAATTTGAAAGTTAGGTTGGGCCCGATGCAAAGTGTTTGGGCATTCATATATACCCCATCAGGATGGGAATCAAGCTGCACGTAGTTATAAAATTATAGTTTAATATCATGAGGGATGAAAAGACTGTGTGGCATAGCTGCATCAGTACACACCCCACTAAAACTACTAATCCCATGTGAGTCGTTCTTGATGTGGGAAAAAAGGAGTAGTGGTGATATTTTCCTATTATAGGAAGGCACACATTAGGGGTAGTGTAATTCTAGGTGAGTGACATCCCAAAATTATTGACCCTCCTGATTAATGCACATAGATGCGTGGAGGTGTAAAATTGTGCGTTGGAATTCCACTTGAACATAAGAAAGAAGAAAGATTTGAATCATGGCACCTAAGATCTGGATCGCAATAAGGTTTGAATAGAGATAGAGGATAACTTCTGACCATATTCGAAACACAATATCTGCTTCACATTATCCTAGAATGGGGACAGAAAAATGAGGGTTTGTAAGGACCCGACCCCAGTTTCCCAGAGCCGGTGCCTTATTTGATTACGTTGGCATACATACAAGGAATATGAATCCTAAAGAACCAAGTAGTTTAGTATTATTTGAAACAAGATACATAAATAAGTTCAACTTTACATATGTAAAGGAAAAACAACACTAAATTATTCCACTAGCAACATCATGTCTCCAAGATTATGCTTCCAAGTCATTCATAATTTACTTCATCATGTCCTGAGAAAAACGAAACATAAGAAAGGGGTGAGCTCAAATGCTCAGTAAGAGTAAAAAATACAGCGGAAGATAGCATAAACATAATACACAGTAAATAATTTAAAACACATTCCTTTAATAATGAACTTGAACACATTATGGTAGAAATATGAGGTGAGTAAATAATGCCATAATAAAACATAATAATGGGTATTCTACTAGTCAGATAACCACATGAACTTCAAATACTTGCATCATAATGAGGGAAGTTCATGTACCGGATATTCTGAAAAAAAATTCAAGGCCTCGGCCAAGACGTCTAATGATTAAGGCCTCAGCCAAAATCTATGTCACATTGGGAAATGCCTCGGCCAATTCCATGTCTATTTGTCTCATGAGACCTACCGATGCATCGAGGGGCTATAGCGGGACCCACCCATCACATAATAAGTCCAATTCACTCCTCATATGAGTGTGGATAAACATAAACAACATATACATTCATATTAAAACTATCATATGAAATGTAACTAACTTTCCCCAATCATTAAACATAAAACACTAACCATTCCGAGTAATATGCTGAATGGTTTTAGGATATATCATCCACAATAGAGTTATTCATAAACCATTAAATCAAATATGGTAGATGAATTCATAAATTATTAAACCCAATAATACATAATAATCAATAAGAGTGCTGAATCAATCGCAATTACTCTTATAAAATCAATAAGCAATCTTGAGATAAATACTCTTTTATTTTGAAAAGAAGAGTTCTTTTGAAAAAATATTTGTATAAAACCAGAAGTGAAGTAAGATATTATTTTCATAATAAAATGAGTGATTTTATAAAAATAATTTTTTACCAAAAACATATTATAGAGTGCTCTTGAAAATTGGTAAGAATTTGAGAAATTCTCTTGAATCGGGCTTGTATTTTGGAGACAATTTTGGAAGTTCTTTTAAGAACATGTAACTATCCATAAAATAAGGATGGTTTCTGGTAGGTAAACATATATAATACTCACACAGAATTTATGAGAAGTAAATAACAATACATAAGAATTTTATTGAGACAATTAGATTATGAATGTAACCCGAATGAAAATGGAAGTTCGGGTGGAAAACCCTTACCTTAACTACGAACGTGTTCCTCTCTCGAACTTAAGCTCCTAGGATATGAAATTATACTTATTAATAAATTATTTAAGAACCTATTAGACATGTATTTAGTTTATCATAATTATGGTTAGTTCATTTATGTTCTTATTGATAAGTTATTGTATTGAATTCTGTCGCTTCGGAGTGTTCATTTTCTTTATTTTCATCTTCGGTTCACTTGTTTTTAAGTATGTGGAATGGATGTAAATCTCTAGAATTGAAATTATATATTATTTAGGAACATAAATAGGTGTTATTGGACATTTATATAACTTTGTTACATGTCAATAGGATGGATTATTATATAGAACTTTAAGGATAATTGTTTCGGTTAATTTGTGGGTTTTGATTACAACGAACTCATTTTTCTTTATAACTTAATACCATTTGTAAAAAGGTATTATATAATATTACATAGGTTATATTACATACATAATAATATATTTCGACCATAATAATAATGGTTTCATGACCAGAATTGATAATGATAATAGAAATCGAAAGTCCATCGTCCTTGAATGTGGAAAATTGACACTTCTCAGATGGTGTTCTTGCTACTAGTATAAAAGAAGGTAAAAGGGGGAGATGATGATAAATTATTACACTATCATGAAAAAATTACAATAAATATAAGTTACTAGATTCACTACAAAATTTGGATACAGATAGGTAAAAGAAAAAGAAAACAAATGAACTTGAAAGGAAAGACAAATAATTGAAAAGAGGAATTTACCTCTTGAACTAAACTTCCTTGAGAACCTCCTTAAGGAGAGGTTTTGGTCTTTTTATGACACCAGGGATTGATGGACGTGGGGGAGGAGGTTGGGAGACTATTTGGAAAGAATTTGGATAAGGCACAAGTCTTGAGAGGAATGAATGGAAGAGGGAGTGAGAGGGGGTTTTTATAGTGGAGGAGAGAGGATGATCTAGATATTAAGGAGTCAAAGAAGATGAGACCGCTCCATGTGAACACTACTAAAGAGAAAAGTGAGTTGATAGATAAGAAGGTCTGTATTTTTCTTAGAAGACTCAACATGGGGAAGATCAACACGGAGGAATACAGACAATCATGGGACAACTTGGCTCATCTTTATGAAGGCACCCTAGTGCTCTACCCTGACCTCCAGGTTCATTCTATCCCCTGGATACTGTTTAGGGAAATAGACTCCAACCAACTTAAACTTATTTTATAAAAATCTAGTGTATCCTTTGGTGTTGAAACTGGCAATATGTAAGGTTTCTCACTTCTCCATTTAAAGTGTTTTTAATAAAAATTTAACGTTGGATGGATAGTGGAGGAGAGAGGGGATTTCTTAATATAGAATTCATTAATTTATTGTATCTCCTAAAGACAAGGAATAGTGAGTATTCCATGACCAATAATAGTAATGTTATCATGTGATCCAAAACCAAGTGGGATTACATCAGCATAACATCACACATGACTCTATAATTAGTGTATTTATCTTAATTTTGCAAATTATGGTATGTCATTATTCATAAAAAATTCAAGTATTTCAGAAAAATCCCAAAAATTCACTCCAACCATTTTTCGATGTTTAGAATCCAAAAATGGATTTCGTTTTTTAAAAAAAAATTCTAAATATTATTAATATAATATTTCATTAAAATCGTAATTAATTCTAAAAATAACAGTTTTAAAACATTTCGTTACTTATTTTAAAGCATAGGTATACCGTACTCACACTTGAATATTATTTATATACTATCATAGGTAAGGTTACTATTCATTAGGTTATATCACTATTCATAAGGGTATGTTACTATTCACCAAAAAAATAAGTTTTTCTTATTGGACTCCAAATAACTTACTGATCGCAATTGGGTATGTCATATTTTTGAAATTCACATCACAAAAGTGAAAACTTATGATTTAAGGGTCACATAGCACTTAGTAGTTAATTATGATGTAATTTCATGTGATTATGACATATTTATAAGAAAGGAATTTCCAAAAAAAATATATTGGGTCATTACATTCTCTCCTCCTTACAAAAATTTTGCCCTTGAATTTTCATTTTGCAATCTAGGCCAAGAATAGATGGTGGTACTTTTCCTTCATTGATTCCTCTAGTTCCCAAGTTTCCTCTTCATACTTACGGTTTCTCCATAGTACCTTGACCAGATGAGTAGTCTTGTTGCATAGAACTTTGTCTCTACGATCCAAGATTTTCACTGGCTGATCCTTATAGGAAAGATCATCCTCCAACTGTACCACTTCTGAAGAGAGTACATGTTAAGGTTCTGGTATGTACTTTCTTAAGAGGGATACATGAAATATGTCATGTACTTTCGACGAGGTAGGTGGAAGTGCTAGTCGATAGGCCACATATCTGAATTGATCAAGGATCTCAAAGGGGAAGATATACCTGGGACATAGCTTTCCTTTCTTCCCAAACCGCATGAACTTATTCCATGGAGATATGCATAGAAATACCAGGTCTCCAACTTTGAACTCAAGGTCTCATCGATGGTTATATGTATAACTCTTCTGCCTACTTTGGACTGCCATGATATGTTGTTGAATGGTTTTCACCTTCTCCACCATTTCTTCAACCAATTCAAGTCCTAGAAACTTTCTCTCACCGACTTCATCCCAACACGCTGGTGTTCTACAACTTTTCCCATAAAGGGCTTCATATGGTTCCATACGGATGCTTGAGTGGAAACTATTTTTATAGGAGAATTCAACCATTGGAAGATGTTGGTCCCATCCTCCTTTGAATTCCATAGAACCTAATCTCAACATGTCTTCTAATGTCTAAATAGTCTTCTCAGATTGGCCATCACTTTGAGGATTATAGGTCGTACTAAAGTTCAGTTCAGTGATTAAAGCATGTTGAAGACTTTTCCAGAACTTTGAGGTGAATCTAGGGTCACAGTCGGATACAATAAAAAGTGGTAATCCATGTAGACTTACCACTTCTTTGATGTAAATCCTTGCAACTTGATCCAATGAGAAGTCCTCTCGAATTTCGATAAATTGAGTTGTCTTTGTAAGACAATCCACAATGACCCATATAGCATTGTTTCCTTTGGATGTGTTTGGAAGTCCAGTGAAAAAATCCATGGTAATGTTCTCCCACTTCCATGCCGATATGAGTAGTGGTTGCATCATCCCCTTAGACTTTTGTCTCCCATCCTTCACTTGTTGACATACCAGGAACTTTGATGTATATTCAGCAATATCCCTTTTCATATTGTCCCACCAAAAGTTTTCTTTGAGATCTCGATAAATCATTGTGCTACATGGATGTATAGAGAGCATAATCCAATAGTTCTCTCTTTAGCTCAGGAATAGCGGGAACACAAAGCCTCTTCCCGAATTTTAAAATTCCATCTTCATATGAAAAGTCAGTCAACTTCACATCATTTATAGATTTAATTTTCTTTTGAAACTCCTCATCATTATCCTGATAACCTTTTATTCTCTCCAATAAATAATTTGGGGCAACCATTTGATAGTGTAGTGATGTTCTTCCTTCCTTGATAATTCCCATATCCATCTTTACTAGATCCATGAACATAGGATCCCTTTTAACTCTCATCTTGTTCATAATTCCATGGTCCTTTCTACTCAAAGTGTCTACCACCTTATTTTCCTTCCCCGAGTGGTAGTGTATTGTGCAATCATAATCTTTGAGTAGCTCAATACACCTCCTTTGTCTCATGTTGAGTTCTTTATATGAGAGTATATACTTCAGACTCTTATGATCTGTATATATCTCACATTTTTCTCCATAGAGGTAATGTCTTTAAATTTTTAGAGAAAATATTACCACTTCTAACTCAAGATCATGAGTTGGATAGTTTTTTTCATGAATTTTTAGCTGCCTAGATTCATAGTCAATCACTCTATCATTCTTCATAATGACACAACCAAGTCCTTTCTTTGATGCATCGCTATAGATCACAAACCCATCATTCCCCGATGGTAGGATTAGGATCAGAGAATTCACTAATCTCCTCTTAAATTATTCAAAACATTCTTCACATTCTTTGTACATACAAACTTAACTCTTTTTCATGTGAGCTTGGTCATGGGTATGCTAAATGGGCGAAGTTCTGAATAAAATGCTGATAATAACCTTCTAAACCAATAAAACTACATACCTCAGTTATGTCTTTTGGAGTAGGTATTTCTTTCACAGCCTTTATTTTCATAGGATCTATAGATATTCCATCCTTAGAGACAACGTGGCCCAGAAAAGAAACTGATTGGAGACAAAATTCACACTTTCTAAACTTCTCATATAATTCATTTCTTCTCAGAGTCTTCAGAATTGTGCGAAAGTTATTTTCATGTTCTTCATATATTTTATATTACACCATGATATCATCAATAAACACCACCACTAAGTAATCAAGATATTCCTTGAAAACTCTATTAATCATATCCATAAAAACAGATGGTGCATTAGTTAGTCCAAAAGGCATTACTGTAAACTCATAATGTCTGTACCTGGTTCGGAATGCTGTTTTTGGAATGTCCTTTTTCCTCACAAGTAACTGATGATATCCAGATCAAAGATCAATATTCAAAAAATATTGGGCTCTATGAAGTTGATCGAATAAATCCTCAATTCATGGCAGAGGATACTTATTCTTTGTTGTAACAACATTTATTTCCCAGTAATCAATGCACAACCTCATAGACCCATCTTTATTCTTAACAAAAAGAACAGGGTCTCTCCATGGAGAAACGCTAGGGAAAATAAATCCTTTATTACTCAATTTCTCTAGTTGTTTCTTTAGCTCCACTAACTCTATAGTGGCCATTCTATAAGTGCTCTTTGATATGGGCCTTGAACCAGGAATTAAGTCAATGGAAAACTCAATTTCCCGTTCTGGAGGATGTCCAGGTAAATCCTCTGGAAAGACATCAATATATTCTTGCACAACAGGTACATATTCTATTTGAACATTATTTTCCTCTCCTACAGTTATTTCATTCTCTTCCTCCCCAATAATTGAATTCAGTTGAGCTACTAGGGGTGGATCTATATAAGAATCAGGTGGTGATGTTTCTGCTCTAAATATAAGGTACTCTTTATCATCATTGAAAATTGTAACCTCCTTATTCTTACAATAAATTTTCGCATCATGGTCCGAAATCCAATCCATACCGAGGATTATATCAAATTCCGTCATGGGTATGACAATGAGATCAGCAGATAAATAACATTAATATTCCCTAATGGGAACTGATTCATAGAACTTTGTTGCAATGATACTTCCCTTAGGAGTTTTGACTGATAACTCCATTGTTAAATCAAATTGGAAATATCTAATTTTCTTAGCAAACTGGGAAGATATGAAACAATGCGATGGTCTAGAATCAAATAAATCATTGGATAAGTTTGAGGAAACGATTAAAGTACCTTCCACCACATCATTGGGAACTTCAATATTAGCATTTGTGATCGCATAAGCTTGTCTCTACTCCCGTGACCTTTTCTATTGCATAATTCCTTGATGCTTTGGACAATCATTAGCATGGTGTCCCATATCCCGACAATTATAAAATTGAACATTAATGGTATCTTTCCTCCCCTTACAATCACTAGCAAGATGCACTTTTTGACCACAATTGTAGCATACTCCTTTTCCCTTTTAGCACGCACCAGGTTGTTTCCTTCCACAATTATCACATGGTGGAAATTGAACTCTTCCCTTTTTCCATGTTTCCTTATTACCTTTCCCTGAGTTTCCAGCATCACTCTTCTTTTATTTCTTTCCCTTAAATTCATATGACTTAGAGAAATATTTTTCTATCTTTATGGCACATGAAACTATATCCTCATATGATGAAAAAAATTGGGAGACTAGTGCTCACTAGAGGAATGGCTTTAGGCCATCAAAGAATCAATCAATTTTTCTCCTAGGATTTCGTATGTAGTTCACAACATGTCTTGCTAAAATTGAAAAGTTGGCTTCATAATTGGAAACATTCTCATCCTCCTCCTACCTCAGATTCATGAATTTTCTCTCTATATCTGCTTGTTATTCACGAGGGAAATATTTTTTCTAAGAATATTTCCTTAAAATCCCTTCATTCCATCTCTACTATTTCTTCCTCCTCCTTTGTGTTTTGGATTAATGACCCCCACTGATCCACATATTCCAATAGCCAATAAACTACCATGTTGACCTTCTCCCTTTCATTATATCCCAAAGCAACGAATATCTTCTTGAGGGAACTTATCCACTACTCAGCTACAAATGGGTTTGTAGTCCCATTTAATGATGGAGGCTGTTGTTGCATAAAGATATCTATCATAGCTCCTCCACGCGGTGGATCCGGATGCTCCATACAGGTAAGGTTATTATTCATAACCTGAGTAAGCTGTCCCAGTATAGTTATGAGTTTCTCAGCACTAGTCACAACACCAGAGCCAACATCATTATCTTGCATCGTAGGAAAATCCCTACAGGGGACACGTGCGTTTGTGCGGTTTCCATTCCTTACACTAGGTTCCATTTCTAGATAATGGAATACACTAGATTAGGTTATCAGTCATAATAAATAATCTTAACTTAACAAAATACTTAGCAAAAATAGAAATCCTAGGCATGGCTAATCCCATAACCACAAAGATGGTTTCTTTGAGGAAAATTTTACATTTAAATCCTTCATAATGGCTTGTAAGGAAAATGTGAATTATCCTAAGCATATCCCCCAAAAGTTTTGTAACCAAGAGTACATCAAGGCCCATTATTGTGCACCATTTTACGTTCAAGTCTAGCTCAAATCGGTATTTTCAGGTTTTACCCCCAGATGCATCTGTGCCAGAGCCGCCTCTACCTGCTCATATCCAGACAGGGATGTATTTATTGAAAGATCCACATAATATATTACTTACCAAAATACATTTATGTTCATGTATTTTTATCCTCAAAACCATCTTAGGGACTCTTCTCTAATCCACGTTTTCTAAATCCAGTTTCTAAGTTTTCCACTAAACTTCCTCTGATACCAACTGTAAGGACCCGACCCCAGTTGCCCGGAGCCGGTGCCTTATTTGATTAAATTGGCATACATACAAGTAATATGAAACCCGAAGTACCAAGTAGTTTAGTATTATTGGAAACAATATATATATATAAGTTAAACTTTACATATGGAAATAAAAAACAACACTAAAGTATTCCACTAGCAACATCATGTCTCCTAGATTATGCTTGCATGTCATTCATAATTTACTTCTTCATGTCCTGAGAAAAATGAAACATAAGAAAGGGGTGATTTCAAATTCTCATTAAGAGTAAGAAATACAGAGGAATATATAATAAACATAAGACATGGTGAATAATTGAAAACACATGCCTTTAATAGTGAACTTGAACACATTATGGCAGAAATATGAGGCGAGTAAATAATGCCACAATAAAACATAATCAAGGGTATTATAATAGTCGGATAACCACATGAACTTAAAATACTAGCATCATAATGAGGGAAGTGCATATGTAGTGAATTCTGAAACATTTTTTCAAGGCCTTGACCAAGACGTCTAATTATTAAGGCCTCGACCAAAATCCATGTCACATTGGGAAAGGCATCGGCCAATTCCACGTCTATTTGTCTCATGAGACCTACCAATGAATCGAGGGGATATAGAAGGCCCCACCCATCAAATAATAATTCTAATTCATTCCTAATATTATTTGGGATAAACATAAACAATATATACATTCATATTAAAACTATCATATGAAGTGTAACTAACTTTCCCCAATCATTAAACATAAAACAATAACCATTCCGAGTAATATGATGAATGGTTTTAGGATAGATCATCCACAATAGAGTTATTTATAAACCATTATATCAAATATGGTATATGACTTCATAAATTATTAAACCCAATAATACATAAGAATTAACAAGAGTATTTAATCAATCGAAATTACACTTATAAAATTATTCAGCAATCTTGAGATAAATACTCTTTTATTTTGTAAAGAATAGTTCTTTTGGAAAAATATTTGTATAAAACATAAGTAAAGTAGGATAGTATTTTCATAATAAAATGAGTTATTTTATAAAAATAATGGTTTACCAAAATCAGATTATAGAGTGCTCTTGAAAATAGGTAAGAATTTGAGAAATTCCCTTAAATCAGGCCTATATTTTGGAGACAATTTTGAAATTTATTTTTAGAACATGTAACTATCCAAAAAATAAGGAAGGTTTCTGGTTGGTAAAAATATATATAATACTCACACAGAATTTATGATGAGTAAATAACAATACATAATAATTTTATTGAGACAATTAGATGATGAAAGTAACCCGAATGAAAATGGAAGTTCGGGTGGAAAACCCTTACCTTAACTCTGAACGTGTTCCTCTCTCGAACTTAAGCTCCTAGAATATAAAATTGTACTTATTAAAAACTTATTTAAGAACATATTAGACATGTATTTATTTTATATTAATTATGGTTAGTTCATTTATGTTCTTTTTGATAAGTTATTGTATTAAATTCTGTCGCTTCGGAGTGTTCATTTTCTTTATTTTCATCTTCGGGTCACTTGTTTTTAAGTATGTGGGATGGATGTAAATCTCCAAAATTGAAATTATATATTATTTATGAACATATATAGGTGTTATTGGTCATTTATATAACTTGGTTACATGGAAATAGGAGTAATTGTTATATATAACTTTAATGATAATTGTTTCGGTTAATTTGTGGGTTTTGATTACAACGAACTCATTTTTATTTATAACTTAATACCATTTGTAAAAAGGTATTACAGAATATTAAATAGGTTATATAACATACATAATAATCTGGTTCAACCATAAAAATAATGGTTTCATTACCATAATTGAGAATGATAATAGAAATCGAAAGCCCACCGTCCTTGAATGTGGAAAATTGACACTTCTCAGATGGTGTTCTTGCAACTAGTATAAAAGAAGGTAAAAAGGGGGAGATGATGATAACTTGTTCAAATATCATGAAACAATTACAGTACATATAAGGTAATGGATTCACCACAAAATATGGATAAGTAGAGGTAATATAAAAAGAAAAGAAATGAACTTGAAAGGAAAGACAAAGAATTGAAAAGAGGAATTTACCTCTTGAACTAAACTTCCTTGAGAACCTTCTTAAGGAGAGGTTTTGATATTTTTATGAGACCAAGTCCATATGGACGTGGTGGAGGAGTTTTCCAGGCTATTTATATAGAATTTGGAGAAGGAACAAGTCTTGAGGGGAATTAATGGAAGAGGGAGTGAGAGGGGGTTTTATAGTGGAGAAGAGAGGGGATTTCTTAATATAAAATTCATTAATTTATTATATCTCCTCAAGAAAAGGAATATTGAGTATTCAATGAACAATAATGGTAATTTTATCATGTAATCCCAAACCAAGTGGGATTACATTAGCATAACATCACACATGACTCTATAATTAGTGTATTTATCTAAATTTTGCAAATTATGGTATGTCAGTATTCATAAAAAATTCAAGTATTTCGGAAAAATCCCAAAAATTCACTCTAACCATTTTTCATTGTCTAGAATCCAAAAATAAAGTCCATTTTTCAAAAATAATTTTCTAAATATTGTTAATTTAATATTTCATTAAAATCATAATTTATTCTAAAAATATCAGTTTTAAAACATTTGTTTACTTATTTTAAAGCATAAGTATATCGTACTCACACTTGAATATTATTTATATACTATCATAGGTAAGGTTACTATTAATTAGGGTATATCACTATTCATAAGGTTATGTTACTATTCATAAGGGTATGTTATTTTTCACCAAAAAATAAGCTTTTCTTATTGGACTCCAAATAACATACTGATCGCAACTGTGTATGTCGGATTTTTGAAATTCACATCACTGAAGTGACAAATTATGTTATAAGGGTCACATAGCACTTATTAGTTAATTATGTTGTGATTTCATGTGATTATGACATATTTATAATAAAGGAATTTTCAAAAAAAATATTGGGTTGTTACAGGGTTGACTGCTGACCATGTTCAAAACATGGGACCTGTCGCAAATGTTGTATGAGGTCTTCAGGGGCATTGGAACAGGATGGTAGATGAGCCAATGTGGCATTATAATAGGCCTTAAATGGGGTCCCTTAAGACATAGAAGAGGATGGGGATCCAAATAAAGGGCTCATGAATCTTGTACATGGAACAAGGGAATGTCCATGTGAAAATTCCACACTTTGGTCTCTTTGTCATGATGCATTTGAATGAAAAAATAAGACACATCAGGTAAGGGTAGCCGAATTGTTTTCCAAGGACAAGAGTCCTGGGGTTGCATGATCATAGCCTAAGGTCATAGAGTGGACCACTAAAAGGGAACCTGGTTTAATGAAATGCTCGCAGGGTGGCGAAGTAGTCGAACTCGATGTGTAGTTTCCATTGGGAGATCTTAGTTTAGGGTCATAGAACTCAGAATAGGTTGGGAAGAGACAAGGGAGGAACATGGTGCAGTTGTTGAAAAACCTGACACAAATGAGATCCCAAGAGGTACTCTCCGCACCACATACTTCCAAAGGGGTTTGGGCCAAGGGGACCAAAAGGGGGCAGGATTTAAGATTCTTGGGGCTGGACCTACAGACGGAATGTATGGGCATTCTTATATATCCTTTAAGGATGGGAATCAAGCCACACATAGTTATTCAAGGAACCATGCAGTTTGGTGTACAAAAACAAGGGCAGTTGGATCTTAGTTTAAAGGTATTAGATCTAAGACCATAGATATAATGGAGGGAGGGAGACACGTAGTGTGGTGATTTCAAAACCCGATGTGAATGAGGATGGGGTAGGAGTCCATATCACACCATGCACTCCCTAAGGAGGTTTTTGGTTAAGGGACCAAAAACAAAAGTTGGGTTGGGCCTGGGAAAAAGTTCCCGAGTGTTCCTACATACCCCATGATGATAGGGATCAAGCCATATGTAGTTCTTGGAGTGGCAGGGTAGGGTACCAATGATAGGGACAATAATGTCGTGCGGGTCTGGGCCACACACCAAAAGAAGCGGAATTTGATAGATCTTGATAGTTATTTAGGATGGATGTGTGTGTTTTTTTTGTGAATCAATAAATCTAGGACAGAGAATCCATGCATCGCTACAGGAATCAAGCCATATATGGGCATTGAAAATGGAATGGTGGGTAACCATTACCAAATATGATGTCCCTTCGAGTGAGGACATCACAATGCAATGCCATTTTTTATCATGCGGCCATGAAAAAAATGTCATAGTTTAGGGTCATAACATAGGAAAAACCAATTCATTTTAACATCATGAAATAAATACACAATAGTTTTAAGTCATGTGGTACTGGGTATCTTAGTTTAAGGTCATATGGATTTGACACATACAGGAGAAACAAGGTTTTAAAAGTAATGCGCGTGATGTGATGAAACATACCTAACGTGAATGAGGAGATAAGACTATACTACACCACATGCAATTATAGGGAATAAACCTTGAGTTGAGGGGCCGGAAAAGGTCCGGGGATATGGGGATAGACCCAAAGACAAAACGTTTAGGTGTTCCTACGTATCCCATAAGGATGGGAATCAATCCATACGTAGTCATGAGACTACAGTTTAACGTCATACAAGATGAGAGGTTGGAGAGACTAGATCCTAGAAAGGGAGTGCATGGTAAAGTTATTACCATCCAGACATTAGTGAGGACATAAGACCATACATGCCATACCACACAATCCTATGAAAATCAGGGCCAAAAATCCGAATAGAAAAGGTAATTAGGGGGGGTTGATCTAGACCCGACGCAAGATGCATGGACGTTCCTAAATATCCCAGAAGGATGGGAATCAAGCTATATGTAGTTCTAGGAATGTTCTGTAGTTTTACATCTTGTGTAAAGGACATAGAGAGATATTAGTTTAAGGTCTTAGATCTCGAGTTGTAGATAAATGAGACTCTTCCTAACGGGCGTAATCCTTAACTGAATACCTAATCCCACATGAGCTAAACTCGATATGGGAAATAAGGGTAGAGAAGGTCTTTGCAACACATGGAATACATGCAAAAGGGGACATCAGTACAGAGCCCTAGATAATGCCTTACCGTGGCTTTATCCTCCTAACATACAAATTCACACTGAGGGATAGTACTAAGAGTGTCAAAATTCCAGTTGGACATGATGGGGTGGAAAATGATTTGAATCGTGCAATTGAAATTTAGTGCTTGATGGTATTGGTATGATGATAGAGGATAATTGTGACTATTTTTGAAACACAACATCTGTATTGTGTGACCTGAAATGGGAACAAAAAATGAGTTTCAACCACTGACCATATTAGCAACATGGGACTTGTATCAAATTATCATTTGACATCCTCGAGGACATTGCCCTGAAATGAAAATAGATCCCTTAGGCTTAGTATCAGAACCATTCAGGGTCCCCTTTGGATGTGAAAGATGATGGAAACCCAAATAAAGGGGAGCATGAAGCCTGATTATGGGTGATAACATTTCCATTTAGGATTCAACACTCTTGGTGTTGAACCAGTGTGGTCCTGGGCACATTGGTGAATTGAAAAAGAGGGTCGAGGGTCCCAACTCAAGAGCAGCCGACTCAAAAAGATGAGTGTAGAATACGAGGAAAAAGATCTCTCAAAAGAGAGAGGTATGGGGCATGGTTGTTTAAAACCCGACGTTAATAAGGACATAATCCCATACCATGCCGCATACCCCTCTCCTTGGAGAACTCAGGATAGGGGGATAGGAAGATAAGGAGGTTTCTAAGAAATTGGGCTGGACCTAAAGACTAAATGTTCGGGCGGACCTACATATCCCATAAGGATGGGAATCGAGCCACATGTATTTCTGGAGGACGTTGTGCAGTTTTACGTCATGCGGCAAGGATAAAGATATGGGCAAGGTATCTCAATGGGGAATGCGTATAGCACGGAGGGTAACCCGACGTGAATGAGAATCATAAGCCCATACCACACCGTACAATCCCAAATGAGAACTTGGGACAGGGGGTCGAAAAGGACGAGGGATCTATGACGGTAAGTCCCAACCAGTTCGTATTTTAACGTCTTGCGGTGGGGATGATGGTGCTCTTAGTTTAAGGTCATAGGGCTCAGACCATAGATACGTGCCCCCTTATGTGGGTATTTCCTTACCAAAGCTCCTAATCCCACGTGAGAAATTATTGGTGTGGGAAACAAGGAATAGGACCAGGATCTCCCCAACATTTAAGGGTACGGAAGATGGACTCTCACTTCTGGCTGAGGCAGATTGACGTTTGGAGGGATATAAGGATTGAATGAACCACTCCACCCAATATGTTTTACATATGTGGGTGGTGACAATAATGAAGGATAATTGTTGACCATGTTTGAAACACAGTATCCATATCATGTGACCTGAAATGAGAACAAAAAATGAGCATCGACCACTGAACACTTTCTCAATGCAGGAGTTGTATCAATATAAAATTTGTGATCCTCGAGGAAATTGGCCTGAAATGTTAGGATAGCCCTATGGCCCAGCATCCATGTCGTTCGGGGGTCCTTTTGGATATGAAATATGATAAAGACCCAAATAAAGGGAGTGTGTGAAGCATGAATGTTCCTATGCAGTTTAACATCATGAAGGATGATGAAAGAGGTGGAGATATCTATGGAGAGGGATACATGGAGTGGTCATGATGAACTTGATGTGAATAAGGGGAAAATCATGCACCACGCCATGTGTTTCGACCCAAGAGGAGATCTTGAAGTTCAGGCTGGGCCTATGGAAAAAATGTGTGGGAATTCCTACATATCCTATAAGGATGGGAATAAATCCACACGTAGATCTAAAAGGTCCATGCAGTTTAACGTCATGTGGGGAGGACGTGGGAGGATAGAATAATGAGGAGGGGAACATGGTGAGATTATTGTGATCCTGCCATGAGTGGGGCCAAAGAAGCCTACACTACACCATGTGGGATCTTCCAAGGAAACTATACCCAAGGGGTAGTCCAAGAGGAGTCTGGGGTTTGTACTAAAGATGAGGCATCCGAGCATTCCTACATATCCTATGAGGATGGGAATCAATCCATACATAGTTCTTGAAGGGGCCATACAGTTTAACGTCATGTAGTAAGGAGATATGCTGAATAGTTTTACATCTTTAAGTCTGAACTAATCACACATTTTAATGCCACGTGCAGAAGACAGAATAGTTTAAGGTCATGCGAGACCATATAGATCTTAGTTTATAGTCATAGATCTTGGACTATTTTGTAGTTTATCGTCATGTTGGACGGCAAAGAAGTTTAATGCCAATTTGAACGCAATAGTTTAAGGTCATGTGGGACCATATACAGTTTAATGTCCTTCAGGATGACATATAGTTTAATTTCATGTGGGAAATAAAAGTTTAAGGTCATGTAGGACCCAAATACTTAAGAAAAGTATTGATTTAGGATTGTGGCATTGATGGGAGGATTTATACGCTCGTCATCCATGGTAACCAGGGAGTACGCGCCATTGGGGTAAACCTTGTTAATGATGTAAAGTCCTTCAAATTTGAGCTCCATCTTGGGTGGTTTCCTACTAGGTATCATTGGTGTTCTCCGGTACAACACCAGGTCACCTTTCAAGAATGATCGAAGGTGAACCTTCTTATTGAAAGCTCTGGATATCTTGTTCTGATGCCTTTCCAGATTATGAAGGGCACAAAGCATGTTCTCATCGAGCACATCCAATTCAACCATATGGATTTCAACTACCTTATCTAGTGATTTTTGATCATAAAAAGTTGTATTTAATGAATTCAATTGAATATTGATGGGAAAGACGACCTCTGTTCCATACACCAGGGAATTTCGGGTCACCTATGTGGTATTGATAGTCATTGTCCGATAGTCCTAGAGGGCGTTGGGGAGTTTGTGAAGCCAACTCTTATTGTTCTGACTAACCAGATTTTTTAGGATGTTATAGAGGGTTTTGTTAAACACCTCGATCTTACCATTTTCTTGCACATGATATCTAGAGGTATGGTTAGAATGGATGTTGTACTTGGCATACAACTTCTTCAACTCAGCTGCCTGGAAGTTGGTACCATTATTGATGGGGATGGCGTGAGGGACTCCAAAGCAGTAAATGATTTTGGATCTCACAAATTCAATGATAGAACAGTCCTTGACCTCCTTGAGAGGATTTTCCTCTTCCCACTTGGAAAATAAATCCATAGCATTTAGGATGAATCTGCATTGGCGAGCTATCGCCGGTGGATATGGCCCCACAACATCGAGCCCCCAGACCGCAAAGAGCCAAGAGTACTTGGTAGTGTTGTGAGTCTCTAGTGGCTGATGCCAAAAGTTATCATGGATTTGAAATGTATGGACCCTCTTAGAAAACTCGATGTATTCATGGATCATGGAGGGCCAAAAATACCCCAGCCTCCAGATCTGGTGAGATCATTTTAGCCTGGTCTGATGAGATCCGTAGGAACCAGCATGAACCTCCTACATGAATTGAGAAATCTCAACTCCTTGAATGAAATAGAGGATAAACCCATCAAACCTGTGCTTATAGAGGACCTTCTCAAGACTAGGACCACTCTAGAGGGTAAACTTCACCACACGATGTCGGATTCACTCGCGCTCAGCTCGATATGCCAGGAGAATATAGTGTTGGAGGTACTCGATAAAGGGGATCCTCCAATAGAGAGTTACTTCCAAAACTATGTCAGGGGGACCTAAGGGTCCTGACGTGGAGGAATCGGTAGTAAGGTGGCTTACCTTTGGGCTATCATCGTCGTCTAGAGTGACGGGGGTGATGACTCTGTGGTGTGCCATGTAGATAATCAAATCATCCTGATCAAGCTCTGCAAGAGATACAGCTAGGCTAGACAAGGTGTTATCTTGACCATTCTACGAACAAGGGAAATGAGTAACCTTTGGTCGAGACGAGAACATGGCCATCAACTAGTGGGTATGTTCCAATAGTGGTGTGACCTCTAGCTTCCTAATGAAATAGTCACCATTGATCTGCTTAATGACTAGTTCGGAGTCCCCTTTCACATGTAAGTAGACAACATCAATATCAAGGGCCAACTCAAGGCTAGTGGTGAGATCCTGGTACTCCACCTCATTATTGGTACAACCTTCTGACAGATGGAATGAATATGAAAAAATAGCTTGTGCTGGAGTGATGAAGATGATACCCAAGCCCACTCTGCTGAGTCTGGGGTCATTGAGTCTTCTATCGGTAGGGCTCCAGGAAGCACCATCAAAGTTCATTTTCCAACACAGAATGGATTGGTCCACCAAGAGGATTCCCTCGTCGGGAAAATCAAGGTCCAAAGACTGGTCTGTAGGGATGGATGGGTGGAAAGGAAGTCTCCCAATGCTTTCCCCCTGATATACTTATGAGGGACAAACATGAGGTCGAACTGTGGGAGGATCACTACCCAACAAGCTAGATGTCCTGCAACATGGGGTGGTTCAGGATGTACTTCAGTGGATCCACTCGAGACACCAGTTGTACTTCATGGTGATACAAGTAATGTCACAATTTATTTACTGTGAATACTAGAGAAAGGCAGCTCTTCTCAATAATAGGGTATCTGGTCTCCATATCGAGGAGCATGCAGCTGAGATAGTAAAGACAGATCTCCATTCCCTCATTGTTCTTCTGGGCGAGAAGGGTGTTGAGAGATCGTTCCAGGTAAGTCACATAAAGGACTAGCGGCTTTCCAGAAATGGGTGGCATTAGGACCAGAGGTGGGAGCAGATACTGCTCGATTTCCTCAAAAATATTCTGACATTCTTCGCCCCACTGATATATAGTTCCTTTCTTCATGATCCAATAAAAGGGATTACATTTTCTGGCCAAATTCGCGATGAATCAGTGTTTATTGGTCAAGTGGCCTTGAAATCCTTGAAGATCCTGAATGTTTCTCAGGGAAGACATTTGGCTGATGGCCTTGATCTTCTCGAGGTCAATCTCGATTCCCAGGTATCTGACAACGAAGTCGAGAAACTTTCCAGAGGTAACCCCAAAATCACGCTTCAATGGGTTCATCTTCAGGTGGTGAGAACGGAAGAATCCAAACACTTTCTCAACTTCTTAAATATGGTCCTGACACTGGTGAGATTTGACTACCATATCATCTACGTAACATTCCCCCAATGTCCCGAGGATTGGATTAATTATGTGATGCATGGAATTCTCATAGGTGGCACCTAAATTATTTAGATTGAAGGGAATTACCTAGTGTTAGAAAGAACCTTGCGGTGCCATAAATAATTTAGACTCCTCATCCTCAGGAGCCATTCAGATCTGGTTATACCCATAATACCCATCCATGAAGGATAGGTCCTAGGACCCAATAGTGGCATCAATCAACAACTCCATCGTGGGAAGGGGAAAATCATCCTTTGGACAGTGACAGTTGAGATCACAGAAGTTGATGAAGAATATGATCTATCTATTCTTCTTTCGGATAGGCACATTATTGGCTAGACATTTGGGGTACTTAACATCCTTAACGAAGATTTCTCTAATGATCTTTCAAACTTCAGCAACGACCACGGCACCGTGAGAAGGGTGCATCTTTCTAGGAGGTTGTTTGAACCCACGGCGATTTTTTGGAAGACCGAGGTGGTGTACGGAGACCTAAGGGTCTATTCCTAGAATTTCATCATAAATCTATGAAAATACATCATGGTGCTACATTAGGAAGTCCATGTACTACTATTTCTCTTTAACAAGCATAGTGGCACTGATCAATGTGGGTTTTAGATCCGTCTTTCTATCGAGGTTAACCTATAGCAATTCATCGATTGTGGTGGAGAAACCCTCTTCAAAAGTAGGAGGAGTATCCCCTAAACCCTCTTATTAACTTATTGAGGAGGGGTCCTTAGTGGGATTATTTTCCAATGAGTAAAAAAATCCCGATGGGATACTGGTGCTAGCTTGAGCGGAAATAGACACTGCATTAGGGGACTTAGGTGCTGTCAAAATCATAGCGATGAAAGCTGTAGACCTGATCCCATCTGGTCTTTGGACTAAGGGACCATGCTTGATGATATCGAAGAAATAGTGGTGCATCGGGTTGAGATAGTTTATCCCAACCTGGTAGAACAAGAAAGTATGACGTATTTCCATTTCCATGGGGTATACATCCCAATACCTTAGGGGGTATGGGCTTTGGGATCACCTGAGCCTGATTTTTTTAGGAATATGTGGTGATCTTATGGTGTTTCTTAGACTTGGGAATATGATTACACCTCATTTTAGAAATAAAAAATCATTTCCCCATATCTAGGGTCATAGCCTTCAATCGATGGATCGGTAAAATGTAGGCATCATCCAGGTATATACACGGGTCGGTTGCAGCTATAGCATGTTCAAACTCGTTAGCCTAAATTTGATTTTCCTTGACCTTGTAATAGTCAACATCTAGGTAGTGGGCTCCACAAGAGGAAAATGGAGACACATCACCTTGAAGTATGACCACTCGACCATTAAGGGAGTACTTAAGGCACTGGTGATACAGTGAGGGACTGTCACATGTAGGTGAAGCCATGGACTACCCATCAACACATTGTAGGCGGTGTCCTGAGATATAACCATGAACATGGTGCTGTAAACTAGGACACCAAACTGGGTATTTAGGTGGATCTTTCCAACTGGTGTATGTTCTTTCCTATCATAACCTTGGATTTTTAGGTCAGAGGGACTCATATCATCCCCAGATAGCCCCATCTTCTGAAGTGTTTGGGTTGGGATTAGGTTGATCCCAGAGCCTATATCGACAAGGTAGCGGTGAATCTCCATGCCATTAAAATGGTAGATGATGTAAAATGGGTGTATTTTCCATTTTATTGGATAGACTTCATCTTCTCCATAGAATGAAATAATTTCCTGGCATTTATCATGCTCAACTACCTCAGCATGGAAGGCTTCTGCAGCTTCTATCTATGTCTCAAACTGGAGGGGGCTTCTTAAAGTCTCAGTAAGGTCTTCACACATATCTAATGATAGGAAACGATCCTAAAGGATATATATCCTTATAGGAATGCTAGAAATATGCTTAAAGAAATCATACTTCTATACCAAGTGTGAACTTTTTCTTACCGAAGATCATTCTGCAGCAAGGGGTGACTGGCCCTTCTGGATAAACTAGTTGTTGATTGGTGTTGGGAATGCCCCGCTACTCGCTAGTTGAAACTTGTAGAGAAACTACCATATGTGTCTGAGAAGACTAAGTATGGTCCTTAATATATAATGGATGATCACGGTATAGTTTAGGTGGCTCCACCTGATCAAGTAACACAAATAGCAGAGAAGGCAGACCTGATGACACCAGATTAGAAGGCTGCACGTGGTGAGCTCTGTGCTGTGCATGTTGTCTATTTTTTATGGAATGGACAGCCTGAATGAAAGTAATCACCAAGTCACTCTGATGACCCATATAGCCACAGCTTCGTTAGTGCTAGCAATGAATGGGAACACTAGGAGGATCCGTCTCGTGCTTCTCACCGTCAGAAATCATATAGGGGTTTACCAAATCCACAGTGTTAACCGAGGTGTAGCCTTGATCGTCACCTAAATAATCCTCCACTAATGGATGGATTTTGGGGGTAATCACCATATATGAGGGCATGAAGTTTCCGAGAGTATGGGATGACTATGGAATCAGTGGGGGACTTCATTTTCCATTGCATAGTTGATGCTTTATCTTCTGGGAAGAAGAGGGTTGAGTTGTTGACGTAGAAGTACTGGATGCGGGTGACGCGGCCTCTTCTGAAGGTTCAGGTTGATTCAGACATTCATGGATAATACCATGGGCACAAGATACTATCTTACGATCCATCCATTCTTTGAACTTCTGGGACCCATATTTAGAAACCAGATTCCACTCACCTTCATTGTCACTACTACTTTATGGATTCATGAAGACACATTCCACCTGTGATGAAGATGGGCCTAACCTAACTATTTTGTTATCAACCTGGTCTTGAAACCATTCATTAAACACATAGAACTTTTTTAGGGTGTTCCCTATGATTCGGTGATAGGGGCCGTAATTGAGGAGGTTAGTGAGATCCACCTCTTCGGGCCTCCTGCATTCAAGAAAATGTAGAAGTCCATGTTCTAAGGCACTTCAGAAATAACCGGGGACCTGAGTCTCATTGAATAAGTAGGTCCAATTTCTCTTGTCCAGGAAGGTGGATCTGGGAGCATGGCCCTGATGTGGGGCTCGAGGATCCTCTCAAGGAGGTGGTACCTGTAGAGACCCGAATCTTGACGTACATGGACATTACATTACATTTGCGGAATACTTAGTACATAACAAAAACACACACTAAAGGATCGTAATAGTTTAGTGTCTTTGGAAACTCGGAACGTAATCTTCTAATCGTGGTGAAAGTTCTTCAATATCTCCCATAAAGGTCATCCCTTTTTTCTACCTAAAACCTCTCTTTATATCCTGGGGAAAAGAAAACATAAAAGGGTGAGCTCAAATGCTCAGTAAGGGTAAACAAAAGAAAAATCAATCACATCATATACATAGCTTTTGGAAATCTTAACCTGCAAAAGAGCTCATAATATCATAACATGGGATATACCATAGAAGTGAAATGTAATCCCAATAATCATAACTTAAAACATGAAACTTTGTGTCATACACACATAATCATAGAAAATCATTTCTTGTTAGTCAAGACTCATTTCCAAGACTATCTTAGTGGACAAAGTCCCTTTCTGAATCGAGTAACCCTCGTTTCAGTCCTGTTTCACTGAACCGGTATAACCTACCATTTCAGCCATGTCTATCTCATGAGATATAAAATCTTTACCCAATGAATTGGAGGGAGATATAGGTCCCACCCATCTTATAATGAATCCTTTCTTATGTGTGCCACATAATCATAAACCATACATCATAGCGTAACCCATGTAATAAAAATGGGATTCTTAAACAACATGACATCATAAAACAATTCATATAAGGTAAAGGAATTCATAAAAATATTTCCATCACAACATAATCAAATCCATGTAATAATAGGGATAAAAACAGAACCCTTTATTATCTTAGATGGAAAAATAATTTTGATAAAACACTTGAACTCCATTCTTGAGGAAAATATCCTTTCTTTTTCAAAAAAAATTTTCCTTTCTTAACATGTCATAAAACTTTAAACTAAAAGAAGTTGATTAAAAATAAACTTGAAAACTTGTAAAGTAAGCTTCTTGGAAATAATGTTTTAAAAATCCATTCATGCCGTATAAGTTAAAAAAAACATTCTTCGTACTTTTGTCGGAAAAGTCAAAAAGTACCTCGTACAGAAAAACGACAAAAGATTCCTTTTATATTATTTACTAAAAACTCACCTAAGGGTAAAATTGGATTTAAACTATTGCAAGTGGATGGAAACAATATTACATATTGAGGGAACATGGATGTGGATGATAAAATACACCCCAGTAAATACTTACGAATAAACAATCTCGGATAAAAATGAGATTGTGATATTTCCCTTACCTTAGGTCCAATTTGCTTCGTATGTGTCCGAACCTCCTGTATAATGATTTAAATAATGTCATTGACTTATTACAGAATCATATTCATTGTTATGATATCATATATGGTTCACTTATGACATTATATTACCCGTTCTTTTGTAAATTCCATGTTAAAGAAGCGTTTTGGGTAAAATCGTTTCATTTATCGTAGGTGTTTTGACTTGTTGTTCTTGACATCATTATTACTTATATCATGATTTACTTACTTCCAGAATATAAAATATGATTTATATATCATATATATTCAGTATATATATATATATAATAGATAGATAAATAAAATGAAAAACACCGTTCATGGAGACGGTAGTCCGTACGTACGCATGAACGCTGTTTTTCTTTCCTTATTGTCTTGAAATGGAAGTAAGTAGATGACATACATATATATATATACATAAATCCAGTAGCTTTATAATGTCATATATTTCATTATTATTTCTTATATATACTTTATAATCATTCTTAAATGGTTAACATGGAGAATGAATCTCATCGCGTCGTGGAGACGGTAGTCCGTACGTACGCACGAGCGATGATATCATTTCTATAAATATTGAACTGAATTGGAGTGGATTATACAATATATCAGAATCAATATGATGTTGTAATAACTATGTATAGTTATTCTTTACACCATTATACCCATCCATGTAAGGTGGTGGTGGAAAATAGATTACACCACGGCGTGGAGACGGTATTCCGTACGTACACACGCGCGGTGATTTCTTTTTTCCGTAGGATGGATAGATGGTGAAATAGGGTTGTTTCATACTTATAATAACATATCAGTATATGAGTGATACTTATGTTATTACTTCATAATGAAACAACCTAAGAAGAAGACGTGGAAGAAGAAATAAAGATGAAAGAATTGGTAACGGTAATTACCTCTTCTTTGAAGTGCCTCTTTGAGACCTCCTCTTAGGGCACTAAAATTGGTCTTTGATGAAGACCAGAACCTCTAGGATGTTTCTAGGGAAGTGGAGAAGAGATTTTGGCAGGGGTTGGCCGAGCTTGAGAGCTCAAATTGGTGTGAGGAGGAGGGGGAGGAGGTGTCCTTTTATAGGGGAGGAGAGGGGCACCTTAGGAATTCTTAAAAATATTAATTTATAATAAATCTAACCCCACTTAAAACCCTCCAAAAATGACTCATATTCGAAGATTAGATGAGATAGGGTTGTAATATCATCAACCAATCAAATTTAGACATGTTTGGAGCTTATTTTAATCCTTATCAATTAGATTTTACTCTAAGTTAAATAATTTAACTTTTACCGTGTCTTTTTGTTTTCTTTCACTATATGGTTAATACACTTACTATAACATGCCAAACGAACCCCAAATTGTTTATTATTAATATATATATCCTTATCTAAGTCATTTGGCCGAACCTTAGATTTTTAGGAATAAAATAACAATTAATAATATAATATTTGATTTAAAAACTATTTTGTGTCAATTTTGACACTATTTGATATATTACTTTTATTAAAGTCATAACAGAATTAAATGTTCGAACCAAGTTGATTAAATCAACATTAATATATCATAGTAACCTAGAAAATTAGTGGAATTCATAAAAATTCTCAAATTACATTTATTTTGGTGTTTATAACATCAATTATGTCAATATTTCATAAATAAGATAATTACTGCATCATCTTTGTGTCATAAATTAATTAAATTATTTGATGTCTAAAAATTACAAATAAAATACCATTATGTAGGAAATCTTTTTAGCTTTCTATTTAATATTTATAGTCGAATTTATCTTATGTATAACCCCATATTAAAAATGATTGACTTATTAAACTTTGATTTTAACTATTTTAACCCTTCTTTAAATAAATTAAAATAAATGTCCTAATCTAATCCAAGTGGGCCTAAATGGTCATATTTTATTCCTAAGTTTGTTTTTGGTCGAATTACACTTGTCCAATAGAATTAGGACATGTGTTAGGGTAATAGTAATATCATATTTACCCTTAGTTACCCTATTTACTATTAACCGCGGTAAAAAAGTAAAAAGTTACTATTCACCAAAAAATTATTTTCATCTCATTGAACCACATTTTAGTACTTGATATTAACCGTGTCTCTCGGATTTTCGAAATTCCATTCACAGAAGCGGCAAAATTAAGTTTTATGAAAAATTCAGTTTTTTTTAACTACCACTTAGTAGTTTCACTATTCATCAAAAATTGATGTATTTCAGAACAATGCCAAAATTTCATCCTAAGATATATTTCATATTCCGAATTCAAAAATGAAATCTATTTTACCAAATTCATAACATAGAAGTTGCATTAATTAATTTTATAATTAAATCCCGCTGTTAAAATAAATAGCGTGTTTTTAGGAAACAATATATATCAAAAGATTGACACTTGATTATGTCTGGTTTAAATGTGAAATTACAACCAATGACCAACATTGTATTAAATTGTAAAAATATATTCTAAATATACTTTAAAACCACTCAAATTAATAATTTATCACTATTAATTATTTCGATTAAAAAAGTTGTTTTTAATTATAATTTAGTAATTTTTCACTATTCATCAGAATATGAAAGTTATCCGAAAAGTACCAAAATTTCACCTTAGGCTAAATTCGATACTCCGAATCCAAGAATGAAGTTCATTTTGAAAAATAAGATTTACAGAATTT
The DNA here is from genome assembly GCA_963277665.1 of Viscum album. NCBI lineage: Eukaryota > Viridiplantae > Streptophyta > Magnoliopsida > Santalales > Viscaceae > Viscum > Viscum album. The sequence goes on from OY728143.1 coordinate 1,246,000,077, forward strand.
TAAAAAGTGGTTATTACTATTCATAACGGCTAGTTTTAATAATATTTTAATAGCACATCGTTGTTTAGTGAAACTCGGTATTGCGTATTACACACGCTATCGAGGAAGGTCGTGATTGCATGTAATGCAAGACAAGACAAGGATGCATGTTGTGCAAGCTCCTTTTGGTGTAGCGTACAACACAAGACATTAATAAAATTAAAAAGAATATTTCTTTATAAAATCTTGGGTTGTTACATTCTACCCCCCTTAAAATGAATTTCGCCCTCGAAATTCGTCGGGGTTATAAATGGTTTACTATTCGAAAGTTTCTTTAATAAAAACCCACATCGTAAAAAGGAATATCAAAACCAATCTTTAAAAACAAAAGTATGAAACGTAACGGTTACCCAAATAAACTAATCATTGGGTTTCCACATAGGTGAAAATATGGATATGGAAGAGAAATCTAACCATCATGTTCTGATGGAGAGTGGTAGAGAACATGTCTATGGAAAAGCCAGTAATCACAAATCCATATATTTGTGATGATATAAGGTACCATCTGATTCGTCAGGTATAAGATCACTAGGACAACATTTTTGGTTTTCAAGATCATTTCCCCTAAAGTTGAAAATTTGAATTAGAATAAATACTTACTTTATTTTGGTACAATCTCACTATTGTTCGTGATTTGAACAATTTCCACTTCATCTCTTAAATAAATGAAGTTGAATTTGTTATTCGTGAAGTGTTAGGAGATCATGTGATAGAATGACAGGTCATTCCATCTGTCTCAAACAAAAGGTCAGCAAAACTTATATACATAAGTCGATCTATAGTGAGATTAATCATATATGGTTCCTAAAATGGACTTATACTTCATATATCATACTGCTTAATATAATAAAACTAGTTTCTACTAAACAGGGACTTCCTGTAGGTCATTGGTAGGCGATAAAGGCCAGTCGCACTTCGGTTGTGGGTTCGATTCCCACAGCCTTGTCCGAAGCGATGGGCTGTCGCCCGTCCTGCAGGTTGTCCTTTTTCCAAAACTATATTACTATAACATCCCATAAATAAAATCGAAAAAAAAATTTCTATCCTTAAACAATACTAACTTACGTCCAACACAATCCATTCCAATCTTTAGGCTTATCCATAATACTGCAGTCCACTCTCATAACATAGTGAAAATAATTACCAGAGATTTAATATCATCGTTGATCCCCATATATCATAAGATATGTTTTGTTGGTCACATTCCAAACATTCAAAGTCCTTAATCATGTATACTCTTGAATACCCATTGAACCGTAGTGAAAACTTGAATGCAGTTAAAAGTTAACACTTTACACATACCAAAATCCTCAAAATTATTTATACTCAAACCATGATATCACTTAGTCCTTATATCAATCATGAGCTCATGAATACAATCAAACATCTCATTATCTTCTTATCCTTTCATTATGAACTTATCATCTACTTTCCAAAATATTTTAATCACTTTTCATAGTTATTGGTACCTTAAAATTATTGAAAACCACAATAGACCAATACTTAAATATTTCAATACACCATAAAAGTACCTCAACAACATTATTCTTGAATACCAAAACACTTCAATCCATCCACATCAATGATTATCCTGGAATAAGTCCTTCCTTGATTTAGAAGTAACTTTTTAGGTCAGGGCATTGAGTTGGGTAATGTCCATGTTCTCCACAAATAAGACATTGAACTCCATAACAGTCTGTCACTCTATGACCCTTTTCTCCACACAGATAACATCGGTCCCTCCATTTGAGGTATTCCTCAAGGTTCTTCTTCCCTTCTTTAGAAATCTCAATCTTCCTTTCTTTATGCTCCTCAACATGCGAACATGCATAATAGTCTATCTTCCTCTTCTTTGAAGAATTAGGCATACCACTAAATTTCACCTTGTTAATCATATATCGCGATGATTGATTCGGCATAATCACAACATCTTTCTCTCTAGGAATTACACAATTTTGTTGCTCATAGTCACAAATTTGTCCATTGGATTCAATGTTAACTGAATTCCTTTTGGTTCCCTCCATTAACTAAAACACAAAAATAATTTTGTGAGAATCAAAAATCATGCTAGAGAAAACAACATAGTAAAGGGAAAGTATCCTCAATACCTAAATTCTTAGGTTTAATCTAATATCATTACCATAGTTCTAGGAATATATCCTATACGTATACTTATCCTTAGGGACATCCCTAGACATACCTTAGAAATATCTCTAGGAATCTCACTAACGTTTTCGCATCCTAGTTTCCAAAGGTTGACTAAACCTTTCCTCTGATACCAAATGTAGAGACCCGAATCTTGACGTACATGGACATTACATTACATTTGCGGAATACTTAGTACATAACAAAAACACACACTAAAGGATCGTAATAGTTTAGTGTCTTTGGAAACTCGGAACGTAATCTTCTAATCGTGGTGAAAGTTCTTCAATATCTCCCATAAAGGTCATCCCTTTTTTCTACCTAAAACCTCTCTTTATATCCTGGGGAAAAGAAAACATAAAAGGGTGAGCTCAAATGCTCAGTAAGGGTAAACAAAAGAAAAATCAATCACATCATATACATAGCTTTTGGAAATCTTAACCTGCAAAAGAGCTCATAATATCATAACATGGGATATACCATAGAAGTGAAATGTAATCCCAATAATCATAACTTAAAACATGAAACTTTGTGGCATACACACATAATCATAGAAAATCATTTCTTGTTAGTCAAGACTCATTGCCAAGACTATCTTAGTGGACAAAGTCCCTTTCTGAATCGAGTAACCCTCGTTTCAGTCCTGTTTCACTGAACCGGTATAACCTACCATTTCAGCCATGTCTATCTCATGAGATATAAAATCTTTACCCAATGAATTGGAGGGAGATATAGGTCCCACCCATCTTATAATGAATCCTTTCTTATGTGTGCCACATAATCATAAACCATACATCATAGCGTAACCCATGTAATAAAAATGGGATTCTTAAAGAACATGACATCATAAAACAATTCATATAAGGTAAAGGAATTCATAAAAATATTTCCATCACAACATAATCAAATCCATGTAATAATAGGGATAAAAACAGAACCCTTTATTATCTTAGATGGAAAAATAATTTTGATAAAACACTTGAACTCCATTCTTGAGGAAAATATCCTTTCTTTTTCAAAAACATTTTTCCTTTCTTAACATGTCATAAAACTTTAAACTAAAAGAAGTTGATTAAAAATAAACTTGAAAACTTGTAAAGGAAGCTTCTTGGAAATAATGTTTTAAAAATCCATTCATGCCGTATAAGTTAAAAAAAACATTCTTCGTACTTTTGTCGGAAAAGTCAAAAAGTACCTCGTACAGAAAAACGACAAAAGATTCCTTTTATATTATTTACTAAAAACTCACCTAAGGGTAAAATTGGATTTAAACTATTGCAAGTGGATGGAAACAATATTACATATTGAGGGAACATGGATGTGGATGATAAAATACACCCCAGTAAATACTTACGAATAAACAATCTCGGATAAAAATGAGATTGTGATATTTCCCTTACCTTAGGTCCAATTTGCTTCGTATGTGTCTGAACCTCCTGTATAATGATTTAAATAATGTCATTGACTTATTACAGAATCATATTCATTGTTATGATATCATATATGGTTCACTTATGACATTATATTACCCGTTCTTTTGTAAATTCCATGTTAAAGAAGCGTTTTGGGTAAAATCGTTTCATTTATCGTAGGTGTTTTGACTTGTTGTTCTTGACATCATTATTACTTATATCATGATTTACTTACTTCCAGAATATAAAATATGATTTATATATCATATATATTCAGTATATATATATATATAATAGATAGATAAATAAAATGAAAAACACCGTTCATGGAGACGGTAGTCCGTACGTACGCATGAACGCTGTTTTTCTTTCCTTATTGTCTTGAAATGGAAGTAAGTAGATGACATACATATATATATATACATAAATCCAGTAGCTTTATAATGTCATATATTTCATTATTATTTCTTATATATACTTTATAATCATTCTTAAATGGTTAACATGGAGAATGAATCTCATCGCGTCGTGGAGACGGTAGTCCGTACGTACGCACGAGCGATGATATCATTTCTATAAATATTGAACTGAATTGGAGTGGATTATACAATATATCAGAATCAATATGATGTTGTAATAACTATGTATAGTTATTCTTTACACCATTATACCCATCCATGTAAGGTGGTGGTGGAAAATAGATTACACCACGGCGTGGAGACGGTATTCCGTACGTACACACGCGCGGTGATTTCTTTTTCCGTAGGATGGATAGATGGTGAAATAGGGTTGTTTCATACTTATAATAACATATCAGTATATGAGTGATACTTATGTTATTACTTCATAATGAAACAACCTAAGAAGAAGAAGTGGAAGAAGAAATAAAGATGAAAGAATTGGTAACGGTAATTACCTCTTCTTTGAAGTGCCTCTTTGAGACCTCCTCTTAGGGCACTAAAATTGGTCTTTGATGAAGACCAGAACCTCTAGGATGTTTCGAGGGAAGTGGAGAAGAGATTTTGGCATGGGTTGGCCGAGCTTGAGAGCTCAAATTGGTGTGAGGAGGAGGGGGAGGAGGTGTCCTTTTATAGGGGAGGAGAGGGGCACCTTAGGAATTCTTAAAAATATTAATTTATAATAAATCTAACCCCACTTAAAACCCTCCAAAAATGACTCATATTCGAAGCTTAGATGAGATAGGGTTGTAATCTCATCAACCAATCAAATTTAGACATGTTTGGAGCTTATTTTAATCCTTATCAATTAGATTTTACTCTAAGTTAAATAATTTAACTTTTACCGTGTCTTTTTGTTTTCTTTCACTGTATGGTTAATACACTTACTATAACATGCCAAACGAACCCCAAATTGTTTATTATTAATATATATATCTTTATCTAAGTCATTTGGCCGAACCTTAGATTTTTAGGAATAAAATAACAATTAATAATATAATATTTGATTTAAAAACTATTTTGTGTCAATTTTGACACTATTTGATATATTACTTTTATTAAAGTCATAACATAATTAAATGTTCGAACCAAGTTGATTAAATCAACATTAATATATCATAGTAACCTAGAAAATTAGTGGAATTCATAAAAATTCTCAAATTACATTTATTTTGGTGTTTATAACATCAATTATGTCAATATTTCATAAATAAGATAATTACTGCATCATCTTTGTGTCATAAATTAATTAAATTATTTGATGTCTAAAAATTACAAATAAAATACCATTATGTAGGAAATCTTTTTAGCTTTCTATTTAATATTTATAGTCGAATTTATCTTATGTATAACCCCATATTAAAAATGATTGACTTATTAAACTTTGATTTTAAATATTTTAACCCTTCTTTAAATAAATTAAAATAAATGTCCTAATCTAATCCAAGTGGGCCTAAATGGTCATATTTTATTCCTAAGTTTGTTTTTGGTCGAATTACACTTGTCCAATAGAATTAGGACATGTGTTAGGGTAATAGTAATATCATATTTACCCTTAGTTACCCTATTTACTATTAACCGCGGTAAAAAAGTAAAAAGTTACTATTCACCAAAAAATTATTTTCATCTCATTGAACCACATTTTAGTCCTTGATATTAACCGTGTCTCTCGGATTTTCGAAATTCCATTCACAGAAGCGGCAAAATTAAGTTTTATGAAAAATTCAGTTTTTTTTAACTACCACTTAGTAGTTTCACTATTCATCAAAAATTGATGTATTTCAGAACAATGCCAAAATTTCATCCTAAGATATATTTCATATTCCGAATTCAAAAATGAAATCTATTTTACCAAATTCATAACATAGAAGTTGCATTAATTAATTTTATAATTAAATCCCGCTGTTAAAATAAATAGCGTGTTTTTAGGAAACAATATATATCAAAAGATTGACACTTGATTATGTCTGGTTTAAATGTGAAATTACAACCAATGACCAACATTGTATTAAATTGTAAAAATATATTCTAAATATACTTTAAAACCACTCAAATTAATAATTTATCACTATTAATTATTTCGATTAAAAAAGTTGTTTTTAATTATAATTTAGTAATTTTTCACTATTCATCAGAATATGAAAGTTATCCGAAAAGTACCAAAATTTCACCTTAGGCTAAATTCGATACTCCGAATCCAAGAATGAAGTTCATTTTGAAAAATAAGATTTACAGAATTTTAAAAAGTGGTTATTACTATTCATAACGGCTAGTTTTAATAATATTTTAATAGCACATCGTTGTTTAGTGAAACTCGGTATTGCGTATTACACACGCTATCGAGGAAGGTCGCGATTGCATGTAATGCAAGGAAAGACAAGGATGCATGTTGTGCAAGCTCCTTTTGGTGTAGCGTACAACACAAGACATTAATAAAATTAAAAAGAATATTTCTTTATAAAATCTTGGGCTGTTACAGTACCTAGTTATCTCACCTATGTGGTGGCGGTGCATTGCGCGGGGGCACCGGCCAATTCTGAGGTGGGCGTTGTTGGGATGGAGAATGTGCCTAAGGTGGAGGGCCTCTGTGCGGCTGTGGAGGTGGCTCCACTGGTAATAAAACTAGTTGCATGGGTCCCTCTATCTACGCCACAGTGGTGGGATCGGCCTTAGGGGCCCTTCTTGAGGGAATATTAGGAAGCAACGGTCATGCCTGTTTGGCTTGTTGTAAGGATTCCTCTAGACATTGAGCCTTATCAGGGAAGTCTCGGAATCCCCCAGGGTAATTCTGGGTAATGAGAGAGGGGACCAATTCGGTCTTGACATTCCCCACACACATTTTTAGCATCTTTTCCTAAGTCAGCGACATATCCAAGGAATAGGTATGGCCTTTCCACTGGGCGAAGAAGTTTGCGACATGTTCGTCAGGCCTCTGTTTTCATTTAAAGAGGTCTTCAATACTCGTCTCCTAGGCGGTAGAGTTAAAATGGTAAAGAAACTATCTTATGAGGTCTTCCCATCTGGATACTGACTCGATGGGTAGCTGGTTATACTATACAAATGAAGTCACTTCCAATGTATGTACAAAACATTGAATTTTGGAGGCCTCTTATTGTGCTGGAGTTCCTAGCATGGATCTGCACCTCGGGATGAAGTGGGCCAGATGATACAATGGATCGCACGTCCTGTCAAAAAGGGTAGAAGGTGTGATTTTCAAAACTTGGGGGTGCTGGAATATCATCCAGCCACACTGGATATGGATTGTCATTAGGTATGATTTCAACCTGTCAAGTTTCCAATGCCTCGAGGATACCAATGAGTGTCTCCATCAGATCATATGGGTGGGGGTTCCTGTCTTAGAGAGGGTTTCTGACCACCAGTGTGTTGGTAGGTTTTTCAACATGATAAACAGGCTCAGAGGCTCATAGAGTGGCTGGTGGGATGACATGGAGAGTGGCTAGGGAACCTGAGCTAGGTCCTAGGAATTATCACATTGGTTAGGTGGAATTGTAGACACATATCATTCCCTCTTTCCATAAGTCCCAGCCTCTATCCTGTCTATGTGGGGAGGATAGTTAAGGTCACCCGGAGGCAATTCATCATGGGACTGTTGTACCTACCCCTTCTGCCTCGGCTGAGGATCATCTTATTCTGGTCGTCACTCCATGGCACATTCATCAAGGAGGTCATCAACCATATTATTGTGCTCCGCGAGTTGTTGGAATAACACAACTTTTTTAGGATCACCCTCCATCTTTTTTACTGAACCAGATGGGTCAGAGGTTTTGATAGCTCCCTGGTGTTCTTTTCCCTTATTGTAATTCTGGATGATTGATAATGACTCAGTAGGTACAGAAATACCCAGTAAATTTCTTTGCTGGAGGTTGATCCTTCCAAATGGATCCAATAAGTTTGATACTCCTTCGGGGGGTATGTGATCTCCAGGTAGCTCTAGATCATTCTCTCCCCCTAGTAGGTCATCCATGTTAACCATGGATCTACTTGGAGGCATATACTCAATATCACCTGACAAATCGAGATGGCACCAGATAGAACTAAAATGGAGGGTAGCATATTTCACCCAACCACAGACCTGAAGGTGGGGGAAATCTCCATGATAATTCCAGGGAGCACTTTAAAGCTCTGAATGCATCTTTGATGGAGATTCTGGTGGTGACCGGGTGACTCAGAATGATGGGCCCCAAGGAGTGCAGCCAAGTCAACCATATGGCATTGCTGGCCAATTTCCTCAAAGTGTTCTTCACTCTCGGGGTAATCCACTCGCTGATGACAAAGAAGAAAGTTTGTTGCCCATAGGGTTTGTAAAAAACACCCAACATCCTACTAGGTGAGAGATTCTGGTGCACTAAAATTCGGTGCTACAACTAGAAAAAAAATCACTGGGAAATGATCTGGCCCAAGAATGTCCCATAAGCTCCTCAGCTTAGACTCGTAGTTTGGCCCTTGGTTGCCCCACTCATCAACTGGAGGTGGTTGCGGAACCAATAGCGGTAGTAGACCGCTGAGACGGTAGGTTGGTCGGTGGAGAATATAGAGAGTGGGCTGACAATCCTATGTATCTCATGCTATCCTCCAAAGAATGAAGTGACTTAGTCACCACATCACTATAAGATGGGCTAGAAACCACCGTTTTGGTGCAAGGGCTACGACTGTTGGTGGTGGACCATGTTGTTTCTTATCTTCCATCGGTCCCAAGAATAACTCTATGTGATCTCTAGTTGAGGTAGATAATTCTCCTGGTGATGATGGTGGGGATTTCACGGCCAGACCCTAGGGAGACCGCAAATATTCATCCTCCTCGATGTATCTGCAGAGGGAGTCAGGGATCTGGTGGACCTCGTATTCTGTAAGTATGAGGATAATAGGCATCATCCCTACCTCGGCCCCTAACATAGAGCATCAAAGTGAGGGTTCCATTGCTGAATTGTATTCTACCTCAGAATCTGAGAAGAAAATAGGTTTAATCGTGTTTTGAATCTTCCTAGCATTCGTTTTATGGCAGCGGCGACCCACCCTCTGGCCCCAGGATGGTTCTTCAGGACAGGGCTCATTCTTGGATCGAGGGGGACCTTTAGCCAAACTGGTGTTGGGGCAGAGAGGAATTCTGCTTGGGTGAGCTGGGGTGCGAGGAGCACCTAGAAATATGTCAAAGGGAACACAGGGAGGACCTCCATGTCCACTGGCTAATGCGTAGAGAGAATATTCACAGGGAAGTACTGGAGCAGGTAAGACCTTTGTTGGTGCTAGTGAGAGCATGGGTAGGGCCTACATGCTTATTTCCTCTGGCGACATCGGTGTGAGGACGGTCCTCATACTAGTCGAGCAAAAAAGGGGTAGGAAAACCATGTTGGGTTTCCATGAAGTGAGGAAAACCTCCACTTATCTGATTTCTGGGACGAGGAGGAACTTCGTTGGTTTTCATAAGTACATGAGGAAGACCCCCATGCTGACAGTTAACCAGATGTGTAGAATATTCACACCCACGACCTGTGATCGGAGGAACGACTCTATACCTGAGGTCATGGGTGCAGAGAAGGCTCCCATACTGGGTGTCAATGCATAGGGAGGACCTTCATTCAGATTGAAGGTGGCATAGGGAGGACCTCCACAATGATCTTGGGATCAGGGCAGACCTACGCTCTCATTGGTGATGTTATGGGAAGGACCTCCGTACTAGGTGTCATTTCCACGGATCAGCCCGTGGTGGGAGTTATCTACATCAGTGACTAGGAGAGTTGACCCAACCTACTCGTGGGGTGGTTGGAGCCTCAATCTGGTTTGGGCATATGAGTGCCCCTGCTCAGCATAAATAGGGGACTCATGGTATGCATAAGCGGTGGCACGGTCCATGGTAGTAATTGATGTTGATGCCCCATAGCGAGCATCCTCCTTAGTCTGCACTCGATGCTGGCACCAAGTCAACGGGACTGGGGCCAGTGGTGCAGGTCCGTAGCTTACCTGCTCCTCAGCTTGTGGATCTAGGTGGCGATGTTGATACGGCCTAGTGGGATTCCTCCTTAGTGGCCCTTGGGATGGGATCCCAACTGGGCTGGCCCAGATATCCCTCACATCATTAGCATAGGGGAGGGAGTCATCAAAGCATTTTGGGGAGAGACTCCTGAAATGATTATATGTCGGAGTGGGGAGTAGTGTCTCCTTGCACAACCCTTGGGAGCAGCGGTGGCAGTGAGTCACAGAAGCCTCTAAGTCTTGTCGGGCCATATCCTGGGTTGGGATAATCCCTTCCTACTTGTATCGTCGAACAAAGTCATTAATCACCCTTCTTTGAACGATTTCAGAAGGGGAGAGGGGGCGCGGGCACCTAGTAGCCGTGGACGTGGAGGCTTCCATGAGGGAGATGAGGTCACGTGGTATTTTCGCATTGACTTTTCCCCTTCCCTTACGTCATTGGGTGGGTGTTGATTAGTTCCCTATCAAAGAAGCTTGAGTCCAGAAATGCAGGGAGATTTGACTATTAGTGTTGGAAGAAGGAAAGTGACATCAAGTTCCCCGGTTCCATTTCATCTTCCATGGTAGGTAAGAAGGATCCACACTGACAACATTGCAGACCAGGATGTCCAACGTTCAACTACCCCAATTTCTGGTGAGTTTCACGCTAGGCCCGCTATTTTCTTAGCTAGACCTGGTGCCAGATACATGGATCTAGTGACACGTCAATCCACTAATGTATCGAGCACTACTATTCTCTATATTTAGGAGAATAAGTTCACTTCGAGTTCTCCATTTCTATTTCTGACACTTTCGTTGTGGCACACATCCATCTGTTTCAGAGGACGCACAGCTGTTACCCCACATTCCTACTTTCCAAAGGCAGGTGACATATGTCTCTTATTCAGGGAAGTTTTCACTTTAATTGAAATAGGATTATGGGATATCGTCTCCTAATTCCTTGGATTCCTCCTCAGAACTCGTTGCCTAGTCCGGGTCTCCCTCATAAACTTAAGATGTTGTTCATGAAACTCTTCCCAGTTCCATGTCCTTATGGATGCCAGTTAATTATGTTGCTTCTGTCAGGATATTCCTAGGGTTCCAGCCCAGGCAGCAACCTTCGGTCGAGGGATAGTCATGTTGGACATCGCTAGTGTGTCTGGACGTTGGAACACTGATGCGTCTTGGTTTCTTCCCCTTATTATAGGGATTATCGAGGGCACAGAATCCCAAGGAATCCCATGTCGAATGCGGGGAATTTTATGCCATAGGCATGTCTTTGAGGTTTTCCTCAGCTTCCCATGTTTAACACAGGGTATGCCATGAGTTTAACATCTTGAGGAGATGGATCAGACTAATCGGGACACTGAAAAGAGTGGGTCAAATGGGTGAAATCTCTAGAGGGAACACTGATTCTAGGGCTAACGCATGGTTAGTAGCCTGATTGCTGCTAGAAGCAGTGAGAAGTTGGGTGGCATGATCTCAACATTATGTGGCATCCCGGGTAAGAATTAGGATGGATATGTATGGTTGAGTAAAGTGAATGGAGAGTGATATGAATATAACGTGAGAGCGATATCGAGCCTCAAATAGACTTCTTATGTATCATTGTGGCATAGAATCAAATTCCACATAGTTCAGTGGGGATATGGGACACTAGAGGAGGCGACCCGTGAGAATGGACATATGGATGGGACCCGAAGGAAGAGGAACCTCCAGTTTGGGGCATGACCATCCCAAATAAAGACCAGGATGAGACATGGGTGATGGGCTTGAACCATAGGGAGGCTTCCTACGTGTCTCAGTGGTAGGTAATAAAAGTTCACATAGTTCATGATGGGGGTATAGAATCAGGCTGTGCGCAGAGGACAGTGACCTGATGACATACTGGGGCTTACGCGTGGTTAGCATCCCGATTTGGTCTGATGCCCAGGGGTGAACTAGAGATATGCGCCCCAAAAAAGTGGACTACAATGTCTTTCAATCAATTACAGACTAAAACGGCTTATTGCTAGATGGGGGGAAACTAAATATCACTGGATGGGGTACAATGGCTTACCGATGGATAGGGTACAATGTCTTACCGTCGATTGGGGATCACAATGGCTTTCCATCGATTGGGGAACACAAAGGCTTACCATCTATTGGGGGACACAATAGCTTATCGTCGATTGGGGAACACAATGGCTTACCCTCGATTGGGGGACACAACGGATTACCGTCGATTGGGGGACACAACGGTTTACCATCGATTGGGGGTTGGACCTTAGGGAGGCTTCCTACGTACCTTGTCTAGGAGAAAAGGATCAAATTCTGTGTAGTTCTGGATGTCGATATAGTTTAACGTCATGTAGGACGAGGGTTAACCGGCGTTAAGGGGTTCGGGACAAGTAAGTGTTGGGCTTGAACCTCAGGAATGCTTTCTACGCACCCTGCCTAAGAGACAAGGATCAAATTACAAGTAGTTCAAAATATAGATACAGTATAATGTCATGCAGGACAAGGGTGAACCGACGTGAAGGAGTTCGGGAAAAGTAGGTGTTGTTTTGGACCTCATGGAGGCTTCCTACATACCTTTCCTAAGAGACAATGATCAAAGTCCACATAGTTTGGAATGTGGATATAGTTTAATGTCATACAGGACGAGGGTGAACCAACATGAAGGGGTCAGGACAAGTATGTATTGGGATTGAACCTCAGGGAGGCTTCCTACGTACCCTACCTAAGAGAAAAGGATCAAAGTCCATGTAGTTCAGAAAGTGGATTTGGGGCTTACGTGCTAAGGGGGCCCAGATAGGATGTCATGGTCGATGCTTACTCTAAGTCAATGTGAGTCATGATCGGTGTGATAAACAAGAGGCAGCACTAACCTAATGATCACGTCCTGAAAGGTGCAACCATGGGAAGTGGAATGTGTCTTATACGTGGTTAGCATCCCAAAGAGTAAATAGGGGAATACACGTGGTTGCCAGCCCTGGGAGATGGATATTGGGACTTACTCTATGATAGAGGCCTGATGGTGAAATAGCCCAAAGTGAGAGGGAATGGATAATGAAGGTCCATGATCCCCTATCACCAATATTATTTGGCCCGGAAGATGATACGATGAGAAAGGATGCTTCCTCTTGGAAGAAAGGCTAGGGTCTTACACCAATATGGTTTCCCTTCCCTAGGGATAGGTGCCGCTCCAGTAGAAAAAATATCATTCCATGTGCTAAAGATCTCACTCCCATAGAGACGAGCGGGCATAGAGAATTTCCGAGATGGGTCACCCCACGTATGATGCACGGGGCAAGGCCACAGTTTAACATCATGTGTTGGGGATGATGGTTATTGAAATTTTAACTTCCTGTAGCTAGGACGAGGCGGGTTCACCCCGGACCCTTAAAACTTACATAACTTGCACACTTTAACCCTTGTTGAATGGATGACACTGACAATGATGTAGTGAGGGGGTTTTGTGGAGTGATCCATTGAGGGGATCATGTTAGAATGGCTATGTGAAGAAGAAATATCCATTAGCATGCCTATGAGAAGAAGTGTTAGGCTAAGTAATGCAATATGAAGCACGTCCCAAGGGACCTTGAAATCACTTCGTACAAAACTGGAATGTCTTACAGGAGAAAGGTGTGTGACACAGGTGGGTTGCACATAAGAGGGGCTCGAACATGGTGCCTTAGGGTAAGGGCGACACGTGGAGCACACAAGGAGAATTAAGCACAAAAGAGGGGGATTGCATGCAATAGGTGCGCAAATCGGAACTAGTGTGCACAGAAATCCAGTTTGCACAGATAAAGGATGTGTGCGCACAATTTGAGGAGGTTTTGAACACAAATGGATGAGGTTTTCATGCAAGTAAATAGAATTGTGTGCAACTGGCCAAACAACAAAGGACTCGGGCGAGGGTTAATCCCTAGGGGTTTTGTGCGAAGGTGAACCCCTGGGAGACCTATCATGGATAATACTGTACCTAAAATCCATCTTTTGTGCACCGAAGAGGTGTATTGTGCATAGGGGAGATGGTTAGAATTCCTCTACCAGAAGCGGGGGGTTCCCTTCTATTTATAGGCGATCGGGAGATGCGGGAGGGACGCGGAATTTGGCCTGCGCAGAAAACTCAATCCCTCTATTGGTTGTATGGAACTTTCCATGCAGCACACAACGAATATCTTATGCACGGAATTTTCCATGTTGTGGGGAGTCTTTACGGACACACCTCCAATTTTTCATGCCACCCTTCGTCCAGTCCCAGACTAGTTCTTTTGGTTGAAATCTTCTATCGTTTTTCCCCAAATTTTGGTGTGAGGCCTTCGAAGGATTTCGGCATCTACAAGGGTATTATGTAAGGTGGGAAGGACCTGACTGTGGTGTTATCCCTTGGGAATTCATTAGTTTCATGTGATTTCACTATTTTTTAATATACCACCTCTATTATTATTCAATGGGTAGACTAAGGCTACTAAGTGGGAATTATTTGGATGGTGTTTGGATAGTTGATATTTATCACTGTCTAGTCCCCCTAGTTGTGTGTAACACCAATATAGTGTAATTTTCATAAGGAGATGAGTTAGAGTGATTTGGTTGAAAGATGTATGATTGTAACCTACAAATAGTATGTCTACATGTATGTGTCTAGAGTTTTCCTTTCAGTCCCTGCATTGTCGGCTCATGCTATATATCATATATTATTCTTTTTTTTATATCGACATTGGTGTTGATTATTTTTTGGATGGACTTGATTTCTGTTTTGAACATCTTATAGTTTATTCTTTATGATGACTATTTTATCTCCATCCATTTATTGTAATTATTTGTGACCCTTAATGGTTGTGTTTTGTAATAGATTTCACTCATTTCCTTATCATTGTTTTGGCTATATAAAAACTTTTTAAGTAAAAGGGGGAAATGGTCTTCAAGTGACGATACTAGTTTCATTCTTTTGAAATTTTTTAAAACCATGTGTGTGTTTATTTTTAAAATTTTGGTGTTTTCATGATAAATGGATATCACTTGAAATGTGGTATGGTTTTTAGTAAAAAAACATTATAGCATGTTTCTTAAATATTATTTTTGGGTAAATTTTATGCTCTATGTTTTTTTTAATTACATATCTTATAAAAATGAAGTGATAACCTATTTGTCTACATTATTTTTAAAATAGAAATTCTAGCTTCTTTTATAAAAGGATTGAAATATACTCATGGTGGTATCCTACTATCTTTAGATTTCACCCTATATAATCAGGTTGGTAGGTATGTAGTCTTCATGCCTTATGTATGTTTATTCAAGTCTTGGATTTTGGGTTGGATTTTCTGACGTCTTCCATGGGAAGAGGTTGTTGTTGGGATCATGGTGGTGACTTGAGTGGAACATTGAGATGGTGACCATACCTTTAGTTTTAGGGAAATAGTTTGATTGAGTATTTTTTGAGTCTCTTTGATCTTTAATTTTATTTTATTTTCGTTTATTTTGTAGATTTATAACTCTATATTGAATGTTTATATGTTTTAAGGGTTTTCTTGGATTTTTACTTATCTATTTTTTGGTTATCCCTTATTTGGATGATAAGTTTTTTTGAATTCTTGAGGGTAAAACCAGTCCCAAAGGTTATGTTCGGAACCATTAATGTTATTTGACAGACTGGTGGGATCAAGGATGGTCCTAGGGTTTGTGGTGGGCTAGTTCGGGAACCAGTTCAGATGGTGTACCAGGTTAGTTCATTAAATCACGTCTATAAATTGTCTTTTACTTCACCAAAGCAATGAATAAAGGAAAAAGTTAGTGAACCTTGGGTGAATAATGAGTATTTCCTTAACCTATAAGGGAAATGTGCCTTAGAATAGAGTATTGATGATCAAAAAGTTGTATCCATTGAACAAAGTGTGATAATGGATTTAGGTACACTGACACACCACTATATATATGTTTCTTGAATTTTAACATAGTGTCGAACCAAGGAAAATCCATTGTGCCTTTTTTTGATTTACTTTATTACACATTCATATTTAATATAAGTTGTGATTGATAATGAGAGAAAATCAAAAGGAATGTATTCCTTCCAATGAGGGGACAATATTTATAAAGGTAAGGGTGATTCAAAGAAGAAAAGTTTTAGTTTGGTAAGAACCCTAAGCCCCCATATTAGGATGCTTAAATTCAGTTTTATCCCAAAAAATATTAATTAATCTTACCATGTAAATTCCTAAAAAATATTTAGTTTTTGGTTTCACACAATAAATTTTCTATGGGATTTTATATAGTAAATTTACTATATGATTTTATATAGAAAATCAAACTTGTAGGTTTTTTTAATACAAAGTAAATTTACTTTGTCCAAAAAAATTCGTGTTTAATTTGTAATTACCATGTATTTTTTATATAGTGATTAATTTTTTTTATTTCATTATTTTTTAAGTTTCTCAAATATTTTTTATATATAATTTTACATAGAAAATATAAAATTTATATAGTAAATTAAAAATATACATAGTAAGGCTACAATTTTCAGAGTAATTTTCACATTAATAGTCATCATGCATGTTTATATAGAAAATTTACCGAATAAATATTCAATGTAAAATTATTCAATAAATTTTCAATGTAACTTATTTTGTAATGTTACCTAATTTTTAATGTAACTGCAATGTCCAACATAAATGTTCACTGTTGCATGTGTAATTTAAATGTTGCTATCTTGTCATTATCCATCATATGGACATGTAATTAGAAGAAAACCCTATATATATATATGATCTATCTTTGAAATAATCGACATATAAAAAATTAATCACACAAATGTGTGTGATTGGATAGCTGATCTTGTAATCTCCAATGAGTTTTCTTGATGAAAATCACTAGAGAAACAAACAAATTATTCCTACCTATGATGGATTACACCAATATTTAGATCCTAATCTATATCAAAAAAATATCATATACTCTAATAGGTTATAGATTCTTCACTAAGAGCGATAAAAAATCTATGGTAAGGGATATTTGAGAGGTAGGCCCAAAAATTGGGTGTTAACAACAAGAGATATATTATCCCTTTATTTAGTCATCCATGATGAATTTAATTTAATGAAAGTGTTTTCCATATTCAATGTATCCATATACATGTTTTTCATTGTAATTCATTCATTGAACCTTATTTAATAAATATTCAAGCCATTTGATCCATTTATAATGGATTAATGAAACAATGTGGAAGATAAATGCACCTAAATACCATTAATTGTTTTAGTTCATATTTAACAATCTTACACTTGCAATAAAATACATAAGGACACTATTAAAAACATCAAAAATTATTTTGAACACATCCAAAAATCCTTTGGATATGGTTTTATCATACTGTATTCATTTTGGAATGAACACTTTTTCTAAAACTTTGTCCTTATCTTGAGGCCTAACTGTATGACCATGAATTCCTTAACAACATTGAAAAAAAATATGAAATCAATATTTCATAAATGTAAGAAAAGAGAAGCCTCTATAAAAGAATTAGTGTTACTCAATCCACTAAGAGGTCTGGTGTGATCTCCATCAAACATACTCATGTCTCTATATGAATATTTTTAACACTAGATGTATCATATAAATCATATGTATATATATATAATCATATCATCCATGAAATTTAATATACTCATTTCTCTATAAGAAATTATTTTTTAGTGGTGAACCACATAAAATCGTTAGTGCATTATGTGCTCTAATTTCTTGTATATTAATATTTAATATTTGGTGTGATCAGTGATGAGAGAAAATTAAAAAGAATGCATTCCTTCCAATAAGGGGACAAGATCTTTGTAGGCAAGGGGACTTTAAAGAATAAATTTTTTCATTTGGTGTTCACTCGGCCCCCCATATCAGGGTGTTTATGTTTGGTTTGACACCAAAAATTTCAAATTAATTTTACCCTGTAAATTGGTACATAATATTTAGTTTTTATTTTCACACAATAAATTTACTATGGTATTTTACATAGTAAATTTATTATATGATTTTATACATAAAATAAATCTTGTAATTTATTTGAATATGAAGTAAATTTACATTGTCAAATTATTTTTCATGATTAATTTGTAATTAATTTGTAATTTTTTTATATTATGATTAATTTTTTTATTTTCATTATTTTTTGAATTTTCAAAAATATGTTGTATATATCATTTTAGATAGAAATTTTAAATTTTACATAGTAAAGATGCAATTTTCATAGTATTTTTCGCATTAAAATACATCATGTTTATTTATGTAGAAAATTTAACAAATAAATTTTCAATGTAAATTTATCCAATAAATCTGAAATGTAACCTAATTTTCAATGTATTTGCATTATAAATTTTCATTTTTAGCAAAAATTTTCACTATTTCATGTGTAATATAAATATTGTTGGGTTTTCATTTTATATCATATGGACATAGAAGCGTAAGAGAAATCCAAATATATGAAATCTATCTTTGACTAAATCAATGTGTAATAAATAAAAAACATAAATGTGTGTACCCAAATAGCTGATTTTGTAATATATAATGAATTTTATTTATAAATATCACTAGAGTAGTAAATAAATGATTCCTACTTCCAAGGATTACACCAACTTGTTAATCCTAATCTCTATCAAAGGACTCTTGTATACTTGATGAGGTGGTAGTGTCTTCGCCAAGGATAATAAAAAAGCTACATAAAGGAAGAGAGATTTGAGAGGCTGGACCATAAATTTGGTGATAACAATAGGAGGGATATTATCCCTTAATATATCCATCCATGATGTATTTAATTTAATGAAAAACATAAATCATATTCAATGTATCCATATAAATTTATTCACACTGTCATTAATTCATTTAATCTTATTCAATTAATATTCAATCCATATAATCCATTTTTAATGGATTAATGAAGCTATGTGGAAGATAAATGCACATGAATTAAATTATTTATTTTAGTTCATATTCAACAATCACCCACTTGCACTAAAATACATAAGTACCATGTGAACAAATTTTAAAGTCTTTATGAATCCAACCAAAACTCCTTTTGGATATGGTTTCATTATACTCTCTTCGTTTAAAAAAAATTGTCTGTCCAACACTTTATCCTTTTCAATATTCCTAAACATTTTACCTTGTGACCCTTAGAATTGTTGAAAAAAAATATGAACTAAATATTTCATATATATATATTAGAAAATAGCTACCTATATCAAAGAATTAGTGCTACTCAATCCACTAAGGGTTAGGGTGTGATCTTTATCAAATATACTCATATATCTATAAAAATATATCCACCACTAGATGTATCATATATATCATATATATACCTATATAATCCTTTCATTAATTATATATAGTGACTACTAGACAAAGTACATGTCACACTAGTAAATATATATCATTTTTCTTGATTCTATGAAAAATATTCACCATGTCGATGAATATATCTCATGTCATTCATCTAACAGCTAAACTATTCATATGACCCTCATCAAAGTACTCGAACACATCATAGGTGACTTAAATAATCATGGTCATACATTTCCTCGGTATTATTTAATCAATGTCTGAATTTATTTTCTTATAAAAAAAGTGGAAAAATATCATCTCGATTTTAATTCAACCGACAACATGATCAACAACATACCCAACCAACCCCTGATTATCCATGTTAATATTTTGAATTGCATAAGTAGTGTATCAAAGTATGAAGGTTCTCATTCTAGGTATCTCTCTAACCTTAGGTAATAAGGATTTATACTAAGCATACACCGCTATGTATATCTATGATTGTATGACATTCTATGAGATATACTTTAATGAGTCAGTCCAAGTAATAAGTCCCTATTTATTACCTCATGAATATTATATATATATATATATCATATACAACCCTTTATATTGATTGAATGAATATATTCAACATAATATTAACATATTATCACAACCCATAATACTCTATGATGATCATTGATCAAGGACGACAAAAAGTTTTTACTTTGAGGGGATATTTATCATTTGACCATTCATATAAAGTAAGGTTTCATAACACATGAATGAATGATAAATGGATATTTCCATTATTGTAAACACATGATACATTTATAGCCTTACATCAATATCTCAAGTATCGAATACCTAGATATCTAACATGAACCTCATGTTGTTGTTGCAATAATGTTTTTTTGACCATTACATCTATATGTAATTCCCACCACATCCCTATGTGACCATATAATAAAATACTACCACTAACCTCTTAGTGAGTAATATTTATGAAGTAATATTATTTAAATAATTTTGAGGCTTAGGAATCATTTTCCTTAAGTTAAAATCTTTAAACCTATATCCAAAATCATTAAATTCACAGCATCAATTGTTATAATGTTATCTTTTTTGTCTACTTAGAACTCTTTCTAAGCCTAACATCATCATCAATTATGAAATTATGTCATCAAACATTCTCCTTGAGGTAAATGTAGCCATATACATCTTTATACATTATATCCTAATATCTTTTATAATAAAGTGACATTAACTTAATTATGGTAAAAAATGTAACCATTTACATTTTTCTTTACCATTATATACTAATCTCTTTTAGGATATCGAGTGAATTTCAATTTCTAAATAAGCCAGCATAGAATTAATATTTAATTTCTCATGATAAATAAATATAAATATTTATATTTATTTATCATCACAAATACTATTTTTTAGGACATTAAGTGAAATATTAATTTTAATCTTAGACTGGTATAATACATTAGTTAATAGTGATATTAACTTTCTCAAAGTAACTAAATGTAACTTTTTACATTTTTCTTTATTATAAAATATCCTAACTCTTTAAGATATAAAGTAAATAATCACTTAAAATAAATCTCGTATAATATTTTATTTGTTAACTTTTAACTTATCTAAGTTCAAACATACTTCTACTAGCCTCTTAGACACTATATTCTCTTCATAATATCTTGCTAAGACTCAACACAAACTACTTTGTGTTTTAGGAAATAACACTTATTTCAATTTAGTATGAGTATATAAAAAATAAATTGTTGTTTTCATATCTTATATGATATTATCTTCATTTAAAGAATTTATTCCAAAAATAATAATTCATTTATATATTAAATATATGGGTGATATGAACATCTTATTTATATTCAAATAAACTTGATAAACATTTTATCCTGGATAAAATATTTTTATCCTAATTTTATTCTGAATAAATGTTATAGAATCCAATGAAACATAAACTTAGTGTGTACAATTATCCATATCATGTTATTCATAAAAAAATATTTGATAACTCCTCTTATTGTATAACAGAATTGAGATGAATATACTCATCCTTTATTTATATTCAACTAATATTGATAAAAATTTATACATTCAAAATTCTGATGTAGAAAATATTTTCTATATCACTTGAATGAAAAATATAATATCTTTCAATTATTCTTATGATTTTGAACTCTTTTATATTTATACAACTTTTAAAACATACACTAAGTATCATAGACACTTAAAAATCAAAGAATCAATTTCTATAACATTAATACCTAAAATGGAAATTCCATGAAGACCTCAAACCCCTTAAGGTATTCTAGATAATCCAATCATATGGAAACATTACTCTTTCTTGATAATACCCTCAAGTTTCAAATAATTTTAACTGGATTCTTGAAGAAATATTATTAGATTTTCCAACTTTTCCTCTTATGGGTTTTAAATTTTACCTCCTTGTACTATTTTTATAATATGAGGACTTTAGATATCGTGTGCTTAGTTCATTAATTATCAACATTTAGAGAATATCAGGTAACATTTCTTGAACTCATTCATATCATCAAAATATTTTTATCAATGAAATAAGAACGAATACTTTTTTAAAGGTGATGCCTTGGTCAAAAATGACCAAAGCCTTAGATTTATTAAAAATGAAGAAAGATTAAAAGAGTCTAAATACTGGATCATATTACAATATTTTTCATGCAAGGAGTGGAGAGAAATGGGGAGGCCTTCAAGCTAAGTAATTTCCTGATTGATTCCCATGTTGGCCAGACCATCTACAACCGCGTTTTCTTCTCGTTAAACATGTGTTATGATATAGTTAATATTGCTAAGTGAGTGGGAGCAATCCATCCAGCAGGTGGTGATCGGCCAAGCAAGGTGGATTATGCCATTCCAAATTTCTTGGACAATGGTCGTCGAGTCACTTTCGATCCAAAGGTTATTCCAACCAAAGGATTTGGCAAAGGTAATGGCATGAATCAAGCCTAGAATCTCTGCTTCGAGGGAGGTGGAAATTCCACATTTACCATGAAACAGCCAAGGATCTGGCCGTGGTTATTTCTGAAGACATCACCACATCCTGCAGGTCCCGGATTGCCTTTTGAGGCACCGTCGATATTGATCTTGATCCATCCAGGTAGGAGGGCTCGCTAGAACACCTCCAGAGTATGATGTGGATGACAAAAATTGCCTTTAATCCTGAGATGCCATAGGATCACAAAGTCATGGACGGTGTTTTGGCATCTTCCTTTTTGAATCAAGTCAGCTTCTTGTATGGTAGTGAGGATCCGCATTCCGCCTGCATTTGGATTGAATGAGTAATTGTGATGAATAATAGCATTTAGATCATACCAAATCACATGATGAAGCTCAGAAATAGCAGCATGAAAGAGGTTCCTGATTTGTTGAGAGCCTTCCATTTCTGCACATTTTTTAAGTTGATCTTTGACAGAATTAAGCTTCAACCATCTGCGGTCAAAAATGTCAAGAATATAGTTCCAGAGATCAGAAGCAGTAGCACAAGAGATAAAAAGGTGTTTAGTATCTTCCATGTGATGATTACAGATTTTTCATTTGGAACAGAGATATATGCCTAAAGATTGGAGGCAAAGTTCAGTGGGCACTATGTTGTGCGCAAGACACCATATAAGGTTGAAACACGATGGCTTTATCCAAGGTTTGTTGAAGTGTTTTAACCAACTATAGTCATTTTCTGAGTTACAAAAATAGTGTTTGTAGAAATGATTTGAGTTGAGCATACCATTGTGAGCAAGTTCGCAGATTAAGAGGTCATTGGTGGGAGAGAAAGAGTAGTTTTCAATAACGTTTAAAATAGTTTCGTGAAGTTGATCTTGTTGAGAGTTTAAAATTTATTTGATAGAGATGTTGGTAGTATCAGGGATTTGATCAGGAAGCAACATGGATATTAAAGTCATGCCAGTCTAGTTATCTAACCAAAATTTCATGGTGGAGTCTCTAGAGACCATCCATCTAGAGTTATGCATAATATTAGGGAAGGATTTTTTGATGGAGGGCCAGATAGATGAGTTAATGAAGTTCTAGTTTCCCATTTTACGTTTATCTAGATACCTATTTTTAAGAAAGGGGATTTCTTTAGAGGTATTGTGAAAAAGATTCCAAGTGATTCTTGCTTGAAGGGCTTCATTGAAGTGTTTGATATTTTTTATACCAAGACCGCCATTTTCAATGGGTTTGCAACAAGTTTACCAGGGCACAGTCACAAGTTTTCTTTCAAGAGTTATATCGGTCCAGATAAAGTTATTTATGGTTGTGTTTATTTTTTTAATGAGTCCAATTGGCCATTTATAGACCATCATTGAATAAACCATCTTGGAGACAATAGTAGATTTAACAAGGCAAGTTCTACCGGCCATAGAGAGAGACTTACCTTTCCAAGAGGAAAGTTGATTAAGAACATGATCAACTATAGTCATAAAGTGACAAGATTTGGGTCTACCCCAAAAAATGGGAACACCAAGATAGGTGAATGGAAGTGTGCCTTCCTTTAGACCCAGGTCACTGAGAATGTTACATTTTCTACCAGAAGGGAAATTATTCCCAAAGAAGATGCAAGATTTTTTCCAGCTAATGGTTTGACCAGAAACCTCTTCATAGTGTGATAGTGCATTTTTTAGGTTAAGAATGTTTCTTTTATCCCCTTGAAGGAAAAGGATAATGTCATTAGCGTAAAAAAGAAGAGTGGGAGCGTTCACATCCCTGGAGACATGAATAGGTTTTATTTTGTTCTGGCTTACCATCTTGTTGATCAGATGACTGAGGTAGTCTTCTTCTATCGAGAAGAGAATGGAAGAAAGGGGGTCACCTTACCTGACACCTTTAGTGCATTTAAAATAACCTTTAGGTGAGCCATTTACCAGGATGGAGATAGACGCCAAGTTAAATATAGTTTTGATTGCAGATATAAAAGATGTGTTAAAACTATAACCATGGAGGACTTTGAAAATTAAGCTCTAGTCCATGGTGTCAAAAGATTTTTTGATGTCAAGATTAATTGCTATGTTGCCTCCCCTATTGGTTTTATTAAAATTATTGACACACTCTAAGGTGAGGAAAATGCAGTCTTGAATGGATCATCCCTTTATAAATCCAAATTGGTTCCACAAGACAATTTTGTTCGTGAGGGTGGAAATTCTGTTGGAAATGATTTTTATAATGACTTTAAAAAGTGTGTTGATAAGAGAAATGGGTCTATGAAAATGAATCTTAGAGGTGTTATCTACCTTTGGTATTAATGTGAGAAACTGGGCATTTAGAGAGTAAGGGAGAACCCCATTTGTGAAAAAGGATTTAACAATTTTACAAACATCATTCTGAATCACATCCAAGTAATGTTGGAAAAACCCATTGTTGAAACCATCAGGGCCAAGGGAACTATTAGGATTCATACTAAATATAGTGTCTTTAATTTCATGATCCATCAGGGTGTTAAGGAGGAATGATTTTTCCTCATCATTTATCATAAGGGGGATTACATCAGGTAGGAGGTATTTGTTTATATCAGGACCATTGAAAATGGTTTCATAGTGGGAGACGATATGATGAGCGATGTCAACTTCATTTTCAAGTAGCCTGTTTCCATCCATTAAGAGAGATAACGGCATGTAGGCCTTCTTTATTCTTTGAAGATAATTGTAAAATTTAGTATTTCTATCACCGTCTATTAACCATTTAGATTTAAACGTTTGTTTTCTTATATTGTCTTTGAAAGTGAGAAGGGAGTTAAGTTTGATCGCAGTGTTTAGTTCATGAGTAGGATCAACATTGAGGTTATAGGTGGTGTTTATGTTTTGAAGATCATTGAGCTCTTTCTCTAGAGTCATGATGTCATTATTGATTTTTTTGCATTTAGAGTTGCACCAAATTTTTAGAGTCTGTTTGAGATGTTTTAATTTGAGGCTACAGTCAAGAACATCATTGCTACTAGTCTTTGAGGACCAAAAGTTTTGAATGGTATGAGATAACTCGTCATCAAAGAACCAAGAATTGTTGAATCTAAAAAGCATACGCGGTTTCTTGTCTTTGGTTGGGACAGTGATAAGGATGGGGTGATGATCAGAGTTCAGTATATGAAGAGTAATACTAGAAATTGTGTCCCAATTGTCTAAAACTAGGACATTCATGAAGGATATATCTAGTTTATAGGCAACTACTTTGTTGTAGTGCCTTCTATACCAAGTGTACTTTTCACCAGTGAGATTTATTTCTATGAGATTATTTTCATCTATTGAGGTTTTGAATTCTCTTGTGGAAATAGAATCATTAGTGGGTCCAATTTTCTCTCTTGGGTTGAGAATGGCATTAAAATCGCCTATAATAAACTAGGGTGCATTAATATTAGTGCCAAGATAAGAAAATTCATTCCATAGCATTCTTATTTCTTGATATCTATTCTTAGCATAAACAAAAGAGCAATAAATATGTGTGTCATCAATATTAAAATTGCAAGTAATAATTTGATCAGAGATATTGTAGACATTAGTATTCTGCAAAGAGGAATGTGAAAAAAGCAACAATGATTCTTCATTAAGGTTATTAGTGATTTCACTAGTAAAAACATAATTCTTTTGGCATAAGTAGGAGTATTTAGAGGCATAGTTAATTTTTGGCTCTACAATAGTAAATAAAAGAGGGTGATGAGTGTCTATCATTATTTTTAGAAAAATTAAGGTGTCAGAGTTTGCAATTCCCTGAAAATTCCAAAAAAGGATCTTCATTTAAATTTAGTTTTGGAGTTAGAACCCCCTTTTATCTTTTTTCTAGAACCTTTATTTCTTGAAGATCTTCTGACTTTCTAATTATCAGAGGTCTGTTCTTTATTATTTCTAGATTTTGTGGTGTTCTTCCTTGCATGTTCAGGTATTAGAGTGCTCGTAATATCTACTACCAGGGGAAGAAGCGTACCCGGCGCCTGTGGAGTGGATGCATTCTGCTTCTTACTGTTGTCCAGATCTAGACAGCGATGCATTTTCTCAATAGAGACCTTCATAGCCTTCTTTTTGTTGTCCAGATCTGGACAGCTCGGTATTTTCTCAACAGAAACCTTCATAAACTGCATTGGCTGAGTTTCCTGGACTGATAATATGCTACTATGATCAACCAGTTCAGGTACCATGAAATCAGACTTAGAGGGTATATTTTGAGTCTCAACACATTCAGAAATGTTAGGGCTTCTTATAGTGATAGAGGGAGATGGAGAAATATCAGTTGGTTCATCATTTTCCATTTTGAATTCATTCTTTGGGTTTAAATAGGTTCCTTTGGTAGTAGGTTGTATTGCTATGTTATTAATATTTGGAGTTGTGGGTGTAGTGTTACAGGACAACATCAATACATTGTTAATACCAGACTAATCAGTAGAGGTTTGTGTGCCAGTAGAGTTTTCTGAAACAAATTATTTCACCCCAGGTTGTTTGAGAGATTTCCATTTTGTTTAGTTGCTACTTTGGGTTTGTGCAGGAGCTTGTACCAAGGGAGGAGTTTTCTTAATCGGGTTGACAGGTTCTAGTTTTTTGGTGACTTCAGTCGATTGGTCAGTAGTGAAATGTGTTATGGTCAGAGTGTAATTCTGGTCGGCCAAAGGAATACCAGATTCTGAATTTTGTCCAGTGGAAGTCGGATTTTCAGAGCAAGTAACAGATGTGCCTTGATTGTGGTGAGAGCCTACCTTATCTGTTTTATTGCTGCATTCAATCCTTACCTCTGATATTTCAGTGGAATTTGCAGCATTTGGCTTCTGAATTTGTCCATAACTCAAATCCAGTGTGTGTTTCATGATATTTTGACCTTTGGAAATATCAAGAACATTATCCTTATGCAGAGGTGTAGTGAGATCTGCATCTTGGATGAGGTTAGTCCTTTCTATCTCATCCAAAATGCTTTGATCCTTAATTTTGGTGTCCTCCTCTTCTGCAACATCTGCCTAGTTTATACCCGAGGTGCCCTCTAGTTGTGTTATATTGTTTTTTCTGACCTAGATTTTAGCTTTCTTTTTTAGGGGTTCAGATATCTCTATCATGGGAGCTTTATCTTTTTTATTCCTCCTAGTTTACTTCCAATCATTATCAATTGGCTGGATTACTTGCTTTCTAGTCACTCTACAGTTAGAGATTGTATCACCTATAATTTTACAAAGGTCACAAAACGGAGGTTTCCTCTCATATTAAATTCGGATTTCTGTTTATGTATTCATTCGCAATGAAGCTGATTGTGTTAGGAACCTTTGAGTCTAAATTAATTTCCCCCATAATTCTAGCAAATATCCCAATATCATCATTTAAAGTTCTGTGATCGATTTTCAGAGGGGTTCCTATGCATGAAACAATGTCATTGAGAATTTTTGGGTCCCAAAAGACCAATTAAGGCCATGAAGTTTAACCCAAACTTGTGCTATTGTGTTTCTATATGTGTGTGGGTTAAAAGTAGAGTCCCAATCATAAATTCTAAGCAGTCCTGGATTTAGATTGAGGTTTCCAATTCTCCAAGCCCTCTCTAAGTCTTCTTGTGATTTTAGAAAATATGTGGAAGTAGCCTTTCCCTATTGGAATCAATTTCAAGTTTGAAACATTCCAACAATGAGAAATATGCATATACAAATCATAAAGAGGCCAAGGAGGCCAAGGACGATCAACATTAAGGTAGGAGACTTGGCCCATGATAGATAATTTTCACATTTGTGTGTGTTGATGAAGTGCATCCGGATCCACTTCCACCAGGAAACCATCATCATCAAGTCTCTTGACAAGAGTAGGATTATTCATAATGTATGTTCTTGGATAAGAGCCCTTCAGCACATCCAGGAATGAAATCCCTTGGGATCTACCAGCAAAAGTGGTGGTGCGTGTATGCTCATCAAGGGTATCTTCTATAAGAACTTTCACTACAGGATCATGAAGGTCGAGAGTCTTCTTCTTTTGAGGGATCCCAAAATGGTGGGACTCGAACCTCCTAGGCTTGAATATTATTGACATACCCAAACATATTGAGTATATGAGATAATAATTACTTAGGTAAATTAGTATATAGTGCATTTGAAACCTTAAATGAATCATTTAATGCATCTATAATCATCTTGGTTTACTTTTTTTATACGTTCGACACTTGGTTACTTGTGAAGGAACTATTATAACACATAGAATATTCATCTTTCCCAATAACCATTCTTAATCTACAGTTATTAAGATTTTATTACTTTAATCCTCTCATTTCAAGGATTAATTTAAGTTTTAGTTTGATGGTTTTGATTCATTTTCTGTAAAAAAATATTTTATCAGACGAATATCATGTTTTTTAATATTTTTATTAAGGTCATTTAAATGAATAAACTCCCACTAAAAATGATGGATCTGTACATCATATCCATTTAGTGAGAGATGATCCATATTTCACTAATTAATGAGTCTATTATAGATTTTCTCTCACCACTTAGTTATTTAGGTTGGGAATCATTACAATAAAAACAATTATGATTCTTGCATAGTTGAGTGAATAAATCTAAATCCATCATATGGATTATGCTCAACTCCATTCCTAGGACAACCTAATATTATTAGGGTCTCCTTCCTAGTGTAACCTAATGAAAATTACAAGAACAACCCACTTTCAATTGAATCCAAATTCATATTATTAGGGTCTCCTTACTAAAATCTACATTCAAGAATCCCAATTCATCTCTTTTAACATCACTCTTATTATCAACCCACTTTCATTGAAAAAATGGCACTTAGAATGTTGTATAATTCAACTCCCATATTTGTTTTATGATACCAAAGTATAACATATTCTCATAAATTGGATTCTATCCTTAGTACTAGAAACATGTATCACTTCAGCAACAAGTGTAACTTCACTATTTTTCATGGTACTGCCTTCATCATGTTCATTTTTATAGAACTTATGACCATTAATTGTATAACCATTATAAGATAGTATATACACACTTGGTCCTCTAGTTATCCCCTGAATTTGTTCTAAAATTGAATATATATTTCATCTAAATCCTTAAAAATATGATCTTGAAACCATTCAAAAAACTATTAATTATGTGTATTTGATATCCATCCTTCATGCCTTTATGGATTTTAATTCCTAAGAATTTGTTTGTGGGTTTCAACATATGGGGAAACCTCTAGACTCTTATGCAAAAAATTAAAGGTGGTCCTAATCCCGATATGTAATATCGATTATAATAACATCTCTTCCATAAATACCTTCACCCACAAGCCATATAGTGTGACAAGATTTTATTAGACCAATTATTTGCACACAAAATAGGTAGTCAGTATAGAATTCAATGAATTCATCAATAATGTATCACTCTGCAATACAACCTTCTAGATGAATTTTATTTTTGAAATAACCTTTCAAAATATTTATATACCATTCAATAGGGTACATCCATTTATAATTTATAGGACCACATTGTAAATTATCTCTCACTAAGTGAACAATCATGTGAACTGTCATATCAAATAATGGTGTTATGAAGAATATTTCCAATTCATATAATATGAAAGCAATTTCATTTTCCATAGTTGTAAATTTCACTGTCTATAACTTTTTTTCATATATCTTTGAAAATTAAATAGATCTTGGTTAATTTATGAAGTACATTCTTAGGAAAAATCAATGTAAATCTACAAGAATTAGATCTTGAATAAAAAAATGTCAGTCGTGTGATTTTATACCCTTTAACTTTAAATCATTCATTAATATAATATTATTGATATTTGATTAATATCCCTATGGAACCTTTACATCAATCAAGAAGTTTCAAAACCGATATCTCTCCTTCCTGGAAAGATTAAAGCAGCTGGATGAAGAAAGGTTTGTTTTCACCCTTCACTGGCGCAAACTCTTTCCAATTCCCATGTCAACCATGTCCAACCTATCCTCAATTCCAATCCTTTTTTAGGTGAACTTAGTAATGTTCCAATTACACTATCACATAATTTTTTTTCAATATTCATAATATCAATAAAATATCTAACATACAAACAATTCCATTATGGTAATTCAAAAAAACGATCTCTTTTTTCAACTAGTTTTAATATGGTTTTTTTAAAATGGTTTACCAAAAGCAATGTCTACATATTTTACTTTCTAAAATAGTTGATCACCTATTAGTGGTGATAGTGTTGTACATTCTTCTAAAATTCCATCAAATTATTTCATCCAAGACTGGTACTTATGTCATTGAGGTAGAAATCTTTTATGTCCTAGAAAAAACATCTTTGATGAATATTTCAACTTAATTGACTGTGTACCTTGTTCACAAATGGGACACCCTTGAGTTCCTTTAATGATATATCTTAAGAAATTTCCATAAGAATTAAAGTCATTTATCATCCCATACAATATGTCTCTCAAAGATAAATCTCCATTTCTATAAGCATCATACAACACAACAACTAAATCTCATAATAATTTTAAATATTTAATAAATGGATCCAAATAAATATCAATATCATTACACGGTTTTTTGATCCTAATATAGGAATAGATAACATAATTTATTTTCATTTCATGCATAACCATGATAGAAATCTATAATTTACCAACATAATCAGCCATGTACTATGATGCATGCTTTCAAAACCAAAAAGATTCACTTCATTTATAGATAATGCAAGATGAAGGGTTTTTAAATCATTTAAAAATTCATGATACTCATGATAAATTCTATTCCACTGAGGAGGGTATGTTAGGTGATGAATTTTTTCATATTTATTTCTTTTATCTGGGTTCCATGTCAATTTCCTTTCAATATCCTCACTTCCATATAGGTTCTTAAACCTTGGAATGATTGGAATGTACCATACAACTTTCATAGGACCCAATTCATCTTTCTTGTATTGAGAAGCACCACACTTTGGGAATTCTTTATGTGATTCTTGGACCTTGTGAAAGAGTATACATTCATTTAGGCAGACATGTATTTTTTTTATAGATCACATCCATCGAACGTAGCATTCGTTTAGCATAATATGTTCGGATATGGAGCTCATTATCTTCTAAGAGCATATCATTCAATAGAGAAAGTATTTCATTAAAAATGATGTTACTCTATCTATTTCTAGATTTTAAATTATACAATTTCAGTATGGCTGACAATGTTGTATATTTAGTGAAACCAGCATACAATGGAATCTTTTCACAACTCTTTAACTTCTCAAACAATTTTGGGCAATCACAAAGTTCATCTTCTACTATCATTTTAATTTCCTCAATACAATATTCATCATCATTCACACTTGTAATAAAATCCTCGATATATTCTTCTTTATTTTCCATACTTTTAATCATATCATACGATCCATAAAACATAGTGTTACCCCTATCACTAGATACATTCTCTTTTTCCCCCATGTTTATTCCAAAATTTATAACTTCTATGACTTCCATGATAGATCAAGTGTTCTTCTAACTCCTCTGGACTAATTAGTCTTGAATAACAACAATGTAAACATAGAAAAAGGATTTGAGAAGGTTCATATGCATGAGAATTTGTAAACTTGATGAACTCCTTCAAACCATATTCATACTCTTTATAAATATTATTGGCATACATCCATTTACTATTCATATCCATCCTATTTGATTCGGTAATATTAAGATTTAACAAAATAAAGACACAAAAGATGTTAAATTAAAGATGGATCTCATGAATTGCTTAAAATAACAAGGAAATATTGAAAAATTATTTATCATCCCACATGATCAAAACCAAAAACTTATTGATGTAAATTTATAAATATAATAGAGGATATTTCAATTTTAAAAACAAATTTTTCACTTTTATTGAATGGTTTAGAAAGAACTAACATTATAGTGAAGAATTTTGGATAAAATTTTGTTCTCTTTACTGATGGATTGAGGCACAATACCTTGAGCATTTCTTAAAATTTTTACAATGGGAATGGAAATATTTTAAGGTGGAATAAATTATTCATTAAAATAGTAAATGATAAAACTATCATCATGAAGGATTATCAATAAATCGATAATTTAGTTCATATTTTTAATGATCAAAACCCTTTTTGTATGAGTATAAATTAAGTATAAAATCACATTTACATTATAAAAAACCCATGAAATGCGACTATTGAATGTAATAATGTAAATAAAAAAAATTATATTATTTGAAAACCCTTTTAAAAATAAAAAATAAAGCGATTGAGTATAATAGTGGTTTCAAAAAAAATAAATTATTGTATTTTTTTAAATATTTTCAACACTGACACTGAATTTATGAATTTATAAAAGTATTAAATTATTGATAAATTGAAAAAAGTATACAAGTATAAAAGTATAAATTAAAAATGTATATATATATATTTATATTAGTATATAAAATTATAGAAATATATAGTAGTATAAAATTATAAACAATTTATAAAGGAATAAATATTTTAAAGAAATATACATAATTTATAAATGTATATAAATTTATAAAACTATATAAAATACATATATGTTATAAAAATATATATAATTTATATAATTATATAGTTTTAAAAATTTATAAAAGTATAAAATTATAATATATAAAAGTAAAATTTATGAAAGTATAAATGTATAAAATTATTCGATTTTGGTCCATATATGAAATGATAAATCTTGATTTTAGGGTTAATAGAAAAACTCTAGTTTTACATGACGAGTCTCAAGAGGTTTCATTTATAGTTACTAATGGATTCAAACTACTTTTTAAAATAAATCCCCTCGATTTTGTTGTGAGTAGTTCGAGTAAGAATATTTCCTTAAACACCTCACATTTCATACTATAAACTTCTTCATTTTTCCTCATATTCATAATCAGCACCCACCATATATCTACTTTACCTTCCAAATTCTAAATGGATATCTATTTCTTTAAAACTAATTGATTAGAGGAACCCAAATAGTTAGAGGTCATTATTGCATGAATGAATCCATGGTGAGTTGTTTCATCCTTAGTATGTTTGGGATTTTAAAAAGATTCATATTATTATTCAGTTATTGAAAATTTTGAGTAATTATTATCATGATATTTTTCACTCTATCTCTCTTCCCATTTGGTTTCATATTGGGACATTAACCTTATTGTCCATTTCACCCATTGTTATATTGGTACCTCCTGGATCCATCCCTTACTAAAACCAAAATCCTTAATCATGTGTAACAAACAATAACATCTCCCAAATATGTATTTAGATAAGTATTAATTCTAAAATTAATCTTGTATATGATTCCCTATGGAAATGGGAAACACAAGGAGTAGGGATTTAAAATTCTTAGCAAGGGAGGACATATAAATGGCTCAAAAAGTGGTTATATCAAAATCAAATGAGAAAAATGAGTTGGGAAAAAATATCAGATTAAAATTAAAATGTAAGCATAATATATTTCTATAAATCATTAAATAAGAACATATAATATCATGAGATGTTATACTTTAAAATATGAAAATAATTATTTTACCCAAACATGGATCTTAAAGAAAGATAAATTTTGAAAAAAGAAAATATGAAATATATTTTTTACCAAAAACTATTAAAAAAATTAATTCACATGACTAAAAGAAATAGATATATTGATATATGTATATGAAAATAAAAAATAAAAATAATCACAAATTGTATCATAATCTTTTAACCAAATATGTCACCATTATAGTTAACCATTTAACCTATGTTATATTCTTATTAAATGAAATTTAAATTAGCATTGGGTTTGTCAAATATTATGATATCCTAATAACCAAACAAAGCATAGTAAAAAAACATCCATCATAATTAATATATTTTTCTTATAAAGAAAAACTAAACATAAGTGTATATGTCATCCCCTGACACAAATTAAATCATAAAAAATACACCTATTGAATTTAAAACCAATTCACAAACACCGAGACATGAAATAAATGAATATATTCATAGTTAATATCTATAAAACATAATTATAAAATATTTAAATTTTACTATGAAAAATAAATAACACATTATCACAATTTTAAAATAATCCAAAAAAATCCATATACTCATTCAAATCAATAAAAATTAAACCTTTCACATTTCAAATCCATTTACAACAAGGTAATATTTAATCATTTAATATAAAATCTTAAAAACTCATTTAATTTATAATTCATGTGTATTTGTAAGAGTTAAATCATGAGAAGCTTAAAATCTAAACATCTAGAAAACCAAAATAAATTCATAATAAATTGAATCATTACATTGGAAAAAACCTTATTTAAAACCTCTTGAAAAAAATCATATCACAACAAACACAATTAATATAATCCACTATAACATGGACATATTTATGTCTAACTGTAATTTTGAGAAAATATAATCATTGAAAACAAAAACAATAAATTCATAAAATGGCCTCTATGGCCATAAAATACACATCGACACTAATAATAAAATTAAAACATATAATTATCACCACTTGACACACAATACATATGTGCATGACACCAATTCCACAGAATCCTTGATGAACCTATGTTCAAACCCCTATCAAAATGAAAGTCTTCTAATATAGGAAATGTAAATTAAAATTAAATCAACATATACACTCTTAGTGTGCATGAATGGTGAAGGTATATAACTAAGGTGGTGAATCCAGTCTGAATGACATGCATCAAGGTTGGAGGGAGTAAAGTAAAATATGGAAGAAGTAATTAAATAGGAGGATAAATAATCTTATACCTCAGAGAGACGATGATTCGTTGATGAAGAGTGGAAAAGGCAGGGAGCGATGGAAACAAAGAGTGACAACGGTAGGGAACAACGAAGGTAGGGAAAGGAGCGACGGCGGTAGGGAGAAATGGTGGCAGGGAAAAGAGAGGTGGTGGTAGGAAGTGAAGATGATAGATGGGAGCAATAGCGATGGCGACAGGGACGAGGAAGGCGAAGGTGAAGGCAGGGAGCACAGGTAGGGAGTGACGTTAGGGAGAGTGACGACGACACCACTATGGTTCTATGAACGTTTGAAGGCTTTAGGAGATAGTGAATCTGTTTAGGTTCTTTTCATAAGAATGAGTAAAGCTTTTATCCGAACTTTCAAAAAAAACACTCATTAAGTGAAGTTTTATCAGCAAAAATATTAAAAGCGTTGATAAAACTACTATTTATCATTATTTTTTAGGGCTAATAAAGATACCCCTTTATCAATTTTTTAGCGATGTTAAAGATCTAAATAAATAAATATATTTATTATAATTTTATAAAAATATTTATATAATTATATATTTTTAGAATATTTTAAATATTTATAAAATTATAAATATAATAAATATATTTTTAATTTAAAAATATTCATTATTATTTTATAAATGTTTTTATATAATTATAAATACATTCATAGATTTTATAATTATTTAAATATATTTATTTATTTATAATTCTAATTATAAATAAATATTTTTAGAATCATTTGTATATATATATAAATATAAATGTAATTATATATATTTATGTAATTATATATATATATATATTAATATATTAATGTATTTATTATAATTTTATAATTATTTAAATAAATAAATATTTATCTTTAATTATAACTATAAATAATTATTTATTTATTTATAATTATAAAATAATAATATATATATTTATTATATTTATAATTTTATAATTGTATAAAATAAATATATTTATTAGAATTTTATAATTATATATATATATATATATATATTTATAATTATAATTATAGATATTTTTATATATTTATAAATATTTGTATATATTAATCTATATATTTATATAATTATATATATTTATAAAATTATAAATGTATTAAATATAATTATTATAATTATTTAATTATTTAAATATTTATAATTATAATTATAAAAAAATATTTTTATAATTATTTTTATATAATTATAAATATATTTATGTATATATTTATTAATATATATATATATATATATTAAAATATATATATATATTTATAAAATTATAATAAATGTGTTTATTTTAATTTTAAAATTATTTAAATATTTATAAACATATATATATATATAGTTATAATTATAATTATAAATAAATATATTTAAAAAGTTTGTATATATAATTAAAAATTTATAACTATAAATATAATAGATATATTTATTATTTAAATATATTTATTGTAATTTTATTAGAATTTATGAGAATATAAGAAGTTCATGGGTATAACATTAATGAACCATACCTAGTAAAGTATAGACCATAAAAATGATTCATCACATATATAGAAAGCATGAATAATAAGGGTGTCACCCATAGGTGTTCTGATTAAAATGGATAAAGAAACTGAAAGGGAAAGATATGGTCGTTTTGCTCGACTGATTGTGGAGATTGATCTCACCTCCCCTTGATCAAAACAATGGTGTTATCTATTGATGATTACATGTTTGATTTATCCATTGAGTTTGAAAATGTTCATGATCTCTGCAAGGGTTGTCACAATATTGGGCATTCCTTTGATATATGTAGAAAAGGGATTGTCTACAGTTCCTATGGGATAAAGGGGTACATGAATTATAAATGTAGGATATGATCTATGAAAGACTCTACTCCAAAGGTAGGGAAGGGTAATGATAATGTGCTCTAAAATATCAGGGTGTTGAATGAGATTTAGGTTCTCATCTCCGGAAGTAGGACTTGGCCAAAAAAGTGCATAAGTAAGGAGATCTGAATGATATCAACAATTTAGAGGATAGGGTTTATCACCCTAGTCATGAAAATGATCTAATTTCTTCGCACTCAAGGATGCCTGGAAGTGTTGTTTGTACTATCGTGACTGATACATTTGAAGCAGTTAAAGTCACTGTGCATGTTTCTATGAAGAAACATTTAAAGGAAGTTGGGGATATGTTGCTGCTAGGGGATTTTCTTTGGAAGCTCATCTGATTTCAGATGTGGTGGAAAAGGTTTCTTCTCCTGATAGTAATGAGATGACTGCATCTCAGGTGATCACCCTTGAAAAGAGTATGCCCTCAGCTGCTCTAGTAGATCTGATGGTACAACCCATGTAGTCAGATGATGATTTTTCTCGACAAAGTGATTCTCTTGGTGGCTATGAGCATAAAAGTAGCAGCGTGAGGATTTCAACTTCTTCTACAAAACATGTGTGCTATGTTAAATCGCATAAGACTGCTACTGGAGATATGAATGTGCTGCCCATATAGGGTAGCACTGATATGGATATATTGAAGACTCCAGTGGAAATAGGGCATGGTGAAAAAACACAAATTATGGATGATCAAATTGGTAAATTGGGGAGGGATGATTCGGAAGGGGCATGGCAGCAACCCAACTCTTGGAAACGAGGTTTTCATCCAAAATCTCATGGTCAGGGATGTGGTCAGGATGATTGGTCTACAACACAGGGGCTTGGTTGTTCTACGAGAAATCTCCCTATAGGCCAAAAAAAGCTCAGGGCAAAGTATTATGAGTTATTCAATCTGATTAATTCATATTCTGAGTGGGAGTCTGCTGATTATTCCTCCGATCATGATTAGGGGGATTCTTAATTCCCTTCATTTTTAGTTTTCTTTTATGGATAAGGGATTGTCTTTATTTGACCTTGTCCTTCCTTATTTACTTTTTCATATTTATTTTCTAATAAATATTTTAGGAGTAGGCTCGGTTGTCTCCTGAATCTTTTGAGTATAACTAAAAATATAATAAATATATTTATTATTAAAAAAAATTATAATTTTATAATTATTTAAATATATATATTATTTATTTATAATATTATAAATACTTTTTTAAAACAACTTATATATATATATATATATTTGAATTATTAATATATATATATATATATTAATATATCATATTTATATTAATTATAAATATGCAATTTTTAATTAATATATATAAATAAACATTTTTTTTTAATATAAATATACTAGTTATATATATGAATAATATTTTTTATAAAAAACTTTTATCAGTGCTTTTAGGTAGCTCGGATAAAGGTAAGTATTTTATCATTGATTTCTACTTAGCACTGATAAAATTAATCAATTCCCTTTCCCCGATCTGGGGTAGTAAAAAATTAGGCGTTAACAATAGGAGTCGTCTTATCTCTTTATATAGTCATCCACGATGTGTTTCATTTAATGAAATGTGTCGGCCAAATTTTGAAGGTATCAGGGTACTCAACGGATGCTAATGATCTAAGGATTTTAAAATTTTCAATCATCAAGATAACGTAACTTTTTGTCTCTAGAAATCCGAGCCCCTGTATGGTCTGATGATCTTGAATAAATTAAAAAGAGCACAACAACATAAACTGAAAACATAACGTTTTGATCTGAAGCTGTGATTTACATCTTATTTTCATTAGTGATCACTACTTAAAGGATCCAAAGTATAATCCCTCTATATCATATACACAAGATTCACAAATCCGTTGGAGTGTCGATCATTGAATTCTAGGTTCTAACACAGAGATCCAATGAAGCCTTCGACGTTTCGACGATCACCGCATCGACGCACCTTTGATGCATGGAGATGAACTTAATTTGATCGCATTGATAAAGAGTCCCCCTCTCTAGAATAAGAGAGATAAGAGAGTTTCTTTGATGAACTTTCCATTAATAGTTTCTAGTGAGAGTCACTCTCCTCATTTAAATAGTGGATGTTCAAAAATTCGTATTGGGTTCACCGACCCCGGTTTATTAAATGTCCACTAAAAATTAATTATGATAAAATAAACTACATAATAAATATTATTTATATTTTTATCATATACCTATAATATATATTAAATATATCACATTAAAAGATGATTCATTAACTTGACTAATAATTCCAGCATAATATTAAGATAACCTGGAATATTAAAATAATATTCATTCAATTAATATTATTCCTCATATTTACTTAACTTGTAAAAAAATTTAATAAATAAATTCAACCCAATTATTCATAATTTAAATAATAATGAATTTATCTATTTATCAGTGATCAATGACTTGGACAATACCCAGACCCTATAGTGGGGCCCACTATGTCCAATTTACCTATTCAACAGAATATGATGGATTCTTGATTACAATATTGTGTGTGACCCTCTAGGCCATTATCTCCATAGCATTGATTAGTATCCATATACCAAGAACAAATTATACCAACCCATAAAATCCCTTAAAGAGATGAGGATAGTCATAGCAATGACAACCAACCTAAAAATACGTAATGTGTACTATAATCACATTGTCTTTACATATCTCATAAAGTAGTAATCACACCTATGTCATCATCCTTTTTTTCTTAATTATTTGTTGATAAAAGTGGATGGTTTTACCTTTTGACTACCATGGCCACATATTTATTAAGGTACTAAAATCCTGATAAACCAAGCCTAAGATATATTACTTCCTCAACCAGGAAGAGACAAATACTTTCTTGATTATTCAACCAATTTCATACCAATAACGACATACCCAACACAAGTTATGTCACCATGATTTCATTGACATTTTTTTCATGTATTAAAGTATGAGATCAAATGGAACACATTGGTAATGATCTCAAGTCAAGAGACCAATACGCATATCCGTTGAAAGGAACAACTAATGACACCATAAACATGTGGTGTTCCTATTGTAAGGTTTATCCTCACGATCTCACTACTAGAGATCACCAAGTTTGAACTTCATGAGAATAAGTCTCAATGATTATTATCCCCCAACACCTTGTATTCATACATCAATCATGTCCATTTTGTATGATGTATCTAGACCAAAGGAACTTTGTTTAAGATTAATGTCAAAGTGTCTTGAGGTTCTCATTATATCCTGGGATCTTCTATAACCTTTTGATACAACAATTAATCTATGGAAATTACCATTAAATAGTGTATGTAGAAATATCTACATTATAATGGTAAGTGAACATCATGTGTATCAAACTATAAACATGATATGATAATCAAAAAGTATTGTTTAGTTGGGTCTAGGGAACCCATTATTACAATACTCCCACTTTCACTAGATCCAACTTTCTAACTATCCTTGTTAACTCTCAAATGATTAAGAAATTTTTTTTGTTGATTAATGGATTTAGCTACTAGGTCATACATGTTTCCACTGCGTGGCTATTCTGTTATATACAACCTTATCTCCTTGAGTGAAACTTCTCAAGATATGGTATCCCCAAGTATATCCTTTTTTCCGCTGTCAAAACTTAAAATCATGGATAGTACTAGTAGAAAATTATCATGATGATAAAAACTTAATTACTAAGTTCAATTCCAAGGAATGGACCAAAAAGTTTCATGTAATAACTGTTTTTTAGCTATCTCAGAAGATGCAACGTACTCGGTATTTTTAGGTATGGCTACCACTGGCTCGTATGAGCTTTTCTCACTCATTCCCTTATATTGAATGTGATATTAAATCACTCTAATCCAAGGAAGACTAGTTTGTGTCCCACTAAAAACTATTATCCCTTCCTAACCACATATTAGGTACATATCTTTTATACTTTCCCAGGTACAATCAGATAGTTATGACTTCTTCACTTTCAATTCTCCTCGATATAAATGATATTTTCCTAATATAAAGTATATATTAGAAATATCATATCTTATACATATCATGGAATACATGAATAATACATCGTTCAATCGTATGGAATTTATCTTATAACATTAATCTCTTCCTATACTATTTCATGCCTTCTTAGATTGATTTATGCCATGTAAAATTGGTAATAATTCTCTCTCGAATTGTTCTAACTTTTATTTTTCCTTACAATATTAATATATATATGTTTGACTGGTCCAACCAACCATTATATCTACCTAGGTATATATTATTCCCTAGATCTTAGGTTTCTACTTTAAGTCAATCACTGGTGAATTGTATTCATTTTGGTACTAGAAAATTGTAAGACCAATAGTTGTTTCCATATGTTACCAAACATATTTTACCCAGAAAACAATGGCACTCCCACTAACCTCTGGTAGACACATAGCATTGATTCATTCCAAATGAACACTCTATAATTATGTTGATTACTTTAATCCTAAACTAGATTTCTATAATTTCAAAACCATATTGGCATTCTATGATGTCTAAGTCCCTTTTTAGTTGCATCAAATATAAACCTTCCATGAAATTTGGTTTTTACATCAAACATCCAATTAAAAGATCATACAAAGTAGCTATGACAAGTGAAATTCTAATTAATTTAAGAAAAAATACTTGTTATAACCAATCAATCCTTATTGGGACCATGCTTATACCATCCATGTATCATGTCATTTGAATATGTACCGTGGGTTTTAAAATAATAATCCCCTTTTTTTCTTGATAAATGGAATCCATTTTTGAATTTTAATTAACCTTTTTATTCTTAACTGATTATCATATACTACTTACTTGTAGGAATTATTATTCACAATAAATAATTTATCACTGACCATGGTGAATATAAAACAATCACTATTTTTTTAACTTTCATATGTATTATGTGTCTCTAGAATATTTCTCTTCCACACCTCATGTAGTATTTGTTATTATGACAACTATTTGTGCATCTATTAGCAGTGACTAAATCCAAGTTAAACATTCTCCCACTATCTCAAATAGATACATGCACCCTTATATAGAAATATAGTATATAAATTGACTACATTTTTTATCATAGGGATTTCTCTAATATCCTAATCAAATTTTAAGAAAATTACTTTAGATGAACTTTGTGTTTTGATTGATGCAAGTTTATTTATGTCCTAAAAAACTCTTTTCATTGAAATATATTTTCTTATGACAATGTATTTTAATCATATTATAACTTGTACGATATCCATTATTCATTATAGTTGACATGTGGTTATCAGATATCACCATTATTTAAAAATCATGTCTTGAAATATAATGGAAGTTTCTGCAAGTTGTAAGATTGATACTACTTACATCATGACTCTGATGTATAAATGTGTGTTTAGGAATTGCACCCCACTACATTTTGTTGATCAATGTTAATATGTAAGACTTATCATCAATAATCCTTATTAACATCAATGTCATGATCACTATGACACCAATTCAAGGTACTAGGGAACTCAATAGAAGATGGAGGGTCAGGGATTTTAAAATTTTCCTCCTCAAGATGATGAAAATCATTGTCTTTGATGAACTGAGCCCTGATATGGTCTAAAGATCTCACATAAATTAAAAAGAGCACAAAAAATAAACTGAAAACATACCTTTTTTATCTGAAGCCATGATCGACATCAAATTGTATCTAGTGATCACTTCTTGAAGGATCTAAAGAATATTCCCTCTAGATTATCTACATGCACTTCAAAAATACACTAGAGTGTCGATCATCAAATTCCAGTTACTATAACTAAGATATGGTGAATCCTACGACGTCCCGACGATCACCAAATCGACGTACCATAAATACTTAGAGATGAACTCGATCTAATCACCTAGATCGAGAGTCTCTCTCTCTAGAAGGCAAGATAAGAGAGAGAGTATCTGATTAACATTCCATGAATAGTTTCTAGAGAGAGTCACTCTCCTTATTTAAATAATGGATTCTCAAATATGCAGAATGGGTTCCTCGGCCCCCATTTATTAAAATTTCACTATATAAATAATTATGATGAACTAAATTGTGTCAAAAATATTATTTATATTTGTATCAAATACTTGTAATATATATTAATTATATTGCATGATAAAACTGAGACATTAACATGACTAGTAATTCCTTCTTAATATTAAATGAACCTAGAATATTAAAAAAATATTCATTTGATTAATATTATTTCTCGTATTTACTTAACTTGTAACTAATTTTCATAATAATTTCCATTTTTATCTACACATAAAAAATTTACAAACTAAAATCAGACTTTTCAATTTTCCATTTTCAAGGAAAACATACAAATTAAAATCACAATATTGATTTTAACTTATCTTGAGAATTAAACCTCTAATGGTTAATCCAGCAAGAACCAAAATCAATTTTCAAAGTAAACACAAGTTTTAAAATTAATTAATCTAACTATTTCACCATAAATGTGAAAAATCCATTTAAAAAGAAAACATTTATTGTTAAATATATTTAATAGCATTTGGTAATTGTTTTTAAATGAACCCAAAATCTTGAATGACTCCAAAATCCAAACCACTAGAATAAAATTCTGAAGCATGAAAATTCAAATATATATGCTATGGTGAGCTATCATAGGCGGTCAGTTGTGGGCTTCATGCAATTGGGTTGGGTGATCGTACCACGATTCACTATTTTATTCCACCCTTACACCGCAGTTCTAAACTAGTTTTGTAATGAATATTCCAAATATAATAATAAATTGCACTTCATGTTTGAATAAATAAATTAATTTTAATCAATATTATAATGGGAAATGTTACTTGTTTTTATTGTTTCAATGTAGGTGGAGGTGATTTGGAGGGCCTTTGATGAAGTGGAAGAAAAATGGTCCAAAATTGCATGGATCCATGGACATGTTTCCACTGTTTTGAATATTACATGAAATCAGTGCATCTAAATGGGCTTAAATTTTGTGGGTCTGTCTGAAATT
The DNA here is from genome assembly GCA_963277665.1 of Viscum album. Classification (NCBI taxonomy): domain Eukaryota; kingdom Viridiplantae; phylum Streptophyta; class Magnoliopsida; order Santalales; family Viscaceae; genus Viscum; species Viscum album. The sequence continues at coordinate 1,246,044,007 of OY728143.1, forward strand.
TAGTAGGCTACATTTTATATAATTAACCCAATGCTGATTATGCTTCTATGGGGCCCATCCGAACTTATCTATCCAAGCCACCGAATTTGGAGCAAGTCAAATGCGGTGTTCTGTATTTTATCAATATCTTGAGCTGTTATTGTCCAAAGGGTGCCAAACTTTCGATGGAAATAGAAAAGAGGTAGGGATACGACTTTTCTATTTTATCCAAAGCGAGATAAGACTGTCTGAAGGTCTAAACGTGTGGTACAAGTGGATTGAAGAAATCTGTGTGCCTAAAACCACCTTCCATTTTTCCTATAAAATGGCACCATGGGCTCCCCATTTGCAAGTTCGGCCAAGAAGCAAGGTTCTTCCATTTTGGAGTCCCCAAAGAGTCATCTCAACATCCCTAGTAGTTTTGGATGCTATGGGAAGTTCTACCCCAACATTTTTCTCTTCCTCCTCTCCCATGGGTTTCTAAACCCCTTGTGATCACCCGGGGAGGAACGTGATATACATCCCGAGCTTCATGTTTGTAATATTTGAATGATATTTTAAATTATAGGTTTTTGTGTTGTTTTTCATCATCCTATATTCTTATTTTATTTATTTATGTACTGGTATGTCATGATCAACTCATATGATCATGTTTGGGGGTACCCATTCATGTGATGTTTCACACACCATTCACCACTTTCTTTCCCCCTTTCAATTGCGGTGTTTGTGTAGTTTATATTGGTCAATTGAACTCACACAAGCACTGTCAAGTCCATGTACATATATTTCATGGTATCACAATGAAATAACATGAAAACCTAGAGAGAACATCGAATTCTTCATGTGTTTCCTTGGTGAGTTTCGGTTATGATGTCGAACACAAATCACCCAGTCATCGGCGGTGTCCGGTGAATAGTTATGTGTTTTCGACTGAACCCTAGGAGGTATCCTAGTACAAAATCAGTAACATTATGGTTCTAGGTGTTAGAAAACAGGGATTAAAATATTATAACTCCATCCCTTGAAGCGATGAAGGACGAGCATCACGAGACTTCCCCGGGTTGATCATGTTTAATCAATCTTGTTCATTTCTATTTTGTTTTATCGCTTTCATTTTCTATTTTCATCATTAATTATAAAACCCCCAAGTTTTAAAAAACCTAATTCACCTTATACTCTCATAATCAAAACCCTCTTTTTAAATTAATGATCTAAGGCTCCGTCGAGAGACGTCCTAGGGTTGCTGCTATACTGTAGAAATTCTAGTCAAAATTAAACAACTAATTTGACGCGCTCGACAACGCGATCAAATTTTGGCACCGTTGTCGGGGAGACAAGATAATTTTTTTTCTTTATTTAATTTTATTTAGTTATTTTACTTCTTAATTAGTACTACTTTACATACCCCACCCCCATTTGATTGTTTTTGTTTTGGGTTTTGTCTTTATTTATTTTTTTGTTTTTGGTGTGTTCTTTCTCTCTCTCTCTCTCTCTCTCTATCTCTTCTCCATCTCCCTCTCTAATTCTATAGTATAAAATTCTATTATTCTTTCACCCTTATTAAGTTTTTTCTTTCAATATCAAATAAATAAAAATAACTTTAAAAAAAACAATCAATTAATGAAACCGGACATCATTGTTGCATGACAAGATCTGGTAAAGGAACACTACTTGAATTTGATCCTGAAATCGAAAAGTCACTTCACACAAAAATCAAGGCATCTAGAGAAGTTCAATCAAGTAACATTGTGGAACCCAATTTAGAACCTCAAGTGGTTCTAAACCAACCCAAAATTGAACCCAATCAAACCCAAGAAAACATGGCTGCAAATAACTGAACTTTAAAAGAACTTACTACACCTGATGTGGAGTCCCAACCTGCATACATCCAATATCCCGAGGAAGAATCCAACTTTGAGCTTAGATCAGGTCTCATCCACCTTCTTCCAAAATTCCATGGTCTTCCCGGTGAGGACCCTCACAAACATATAAAGGAGTTTCACATAGTGTGCTCCACCATGAAACCACAAAATGTGTCTGAGGACCTCATTAAGTTTAGGGCCTTCTATTTCTCCCATGATGTTGTATCCAAAGATTGTCTATACTATTTTCCTTCCACAATTGGGGGCTGTAATGACCTAAAAAGATTTTTTCTAGAGAAGTTCTTCCCTGCCTCCCGAACTACATCAATTAGGAAATAAATCTGTGGAATTAGGCAATCAGAAGGAGAGACCCTTCATGAATACTGGGAGAGATTCAAGAGACTTTTCTCAAGATGCCCCCACCACCAGATTAGTGAACAACTATTAATCCAATACTTCTATGAGGGACTTATCCCCATGGATCATGGAATGATTGATGTTGAGGCTAGTGGTGCCCTAGTAGACAAAACTCCTTCTGCCACTCATGACTTAATATCCAACATGGCTCAAAATGCACAACAATTTGGTACACGAGCTATTGCACCAACCCGAGGAGTTCATGAGGTAAGTCATTCAGCCCTAGAACAAAAGGTAGATACTAAACTTGATGAGATGCATACCCTTATAAGGCAATTAGCTCAAGCACAAGGTAACTCACACTCTACTTCTATTCCATTTCATTGTGGTATTTGTTCTGATAACACTCATTTTTCTGACCAGTGCCCACAACTTCAAGATTCATCTGAGTCCTGTGCAGCTGTATTCCCAGGGATTCCATTCCAACAAGAACCTCCCTTCAAGCAAAAACCATTCAGGCCAAATCCAAACCCCGGGTGGCAAGCACAACCACAATACCGACAAGGAGGAGACTCAAGCTACCCCAAGCAGAATTGGTATCAACAAGGACAAGGTATGAAACCTTCTTATCCTTCAACATCTCAAAAAAATCATCCTCCTCCCAATTCTGAACCAATCCTTGAGGATATAGTGAATCAAATGGAAACCCAGAACCATCAGTTCCAACAGACCACACAATCATCAATTCAAGACCTACGAACCCAAGTGGGGCAATTGGCAAACACCATCAGTGAGCTTAAGATGCAAGGTTCTGGACAACTACCATCCCAACCCATTTCCAATCCAAAGGACAAAGGTAATGTATGTGCAGTTACACTTCATAGTGGTAAAGAAGTTTCTCCTTCTACTGATTCTGCACAGTAGGTATGTCCCCCTCATGAAAACTCTCTTTCCCAACCCTCAAAAACTTCATGTAAAGAAAAACAAGACAAAATGGTAATCGAATAGTCATTGATGATTCAAATGAACAATCCATTCCTCTTCCTTTCCCTCAAAGACTCTCTAAATCTAAGAAAAAATTTGATAATGAGATTGAAAATGAAATAATGGATACATTTAAAAAAGTTCAATTTAATATTCCATTGTTGGATGCAGTCAAGAAAATTCCCCGTTATGCCAAATTTCTTAAAGAGCTTTGCATCCATCGATGAAGGCTGAAGGGGAATGAGAGAGTCAACCTGGGAAGGAATGTATCAGCCTTGATTCAAACGGCAATGCCAACCAAATTCAAGGATCCCGGCACATTCACCATACCTTGTACCATAGGGGAGACCTTCTTTTCTGATGCTATGCAAGATTTAGGTGCTTCCATTAATGTAATGCCTCAATCCGTGTATACTTCTCTACAGGTTGGAGAGCTTCAACCAACAGGCATTTTTGTGAAACTTTCCAACCGGAGTACAACACATCCAAAAGGAGTGATTGAGGATGTCCTTGTTAGAGTGAATAATCTCATCTTCCCCGCTGATTTCTACATTCTTGAGATGGAATATACCTGAACCCAAGGACATGCCCCTCTCATACTTGGGAGGCCATTCCTAAAAACAGCAAATACGATCATCAACGTTCACAATGGTATGTTGTCTATGGAATTCGGAGGAGAAAAGGTATTTTTTAACATCCTTGAGGCTATGAAACACCCCGTTGAAGAGAACTCCACTCTTCCTGTCTATTCGATGGAAGTGCTCTCAAATGATGGACACACACACAATTCTCTCCTCAACCCAAACTCTGATTATTTTTTGTTTTCTTCACCCTTGGATGATTTGAGTTTTGGTTCTTCTTTTGAATGTTGTGTGGGTTCATAAAAATTTAAATTTTGTGCTTTAATTGATGAGTGTGTTTATTATGAGGTACCCATGACTATCGATGATTCTGCAAATCTCATTTCAATAGATTCTATTTCCTTTGAGAATAAACATGAGCAGATAGATAGTTTCATGGTCCTCACTCCCCCTAAATCCCCTCCCTCAATCCAGAAACAACCAGTGTTTGAACTTAAACAACTTCCTTCTAATTTAAAATATTCATATCTTGAGGGGATTGACCAATTGCCCGTCATTATTGCCAATAACCTCTCTCCACAATAGGAATTGAAACTGGTCAAACTTTTGAGAGAGTGTAAAAAGGAAATAGGATGGACATTAGTTGATATTCCTGGGATTATCCCATCTATTTGAATGAACCATATACTTTTGGATGATGAGGCTAAGCCAGTAAGACAATCTCAACGCTGGTTCAATCCCACTCTCCTTGAAGTGGTAAAATTGGAAGTCAGTAAATTACTTATTGTAGGGATCTTTTATCCTATATCTGATAGTAAATGGGTTAGCCCAGTGCAAATTGTGCCTAAAAAAATAAGAATAACAGTTGTGTCAAATGAAAGGAATGAATTGGTTCTAACACGTGTGCAAAACAGTTGGCGAGTATTTATTGACTACCGTCGACTGAATCAAGCCACGTGGAAGGACCACTTTCCTTTACCTTTCATTGAACAAATGTTAGAACGATTGGATGGTAAGTTGTAACGCCCCGACCCCAGCTACCCAGAGTCGGTGCATTATTACATAACATTGGAATGATCATGAGAAAGATCAAGTCTCGAAAGACCGATTAGTTTAGTAGCCTTGGAATAACTAGATACATCCATAAATTTTTACATTACATCATAAAAAAAACATCTTGTCTTCATATCCCCTCATACTATCCCTGCAGGTCATTCATAAATTACTTCTTCATAATCCTGGGAAAAATAAAACATTGAAAGGGGTGAGCTCGGATGCTCAGTAAGGATAACATTATAGCAGAAGCTTTCATAAATAAGCATAAACACTTAAGGCAATTTATAACTAAAACAAAAGCCTTTTAAAATTGAACTTCAACATAGTATGGAAAAAGTAAAATGAAATAATGCCATTTACTTACTCACATGGATATTCTACTAGTCGAATGATCACATGCAATATCAATAACCACTTTCATAATGATGGAATGCATAATGCCAGACTATCATAACCACATAGCCAAGGCCTCGTGCCAAGACTACAAATAAGATTTTGCCAAGGCCTTGTGCCAAGACACTAGTTTGTCTCATGAGACCTACCGATGCATCGAGGAGCTATAGCGGGCTCCACCCGTCACTTATTAAGTCCAATGCATTCCCATATGAAAAGGTTTAAACATAACGTAAACATTCGTATTAAACTAGCATACGAAATGTCAATACTTTCACCACAAACCATGAATGGTATAAAAATAGCACATCCACAGTCAAACATAATTCATTCGATACAATATGGAAGATTGTATTGTATCACATTAACCTCAATCATGAATAATGAAGGATGTTGACATAGATGAAAATAATCATCAAAACTATTTGAGAGAAATATCCCCCTTTTCTTGAAAACATTTAAAAGTCACACTATTTGTCAAGAAGCCATTTAAAAATAGATTTTTGAATCAAAGTGTCCCATACCACTTTGAAACTTTTTAAAAGGAGTTTTTATTTCTAAACTTTAATGTCCATATAAATCCTTAAAACCATTTTTAAAACATGGACATTAATGAGAAAGGATTAGATGAATAAGTCTTTAAAACATTTAAAAATGGTATTTTAGTTAGAGATTCTAACCAAAAGAGACACTTGAATACAAATAATTGAGGTAATCAAAACTTTGTAATATCATGAGAATAAATGGAATCATGATATTCTATGTCAAAGTACATTATATACACCACATAAAAGTGATTTGGTGTATATCATCAAAGAAGTCTCAATGGAATGTAAATTGAGATGAAATTTCTCAAAAAGGTTGTATCCTTAGGTTAAGGATAAATCAATGACATAATTATGTGTGACAAATATAAATACACTAAATATGATTGGATATTCAGTGTAAAACAATCAAAGGACATTCACACATATTCTTGTAAAAACAATACCAACGAATTGGATGTTTAACTCAACAAATGGAGAATGAGTTAAAATTACTCTTATCAAATTCATATCAATGACTTGAGAATTACCAATGGAGTGATTATGTGTATCAAACTTCTATCCACAGGAAGGGGAGTGGAAATTATGACATAATCAAATGAATAGTGATTCCACACAAAATCTTTGGGTAATATAATCAATGAAATATGCGTAAAGCCAAATGAGTGGAAATTGAAATCTCAAATTCCCTTATTGATTAGGTAACTTAAGAAACAAACACCCATGAAAGAAAGATCATACCATGATGATGTAAATACCCATAAAATAAAGTATATTACACAATGAATACAATCATGGGTAGTACACATACACCACATGCAATAATTAAGTGGTGATCAATGGAATTCTCACGGAATTAAAAGTGAGACAAGAAACCCCTTACCACGTTAATCAACTGAGTCGCATGGCCAAAAGTTAATAACCACCAAATTATTTACAGAATAACATGAATATAAAGTGAATCATGATAATATATATCAAATGGAAGTACACAATACACCACTTTCAATAATTTAGTAGCGAACAATGGAAATCTCACGGAATTGAAAGTGAGATAAGAGAATCCCTTACATTGTACTTTTTCCTTGGTCGATGGTAGGTTTACCTCCTGTATAATGGTGAAATAATTGTTATTGAATAATAAAAGAATCATTTACTTTAATATGATATCATATATGATCTTTTATCATTGATTTGTTAATAATATTTTAGAATTATCGTCATTTCGGGTGTTAACGGGTTCATTTTACTTTATATTCTTTGTTATGTGAGACATATTCGTTATTAATGGGATGTATATTATTCATATCCAGAATGGTATCAAGTTCTTAAACATAATTTTTAAATCATCAAATTATACGATGGAGAATGAATCTCATCGCGTTCGTGGAGACGGTAGTCCGTACGTACGCACGAACGCTACTTCCATTTAATTTTTATTTTAAAAGAATCGAATCCAAATTATACATAGGTATATTACTATTCAAGTATAATATAATATTTTATATATGTTACTTAAGTTCATTTACACCATCCTTTATACGTTCCATGTGTGGTATGAACGAGTCATATCATTTTAAGGGGGCGGTAGTCCGCACTTCCTCAAATGAAATTATCGTATGTATATACAACATGAAACGAATAATGGTATGAAATAAAATGGAATTACAGAAGATTATATATAAAATATATATCATTAATATCATATTTAATTACAGTGCCATCCTAATGGCCACCATGAGAGGCGGTAAGATGTATTTGAACAATCATCGTTTCGTGAGGCGTTAGTTTGCCATCCACAGAAACATTATGTTCATCATCCATTAGATGGAGTTGTGTGAATGTGTAGTTTGAATCCTTCTTATAAAAACATCCTAGTATATTGAGGATACTGGTGTTGTTATAAAATAAAGGAAATAAAAATATTTTGGGGGTTGGAGAAGCAAAATAAATGAAAATACTTTAAGAGAAATTGTTACCTTTAATTTAGGTAACACACTTTGGTTGGAACCAAAGGACTTCTTGAAATGCTTTCTGCCTAAGGGGAAGCTTCAAGGAGGAGGAGAGGGATTTGGGGAGCTTAGTTGGGCAGATTTTGGACGAGCCAGGTGGCTTGAGAGGTGTGAGGAAATGAGAAGGAGGAGTGCCCTTTTATAAGAGGGGTGAGGGGCACCTTTGGAAAAGCTAGAAATATTAATTTATAATAAATTCATATTCGGTTTCCAAAGGCTCCAAAGTTGACTATTCAAAGGATGAGGTTGGGATAGGTCGAAAACAACTCATCCAATATAATTTAGACAGGTTTGGGTACTTATATTAACCTTATCTTTAAGTATTAACTCTAAGTTAATTAGTTTCACTTTTACAATGTCTCTTTGTATTTTTATATAATATGGTTAATAAACTTCCTATATACATCCAAGCGACCCCCAAGTGGTCCATTAATGATTAACCTATCATAATATAAGTCTCTTGGCCGAACCTTAGATTTTTAGGAATTTAATATCAATTAATAATATAATATTTGTTTTAAGAACTCTTTTATGTCAATTTTGACACTATTCAATAGTTGATTTTTGTGAAACTCATAACAGATTGATTACTTCGAACAAAGTCAATTAAATCAATCCTAATATATCATATTATCCTAGAAAATTAGTTTAATTCATTAAAAGTTTCATATTATATTTATTTGGGTGTTTATAATATCAATTATTTTAATTTTTCACTATTATAGTAATTACTGCATCATCATTGTGTCATAAATAAAATAAATTATTTAATGTCTAAAAATTATAAATAAAATATCATTATGTAGAAAATCTTTTTATCTTTCTAATGAATATTTATAATCTAAAATCCAACATATATAACCCTATTTAAAAATTGTTCTTCTAAAAGATGTAAGCTTATGCCATTTTTATTTTTATTTTAACTTTATTAATATAATGTGTCCCTACCACATACAAGTGGCTCCAAGGGGTCCCCAAATTGACCCAAGGATGCCCATGGTCGAGTATGTGTCCACCAATAAGGTTAGGACACGTTTTAGGGTAATTTTGTATTATTATAATATTATTTTTTAACCCTTATTTACCGGATTTACCCTTTAACCATGGTAAATAAAATATTTACCACAGTAACTATTCAAAATGTCTAAAAATAAAAGTTACCTATTTACACAATTTGAACATCCTGATTCCAAATATGGAATCCATTTTCCTAAATTCAAAACACAGAAGTGGCAGAAATTAATTTAAAATTAATTCCCGCTGTCAAAACAAAAAGCGTGTTTTTAAGAGATAATAACTATAAAAAGATTGACACTTGTTTATGTTCGGTTTAATTGTAAAATTATGTCCAATGAACAACATTATATTAAATGGTAAAAATATATTCTAAATATACTTTAAAACCACTCAAATTCACAATTTATCACTATTAATTATTTTGATTAAAAAAGTTGTTTTTAATTAAAATTTAGTAATTTTCACTATTCATCAAAATATGAAAGATATCTGAAATGTACCAAAATTTCACCTTAGGCTAAATTCGATATTCCGAATCCAAAAATGAAGTCCATTTTCAAATATAAAATATATATAATTTCAAAAAGTAGGTATTACTATTCATAACGGCTAGTTTGATTAGTTGTGGTGTGTGTTAAAACTCAAGATTGCGTACAACACACGCTACTGTATTATTCAAAGAAAGCGTACCGTGGAAGCTTGGGATGTTTCATTTTAAATTTTTGATGTCCCCATTTAGTCAAAAAGTTTAAAATATAGTATTTAAAAAAGGTTCACTATTAAAGTTGATAAAAGTGCAATACTGAAAATGAATTTGTTCTTGCATTATATCTAAGAAACTCATAATATGGATTCTAAAATTATAAGGATTATATAAACATTAAAATTTATCTAATACTATTTATAACCTCTTTTGAACGGCTTGTTTGGTAAGTCATGGTGTGCTTGAACATGCCGTTGCATGTAGTGAAAGTTATTGAATTATTTTGAAGAAATAACACACTATGAAATCTTGGGGTGTTACATTCTCCCCTCCTTCAATAAATTGCGTCCTCGCAATTTGAAATTGTTCTTCGAAAATAAAAGGTTGAAAATAAAAAAATATATATTTGTGGGAAAACCCACATCTGAAATTGGGTTACTAAAATTTAGTCTTAATATGAGGAAAAGAGAAATCAAAGGGTCACCACCAAATTATGATCTCGATTAGGAGAACATTGGTGGAAATTGGAGACATATAATTGGAGGAAAAACGTAAATATTTATAGGTAGTGATTGAGGTCATCAATCATAAACATGTATAAAATTGAGGTCCTTAAATTCATCAATCTATGATGAATTGAAATACCATCGGTTCAACAAAACATAGGGTATTAGGATAACACATTTTTGACGTTTCAAAATATCCTAGTTGAAATCCCACATCGAAAAATGAATTAATGAGGCCTCTATTTAAAATAAAGAGTCGAAAGTATGAAGATTACCGAAAATAACACATACTAGGGTTCCATGTAGGAAAATATGGATATGGAAGAAAAATCTAACCATCAATTATCTGATGGAGAGTGGTAGAGAACATGGCTATAAAAAGGCCAACAATCCCAAAGCCATAAATTAGTGATGATTTAAGGTACCATCTAGGAAAACATTTTTGTTCAAAGTTGCTTTTCTTAATATTGAGGAATTTATTTATGAGATTGGCTAAGATCATAAGGAGATATACTTACTTTATAATTAGAGTTTTATCCATTAATAAATTTCTACCACAAACTCATCTTTCACTCTAAAAGATAATAGAATGTAAAAAAAATTCTATTTACACTATTCGTATAGGGTTCCAAAATAAACGAATTTATAATTCATCTACATGATCTTTAAAAAAAACAACATTATTTAATCCAGGACATCTCATGGGCCAGTGGTAGGTGATACACCCTTGTCGCCCTTCAGTTGCGGGTTCAAGTCTCGCAGCCTTGCCGGACGCGATGGGTTGCCGCCCAACCTCCGGGTTTTCCTTTTATGGTAATCCAAAATAATCCACACTAGAACTATCCAAAATACTTCTGTCCAAACTCACAGTCCAACATTTATAAGGAAGGTAAACATAATATAGATCCTTTTTACCCCGTAATAGCATATGAATACCTTCATCATGTATTACCATATACCTTATTGATTACATTCATGTTCCCTTATTCCATATAGAATGCTGGATATACTTCATTAATCTAAAAATGTTTTAAACCCCAACAATGATGGAATATACAAATCATTAATCACTTCGAATGTAGTCAAGAATATCCAATATAATTTATCCAAAACAATCATGTATTATTCCAAAATCACTACTTCGGTATCGGAACTATATTATGGTTTATCATTCTCTCAACCATATATTTTCCAAAAATTTATCCTGCTATTGAGTCACTTTTCTTTTTTCCACATAATCTCAAGTCCTTAATGAAATAGTGCTGCAGTACAATCCTTATATACTCCATAATTATTATAACAAGTACATTGTTGATACAACACTCAATTGACATAATCAACAGAAGAACTCTAATCATTCCTCTTCATCTGTGGTAGTATCATAACTTGATTATTATCCAATAACATCATTTGCGGCATAGTCTGATGACTGGGACATAGGTTCGCGTAGTGTCCAAACTCCTTGCAAAGGAAGCATTGTACATTTAAAACCATTTTCTTACCCTTGCAGTCACATACTTTGTGCCCTTTTCCTCCAAACTTATAACAAACTCTCATTCCTTTCAGGCAAGTTCCAGGGTGTTTCTTTCCACAGTTACCACATATGGGAAAATTCTTCTTTTCCCTCTTCCCTTTATCCATCTTTCTCTCTTCTATCCTTTTCTTCTCTTGCTTCCCTTCAAAGCCATAGGACTCAGTAAACTCTTTACTTATCTTATCAACACATGATATTATTTCTTCATATGATGATAATACATGGGAGACTATTTCTCTTATAAATTCTAGCTTAAGACCATGAAATATATGATCCTTCCTTCTCTTTGGATCATGTGCATTGCTGGAGTTCTCATTCCTTCTACTAGGCACCATTTCTAAACAATGGTATACACTAGATTAGTTTATGAATCAAAATACATAATCCCATACTTATAAAACACTTAACATAAATTGAACTATTTATGGATATAATCCATAATCATAAAAATGTTTTCTTTGAGGAAGTATATACTCATAAACCCTTCATAATGATTTGTAAAGATAGTGAGAGTTATCCTAAGCATATCCCCCGGGAGTGTCGTAACCAAGAGTGCAGCAAGGCCCGTTGTCGTGCACCAGTTCCCGTTCGAGTCTAGCTCAAAGCGGTGTTTTCGGGTTTTATCCCTAGGTACATCTGTGCCAGAGCCGCCTCTACCTGCTCGTATCCAGACAGGGATGTATTGCTCGGAAAACTCACAAAATCTTTACAATACCAAAATTCTAGGAAGTTTTTTTTTATACTAATCCTCAAAGTTCATCTTAGGTCTACGTGCTCTAATCAGAGTTTATCTAAATCTAGCTACCAAGGTTTGTACTAAACTTCCTCTGATACCAACTGTAACGCCCCGACCCCAGCTACCCAGAGTCGGTGCATTATTACATAACATTGGAATGATCATGAGAAAGATCAAGTCTCGAAAGACCGATTAGTTTAGTAGCCTTGGAATAACTAGATACATCCATAAATTTTTACATTACATCATAAAAAAAAACATCTTGTCTTCATATCCCCTCATACTATCCCTGCAGGTCATTCATAAATTACTTCTTCATAATCCTGGGAAAAATAAAACATTGAAAGGGGTGAGCTCGGATGCTCAGTAAGGATAACATTATAGTAGAAGCTTTCATAAATAAGCATAAACACTTAAGGAAATTTATAACTAAAACAAAAGCCTTTTAAAATTGAACTTCAACATAGTATGGCAAAAGTAAAATGAAATAATGCCATTTACTTACTCACATGGATATTCTACTAGTCGAATGATCACATGCAATATCAATAACCACTTTCATAATGATGGAATACATAATGCCAGACTATCATAACCACATAGCCAAGGCCTCGTGCCAAGACTACAAATAAGATTTTGCCAAGGCCTTGTGCCAAGACACTAGTTTGTCTCATGAGACCTACCGATGCATCGAGGAGCTATAGCGGGCTCCACCCGTCACTTATTAAGTCCAATGCATTCCCATATGAAAAGGTTTAAACATAACGTAAACATTCGTATTAAACTAGCATACGAAATGTCAATACTTTCACCACAAACCATGAATGGTATAAAAATAGCACATCCACAGTCAAACATAATTCATTCGATACAATATGGAAGATTGTATTGTATCACATTAACCTCAATCATGAATAATGAAGGATGTTGACATAGATGAAAATAATCATCAAAACTATTTGAGAGAAATATCCCCCTTTTCTTGAAAACATTTAAAAGTCACACTATTTGTCAAGAAGCCATTTAAAAATAGATTTTTGAATCAAAGTGTCCCATACCACTTTGAAACTTTTTAAAAGGAGTTTTTATTTCTAAACTTTAATGTCCATATAAATCCTTAAAACCATTTTTAAAACATGGACATTAATGAGAAAGGATTAGATGAATAAGTCTTTAAAACATTTAAAAATGGTATTTTAGTTAGAGATTCTAACCAAAAGAGACACTTGAATACAAATAATTGAGGTAATCAAAACTTTGTAATATCATGAGAATAAATGGAATCATGATATTCTATGTCAAAGTACATTATATACACCACATAAAAGTGATTTGGTGTATATCATCAAAGAAGTCTCAATGGAATGTAAATTGAGATGAAATTTCTCAAAAAGGTTGTATCCTTAGGTTAAGGATAAATCAATGACATAATTATGTGTGACAAATATAAATACACTAAATATGATTGGATATTCAGTGTAAAACAATCAAAGGACATTCACACATATTCTTGTAAAAACAATACCAACGAATTGGATGTTTAACTCAACAAATGGAGAATGAGTTAAAATTACTCTTATCAAATTCATATCAATGACTTGAGAATTACCAATGGAGTGATTATGTGTATCAAACTTCTATCCACAGGAAGGGGAGTGGAAATTATGACATAATCAAATGAATAGTGATTCCACACAAAATCTTTGGGTAATATAATCAATGAAATATGCGTAAAGCCAAATGAGTGGAAATTGAAATCTCAAATTCCCTTATTGATTAGGTAACTTAAGAAACAAACACCCATGAAAGAAAGATCATACCATGATGATGTAAATACCCATAAAATAAAGTATATTACACAATGAATACAATCATGGGTAGTACACATACACCACATGCAATAATTAAGTGGTGATCAATGGAATTCTCACGGAATTAAAAGTGAGACAAGAAACCCCTTACCACGTTAATCAACTGAGTCGCATGGCCAAAAGTTAATAACCACCAAATTATTTACAGAATAACATGAATATAAAGTGAATCATGATAATATATATCAAATGGAAGTACACAATACACCACTTTCAATAATTTAGTAGCGAACAATGGAAATCTCACGGAATTGAAAGTGAGATAAGAGAATCCCTTACATTGTACTTTTTCCTTGGTCGATGGTAGGTTTACCTCCTGTATAATGGTGAAATAATTGTTATTTAATAATAAAAGAATCATTTACTTTAATATGATATCATATATGATCTTTTATCATTGATTTGTTAATAATATTTTAGAATTATCGTCATTTCGGGTGTTAACGGGTTCATTTTACTTTATATTCTTTGTTATGTGAGACATATTCGTTATTAATGGGATGTATATTATTCATATACAGAATGGTATCAAGTTCTTAAACATCATTTTTAAATCATCAAATTATACGATGGAGAATGAATCTCATCGCGTTCGTGGAGACGGTAGTCCGTACGTACGCACGAACGCTACTTCCATTTAATTTTTATTTTAAAAGAATCGAATCCAAATTATACATAGGTATATTACTATTCCAGTATAATATAATATTTTATATATGTTACTTAAGTTCATTTACACCATCCTTTATACGTTCCATGTGTGGTATGAACGAGTCATATCATTTTAAGGGGGCGGTTGTCCGCACTTCCTCAAATGAAATTATCGTATGTATATACAACATGAAACGAATAATGGTATGAAATAAAATGGAATTACAGAAGATTATATATAAAATATATATCATTAATATCATATTTAATTACAGTGCCATCCTAATGGCCACCATGAGAGGCGGTAAGATGTATTTGAACAATCATCGTTTCGTGAGGCGTTAGTTTGCCATTCACAGAAACATTATGTTCATCATCCATTAGATGGAGTTGTGTGAATGTGTAGTTTGAATCCTTCTTATAAAAACATCCTAGTATATTGAGGATACTGGTGTTGTTATAAAATAAAGGAAATAAAAAGATTTTGGGGGTTGGAGAAGCAAAATAAATGAAAATACTTTAAGAGAAATTGTTACCTTTAATTTAGGTAACACACTTTGGTTGGAACCAAAGGACTTCTTGAAATGCTTTCTGCCTAAGGGGAAGCTTCAAGGAGGAGGAGAGGGATGTGGGGAGCTTAGTTGGGCAGATTTTGGACGAGCCAAGTGGCTTGAGAGGTGTGAGGAAATGAGAAGGAGGAGTGCCCTTTTATAAGAGGGGTGAGGGGCACCTTTGGAAAAGCTAGAAATATTAATTTATAATAAATTCATATTCGGTTTCCAAAGGCTCCAAAGTTGACTATTCAAAGGATGAGGTGGGGATAGGTCGAAAACAACTCATCCAATATAATTTAGACAGGTTTGGGTACTTATATTAACCTTATCTTTAAGTATTAACTCTAAGTTAATTAGTTTCACTTTTACAATGTCTCTTTGTATTTTTATATAATATGGTTAATAAACTTCCTATATACATCCAAGCGACCCCCAAGTGGTCCATTAATGATTAACCTATCATAATATAAGTCTCTTGGCCGAACCTTAGATTTTTAGGAATTTAATATCAATTAATAATATAATATTTGTTTTAAGAACTCTTTTATGTCAATTTTGACACTATTCAATAGTTGATTTTTGTGAAACTCATAACAGATTGATTACTTCGAACAAAGTCAATTAAATCAATCCTAATATATCATATTATCCTAGAAAATTAGTTTAATTCATTAAAAGTTTCATATTATATTTATTTGGGTGTTTATAATATCAATTATTTTAATTTTTCACTATTATAGTAATTACTGCATCATCATTGTGTCATAAATAAAATAAATTATTTAATGTCTAAAAATTATAAATAAAATATCATTATGTAGAAACTCTTTTTATCTTTCTAATGAATATTTATAATCTAAAATCCAACATATATAACCCTATTTAAAAATTGTTCTTCTAAAAGATGTAAGCTTATGCCATTTTTATTTTTATTTTAACTTTATTAATATAATGTGTCCCTACCACATACAAGTGGCTCCAAGGGGTCCCCAAATTGACCCAAGGATGCCCATGGTCGAGTATGTGTCCACCAATAAGGTTAGGACACGTTTTAGGGTAATTTTGTATTATTATAATATTATTTTTTAACCCTTATTTACCGGATTTACCCTTTAACCATGGTAAATAAAATATTTACCACAGTAACTATTCAAAATGTCTAAAAATAAAAGTTACCTATTTACACAATTTGAACATCCTGATTCCAAATATGGAATCCATTTTCCTAAATTCAAAACACAGAAGTGGCAGAAATTAATTTAAAATTAATTCCCGCTGTCAAAACAAAAAGCGTGTTTTTAAGAGATAATAACTATAAAAAGATTGACACTTGTTTATGTTCGGTTTAATTGTAAAATTATGTCCAATGAACAACATTATATTAAATGGTAAAAATATATTCTAAATATACTTTAAAACCACTCAAATTCACAATTTATCACTATTAATTATTTTGATTAAAAAAGTTGTTTTTAATTAAAATTTAGTAATTTTCACTATTCATCAAAATATGAAAGATATCCGAAATGTACCAAAATTTCACCTTAGGCTAAATTCGATATTCCGAATCCAAAAATGAAGTCCATTTTCAAATATAAAATATATATAATTTCAAAAAGTAGGTATTACTATTCATAACGGCTAGTTTGATTAGTTGTGGTGTGTGTTAAAACTCAAGATTGCGTACAACACACGCTACTGTATTATTCAAAGAAAGCGTACCGTGGAAGATTGGGATGTTTCATTTTAAATTTTTGATGTCCCCATTTAGTCAAAAAGTTTAAAATATAGTATTTAAAAAAGGTTCACTATTAAAGTTGATAAAAGTGCAATACTGAAAATGAATTTGTTCTTGCATTATATCTAAGAAACTCATAATATGGATTCTAAAATTATAAGGATTATATAAACATTAAAATTTATCTAATACTATTCATAACCTCTTTTGAACGGCTTGTTTGGTAAGTCATGGTGTGCTTGAACATGGTGTTGCATGTAGTGAAAGTTATTTAATTATTTTGAAGAAATAACACACTATGAAATCTTGGGGTGTTACATAAGTTCCATTATTGTTTCCTTGATGTCTATTTGGGTTATTTACAAATCCATATAGCCCCTGAGGATCAAGAAAATAAAACATTTACCTGTCCATTTGGCACATTTTCATACAGAAGGATGCCATTCGGTCTATGTAATGCTCTTGGTACTTTTCAGCGATGTATGTTGAGTATTTTTTCTGAGTACCTTGAGAGTTGTATGGAAGTCTTTATGGATGATTTCATGGTTTATGGTTCTTCTTTTGATGATTGTTTGGAAAACCTAGGTTCTGTCCTCCGCCGCTGCATTGAAAAAGATCTTGTTTTAAATTATGAAAAATGTCATTTCATGGTTGAGTGGGGGATAGTTCTTGGTCATATCATTTAAAATAAGGGAATTCAGGTTGATAAATCTAAAATTGAATTAATTTCATCCCTTCCATTTCCAAAATGTGTTCATGAGGTGCGGTCTTTCTTGGGTCATGCGGGTTTTTACCACTGATTCATTAAAGACTTTAGTAAGATCGCACTTCCCTTATCTCGGTTATTACAAAAGGATTCTGAGTTTGTGTTTGATAAAAATTGTGAGGATGCATTCAATTCACTAAAAAAGAGTCTCAAACCACCTCCCATAATCCAACCACCTAGGTGGGATCTCCCCTTCGAGCTTATGTGTGATGCCTCTAACTTTGCAGTTGGGGCAGTTTTATCACAAAGGGTTGAAAAGGATCTTCATGTCATTGTGTATGCCTCACGTACCCTTGACCCTGCCCAGGTAAACTATAAAACCACAGAAAAAGAACTCCTTTATATTGTGTTTTCCATGGAAAAATTTTGTTCATATCTTCTTGGGTCAAAATTGATTGTGTTTTCTGACCATGCTGCCTTTCGTTCCCTCCTAAAGAAACCTGAAGCCAAGCCCCGCCTCATTCGGTGGATGCTCCTACTACAAGAGTTTGACCTTGAGATTAGAGATAAGAGAGGAGTGGAGAATGTTGTAGCTGACCATAGTAGGATTTCCCCACCATTGGAACATCATGTTGACTCACCCCTGACCATTGGAGAATTCTTCCCTCCTGAGAACCTTTGTGATGTTGTGGACCTTACCCCTGGTATGCGGACAGTGTGAATTTTCTAGAAACATATAGGTTCCCTGCTGATTTTAGTACTTCACAATCCCAGGGACTTAAACATGATTCTAGATGGTACATTTGGGATGACCCATACTTGTGGAGAATTTTTAGTGACCAGGTTGTTCGTAGGTGTGTCCCTGACCATGATTTCACCTCTGTTTTGACCTTCTGCCACACCTTGGAATATGGGGGACACTTTGGCTCTCAAAGTATACCTCGAAAGGTCCTTGACTCAGGATTATAATGGCCAACATTGTATATAGATGACCATAGGTTTTGTAAATCATGTACTCGATGTCAATTCACATGGAATATCTCTAAGAGGAAAGAAATGCCCCAACAACCCATGTTATTCTGTGAAATCTTCGATGCATGGGGCATTGACTTCATGGGGCCTTTTCCAAATTCATTTGGCATTGTGTACATCTTATTGTCTTTTGACTATGTATCTAAATTGGTGGAAGAAAAGTCCCCCAGGACCGATGACTCTCGAGTGGTTGTTGATTTTGTGAGGTCCCAGATTTTCAGTAGGTTTGGTCTACCAAGATTCATCATTAGTGATCAGGGTTCACATTTTTGCAATCGTAACATGAAAAAGTTGCTTCGTAAGTATGGTGTTGTTCATAAATTATCCACTTCATATCATCCCCAAACTAACGGACAAGCAGAAATTTCAAATCGGGAAGTTAAGCGAATCTTGGAGAAAACGGTACAACCCAATAGGAAGGATTAGAGTTTGCGCTTGGATGATGCGCTTTGGGCGTACCGTACTGCTTTTAAAACACCGATCGGAATGTCACCATATAGGATTTTGTTTGGAAAATCTTTTCACCTCCCGATGGAGGTAGAACACCGTGCATATTGGGATGTTAAACAACATAATATGAACCTTTCAGATGCAGGTCAGGAAAGAAAGCTGCAGATTCAAGAGTAGGAAGAAATTCGACGTGATGCATATGACAACTCCCGAATCTATAAAGAGAAGACAAAGGCTATTCATGATAGCATGATTCACCAGCGTAAGATCCATATTGGTGAGGAGTTCCTCATGTACAATTCCAGGCTTAAGCTCCACCTAGGTAAGCTTCGTTCCCAATGGTTCGGTCCTTATACTGTTACTAATGTTTACCCTTTTGGTGCAATACAGGTTTTGCATGATCAGAGTGGACGAAGTCTTACCATCAATGGGCAGCGACTTAAACACTTCTATGAGTATTTTCCAAAGAATCCGGTGGAGGAAATCCACCTTCTCGACGCATCATACCAACAAAACACACCAGGTTTTATCCTTCCTTCTCACATTTTCAATTATTTCAGTGAGGACACTGTACATTCTAGATGTGGGGGTGGATACATTCCTAGGTTAGTTAGGATTTTTCATCGTTTTCTCCTTTTTTTTTCTCTTTTTGGCCTTCTTTATGGTATTTTTATTTTTCCCCATCAACAATTTCGAAATTCCATGATGTGGCGACCATAAAGTGGGGAAAGTAAAAATACCATAACGAAGGCTAAAAAGAATTTTTGTATGAGTTTACCATCAAGGAGTGATTTTTAGTGAATTGGTTTTCTGTCAATGATATAAATGGTTGTATCTATGTGAAACCTTTGAGATGATTGATGCCCTTTGGGTGAGTAGTTTTTTGGAAAACTATGTCACTAATATCTCCACAAATTTTACACCAAACCACAAAGTGTGATTATTTCTTACTTAATATAAGGTAAATATATGTTGGGTTAATATTTTTCAGATTTAAATGATATTTCCATACGTTCGTTCCTTATCAGATCTGTTTCATTACTGTACCAGATTGACCTATGCCTGTGTACCTAATGTCCGACTGTTGTATGCCCTCAAAAAAAAATTGTTGTGTCTTGGGCAGGTCAAAAACCACTACTCCTCAACCTTTGATCTTGTTATAACTTTTTCAATTAGTGTCGTGAGGAGATCAAACAAGGGTTGAGAGATGAGTGTGAGATTTCTTCCAATTGAAACTTCAAAAAAAATAATAAATCAAGGGAGTGATGAAATGTGCAATATATGGGGATATCTAGGTCGGGAGCTTATGGTTTGACTTCTGGGAATGCTTAAATGAGTGGGTCTTGAAATATGATTTCAAAGGATGTAGGACAGGTTCGGTGACAAAATCATTTAAGCTGAAAAATGTTAAAATAGCATATATTTATTGGATAGAAAGTGGAAAGAATAGCTTGGAATGGTTTTCACACACACACATGGAGATTTAGTGTCATGGTTTACTTCTGAATTCCTTTCTCAATTGGGTATCATGAATCTTTTTGAATTTTGCTATGATATGATTTATGAGACATCTTTTTCTATTTTCACTAGGAAGAACTCCTTGGTGTGGTTCGTGCATTGATCACTTTACTTTAAATAAAATTTCCTCAAATGATAAATCTTCAGGATGTTGGAAATATATATATATGAATCATTGTATTTGGATATGTGACTTTGCCCAGGAGTGCAAATGTTTATTGGGCTGCCTTGAATGATCACATGGCTTAAGGTCAAATTTTCAGCATGCCTCTTGCAAATTCATGATGGTGTGGGACTAGTGAGTGTGGGGGTGGAAAAAAACATACGGGGTGGTAGCAATAAAATTTCTTGAAAATGTAAAGGAAACATGTGTTTTACATGTTTTATGTTGGAAACTGCTATAAAAGGAATTCTTAACAGCATTGAAATTTATGTGCATGATGACATATTTGGATGGGGTGGGGGATTCGATAGATGGGTGTGTATTTGATCTCAAGTAGCGGTAGAGGCTGCATCGGATGTGGTGATAAATCAGGGAGTGATTATCTGTGATCTGGATTGGTGTAGTGTGGGATTGGTGGTAGAGACTGACCTGCGGCGGTCGAAGGTCGGAAATGATCTAGATCTAGTTTCATCCAGATCTGGTCAGTTTTATTCTCATAGGTTCTCGGGGTTCTGACTCGACGGTGTGGGATGTTGGCAGTGCAATAGTGGTGTGATGGCGGCGCGATGGTGGTTGTGGCAGGGCGGTTTGGTTAGGTGGACAACGGTTCTTTCTTGGCCGATGCGATGAGGAAGAACATCCTCTGGCACCATCAGTGGTTGTGCAGCGTCCGCTTGTTCTGGATGTGTAGCGTTGGACAGTGGCATCGGTCGTGGTCTTCTGGCTAGTCGAGGGCTTCTTGGTAGTCATGATGGATGAAGCAGTGGCGTGTTCACATTTTGGGATTTTTCTTGTTTTCTATATTTTTTTGAGTTCAATTTGATTTTGTAATGGGTTTTGTACCTCTAGTCTTTCAGACCACAATATTGGGTTTTGTATTGGGATTGATCCCTCTAGACCTATGGGCTTGTTATGGGTTTTCCCTTACCCAGTTCAAAAGGGATTTTTGTTGCCTTTTTCTCTTTTTGATAAAGGGGATTTCCCCCAACCCTTCTAAATAAAAATTAATAAATAGAATATATTAAATATATTGATATGTAAAATGAATAGAATGAAATAATTAAACAAATAAAAATGAAAACTGAGTAAATTAAGAAAAATATTAAACATTTTATTAATTAAATAATTATTGATAAAAATGAATAAAATTAATATACATATATATAGATTATAAATATTAATAAACAGTATATATTAAATATAGATATATAACATGAGTAAATTGTAATAATTAAACAAAAAAATTAAAAATGAATAAGTTACAAAATTATTTTAAAATTTATTAATGAAACAATTATTAATAAAAATGAATAAGTATAATATATATATATATTAATTATAAATATTAATAAATAATATATATTAAATATAAATATATTGAAAATGAATAAGATGTAAACATATTAATGTATTATTCATTTTTAATGTTGCTTAATTTTTCAATTTAACATATATCAAACGTCATGTGTTAATTGATTTCACATACATATATGTAATTCATTCGTTTTTATATACAATGCACACACACAAAAATTTATGCAATTAATTAAATATTATATAGAAACACATACACTTAATATTTATGTAATTTATTCAATTTTAGTATATTTTAGAATTTTATTATAACATGATACATTTAATATATTATGTTTTTAATCGGTAAATTTTATTTATTTATTTTTAATATTACAGCTGTTAGGTATTATTTATTCATTTTTAGTATTTTTAATTTTTGAATTTGATCATTTTCTATTATTTATTTACATATTTTTTTACTAAGCTTTAGTATTTTCAATATATATTCATTTTACTTCAATAAATATATCCATATTATTTTAATAATTTATATTTAATTAATAAATCTTATCCATTTTTTTCAATACTCTTGAAGTGTACTCATTTTGAATTATTCAATTTCACTCATTTTTAAAATGATTGTATTTAAGATTATATATCCATTACTAATGCAAAAAATATATCTTAAATAAATATTTATAAACAAATATATAAATGTATATTTAATACTATTTATAATTATTATAAATAAATAAATATCATTTAAAAAAAGTATTCATATAATTATAATAAATGATTATATATATTTAAATAAATATAAAATTATAAAAAATTTATTTAAATAATGTAGTCAGTGAGACTTGAACTCAAAACCTTACCGAGACCCATAGGGGTAGCTACCACTAAGCTGCACCATGGGGGCTATATATATATATATATTTATAAATATTATTTTTTAAAAATTATTATTCGTATATTTATAAATAAATAATTATATATTCAAATATTTTTAAAATTATAATAAATATATTTAAATAATGAATATTTCTATATTTATATATATTTATTATATATATATATATAATTATATAAATATATATGATGATATTAATATTTTTATAATTATAAAATTATAATAAATATATTTAAATAATGAATATATTTACTATATTTATATTTATATTTATTTATTAAATATATATAAATATATAAATATATATAATGATGTAAATATATTTATAATTATAAATATATTTATAAATGTATATTTATTATTTTATAAAATTATATATTTATAATTATAAATAAAATAATAAACCAGAATAGTGAAGACCATGGAGAAACTCCATGGCCCCAGAAATTTATTATAAATAGATTACAAGAGGAAAAAATAAAGGGTGGGGTAAAAGTGAAAAAACACACCACCAAAATAAAATGTAGAATAACATCATCCATCCTTTATTTCTACCACCCCTTCCACAATATCCACCTCGGCCACTTGGGTGCCTTCCCCTCCACAACTTTAGGGTCTACCACACACTACCCTAATCATCAGTGTCCACTAGTTCATCAACCACATCAATGTTCTGTCCAATAGTTTGATCATCCACTAGAATCTCAAGATCAGTAACAACCTCTTTATCACCCTTAGCAGGGTGTCCATCATC
Source organism: Viscum album (assembly GCA_963277665.1). Lineage (NCBI taxonomy): Eukaryota > Viridiplantae > Streptophyta > Magnoliopsida > Santalales > Viscaceae > Viscum > Viscum album. Next base: position 1,246,067,918 of record OY728143.1, read on the forward strand.
CAATATGTTCTCATTTGAGGACTTCCCTATCAATAGTTCTTTTGTGCCATCCTACTTGATCATCAAAGGAGAGGCATTAGTCACATGAGCTATTAATATTTTACCTTTTCTCTCCTAGATCTCCCTATATAGCTCATCAAACTCTAGAGAATTAATAAAATACAACATTGTAAAGAATTTTTGATTCACAACACCATATTTAAGTGCAAAACATGCATATTTTCCTCAAAGGAATCCTATATGGAAATTGTGGGTTCAGAAACAAGGGAATGTGCAGATGCTAAAACATGTTCCTAAGGAGTAGCAACCTACACATAATCTCCAGAGGCAGCCTGCACTACCCCAATTACTTCAGATGCAACAATAGCTACCAAAGTAGCCTTCACGCACTTTTGATAGTTAAAAGCCTCACATAAATTTTTACCTTGTATAAAGCTCTCAGTGGCATTTTGATTTTATCCAACAATAATAGAATAATCCATTTTGAATTGAAGGGAACTAGTATCCAGTTTCCCTTTTTCAGTGATTATCAATTTAGCATAGACAAAAGGGATTTTTAGCTACATTTTTTTGAAGGCACTAATAAAAGTGTCCTCAATATATTTAAAAGAATCCTAACTGTGACTCATTCAGTCATGATTCTCAAGATCATAAAGAACTCCCATGGTGTATTTTCTACTCCTATACGTCCTCTCAGACAAATTAAGTCTATAATCTAAATGTATGTTATTTTCTCCTTTTCTACTCTCGTTGTTTTTTTTGGGTTCCACAGTTTGCATTTTTTCACTATTCTTAATCATAAATAATCCTACAACTCTTCTCTCTATCTCTCTCTCTCTCACTTACCTATACCTATACAACACAACCCCTACTCTGTAAACTCATTCCAGCTTCATACGATACCATTGCAAACTGCATATCTGTAACAGCCCAAGATTTTATAAAGAAATATTCTTTTTAATTTTATTAATGTCTTGTGTTGTACGCTACACCAAAAGGAGCTTGCACAATATGCATCCTTGTCTTGCCTTGCATTACACGCAATCGCGACCTTCCTCGATAGCGTGTGTAATACGCAATACCGAGTTTCACTAAACAACGATGTGCTATTAAAATATTATTAAAACTAGCCGTTATGAATAGTAATAACCACTTTTTAAAATTCTGTAAATCTTATTTTTCAAAATGAACTTCATTCTTGGATTCGGAGTATCGAATTTAGCCTAAGGTGAAATTTTGGTACTTTTCGGATAACTTTCATATTCTGATGAATAGTGAAAAATTACTAAATTATAATTAAAAACAACTTTTCTAATCGAAATAATTAATAGTGATAAATTATTAATTTGAGTGGTTTTAAAGTATATTTAGAATATATTTTTACAATTTAATACAATGTTGGTCATTGGTTGTAATTTCACATTTAAACCAGACATAATCAAGTGTCAATCTTTTGATATATATTGTTTCCTAAAAACACGCTATTTATTTTAACAGCGGGATTTAATTATAAAATTAATTAATGCAACTTCTATGTTATTAATTTGGTAAAATAGATTTCATTTTTGAATTCGGAATATGAAATATATCTTAGGATGAAATTTTGGCATTGTTCTGAAATACATCAATTTTTGATGAATAGTGAAACTACTAAGTGGTAGTTAAAAAAAACTGAATTTTTCATAAAACTTAATTTTGCCGCTTCTGTGAATGGAATTTCGAAAATCCGAGAGACACGGTTAATATCAAGGACTAAAATGTGGTTCAATGAGATGAAAATAATTTTTTGGTGAATAGTAACTTTTTACTTTTTTACCGCGGTTAATAGTAAATAGGGTAACTAAGGGTAAATATGATATTACTATTACCCTAACACATGTCCTAATTCTATTGGACAAGTGTAATTCGACCAAAAACAAACTTAGGAATAAAATATGACCATTTAGGCCCACTTGGATTAGATTAGGACATTTATTTTAATTTATTTAAAGAAGGGTTAAAATAGTTAAAATCAAAGTTTAATAAGTCAATCATTTTTAATATGGGGTTATACATAAGATAAATTCGACTATAAATATTCACTAGAAAGATAAAAAGATTTCCTACATAATGGTATTTTATTTGTAATTTTTAGACATCAAATAATTTAATTAATTTATGACACAAAGATGATGCAGTAATTATCTTATTTATGAAATATTGACATAATTGATGTTATAAACACCAAAATAAATGTAATTTGAGAATTTTTATGAATTCCACTAATTTTCTAGGTTACTATGATATATTAATGTTGATTTAATCAACTTGGTTCGAACATTTAATTCTGTTATGACTTTCATAAAAGTAATATATCAAATAGTGTCAAAATTGACACAAAATAGTTTTTAAATCAAATATTATATTATTAATTGTTATTTTATTCCTAAAAATCTAAGGTTCGGCCAAATGACTTAGATAAGGATATATATATTAATAATAAACAATTTGGGGTTCGTTTGGCATGTTATAGTAAGTGTATTAACCATATAGTGAAAGAAAACAAAAAGACACGGTAAAAGTTAAATTATTTAACTTAGAGTAAAATCTAATTGATAAGGATTAAAATAAGCTCCAAACATGTCTAAATTTGATTGGTTGATGGGATTACAACCCTATCTCATCTAAGCTTCGAATATGAGTCATTTTTGGAGGTTTTTAAGTGGGGTTAGATTTATTATAAATTAATATTTTTAAGAATTCCTAAGGTGCCCCTCTCCTCCCCTATAAAAGGACACCTCCTCCCCCTCCTCCTCACACCAATTTGAGCTCTCAAGCTCGGCCAACCCCTGCCAAAAATCTCTTCTCCACTTCCCTAGAAACATCCTAGAGGTTCTGGTCTTCATCAAAGACCAATTTTAGTGCCCTAAGAGGAGGTCTCAAAGAGGCACTTCAAAGAAGAGGTAATTACCGTTACCAATTCTTTCATCTTTATTTCTTCTTCCACTTCTTCTTCTTAGGTTGTTTCATTATGAAGTAATAACATAAGTATCACTCATATACTGATATGTTATTATAAGTATGAAACAACCCTATTTCACCATCTATCCATCCTACGGAAAAAGAAATCACCGCGCGTGTGTACGTACGGAATACCGTCTCCACGCCGTGGTGTAATCTATTTTCCACCACCACCTTACATGGATGGGTATAATGGTGTAAATAATAACTATACATAATTATTAAAACATCATATTGATTCTGATATATTGTATAATCCACTCCAATTCAGTTCAATATTTATAGAAATGATATCATCGCTCGTGCGTACGTACGGACTACCGTCTCCACGACGCGATGAGATTCATTCTCCATGTTAACCATTTAAGAATGATTATAAAGTATATATAAGAAATAATAATGAAATATATGACATTATAATGCTACTGGATTTATGTATATATATATATTTATGTCATCTACTTACTTCCATTTCAAGACAATAAGGAAAGAAAAACAGCGTTCATGCGTACGTACGGACTACCGTCTCCATGAACGGTGTTTTTCATTTTATTTATCTATCTATTATATATATATATATACTGAATATATATGATATATAAATCATATTTTATATTCTGGAAGTAAGTAAATCATGATATAAGTAATAATGATGTCAAGAACAACAAGTCAAAACACCTACGATAAATGAAACGATTTTACCCAAAACGCTTCTTTAACATGGAATTTACAAAAGAACGGGTAATATAATGTCATAAGTGAACCATATATGATATCATAACAATGAATATGATTCTGTAATAAGTCAATGACATTATTTAAATCATTATACAGGAGGTTCGGACACATACGAAGCAAATTGGACCTAAGGTAAGGGAAATATCACAATCTCATTTTTATCCGAGATTGTTTATTCGTAAGTATTTACTGGGGTGTATTTTATCATCCACATCCATGTTCCCTCAATATGTAATATTGTTTCCATCCACTTGCAATATTTTAAATCCAATTTTACCCTTAGGTGAGTTTTTAGTAAAGAATATAAAAGGAATCTTTTGTCGTTTTTCTGTACGAGGTACTTTTTGACTTTTCCGAAAAAAGTACGAAGAATGTTTTTTTAACTTATACGGCATGAATGGATTTTTAAAACATTATTTCCAAGAAGCTTCCTTTACAAGTTTTCAAGTTTATTTTTAATCAACTTCTTTTAGTTTAAAGTTTTATGACATGTTAAGAAAGGAAAAATGTTTTTGAAAAAGAAAGGATATTTTCCTCAAGAATGGAGTTCAAGTGTTTTATCAAAATTATTTTTCCATCTAAGATAATAAAGGGTTCTGTTTTTATCCCTATTATTACATGGATTTGATTATGTTGTGATGGAAATATTTTTATGAATTCCTTTACCTTATATGAATTGTTTTATGATGTCATGTTGTTTAAGAATCCCATTTTTATTACATGGGTTACGCTATGATGTATGGTTTATGATTATGTGGCACACATAATAAAGGATTAATTATAAGATGGGTGGGACCTATATCTCCCTCCAATGCATTGGGTAAAGATTTTATATCTCATGAGATAGACATGGCTGAAATGGTAGGTTATACCGGTTCAGTGAAACAGGACTGAAACGAGGGTTACTCGATTCAGAAAGGGACTTTGTCCACTAAGATAGTCTTGGCAATGAGTCTTGACTAACAAGAAATGATTTTCTATGATTATGTGTGTATGCCACAAAGTTTCATGTTTTAAGTTATGATTATTGGGATTACATTTCAATTCTATGGTATATCCCATGTTATGATATTATGAGCTCTTTTGCAGGTTAAGATTTCCAAAAGCTATGTATATGATGTGATTGATTTTTCTTTTGTTTACCCTTACTGAGCATTTGAGATCACCCTTTTATGTTTTCTTTTCCCCAGGATATAAAGAGAGGTTTTAGGTAGAAAAAAGGGATGACCTTTATGGGAGATATTGAAGAACTTTCACCACGATTAGAAGATTACGTTCCGAGTTTCCAAAGACACTAAACTATTACGATCCTTTAGTGTGTGTTTTTGTTATGTACTAAGTATTCCGCAAATGTAATGTAATGTCCATGTACGTCAAGATTCGGGTCTCTACATTTGGTATCAGAGGAAAGGTTTAGTCAACCTTTGGAAACTAGGATGCGAAAACGTTAGTGAGATTCCTAGAGATATTTCTAAGGTATGTCTAGGGATGTCCCTAAGGATAAGTATACGTATAGGATATATTCCTAGAACTATGGTAATGATATTAGATTAAACCTAAGAATTTAGGTATTGAGGATACTTTCCCTTTACTATGTTGTTTTCTCTAGCATGATTTTTGATTCTCACAAAATTATTTTTGTGTTTTAGTTAATGGAGGGAACCAAAAGGAATTCAGTTAACATTGAATCCAATGGACAAATTTGTGACTATGAGCAACAAAATTGTGTAATGCCTAGAGAGAAAGATGTTGTGATTATGCCGAATCAATCATCGCGATATATGATTAACAAGGTGAAATTTAGTGGTATGCCTAATTCTTCAAAGAAGAGGAAGATAGACTATTATGCATGTTCGCATGTTGAGGAGCATAAAGAAAGGAAGATTGAGATTTCTAAAGAAGGGAAGAAGAACCTTGAGGAATACCTCAAATGGAGGGACCGATGTCATCTGTGTGGAGAAAAGGGTCATAGAGTGACAGACTGTTATGGAGTTCAATGTCTTATTTGTGGAGAACATGGGCATTACCCAACTCAATGCCCTGACCTAAAAAGTTACTTCTAAATCAAGGAAGGACTTATTCCAGGATAATCATTGATGTGGATGGACTGAAGTGTTTTGGTATTCAAGAATAATGTTGTTGAGGTACTTTTATGGTGTATTGAAATATTTAAGTATTGGTCTATTGTGGTTTTCAATAATTTTAAGGTACCAATAACTATGAAAAGTGATTAAAATATTTTGGAAAGTAGATGATAAGTTCATAATGAAAGGATAAGAAGATAATGAGATGTTTGATTGTATTCATGAGCTCATGATTGATATAAGGACTAAGTGATATCATGGTTTGAGTATAAATAATTTTGAGGATTTTGGTATGTGTAAAGTGTTAACTTTTAACTGCATTCAAGTTTTCACTACGGTTCAATGGGTATTCAAGAGTATACATGATTAAGGACTTTGAATGTTTGGAATGTGACCAACAAAACATATCTTATGATATATGGGGATCAACGATGATATTAAATCTCTGGTAATTATTTTCACTATGTTATGAGAGTGGACTGTAGTATTATGGATAAGCCTAAAGATTGGAATGGATTGTGTTGGACGTAAGTTAGTATTGTTTAAGGATAGAAATTTTTTTTTCGATTTTATTTATGGGATGTTATAGTAATATAGTTTTGGAAAAAGGACAACCTGCAGGACGGGCGACAGCCCATCGCTTCGGACAAGGCTGTGGGAATCGAACCCACAACCGAAGTGCGACTGGCCTTTATCTCCTACCACTGACCTACAGGAAGTCCCTGTTTAGTAGAAACTAGTTTTATTATATTAAGCAGTATGATATATGAAGTATAAGTCCATTTTAGGAACCATATATGATTAATCTCACTATAGATCGACTTATGTATATAAGTTTTGCTAACCTTTTGTTTGAGACAGATGGAATGACCTGTCATTCTATCACATGATCTGCTAACACTTCACGAATAACAAATTCAACTTCATTTATTTAAGAGATGAAGTGGAAATTGTTCAAATCACGAACAACAGTGAGATTGTACCAAAATAAAGTAAGTATTTATTCTAATTCAAATTTTCAACTTTAGGGGAAATGATCTTGAAAACCAAAAATGTTGTCCTAGTGATCTTATACCTGACGAATCAGATGGTACCTTATATCATCACAAATATATGGATTTGTGATTACTGGCTTTTCCATAGCCATGTTCTCTACCACTCTCCATCAGAACATGATGGTTAGATTTCTCTTCCATATCCATATTTTCACCTATGTGGAAACCCAATGATTAGTTTATTTGGGTAACCGTTACGTTTCATACTTTTGTTTTTAAAGATTGGTTTTGATATTCCTTTTTACGATGTGGGTTTTTATTAAAGAAACTTTCGAATAGTAAACCATTTATAACCCTGACGAATTTCGAGGGCGAAATTCATTTTAAGGGGGGTAGAATGTAACAGCCCAAGATTTTATAAAGAAATATTCTTTTTAATTTTATTAATGTCTTGTGTTGTACGCTACACCAAAAGGAGCTTGCACAACATGCATCCTTGTCTTGCCTTGCATTACACGCAATCGCGACCTTCCTCGATAGCGTGTGTAATACGCAATACCGAGTTTCACTAAACAACGATGTGCTATTAAAATATTATTAAAACTAGCCGTTATGAATAGTAATAACCACTTTTTAAAATTCTGTAAATCTTATTTTTCAAAATGAACTTCATTATTGGATTCGGAGTATCGAATTTAGCCTAAGGTGAAATTTTGGTACTTTTCGGATAACTTTCATATTCTGATGAATAGTGAAAAATTACTAAATTATAATTAAAAACAACTTTTTTAATAGAAATAATTAATAGTGATAAATTATTAATTTGAGTGGTTTTAAAGTATATTTAGAATATATTTTTACAATTTAATACAATGTTGGTCATTGGTTGTAATTTCACATTTAAACCAGACATAATCAAGTGTCAATCTTTTGATATATATTGTTTCCTAAAAACACGCTATTTATTTTAACAGCGGGATTTAATTATAAAATTAATTAATGCAACTTCTATGTTATGAATTTGGTAAAATAGATTTCATTTTTGAATTCGGAATATGAAATATATCTTAGGATGAAATTTTGGCATTGTTCTGAAATACATCAATTTTTGATGAATAGTGAAACTACTAAGTGGTAGTTAAAAAAAACTGAATTTTTCATAAAACTTAATTTTGCCGCTTCTGTGAATGGAATTTCGAAAATCCGAGAGACACGGTTAATATCAAGGACTAAAATGTGGTTCAATGAGATGAAAATAATTTTTTGGTGAATAGTAACTTTTTACTTTTTTACCGCGGTTAATAGTAAATAGGGTAACTAAGGGTAAATATGATATTACTATTACCCTAACACATGTCCTAATTCTATTGGACAAGTGTAATTCGACCAAAAACAAACTTAGGAATAAAATATGACCATTTAGGCCCACTTGGATTAGATTAGGACATTTATTTTAATTTATTTAAAGAAGGGTTAAAATAGTTAAAATCAAAGTTTAATAAGTCAATCATTTTTAATATGGGGTTATACATAAGATAAATTCGACTATAAATAATCACTAGAAAGCTAAAAAGATTTCCTACATAATGGTATTTTATTTGTAATTTTTAGACATCAAATAATTTAATTAATTTATGACACAAAGATGATGCAGTAATTATCTTATTTATGAAATATTGACATAATTGATGTTATAAACACCAAAATAAATGTAATTTGAGAATTTTTATGAATTCCACTAATTTTCTAGGTTACTATGATATATTAATGTTGATTTAATCAACTTGGTTCGAACATTTAATTCTGTTATGACTTTCATAAAAGTAATATATCAAATAGTGTCAAAATTGACACAAAATAGTTTTTAAATCAAATATTATATTATTAATTGTTATTTTATTCCTAAAAATCTAAGGTTCGGCCAAATGACTTAGATAAGGATATATATATTAATAATAAACAATTTGGGGTTCGTTTGGCATGTTATAGTAAGTGTATTAACCATATAGTGAAAGAAAACAAAAAGACACGGTAAAAGTTAAATTATTTAACTTAGAGTAAAATCTAATTGATAAGGATTAAAATAAGCTCCAAACATGTCTAAATTTGATTGGTTGATGAGATTACAACCCTATCTCATCTAAGCTTCGAATATGAGTCATTTTTGGAGGTTTTTAAGTGGGGTTAGATTTATTATAAATTAATATTTTTAAGAATTCCTAAGGTGCCCCTCTCCTCCCCTATAAAAGGACACCTCCTCCCCCTCCTCCTCACACCAATTTGAGCTCTCAAGCTCGGCCAACCCCTGCCAAAATCTCTTCTCCACTTCCCTAGAAACATCCTAGAGGTTCTGGTCTTCATCAAAGACCAATTTTAGTGCCCTAAGAGGAGGTCTCAAAGAGGCACTTCAAAGAAGAGGTAATTACCGTTACCAATTCTTTCATCTTTATTTCTTCTTCCAATTCTTCTTCTTAGGTTGTTTCATTATGAAGTAATAACATAAGTATCACTCATATACTGATATGTTATTATAAGTATGAAACAACCCTATTTCACCATCTATCCATCCTACGGAAAAAGAAATCACCGCGCGTGTGTACGTACGGAATACCGTCTCCACGCTGTGGTGTAATCTATTTTCCACCACCACCTTACATGGATGGGTATAATGGTGTAAATAATAACTATACATAGTTATTACAACATCATATTGATTCTGATAGATTTTATAATCCACTCCAATTCAGTTCAATATTTATAGAAATGATATCATCGCTCGTGCGTACGTACGGACTACCGTCTCCACGACGCGATGAGATTCATTCTCCATGTTAACCATTTAAGAATGATTATAAAGTATATATAAGAAATAATAATGAAATATATGACATTATAAAGCTACTGGATTTATGTATATATATATATGTATGTCATCTACTTACTTCCATTTCAAGACAATAAGGAAAGAAAAACAGCGTTCATGCGTACGTACGGACTACCGTCTCCATGAACGGTGTTTTTCATTTTATTTATCTATCTATTATATATATATATATATACTGAATATAGATGATATATAAATCATATTTTATATTCTGGAAGTAAGTAAATCATGATATAAGTAATAATGATGTCAAGAACAACAAGTCAAAACACCTACGATAAATGAAACGATTTTACCCAAAACGCTTCTTTAACATGGAATTTACAAAAGAACGGGTAATATAATGTCATAAGTGAACCATATATGATATCATAACAATGAATATGATTCTGTAATAAGTCAATGACATTATTTAAATCATTATACAGGAGGTTCGGACACATACGAAGCAAATTGGACCTAAGGTAAGGGAAATATCACAATCTCATTTTTATCCGAGATTGTTTATTCGTAAGTATTTACTGGGGTGTATTTTATCATCCACATCCATGTTCCCTCAATATGTAATATTGTTTCCATCCACTTGCAATAGTTTAAATCCAATTTTACCCTTAGGTGAGTTTTTAGTAAAGAATATAAAAGGAATCTTTTGTCGTTTTTCTGTACGAGGTACTTTTTGACTTTTCCGACAAAAGTACGAAGAATGTTTTTTTTAACTTATACGGCATGAATGGATTTTTAAAACATTATTTCCAAGAAGCTTCCTTTACAAGTTTTCAAGTTTATTTTTAATCAACTTCTTTTAGTTTAAAGTTTTATGACATGTTAAGAAAGGAAAAATGTTTTTGAAAAAGAAAGGATATTTTCCTCAAGAATGGAGTTCAAGTGTTTTATCAAAATTATTTTTCCATCTAAGATAATAAAGGGTTCTGTTTTTATCCCTATTATTACATGGATTTGATTATGTTGTGATGGAAATATTTTTATGAATTCCTTTACCTTATATGAATTGTTTTATGATGTCATGTTGTTTAAGAATCCCATTTTTATTACATGGGTTACGCTATGATGTATGGTTTATGATTATGTGGCACACATAAGAAAGGATTCATTATAAGATGGGTGGGACCTATATCTCCCTCCAATGCATTGGGTAAAGATTTTATATCTCATGAGATAGACATGGCTGAAATGGTAGGTTATACCGGTTCAGTGAAACAGGACTGAAACGAGGGTTACTCGATTCAGAAAGGGACTTTGTCCACTAAGATAGTCTTGGCAATGAGTCTTGACTAACAAGAAATGATTTTCTATGATTATGTGTGTATGCCACAAAGTTTCATGTTTTAAGTTATGATTATTGGGATTACATTTCACTTCTATGGTATATCCCATGTTATGATATTATGAGCTCTTTTGCAGGTTAAGATTTCCAAAAGCTATGTATATGATGTGATTGATTTTTCTTTTGTTTACCCTTACTGAGCATTTGAGATCACCCTTTTATGTTTTCTTTTCCCCAGGATATAAAGAGAGGTTTTAGGTAGAAAAAAGGGATGAACTTTATGGGAGATATTGAAGAACTTTCACCACGATTAGAAGATTACGTTCCGGGTTTCCAAAGACACTAAACTATTACGATCCTTTAGTGTGTGTTTTTGTTATGTACTAAGTATTCCGCAAATGTAATGTAATGTCCATGTACGTCAAGATTCGGGTCTCTACAATATCCATCTGTTGTTGAACCTTATTGTGATTTTTTTATATTTCAAATATATTATTTATTATTACCTTTTAGATAGTGTGGTTTATCATTGGTTTAATCTTGTTTCCATAATATGACATGCACATGAAGATGAAAATAAGTTTAACATTATATTGGACTAATTTTAGAAGTAATTTTATTTAATATGAATAATATAATGTGGGTTAATATACATAATGATTTAGTGTGAATGGGTTAATCTAATTCAGGGAACAAAAGTTTTAATTTTCTAGTTTATATTGGTCAACATTATTAATGTGTTGTATAGATAAAATTTAATAAGAAGAAAAATATTTAAATATTAATTGAAATCAAAATAATCACACTTTTAAAAATTTTAATTTGATCCAAACTCAAAAGATGTGATGTACTTTCAATAAGAGGTGTGTTTATAACTGATTGATAGGTTCTGATTATTAATAAATTTATTGAAAAATATATTCACTAAAACATTATAGTTATGAGAGAAGATGATATTCAATGGGTTAGGGAGATCATTAAAGGAGATACCATTTATTTCCATTATCAATGAATAGTTTCCAATAATTTCACATGTCCTTTAAATTTATAATTAGTAAAAATGAAGTTTGAATTTTTATAAACTAATAGTAAATAGATTTTATTAATTTACTTTATTTTACATTTATAAATGAAAACATGTCATATAAAAACCCACTAGATCAGATTATAGTAGAATATTTTTCATATGGATTGTCATCTATAGAAGATGTTATATATGAGTTTATTTGTTTATCAATTTATTTTATAAATAAATTCATCTCCAAGAATGAAGTGATTTTTGATGAAGTGACTTGATTTAAGAAAATTTATTTTATTTATTTGTTTGTGTGTGGTATCTTATCAATAAATTTCTCTCTTATAAAACCATAATATCACAATATAGTCTAACTATTCATAAACTGACTTGAGTTGAATCAAAATGTCACTCAACCCTTGAAACCATCAGCCAACTTCCAATGGTTTGATAATAAATATGTAGATTTCAACATGATACATGAGAAATGGTTTAAAACCCCAAGTCACGTAACATGTGAATCTATGTGAAATAGACACAATATAATCCCATGAATATAAATGCCTATAGGCATAAAAACAATGAAAATTTGATAAATTCTATGTAAATATAAACTCCTATATGAATAACCAACCTACCATTGATAACACAAACCCCACAAGTCTCCACTAGCTATCATTTTATACTCTATCCCTTCCAATAAATAATCAATCCTTGAAACTTTCATCTCTAGGAAACATCAGCTACATGTACACCCAGATGCACATAAAGGGTTAAGTAAAGTAACTAGGTAGGTTTTCTATGATAACTTTCCATGCCCGTGATCCACCTGAAAACCATGCATCTCATGTTTTAGTGAAAATATTCCTAATGTATGATAATTTAAAGAAGTATACAACACATAATAGTCGTAGGAAACAAAAATAACTTTTCATAAAAAGGGTCATGGGTTTTATAAATTAGTTTTTGTAAACAAGGATTCATTTTAGTGAGATAGATATACAATACAGTAAAATCCATGCAATAAAGTCAACATTTTCAAGAACCTTTAATTAAAATTGATACTTTCTTGAATAAAGATATAATACTTCAATACTCTAGTAAAACTAGTATTCACTACCTTTATTTAATCTATCCTCAAACACATGATTTCCTTCTATATGTTGATAATGGATTGAACTCCCTCTTTAAAACCATCCTTCCTCCAATCATTGTAGTTCCAAAGTTCGTTTATGAAATACCTCATGATCTAATTGTATTCATTAATCTCCGTTAAAGTTGCTACCATAGCTTTGAATACCGCATATCCCAACTCATTCTTCAACTCTTTCATCCTTTCATCCTCCTCATTTACTACTTCCTGAGAACACAAAAAACAAAACCTAAAAATTAATCAAAACATAGTGATTGAATTTGTTTGGTTTCTTGATATGAATTTTCTTATATTACTCACTCGGTTACTTTTTACAATAATTCATCAAAATTTACTTTTAATTTGGGTGCAGTCGCATTTCATCCTATTAGAACTCTGCGATTAAGTATTCTTGGATTAGAAGACCGCTATGATGGGTGACCTCCTAAAAATACTCATGTTTCACATTATTTTTTGAAAAAAAACACACCAAACGCACCTTTTTATTATCTTCCACTTTAACCTTGATAAATTTAAAAGGGTTCCAATCTGACTCTTGAAGGTATTCCTCCCACAATGAGCAGAGATCTTCAACCCTACTTTCTACTTCATCTTCAGGATACATTCTCTTGGAAACATAGAGAAATGGCCGGTAGTCAAGATGTCCCATCGACCTCACACCAATACCACCAGAATTTTGTATCTTCTGTAAGCCCTGAAAAAAAAACCATTCAGATGAAGTGGAAAATGGTAAATGTTTATGAGTGGAAGTAAATGGTTGTGAGTGGAATTCATGTGGATTTCAATGTACATTTATTCATTTTTGAAATTTAATATGTTCGAATCCATAACTAAAATTTCATTTAGGTTATTTTTGAACCTAAATGGATATAGAGCTCATATATTTGAGGTAAAGGTGAAAAAAAAGGACTAGTAACATATGTTAGAGTCAGTGTAATTCAGTGGTAATGAGTTGATGTTCTCATGGTAGTATCAGGAACCTTTCATCTCCCAGATAGTTATTATTGCATTTTGTTTCCTGAGACTCATCCCCCATATCTTCTATGTTGTTTTAACTAATATGAGGAGTAGTCATAAAAAATCATCACTGGTACCTGGTATGGGAAGAATTTTTGTTAGAGTAATTCAAGAAACATAGGTGGATGTCCAAAAAATATTGGGGATGGATATCAAGAAACAAAATGAAATAATAATTTTTCGTGAGGTATGTCATCAAGGAACTCTATAACTAAAATGATGGGAGTACGGATATTTTTAAAGAGGGAGTCCATTCCATTATAAAGAGATGGAAGACAATCAAGTATCTGAGTAAGGATTAAATAAAGGTAGTGTAGGTTAGTTTTACTGGAGTATTGAAATATTATATATTTGTTCAAGACAACAAAAAATTTCATGAAATACAAATGAAAATGTGGACTTTTATGCATGGAGTGTATTGTATTGTTTTTATTCAAGATAAATTAAATATTTGACTGCTCATGCAGATAATATATTCTGTACATGATGATGTTATAAATCCCAAGTAAGAATAGTCTTTTGATGATGAAACTATGAAATTTATTAGGGATCAAAAACATGTTGATAAAAAACAACAATGAAGAAACATTACATAGTGAATAAAATTATCAAGGAAAGAAGTAAGGGTATAAAATTTGTGGTTGGTTGGAATCAATGAATCCAACCTATTGACTCCAACAAGTTAATGTTCATTACTTATCTTATGGTCACAACTAGGATGAATGTGCCAATTGATATTTATTGATGGCACCACATCCAACCTGTAATGAAGGAAATTCTTTGGAAAGATATAATGGTAATGTTATTATATACTTTATATATTTTATTGAAAAAGAATATAATTAAATTTTGATTTAATTTTCATTATTCCTTGCAGAGTTTATTTATTTTAAAATATTTTCATAATAAATTTATCTTAATGGAAGCAGGAAAATCCCATAGAGTATTATGAACTCTTATTACAAAGTTACATCTTAGGGATGCTGAGGGGAAAGTAAATCCCCGCTCACCAGTTAGTTATGAGAACATTATAAATTAGGAAACATGTACTTCTTTCATAAATAGTTGCAATGAGAAATGATTTTATGTTAATTAAAGTTGATAATATATTACTTGAAATTATTTATTTTATCTAACTTGATTAAAATTTGTTAATTTATGAAATAGAAAAAGAGTGCTGAAAATAAAGAACATGCATCAAAACCAATGTACCTCTATCACAAATCAAGGATGGAATACACTTCATTAGAGAAGAAAATGGTATCTATTTTAAATTAACTATAAAATTTTAATTATGTGATATGAAAAAAAATATGATCCTTTTTTATATGGATATTAATGAATCAAAATCTAAAGCCACTTCCATCCCACGACATGTGATATAGAAGGAGGCTTGTGTAAATAAGGAGGGAAAATTAGTTGATGAAAATAAAAAAAAATATGGAAAACATGTGTAAGTATGACATAAATGTAATTAGTTATAATTTATAACAATATTACATAAAAATATATATTTATGTTTATATATTTTTATATTTTTTAGACACAATAATTAGTAACGATCATGCCATAATAAAAGTTACTTTCAATAGATTTGATGTTGGCCTGAACAATATATTTGTGTTAGACGATTAGGTTTTGGAGTCTCTACTCAAACATATTTCGAGAAGATAAAACCTTGTGAAGATAAATATAATGTGGCGAGATGATTAAAGACAAAAATAGAATCACTACAAGATATTATTGTTCAGTCTGGTTTGGAAGACCAATGTACAATAAAGGATCAAAGTGAACTAGTGGTGGAGAAAAGATCTACACATGAACCAAATGATACCACAACCTCTGAGGCTATTTATTCCCCCAAACTAAATAACTTACCAATGGTAATAAATTTTTTTCCTTACTATTTCTCCTAAATGTGAATCAAAAACCTTTGGATAACTTTATATTACTAAAATTCTACAGGGTACATTTGTATGTGATTTATATTTTTGAACACCCATGTAAAGCCATGTTGTGATGGGTATAGTGTATAATATCCTGAGAGACAAGATACATCATCAAGACCTCTCAAAAGATCACATGACAGTGGGGATTATGGTATCTCATGATCCAACTACTGATTATCTTGTTCTTCTTGATGGTCAAAATATTACAATGGTCAATGATTCTATTGGAGCTTTCATAGCATCACCATATAATCTTATAAAGATATATGAGATATGTATTTAACAAATCTTTTCATATGAAATTTTTTTAATGATTGATGATAAAAGGTCTGAAGTAAGGTATGATATTACATATAGATAAATCATTAGGGAAATAGAAGGTCAAATCAAAAAAAAATTAGTGAATTAACAAAGAAAACAAAATGAAATTTCGAGAGTAGCTCTCCAAGCTAGTTCCAGAGCAACATTTCTTATCATTACAAAATCATGAAGAGACCACATGTGAAGATAAATATATGTCTTAAATTTAACATGAAAAATAAATATATAGAAGTTCCTTGAATGATTTTTTTTTCTCAAGACTCTAAATAAGATTCTCAAGAATGAATGGATGGGAATCTCAGTTTTGAATACATATATAAGGTATATTTTCCTAATATGTATGTCTAAAAAGTGAGGTAATATGTTTGTTAAAGTTAATAACTATTCATATTTTCAATAATATTTTATATTAAAACTATATAAAGGTAAGATAACGAGAATCATGATTTAGATTCACTAATCTCTGTATCATTTATATGATAGAACATAGTTTGGATGATGAAGAGATTAAGAAGAAGAAAAGATGAGTTACTTGAAGAGTTTAATCAAAAAGTATCAGATGATAGAATCTTTTTGATTCATACAATGAAAAAGTAAAACTCTATAATCTTGTAACATAAAATATATTTTAAATTTTTTCATTACTTAATTATTATTTTTAGGGAGCACTAGATGTTAATCACAGTCAATATGGACACCCTAAATATTTATTTTTAAGATACAATGAATGGATATCTAACCAACCGACCACATAAGATGTGTAGTGTGAATTTTTAATACACTGAAATAAATATTTTATAAATAACATTGAATTATATGTTTCATTCTATGTTTTAACAAGAATTTTGTTATGATAGGGTGGTTTCTGAATATAGTCAAGAACATGGAATGAAGTCAATGTCTAAAGAGATAAAGCCTATCAATAATAACAAATAAAGAAAAATTAAGGTAGATATAGAAATATTTAACTATAAACACATTTCAAAACAATTTAATTATTTTGGTCAATGTTTCTTCTATGTCTTAAATATGATAATGATATCAATTATGGATATAATGTTTGAAAATTTATGAGAGAGATCATAAAGCATGAAAATATCAGCATCCCGCAACAGGTGATTTTGGAAGTTAATTAAAATTTAAGTAAATATATTTTATAATCATTTCTTTATATATATTTTCTAAGTACTATCAAGATTACTGAAAACCTAGATACTAAAAAGAAGAAATAAATTTGTTTAGATTTGAGTGGGTAATGTACTTTTTTCCAGAATGTATGACTATAAAACAATTTGGTGATTACCTGCTATGTTTGTGATCTTGTAATATTTATAAGCTTTGAAATGTATTTGGCGTGTGAAGAATTAGTGTCATAATGCTTAAATATTATTTTCTATCTCTTTATCAAGGATAATTATAATTGAGGAAATCAATTTGTTTAAAAGTGTTGACCTACAAACAATAAAATTGTTGGGAAATGGCAGAGGCAGAGGTAGAGGCATAGGGGGAGCTGGGGGCCTAGACGGAGTTGGAGACTAATGTGGAGGGGAGGGAAAGGTGGAGACCGAGGTAGAAGAGGAGACAAAGAACTATCTTGCAAATAATAAAATTTTTGGTCAATGAAGTAGAATGAGGATCATACCAAGATTGTTCTTGAGAACAATTGTTGAAAAGTTAACACAACACTGGTTACTTAAGATAAGATCCATTGTGAAAGTGTTCTAGGTGTCTTATTGAAATAATTTTTTAACCACTTTTTTAAGTGATTTTATAGAGGTTAGTAATCCACCTGTAATATCATTCTATGTCGGAAGCTTCTATTTCTACACTAGTATTATTGAAGAAACATTTGTAAAACTACCAATCATCAAACAGGTATATAATCCAAATTAAATGTTTGAATAAATATGTGTGTAATCAACCACTGAAGTTAAAAGTTGTATAAGATAACTATTAGAGGAAAACAAACATTGATATATCATGGTCATCGAGGAGGGATGGTGTCAAATTGTCTGTTATCAATTTTAAATTGAAATTTTAATACAAAAATCACCACTCAATAAAAACTGAGCAACACACATGGATTTCCTTGATAATTTATGAAACGATTATTAATTTATTTGTGACATGTAGGAATCGGTCTCATGTCAAACCCACACAAAATGCAACCTACATGACTAAAAGTGCATGTTTCTAGTTTAAAATGATTTTTTGTAAAAACCACAGTGGCATACTCAAAACTGAGGAAAAAATTAAGATTTTTTGATAATTTAGGAAAATGATACATATGTCATTTCATATGTGTTAGAATTAGCCACACCTCAATATGACACACAGTGTGACCGGTGTAACTCTAAGTGCATCTTTTTATTCAAAATTGACAATACTTTTAGTGAAAAAAATTAAAAAACAAAAAAAATGCATTCATATTGGTTTGTTACTTTAGTAAAATGGTCCATAAGTCATTTTTGACATGTAGGAATCATCCATACCTCAATCTGACTCATGGTGTGACCTATATGACTTTAAGTGTCTGCTATCAGTTTAAAATTGACATTTTAATACAAAAAAAACATTACTCACTAAAAACTAAGAAAATGAACTTGATTTTTTTTAGTAAAATTATTCATAATTCATTTTTGATGTGTAGGAATAAGACTCATGAAAAACCCACACATGATGCAACTTATATGATTAAAAGTGCATATTTACAATTTAAAATGATATTTTATTAAAAACCACAAGTGGCATACTAAAAACTAAGGAAAAACATTAGCATTATATTGATACTATACGAAAATGATCCATAAATCATTTGAGACATTTCCAAATCAACTGCACCTCAATCTAACACACATTGTAACCGATATGACTCCAAGTACATCTTTTTATTCAAAATGGACATTACTTTTATTAAGAAAACAACTGACATTCAAAAAACATAAAAAACACATTTGGATTTATTTGGTACTTTAGTAAAATGATCCATAATTAATTTTTGATGTGTAGGAATCATTCTCACTACAATCCAACTCATGGTGTGACTGTTATGACTAAAAGTGTCTATTATCAGTTTAAAATTATCATTTTAATACAAAAAAGTGTCACTCACTGAAAACTGAGAAAACATGCTCGAATTATCTTGATAATTTTGAAAAATGGATCACAATTCATTTTTGATTTATAGGAATCAGTCTCATACCAAACCCACGCATGATACAACCTATATGACTAAAAGTGCATGTTCCTAGTTTAAAATGACATTTTAGTAAAAAAACAAGTGGCATACTCAAAAAAAAGGAAACACATAATGTTCAGATAATTTATAAAAATGATCCATAAGTCATTTGAGATGTTTTAGAATCAGTCTCATGTCAATCTGATGCACGGTGAGACCAGTATGACTCAAAGTGCATCTTTTCATTCAAATTTGAAATTGATTTTAGTGAAAAAAGTGACATACTCAAAACCGAGAAAACGCATTCATATTGTTTTGGTAATTTATGAAAACTATCCATAAGTCATTTCTAATGTGTATGAATTAGCTACACCTCAGTCTTAGTCACATTGTAACATGTATGACTAAAAGTCTTCGTTATCTATTTAAAAGTGACATTTTAATAAAAAAAAGTGTCACTCACAGAAAACCTAGAAAATTGATCATATTTTCTTGATAATTTAGGAAATAAATTCATAATTAATTTTTTACATATAGGAATCAGTCTCATATAAAACCCACACATGATGAACCATGTATGACTAAAAGTGCATGATTCCTGTTTCAAATGACATTTTATTAAAAAACACAAGTGGCATACCCAAAACCAAGGAAAAACTTTTATATTGTTTTGATACTTTAGGAAAATGGTTCATAAGTCATTTAAGATGTTTCATAAGCATCCTAACATCAATCCAACACATGGTGTGATCTTTATGACTTCAAGTGAATCATTTTATTCAAATTTGACATTAATTTTAGTGAATAAAACAACTGAAATACTGAAAATCGTGAAAATGAATTCGGATTGTTTTGGTACTTTATAAAAATTATCTATAAGTCATTTTTTGATGTGTAGGAATCAACCACACCTCAACCTGAATCATGGTGTGACCTATATGACTCAATGTGTCTGTTATTAGTTTAAAATTGATATTTTACTACAAAAAAGTTTCACTCACTAAAAACCAAGAAATCACACTCATATTATCTTAATAATTTAGTAAAATTATTCATAATTAATTTTTTACGTGTAATAATCAGTTTTTTGTAAAACCTACACAAGATACAGCCTTTATGACTAAAAGTGGATGTTTCAAGTTTCAAATGTCATTTTAGTAAAAAATACATGTGGATTACTCAAAACTGAGGAAACACATTCAGATTGTTTTGATACTTTAGGAAAATTATCCATAAGTCATTTGAAACATGTCAGAATCAAAATCACCTCAATATGATTCACTATGTGATCAATATGACTCCAAATTCATCTATTTATTCAAAACTGACATTAATTTTATTGAAGAAAAAAACTGACATACGAAAAACCCAAAAAAATCATTCATATTGTTTTGGTGCTATAAGAAAACTATCCATTAGTCATTTTTTGATGTGTAGGAAGCAGCCACATCTCAATCCGACTCATGGTGTGATAAATATTACTCCAAGTGTGCCTTTTTATTCAAAAATGACTTTTATTTTAGTAACAAAAAATTTACATCCTCTATAACAGTGTTCTTTTCATGTATTTATATTGAAAATTTTATTTCAATTAAATTTTTTTTGTATCTTATTTTTATAATTTATTTTTTTTGTTTTTTATGCTATTTGTGGTGACGTAATGTGTTGTTACAACACACTGCATGCCCTACTTATGGTGCATCATTGTGTTGTAACATCACACTACAGTATTTCCCTTTATCAATGCATTTACAAGCACTGATAAAATCCATGACCTTTTAATCGGGATGTAGTATTAATCACTTTATTAGATCATATAAAGGCCTATTCTTTCACTTTTGAAGGCCTCTTTTGTAGTAGTGTGGAGAAACCTAAGGCACGATCGATTGTGGGATTCAATAAATTAAGTCGATGGGATTAATGGGTGATGTTCAGGGGCCCAAGAATTGAATCTATAAGGCTCATTTCACTTAATGAAGCTGACCTTTCTAAAAATATATTGGTTCTATAGGATATTTAGTAAGGGTCTGGGGTGATTGAGGGTGGAAAAACCCTTAAAGTGTAGGTTGTGTGCATGTTTTTTCTTTATATCACTCAAAACCTGATATAAACTATATAATGTTATATAATTTTACATTACATAAATTTTTCTTATGAAATTAAATATATATTATTTATAATATATTTATATTTTTAAGAAATACAATTATATATATAATATTTCCCAAAATAAAATATTTTAGGGATAAAAATCTATAGTTGTATTTTTAAATATATTTACTAAAATATATATTTTCGAAAATAAAATATATATACTCTTTATATTATAATTAAATATAAAAAATATATTTTAAGATCCCTTTGGAGTGTTCTAGTGGTAGGTCACTCTCTTGGCTTTGAGAATTTAATTCTCACTGGTTATCTGTATGGATCATAATTCCATGTCAAAAAGATTTAATCCACCAACTGTGCAGTGGTGCATGGTTGTGTAAAAATTTAATCTAGTTCAATCACATCATCTCATGATAAAACCAAGGGAATCTTTTGAAGGAGGGGTCCTACTCAATTGGATACCAAGACACATAATGAGAGGCTGAGGCTTCTGTGATATATATATATATATACAATCATAATTAATTTAAAAAATAAATGAATGATTATTGAAATTTTTAAAAAATTAAATTAGAATAATTTTAAAATAATATTATAGTTATATAATATAATTAAAAGTTAGAATAAATTTATACAATGAATTTATATTATACATGATATTATTCTTTATTTTTAAATATACAACATTTATATACTATTATATTAAATTTATATTTATTCTGTAAAAAATATAATTGAAAATAATAAATTTCATTTGAAATAAATATATTTATTTTCGTAAAGTGTTATATATATATATATATATATTAAAATAATATTGACAAAGTATAAATTTACATCGTTCAAGGAGGGGGAAAAAACTCTGACACGTAAAACACACACACACAAACCTGCAACAATAAACCCATGGATGATCAAAATTTAGACCTCTTCAAATCCATTTAAAGATGATTCCAACTGATCTACACCCAAGTGGAAGAGTGGATTATTAAAAATAGTGAATACAAAAAAGTAACAAAATGATCACACTTTTTAGTAAGATTTTTCTTGTACAATCCTGACCCAAATCACTGAATCCAAGCTGGAATTCAACATGACCTCAGGCACACCTCCCTATACTCTAGAGGTTTCTGAATAGTAGTTAGGGTCTAAAGTAGAATCATGGGAAGACTATACACTCAATCAAAGTGAATAATTAAAATAAATAACTCAACATGTAAGAATATAAAAATAGAGTAATCGGAAACCATAAACATAGAAAAAAAATGAATGAATGTAAAAGCAACAGTATACAAACTTAAAAGTCATACAAAAACAATATTTGATCACCCACTAGGCTGATAATATACATGATAAAAAAGAAAAAAAATTGGAAGATATTGTACTCCCACTCCAATACACATCTCATCCTGGTCTCCAGACACATAGCGAGTGTAAAACCCCGAGATTTTATGAGAAGTATTATTTTTAATTTATTTGATGTCTTGTTTTGTATGCTACACCAAGATTATCTTGCGCTATACACAACACCGTATTAGCTTGCAGTATATGCAACACTATTCTTGGATCATTTTACACAAAATTTCAAGTTCATTTGATAGAAGTTATTCTACGCAACATTGAGTGTGTATATATATATATATTCAATGTATAAATGAAATATGGCTGGATTCTATTATACACAACAACAAATAAATCTTGCAATACACCCAACCCTGACTTGGCTTGCTTTACACACAATCGCGACCTTCCACGATAGCATGTGTTGTTCGCAATACCGAGTTTCACTAAACAGCGATATGTTATTAAAATATTATATAAACTAGCCATTATGAATAGTAATACCCACTTTTTGAAATTTTATAAATTTTACCTTTCAAAATGGACTTCATTTTTGGATTCGTAATATCAAAATTATCCTAGGGTGAAATTTTGGTATTTTTCGGAAAACTTTCAATTTTTGATAAATACTGAAAACACAGAGTTATTGGTTAAAACCGAATTTTTATTTAAATAATCATTTATTTTATTTAAATTTATTTTAGGTCAAAATAGATACATAATACTTATATAAGTTCAATTTAATTCATTGAAGTCATTTTATAATAATTTTAGATATATAAAAATTTGATTGAACTTTTCACCGTCTTTTACCCACCTCCTAGGAGCATTTTCAATTGTACATAAAACATAATTTTACCTCTTCTATGAGTTGAATTTAGAAAATCTGAGAGACACGATTAATATCAAGGAGTAAAATGTGGTTCAATAAGATAAAAATAATTTTTGGTAAATAGTAACTTTTTACTTTTATTTACCACGGTTAAAAGTAAATAGGGTAATTAAGGGTAAAAATGATATTATTATCACCCTAACACATGTCCTAATTCTATTGGATAAGTTTAATTTGACCAAAAACAACCTTATGAAGAACATATGACCATTTAGGTCCACTTGGATTAGATTAGGACATTTATTATTATTTTATTTAAAGAAGAGTTAAAAGAGTTAAAATCAAAGTTTAATAACTAAAACATTTTTAATATAGGGTTATAAAAAAGATAAATTTGACTATAAATATTCATTATAAAGTTAAAAATATTTCCTACATAATGGTATTTTATTTATAATTTTTAGACATTAAATAATTCAATTTATTTATGACACACTGATGAAACAGTAATTACCTTATTAATGAAATATTAACATAATTGATATTATATATAACCAAATAAATGTAATTTGAGGCTTTTTATGAATTAAAAGGATTTTATAGGTTAATATGACATGTTATTATTTATTTAATTAACTTTTTTTCGAACTAATCATGCTGTTATGATTTTCACAGAAATCAATTACCAAATAGTGTCAAAATTGACATAAAATAGTTTTCAAAACAAATACTATATTATTAATTGTTATTTTATTATTAAAAATATAAGGTTAGTCCAAATGGATTATATAAGATTATATATATTAATAATTAACCACTTGGGGTTCGTTTGGCTTATTATAGTAAGTTTATTAACCATATAGTGTAAGAAAACAAGAATACACGGTAAAAGTTAAATTATTTAACTTAGAGTTAAATCTAAATGATAAGGATAAAATAGTAACCTAAACTTGTATAAAACCAATTTCTTGAGATCATTTCGACCCATCCCCACTTTATCTTCTAAATAAATCAATTTTGAGATATTATAAACCGAATATGACTTTATTATAAAATAATATTTTAAGTTTTTCTTAAGGTGCCCCTCTCCTCCCTTATAAAAGGGCACATCCTCCCTATTCTCTTTACACAATTTTGAGATTTAAAGCTCATCCAAACCCTGCCCATTTCCCTTATCAACTTCCCTAGAAACATTATAGAGTTTCTGGTCTCCTCAAAAGACCAACTCTAGTGCCTTGAGAGGAATCTTAAAAGAGGTGCGTCGAAGAAGTGGTAATCTATTCTACCGATTCTTTCAAGTTTCTTTCTTCTTCAACTTCTTCTTCTTTAGTTGTTTCATTATAAAGTAATAACATAAGTATAAATAATATACTTATATGTTATTATAAATATGAAACAAATGCATTTCATTTTCTATCCATCCTACGGAAAACGAAATCGTCGTGCGTGCGTACGTATGGAATACCGTCTCTACGTCGTGGTGAAATCTGTTTTTCCACCACCACCTTACTTGGATGGGTATAATGGTATAAATAATAACTATATATGGTTATTATAAAATCATACTGATTCTGAGATATTATATCATCCACTCCAATTGCATTCAATTATTATGGGAAGGATATCATCGCTCGTGCGTACGTACGGATTACCGTCTCCACGACGCGATGAGATTCATTCTCCATGTTAGCCATTCGAGAATGATTATAAAGTATATATACTAAATAATAATGAAATATATGAAATAATGAAGCTAATGTATTTATGTATGTGTATATATATATATATATATCTGTGTGTGTCATCTACTTACTTCCATTCAAGTAAATTAGGAAAGGAAAACAACGTTCATGCGTACGTATGACCTACCGTCTCCATGAACAGTGTATTTCATTTCATTCATATATCTATTATATATATATATACTGAATATATATGATATATAAACCATGATTTACATTCTGGAAGTAATTAAATCATGATATAAGTAATAATAATATCAAGAACAACAAGTCCAAACACGTACGATAAATAAAACGATTTTACCCAAAACGCTGCTTTAACAAAGAATTTACAAAAGAACAGGTAATATAAAGTCGTAATTAAACCATATATGATATCATAACAATAAATACGATTCTTTAATAAGTAAATTACATTATTTAAATCATTATATAGGAGGTTTGGATACGTACGAAGCATATCAGACCTAAGGTAAGGGATAATTATTCCAATCTCATTCTTATCCAAGATTATTTATTCCTAAGTATTTACTAGGGTTATATTTATCATCCATGTCCCTGTTTTCTAAAAATTGTTTCATGTATTCTTAAAGTCCTTTTTACCCATTTTTTAATTTTACTACATGGTATGTAAAGAATCTTTTCTTTACCATACGAGGTACTTTTTGACTTTTCTGACAAAAGTATGAGAAGAATGTTTTTTCTAACTTATATGGCATGAATGGATTTTTACAATTTCATAATGCCTAATTTTCATGAAACTTACTCTACAATATTTCATTTTTATTTTCAAAAAAATCCTTTTATTTTAAAATTGAATGGAATTTTGTGAAAAGAAAATGATTTTGAAAAAGAAAGGATATTTTCCTCAATAATTCATCTCAAGTGTTTTGTCAAAACTATTTTTCATCTAAGATTAAATTATTTATTATGATTATATTTCAAGTATAATATCTCTATGATTTACATGGATTCACTTTTCTTATGATTAAATGATATCCATTTGTTTTATATGGATTATGTTATGATGGGATGATGTTTATAAAACCCATTTTATTATTTATTTTATGATGAATGATTTATGTTTATATTGTGGAACACGAAAGACTGATTTCATTATGAGATGGTGGGACCTATATCTCCCTCCAATGCATTGGGTAAAGATTTATATCTCCTGAGATAGACATGTCTAGAATGTAAAGTTTATCTGGTTCAGTGGTACAGGACTGGAACGAGGAGTGAACTCGATTCAGAAAGGGACTTTGTCCACTATGATGGTCTTGGTAGTTGGCTACTGTGGAAATCATATCATGTTATTAATGTTTTTCCACAATTATATATTTTATTACCATGCTATTTTATCATGATTGATGTTCCATTATGATCTATGCCTTACATACTGCCATGTTATTTGTCATTGCTCAAAATTTTGATGTTTAAATATTATGTTCATGTTTTTATGTTCAAATGTATATGGTTTGTTTTATTTTCTCCATGCTTACCCTTACTGAGAATTTGAGCTCACCCTTTATATTTTTTCTTTTCCCCAGTATATAAAGAAAGGTTTTAGGTAAGAAAAAAAAGGGGAAGATATTTATGGGAGATTTTGAAGATCTTTCACCATGATTAGAAGATTATGTTCTGAGTTTCCAAAGACACTAAACTATTACAGTCCTTGTGTGTTGGTTTTTTGTTATATATTAAGTATTCTGCAAAAGTAATGTAATGTCCATGTATGTCAAGCTTCGGGTCTCTACAGTGAGAAATACCACAATATAATAAACTCGGGCCTCAACTGTAGCACCCCTGATTTGAGGTATGTCGTTGTTTTATGCTCTTTTTTTATGTTTGGATTCATTGGGATATTTTTTTGGAAAATTTGGAGGGTAAAAAGGAAGCTAGTCTGAAATCTATCTACAAGGAAATTTTATGTCATGAATTGATTATTCACACCTTGAATATCATGAGTTTTTACAATGTGAAAACTCATAAATGTGAAATCCATTAACAACATAAATGGAATATCATAGTTTTTACCTGAGGCAATGGGTTTTTCTGTGTTAGTGACCTCTCAAACATTCATGGTAGAAAATCCCTTTGCACACCATGAATCTATTCGGTTCTCTGTAGTTTTAACCCATTTTATGGTTGTGAATACTCATTTAGTACCCTTTCTTTTCAACTCAACTTACAAGGCTCCCATTGGATATTTCAATTTATTTTCAATATTCAGGCTCTAATTCCCATGGATATTTGAGAATTTGATTGTGTAAATCAAAGTTTTGGATCTAGTTCTTTCTTCTCGTCATGGATATTCTCGGTTTTTCTTGAACATGACCTTATATTAGTATTTTAATGCCCGGATCTATGTTTTTCAGTATGTTTTTATGATATATTATTTGGATTTAATAGAGGAGTTTAAAGAAGATGTCATATTTTTAAAGTCATATTAGATCCTTCATCCCAAACAAACTTGAGGTATGTGTTTTTTCCCTCTTTTCACTTTTATTATAACTCAAAGGCTTTTAGGTTTCTAAAAAATGTATCCTCTATTTTTATATATTTTTCCCTGCTACAACTTTTTTGATGATCCTCTTACTAGTTGGATTAGAAATTATATTGTTAGTGTCTCCCACAATGGACCTGTTAAATTTATTAAAAGATTTTTCAAAAATGATTAATGGTTTTGATACATGTTTTGGAATAACAGGTTGTGGGTGTCATTTAGAAAGGAATGGGTTGGGGTTTTTGGGTATGATTTCATTGTATTAGGTATTTTTACAACATACTTGGTTCTTGATGCCAACTTTAAATTCATATGGATGTAAGTCCCACTAATTGATGACATGGTGGAGGATGTACCACTCGCGAGTATAGGGATTTAATTCAACATGAATGGGTGTGTGCAAGTGAGAACCTAGAAGATTATAAAGAAATAAAATTTATGAATTGATTATAATTTTTGAAATAAAATAAATTATCTTTGGTTAATATGATTTTTGGAAAACCTATTCATTTGATATATTTTATGTTAATAAAACTATTTACTGCTTTGATATTCTTCATGCATGTTTTATATCATGTGATGTAACCTATTTTTGGTCTTAGTGGAATATTGGAAAAGTATCTTGTGGGTTTCCTAATGGGTATGATTACTCACCCTCTACATATGCACTTTAGTTCATATGAAAATTTTATTTTTGATGATACAAGAAATGGGAATGTTTCTTACTTTTCTAGTATCTCTCCTTAATGTCATTGTCATAGTTGGTGGAGTTGGATCTTGGAGTGGTTCTTGTCTTGGTCAGGAGTTCCACCACCTCTAAGACTAGGTATCTTACGACTTTATATTTTTATTTTCTCTCTTTTATTGGTCTGTTGTTACTCTAGTGCTCATACTTTTCTTATTGTTTATTAATGGATAGGTCATATTTATTATGGTTGGGTTTTGGTGCATAAATAATTTATATATATGGATCAGGTTTGTTTATCTTCATATGCATGGGTTGTGTGTGTATCTATTTATTATAGGGTAAAATGTTTCCCCAAGTCTATTATGTTTAAACCCTTGGAATTTATTTCCATCCATGGGTGTATGGGTAATGTCACCTAAAGTTAGTACCACTTATACCTCCTCTCAAGCTAATGAGTTGGGGCCAGATACTACATATGGTATCATTATTTTTTATTCCTCGAGTTGGAATGGTATCAAGGAGTTACAAACATTGAAACTTGAAATTTATAGCATAAAAATACATAACTAACCTATTTATGTTGAAATTCAAGTTACCAGGGTGGTTTGGGTACCAAAAGTGTTCTAAGAGACTACCAATTAAATTTTCATCTCATCGTCATGGTTTTATCTAATGAGTGTAGCATATCATGTATTAGTAAAGAGATTTTCCATTAGGACTACATTGTCACGCGATTATTATTTTTTTATTTTGTGAAATTTTGGTTATTTTGTTGATATATAAAATACAACCATGAAAATATAAAAAGTAAAAAAGTGCGAAATTATTGATTTATGAAATAGTTTTGTAGAATAAAAATTCCACTAGTTAGGAGAAAAATAAATTAGTGGGAGGGAGTAGCTTAGAACGTGGTTGTACTTGGAAAATAGGTAAACCAAAATTTCATTCAATGTATAGTTCAAGACTTTCAGCCTATTGAAAAGGGACTTATAACTAAATAACCTCGTCTGTTAAATAACTTGATGGAATATCCAAAGTGATACCCACCAAAATTTAATAGTGATTCTTGAACTAAGAAATCAAGGGTGTGGAGGTGCAAAATAACAATGATTTTTGACTTATTGAGTAATCTAGATGAGATGAATGTCAATATAGTAGTGAATATGCCTGAGGACCTCACTTGGAAATGATTTTTGCAATTATATAATAATAATTTCTCTCCAGAAACCTTACAAATAGAGAAAATGGAAAACTTATTTAAATTAGAATATGGAATTATATAAATGGATGATTATGGAATTAAATTCACTCACCTTATTCTCTTTTCACTAGAGGTAGCAGTTATAGAAAGACTGAAAGCTCGAATCTTTGAGGAAGCTCTCCAACCTGAGGTTTTCTAAAAGGTGGTAATGTTATATATTATTGACTATATGAAATTGTGAATAAAGCATTGATTGGAGAAATATACCTTACAAAGAATCCTAGTGGATGGGACACCTTTTTCCATACAATTGTTGGTGGGAGATTCGGTATAGGGAATAAAAGAAAGAGGGGGAGTTACTAATAGTGTATAATGGTAGTAAAACAACAATCCATGAGATCAGTCTCTTATCCACCATGTTAAAAAAAATAAATTATTCTATTTATTGTTTTTCATGATTCCACACATGAAGAAGTAATTCACAACACCATTGTGGAATTTCCACCACTGTATAAAGAAAGTGAATCTCAAGAATTGTTTTTATAAAATTATGATATCAGCGGGTAGGACTAGCTTGAACTTCCCTCATGACTCTTATACCAAGAAAGAATAATCCTTTCAAAATAGTTCTTATCCATAGACCTAGTCAAACAAGGATATATCCAGGAACACTTCATTTGTTTAGGTAGTACCTCAGTAGGGTAGAAAGAGTTATCCTATGGCTATCGAGTGACAGTTATATGGAGTAGAAGAGACTATCACGAGTGAGAAAATGGGTCCCTCTATGGTGAGAGGTACAATTTTTTTTTACTCAAATCTTATGCATATATTTTTTGATACTATTGCATCACATTCTTTCCTTGCTTCTTCTATGGTTAAACAATTAGGACTACACTTGGAAGTGATGCCTCGTATCATGAGTATCAAGATGCCCCTCGAAAAATAGGAGTAAATAGGATTAAAATTCTTATTATATTCTATAACCATTGATTTATTATAGTTCATTTGGTAGTTTATGATCCCAGATATGGTTATTTTTAATCTAATCTTTGGGATGGACTGGCTGGTAGACTTTAAAGACCATACACACTTCTATGCTTGGTAAGTGTTGTTCACATCCCCATATAGATCTCTTAATGTATTCAAGGGGGATTGGGATATAAATACTAATAGAGAAAGACCTATAGTCTCACTAGAAGGAACTATCTCAGGCTAGTTAGTAGTAATGTATCTAGATGTTGTAGATGAGACTAGAAATGGGACTCTTCCTACCATAGTGAATCAATACTTGGATATCTTTATGAAATATTTTTATGGGTTACCACCCAAATTGGAAATCAAATTTTTTATCAATATACTATCATAATTAATCTCTATTTATTTACCATCTTACAAAATGGCTCCAATATAGTTTTGGAAGTTAAAGGTTCAATTATAAGAGTTGGAAGGAAAATGTTTCCTAAGACCTAGTGAATCATCTTGGGATGCACCGGTTTTATTTTTCAAGAAGATGGATAGTTATCTCTACTTAAGTATTGATTAACATAAAATTAATCAAGTTTTAACACCCCAAGATTCCATGGTATGTTTCTCTTTGATTAATGCAATAGCTTGCGTTGTATGCAACTTGGAGTTTTAACACACCATGACTAATCAAACTAGCCATTATGAATAGTAATACCCATTTTTTGAAATTTTATAAATTTTATTTTTCAAAATAGACTACATTTCTTTATTCATAATATCAAAATTAGATTAAAGTGATTTTTTGTATTTTTCTGAAAACTTTCAATTTTTTATGAATAGTGAAAAACACTGTGTTATTGTTTAAAACTGACTTTTTATTTAAATTATTAGTTATTTTATTTAAATTTATATTAGTTAAAAATAGATACATAATACCTATTTATTTTCAATTTAATTCATTGGAGTCATTTTATAATAATATTAGATATATAAAATTTTATTGAACTTTTTACCGTCTTTTACACACCTTCTAGGCGCATTTAAAAATTTTCATAAAACGTAATTTTACTACTTCTGTGAATTGAATTTCAAAAATCCAAGAAAAATGGTTGAAATCAGTAAGTAAAATGTGGTTCAATAAGATGAAAATAATTTTTGGTGAATAGTAAATTTTGACTTTTATTTACCAAGGTTAAAAGTAAATAGGGTAATTAAAGGTAAAAAATGATATTATAATTACCATAACACATGTCTTAATTCTATTGGATAAGTTTATTTTGACCAAAAAAACCTTAGGAATAAAAAATGATCCTTTAGGTCCACTTGGATTAGATTATGACATTTATTATTATTTTATTTAAAGAATAGTTAAAAATGATAAATTCAAAGTTTAATAACTAAACCATTTTTAATATAGGGTTATATATAAGATAAATTAGACTATAAATATTAATTATAAATATATAAAGATTTCCTACATAATCGTATTTTATTTATAATTTTTATACAATAAATAATTAAATTTATTTATTACATAATGGTGATGTAGTAATTAACTTGTTAATGAAAGATTAAAATAATTGATATTATAAATATCAAAATAAATGTAAATTGATACTTTTGATGAATTCCACGAATTTTCTAGATTAATATGACATGTTAGGGTTTATTCAGTAAATTTATTTCGAAGTAATCATGTTATTATGACTTTCACAAAAACAAAATACCAAATAGTGTCAAAATTGACATAAATGATTTTTTAAAACAAATACTATATTATTAAATGATATAATATTCCTAAAAATATAAGGTTTGGAAAAATTAATTATATAAGGTTAAATATATCATTAAATTAACCACTTTGGGTTCTCTTGGTAGTTCATAGTAAGTTTATTAACTATATAATGTAAAAATGCAAAGAGACATGGTAAATGTCAAACTATTTAACTAAGAGTTAAATATAAAAGATAAGATTAAGATGATGAACTAAACCTATATAAAACCTATTGGTTGATATTTTTTCGACCCATAACCACCTTATCCTTGAAATAAATCATTTTTAATCCATTATAAATCAAATATGATTGTATAATAAAATAATATTTCAAGTTTTTTCTAAAGTGACCATCACCTCTCTTATAAAAGGTCACTTCCCCTTCTCTCAAAATCACGCCTCCAAATCCATTTGGATCAGCCAAAAAATACCCAAATATCCTCCCAACTACCCTCACTTCGACCTAGTGCACTTACTTTTATTAGAAATCCAATCTAAGTATCCCTTTTGATCAACTCAAAAGGAAACACTCGAAGAAGAGGTAATAATTTCACCACCTTTTTCAAGGTTCTTTTCTTCTTCAACTTCCTCTTTATTTGTTGTTTAGATACCAAAATAACAACTCCAGTACCTTATACATACTGTTATTTTATTATAAATATGTTATAACCATATTCATTATTCTATCCATCCTATGAATGACATGTCACCATACGTGCGTACGTACGGCTTACCGTCTCCACATCGTGGTGTAGTTTGTTATTCAAACACTTCATTATTTGGATGGGTATAATAATGAGTATATCTGATTTAAATAATAAATATAACATGTTAATTATTCTATATATAAGATATACCATTAAATTTTATATGATTTCACCATCAATATAATGATATTGTCACTCGTGCGTACGTACGGGTTACCGTCTCCACAAATTCTATGAGATTCATTCTTCATCGTAACCATTCAAGAATAAATTTCATTTTATGAGTAAAAAATAATGCTTAAGAACTTAATATAATTCTATATATGAATCAAATACATCCTATCTATAACAAACATAACTTAAGTAACAAAACATATAAAGGAAAATGAATAAGTTAACACCTGAAACAATGATACTACTGAATTATTATTAACAAAGCAATATTAGAAGATCATATATGATATCATATTTAAGTATATTGTTCTTGTATAATTTAATAAAATTGATTTAACTATTATACATGAGGTTAAAATACCCTCAATCAATGAAAAGTAAAAGGTAAGGGTTAATTCTATAGTCTATTATCCGAGGTTGGTTATACGTGAGCATCTACTAAGACCTCTTTATCATCCACATCAGTGTTTCTTAAAAATGTATTTCAAAACATTTTTACTATTTACTAGACTATGGGTAAATTCATTTATACCTTTTTTTGAATTTTTATAATATTTTTATAAAGGAATCTTTCTGTTGTTTTCCAAACAAGTTCATTTACAATCTTTTCGACAAAATTAAGGAAAGAATTTTTTTAACTTATATGGAGAGTGTGGTTATTTTATGCCGTTATAACACCTTCAAAGATCCCGTTACAATCTTATAATAATATATTTAAAAATAAATGTTTTCATTTATAATTATGTGACTTTTAAATGATTTCAAAATAGAAAGAGATATTTATCTTAAATGGTTTTGATTTCATCCATGTCAACATCCTTTGATGGATTTTACACTTGTTTGAAGATGATTTATCATGATATAATCTTCCATATTGTATTGAATTTTTTGTGATATGTTTGATTGTAGATGTGTTATTTTTATACTATTCATGGTTTATGGCTAAAGTATTAACATTTCATATTCTAGTTTTAATACGAATTTTAATGTTATGTTTCAGTATTTTCATATGAGGAATGCATTAGACTTAGTAAGTGATGGGTGGAGCCCGCTATAGCTCCTCAATGCATCGGTAGGTCTCATGAGACAAACTATTGTCTTGGAACAAGGCCCTGACAAAATCTTATTTGTAGTCTTGGCACGAGGCCTTGACTATGTAGTTATGAAGTCTCGCATTATACATTCCATCATTATGAAATTGGATAATGATATTGCATGTGATTATTCAACTAGAATAATATTCATGTGAATAAGTAAATATAATTATTTTGATTTATATTTTCAATATTATCATGAAGTTTAAGTTTAAAAAGGCTTTTATTTCATTCTTATACACTGCCATAAATGTTTATGCTTATTTATGAAAGTTTCTACTATATTGTTATCCTTACTGAGCATCTGAGCTCACCCCTTTCTATATTTTATTTTTCTTAGGATGTGAAGAATTGTTTTATGTTTGACCTGTAGGGATAGGCTAAGGATATAAGTGTGTTCAAAGGGGAAAAATTTTGTTGATGTTTTTATTTCATGATGTAATGTAAAACTTATGTATGTATCTAGTTCTTCCAAGGATACTAAACTAATCGGTCTTTCGAGACTTGATCACTTGTGGTCATGCCAATGTTATGTAATAATGCACTAACTCTAGGTAACTAGGGTCAGGGAATTACATAAGTTGTGGTCAAAAATCTATATCATATTTCTCAAATTGATGATCTGTTTGATCAATTAAAGGGAGCCAAATGGTTCTCCAAGATTGATATATAATAAAGGTATAATCAGCTCAGATTCAATAAAGAGGATATTCATAAGATAACATTTAGTGTTACTATATAAAAATTATAAATATATCGTTATACCCTTTGGTATAAAAAAATTCACATGTAGTCTTCATGGCCTTGATGAACCATATCTCAAATAGGTATCTCAAATCCTTTTTTGTTATATTTGTTGATGATATTTTGGTCTACTCTCAAATTTGGAATGACCACGAGGAGCACTAGGAAATTATACTGAGTACATCGTGGGATCATCATTTATATTCTAAGTTTTCTAAGTGTGAATTATGGATACAATAATTCTATTTACTTGGGCATTCAATTTATAAATAATGAATATCAATCGATCCTACAAAGATCAAAGTAGTTATCTCTTAGTAGTGACCAAAGAATGTTTTTTTAGATATGAAGTTTTCTAGGATTATTTGGCTATTATCATCACATTTCTCAATATTTTTCAATGCTTGATTCTCCCATTACTTTTTTAAAATAAAGTTTGTTCCATTAAACTTGAAAACTGACTGTCAAAAATGATTTCTAGACCTTAAATCTTATATCACATCAATACCGATCCTAATTTTTTCAGAACTAGGTAACAATTTAGTAGTATATTTTGATGCATATGGATCCAATCTTGGTTGGGTTCTCATACAGGGAGACCGTGTTCTGTACTATGGTTCGAGGAAGTTAGGAATGCATGAGAATAATTGTCCAACACATAACCTGAAATTATCTATAGTTTTCCATGACTTAAGGACTTGGAGACATTACCTATTTAGAGAAATGTTCATATTTTTCACTAACCATAAGAGTTTTAAATACATATTTTCTTAGTGAGACTTAAACTTGATACAATTAATATGGATGGATTACATCAAGATGTTTGATTTTTAATTGGTATACAAACATGATAAAGGGAATTTGGTGGCAGATGCTTTGAGTCAGAAGTCATATAACAAAGTGTTCTAAAAATCTAATATCCAATGGTAACTGATGATCATGATTGATGACATGAATATGGATTGTGCTTCATAGGATAAACATGAAAAAAAATTTGTTTCATAATGTTCCTAACTTATTAAATTTTTTAAAATAATCTCAAACATCATATCCTAATTCTGTCACCATTAGGTCAAATATAAATTGTGGGGAAATTTATAATGATTGGACAAAGGATGAAAAATTCTTGTTACACTTTTTGAATCTAATTGTATCCCCTTAGTCTTTCTAGAAAAATATTCTTTATATATATCACTATTTGAAATGGGCTATTTATCCAGGTATTAAAAAAATGTAGAAGGACATGAAAATATATTTTTGGTAGTTAGGTATGAGATGAAAGATTTCCAAATATGTAATGAAATGTCTAATTTTTCAGCAGGTAAAATCCGATAATCAACAACCATATGGTATACTACAGTATATGACTATACCTTTATAGAAGTGGGAACATATTGCAATGAAATATTTCATAAGACTACTGAGAATGTTATAGAAGTATGATTTGATTTGGGTGATTGTGGATCGACCCACCAAGTTGACACACTTCCTACCTATCAGAGAATTAAACATGGTAGAGTACTAGTAAAATTTGTATCTATGAAAATCGGTTTGGTTTTATAGGGTTATTATTTTGATTGTATCTGATAGAGATCCACGATTAACTTCTTGATCCTGGTGGTCATTATAATAGGATATCTGGATTCAACTTACTATGGCCACATCATATCATCCATAGAATAATGGGTAGTCATAATAAACAATTCAAACATTATAATATATACTTAGGGCTTGTTTCATAGACTTTAGTGGTTCTTGGGAAGACTATATTCCCTTGGTGGAGTTCTCCTATAATAACAGCTATCAGGTGACAATACATATTTTCTCATTTGAGGCTTTGTGTGGTCATCATTATCCTTCTCCACTATATTAGGTATAAATAAGAGAGACACCATTGATTGGACTGCGTCTTATTCATGTGACTATTGAGAATATCCATATGATCAAAAAGTGGATAGATACATCTCAAATCTAATAGAAATTGTATGTATAAAATATTTATCAACCCTTATATTTGAATGTGATTGACCACGTCTTCTTGAAATTATCATCAAAACTTGGTCTTCGATGCTTAGGGAAACAAGGGAAGTAATAATCATGATATATGGGACCATTCGGGGTTATTGAATGGATTTACATTATTGTATATCAGTTAGTCTTAATACCAATATTAAATATTTTCCATAACAACTTCCATGTTTCTCAAATAAAGAAGTATCACCTGGATCCTCATTATGTGATCGGTTGGGATCATGTTACTCTTAATCTAAATATGATATTTATCCATGCACCGATCTAAATTATGGATAGAAAGGAGAAATATTTGAGAGTAACATCTGTTTATTTGGTAAGAGTGTCTTGATAGAATGGTCAGGTTCAAGAGGAAACATGGTAATGAGAGAATTTCATGTGGGACAAATGACCTATTCTATTCAAGGGAAACATTAATGTCTAGTTTTCTAAGGATAGAAATCCTAATGGTGGGGAGAATATAGCACCCTCAGTTTTATGTACACCATCATTTTATTATTTTTCTTTTATTTTTAGATACATTGGGGTAATTTTATAGAAGTTTTGGAGATTCAAAATGAAACTAGAATATAATATAACTATAGAGAAAATTCACACTGTGAATTGGTTATTCGCAATGTGAATATGTTTTGTAGCCTGATGTTGTGATTTTTCTTCATAGATTGAATGGGTTTCATCATATAGAGGTCTAAGACTATTTTCATCATAAATTTCTTTCATGAAGTAGATGGAATATCATGGTTTTAACCCTAAGTGATGGGGTTTTCAGTGTAATTAGCCTCTCGAACATTCAGGACATAAAATATTTAGTGACCCGAACCTAGAAATCCCAGAGTTGGTGTCTA
Source organism: Viscum album (assembly GCA_963277665.1). Lineage (NCBI taxonomy): Eukaryota > Viridiplantae > Streptophyta > Magnoliopsida > Santalales > Viscaceae > Viscum > Viscum album. Next base: position 1,246,106,294 of record OY728143.1, read on the forward strand.
CTATCAATTACATTTTAATGATTACAAGGAATAAAATCCCAAAGGACTGAGAGTTTAGTAGTCTTTTTAAACCATATACATACATGAGTCTTGTATAAAAATTAATACACTAATTACAACATAATTTTTTTTCTAAATAACTTCAAGGATAATAACTTCAATGGTAACTTTATTCCATCTAGTATATACCTTCATATCTTTCATAGTATGCTTCTAAGATTCCTGGGGAAATAAAACATAATAAGGGTGAGCTCAAAAGATAAGTAAGTGAAAAATATAGCGTAAGTAGTAATGAATCAATGAGCGTAATAATTATAGCAGGGTAAATAACAGAACACACATACCATGTAATCAAAAAAACTGATAAGGAAGTGCATAAACAATATGGAAAGGTAATAACTGGAAACACATTCCATTCAAAATATCATGGATGAATAATAACCAAAACTAAATTAGGGAAATCCTTGATTATTGGACTCCATGTTTCCTAAGTACAAGGTACCTTTACCATCAAGACCTTTCACAAGATAATTTATAACATATTGGGTAAAAACTCATATAAGGCGATTATCCAAATGACTCATCTTATGAGATTACTGATGCATTGAGAGGCTATATATATCTTGGCCCCACCCATGTCATACCAGTCCAAATCATTTCTCATATATTGAATAATAGATTTAACAATATGCCTTATCAAATATCCGAATGGAGTAAGAGATACAAATTTATTAATATTTACCCAAATAATAAAATAACATTCAAATTGAACATTGTATAAAAAATGATATACATTTTAGGCAATGTACATATCCATGATAAATGATATGGTAAAATAGAGGAATTTAAATTTTTAATGATCATAATAAATTAAATATATCAAGCGGAAAAAATAAAGGAAGTGAATGTGAATAATATCCTTGACCAAATCAATAATAAACCATCCAAAATAATATTATGCATGGTATCAATACAACATACCCCAAGTGGAGTAAAATAAAGGGTTGGTTTCATTGATGAATGTAAATATTATAAAAATATTTTTTAAAACATTCTTGAAGAAAATATCCTTTTGTTTTGAAAAAATATTTTCTTTGAAAATAAATTTTTTTTAAAGAATTATTTACAAATTACCCTTACAAAAGATGAAAAGGAAGCTTTGATGGAATTATAGTTGGCAAATACATATATTCTGTACAAGGTAAGAAGGAAATTCCTTTTCACAGTAAAAAGGTTATAAAAATTCCTTGTTCAGAAAGTGACAAGATGATTCCACTGAAAACATTGGTAAATGAAAAAAAAGTATAAAAATGTATTTACAAAATAATTTTAAAAACTTTTTTTAAAACCTTTTATTAAAACATTTTTTAAGAATAAAATAGGTTCTCTGACTAAATAAATAAATGAAGTTGAGTTTTCTTAAAAACATTTTTTAAAACAACTTGAGTACCAAAGAGTGGAAAAATGGTACTAATAATTTAAAGAGGTCATGAATAAATAGATTATTGGAAAATGAAATGTTTTATTGAAAAAAGTTTATATAATTTCCTTGAATAGAAATACCATTTAAATATCATGAGATTTATTGTTGATGAAAATAATCTTTAAACTTTCCAAAGTGTCCCATACCACTTTGAAACATTTTAAATCATAAATCTCATGAAAGAATAATATTAAATGAAATTTTTAAATACCATAAAGATAAATTAATTTGTGATATGATATATAAAAATAGTCACTAGATATTCCACACAAAATAAGTAACTGGTCAGCATGACATTTATCTCAAAAAAGTAAAAAGTGAGATTAAAATCTCTTACCTTGCATCTGATTTGTATCGTGTGTCTTTATATTTCTGTATAATAAATTTTAAATTAATTATTTACTTTTTTGATAACATTTTTAATTATTATCATTAATTTTATTTCACATTTTTCTATTTTTTATACAACTACTTCAACAATTATGTTTACATCAGATGTTTTGACCAAATTCGGTTCATGTGTTAAACAAAACTTTGGAAGGTAAACTGTCGTCAAATTGGTCATTATATAACATATCCAGAATAATAATAATGACATAATTATCATATTTATACATCAATTATACTTTTAAAACAAATTATTAAATATTGTTATGATAAATTAATCAATATTATAATCATGGAGACAGTAGACCGTACGTATTCATGAGTAATGTTCTCATTTTTCAATGATTGTTATGGAAAGAAGGTAAGTAGAATAATATATTTCCATAATGATAATTGTATCATAAATAAAATATTATTTAATAATATATACTTATATATATATATGATTCATTTTATGTAAAAAGAATCACCTTTTGTTGAGGAGGCGGTAGTCCACACGTCCACGAAAGACATTATCACTTTTTAAGTGTGTGTGAAAGGCTAATAAATAAAATGATATATTATATTTAAATAAATATAATTATTTAATTAATTTTATAGATAGGTTTTTTATCTCACATATTTTTATTAAAAAACACCCTTTATACATTTCATGTATTGTGTGAATGAATCACATCACTTTGAGGGGGTGGTAGTTCACACTTCCACAAACGATGTTATCGTATTTACACAAAATAGAAAGTATAAGGGTATGTGTTGTAAAATAATTAAATAAGATTAAATACATAATAAATATCATATATAAAATATATAAAAATATTTTCTATCATAATTTCCACCATGAGAGGTGGTAAAATAAAAAATTAACAATCATCATTTCGTGAGGTAGTAGTTCACCGTACATAGAAACAGTATGTCTGTTGCCCATTAAATGGATGTGTTTGTAAGTGTAGGTAGAAACCTTAATATAAAAACATATCAGTATATTGAGGATACTTTTGTTATTATATGAACATGTAGTAATAATATTTTAGGTGGTGTAAAATTAAATGAAACAAAAGAGATCCTTGGAAAGTGTTACCTTAAAAATCAGGTAACTCCTTTTGGTTTATACCAAAGGGATTCCTTGAAAGGATGTATTCCCAAATTGAGCCTTGAAGGTTGAGGGTAGTTATGATTTTTTTGAATATATTTGGGTATATATTTTCTGAACCTAAGTGGTTTGAGAGGTGTGATTAATGGGGAGAAGTGGTGGATTTTTATAGTGGAGGAGGAGTGGTACTCTTGTAATATTTTGACAATGGAATTCCAACTAGGTTTTTCATGTTTCAAGTGGATCAAATAATGGTAAAATTTAGAGAAAATATAGGATAGGGTCTCTATATTTCCATCCAATATCTCTTGTAAAATTTGATAGGTTATTTTGAGCCTTAAGGTTAAGGTTTTGTCCCTTATTAATCTTAATTTAACCTTAATCATTGTAATTAATTTTAATCACCTTCCCTAATATTTTTGGTGAAAAACAAAGTTGGTATTATTATAAATTATAAATTATTTTTATTCCAAATATTTAATCCATTTTTTAAAATTCCAAAAAAAAAATTGGAATAAATTAATTTAAATTTAATCCCGCAGGCGAGACGACAATGAAAGTTTTTAAAGTAAAAATGTCTAAAAGTTTTCTATATTTTTATAATCAATTTCAAATTGAAATTTATTAAAATGAAATAAATTGTATTAAATGATAAATATTTTATATAATTAAACTTTAAAATCAATTTAAAATATAATTTAACCTTATAAATAAATTATATGAAAACACTGTTTTGAACTAAAATTCAGTATTTTTAACCTTTCGTTTAAAAATGAAATTTTTCTGAAAAATATCAAAAATTCACCCTAACCTAATTTTTATGTTTTTATTTAAAATATTAAGTTCATTTCGACGTATTAAATTAATTAAAGTTTTGAAATTCATATTTAAAATGGGTTCTCCATTAAAAGGTGGTAAAATTGCCTTTATAGAAATGTAGATTTTATGTGTAAAATTGGGTTTGTTCTTGTCTTATGCCTATAAAACCAAATGGATGAATATAAAAAATATTTTACTGAATTTATAACTTATATATTTCATTAAAATAATCCACTAATTTTAGTTAATTATATTTATTAAGAAAAAAAATTCATTTGGAAGCATAAAAATAATAATATTTCTTTTTATATCGAGTTGGTTCTTATTTTCATTTTTCTTTAATCAGTAACCAATGAATTCATTTTATATTTATATTAACCATAAATTTTCATAAGTTTTCCAATAATATTCATAACCACTAACATAAATTCTAGGTTATATCATATTATATTAAATAATAATATTTTAATAATACATTGTTATTTCGTGAAACTCGGTCTTGCGTGTAATGTAAGCTATCGAGGAAGGTCGCTCTTGTGTGTGATGCAATATATCAAGGAAGGTATATCTAGCATTAAATGAAAGAAAACTTAGTGTTTCATAAATTAAAATCTATATAATATATTATTTTATTTACGATTATAATTTATCAGGTTAATATATTTCCTTTTTACACTTGGTGTTGTGTGTTATAAATAGTATTGAATAAAAAGGTATACTTTAGAATTTTGGTGTGTTATATTTTACCCACCTTAATTAAATCATTTCCTCAAAATTTAAACTCGATCTTAGTAATATATTGTTTGATATTTTCCTATATTTAAATTCCACATCATGATAAGGGTTCGTAAAACATCCTCTATAAAAAAAGAATGGGAAGTATAAAGGTCACATGGACTACCATGTAACTCGGTCTCTAAGCAGAAGAACATTAGTAGAAAGTTGAGATACATACTTGGAGGAAAAAATGTAAATATTTATAGTTATTGAATGAGTTCATCAATCACAAACAATTTAATTATCAATAGAAAGTTTAGATCCTCAAAGACATAAATTTTTGTTGATTTAAGAGACCATCGGTTCAATAGAAATTAAGTTATTAGGACAACATTTTATTTAATAGTAATTTTCCTAATGTTGGGTAATTTTTTTACTGAACAATAATATAAGGAAATATTATTAATTTATAGGTTTCAATTTATTATGAACAATCCTAAATTTTTGTTATGCTTCGATCAAATTATAATTCATCCCTTTACTCCCAGAAATTAATAACCAATAATGATTTTTTATGCCTGAAGCACTAAAAGAAACTTTTCAAGGATTTTAATGCCTATAAAATAGTGACTAGTATAACTATTTATCTCTAACTATCTTATAAAACCAATATGTTAGATATATTAATCTCTAATCCTCAAAAGTTATATTACTAGTTCATAATTAACATATATTCATCAAATTATTTAACTAAAAACAATGAAAAATTAACCAGGGCATTGTGTAGGTGAGTGGTTGGAGTGAAACACTTATCATACTTTGGTCATGGGTTCAAGACCCACAAACTTACCAGATTTTATTGGTTTTCACCCATATTATAGGTTTTTCTTTTCTGAAACCTTACTAATAGAATTTCAAAAATAATTATGATAGACATCCTTTAAAATAGGTTAATCACTAAATATCCTTTTAACAAAGGTTTTCAATTCAATCCTAGTGCATAAATACTTCAACTATTTTATTTTAACATTGGTCCTTACCTGTTATAATATTTATCTATAATATCATTTCTATGATTTCTAGACCATGACACCTTATCTTCAATATAAAACACCTTAGGTTTAACCTAGGTTATTCATTACCAAAACCCTTCATAGTGGTTTGTAAATAAAATGTGAATTATCCTAAGAATATCCCCCAGGAGTATAAAAACAGGTGCACAGTAAGGCCCTTTTTCATGTACCAGGTTATGTCGAGTAAGGTCCAACACACCTTGTTGGATTTTTTACTCTTAGGTACATATATTTTAGAACTATGTCCACTTATAGTATCCAAACAGGGATGCATTTCTTAGAAAAATGCATAATCTCTATATAAATAAATATTTAGGATGTTCTTCTATACTTATCCTCAAATTCTACCTTAGGGATATTCTCTTTAATCTATGTTTTCCTAAATCTATTTCCCAAGGTTTCTACTAAACTTCATTTGATACCAACTGTAGCGACCCAATCCCAAAAAGCACAAAGCTGGTGTCTACTATCAATTACATTAACATGATTACAAGGAATCAAATCCCAAAGGGCCGAGAGTTTTGTAGTCTTGGTAAACTGGATACATACATTCATCTTACATTAAAATCAATACACTAATTAAAACATATTTGTTTCTAAATAACTTCAAGGATAATAACTTAGATGGTAACTTTATTCCATCTATTATATCCCTGAATATCTTTCATAGTACACTTCTTAGATTCATAAAGAAAGGAAATATAGTAAGGGTAAGCTAAAACGCTCAGTAAGGAAAAACTATAGGTGAAGAAATAATGAATCAATGAGAGTAATAATTATGGAATGGTAAATAATTAAACACACATACCATGTAATTAAAAAATTGAGAAGAAAGTTCATAAAAAATATAATAAGGTATTAACTGGAAACACATTCCATTCAAATAGATAGATAAGGAAAAAATGATATGGCAAGGTAAGAAACTGAAATACATTCCATTTAATCACTTAAGTGAAATGAAATGTTTCCATATATATGTTGACAAAAAATCTCATGGATTAATAATAACTAAAACTAAATGAGGGAAATGATGTATTATTGGATTCTATGTTTCTGAGGTATATGGTACCTTTACTGTCAAGACCTTTCACAAGACTATTTACAACATATAAGGTAAAACCCAATATAAGGGGGGCTAGCTAAATGACTCGTCGTATGATACTACTGATGCATCAAGGTGCTATCTATATTTGGGCCACACCCATGTCATACTAGTCCAAAACCTTCATCATATATACAATAATCAATTTAACAATGCGCCTTATCAAATATCCATATGGAGTAAGAGATTTGGAGTTTTCAATATTTACCCAAATAATCAAATAAAATTCAATGTGGACACCATATAAAAATGATATATGGTTTAGGAAATGAACATATCCATGAAAAATGATGTGGTAAAATAGAGGAAATTTAATGTTCAATGATCATAGGAAATTGAATATTTCAAGGGGACAAAAGGAATCAAGGAAGTAAATATGAATTATATTCTTATCTAAATCAATCATAAACCATATAGAGGAAGATTAAGTATGGTATCAGTACAACATACCCAAATTGGAGTAAAATAATGGGTTTTTTCGTTGATGAATGGAAATATTATAAAAATATTTTAAAAAAACATTTTTCAGGAAAATATATATATTTTTAAAAACGTTTGAAAAACCATTTTTTTGAAAATCATTTTTATAAAAATATTTAAAATTTAACCTTTGAAACATGAAAAGGTAGCTTCTAAGGAATTACAATGGGTAAATATATACACGTCATACAAGGTAAAAAGAACATTCTTTTTTCATGATAAAAATGTTAGAAAAATTCCTTATTCGGAAATATGTAAGAAGATTATATTGGAAACATTAGTAAAAGAAAATAAGGGTAAAAATTTATTTACCAAATCATTTTAAAAAAAATTGAAAACATTTTATTAAAATATAGTTCTTAAAATAAAATAGTTTCTCCTACTAATGAGAGAAATGGAGTCGGGTTTTCTTAAAAACATTTTCTAAAACACCTTAAGTACCAAAGAGTGAGAAAATGGTAATAACGCATGAAAAAGGTCCTGAATAACCAGAGGATAGAAAAATTAAAGGGTTCATTGATATTTTTTATATAATTTCCTCTAACATAAATATCATTGAAACATTATTAAAGTTATTGTTGAGGAAAATAATCTTTAAACATTCCAAAGTGTCTCATACCACTTTGAAACATTTTAAATCATAAACCTCATGAAGTAATAATATTAAATGAAAGTTTGAAATACCATTAATATAAATTAATTAATGATATAATATATAAAAAAGGTATTAGATACACCACAAAAAAAATAATTAAGTGGTGAACATGACATTTATCTCACAGAAGAAAAAAAGGTGAGATGAAAATCCCTTACCTTTCATCCGATTTGTCTCATGTGTATTTATATTCATTAATAACAAATTTACGTTAATTATTTAATATATTGAGAACCTTTTTGATGTTTAACATTACTTTTATTTCACTTTTTAAAATATTTTTTACAACTACTTCAACAATTATGTTTACATTGTGTGTTTTGACCAAATTCGGTTCATGTGTTAAAAAAAACTTTGGTAAGTAAACTATGGTCAAATTGGTCATTATATAACAGATATAGAATAATAATAATTACATAATTATAATATTTATAAATCAATTATACTTTTAAAACCAATCATTAAATATGGTTATCAAAAATGAATCAATGTTGCAATCATAAACACGGTAGCTCGTACGTACGCATGAGTAACGTTCTCATTTTTCAAGGATCGTTATGGAAAGAAGGTAAGTAGAATAATATATTTAAATAATTATCATTATATCATAAATACTATATTATGTAATCATATATATTTATATATATAATTCATGTGATGTAAAATGAATCACATTGTGTCGAGGAGGCATTAGTCCACACATCCATGAATGACGTTATCACTTTTTAAGTGTGTGTGAAAGGGTAGTAAATAAAATGATATATTATATTTCTTTAAAGTTAATTATGTTATTAATATTATATACATGGTTTTTATTTAACATATTTTTAGCAAAACCCATCCTTTATACATTCCATGTATCGTGTGAACGAATCACATCGCTTTGAGGGGCGGTAGTCCACACTTCCACAAACGATGTTATCGTATTTACACAAAATGGAAAGTATAAGAGTATGTGTTTTAAAATAATTAAATAATATTAAATACATAATTAATATCATATATTACATATATATAAATAGATTTTTAATCATAATGGACACCATGAGAGGTGTTAAAGTAAAAATTAACAATCACCATTTTGTGAGGCAGTAGTTCGCCGTACACAGAAACAATATGTTTTTTTACCCATTAGATGGAAGTATGTGTAAATTTATGTAAAAACATTAATATAAAAACATCTCAGTATATTTAGGATTCTATTATTATTATATGAAAATTTAAAAATAATATTTTATGTGGTGTAAAATTAAATGAATGGAAAGAGATCGATGGAAAGCGTAACCATAAAAACCGGGTAACTCCTTTTGGTTTATACCAAACGTATTACATGGAAGGATTTATGACCAAACGTAGGATTCAAGATCTATGGTTTTGGGACTAAGTTGGATGGATAAGGAAGTAAGAAGAGTTTTCTATTACAGAGTGTTGTTTGTTGTTTTAAAAGAAGATAAATCAATTCACTTTGTAAAGGACTTGGAAACCATACGATGCTTTTCTAATATGTATTTCACAAATATCATAAGTTAGGAGGAATTTTGATGCAATACTTATGAAGGAAAAAGGAATAAATGATGATTCCATTCATATACAATTTTGATTGGAAGGAATGATGCTGCTGGAAGATAGGAAAGTTTTAGTACTTTCCATTGTAACTCTGACGATGCTAAATTTGGTCTATCAAAGGATATATATCATGATAGTGGAGTTTGTGATGAAAGACGAAGAATGGTTATGGGAAGAAGTGAAGAGATAAATGACAAAGGAACAGACAATCTGGAGGCGGCACAAAAGAACAGTTTAAGGTGGCGCTGTTTTCCAGTGTTTGCAAAATTGTAGGGCTTGAAAATTGGAAAATGGAGATAGTTGGTTTTGGAAAATGGACGTGCGTGAAATATAAAATCAGTGTGCGAAATATTAGTGGGGTGTTCCAAATATAAAGTGGTGCACGAAATATTAGTGGGGTGCATGAAATATAAAGAAGGTGCGCAAAATATTAGCGGGGTACACGAAAAATAATGTGGTGCGTGAAATAATAGCGAGGTGCGCGAAAAAAAAGGTTGCGCAAAATATTGGAATGGTGTAAAAAATAGAGGAATGAAGTTTTTCACTAATAGGTGTTTTGAGAACATAAGTAAAAAAATTGGGAAAGGCATGAGTTGTGCAAAAAATTGGAGCATGGCGTGAAATATGATGTTGCAAGAAAGAGTTTTTGTGCGCATGAAGAGGGTTTTTCGTGTGGGTTAGTGTTTTTCATGCAGGGTTAAAATGGCCTATAAATACAAGGTGAACCCCTATAATTTTTTGTGGATCTAAACTTAGAGAAATATTGATCTCTGAAGTGTATAAAATTATACGCTAAGTGAGTTGCAAGAAAATAAATAGGTTTGCATGAAAAGAGGAAAGTTGCGTGAAAAAGTATAAAGTTGCGCAAAAAGTGGTTAGTTGTGTGAAAAGGGAAGTTGCGCGAAAAAGGTTTTCCATACCAAAAGGGCATTTTTACGTGCAAGACATTTTAATTGTGTGCATGGTACCCTAAAGGTTGCGTGAGAAATTTGGGGTCTTCGCACATATTCGGTTGTGCGTAAGATAGTTTTTACCATCTTCTGGGTAAGAAGGTAAAGATTTGTACTTTAGAGAATACATATTTTCAATTATAAAGAAGCACTGAAATACTGTGATTCCCTATTTGTGCTAAGAGGGTGCACATGTTCTTGCGTATTGTTTTCCAAGTGCTACACAAGTGTGAGGGTATATCCTACTCATTGTATTCCACATTAAAGTATTGTTTTCTAGTGGATTGTGTAGTACTGGATTATTTCCATACCATACCAAGGACGTAGCTACTCTTTTTGAGTAGTGAACCTTGTAAATCTTGTGTTCCTATGGTTGTGTGTGTTCAGTAGAGAAGAAACTCCTTAACAAGAGGCGAAGTTTGTTTCAAAAAAAAAGAAACATAAAATGGAAAAGACATCAGTGATTCACACCCTCCCCCTCTCAATGATACTTAGATCCTAATTGGTAACTTCAATTGGTATCATAAAGACAAGTTCCCTTCGTTTATTCTTTTCTAAAGTGTTTGAAGAGAATTTTTGATGGAGAAGGTAAATTGTGTGAATAGTAAGGGAATTCTGATTTTTGATGGAAAGAACTATCACATTTTGAAGGAAATAATGATTCCTTATCTTATATCTCTTGGATATGAAGTTCTTGAAACTACGATTGATGGATTTCCTCCTATTGATGATAAGGTTTCTCTTTCACCTTCTGATAATAAGAATCTTGAGAATGATGGGAGAGATAAAAATGCATTACTCTCATCTCTTTCTGAGAGTGAATTTTTAAGAGTGAAAGGTGTTACTACATCCAAAGGAATCTGGTATAAGTTGAAGAACATCTATGAAGGAAATACAAAATTGAAGAAGGAAAAACTAAAAATCTGGAGGATGAAGTATGAAGACTTGAAAATGGGAGAATTTGAATCTTTTGGGGACTTCTTTACCAGGGTAAATGACATTGTAAGTATAATCAGATGTCTTGGTGAAATGTTGGAAGATTCTATAGTTGTTGAGAAGATCTTGAGAATTCTTCCCGACAAATTTGATGATAAAGTTTCATCACTGGGAGACAGATATCCTGAAACATTATCTCTGGATGATTTTTATAGCAGTCTCATAAATTATGAAATGATAAGGGAGAAGACTATGAAGAGCAAAGAAAACACTGATAGAGAAATGTCTTTTAAGGTTTAAAAGAAATAGAAGTCAAAGAAAATTCTTATTGAAGATAAAGATGGTGAATCTAACTCTAAAAACGAGGTATGTAAAAAAATTTATGAAATAAACTCCTTGTTTTCTAAAAATGTGAAAATATTCATAGGGAAATACAAAGGGAAACTCCATTTGAAATGTTTTGAATGTGGAGATGTTGTCCACATTGTGGATAATTGTCCTCAAAAAGGGAAAGATGAAGACAGTGATGAAGAAGACATAAGACCAAGAAGGTCATGGAAGAAACAGGGTGGAAAAGAAAAATATTCTGGAAGAGGTAAGGATAAAAAGTTCTTCAAATCAAAAAGAAGAAGCTTGTTTTAAAAAAGTAAATAAGATGATGATAGTGAGACTAGATCTGAAAAATTTGTTGCTGAGAAAGTTAGAGAGAGTACCTTTTTTGCAACAGTGAATAATGATGACTATGAGAGCAATATTACTAAAGAAGAAGAAACTCAACATGAACAGTATCTAAAATAAGAGTTAAAGGAATATTTGAAAAAGATCAGAAGACTTGAGAAGGAAAACAAGAAGTTGATAAATAAAAATTCCACATTAAACAATGAATGATTTTTTCATGATGAGAAAATCAATATGGAAAAGAGATTGATGATATGAATAATTCTCTTGAGAATTCAAAGAATCAAAATGATCATCTTGAAGTAAAGATGAAGTAAAAAGAAGAAGAATTAGAACTTATCCATTAAAACTTTATAAAGCTAAAGAAATGAATATCAGTTTCAAGAAATCTATCTTAGAAGTTGGTGAATGTTCTAGTAAAAATAAACCAAATAAATATCCACAAAAGTTACCTTTAAAGGTTCAATTGAAAGGCGTAACTGGTTCAGATAAGAACAAGTCTGGAAAGACCATGTATGTGGCCAAAGTCAGCAATGCTGAAAAATCAGAAGTGCATAAAAATCATGAGTCAAGAAAGACTTCTAATACTTTTGGTACTGATAAATCTGAACTAAAGAAGAGTGTTAGAAATGAAAACATGAAGGTTTATGGTCAGCATAGTTCAATTAAGAAGGCTGTTGAGAAGCGTGTTCACAGATCTAGTCAGTATAGAAGTTTCAGAGGCAAATATTCTTTCTATGGTTACTGCTGGTATTGTGGTGGACTCAGACACATGGAAAATATGTGTTGGTTTAACCAACAACATTACAACTATTCCACAAGTTTTGAAAGAAAATGATTGAGGGGGAGTCAATCCTTTCAAAATAGGAATCCTCTAAATAAATTTCAGAAGCTATCTGAGAATATTGGTGTGAAAGTTGAAAATAGGTTCCCACCACTGGAAACTATTTGTGAAAGATGTGATCGACATAGACATCTTTCCAAGGGTTTCCTTAGTGTGTTACCAGAGCAACAAAAGTTTCCTAATAATTCTCAAAATACAGAGTTTTTAAAATCTAAAAGGGAAAGGTTTGATAAGTCCGAAAATAAAGAGTGTGTGGTTGTGTGTCCAGAACACATTGACATGGCTAGGAAATTAGAGGAAGCACAACAGAAAGTGGAGGAAAAGGAAGAACAAAAAGATCTCTTTGTCGAAACTGCTTTGAAAGATACAAAAGGAGAACATCCATGGATTCTTGATAGTGGGTGTTCCTCTCATATTACAGGAGACTTAAAGATGCTAAAGAATTTGAAAGACTTCAGAGAAGGAATAGTGACATTTGGAAATGATGAATCTCTAAGGATCAAAGGTGTTGGATCGGCCATCATTGGAAAAGAAAAGATGAAATCCAGGAAAACACTATATTTTGATGGGATAAAACATAATATTCTTAGTGTGTCACAACTCTCTGATGATGGAAACAAATTTATCTTCAGAAAAGATGGATTTTTTTGTGAAAATTAAAAATGATGGAAATATAGTTACAAGAGGCCAACGTACAAGAGGGAATTTGTTCCAAGTTGGTGAAGTGTATAACTCTTGTTACATGGGTGTGGTGGATGAAAATCAGTTATGGAATAAAAGGATGGGAAATATGTTTCAGAGGAATATGTGCAAGTTATCAAAGATATATATTGTTTGAGATATGCCTGATTTATCAAGAAAAAGAGATCGGTGTTGCACTATTTGTGAGAAGGGGAAGATTACAAACTCTATTCATAAGAGAGTTGAAATTCGCTCAAAAAGACCCTTGGAACTCATACACTCTAGTATCTATGGACCGATGAGAAAGAAATCTAAAAATGGAGATAATTACTACATTACTTTCATTGAAAACTTTACTCGCATTACTTGTGTTATGTACATGATACATAACTCAGATGCTCTAAAAATGTTTAAGAGCTTGGGGAGGAAAGCAGAGAAATAATGTGAGTATTCAGTGAAGAAGTTGAGAACTGATAACGGTGGAGAGTATAAGAATAAAGAGTCTGAAAGTTACCTCAATAAACATGGAATTCGGCATGAGTTCAGTTCACCATACACACCTCAACAAAATGGGGTTTCTGAAAGAAAGAATCAAAATCTATTGGAAATGGGAAGAACTATGTTACTTGAACATAGTCTTTCTCATTATTATTGGAGGAAATCCATGAGCACCATTGTGTATATTCAGAACTGATGTTTCTATAGGCCAAACTCATTTATGAATCCATACGAAATGTTCTATGGAAAATCTCCAAATCTGAAAATTTTAAGAGTATTTGGGAGTCCATGCATTATAAAGAAGAAAGGTGAAAACCTTGGAAAGTTTGAGAAAAGAGGAGATGATGGAATTTTTCTTGGATATTCTCAAGAAGGAAGAGGATATAGATGTCTCAACAAAGAAATAGGAATAATTATTGATTCTTCACATGTAAAATTTGTTGAAAATGTTGAGAAATTAAAGTAGTCATATGTTGATGTTGAAGTTGAGCAAGATAGAAAATATTCTATTAACGATTCTGAAAATACTGCAGACTATGTTAATCCTACTCAAGAAGATGAATTTGACTCATAAATATCGGGTGATGAGGATGAGGTTAGAACAAATCATCCTAGGTTGAGGAAACAAGTGGAGGTTTAGAACATTATTGGAGATAAAATCAGAGGGTTCAAACAAGAAAAACAATGAATGTTATATCACATACTTATCTTTATTCGAAAGTTTAACCGAATGATGTAAATGAAGCATTTGAGAATCCAGAATGGGTTCATGCTATGAATGAGGAGCTTGATCAAATAGAGAAGAATGATACTTAGGAACTTGTACCCAATCCGGACAACAAGAACATTATTGGTACAAAGTAGGTTTTCCGGAACAAGATGAATGAAGAAGGTAAAGTAATAAGAAATAAAGAAATATTGGTTTGAAAAGGATATTCACAAATTGAAGGTATTAATTTTGATGAAACCTTTGCTCTGGTGGCAATATTATAAACAATCAGAATATTTCTTGTTATTGCTGCACAACGAGATTACAAAATCTTTCAAATGGATGTAAAATCTGCATTCTTGAATTGTGGCCTTGATGAGGAAGTTTATATTAACCAACCTTGTGGATTTGTTATTGGAAAGGATGAAAGTTATGTGTGTAGGTTGAAGAAGTATTTGTATTCGCTAAAACAGGATCTGAGGGCATGGTATTCTAAATTAGATACTTTCTTGAAGAATATGAATTTTAAGAAAGGTAATGTTGATAGAAATATTTACATCAAAGAGTGTCAAGAGTTTTCACTGATCGTTATTGTTTATGTCGGTAACATTATCTTTGATGGGAATGATTAAAGAACATGTGAAAGATTTTATAATGAGATGAAGAAGTTATTTGAGATGTCCATGCTGGGTGAAATGAAATACTTTCTTAGGCTACAAATATCACAGAAGAAGAATCGCATCTTTCTGTCTCAAGAAAAGTATGCTAAAGAACTTCTGAAAAATTTTGGCATGGAAAATTCGAAACCAGTGTCCACACTAATTTTAGTGGGAACCAAGTTGTCTAAAGATGGAGAAGGTAAGGAAGTTGATTAGAAAGAGTTTCGAAATCTGATTGGGAGTCTGTTGTATTTGACTGCATCAAGACCCGACATCATCTATGTTGTCACTTTATGTGCAAGATTTTAGAGCTCTCCTAAAGAATGAAATTTGATTTCTGGTAAAATAATTCTCAGCTATATCAAAGGCACAACAAAATTTTGGGATCAGGTATGATGGCTTAGAAAATATTGATCTATTCGGGTATTCAGATGCTGATTAGCCAGGAAATGTTAATAATTTAATATCTACATCTGGTGGAGTGTTCCTTCTGTAAAAAAGTTGTGTTAGTTGGTATACAAATAAATTGAATTCAATAAATCTTATCACAGATGAAGTTGAGTATGTTTTCTCCACTCAATCTACAACCCAACTCATGTGGATGAAGACTCATTTGGAATATCTAATTGTTCAAGTGAAGCTACCATTGCTCTTGGGATGTGATAATCAGAGTGCGATCAATCTCACAAGGAATTCAGCATAACATTCTCGTTCAAAACACAATGACATAAAGTACCACTTCATCAAAGAGTAGGTGGAGAAGAATTAATTGAGGCTGGAGTACGTTCCTACATCTGAACAAGTTGATGATATATTCACAAAACCTTTACCAAAGGAACCAATTGAAAATATTGAGGTTGAACATGGGTGTCCAGCCTCATTCTCATCAAGGTTGAGGTACATGTGTCTGTCCGCACTCTCTTCTTACCTTTGGATAGTGTTGTCAAGGGGGAGAATTGTTTCATAAATCTATCCTTATGGAATCATTCATAAAGGGGTATTTGTGGGTAAGCTATGAGTCCAATATCTATGTGTGTGTGAACTATTCTAACTGTTTGTTAAAGTGGTTATAGGAAACAATGTTGTTGTATTCCCGGAATGATGAATAAGTGAAGAATACTGGATTAGAAGCTTTAATGATGTTCTAAAGAATGAAGAAGAGATATGATCATGGAATTTCATAGTCACTGCTTCTGGACAGCATGGTTTTGGCTATCAATAATTCTTATTTCCTACAATGAGTTAGCTCATGTAGGCTTAGAATTGTTGATAATTAATCCATTTCATGAGGTTAAAAAGTTCAGTTATTTATAAATCTTTGTTGACAACAAAATCCAAAGGGGGATTGTTGGGACCAAGTTGGATGGATAAGGAATTAATAAGAGTTTTCAATTACAGAGTATTGTTTCTTATCAAAGAAGATAAATCAATTCACTTTGTAAAGGACTTGGAAACTAGATGATGCTTTACTGATATGTATTTCAAAAATATCATAAGTTATGAGAACTTTTGATTCAATCCTTATGAAGGAAAGGGTAGAAATGATGATTCTAGACACAAACAGTTTTGATTGGAAGGAATGATGTTGTTGGAAGATAAGGAAGTTTCAGTACGTTCCACTATAACTCTGACGATCCTAAATATGGTCTATCAAAGGATATATATCACGATAGTGGAGTTCGTTATTAAATATGAATAATGTTCATGGGAAGTAGTGAAGAGAGAAATGAAAAAAGGAACAAACAATCTTAAGGCGGCATAAAAGAACAGTTTAAGGTGGTGCTGTTTTCCAGTGTTTGCCAAATTATAGGGCCTGAAAATCGGAAAATGGGGAGAGTTGTTATTGGAAAATAGAGGTGCGTGAATTATTAGCGGGGTGCGAAAATATAAAGTGGTGCACGAAATATTAGAGGGGTGTGTGAAATATAAAGCAGGTGTACGAAATATTAGTGAGGTGCGTGAAAAATAAAGGCTATGTGGAATATTGGCATGGTGTGCGAAATAGAGGAATGAATTTTTTCACGCCAGAGGTGTTTCGAGATCAGAAGCTCGAAAATTGGAAAAGGCATGAGTTTCATGAAAAAATGGATCATTTCGAGAAATATGATGTTGTGGTAAAGAGTTTTTATGTGCATGAAGAGGGTTTTATGTGCAGATTAGTGTTTTTTGTGTAGGGTTAAAAAGGCCTATAAATACAAGGTGACCCCCTCTCATTTTGTGTGGCTCGACACTTAGAGAAATATCGAGCTCTGAAGTGCATAAAATTATACACTAAGTGAGTTGAGCGAAAAGAAAGAGGATTGTGTGGAAAGATGAAAGGTGCGTGAAAAAGTGGAAAGTTGTGTGAAAAGTGGAAAGTAACGCGAAAAAAAGAAGTTGTGAAAAAAAGGTTTTCCATGCCAAAAGAGAATTTTTACGTGCAATCCACTTGAATTGCGCACAAGGTACCTGAAAGGTTGCGCAAAAAATTTGAGGCCTTCGCACGTATTTGGTTGTGTGTAAGATAGTTCTTACCAGCTTCTGGGTAAGAAGGTAATGGTGTTTTCTTCTGAGAATACATTTATTCAATTGTAAAGAATCACCGAAATATTGTAATTCCCTATTTGTGCTAATAGGGTGCACATGTGCTTGAATATTGTTTTCCAAGTGCTACATGAGTGTAAGGGTATATTCTACTCCTTTTATTCCACATCAAAGGATTGTTTTCTAGTAGATTGTGTGGTGCTGGATTATTTTCGTACCATACCAAGGATGTAGCTACTCTTGTTGAGTAGTGAACCTTATAAATATTATGTTCTTATGGTTGTGTGTGTTCATAATAAAAGAAACTCTTTAACAGTAGGCGAAGGTTGTTTCAAAAAGAAGGAAACATAAAAGGGAAAAGACATCACTGATTCACCCCCTCCCCCTCTTAGTGATACTTAGATCCTAATTGGGAACTTCCTAGGGGAGGGATTTTGGGAAACTACTTGGGAATATCTTGTCTGAACCTAAGTGGTTTGATAGGTGTGAGTAATGGGGAGAAGTGGTGGCCTTTTTGAGTGGAGGAGAAGTGACACACTTGTAATATTTTTGAAAAGTAATTCCTAACAAATATTTCATGTTGAAATTGGATCTAATAATGGTCAAATTTATATAAAATAGAGTATAGGGTATTTATATTTCAATCCAATATCTCTTGGATAATTTTATAGGTGGTTTTTGTCCTTGAGGCTAAGGTTTTGTCCCTTATTAATCTTAATTTAACCTTAATCGTTGTAATTAATTATTGATCACTTTCACTAAAATTTTTGGTCAAAAAAAAGTTTGTATTATTAGAAATTATAAATTATAATGATTCAAAATTTTGAATCCATTTTTTCAAATTCCAATCATAGAAGTGGCATAAATTAATTTAAATTTAATCCATTAGGTGGGATGAAGATGCGGGTTTTTAAAGTAAAAACGTCCAAAAGTTTTATATATTATTATAATCAATTTTAAATTGAAATTGATTACAATGACATAAATTGTATTGATGGATAAAAAATTATATAATTAAATTTTAAAAACAATTAAAATATAATTTATCCTTATAAAAAATTATATGAAAAAACAGTTTTGAACTAAAATTCAATATTTATAACTATTCATTTAAAAATTATATGTTTCCAAAAAATGTCAAAAATTCACCATAACCTAATTTTTATGTTTATCCTTAAAATTTAAAATTTTTATTTCCATATTATGTAGCACCCCAAACATTATATAGTATGATTCTCTTAAATACATTGTACTCATTAGATAACCTATATTTCATGAATCACTAAGCCTCTATAGAACAAAACATGGTTACTTATAGGAGATAGCCATAACCTAGCCATTAAACTTAAATTTTTCAGCTCTGTGATTTTAATTTTAAAAAAACTGACATACACGGTTGTGTTCAAGATGATATTTAGAGTCTGGTAGAATTAACTTAATTTTTGGTGAATAGTAACCTACCCTTATGAATAGTAACATACACTTATGAATAGTAACTTACCCTTATGAATAGTAATATGACTCTTTTGAATTGTATTTATACCCTTGAGTGTATAAATGAATTTGGACACCTTTAAAAATGAAGATGAATGTTTTAAGTGTTTGTATTTCTTGATTAAATAATGATTTAATTAAATATTTAATTAATCATATTTAGAAAATTATATTTGAAAAATGGACTTTATTTTTGGATTCTACACGCCAAAAAATAGTTAGGGTGAATTTTTTGGATTTTTCTGAAATACATGAATTTTTGATGAATAGTAAAATCTGATAATTCACAATAAAAGCTAAATAATGGATTAATTAAGTCATTGATGATGATATTCTGATGTAAGACTAATTGGTTCAAATTCACATGCATATATTACTGTTCTTGGTCATGGAATACTCGCTATTGGTCGTCTTGAGAGTAAATAATAAATTAATGAATTTTATATTAAGAAAACTCCTCTCTCCTCCACTATAAAAACTCTCTTCACTCCCTCTTCTCTTCACTCCTCTCAAGCCTTGTTCCTTGCCAATATTCTTCCAAAATCACTCCCCAAGATCCTCCCCCACGTCCTAAAGCTCCTAGCCTCTTCAAAATACCAAAACCTCTCCCCTTAAGAGGTTCTCAAAAGAGGAAGTCTTAAGAGGCAAATTTCCTCTTTCCAATTCCTTCAATTCTTTTAAGTTCTTTTCTTTTTGTTTATTTCCTCACATCCCTTCACCATAATGGTATGAAAAATCCAGTAACATACATGTACTGGAATGTTTTCATGCTAATGGTATATTTCATTACCTTCTCTTCTTTCCCCACTTTTATTTGAAAGAAATGAAAGCACCGTTTGAGATGTGCTAATTTAGCACATTCAAGGGCAACAGTTTATTGATTTCTGTTATAATCTTTAATTCTGGTAAAAAAACATTTGTGTTATGGTTGAACCAGATTATTATGTAATATATCCTATTCTTAGTTCTGTAATACTTTTTTACACATGGTATTAAGTTATAAAGCAAAAAATGTTCATCATAATCAAACCCACCGATTAACCAAAACAGTTATCACTAAGGTTATATATAAAAATTCGACTTCAATCTAAGTAACACAAATTAAATTTACAACCATGTAATCTCCTGGATGTTCACTAATAGTGTATAACTTCATTTCTGGACAACCACATCCATCTTATATATTTATCCAAACATGAATATAAGTGAACCAATCATTTAAAACCAAGTAAACAAACGAGCTCGAACAATGAAATTGAACCTTATAACCAATCAAAAAGGCCTAGAATGAACTAAAAAAATTATAATAAATCATTTACATATAAAAGAGGTTCTGGACTTATTAATTAATAATCCTAATTTTTTTTATTCAAGTCTTTAATAACACGTCAAGAACACCTTCAAGCTTTAGGTAAGGGATTGCTTAACTCAATTATCATTCTTTGAGTTAAACATCTATTTCATTGGTTACATTGTTCCAAGAATATGTTTGAATGGCCTATGATTATTTTATTCTGTATATCCACTTTTATTGTATGGGTTTATGTTTTTCACACATAATTATTTCATTTATGTTTTCTCAATCTAATGATACATTTTTGGTAAGGGATCCTCTCTCTCACTTTTATTCAAGAATCCACCCTATCTTGTGTGCTTTTGTTTTTAATTTATAATGATGGGTTATGTGTTCTTAACTACCCCATACTATCCTTTTGAAATATAAATAATGGGATACCCCTTTACCTCTTATTAAGACCTTGCAATAACACTCGTTACCGTGCCAAAATGTTTGTAAGAGGTTTTCTCATCTCAACTTCAATTTTGTGGGATTTTCATTATTCACCTCTTATTTCTTATATGTGGTATAGGTGTACTAACATTTGACATATTTTATCATGGTTCTAATTATATTCATTGTATTATGTGACTCTTTTGGTAGTTATTAACTTTTTTCATATGACTCAATTGAATATAACACGGTAATGAGCTTTGTCTCAATTTTCACTTCATTGTGACTTGCTTAGTAATTGTGCACCTACTCTTTCTTATGTGGTGTACCTACTTCCCATTGGAGATCAATTTTCAATTGAAATTATATTCCATTTAAATATCCATATTCTCATATCATGGATATTATTATTATCTAAGTCGTATACCATTTTACATACGGTATTTATTTTGAATGTTGTTTTGACTGTGGAAATGTTGATGAATCTGTATCCTATATTCTCTATGGATAATGTAAATACATATTGCTCTTGTATTGAATCTATTTATAAAGAATGATTTGGATGTATAGGTGTGTGGGGCCCACTACAGCCCCTTGATGCATCAGTAAGTCTCATGAGACAAAACAGTTTGGCGACAGACCCTTCGAATTTGTTTCCAAAAATCAGACGGGTTTCTACCCATAGAACTAAACCGTTTTTACGGTATTATGGTTCATGTGATAGATATATGAAATCCAATTAATAAGCATTCTCTTTATTCATTATCATCTATTATTATTATCCATGAGGTTTTCACTATGACAAAATCTATGGATGTAGTTTCATTCTCAGTTTATTAATGGCATTAGTTGTTCATTTATTCACTATGCCATTTTGATTATGTCAGATTGATTAATATTCACTTATTATTGTACTCATGATTCCGCTATTTGTAACCCTTTCTGAGTGTTTGAGCTCGCCCCTTTCATTGTTTACCTTCAACATGTTATGAAGAGGAGGTCATTTATTGAGTGCTTGTGGATGCAGTTTTTGTTTTTCATTATGTATTGTATCTTGTAACCTTATCCAATGTAATTTATGTTAAATCTATGTATCTAGTTTCTTCAAGACTACTAAACTGATCGTTCCTTCGGGATTTTCATTCCTTATAACCATTCCAATATCACAAGTAGTGCACCGGCTCCTGTCTAGATGGGTCGGGTGTTACAGGTTGTATCAGAGGAAGTTTAGTAGGAAACTTCGAAACTAGATTAGAAAACGTAGATTAGGAACAAATCCCTAAGGAAGTACTTGAGGATGAACATACAAGAACATCCTAGTATTTTGGTAAGGAATAGATTATGTGAATATTTCTAGTAAATACAACCTTGTCTGGATAAGAGCAGGTAGAGATGGCTCTGGCACAGATGTATCTAGGGGTAAACCCCGAAAACACCACTTTGAGCTAGACTCAAACAGGAACTGGTACACAAAAACGGGCCTTGCTGCACTCTTGGTTATGACACTCCTGGGGGATATGTTTAGGATAACTCAAATTTTCTTTACAAGCCATTATGAAGGATATTAGTTTAAATTTTCCTTATAGGATTCAGTCTGGATAAATCTAGAAAACCAGAACTAAACAATGAAAAAATTACATAAACATTACTAAGAATGGTTTTTTTTTTCTTAATTTTCAGATGGAAAAGGAAAGTACTTGTCTTATATCTCTTCCTACAGAAGTATTAGAGACCACATTGGGAAAATAATGTGTAGAAAACTACGAGACTTTTGAAAATATTCGTTTATCATGCAAAACCCTCTACTGAGTATCCAACTCTCCTTATGTACTCTAAATTCACCGTGGAGCAGGTTTCTTCTATTACCTCATGATGAGCGCACAATTCTCATTCTATGTATGTCAAGGGAAATACTTTGAGGGTATCTTTAAATGTTTTACCCTATCCAATAATTTCTTTTCTCTTAAGAACTTTGAGGAGGCTGCACAAGGGGGAGACCTCTGGGCAGCATATCTATGTCAAATTTTGACCTGCAGACTCCATGGTCGAGTTGTGGACTTTGAAGCCCTTGAGAAAGAGACTTCCCGTTTGCATTCTCGACATCAAGTTCTTACTTATGTCGCTCAACTTGATACCCGACATGCTTCTCTCAATCTGAATTCTAGATGTCTACATGCGGTTGACCCTTGTTGCACATGTTGCATCTGGACCAAGGAGATAGAGGAATTTGGAATCACTTTTGGTATCCGTTTGTGTGAAAACTAGGGAAATCTCCAAAATCAGTGGAATCTATGAGGAGTCATCTTAGAGGACGTCAGGAAGTCCATACTAGTGTTTTGTGAAAGAGAGCAAGAGATTGATTATTTTCGTGAGTTTTATAAATCATGTATAAATGAATGATGTTGTATTCTCTGTTTTCATATGTTTTTATATAAAAAATAACTTTTTTTAAAACAGATTTGCCATACTAAAAGCTGATTTACTAAAACTTTTCAGATAGAAGATATGAGTTAACCAACAAATTTTTTATCACTGCCTACTGAGCTATTAGAGACTATAATTGTCAAGACATGATCCGAAGAGGATCAGCCCTATGCCAACTTACTTCTAACTTGTAAACTACTCAATCGAGTATCAAATCTTCCAAACATTCTCCATCTATACCAAGGAAGAAATTTGGTCTATTACCGTATTGCATATGCACAATTTGCTACATATAGGGAAAGAGGGAAGTTTCATGAAGCTCTTTTTCTATGTTTCACTTTAGATGATAACTACCGAGCTATGGGTAAATTTCTTGAAGCTGCTTTGGATGGTGACCATCAAACAGCCTACCTATTCCAGATCCTGAGTTTTAGTATGTACGGAGAACTTTACGACATCAATATCTTCAAGAATGACATGGTTCATGGGAATTATAGGGATTTAGTGCACACTGAAATTTCTGACCTCCACACTTCTTGTGCCTCTCTATGGAATCCTGAGTGCTTTAGGCACAAATTCGACCTTGGTTGTCTACAGTGTGTCTGGGCTAAGGAAATCGAGCAGGTGAATACCACCTTAAGAATCCACCTGAGGTCGTCATCACCCTAGCATCGGTGGTATTCCAGGTAAAGGGACTTCGAGAGTGACATGTTTCTAGTGTTTCATATGGTTCTGGGAGATTGAAATATTTGAACTATTTTTGGGGATTCGTGTATTAGGGGACTGAGAAACCATTAGCCTTGTTTTACTATTTGAACCAGTGGTTATATAAGAATATAACTTGTTATCTATTCTTTTTTTTATCCTTTCATCGGTTAAACTTTTGAATGAGTATCACTAAGTGAACTTTCATAATAAAATTTCATATGGAAGGACAAACCCATATGTTATCTCTTCTGGTGGAGGTACTGGAGATTATTGCGATCAAAACTTGTGAAGATGAGTACCTACCTCTCACAAACTTGCAAAAAACATATAAACAACTATATGAAGTGACAAAAAGTCTGGACATTCTCTGCACCTGTTAAGGGAATGCTTCGATTTACTATGGCATAGCCATGGCACAATTGGCTGAGTATAGGCGAAGAGGAAAATACCACGAAGGGATTTTCCTTTGTTTCACCCTAGGCTAGAATTACACGGCCATGTCATGTTTTCAAGAGGCTACTTTGGAGGGAAACCTTTGTGCGGCCTACATGTACCAACTCCTCAGTTTTAGCCTATAAAACAATGTCTATGACTTAGATTCCCTCAGTCGAGACATAGGTCGGCGAGTTCTTCGTGTGTTGGTCCATTCGGACATTTCTAAACTTTCTACCATTGGACCCTCCCTTTAGAAGCCCGAGTGTTCGATGAAAGAGTTCAACCCATTATGTCCGAGGTGTGTCTGGGTCAGAGAACTAGAGGAGTTGAGCATCAATTTGGGTTTTCCGCTGAACGCACCTGATGATCCTATACAATGGGAGATGTGGTAAGAACATCAAGGATCTTTCTTTTGTGGTTATGAAATGAATTGCGAGGATGCAATTCTTTTAAGGAGGAAAAAATGTAGCACCCCAAACATTATATGGTATGATTCTCTTAAATACATTTTACTCATTAGATAGCCTATATTTAATGAATCACTAAGCCTCTATGGAACAAAACATGGTTACTTATAGGAGATATCCATAACCTAGCCATTAAATTAAAATTTTTCAGCTCTTTGGTTTTAATTTTAAAAAATATGACATACACGGTTGTGTTCAAGATAATATTTAGAGTCTGATAGAATTAAATTAATTTTTGGTAAATAGTAACCAACTCTTATGAATAGTAACATACCCTTATGAATAGTAACTTACCCTTATGAATAGTAATATGACTCTTATGAATGGTATCTATACCCTTGAGTGTATAAATGAATTTGGACACCTTTAAAAATGAAGATGAATATTTTAAGTGTTTGTATATCTTGATTAAATAATGATTTAATTAAATATTTAATTAATAATATTTATAAAATTAACTTTGAAAAATGGACTTTTTTTTGGATTCTACATGCCAAAAAATGGTTAGGGTAAATTTTTGGGATTTTTATGAAATACTTGAATTTTTTTGATGAATAGTAAAATCTGATAATTCACAATAAATGCTAAATAATGGATTAATTGAGTCATTGATGATGATATGTTGATGTAAGCCCTATTGGTTCGAATTAACATGCATATATTACTGTTCTTGGTTATGGAATACTCACTATTGGTTGTCTTGAGAGGAAATAATAAATTAATGAATTTTATATTAAGAAAACACCTCTCTCCTCCACTATAAAAATCACATTCACTCCCTCTTCTCTTCAATCCTTTGAAGCCTTGTTCCTTGCCAATATTCTACCCAAATCACTCCCAAAGTTCCTTCCCCACGTCTAAAAGATCCTATCCTATTCAAAATACCACAACCTCTCCCCTTAAGAGGTTCTCAATAGAGGAAGTCTCAAGAGGTAAATTTCCTCTTTCCAATTCTTTCAATTATTTTATGTTCTTTTCTTTTTGTTTCTTTCCTCACATCCCTTCACAATAATGATATGAAAAATACAGTAACATACATGTACTGAAATTTTTTCATGCTAATGGTATATTTCATTACCTTCTCTCCTTTCCCTACTTTTATTTGAAAGAAATGAATGCATCGTTTGAGATGCGCTAATTTAGCACATTCAAGGACAACAGTTTATCGATTTCTATTATAATCTTTAATTCTGGTTAGAAAACCATTTGTGTTATGGTTGAACCAGATTATTATGTAATATATCCTATTCTTAGTTCTGTAATACTTTTGTACACAAGGTATTAAGTTATAAAGCAAAAACAATTCATCATAATCAAACCCACCGATTAACCAAAACAGTTATCACTAAGGTTATATATATAAACATTCGACTTCAATCTATGTAACCCAAATTAAATTTACAACCATGTAATCTCCTGGATGTTCACTAATAGTTTATAACTTCATTTCTAGACAACAACAATCATCGTATATATTTATCCTAACTTGAATATAAGTGAACCAATCATTTAAAACCAAGTAAACAAACGAGCCCGAACAATGAAATTGAACCTTATAACCAATCAAAAAGGCCTAGAATGAACTAAAAATAATTATAATAAATCATTTACATATAAAAGAGGTTATGGAATTATGAATTAATAATCCTAATTTTTTTTATTCAGGTCTTTAATAACAAGTCAAGAACACCTTCAATCATTAGGTAAGGGATTGCTTAACTTAATTTTTACTCTTTGAGTTAAACATCTATTTCATTGGTTACATTGTTCCAATAATATGTGTGAATGACCTATGATTGTTTTATTCTATATATCCACTTTTATTGTGTGGTTTTATTTCTGTCACACATAATTATGTCATTGATGTTTCCTCAATCTAATGATACGTTTTTGGTAAGGGATCCTCTCTCTCACTTTTATTCAAGAATCCACCCTATCTTGTGTGCTTTTATTTTTAATTTCTAATGATGGGGTATGTTTTATCAACTCCCAAATATTTATATTTTGACATATAAATAATGGGATATCCCTTTACCTCTCATTAAGACCTTTCAATAACACTCGTTACCGTGCCAAAATGTTTGTAAGAGGTTTTCTCATCTCACCTTCAATTCTGTGGGATTTTCATTTTTCGCCTCTTATTTCTTATATGTGGTATAGGTATACTTCCATTTGACATATGTTATCATGGTTCCCATTATATTAATTATATTCTGTGACTCTTTTTGTAGTTATTAACTTTTTTCATATGACTCAATTGAATACAACACGGTAACGAGCTTTGTCTCAATTTTCACTTCATTGTGACTTGCTTAGTAATTGTGCACCTACTCTTTCTTATGAGGTGTACCTACTGCCCATTTGAGATCACTTTTAAGTTGAAATTATATTCCATTTAAATATCCATATTCTCATATCATGGATATTATTATTTTCTAAGTCGTATACCATTTAACATACGGTATTTATTTTGAATGTTATTTTGACTGTGGAAATGTTGATGAATCTGTATCCTCTATTCTATATGGATAATGTAAATACATATTGCTCTTGTATTGAATCTATTTATAAAGAATTATTTGGATGTAGAGGTGGGTGGGGCCCACTACATCACCTCGATGCATTAGTAGGTCTCATGAGACAAAACAATTTGGCGACAGACCCTTCGAGTTTGTTTCCAAAAAATCAGACAGGTTTCTACCCATCGAACTAAACCATTTTTACGGTATTATTGTTCATATGCCAGATACATGACTTCCAATTAATAAGCATTATCTTTATTCATTATCGGATATTATTATTATTCATGAGGTTTTCACTATGATAAAATCTATGGATACAGTTTCATTCTCAGTTTATTAATGGCATTAGTTGTTCATTTATTCACTATGTAATTTTGATTATGTTGGATAGATTAAGATTCACTTATTATTGTACTCATTCTTCCGCTATTTGAAACCCTTACTGAGCATTTGAGCTCACCCCTTTCATTGTTTACCTTCAACAGGTTATGAAGAGGAGGTCATTTATTGAGTGCTTGTGGATGCAGTTTTTGTTTTCCATTATGTATTGTATCTTGTAACCTTATCCAATGTAATTTATGTTAAATCTATGTATCTAGTTTCTTCAAGACTACTAAACCGATCATTCCTTCAGGATTTTCATTCCTTCTAACCATTCCAATATCACAAGTAATACACCGGCTCTTGTCTAGAGGGGTCGGGGTGTTACATATTAAATTAATTATAGTTTTAAAATTCATATTTAAAATATGTTCTTCGTTAAAAGGTGGTAAAATTTCCTTTATAAAAATGTAGGTTTTTATGTGTGAAATTGGGTTTGTTCTTATATTATGCCTATAAAACCTAATGGATGGATATAAAAAATTATTTTATAGGATAAATAACATATATATTTCACTAAAATAATTCACTAATTTTAATTAATTATGTTTATTTCGATAAACCTCCTTTGGAATCATAAATATAATAATATATCTTTGTATATCCAATTGGTTCTTATTTTCCTTTTTCATTAATTGGGAACCAATGAATTCATTTTATATTTATATAAACCATAAATTTTAATAGGTTAGTTAATAATATTTATAACCACTAACATAATGTCTAGGTTATATCATATTATATTAAATAATAATATTTTAATAAAACATTGTTATTTGGTGAAACTCGGTCTTGTGTGTAATGCAAGCTATCAAGGAAGGTCGCTCTTGTGTGTAACACAATATATCAAGGAAGTCCACTTGTGTGTGCGATGCATGCTAACTTAGTGTTGTGTGTATTACAAGATATAAAATATATTATATTTATTTAATATTTTAATGTATCGGGTTACTATATTCCCTTTTTACACTTCGTGTTGCGTGTCATAAACACTATTGAATAAAAATTTGTACATTAGAATTTTAGGGTGTTATAAAATCCCTTTACACACCATTAATCTATTTAGGACTGTCTAGTTTTAACCCATTTTATGGTTGTGAATAGTCATTTGGTCCCCTTTATTTTACTCTAGACTACGAGGACTCCCTTTAGTGATTTCTGGTGATCTTTGAAGTTTTGAATCTGATTCCAATGGATCTTTGAGCATTCAATTTTGGAAAACAAAAGATTTGATATTTTTTCTTCCTTCTGATCTTGAATCTCCTTGGTTTTTCAATAATGATACCTATGTGCCTTCATGACATATTAATTTGTAGGTTTTGTTGTTGGAGAGTGCTCAAAGGTGGCTAGAGGAGGTTTGATGTAGTTAAAGCCCCAAAAAAACTATAGTAGACCTTTTTACACCATAAAAAATGGATTTTATGGCGTATGTTTATGTTTTACATATTTTCAAGCCAATATATTATGGATTGTTTGTGGTGAGGGGATACGCATGAGATGAGTTTACTCTATAAGAAGTAGGTTTATATTATATGTTTAATTTACCCCTAGGCGCTGTGTTTTTCAGTGAAAGTTAAGGTTATAAAGTTTTTATGGCCTAAAGATTGGTTTTGTGGAATAAGTTTTCATATATGTGGAACTTACGATATAAATGAGAGATTTACTTCATAATTTAGGTGAATTATAACCTGTTTATATCTCTTATTATATTGTAAAAGTGGGTTCCATATACCCAACTTTATTAATACTTTTTTATTACCATATCTTGGATATAATGAGTTATACATGATTTACACTTACTGTAATGTCCACAACCCGGAACCACTAGTCGATGACCCGAGTTGGGTTTCCACATGACCGCAAGCATGCCTCAACATATGCTAGAGGTTTCCAAATACCATTGAGGGTTTAATGGATCATGTAGGGATACATTACCCTCTTTATTAGAGTAAGACACAATATATTGAAAACAAAATAAGGGAAACAATAAACAATAAAAAGAAGACATGAATTACCAAGTATCTCCCAAAACTAGGTACAAACCAAAACCAAAGATTAAATATGCCATGCCATGCTAATAGTGTCGAGTGTGAAGAAATACCAAAATAAATACAAACAACTGAACTCCAAAAATTGGGCTTGACTTCAATTCTAGATCCTCATCAATGCACATCCCAAGATCAACTCAACCCTTTAGCATATGACATTTTCCCTTGTCTTGTCCCAAAACCATGAAATCTGCTCGGGTACTGTACGCTCGCGCATAATTGGGCACCGATGAAAAACTAAAATTTATAACTTACTTACTACTTAGGACAGTGGAAAGATAGGGTCAAACCACACAGAGGCCTTATGTTGTGTTTGGCGATATAAAAAAAACTAAACAAAAACACACACGCAAAAACAAGAAAAAAACAATTGGTGGCGGTGAAGTGCAATGAATGAGATTTAGTGTGTGAATAAGTGAGGGTAAGCTAGTGATTGCATTGGGAGTAGACATAGCAGCAAGAGAAATTGTGGTGTAAACAACCAATAGATGAGTAGGGGGGAAAGTCCACTGGCTAATTTGATATTGCTTAGCCTTGTTCATTAACTGGAGTTTTTTTTTAAATATGGATCTGACTAAAAATAACTGGCCAGATTTTTCATCTAGTCAGTTTGTGATGAAATAACTATTACAGTCCTTCGACAGTAAAAGTCATTCCATCCAATGGCAAATATAAGTCAGATGTCACAGGGCACAACTTGTCAGTTGAGTTCGGTGTGTCTCTATCATTTGAGCATAACTCACATGTCAGTGAGTTCCTCAAATTGAAACAGTTTTCATTATTTGCAAACAAGATTGGTTTTCACTCGATCCTGATGTTTTGAAAATAATATCGTCTATAAACAATGAGAGACACAATCCAAACAAATGATGTAGCGCATGAATCAAACTAAACAAATCAAATCAACCAACTTATTCCCCCCGAAGGAATTTAGCTGGACATTGTGGTTGGTTTTGATGTAAAAATAATGTAAGAAATAATGAAGTACATATTAAATTGAGTTTCAGAAAAACATAGCATAAGGAAAAGAAAATCGTTCGTCTCCCTGCTTGATCTCCTGAAGTTCTAAATTCATGTTGCTCAATGGTGGATGCGATGCTGGAATGTGCTCAATGTCCCGCCCTGGGAATCGAGGTGTGAAATTTTCTAACTCGGTACTCCAATTTGCTCGCCAGGAAAATGTTTTATGTTACTCTTACTATGATTCCCCCAGTTTCGATCAAAACCTCATTGCATGTCTCTAGTTCCCTCTATCCTGAATGATGATCTCCAATGCTCCCGCTCTGCTGGATTGTTCAATGCCTCTCATGCCTCCTGCACATTCATCACCCAGTCGAAGTTTCTAGAATCTCATTTAATGTGTTCCCCAGCCTCCAACTGTAGCTTTCACTATGCTTCTCCCTCCCATTCTTTTCACCGGAGCAGTTTCTCTTAACATAATTAAAAGGATGCACACGCGGCGATCTAATTTCTTCCCTGGAAACAGCAGATCCACGTGGCGTGCTATTATGTGCAGGCCATGATCTTTTTAGTGAACTCTAAGTGAGTGCATCTTGTCCCCTGGCACGAAACAAAAACCCACATGTGCTCAATAAAAAGTAACTGTTATGTATAAAAAAATAAATTTATACACTAAATATTAATATCACTACTTAAATTCATAATAACAACTTATTAATATATATATATTATAATATCTCAATTATTAGAAATATATATTTATTAACTATTTTATTTAATTAAAACATTTATTATTATGATATATAAAAAAAAATATACTATTATTATTAAACCTGTTATTAATGTATAGTATATGATATATATATATATATATTATACAATATATATATTATATGTTATAATAAAAAATAAAATAAAATAAACAAGAAGAAATAAATAAAAAATAAAAAAATGAGGGTGGGGGTCTGGTTTTGGACACCAGAGTGTGGTTGGGGTTCTGGCGTCCCAAAACTAAGAATATTTAAGTTTTCTAAATTCATAAATTGTTTGAGTTTAGGGATTTGACTAGGTTTTTTTTCTTCTTCTGGGGATGAATTTATTTTGCGCCGCTGTTTCAAGTTCCCATTTGCTATTGTGGATTAGTTTGGTGTTGTTGCGGGCTGCTGGAATAGAGGCAGAGAGATGTTGTGTTGCTAGTGCAGGAAGTAGATGCAAGAGCAGAGGCACAGCGGTGGTGACGGTGTGTGGGAAACGGTGCGAGAAATGATAGAGAATAGTGGAGAGGGAGCGGTGAGACAGCAATGGGTTACGGTGTGTGGGAAACCAGTGAGACAGTAGGTGTGATGAGAAATGGTGAATGATGGGTGTGGGATAGTGAGACAGGATGAAGTGGACACGGTGACACCGTGAGGGGAACAGTGGTACCGTAAGTGTGTCCCATGGTCTCACCGTGACAGTGAGGAAACCGCGACACACTCAGAAACAACTACAAAATAAACAGAAATAATTAAAACCTTAATAAAACAAAAAATGGATTAATAAATTAATGAATTAAATGAAAAAGAATAAAATTAAAAACTAAATAAATAAGATAAAATTAATTATGCTTCATTAAAAAGAATGAATTTATTTGTATTAAAAATTATAAACAAATTAATTGAATAACAAATTAAAATATGTACAGTAACTTGCTTAAATTATTTAACCAACTAATTAACCAAAGAATTAAGAAAATAATTAATTAAAGAATAAAGATGGTAATTGAATAAAATTGGTAAGTTAAAATTAGTTAAATTATTAAAATAATTAAAAACTAGCTTGTGTTATTTATTTATATTTTAAAGAATAAGTAATTACTGAATTTAATTAATGAATTAACAAACTAACTAGAATGAAAAATTGTAAAAATAAAAGAATAAATAAATAAAAGTCAAATTCACAGGACTAATTTAATTCAAGAATTATTTAAAATTACACTAATGCAACTTAAAACACGTGTTTTAAACTAAAAACTGATTATTTTACACAGCAAGTACAAAAACACAATAATTATCAATTATTTAATAAACACAAAATTTTAAAATAAAAAAGTCAATAAAAATACAAAAAGGATGTGGTAAAGAGTGTTAAAACACTACCACATAAAACTCCCTCACACTTAAATATTTGTTTTCCCTCAAACAAATTCATGTCTTTGACTTTAAAATAGAAAGATCTTTAGTGAGTTTCAACTCAAAAGGTTCATGATTAAACTTTAATAACCAGAGGAGCAGGACTGAACAATGAGTTAGGTTTTTCAAAGGTGTTTAAAAATGATGTCATTTCTAGCTTCAAAAAAACCACTGGAAGTCAACAGACTCAAAAATTCAGACACTGTCAAGTATGTCATGCCTCTTATGTGTATTTATTAACTATCCTACTTCACCTTCCAATTCAAGTACTGATTCAAGGAGTGTTGAAATGTTCGATGAAATGTAACTCAAAACATAACCAAGTGCACCTTCCATTCTCACCTTCCCCTGAGTTCCAAAAAATAAATTCATTAAATTTATCACTTTATTGATTCAACTCAAATGAATATTAACCAAGTCAATTGCTTCCTTCTTCATCTGGGTTCAAAATTCCCCTCACCTTAATGAGTTCATTTTTGACAAGGTCACTTTCTTTTAATTTTTCCCAGCCATATTCCATGTGCAGAGCACTGTGTATAGCACTTATTAATATTGAAATTGGATTTATTTATTCACAAAAATGAACCAAATGCACCTTGTCTCAGATACTCACCGTGGGATCTCATTTTCCAATTTTACTCTAGTTACAAGGGACTTAATTAATAATCTTTCGCATTGACTTCCTAAAATGATTGAATATAATTTTATAAAAATGTGAGTCCCATGGGTTCCGGTGAGAACATCAAGTTACCCTAAGTCATGATCATCATCCGTCAAAACCTATCATGTCACACTCCCATACTCAATTCCTAAACAGACAGATCCATAGAGACAGTGAACAATTGCACTTAGCAATCATTCATACTTAACAGTTTCTGACTAAGTGCCACTCTCAACATCCAGCAAACAGTTATCCACTAAACAGGACAAAAATAAAGTACCATTGAACCTCCAATGACTATCAAGTAAAGAAAGAATTTGAAAAAAATTGAAGGAATTTTGATCCATTTTAAAAAAAATGAAAACAATTTGACCATTTTTTTTAAACAACCACAAACTCAGGTTCAAGAAGGGGGAATTCAACATGACAGTAGAATGACCCCTCTCCCCCACACTTAAAACCCAACATTGTCCCCAATGTTGACTCTCAAGGTGAGAGATAGTTTATGTTCATGATTGATTGACAGTTCCACTTAAATAGGATATGGAAGGGTAGCAATGAGGTTCAAAAATTTTCTTTGTCACAAAAAAAGAGGAAGAAAATAGAAACAAAAACAAAATAACCCAACCCCACCAACTTCACCAGCTATAAGCTCAGTTTTATTCCTAAAAAAATCATGCTTTGAATTTTTAAAGAGAAGACACAGGATTTAATCAATTTACTTCAGATAGTAGCATGATTAACAGTGATGTGCAGCAGCAACATAATGAAATTGAAAGAAATGGGTGGAAGCATGTTTCAAAAAATCAGCTCAAAACACATTTTCAACTCTCTAGATACTAGCAGCTAACACCCATGTAAGAAAACATAGTCATTTCTCACAGATTAAAAGGAAGTCCCCCACACTTAGTTCACAGTGAAGAGTAAGCAAGTAATTGAAAGTGAAAAAGGCAGAACAACACTTCTGTGAATTATTAGAACTTTAGCAGTGGCTTTCATCAACAGATCCTCTTCAGTATCATTGGGTTGTTACTCCTCTCAATTAACCTACAAGTTAAAATAAGTAAAATAATAATGTAGAGTTTTAAGTTCAAGATAAGTAACCCAAGAGAGTGAGTAAAAAGAAATATTATCCATAAAATGTAGTGGATTTCTCACTTGGGGTTTCTTGTCCAAGTTTCTGGAAGCAACAACTCTCTCTAAAACAACAAAAAATCATGACTCACCATCAAGATATTAAGAAATTGAACCGGAGAACAAGAAGTAGGGATTAACTTTATTCAAAAACAAAAATAAAAGGAAAACAACAAAGCTACCATGGGTTAGTTCCCATGCAACACTGAGTTTATAGTCCTCAATTAGACTTGAATCAGCTCATTCTTCCAACAGAGATATGGAAGCCAAGCCCTTTGGCTGCCCTTCAAAGAAGTGCTTTATTCTTTGACCATAGACTAAGAAAGTTTGATTCTCTTCTCCAACCAACTCAACAGATCCATTAACCAAAACTCTAACAATGGTAAAGGGTCCTGACCACTTGGAATTCAACTTTCCGGGAAACAGCTTCAATCTAGAATTGAAAAGTAGGAACCTATCACCAACCTTTAAATTCCTATTTTTAATGATTGATTCATGAAAATAATTTGTTCTTTCTTTTTAAATTTCAGCATTCTCATAGGACTCTCTTCGAACCTCATCCACCTCACTCATCTCTAGCAGTCTCCTCTCTCCAGCAGATTTAAAATCTAAGTTAAGTGCCTTTACTGCCCAATAAGATCTATGTTGTAACTCAATAGGTAGATGAAATTTTTTTCCAAAGAGAATATTATATGGTGACATCCCTATATGAGTCTTATAAGTAGTTCTATAGGCCCAAAGGGCCTCAGCCAACTTCCTCGACCAGTCCTTCCTAGAGCTAGACATTCTTTTCTCTAAAATATGTTTGAGCTCTCTGTTTGAAACTTATGCTTTCCCACTGGACTGTGGGTGGTAAGTAGTGCATGTCATATGTGAGCACCCATACTTCTCCATCAAACCTTTGAACTTATAATTCTTGAAGTGAGTCCCATTATCAGTGATGAATGCTTGAGGAACACCAAATCTGAAAAAGACATTTTTCTTGATGAATTTCACAACACTAGCAGCTGAATTGTCGGGCAGAGCTACTGCCTCAACCCACTTGGACACGTCATCCACAGCAACTAAAATGTACTCATTCCCATAAGAGGATGGTAATGTTCCCATGAAGTACAAGCCCCACACATCAAAGATTTCGACCTCCAAAATACCTTTTTGGGGTAGTTCCTGCCTTCTTCCAACATTCCCCAACATTTGACATTTTTCACAGCCAATAACAATACTCCTAGCATCTTTAAACAGTGCTGGCCAGTAGAAACCAGTCTGTAGGTCCTTTTGAGCAGTCCTTTCTCCTCCATGGTGGCCACCCTAAGGTGATGAATGACATATCTCAAGTATGGGAAAAATCTCATCCTCAACCACATATCTTCTCAGAATCCCATCAGCACACATCCTAAAGAGAAGAGGGTCATACCAAAATTAATATTTCAGTTCAGATATAAACCTCTTCCTCTGGTTGTGTGAGAGATCCTAGGGCATGACTCCAGCTTCCAAAAAGATGGCATAGTCTGCGAACCAAGTAGACTGCTACACAGAAGCAGCAAACAATTGTTCATCAGGGAAAGAAGTGTTGATCTCTTTTGGTTCCTTACTTGGGCAATTGGACAATCGGGACAAGTGATCTGCAACCACATTCTCATCCCCTTTCTTATCCTTAATCACTAAATCAAACTCCTATAACTGCAAGGTCCACCTCATGAGTCTGGGCTTTGAATAATTTTTTTCCATCAAATACTTTAGGTATGAATGATCTGTGAAAACTATGATCCTTGATCCTATCAAATACTGCCTAAACTTTTCCAAAACAAACATCACAGCAGCCAACTCCTTTTCAGTGGTAGAATAAATCTTCTGAACATC
Source organism: Viscum album (assembly GCA_963277665.1). Classification (NCBI taxonomy): domain Eukaryota; kingdom Viridiplantae; phylum Streptophyta; class Magnoliopsida; order Santalales; family Viscaceae; genus Viscum; species Viscum album. The sequence goes on from OY728143.1 coordinate 1,246,143,141, forward strand.
ATCTAACAGCTTTCTTGCAAATTAAATAACATGTAATTTCCTATCCTTCTTCTTCCCTAACACGGCTCCTACTGAAAAGTCACTAGCATCACACATATACCTCAAAGGGAAGATGCCAATCAGAAGCAGTGATTATAGGTGAAGTAGTTAACTTCTCCTTGAGAAAGTTAAAGGCCTCTAGACATGTCTCGTCGAAAAAAAAGGGTGTGTCCTTAACCATCAGGGAGCACAGGGGTCTAGTAATCTTAGAAAAGTCCTTAATGAACCTCTTGTAGAACCCAGTATGACCCAAAAAACGTCTAATTCCTTTGACATTTTCAGGTGGGGGAAACTTTTGTTTGAACTCAATTTTTTCATTATCGACCTCCAGACCCTTCTTATGAACTTTGTGTCCCAAAACTATGCCTTCTGTAACCATGAATTGGCACATTTCCCAGTTTAAGACTAAGTTGGTCTCTTGGAACCTTTTTAACACTAGTTCCATGTTTTTCAGACAGTTCTCAAAGTTATTTCCCACAATATAAAAATCATCCATGAACACTTCAATTATCCTTTCAATCATGTCTGAAAAAATTTCCATCATGCACCTCTGAAAAGTGGCAGGAGCACCACACAAGCCAAAGGGCATCCTCTGGTAGGCGAATGTCCCAAATGGATAGGTGAAGGTGGTTTTCTCTTGGTCTTCAAGTGCAATGGAAATCTGGTTGTAACCAGAATAACCATGAAGAAAGTAGAGGAATTCATTTCCTGAAAATCTCTCTAACATTTGATCCAAAAATGGCACGGGAAAGTGATCCTTTCTTGTGGTAGCATTCAATTTTCTGTGGTCTATACTGACTCTCCATTTATTCACAACTCTTGTCTGCATTTTCTCATTCCTTTCATTAGTGATCACTTTCACTCCACTTTTTTTGGGTACCACCTGGACAGGACTGACCCAGGGGCTATCAGAAATAGGAAAAATTATTCTAGCATCAAACAACCTAATCACTTCTTATCTCACAACTTCCTTCATGTTGGGGTTGAGTCTTCTTTTAGCTTCTACTCTGGTCTTACACATAAGTTCCATGGGAATTTTATGCATACAGAAGGCTGGACTTATCCCTTTGATATCAGTAATCGACCAACCTATGACAGACTTGTACTTCTTCAAAACAGTAAGCATATTTTTCTATTGACCCACTTCCAGGTTGGATGAAATGATCATAAGAAGGGTGGAATTGTCTCCTAAAAAAGAATATTTGAGATGGGCATGGAGGGTCTTGAGTTCAAGGGTGGGTGGTGACTGGCTTGAGGGAAGACACTTGGGCCTGGGTGGCCCAAGGTCTTCATGCTGCCTCTTGAAGAAGTCAGTAGAAAAGGATTTTTCTTCAGTTCAAGAGCTTCCAAAAGATATCTCCACAAACTCATACTCCTATCTTGGGGTAAGAATGTGCTCCAGAACAAACTCATCAATGTTCTCCAATAATTATCCCACATACTCATCAACAAATTCTCTCTCCTTACTTGAGCTAATCCCCATGCAAGAGGCAACATGGATTTCAGTTTCACTATTGATTTCATCTATCATTCTCAGAAACTCATCTTCCTCCTTATCAACACTACTCTCAGCAACTAACATCTCATATTTTGGGAAAATTGGGTGGGTGGGTTCTTGTATTTTCTTAAACACATTGAATTATTCTTTCTGTTCACCCAAATTAAAAATCATTTTCACCTTGGACACATCTATCACAGCTCCCCTGTGGCCAAGAAGGGCCTACCAATAATGATAGGAACCTCCTAGTCACACTTCATATCAATTATAAGAAAGTCAACAGGAAAAAATAGTTTGCCTACTCCTACTAAAAGATCATCGACCCTACTTACTAGATGAGTAATGGACCAATCCTAAAACTGTAACACAATAGTGGTGGGTTGGAGAACTCCTAATCTTTGGTGCTAAAAAAGTGACGGTGGAATCAGAGTAATACTAGCACCCAGATCACACAAACAGTTGAACTTACCACCTCTATCCCCAAATGTGAAAGGGATGACAAATTATCCTGTGTTCTAAAGATTAGGAGGTATCCTATTCTACAGGACTGCACTACACTTCTCTATTAAGCTATAGGTGGAAAATTCCACTAATTTCTTTTTTTAATAGATTTTCTTGAGTGATTTAAGATATGATGGTCTTTGAATCAATGCTTCTAAGAATGGGATATCAATGTTCATATTTTTAACCACTTTCAAAAAATTCAACAGTTCAGAATCATGAATTGGTTTCTTAATTATTTGTGGAAAGGGGATTGTAGGGGGAAAATTACTCACTATTGGGGGTATCTTTATAGCTTTATTCTTCAAAAAGTTTCTTTCCTTTATTTTATTTTGTTTTTCAATCCATTATCTTTGGGTTTTTGAATTGGAACAGCAGGGACTGGAGGGATTCCAGTGGTGCTGTCCAGTTTTCCAGATTCAAGTTCTTTCATATTTGAGTATCCAGCTTCATCCAATTTCTCATTTTCAGCATTTTGGGGTTATTTCCTAGGCTCTTGGTGAGTTTGGAGACCACTTCTGGTGGTCACAACCATGGTATTCTATCTAGGATTAACTTCAGTGGTACCAGGAAGCCTACCCTTTTCTTTATTACTAGCATCCCTAGCCAACTACCCCATTTGAATTTCCAAGTTCTTCATTATAGCATCTATTTGAGCTTTATCAAAATCATTTTTGGTCTTTTGTTTATAAAACCTCCCTATCAATTTATGGAACATGTCTCTCACCTCATATTTTTAGTTAGATGACTTAGCATTAGGTTGGGGTTGGGGTTGGAATTACTACCTAGGAGGCTGCTGGAATCTAGGAGGGGCAGTAGGTTGGAGGACTCTCTGTTACCTCTATGAAAGGTTTAGATGGTTCCTATACCCCTGATTATAGGTGTTGGAAAAAGGATCGTCCCTAGGCTGCATCTGAGGTCCATAGCCAGCAAATATGACACTCTCATGAGGCTGGACAGGCAAACTGAAGTTTGGACAATAGTTTTGAGAATGGTCATACATGCGATAGTGGTGGCACTGCTCTTTAATGATTTGATATGGGTTCTCATTAAATAACCCAGCATCTTGGGCTTCAGCTTGAGGAGTAGGGGTAGTCTCTATTCTCACAATGGTTCTCCTCCTAGAGAATTTGTGATGGGAATTTTGATCTAATGTGTTAAAGATCTGTTTGAGTTCCTCAACAGTCCTATCACTAAAGTCTCCTCCAGAAGACTGATCCACCAAGGTTTGGTGGTATGGGGTGAAACTATTATAGAAGGTGTCCATGAGGAATTGAGGTGTACATTGATAGTTTGGACACTAACTAAAAAAACCTCTAAACCTATCCCAAGCTTAAAGAAACAGTTCTCTTTCATCCTGAAGGAATCCAGTTATTTTGTGCCTAATTTCAGATGTCAACCTCCTAGGATAGAACTTCATTGTGAAGGCATTGTAAACCTGATCCCAGGTGACAAATATTTCTTCTTCTAACTGTTGGAACCAAGACCTAGCATTTCCCTTGAGGAAAAAGGGGAAAACTCTCAGTTTAAGATCATCCTCAGTGAGGCCCCTAAGTGGTAGCTGCTAAACACTACAATATAATGATCTAATAAAGTCAAGAGAGTCTTCACTAGGAATTCCATTGAAGGTGGAAAGCTGACTAATCATGGATTTCTTGATCTCGTAATTCCCGGACCTAGGATAGAGTCTAATGCATGAAGGGTTACTAGAAAGTTAAGGTAACAATAACTCTCTCAAATTGTGCCTCTCTGCTATCTCATTACCAAGTGGGTTCATCATTCTAGGTTGGTTCAAATTCTCAAGAAGTGGGTTGTTCAAGTTTTCATTTCGGTTATCTTCTATTTTGACCTTGTATTTGTTCTTTTTCACTTCCTTGAGGTGTTTATAAATTTTAGGGTTACCAGGTACTAAGTATTCAGACATAGACCTGGTTTTCATGTATCAGGTTCGTAATTTTTTTCTTCAATTTTTTTCTTCTTTTTACAGATTTTTTTAGTGATTTTGTTTTGTGATTTTTTTTTTGATTTTTTTTATGTCAATTTTTTTGTTTGGTTTTTTTAAATGCACTTATCCTCCCCAGAAATAGCACCAAAATTTTCATGCTCGCGCGTCATTGGGCATGAGTGACAAACTAAAATTTATAACCTACTTACTACTTAGGACAGTGGTAAGATAGGGTCAAACCACAGGGAGGCCTTATGTTGTGTTTGGAGATCTAAAAAACTAAAAAAACACACACACAAAAACAAGTAAAAAACAATTGGTGGAGGTAAAGTGGAGTGAATGAGATTTATTGTGTGAAAAAATGAGGGTAAGATAGTGAGTGCAAAGGGAGTAGACAGAGCAGTAAGAGAAATTGTGGTGTAAACAACTAATAGATGAGTAGGGGGGAAAGTTTGCTGGCCAATTTGATATTTCTTACCCTTGTTCATGCACTAAATGTTTTTTTAAAATATGGATCTTACTAAAAGTAACTGGCCAGATTTGTCATCTGGTCAGTTTGTGATGAAATAACTCTTACAGTCCTTCAACAGTAAAATTCATTCCATCCAATGGAGAAAATAAGTCAGATGTCACCGAGCACAACTTTTCAGTTGAGTTCGGTGTCTCTCTCTCATTTGAGAATAACTCACATGTCAGTGAGTTCCTCAAATTGAAACAGTTTTCATTATGGTGAAAACAAGATCGGTTTTCACTTGATCCTGTTGTTTTGAAAATAATTTCATCTGTAAACAATGAGAGAGACAATCCAAAAAAATGATGTAGCGCATGAATCAGAATAAACAAATCAAATCAACCAGATTATTCTCCCTAAAATAATTTAGTTGGACATTGTGGTTGGTTTTAATGTAACAATAGAGTAAGAAATAATGAAGTTCATATTAAATTGAGTTGCAGAAAAATAGATCAAAAGGAAGAGAAAATCGTTTGTCTCCCTACTTGTTCACTTGAAGTTCTATATTCCTACTGCTCAATGGTGGATGCGATGCTGGAATGTGCTCAATGTCCTGCCCTAGGAATCGAGGTGTGAAATTATCTGACTCGGTACTCCAATCTGCTCGCCAGGAAAATGTTGTATGTTAATCTTGCTCTGCTTCCCCCAGTTTCAATCAAAACCCCACTGCCTGTCTCCAGTTCCCTCTATCCCTAATGATGATCTCCAATGCCCTCGCTCCGCTGGATTTTTCAATGCCTCTCCCACCTCCTATGCATCCATCACCTAGTCGAAGTCTCTGGAATCTCATCTAAAGTGTTCCCCAGCCTCCACGTGTAGCTTTCACTATTCTGCTCCCTCCCGTTCTTTTCACTGGTGCAGTTGCTCTTAAAAGAATGAAAAAGATGCACACGAGATGAGCTAATGTCTTCCTTGGAAATAGCAGATCCACATGGCATGCTTTTATGTACATGTCACAATATTTTTAGTGAACTCCAAGTGAGTGCATCCCGCCCCCTAGCACGAAACAAAAACGCACGTGGGCTCAATAAAAAGTAACCACTACGTATAACTAAATAAATTTATACACTAAATATTAATATCACTACTTAAATTCATAATAACAACTTATTAATATATATATATATATATATTATAATATATCAATTATTAGAGATATATATTTATTAACTTTTTATTTAATTAACATATATATTATTATGATATATAAAAACTTATATACTATTATTATTAAACCTATTATTAATGTATAGTATATGATATATATATATATATATTATACAATATATATATTATATTTTTTAATAAAAAATAAAATAAATAAAGAAGAAGAAATAAATAAATAAAATGAAAAAAGGAGGTTGGGGGTCTGGTTCTGGACACCAGAGTGTGGTTGGGGTTCTGGTGTCCCAAAACTAAGAAGATTTAGGTATCCTAAATTGATAAATTGTTTGAGTTTAGGGATTTGACTAGGTTTTTTTTCTTCTTCCACGAATTAATTGATTTTGCGCCACTGTTTCTAGTTCCCATTTTCTGTTGTGGATTAGTTTGGTGATGTTGCGGGATGCTGGAACAGAGGCGGAGAGATGTTGTGTTGCTAGTGCGGGAAGTAGATGTAAGAGCAGAGGTACAATGGTGGTGATGGTGTGTGGGAAACGATGCGAGAAATGATGGAGATCGGTGTAGAGGGAGTGGTGAGACAGCAATGGGTTACGGTGTGTGGGGAACCGGTGAGACAGTAGGTGTGATGAGAAATGGTGAATGATGGGAGTAGAGCCTTGGGAGTATAGAATCATTCAATAAACACAACACCAATCCATGTTCACATTCTTCCATTAACCATTATCAACATTTACCGTATCTCAAAACATACACAATCATTTCACATAATATTTTCAATTAACTACTCGATCAATATATCAATTCCTCTTCTTGCCTTAACTTGTTAACATATTCTCATTTCAAACTATGATCCATTTTTCACAATCAATTTAATTCATTGAACCCATTCACAATGTTCTAAACAATCCCTTATACCATTATCAATGTTATGAGACAACCACCATTAGCACCTTTTATAACTTAAACTAACTTGTCAATATATATATATCATGAGATCTATTTTATCATAATAATTACATGTTCAACATCATAATTTTCCATGTTCAGGATGATGGCGAACCACGTGGGTGGCCATAAGACCAATCTAATAAACCTCAATGCATCCCACAAGGATCATGAGGGGTTTAATTCATCATTTATCCATCCATTTTACCAAATCCCATCAAAGGAATCAAATTCACATTAATAGAAAATAAAAAGCACAACCACACATGAACAAATCAACTTCAAGACTATGGGATATAACTTTTAGACCACCTACCACAATTCCAAAGAAGAACACATGCTTATCCTTACCATTTAACTTGGATTCAAGTACCCTTTGAATCCCTAACCTAAGATACACTGGAAAAAGATGGTTTTAGGTCCTTGGAAGAAGAAAAACTAAATCATAATCTCTAATCTGGAAAGGACAAGGAAGAGGATCGTTAGACTAACCTCGAGCTTCGATCTGCACCCAAAGGCACTCCAAACAGCCTAGAAATGTAGAAGATTGACCCTTGGGAAGAATTAGTCAATTTGGTTGTTCACTGGTGTTTATATAAGAAAAATTATAGAAGAAATTAGGTGAGAAATATTAAAATCTTGAGGGGGGTAAAATAGTAAAATTTCACTTTTAATGGGGCACATAGTTTGGCTACACATTTTTCCAAACTATGTGCCAACTGTGTGTCAGCCTCTGTCCAAGAGGGGTCCTAGTCGCACGGTTACCTGGAGATCTCACATGGTTTGAAAAACCATGCTTTAACCATGTTGAATGGATCTATCCAATGTTGCATGGTTTGGCCTCCCCTCTTGCATGATTTACTAAAGCATGCACCCCTCCTCTTGGCTAGCATGGCTTGGGTTCACAGTTACTAATAACCATACGCTAACTATGTAAAATACCTAGGATGACCAAATATTCCCTTATTTCATATCCCAAACCCCTGGGACACCAGTGAGATTCCTCATACATCCGAAAAACATTTAATTTACCAAATATAATGGATTTAAACCAAAATTTAAACAACAATGTACCTATATGAATTCTTGGATCTTACAACCTCCTCACCTTATAATGTATCATCCTTGAGCTACACTTCTATACATTAATGAGATTACAAGGTAAAAATATTGGGCCATGAGGCCCTCGTATATGTCTCCCTCTCCCAAGTTTCTTGGTGAACATTATCATGCTTCCAGAAAACCTGATCCAAAGTCACAATCTTGCCCCACAAGACTTTCTCATGGTGATCCACAATACAAACCAGATGCTCATCAAAGGGAGAATGAGCCTCAAGATCAAAATAATAAAGATCAATCACATGATATGGGTCGGGGTGATACTACTAAAGTTGTGACACATGAAAAACATTGTGTATACCACTATACACTTCTGAAAGAGACAATTGGTATGCCACTGGTCCGATCCTCTCCAAAATCTAAAATGGACCCATGAATCTGGGTTTCAACTTACCCTATTTCCAAATCAGATGGCAGACCAACCTTGGAGGCTCCCAAAGAACCACACGATCTCCCACCACAAACTCAAGAGGTCTATAAATCTAATCTTCATATGACTTATACCTACTCTGAGCCATTTCTTTCTGTTTCTGAATCAACTAAACCTATTCTGACATATCCTTCATGAGACTTAGTCCAAAAAACTCTAATTCCCCATCTTCCATCCAACATAACAGAGATCTACATGGTCTACCATGGAGTGCCTCATATGGTTCCATCTAAATCATAGCTCGGTAACTATTTTTCTAGGAAAAAATAAAAATTGACAAGTGTTTCTCCCATGATTCACCAAAGTCTAGTACATAAGATCTCAATATGTCCTCTATTACCTGAATAGTATGCTCTGACTTACCATCTATCTATGGGAGGAAATCCTTAATAAAAACCACCTGGGTACCAACCACATTTTGTATTCCCTGCCATAAGTGCGATGTAAAATGAGGATCATGATATGAAACTATAGTCTATAGCACCCTGTGTAACTACATTATTTCCCAAACATATAGCTCACCCAACTGATCCATGGTGAAGGTCTCTCGAATCAGCATGAAGTGGTCCACCGTAGTCAACTAATCTATAACTACCAAGATCATATATTTCTTATGAGGCATACTTAGAAGACCCACCATGAAATCTATCACTAAATCATACCATTTCCATTTCAAAATGGATTGTGTCTACAAAAAACCACCCAGATATCGATGCTCATCCTTCACCTACTGACAGGTAATGCATTGTACCACGAAAACTGCCACCTCTTTCTTTATTTCTGGACACCAATTCTGCCTAAAAATATCACGATACATCTTGGTTAATCCAGGATGCACCACCCACTTTGATGCATGAGACTCTTACATCAACACTTCCTATATACACATTATCACAACCACATGTCCATGAATATAAATGATCCCATCATCACCAACATCCCAAACGAAAGGTGACTCCCTACCTTTAAGACATTCCCTCAAATCTAAAAATTATGACTCCTCATGTTTCCTCACCTTAATCTGAATCAAAAGTGCAGAATCAAATGCTAAGGATGTAAGGTTAATCTACCCCTACCTATCATGTACCTCCACATGTATCTCAACAAATAACTCCATCATTCTCTACTCAGAGCTGGATTCCTAAACCACTTGATTTTGACTCTTTCAACTCAAATCATTCGCAACAGTGTTCCCCTTTCCCAATGTGTACGCCATCTCAAAGTCAAAATACTACATGTACTTAATCTATATTAACTACTGAAGATTAAAATCATTCTAAGAGAATATGTACTTAAGGATTTTCTGATCATTATACACCATGAACCATTCTCCCAACAAGTAGTACCACCAACACTTTAAAGCATAAACCACCATGGCTAATTCAATATCATGAATAGGGTAGTTTATTTCATGAGAACTCAACTGTTGTGACCCATATGAGATGACCCAATCTTCCTGCATCAATACTGCTCCAAGAACAACACCAGACACATCACAAAACAAGTTATACCCCTTACCTGGATCAGGTAAAATCAAAATTGATGTGATATCCATTCAAACATGACACCCTTCTTGTTCAAACCCAAAAGTGGTGATTCCAAATGGGAAATGTCTTTAATGAACCTTCGGTAATAACCTTCCAATCCCAAGAAATTTCAGATATCAGAAACATTCTTGGGCTACTCCCATGATACAACTTCCTACACTTTCTCTAGGTCTACTAACACACCTTACTTAGAGATGATGTGACCCAAGAAATGCACCCAGTCAATCCATAAATGACACTTGGATATCTTGTATTATATTTTATGCTCTCTTAGTGTACTCAGAATGATTTCAAGATGTTTTCCATGATCGTCATGATTTTTAGAGTACACCAAGATGTCATAAAAAAAGAAAAATATGAACTAATACATGTATAGATAAAATATTTGGTTCATTATATCTATAAACATTACCAAATCATTGTTCAATTTGAATGGAATAAAATCAAACTTATACAACCCATACATACTCTTGAAGGTAGTCCGTATTACATAAGAAGGTATCACCCTTATTTGATGATACCCTAATCTTAGATCAATCTTGGATAACATTGAAGAACCTCTCAGTTGGTCAAAAATACCATTGATTCAAGGAATAGGGTATCAGTTCTTAACCATCATCATATTCAGCTTCCTATAATCAACACATAACCACAATGATCCATCATCCTTCTTGAAAAACAACACTAGAGATCCCAAATTTTACATACTAGGTTGAATAAACCTTTTATCCTCTAACTCCTTGAATTAAGTTTTAAGTTCCTGGAGTTCTTTCAGTGTCATTCTATAAGGTTAATGGAAATTGTTTATTCCCCCAGTAGTAATTCTATCATGAAATCCACATCCCTCTCGGGTGGAATCCCTAAGAATTACTTAGAAACCCATATTGAAACTAATCCACTATAGGAGGAAAGAAAAGTTTATCTACTCCCCCATCATCAAGCATAAAACAAGCCACTTTGGCTATGATTTCACCCAACTGCTGACAAACTATCCCGGTATAGCCTGCCCAGACATCCAATTCACAATGATGGACATAAGTGTCTCCCTCAAGAGATGTGAATGTTACCCTGCATCAGTAATGGTAAATATGGGTTTGATACAACACTAGCCAATCCATGCCCAAAATTAGATCAAAAGCTAACATCTCAAACAGAAACAAATCCCAAAGAAAATGGTACCCCCACCAACCTCAAGAGCACACCATTTACATTGTTGGATATTTTCTGATCACTCCCTTAATGGTGTATCAATCAAGAAAACCCCGCACATATGTTGCTTCATTATACCCAACATCACCATAAAATGTGAATAAATAATATATTGTGAGGTACCTATATCGAATAAAACATTAGCAGCATAAAATCCACAAGAATTTTACCTCGAACAGTTGATGGTCCGTCCTCACCACCTCCAGGTGTAGAGTGAACTACCTGAATATGATTATCCCCTCTTTCCTAGGCTCCATTCTAAGCACCTAGCATTGCACTGCCCTGCTGGTATGGATGCTTTCGCCCTGGAGTACCATGCACACCACCACGACCAGTATGGCTGGTAGAGCTCTAATTGCCTGGCTAATATGGGGTAGCCAACCCCCTGTTTGTACTATGTACTAGCCTCATCCCTCCATCATTTACCAACTGTAAAGGGTTTCTACAGAACCTTTGTAATTCCCAAACTTACTTCTTTTACGACACTAAATTTGTGGATGAGAACACTGACCTCGCATGTTTCCTGACCTACCACACTAATAAAGGAAGTCTTAGTCGCTACCCTGGGAAACTGGTTACCTTTTCTGAATACACTTCCCTCAGTTTCCTTGGTAGAGACTCTCAAAATAGTGCTTCTTAACATCAGATGTCACGACACTATATCACCCAACTAAAACTTTATGTCCACCACTAGAAGCCTCTTTGAGATTTCCCTATGAGATAAGAGCTTGATCCATCACCTCTGCAAACCTCTTTAAGTAGAAGATATTTAATTGGGACATGATCTCATGTCTAAGTCTGTCTTGGAAGTGCCTAACCATTTTTTACTCATCCCCTACCAAACCTAGAACAAAACATTGCAAGTCAATGAAAAGATCTTTTTAATCCATCACCGACATAGCCCCCTGGGTCAAACTTATAAATTTCTTAGTCTTATCCTTCCTCAGAGTCTCTCGATAGTAATTCTCTAGAAAATTTTTCTGGCAACTCTTCTATATCATACCCTCTACCTTCTCAGTCTAAACCAAGATTTCCCACCAACACTTTGCCTAACATCGCAACATGTAGGCTTCTAGATAGAATCTTTTTTTAGGAGGAGTCTCTAAGTGATCAAGATTCATCTTGATGGACTCTATCCATAACTCAGCTACCTATGTCCCACCATCTCTAGTAAAGGTTTAAGGGTGATGTAGTTGAAACACTCTAGTCAGCTCAAACATGCTTGGCGTAACTCACCCTAGGTCCCATTCCATCATCTTTCTAAAAAAATCCAAGTTGTCCTGAAACTTCTCCTCTCCTTTATTACCCTAGATCATCGGGGTCTCTTTATCCACTTTAATGGGATCATTCTTAGAAATATCCTCTTATCTCCCAATCATCACACGTCATCGTGGTGGTATTTATCTATAATGATAAACATGATTCTTAGAACAAAAAACAAAGAGCTTATACAGTTTACATATAATAAGGCTCTCCACTAGACATAAACAACCCATTTAACACACACGATCCCAATAGACATCGTCACACCTAGAACAATAACCTTAACCATCCCTACCATGGGGCATGGTCAACATGGGGTAGACCAACTTAAATATTCATAAGCCTTTCATTAGACACCCTTTCCATTTCACATCTTGTTACAATCAAGATTTCAACTCATGTTTAACTTTTCATTAAACACAATTCTTTAACCATTATTTGACAATATTTATATTTAACCATTTTCATCATCTTTATTAGTCACCATTTTCTTCAAATTTTCAAGGAATTGAAATTCATTCTACCCTTCATGTCCCACACATCCATACCATGTGTTCCTACCATGATACATGCCACCCACATCCCTAGGTTCCAATAATGATGAATGAATACACATCCTCATACCATTTCATCCAAGAGTAAAATATCATTAAACAGTCACATCACACAATAAGTGAATCACCCAATGGTGAAATATCATTAAATTGTAACAACACACAACAAGAACAACAATTCCCACCATGGGTATTTGGGTTTCCCTCATACATGGGTTAGATACTCCCCTGCACGAGCTAATTTCCAAGGCCTGAAACCTCCTAATCTCCGGTATACCATTCCCAAATAGTAAGGCAAAGAAAATACCAACTCTGATACCACTTTGTAATGTACCCTACCTGGGAGCCACTGGTTGGTGCCCTACCCCGAGTTAGGACACCATATGACCTTATACACACCTTCCCATATGCTAGAGGTTGTTGATTAACAGTGAGAGTTTAATAGATCACATGGGGTGACTATATCATCTTTATTAGAGTAAGTCATAATATATATAAAAATAAATAAGGGAAAATATAAACAATAAAAACAAGACATGCATTACCAAAAATCTCCCAAAATTGGGTACAAACCATAACCAAATAGTAAATCTGCCATTTCAAGCTAAAAATGTTGAGTGAGAAAAAAACCCAAAATAAAGACAAATATATGAACTCCAAAAATTGGTCCTGACTCCAAGTCTGGATCCTCATCCACGCACATCCCAAGCCCAAATCAACCCTATAGTATGGGGCCTTTTCTTTTGTCCTGAAATACAGCCATGAAATCTGCTCGGATACCCAGTGGTGGCTCGAGTAGGGTGTGAGTACAACTCAATAGGTCACCACCAATGGTGTCTAAAAAATATCTAGTCTAAGAGGATATTGTATGAATGCGCTAATATATAACAGGTAAGCAAGGATTAATAAGATAACATTAGTATATCATTATTTAACTAAACTATTCTCACCATTTAAGTCAATGGGTTAGGTGTTACATTTATTTCACAATAGCCTAAGCTAGTAAACCACTATGCATAAGGTAATAAATCAATTTCCCTAACTCGCTAGGGAAAACATCACATAAGAAAATTTATTACACATACCTTGGAGAGTCAGTCCCGGTAATCACATAAAATTTCATCACACTTACCTTGGAGGCTCAGTTCAGGTAATCATCTAATGAATTATTTAGGGGACTACAAAATTAGTCTGACTCCCTAACCCGTGCATTCTAGTTATGGGGTTTAAAGCCTCAGTAAAACCCGACCTGTGGGAGTAGAGCATTAGTCGATACCCACAACTACCAAGCCATGTGCACATACTTCCATTAACCATTGGCCACATTTACCATATCCCAAAAACATACACAATAATTTCACATAATATTTTCAATTCACTACTCAATAAACATATTAATTCCTCTTCATGCCTTAACTCATTCACATATTCCCATTTCAAACCATGATCCATTTGTCCCAATCACTATAATTCATTTAACACACTCACAATGTTCCAAACAGTCTCTTATACCATTATCAATGTCTGGACACAACCACCATTAGTGAATTTCATAATTTAAACTAAATTATCAATAAATACATCATGATATCTATTTTATCATAACAATTTCATGTTCAACATAATAATTTTCCATGTTTGGGATGATGGTGCACCCCATGGGTTGCCCTAAGATCGGTTTAATCAACCTCAATGCATCCCATGGGGATAATGAGGGGTTTAATTAATCATTTAGCCAACCATTTTACCAAATACTGTGAAAGGAATCAAATACACAATAAGAGAGAACCAAATTCACAAACACACATGCACAAATCAACTTCAAGACTATGGGATATAACTTGTAAACCACCTACCACGATTTTGAAGATGGACGCATGCTTAAATTTAGATTTTAACTTGGATTCAAGAACCCTTTGTAGAACAATCCCAAGATCCACTGGAAAAAGAGTTTTTTAGGGACTCATAAGAAGAAAAATGAAACCATAATCCCTAATCTATAAAATAGAAGGAAGAGGATCATTAGACTTACAAGGAGTATCTGTTCGCACCCAATGGCACTCCAAACGACCTAGAATCAAAGGAGATCAACCCTTGGTAATTCTTGGTCGATTTGGTTCATCAATATGGTTGATAGAGGATAAACGAGGGAATAAACCAAGTGAGAAACATTAAAATCCTAAGAGGGTAAAATAGTAAAATTACAATTTTAATGGGGTGCACTGTTTGGCTACATGGTTTGCCAAACTATTTTACAAACGTGTGCCAACATCTATTTAAGAGGGGTCTAAGTCATACGATTACCTAGGGATCTCACATAGTTTGAAAAACTATACTTCAACCATGCGAAATGGATCTGTTGAAAGTTGCACAGTTTGGCCTCCCCTCTTGCATAGTTTACTAAACCATACACTCCTCATCTTGGCTAGAATGGCTTGGGTGAATGATTACTACTAACTATGTTCCAACCATGAAACATGTATAGTATGGACAATTTGTCCCTTATTTCATGCCTTGAACCCCCAGGACACCCTTGAGTTTCCTCATACATCCGGAAAACATTTAATTTACCAACTTTAAGGGATTTAAACCAAAATTTAAACAAGAACATTCCTCTATGAATTATGGGATCTTACACTTACCATTATTGTGTTGACATTTTGGTGTACACTATTTAATGATAATTCCCATAGATTAATTTTCATATCAAAATGTTATGGTAGATCCCATGCTATGATGAGAACCATGAGATGCTATGACATTAATCTTAAATATATGTTCTATGTCTAGATACATCATACTAACTAGACATAGTTGATGTATGACTATCAGGTGATGGGGGCTCATAAGCATTGAGACTTCTTCCCATGAAATCACACTTGGTGACCTATAGTAGTTGAGATCATAAGGAAGGACCCACTAATAGGAATACCACATATATCGAGTGTTATTGGATGATCTTATCTATGGACATGTGCATTGGTCTCCTAACATTAGATCATTATCAAAGTGTTCTATTTGATCACATAATTTGATGCAAGTCAAAAAACATTTTCATGAAATCATGGATAGGTAGCTTGTGTTGGGTGCGTCATTCGTTGTATGAAGTTGGTTGAAAGGTCAAGATAAAAAATTTCACTTCTGAGTTGAGTAAGTAATATATCTCAGGCCTAGTTGATTAGGATGGTAGTACCTTCATAAATCCTTGGTCAAGGTAGTTGAAAGGTAAATCTATCCAGATAGATCAACAAACAATAAAGAAAGAAAATGATGATAACACAAGTGTGCATCCAACTTTATGAGATATTAAAAGACAAAGATATTATATTATATAGTACATGTCCAAAGGCTGGTTTTCATTGTTATGACTATTCCATATCTCTTTAGGGTCCTTGGTGGGTTGCTAGACATCGCTCTTGGTATATGAATACTATTCAATACTATTGAGATAAGGGTCTAATGGGTCACACATAATAGTGTATTAAAGAATCTGCCATATTCTGGTGAATAGGTATATTGGATATGGTGGGCCCCACCAATGGGTTTGAGGGTTTTCCAATAAATTGATCACTAATAAATAAATAAATTCATTATTATTCAAGTAAATAATAATTGGTCTTAATTTATTTATTAAAACTATTAACAAGTGTTTAGTAAATATGAGGAATAATATTATTCAAACGAATATTATTTTAATATTCTAGATTCATTTAATATTACCAGAAATTTCAAGTCGAGATAAATGACTCATTTTATCATGTAATATATTTAATATATATTACAAACATGTGATAAAATATAAATAATATTTATGACATAGTTTAGTCTGTCATAATGATTTTTTTATTACTTATTTAGTGGATGTTAAAAATACAGGGGTCTGGGAACCCTTTCTGAGTATTTGAGAATATAATATTTAAAGGAGGTGAGAGGCTCTCACTAGATACTATTCATGGTGATCTCTTGAGAGCTTATCTCTCCTCTCCTGCTTTTTATAGAGAGAAGATCTTGATCCAAGTGATCGGATTGAGTTGATCTTCATGCATCGAATGAACGTTGATGCAGTGATAATTGGGATATCAAAGATATCATCAGATCGTCATGCTAGCACTCGAAATTCGATGATCGGTGTTCCAAAAAAAATTTGAAGTGTGTGTGGATGATCCAGAAGGATTCTTATTTCGATCCTTTAAGGATCAATCACCGATGAAAAGAATATGTCGAGTGTGGCTTTCGATTAGGAATGAGGTACAAGTTCAATTTTAATTTTGTGCTTTGTTTAATTCATATGAGTTCATCAGACCATAATAGGGAACAGATCGCCAGAGACGACATGTTACATCATCCTGATGATGAAAAATTAAAATCCCTGGTCCACTGGCTTTCGCTGCATTCCTTGAAACCTTCAATTCATATTAAGGTGATCACATAAATTATTTGAGTCAAGAAAAAAATTAATTTTCATCAAATTATGTAGAGGATTTAATTTTGGTCCCAATTGATTACACCATGATTAGATCCGATGCCAGATGGCCAAGTTACGACCCTCTGAAAAAATTATGGATCGATGGGTGGATTTTGGGTATTAAAATATAATGAAAATATATTGTTATATATGTTATAATACGTGGAGGAAAGCATTTCTAGTAAATACCTGAACAATGATGGCTACAATAGTTATTTATGATGGACATAATAGGAATTTTTTTAATGCGTTTAAAAAAGAAATATTTCATTAAAAATGTCTAGGTTTAAAAAAAATTAAAATGCGCCTCAAAGGCGGCATCGTGGATGCCGCCTTTGCATTTCGGGTGAAAGGTGGCACCGTAGATTCCGCCTTTGCACTGCCGATGTGGATCGCTGATGTGGAGAAGGTGGCACCCACGGTGTCGCCTTTCTAGATGATGTCATATGAAAGGTGGCACCACGGGTGCCGCCTTTGCCTCCGAACCCTATAAAAGGGAAGCTCCCCCCTCCCCTTATCCTCACTTCCAAACACCCATTTACCTCTCATTTTCTCTCTTTTGCGGCAAAGTTTGCGGTTTGAAATTTTTGGAAAGCTTTTAGAGGTATGGTTTTTAATTTAATGTTTTTTATTTCCTTGAATTGTGTTTAGTTAAATATTTTTTAAATTTAATGTTTTTTATTTAGTTGAATTTTTTATTGTTAAATATTTTAATTCTTTAGTAGTTTAGTTATTTTTAAATTTTTTTTGTTTATTAGAATGTTTAATTAGTTATATATATTTATTAATTATAATTTTCATTAGTATAAATTAATTTAGCATTATTTTAATGAAATTTTGGTAGCGTAAAGACTATGTTATCTAAGCAATCAGATCCTTTTCTGGATAAAAACGAGTGAATGTGGCTCTGGCACAGATGTACCTAGGGGTAAAACCCGAAAACACTGATTTGAGCTAGACTCGAACGGGAAGTGGTGCACGACAATAGGTCTTGCTGCATTCTGGTTTGACACTCCTGAGGGATATGTTTAAGATATGCATATTTCTTTATAAACTAAAAAAATATCTACGAAAATAAATAATAAATTGATAATTTAGTAATGATGTTGATAGTTATTATTAAGAATTATTAATTAGAAATTAATTAATAAATAACATAGAGTTAAAAATAATACTACAATTCAAATGATATTAAAGAACATGGAGTTAGAAAACAACATAGAGTTAAAAAAACAACATGAGTTAAAAAACAACATGGAGTTAAAAAAACAACATAGAGTTAAAAAACAACATGGAGTGAAAGTGAAAAAATAAATAACCTGGAGTTAAAATATAAATAACATGGAGTTAAAATATAAATAACATGGAGTTAAAATATTAATAACATAGAGTTAAAATATAAATAACATAGAGTTAAAAAATAAATAACAGCATGTTTCAAGCTTCTGGACTTTATTGCAGTGAATTGGATATCAAAATTTCAGAAAACCCATTATCACACGGGTTTAGTTTATATTGGTCTTATGTTTTATATTTTGTATTCTTTCAAAGTCACTTAATTGAAACATTTTTATGTTTCAAGTAGGCAGTTTTGAAATCTTATAAATTGTTTTTCATGAAAAAATTTTATGAAATGATTTTTGTTTTCAACAATTGTTTATATGTTTAATGAATGATTAAAGTTTCTTTTATATTGGTCTTATGGTTTATATTTTATAGTCTTTCAAAGTCACGTGATTGAAACATTTTTAACTTTCAAGTAGGAAGTTTTATATGATTATAAATTTTTTTCATGAACATTTTTTATGAAATTTTTTTGGTTTTCAATAATTTCTTATATGTTTAATGAATGTTTAAAGTTTCGTTTATATTGGTCTTATGATTTATATTATATAGTCTTTCAAAGTCACGTACTTGAAACATTTTCAACTTTCAAGTAGGCGGTTTTGAAAGCTTATAAATTATTTTTCCTGAACATTTTTTGTGAATTATATATATAAATAAATATATAAACAAAAACAAAAAAAAATAGAAAATTTTCAAAAATGATATTTTTAACAATTTTTATGAATTATATATATAAATAAAAATATAGACAAAACAAAACAAAAAATCAAAACAAAATTTTAAAAAATAATATTTTTTTTTGTTAGGTGAAAGGCAGAATCCTACTGAACATTTTTTTGAATTATATATATAAATAAATATATAAAAAAAACAAAACAAAACATAAAAAAAATCATTTTTTTTGTGTTAGGGGAAAGGTGGCATCGTGGGTGCCGCCTTTTAGCCTCTTTGAAAAGGCGGAAGCCGCGATGTCGCCTTTCACCCGAAATGCAAAGGCGGCATCGCGGATGCCGCCTTTCTAATACATTTTGAAAAATATTTTTGACCTAACCGTTTTCTATAAAAAAATGTTTAAAAACGTAAAAAAACTCCCAAAATAGTGTTTTCTGGGTATTTTTATTCTTTCATCAGTTTTATTCTTCCAAGGGTGGCGCCCCCTCTCCCTCGTCAGGAGACCCTCATCCACGGATGCCTGCCACCCTCATCCACCTTGTGTTGGCTGGATTACCTCCCCCTACCACTACACACGCCACCTCCCAAACACTGAACCCCCTCAACCTGGACCAGTGACCGTCATCCAGCTCTCACCACCCACGACTGTGGATCCGGCCAAGCTTCCCCATCAGGTGACCACGGTGACCTCTACCCTATTGGGATCCCTCTCATTGCCACAAATCTGGGCATGATTCCCCACCAGCTGCCATCTTCTCTTTACCTTAGTTGTGGAATCGGACCACTCGGTGGCATTGACCGTCGGTCGCCCTCATTTGGAGGGAACCCCACCACTCACCGTAGCTTCCAACCAAGCTTATTCATTGAGCAGCCACTGCTCCTGAACATCATTGTGGCCTTCACCGCCCCTCCCAAGTACTTCCACCACACATAGTCACTATACCATGGGTCTTGTTAGCTTTTGTGGTCAGATCCTGATGCCTCCTTGGTTCGCACCTCCGCCAGACCACCTTGGATCGACACCGACCACACCCCTTCCTAGAAAGATCCATCCATGCCAAATTTGCACCACTAAGCCCACAACACCCCTATGGACAAATCTGGGGTTTCAATGATGCCCCAACTGACATATAGAATCCCCTTCCACATGATACAACCCACTTCACACCCTTTTTCCCCATAATGAGTTTGAGGTGGGTCGGGCCGACCTAGAATGGGTCTGGGTAGACCTATCTATCTTAGAACTTCTCTGAATGGGATTTTCATAACATAAAATGGGTCTGTGTGTGGTCAGCCCAACACACACATGCCTTGTGAAAAGTTTAGGGCCCGAATTAACTTAAATTAATTAAAATGTTAATTTTTGTATTAAAATATAATTGTTAATACCCGGGAAAAATTAATTTAATTTTGATAATAAATTAAATTAATTATGAGACCAAATATAATTAAATTAAATTAACTTAATTAATTTATTTAATTTAATAAAATACCATCGTACTTTAATTTATTACAATTTTGTTTTTTATCATGTATTTATTTTACACGTAGATAGATCTTGAGCAATTGATCGACCTATGTATGTGTAGTTTGTTTAATTTAATTAATTATTTAATTGTGTGTGATGATTGTAATTAATAATTACAGTCTTCACATCATCTTCTTTTTTGTCAATATGCATAAGGACCTACGTGTCCAAATTTATCTGTAGTATATTGCATCCCTAATCTTCCCCTCCTATGAGTGAGTACATTTTTACTTTGATGAAGATGATGTTTTATGTGGACCCCATCAAGACGAGGAAAAAACCAGATGAGAAGTAAACACACTATATGGGGACAAGCCACATTATGAGTCAAGTCACAACTCAGCTATGATTTCCCTTGGTCATGGTTAATCCATTAAATTTAAATGGATCAACCAATATTATATTCTCAATAACAATCAGGTTGTTTATGTCCTTTATGCATTTTTTTTATTATTTTATGAAATTTCATGGCAGTGGTAAAACACATAAAATAATAAACAATAAAATTCATAAAGAAGTGATGAATTCTTTTCTATTAATGTTCAATTATGAGTGCAACAACATATAATGAACAAGAATAATAGAAATGGATTACATTCATCAAGAAAAATATAAAAAAACCTTTAAAGAAATATTAAGTCATTAAATGCCTTTCATCATTTCAATTTCAACAAAACAAAGTGTTCGGGGTGCTCATCAAAAAAATCTGAGGGTGCCTCTTAATACTAGAGAGTTTTTATATGATTGATGGATTTGAATTAATTGAATTTTTCAGCAAAGAAGAAGTCAAATATAGCTTTCTAAAACTTCATAGGTAAGCGTTGAGTAAATCAATTTTATTATTTTAGAAGTTGGGACTTCACTCAACAAATTAAGGTGCTAAAAGTTAATTTGGTTGGTCAATCAAGTGCCTACCTTGAACTCTCCAATTAGTGGCATAGCCAAGGCTTATAGACTATGTGGAGAGGTTCAAGGATATTTTCCACTAGAATACTCAAGAGACAGAGTATTCTGATTCTAGTATAGAGGCTTCCTAGAATTTGATAAAATGGCAGGAGACATTTAATGATTTAATCAATAAATAAATAATTTATAAATTGGTAATCAATATAAATGTAACACCCCAAGCTTCCACGATATGCTTTTCTTTGAATAATACAGTAGCATGTGATGTACAAAACTTCGAGTTCTAACACACACCACAACCAATCAAACTAGTCGTTATGAATAGTAATACACACTTTTTGAAATTTTATATATTTTATCTTTCAAAATGGACTTCATTTTTTGATTTGGAATATCGAAATTATCCTAGGGTAAATTTTTGGTATTTTTTAGAAACATTCATTTTTTATGAATAGTGAAAAATACTAAACATTAATTAAAAAAAATTAATCCAAATTATTTTTAGTGATAAATTATAATATTGAGTGGTTTTAAATTATATTTATAATATATTTTTACCATTTAATCCAATTTTTGTCATTGGACATAATTTCACATTTAAACCGGACATAAACAAGTGTCAATCTTTTGATAATTATTATTTCTTAAAAACACGCTTTTTGTTTTGACAATGGGAATTACTTTTAAATTAATTTCTTCCACTTCTGTGGTTTGAATTTAGAAAAATGGGTTTCATATTTAGAATTATGAGGTCCAAATTGTGTAAATAGGTAAATTTTAGTTTTATCCATTTTGAATAATTACTTCGGTAAATATTTTATTTACCATGGTTTAAGGGTAAATCCGATAAATAAGGGTACAAAAATAATATTATAATAATATTAAATTACCCTAACACTTGTACTAACTCTATTGGATGATACATGTCAGACCATGTCCATATTTGGGTTGATTTTGGGACCGCATGGATCCACTTGTAAGTGATAATCACACTTTATATTAATTAAGTTAAAGTAAATACAAAAATAACATAAGCATATATCTTTTAGCAAAAAAAATTTTACATATAATTATACATGTTATATCTTCGACTATAAATATTCATTATAAATATTAAAATATTTACTATATAATCGTATTTTATTTATATTTTTTATACATTGAAAAATTAAATTTATTTATGACACAATGATGATGCGGTAATTATCGTAATAATGAAAGAATAAAATAAATGGTATTATAAATGTTACAATAAATACAATTTGAAAGTATTGATGCCATAAAAGAATTTTCTAGGTTAATATGACATGTTAGTATTGATTAAATGAATTTATTTAGAATTAATAAAGTTTTTAAGACTTTAACAAAAATCATTTATTAAATAGTGTCAAAATTTACATAAAAGAGTTTTTAAAAAATATATTATATTATTAATTGACATTCTATTCCTAAAAATATAAGGTTTAGAAAAAGGAATTATATCATGATATTTGTATCATTAATGTACCACTTGGGGGTCGATTGGAAGTTTATAGTAAGTTTATTAACCATATAATATAAAAATACAAAGAGACATGGTAAATGTCAAACTAATTAGCTAAGAGTTAAAACTAAAGAATAAAGTTAATAAAGTGACCCAAACCTGTCTAAAACCTATTGGTTGAGTAGATGTAGACCAATCCCCATCTTATCCTCAAAATAAATCAATTTGGATCCATTATAAACCAAATATGAATTTATTATAAAATAATATTTTAAGTTTTTTCTAAGGTACCCCTCACCCCTCTTATAAAAGGCCGCTCCCCCTTCTATCTAATTCACACCTTCAAAGCCTTTTGGATCGACTAACTCTTACCCAAATATTCTCTCAACTTCCCTCAATTCAACCTAGAGGCCTTAATTTGTTCATAAATCCAACCTAAGGAGCCTTTTTGATCAAATCAAAAGGAAGAACCCGAAGAAGAGGTAATGATTTCACCACCCTCTTTCAAGTTCCTTTATTATTCCACTTCTTCTTTCTTTGTTATTTACATTTTAAAATAATAACTCCAGTATATTCTATATACAATGATGTTATTATAAATATGGTACAACCATATTCAGTATTCTATCCATCCTTTGAATGACATGTCACCATATGTGCATACGTACTGATTACCATCTCCACGTCGTGGTGTAATTGTTATTCAATACATTATTATTTGGATGGGTATAACAATGATGTTTAATTAATGTAAATAATAAATATAACATGATAATGATTCTGTATATATTATATACCATCCAATTATATATTATTTTATTATCAAAAGAATGATATTTTTGCTCGTGCGTACGTACGGACTATCGTCTCTATGACCGCGATGAGATTCATTCCTCATCGTATCAATTCAAGTATAATTCTCATTTGATGATTAAAAATAATTTTTAAGGACTTTATATCATTATTTATATGAATAATATATAAACTATCCATAACAAACATCTCTTATGTAACAAAACATATAAAAAACGAGTAAGTTAACACCCGAAACGATGATAATACTAAGATATTATTAACAAAGAAATGTTAAAAGATCATATATGATATCATATTAATGTATATGATTCTTATATAATTTAATAACAATTATTTCGCCATTATAAAGGATGTTAACCTACTCTCAACCAAGTAAAATTACAAGTTAAGGGTTTATTTCACAATCTCTTCATTATCCGAGGTTGTTTATACGTAATTATCTATCGGGACCTCTTTGTCATCCACATCAATGTTTCTTAAAAATGTATTTCAAAACATTCTTACTATTTTATAGAATATGGGTTAAATTCATTTATACCCTTTTTTTAATTTTTATAATATGTTTATAAAGGAATTTTTCCATCGTTTTCCAAATAAGGTCCTTTTTAACCTTTTCGACAGAATTAAGGTAAGAATGTCTTTTTTTAACTTATACGACGGGTGTGGCTATTTTAAACCATTATAAAATAGTTGAAGCTTCCCTTACAAGCTTATAATAATATTTTGAAATTAAATGTTTTATTTTATAATTATGTGATGTTTAAATGATTTTAAAAAAAAGAGATATTTATATCAAATAGTTTTAATTTCATCTATGTCAACATCCTTTGATGCATTTTAAGTTTATTTGAAGTGAATTTATTATTATACAAAACTTCCATATAGTATTGAAGGTTTCGTGATATGTTTGACTGTGGATGTGTTATTTTTATACCATTCATGATTTATGGAGAAATTATTGACATTTCATATGGTAGTTTTAATACGAATGTTTATGTTATGTTTAAACTTGTTTATATGAGGAATGCATTAGACTTAGTAAGTGACGGGTGGATCCCGCTATAACTCATCGATGCCTCGGTAGGTCTCATAAGAAAAACTAGTATCTTGGCACAAGGCATTGAAAAAATCTTATTTGTAGTCTTGGCACAGGGCCTTGACTATGTGGTTATGATAGTCTGGCATTATGCATTCCATCATTATGAAAGTGGTTAGTGATATTGCATGTGATTATTCGACTAGTAGAATATCCATGTGAATAAGTAAATGGAATTACTTCATTTTATTTTTTCCATATTATGCTGAAGTTCAAGTTTAAAAGGATTTTGTTTTAGTTATACATTGCCTTAAATGTTTATGACTATTTATGAAAGTTTCCGCTGTATTGTTATCCTTACTGAGAATCTGAGCTCGCCCCTTTCTATGTTTTATTTTTCCCAGGATTCCAAGAAGTGTATTGTGATTGATATGTAGGGTTATGCCAAGGGAATAATGGTGTTCATAAAGGATTATTTATGTTGTTTTGTATGTTATGAAGTGTAATGTAACATTCATGTATGTAATCTATTTTCCAAGACTATTAAACTGATCGGTCCTTCAGGACTTAATTCCTTGTAATCAGGCCAATGTATTAAAATAATGCACCGACTTTGGGTAACTGGGGACGGGGCGTTACAGTTGGTATCAGAGGAAGTTTAGTATAAACCTTGGAAGCTAGATTTAGATAAACTCTAATTTGAGCACATAGCCCTAAGATAGACTTTGAGGATTAGTATAGAAGAACTTCTTAGAATTTTGGTATTGTAGATATTTTGTAGGTTTTCCAACCAATAAATCCATGTCTGGATAAGAGCAGGTAGAGGCGGCTCTAGCACACATGTACCTAGGTGTAAAACCCAAAAACACCGCTTTGAGCTAGACTCGAACGGGAACTGGTTCACAACAATGGGCCTTGCTGCACTCTTGGTTACGAAACTCCTGGGGGATATGCTTAGGATAATTTTCATTTTCTTTGCAAACCATTATGAAGGGTTTATGAGTATATACTTCCTCAAAGATAACATTTTTATGATTATAGATTATATCCATAAACTATTCAATTTATGTTAAGTGTTTTACAAGTTTGGATTTATGTATTACGATTCATAAACTAATCTAGTGTATGTCATTGTTTAGAAATGGGGCCCAGTAGAAGGAATGTGAACTTCAAAAATACATATGATCCAAAGAGTAAGAAGGATCATATCTTTCACGGTATTAAGCCAACAATTAGAAGGGAAATAGTCTCCCATGTATTCTCAACATATGAAGAAATAGTATCATGTGTTAATAAGATAAGTAAAGAATTCTCCGAGTCCTATGGCCATGAAGGGAAGTAAGAGAAGAAAAAAATGTAAGAGATAAAGATGGATAAAGGGAAAAGGGAAAAGAAGAATTTTTCCATATGTGATAACTGTGGAAAGAAACACCTTGGAACTTGCCGGAAGGGAATGAGAGTTTTTTATAAGTGTGGACAAAAAGGACACCAAGTACGTGACTGCAAGGGTAAGAAAAAGGTTTAAAATGTAGAATGCTTCATCTGTAATGAGTTGGGACACTACGCCAACCAATGTCCAAATCATCAGAGTATTCCCCAAATGATGCTATTGGATAATAATCAAGTTTTGATACTACCTCAGATGAAGAAGAATGACTAGTCTTCTTATGCTGTTATTATAGGATTATTTCATTTGAGTGTTGTATCAAAAAAATACTGGTTATATGAATTATGGAGATAAATAAGGATTGTACTACAGTACTATTTTATTGAGGATATGAGATTATATGGTTCTAAGAAAAGTGACTTAATAGTGAGATGCGCTTTTGGTAAAATACATGTTTGAAGGAAAGGTAATCCTTAATAATGTCCCAATAATGAGGTAGTGATTTTGGAATAAGAGATTGTTGATTTGAATAAATTGTATTGGATATTCTTGACTACCTTGAAACTGATTAATGATTTTTCATCGTTGGAGTTTACAACATTTTTGGATAGAAGGAGTATATCCAGTATTCTATAAGGAATAAGGGATCATGAATGTAATCAATAAGTTTTTATGGTAATTCAAGATGTTGCAGTGTTTTAAAAGAATACATGATGAAGGTGTTCACATGTTATTAAGAAAAAAAAGGATATTCATTGTTGATTCACGCTCAAATTTACCCAAGAGAAGAAGGTAGGACGGTCCTCGTAGTTTAGATTGGGTTGTCGAATCCTCAGAGACCTAAGAAGAAACCTATAGAAACGTACATTATATGGACAATTTTTGGCTATAAAGTGGCCAACTTGGATTGGTTTTATATGGGTTTAAAGGAACTCTAAGAGACGTAAGTTAATTCAATTTAAAATAATTAGTTGATCCTAGGTTATTGCTCAGGGTGGATTGGACGTATTTCCTTTTCAATTATTTCAATTTTTTATATTTGAGATGGGTTTATTTAAGGAGATAAAACAACATCATCACTTACTGGTTTAATGCCTACACTCTTTAATACTAATCACCTATACACTTGAAGGATCAATGTTTTGAGAACTTCAAGGTAAAGTTTCGTATTAGCACTTGAAGTGTGTGGCCTTAAATTCAACAAGGATGATGGAGTTTAAAAATCATAAAATAAAAATCTCAATTAAAGAAGTGATTATACTATAATGGGGTTATAAATAACATTCAATCCATCCCCTTTATACTCCCTTGGATCAACCCATAAGTGGGTTAGCCCTCCATTTATCCCATGGTTTCAATGGAATCGGAAAGTAGACTCATGAGGGAGGAAGTGGAGAAGTAAAGAAAACAACAAAAATAAAATGATCACTCCACTGTTGTGTGAATTATTTCAGAAGGTTTGGTGTGAATAAATTCACACCTTGATCCAACGGTATCAAATTTATATGAAGAAAAACATAATAAGAGTATAATGAGAACTTTTATTAAGAGACTAAAGTGAATTGAACAACTTACATGTGAAAGACAAATTTGAGACAACAAAATTGCAGCATAACATTACAATTGAACAAAGCACCCAAGATCCTCAAATACTCCAACACCACTACCTTAAATAGATATTTTTGATCCCTTGGGTCGATTCTCCAATATTTCAAGTCTTCTCAATTAATTGTGGTAGGTCATAGGTGGGTGGAAAGTAAGGGAGAGTTGATTTTTCCACCCTTGACCCGAGGTGGCATCCGGATTTCCTTAACCGAACAGAAGTTCTTGTAATACCTTCTAGATGCACGAATCAGAGTGGGCCATAAAATAAAAAAATGGATACTCGGATGTCTTCTAACCGCCTGTAAAATTTGGCCCAATTTGGAATTGTGGATTCTGAGATATGATCAAATTAGTGGGATGTTTTTCTGGGCCATAGAATCTGGCCCAGAATTTTATCTCTAACTTGGTCCGCCGTAATGACCACAGTAGAGGCCGAATTAGTATTATCTCATGAAGAGTGATTTGTTCCCCAACGTTTCTTCTAGCATACCACAAAATTTGGGATTCATTGGGCCTGTATTTTGGGCCCCACAGTCTCATAAGTGGGATGGTGTCCAATCTTCCTTCTCTAGAATTACTTCCATTCATCTCCAAATATCTCCATCATCGTTTATGAATCATCCATTGATCCCTGAATGAAAAATGTTCACATTTAAGTTTAGATATAGTTCCCAAAATATAAAATTAAAATATTGATAATTACATTCCTTAGAATCAGATGACTCATTGAGTCTAAATTGGTGTACATTAGGCATGAAGTGCACAAATGATGAGAATGGATGTTCATAATGAAAATGCACTAACTCAGGCCCATAAGATAAAAAATGAACATTTAGTAACATTAAAATATAATTAAAATATATGTTTGTATTGGATAATCACACCCCCCCAACTTGAGATTTGCTAGTCCCGAGCAAATAATTCAATGATTTTATTTGAATTCCTTTCTTCAAACACATTATAACAAACGGTGCTCACAATGTAAACTGCACACAAATATGTCTTTATAACCTATCAAGATAATTTAAAACAAGATGAATTTAAAAGCAGATCCCAATCCCAATCTCATTCCTTTGATCAAATCCATCATCATACTTCATCTAACTCAATTAGTTGTAATGATGTGTTGTGAATCACAATAGATATGGGGGTTCATTTTCATTCAAGGGGGAAATCATGGAAGCGCTAGGTGGAATCACATTTAATCCTAATATGAGTATTCTTCATTCCTTTTTTTTGGATTTTTTTTTCAATATTTGCATAGTAATTGAGATTGCAATTAATCAAATTAACACATGTAGCAAGACTTTGCTGATGACTCCCAGACTCAAAGGCCTTAGGGCACCAAGTGAAGCCCACATACTCGGACATCGTCTCGAGTTAACTTAATCAAAAACAAAGTAATATTACCATAAATAGATATAGATTGAAAAACTCAGGGCTAGACAACTCTGGAGTCATGATCCCTAAGTGCTGAAAGCCTCAAATTTTATCAATCCATTTCTCTACACGCAAATTTTTTTTTATTTTTTTTTGTTTATATATATATATATATATATATTTGAATACTCATATTATTCATAAAAATAAAACTAGCATATGCTATTTATTATGGGACCCCAAAAATTCAAATTAGTACCCCACAGTCTAGAGGACGTGCATTGTGGCATTTTGATTTAATGGATGAAAATAAAAATGATGAAAATTTTCATTGGAAACCCAAACTTCCAAAATCAATTCTTTTAAAATTAATCATGAATTAAATTAAGATTAAAGGAAATAAAAATTATTTTCTATGTAGTTTTAATGTGAGCAAAGATGTTATTATATGAATGATAAAGGAATTTTACTTTACTTTTTTTTATCATTGTTTTTTTTTTAAAAATTTGTTTTCACACCCCCCAACTTAGAATGAAACTGTCCCTAGTTTCATAAAAATAAATTTTAGAATGGGGTAGAGGAATAAAAGGGGAGTTCAATAAGGAAATTGAAATATGAGCATCATGGAATGAAGTCACATGGTGGTTGAAGTTTTAAGTTCTTGCCACTACAATTTAGTCCTTTGATATCCATGTCGCTTGCAAAGATCCATTAAGCCGTAGGTCAGTGGTAAGCACGCGCCCTTGTCTCTCTTCGGTCCCAGATTCGAGTCCCCGCGGCTTCGCCGGTTGTGACGGGGTTTGCCCCACGGCCTATGGCATGTCCCCTTTTTTAATTTTTATATTTTTATTTTTATTATTTTTATTTTTATCTTAACCTATAAAATAATAAAAATAAAACAAAATAAACTGATGATACATTGTCTTATTTTTAAATTTCTGGGTAAGGTATTACTCAAGGATCACACCACGTGACACGGATGAATATGGTGCTCCCCTTTCATACCCATCCATACTCATAATATAGGAACATGTCAAAAGTCTATTTTTTTATTTTTAAATATAAAAAATGATTAATTAATCTTATTTGAAAAATAAATATTATTTAGAAATATTAGAAACATAAAAACCACGGGTTGCCTCCTGTGTAGCGCTTTGTTTAATGTCGTTAGCCCGACATAGATCCTAAATGTATCAATTTTTTCCTGGTTCATAGATTGGCTCAATTAACTCAACATCTATTTCCTGTTTATTGAATAATTCAATGAATGTTTTAAACCTTTGACCATTGACCTTGAAAATGTGACCATTAGTGGGATCTTGAATCTCTACTGCCCCATGGGGGTATACATGATGCACTATGAAAGGACCTGACCATCTAGACCTTAACTTTCCCAGGTGTAAATGAAGTTTTGAACTATACAAGAGCACAAGTGTTCCCGGTTCAAAATGTTTGACCTTGATATTCCTAGATTTGTAGGCTTGAACTCTAGCTTTATTGATCCTTGAATTTTCATAAGCCTCCATCCTTAGTTCCTCCAGTTCATTGAGATCTAATTTTCTTTTTGTTCTGGCCAATGAGAGATCATAATCCATTTTCTTAATTTCCCAAAAGGCCTTATGTTCAATCTCCACTGGAAAATGGAATGCTTTACCATAAACCAACGTATATGGGGACATTCCTAAAATGGTTTTATATGCGGTTCTATAGGCCCAAAGAGCATCTAAGAGTTTCTCAGACCAATCTTTCCTAGAGGGGTTGACAGTTTTTTCAAGAATTTTCTTAATCTCCCTATTTGCTAACTCAGCTTGACCATTGGTTTGAGGATGGTATGCAGTCGACACTTTATGAGAAATAACATACTTAGACATGAGTTAAGAGAATGGGCGGTTGCAGAAATGGGTTCCTCGATCACTGATTATAGCCCTAGGAATTCCAAATTGAGAAAATATGTTCTCTTTCAGAAATCGAATCACAACTTGATGATCATTGGACTTAGTGGGAACGGCCTCAACCAATTTCGAGACATAACCAACAGCTAAGAGTATGTAGAGGTATCCCCAAGAGTTTGGGAAGGGACCCATGAAAGATTGGTTCTAACATCAGAAAGGAATTTCCTTCGAGCTTGAGTCCCTAAGAATTTTTGAATGACTCCTGTAACTACGAAATTGGCTATGTCGGCATACCAAGGGTAGTCACTCACAGAGTATAGGTATTCATCAGGAAATGAATTAGACACAGAAAGGTTATTTGAGTTGTCTTTGAATTCCATCCTAGAGAGGTTATCAGCTACAACATTTTCAACGTCCTTTTTATCCTTGATTGTGAGGTCAAATTCTTGTAAGATAAGGACCCACCTAATCAGTCTAGCCTTGGCATCTTGTTTTTGGAATAGGTATTTTAGTGCAGAATGGTCAGTGAACACAGTGATGAGGGATCCTAAGAGGTAGGACCTAAACTTCACTAAAGTAAACACAATAGCAAGTAACTCCTTTTCAATAGTGGTGTAGTTTATTTGGGCATCATTTAAGGATTTTCTTGCATAAGAAATGACATAAGGAGTTTTATCATAGCGTTTTCCTAACACAGCTTCAACAGAAAAGTCACTGGCATCACACATAAGTTCAAAAGGAAGGTTCCTATTTGGATATTTCATAATGGGAGGAGAGGTGAGAGAGGATTTGAGGGTTGAGAATGAACCCTCACAGATTTCTGTCCAAAAAATGGAGCATCCTTTACTAGGAGAGCACAAAGGGGATGGGATATTGAACTAAAGTCCTTGATGAATCTTCTATAGAAACCAGCATGTACTAAGAAAGACCTCACTTCCTTGACAGTTTTGGGTGATGGAAGGTGACGAATGATGTCAACCTTTTCTTTATCAACTTCAATCCCCCTACTCGTGACCAGATGGCCTAGAACAAGTCCCTCTTTAACCATGAAATGGAATTTTCCCAGTTTAGGACCAGATTATTTTCTTCACATCTTGACAAGACTCTCTCCACATTCTGCAGACATCCCTCAAATGTATCCCCAAACCTAGAGAATTCATCCATGAAGACCTCTAGAAAATCCCCTACCATGTTTGAGAAGATTCCCATCATGCACCGCTGTAAGGTTCCAGGGGCATTGCATAACTCGAAGGGCATGCGTTTGAAAGCAAAGGTTCTGAATGGACATGTGAATGTAGTCTTCCCTTGATCCTCTAGGGAGACCTCAATTTGATTGTACCCCGAGTACCCATCTAAGAAACAGTAGAAGGCATGACCTGCCACTCTCTCAAGGACTTGGTCAATGAATGGTAAGGGGAAATGGTCCTTCTTGGTGAATAAGTTTAGCTTACTATAGTCAATGAAGACCCTCCATCCACTACTCACCCTTGTTGGAAGAATCTCTCCTTCCTCATTGGTTATCACTGTGATTCCAACCTTTTTTGGAACCACTTGGATTGGGCTCACCCACTCACTCTCAGCTATGGGATATATGATACCAGATTTTAACAATTTCAGAAGTTCTTTCCTTAATACCTCCATGAGATTAGGATTGATTCGTCGTTGAGGTTGACGACATGGGTTTGAATCAGATTCCAGAACAATCCTATGAGTCCCAACAAGTGGGCTACTCCCGGGAATATCAGATAGGGTCCAACCAATGGCTTTCTTATGTTTCCTAAGGACATCTAGAAGCATCCTCTCATGATTGGCTTCAAGAGAAGAAGAAATGAAAATAGGATGTGTTTGATTGTCCCCTAGGAAGGCATGATTTAGTGCAGTAGGAAGTTCCTTCAATTCAAGATCAGTTTGGTTCAGAATTTTAGCAGAATATTGGGACATTGGATCAAGATCAATTTTATTTCCTAAAGTTTTAGACAGGATTGATTCCCCACATGTAGAATTTTCATCTGCTAGATTGGCTTGATCAGATTTAGGGTAGGAAGTTTGATTGGTCTCCATGAATGTGGTTTGCTAAAAGGTTTCACTGATTGTTGGACCTAAGACTTCATCATAAGAGCAATTTGAAAATGATTCAATCCAAGGAGATAAACTTCCTTCATATGAACAGAGGAAATCAATCTCATCCTGACTTAAACATCCATCAAATATTCCTTGATGTTCTATGGATTCATTATCAATGTTTACTATCATGTTTACTTCATGAATGTCCTCGTCATCCCCTATTTGTGAGATTGCATTATATATGTTCAAGTCTAGACTCATGTTCCCAAATGTGATGGTCATGTTCCCATTTCGGACTCGGATAACAAATTTGATTGTTGCAAGAAAAGGATGGCTAGGGATGATTGGGGTTTTTTCCTTATTTCCTAAGTTTGGATGGTTTTCAAAGACAATGAAGTCGGCAGGGTAGATGAAGTTTTCAACCTTTACCAGAACGTCCTTTAAAATCCCCTTTGGAACCCTAATGATACGATCAGAAAGTTGAAGTGTGACAGATCTGGGTTGGAGTTCTTCTAGGCCTAACTGGAAGTACATGGCATAAAGGATGAGATTGACACTAGCACCTAGATCACACAAGGCCTTGACAACTTTTCTTTCTCCTAGTTCAACAATGATTTAAGGGAAACCTGGGTCTTTCAACTTAGGAGGAATAGTCCCTTGAATGGTGGTACTCACATTAGCAGCCAAAAGGACTTGGTTTTTATGTGAAATTTTTCTTTTAAAAGTGCACAAGTCCTTAAGGTACTTTGAGTAGGTAGG
Organism: Viscum album; assembly: GCA_963277665.1. NCBI lineage: Eukaryota > Viridiplantae > Streptophyta > Magnoliopsida > Santalales > Viscaceae > Viscum > Viscum album. The sequence continues at coordinate 1,246,177,164 of OY728143.1, forward strand.
TATAGTATGGATGGAATCGAGAAGATGAATGTTCAACATGACTTGTGAGAATATTTCCCTCAATGTTTCACTCAATTTAGGCTTGGTTTTCCCCCTCATGCGTTGAGGAAATGGTGCAGGTTGTGGGGTTGTTTATTGAAGAGTTGTTTCTTTGACAATGTTATCATGTTTTTCAGTTTGATCATTTGGTTCATTTGAATTTTCATCCATGTTTGAATCTTCAGGTGGGTTCTGAATTATTTTTTCAGGTTTCTCAATTGATTTCCCACTTCTTAAAATAGTCACAGCCTTTAGTTGTTCATGAGTTGTTTGAGTGCAACTTTACTCTACCCTTGAAGTTGAGGATGGCACTGCCTGAGTAGGCATGGGTGCCTTTCTAGTTTTTATGGTTTGAAGTTCTTGTTTAAGGGAAGATACTTCTGAGTTCATCCTTTCCATTTGTTTGCACAGTTGTTCTAGTAGACTTTGTGGAACAGTTTGGGTGGGTGCTTGAGTAGGTTGGTTTCTCCCAGGGGGATATTTTGGAGGTGGGATGGTTTGTTTAAAATGGACTGGTGGATGGTGGTATTGGATAGGTTAGGTTGGGAACTAGTTATGGGTCTGGTAGTTCTGATGGGGGTAAGGATTTTATCCCTGTGGTTGGCTAGGTTGTTGGTTATCTTTCCAGTGGAAGCCTAGGTGGTCATTATAACTGGGGTTGATGTTTTTTTGGTATTGAGGAATTTGAAATTTCAAAGAATTTACTTCTACTGCAGGTCCTCCTAAAAGAACATCCTTTATGGATGGAATAGTTGGGCAGTTGTCTGTCTTATGGTCATGTTTGTCACAAATTGTGCAAACAAGGACTACAGTTTGGATTTCATGGACTTTCCTAAGGTCTATCTCTTCAACCTTACAAGAGAGTTCTGCGAGTTTATCCCTAAGGATTTCCTCTTCTTTAAGTGTATGAATTACAGTATTTCTTTGTGGAGTTTCAGAATAAGGTGAATTTCCCCATGTTTGGTTTTGCTCAGAAAGGCTTTCTAGATACTCGTAAGCATCATTTGGGGCTTTGTTTTTAAAGGTTCCATTACACATCATGTCAATGAATTGTTTGTTCCCTGGACCCAACCCTTCATAGAAAATTCTCACTTGTTCAGGAATAGAAAAACCATGGTGTGGAACCATGTTTAGGGTGTCTTTAAACCTCTCCCATGTTTCATATAATGACTCTCCCTCTTTTTCAAAAACGTTTTGGATGCTCTTTTTAAGTGCAATTGTTTTGTGGTGGGGAAAGTATTTTTTGTAGAATTTTCTTTGTAGTTGGTACTAAGAGTTGATGGATGATGGTCTCAAATTGTTTATCCAATTTTTAGCTCTATACTTTAAATAAAAAGGAAATAGCCTCATCTTAGCTAATTCTAGTTGATTTGGGGGACACATGGTTTCTACAATGTCATTGAACTCCTTAATGTGAAGGTAGGGCATCTCGGACTCCATTCCATGGAATGTGGGAAGATGGTTTAGGACATGGGGTTTAAAAATGTAGTTGGAATCTCCTAGGGAATTGTGTCTAATGCATGAGGGGGCATTGGTCCAGGAAGGTGTGAGGTAGTCATTCATGGTTTGATCGACCGCATTCCCCATGTTTGGGGACACCTCATTTGGGTTTCCATTTTGGTTTCCACCCGGGTTGATGAGTTGGTTTCTTTGAAGACCGTCCATTGAAATGGGCTCAATTTTGTCTCTAGAGTCTTAGTAAGATTAGGATCTAATGGAATGAGTTCCCTTGGTGTAATTGACTCCTCAACCCTAGTACTATCCACCCTAACTAGACGGTTTGATTGATCGCGGGTGTAGGCGGACACGCGCCAAAAGAAAAAAAACTAGAAAGGGACAAGATAAGAGAATTTGGATGAGAAAAGAAGAAATGGGGGAGAATAGAATGGGTGTTTATATGACTTAGTTGGGTCCCTATAAATGGTGCCAAAATTTGATTCACGCTCAAATTTACCAAAGAGAAGAAGGTAGGATGGTCCTTGTAGTTTAGATTGGGTTGTCAAATCCTCAGAGACCTAAGAAGAAACCTATAGACACGTACATTCTGTGGACTGTTTTTGGCTATGAAGTGGCCAACTTGGATTGGTTTTAGATGGGTTTAAAGAAACTCTAATATACTTAAGTAAATTCAATTTAAAAGAATGAGTTGATCCTAGGTTATTGCTCGGGGTGGATTGGACATATTTCCTTTTCAATGATTTCAATTTATTATATTTGAGATGGTTTCATTTAAGGAGATAAAACAACATCATCACTTACTGGTTTAATTCCTACACACTTTAATACTAATCACCTATACACTTGAAGGATCAATTTTTTGAGCACTTCAAGGTAAAGTTTCGTATTAGCACTTGAAGTATGTGGCCTTAAATTCAACAAGGATGATGGAGTTTAAAAATCATCAAATAAAAATCTCAATTAAAGAAGTGATTATACATTAATGGGGTTATAAATAACATCCAATACGGACCCTTTATAATCCCTTGGATCAACCCATAAGTGTGTTAGCCCTCCAAGGATCTCATGGTTTCAATAGAAGCGGAAAGTAGACTCATGAGGGAGGAAATGGAGAAGTAAAGAAAACAACAAAAATAAAATGATCACTCCACCATTGTGTGAATAATTTCACAAGGTTTGGTGTGAATAAATTCACACATTGATCCAATGGTACCAAAGTGATATTAATAAAAACAGAATAAGAGTAGAAGGAGAACATTTATTAAGAGACTAAGTGAATTGAACAACTTACATGTGAAAGACAAATTTGAGACAACAAAATTGCAGCATAACATTACAATTGAAAAAAGCACCAAAGATCCCAAAATCCTCCAACACCACTGCCTTAAATAGAAATTTTTGAGCCCTTGGGTCGAGCCTCCAATAGTCCAAGTCTTCTCAATTAATTTTGGTAGGCCATAGGTGGGTGGAAAGTAAGGGAGAGTTGATTTTTCCACTCTTGACCCAAGGTGGCAGCCAGGTTTCCTTCACTAAACAGAAGCGCTTATAATACCTTCTAGATGGAAGAATCAGAGTGGGACATAGAAGAATAAAATGGATCCTCGGATGTCCTATAACCTCCTGTAAAATGTGACCCCATTTGGAGTTGTGGATTCAGATCTATGATCAAATTAGTGGGCTGTGTTTCTGGGCCGCAGAATCTGGACCATAATTTTATCTCTAAATTGGGCCGCCTTAATGACCACCATAGAGGCCGAATTAGCATTATCACATGAAGAGTTATTTGTTCCTAAACATTTATTATATCATCCCACAAAATTTGGGATTCATTGGGCCTGTATGTTGGGCCCCATAGTCTCATAAGTGGGATGGTGTCCAATCTGCCTTCTCTAGAATTACTTCCATTCATCTCCAAATATCTCCATCATCGTTTATGAATCATCCATTGATCCCTGAATAAAAAATGTTCAAATTTAAGTGTAGATATATTTTCCAAAATATCAAATTAAAATATTGATAATTACATTCCTTAGAATCAGATGACTCATTGGGCCTAAATTGGTGTACATTAGGCATGAAGTGCCTAAATGATGAGAATGGATGTTCATAATGAAAATGCACTAACTCAGGACCATAAGATCAAAAATTAACATTTAATACCATTAAAATTTAATTAAAATATATGTTTTTATTGTATAATAACACCCCCAACTTGAGATTTTCTAGTCCCGAGCAAATAATTCAACTATTTTATTTGAATTCCTTTCTTCAAACACATTATAACAAACAATGCTCACAATATAAACTGCACACAAATATATCTTTATAACCTATCAAGATAATTTAAAACAAGATGAATTTAAAAGAATATCCCAATACCAAACCCATTCCTTTGATCAAATCTATCATCATACTTCATCCAACTCAATTAGGTGTAATGATGTGTTGTGAATCACAATAGATATGGGGGTTCGTTTTCATTCAAGGGGGAAATCATGGAAGTACTAGGTGGAATCACATTTAATCCTAATATGAGTATTATTCATTCCTTTTTTTTATTTTTTATTTTGCAATATTTCTATAGTAATTGAGATTACAGTTAATCAAATTAACCCATGTAGCAAGACTTTGCCGATGACTCCCAGGCTCAAAGGCCTTGGGGCACCAAGTGAATCCCACATACTCGGGAATCGTCTTGAGTTAACTTAATCAAAAACAAAGTCATATTACCATAAATAGATATAGATTAAAAAACTCAGGGCTAGACAACTCTGGAGTCACGATCCCCAAGTGTCGAAAGCCTCGCATTTTATCAATCCATTTCTCTACATGCAAAAAAAAATATTATTATTATTATTTTGAATACTCATATTATTCATAAAAATAAAACCAGCATATACTATTTATTATGGGACCCCAGAAATTCAAATTAGTACCCCACAGTCTAGAGTGTCTTTTAACCTCTCCCATGTTTCATAGAATGACTCTCCCTCTTTTTCAAAAAAGTTTTGTATTCTCTTTTTAAGTGCAATTGTTTTGTGGTGGGGAAAGTATTTTTTGTAGAATTTTCTTTGTAGTTGGTACCAAGAGTTGATGGATGATGGTCTCAAATTTTTTAGCCAATTTTTAGCTCTATACTTCAAAGAAAAAGGAAATAGCCTCAGCTTAGATGATTCTAGTTGATGTGGGGGACACATGGTTTCTACAATGTCATTGAACTCCTTAATGTGAAGGTAGGGTATCTCAGAATCCATTCCATGGAATGTGGGAAGATGGTTTAGGACACGGGGTTTAAAGATGTAGTTGGCATCTCCTAGGGAGTTGTGACTAGTGCAAGAGGGGGCATTGGTCCAGGAAGGTGTGAGGTAGTCATTTATGGTTTGATCGACTGCATTCCCCAAGTTTGGGGCTGCCTCATTTGGGTTTCCATTTTGGTTTCCACCCGGGTTTATGAGTTGGTTTCATTGAAGACCTTCCATTTAAATGGGCTAAATTTTGGACTCTAGAGTATTAGGAATATTAGGATCTAATGGAATGAGTTCCCTTGGTGTACTTGACTCCCCAACCCCAGTACTATCCACCCTAACTAGACGGTTTGATTGATCGTAGGTGTAGGCGGACATGCGCCAAAAGAAAAACAATGAGAAAGAGACAAGATAAGAGAATTTGGATGAGAAAAGAAGAAATGGGGAGAATAGAATGGGTGTTTATATGACTTACTTGGGTCCCCTGAAATGGTGCCAATATTTGATTCACGCTCAAATTTACCCAAGAGAAGAAGGTAGAACGGTCCTTGTAGTTTAGATTGGGTTGTCGAATCCTCAGAGACCTAAGAAGAAACCTATAGACACGTACATTCTATGGACTATTTTTGGATATGAAGTGGCCAACTTGGATTTTTTTTATTTGGGTTTAAAGAAACTCTAGGAGACTTAAGTAAATTCAATTTAAAAGAATGAGTTGATCCTAGGTTATTGCTCGGGGTGGATTGGACGTCTTTCCTTTTCAATGATTTCAATTTCTTATATTTGAGATGGGTTCATTTAAGGGGATAAAACAACATCATCACTTACCAGTTTAATGCCTACACCCTTTAATACTAATCACCTATACACTTGAAGGATCAATTTTTTGATCACTTCAAGTTAAAGGTTCGTATTAGCACTTGAAGTGTGTGGCCTTAAATTCAACAAGGATGATGGAGTTTAAAAATCATCAAATAAAAATCTCAATTAAAGAAGTGATTATACATTAATGGGGTTATAAATAACATCCAATACAACCCCTTTATACTCCCTTGGATCAAACCATAATTAGGTTATCCCTCCATTGATCTCATGGTTTCAATGGAAGCGAAAAGTAGACTCATGAGGGAAGAAATGGAGAAGTAAAGAAAACAACAAAAATAAAATGATCACTCCACCGTTGTGTGAATAATTTCACAAGGTTTGGTGTGAATAATTTCACACCTTGATCCAACGGTATCAAATTTATATGAATAACAACATAATTAGAGTATAAGGAGAACTTTTATTAAGATACTAAAGTGAATTGAACAACTTACATGTGAAAGACAAATTTGAGACAACAAAATTGCAGCATAACATTACAATTGATCAAAGCACCCAAGATCCCAAAATAATCCAACACCACTGCCTTAAATAGAAATTTTTGATCCCTTGGGTCGAGCCTCCAACAGTCCAAGTCTTCTCAATTAATTGTGGTAGGCCATAGGTGGGTGGAAAGTAAGGGAGAGTTGATTTTTCCACCCTTGACCCGAGGTGGCAGCCAGCTTTCCTTCACCGAACAGAAGCGCTTATAAGACCTTCTATATGGACGAATCAGAGTGGTCCATAGAAGAAGAAAATGGATAACAATATGTATTATAACCTCCTGTTAACTTTGGTCCCATTTGGAGTTGTGGATTCAGAGATATGATCAAATTAATGGGATGTTTTTCTGGGCTGTAGAATCTGACCCAGAATTTTATCTCTAAATTGGGCCGCCTTAATGACCACCATAGAGGCCGAATTAGAATTATCTCATGAAGGGTGATTTGTTATGAAACATTTATTATATCATCCCACAAAATTTTGGATTCATTGGGCCTGTATGTTGGGCCCCACAGTCTCATAAGTGGGATGGTATCCAATCTGCCTTCTCTAGAATTACTTCCATTCATCTCCAAATATCTCCATCATAGTTTATGAATCATCCAGTGATCCATGAATGAAAAATGTTCACATTTAAGTTTAGATATAGTTCCCAAAATATAAAATTAAAATAGTTATAATTACATTCCTTATAATCAGATGACTCATTGGGCCTAAATTGGTGTACATTAGGCATGAAGTGTACAAATGATGAGAATGGATGTTCATAATGAAAATGCACTAACTCTGGCCCATAAGATCAAAAATGAACATTTAATACCATTAAAATTTAATTAAAATATATGTTTTTATTGGATAATAGCACCCCCAACTTCAGATTTTCTAGTCCCGAGAAAATAATTCAACGATTTTATTTGAATTCCTTTCTTCAAACACATCATAACAAATAGTACTCACAATGTAAACTGCACACAAATATATATTTATAACCTATAAAGATAATTTAAAACAAGATGAATTTAAAAAGCAGATCATAATCCCAAGCCCATTCCTTTGATCAAATCCATCATCATACTTCATCTAACTCAATTAGGTGTAATTATGTGTTGTGAATCACAACAGATATGGGGTTCGTTTTCATTCAAGGGGGAAATCATGGAGGCGCTAGGTGGAATCACATTTAATCCTAATATGAGTATTCTTAATTCCTTTTGTTTTGGATTTTTTTTTGAAATATTTCCATAGTAATTGAGATTGCAGTTAATCAAAATAACCCATGTAGCAAGACTTTGCCGATGACTCCCAGACTCAAAGGCCTTAGGGCACCAAGTGAAGTCCACATACTCGGGCATCGTCTCAAGTTAACTTAATAAAAAACAAAGTCATATTACCATAAATAGACATATATTGAAAAAATCAGGGCTAGAAAACTCTGGAGTCACGATCCCCAAGTACCAAAAGCCTCGCATTTTATCAATCTATTGCTCTACACGCAAAAAAAATTAATTTTTTTTTATTTTTTTTTTGAATACTCATGTTATTCATAAAAATCAAACCATCCTATGTTATTTATTATGGGAACCCAAAAATTCAAATTAGTACCCCACTGTCTAGAGTGTCTTTGAACCTCCCTCATGTTTCATAGAATGAATCTCCCTCTTTTTCAAAAAAAGTTTCGGATTCTCTTTTAAAGTGAAATTGTTTTATGGTGGGGAAAGTATTTTTTTGTAGAATTCTCTTTGTAGTTGGTACCAAGAGTTGATGGATGATGGTCACAAATTTTTTAGCCAATTTTTAGCACTATACTTTAAATAAAAAGGAAATATCCTCATCTTAGCTGATTCTAGTTGATGTGGGGGACACATGGTTTCTATAATGTCATTGAACTCATTAATGTGAAGGTAGGGCATCTCGGACTCCATTCCATGGAATGTGGGAAGATGGGTTAGGACATGGGGTTTAAAGATATAGTTGGAATATCCTAGGGAATTGTGTCTAATGCATGAGGGGGCATTGTTCCAGAAAGGTGTGAGGTAGTCATTCATGGTTTGATCGACCGCATTCCCCAAGTTTGGGGCTTCCTCATTTGGGTTTCCATTTTGGTTTCCACCCGGGTTTATGAGTTGGTTTCTTTGAAGACCTTCCATTGAAATGGGCTCAATTTTGGACTCTAGAGTATTAGGAAGATTAGGATATAATGGAATTAGTTCCCTTGGTGTACTTGACTCCCCAACCCCAGTACTATCCACCCTAACTAGACGGTTTGATTGATCGCGAGTGTAGGAAGACATGCGCCAAAAGAAAAAAACAAGAAAGGGACAAGATAAGAGAATTTGGATGAGAAAAGAAGAAATGGGGGAGAATAGAATGGGTGTTTAGATGAATTACTTGGGTCCCCGGCAACGGCGCCAAAATTTGATTCACGATCAAATTTACCCAAGAGAAGAAGGTAGGACAGTCCTTGTAGTTTAGATTGGGTTGTCGAATCCTCAGAGACCTAAGAATAAACCTATAGATGCGTACATTCTATGGAATGTTTTTGGATATTAAGTGGGAAACTTGTATTGGTTTTACATGGGTTTAAAGAAACTTTAAGAGAATTAAGTAAATTCAATTTAAAAGAATGAGTTGATCCTATGTTATTGCTCGAGGTGGATTGGATGTATTTCCTTTTCAATGATTTCAATTTCTTATATTTGAGATGGGTTCATTTAAGGAGATAAAACAACATCATCACTTACTGGTTTAATGTCTACACCCTTTAATACTAGTCACCTATACACTTAAAGTATCAATGTTTTGAGCACTTCAAGGTAAAGGTTCGTATTAGCACTTAAAGTGTGTGGCCTTAAATTCAACAAGGATGATGGAGTTTAAAAATCATCAAATAAAAATCTCAATTAAAGAAGTGATTATACATTAATGGGGTTATAAATAACATCCAATCTGGACCCTTTATACTCCCTTGGATCATCCCATAAGTGGGTTATCCCTCCAATGATCTCATGGTTTCAATGGAAGCGGAAAGTAGACTCATGAGGGAGGAAATGGAGAAGTAAAGAAAACAACAAAAATAAAATGATCACTCCACCATTGTGTGAATAATTTCACAAGGTTTGGTGTGAATAAATTCACACCTTGATACAATGGTATTAAAGTGATATTAATAACAATAGTATAAGAGTAGAAGGAGAAATTTTATTAAGATACTAAAGTGAATTGAACAACTTACATGTGAAAGACAAATTTGAGACAACAAAATTGCAGCATAACATTACAATTGAACAAAGCACCAAAGATCCCAAAATCTTCCAACAACACTTACTTAAATAGACATTTTTGAGCCCTTGGTTAGATAATCCAATAGTCCAAGTATTATAAATTAATTGTGGTAGGCCATAGGTGGGTGGAAAGTAAGGGAGAGTTGATTTTTCCACCCTTGACTCGAGGTGGCAGCCATCTTTCCTTCACCGAACAGAAGCTCTTATAAGATCTTCTATATGGACTAATAATAGTGGGACATATATGAATAAAATGGATCCTAGTATGTCTTATAACCTCCTGTAAAATTTGGTCCCATTTTGAGTTGTGTATTCAGAGATATGATCAAATTAGTGGGTTGTTTTTATGGGCCGCAGAATCTGGCCCAGAATTTTATCTCTAAATTGAGACTCCTTAATGACCACCATAGAGGCATAATTATCATTATCCCATGAAGAGTTATTTGTTCATAAACATTTATGATATCATCCCACAAAATTTGGGATTCATTGGGCCTGTATGTTGGGCCTCACAGTCTCATAAGTGGGATGGTATCCAATCTGCCTTCTCTAGAATTACTTCCATTCATCTCGAAATATCTCCATCATAGTTTATGAATCATCCAGTGATCCATGAATGAAAAATGTTCACATTTAAGTTTAGATATAGTTCCCAAAATATAAAATTAAAATATTGATAATTACATTCCTTATAATCAGATTACTCATTGGGCTTAAATTGGTGTACATTAGGCATGAAGTGCACAAATGATGAGAATGGATGTTCATAAAGAAAATGCACTAACTCAGGCCCATAAGATCAAAAATGAACATTTAATACCATTAAAATTTAATTAAAATATATTTTTTTATTGGATAATCACACCCCCCCAACTTGAGATTTTCTGGTCCCGAGCAAATAATTCAACGATTTTATTTGAATACCTTTCTTCAAACACATTATAAAAAATAGTGCTCACAATGTAAACTGCACACAAATATATCTTTATAACCTATCTAGATAATTTAAAACAAGATGAATTTAAAATCATATACCAATCCCAATCCCATTCCTTTGATCAAATCCATCATCATACTTCATCCAACTCAATTAGGTGTAATGATGTGTTGTGAATCACAATAGATATGGGGGTTTGTTTTCATTCAAGGGGGAAATCATGGAAGCGCTAGGTGGAATAACATTTAATCCTAATATGATTATTCTTCATTCCTTTTTTTGGATTTTTTTTGAAATATTTCCATAGTAATTGAGATTTCAGTTAATCAAATTAACCCATGTAGCAAGACTTTGCTGATGACTCCCAGACTCAAAGGCCTTAGGGTACCAAGTGAAGCCCACATACTCGGGCATCGTCTCGAGTTAACTTAATCAAAAACAAAGTAATATTACCATAAATAGATATAAATTGAAAAACTCAGGTCTAGACAACTCTGGAGTCACGATCTCCAAGTGCCTAAAGCCTCGCATTTTATCAATCCATTGCTCTACACGCAAAAAAATTATTTTATTTTATTTTATTTTATTTTATTTTTTATTTTATTTTTTTGAATACTCATATTATTCATAAAAATCAAACCAGCCTATGTTATTTATTATGGGACCCCAAAAATTAAAATTAGTACCCCACAGTTTAGAGTGTCTTTGAACCTCTCCCATGTTTCATAGAATGAATCTCCCTCTTTTTCAAAAAAGTTTTGGATGATATTTTTAAGTGCAATTGTTTTGTGGTGGGGAAAGTATTTTTTTGTAGAATTCCCTTTGTAGTTGGTACCAAGAGTTGATGGATGATGGTCTCAAATTGTTTAGCCAATTTTTACCTCTATCCTTTAAAGAAAAAGGAAATAGCCTCATCTTAGCTGATTCTAGTTGATGTGGGGGACACATGGTTTCTACGATGTCATTGAACTCCTTAATGTGAAGGTAGGGCTTCTCGGACTCCATTCCATGGAATGTGGGAAGATGGTTTAGGACATGGGCTTTAAAGATGTAGTTGGAATCTCCTAGGTAATTTTGTCTAATTTATTAGGGGGAATTGGTCCAGGAAGGTGTGAGGTAGTCATTCATGGTTTGATCGACCGCATTCCCCAAGTTTGGGGCTCCCTCATTTGGGTTTCCATTTTGGTTTCCACCCGGGTTTATGAGTTGGTTTCTTTGAAGACCTTCCATTGAAATGGGCTCAATTTTGGACTCTAGATTATTAGGAAGATTAGGATATAATGGAATGAGTTCCCTTGGTGTACTTGACTCCCCAACCCCAGCACTATCCACCCTAACTAGACGGTTTGATTGATCGCGGGTGTAGGCGGACATGCGCCAAAAGAAAAAAAACGAGAAAGGGACAAGATAAGAGAATTTGTATGAGAAAAGAAGAAATGGGGGAGAATAGAATGGGTGTTTAGATAACTTACTTGGGTCTCCGGCAATGGCGCCAAAATTTGATTCTCGCTCAAATTTACCCAAGAGATGAAGGTAAAACGGTCCTTGTAGTTTAGCTTGGGTTATCGAATCCTCAGAGACCTAAGAAGAATCCTATAGAAACGTACATTCTATGGACTATTTTCAGCAATGAAGTGGCCAACTTGGATTTATTTTAGATGAGTTTAGAGGATATCTAACAGATTTAAGTGAATTCAATTTAAAAGAATGAGTTGATCCTAGGTTATCGCTCGGGGTGGATTGTACGTATTTCCTTTTCAAATATTTCAATTTCTTATATTTGAGATGGGTTCATTTAAGAAGATAAAACTGCATCATCACTTACTGGTTAAATGCCTACACCCTTTAATACTAATCACCTATACACTTGAAGGATCAAATTTTCACTACTACAAATTTGGGCTATAGACACGGACCTATAGCCATGATTTTATAGGTCCATGGCTATAGGTTTCATACTGCCACGGATTTTTTTCCAATCCATGGCTAAATCGCACGATTCTGTTTTTTTCCCCCAATCCATCAGGCTTCCTCCATGCCTCGCGTTTCCTCCTCCCCGAGCCCTCCTCCTCGCCGCGCCCTCCTCCTTCACGACTCCTCCACGCCGCGCCCTCCTCCTCCCCGACGCCTCCTCACCGCGCCCTCCTCCCCGACACCTCCTCGCTGTGACCCTCCTTCCCGACGCTACCCTCACCAGTAGCACCTCTTCGGCGATTCTCCATGGCGGACGGCCTCCCCTCCCTTGTGCTCCCTTGCCAGTCGCGGCCTCCCCTCCCTGTGTGCATGCCTCTGGCACCCCACCTCCCTGCACGCACGCCTCCGGCACACCTCCTTGTTGGCCAGTCCACCTCCGGTGACCGGACCCCTCCTGGTCGAGCCCTCTTAGCACCGCCAAGTTTATGTAAAAGGTACATAGTATTCATGGATTTCTAGGGTACTATAAGTGATTTTTGGCACATATCGCAAGGATTGAAATTCATTTGACCTCCCATATGTGCAATAGGAAGAAGTTTTCCTAGACTAAATAGTACCAAAGATCCATCAAGGGATTGAAGTTCAGGCTAATGAGTGATCATATTTTTAGACTATCTAAGGAGATCATGGAGTACTTAGTTTATGGTTCGGACTTTAGAAAAGTGATTGGTTGGATGTTGATGAAAATATATAATTTTATTACATATGGGTCAAGGAAATTAATACCGCATGAGTAGAAAAACATGAATTGTGATCTAGATCTAGTATTATTAGTCCTAACTTAGACGATTTGGAAGAATTGTCTTATGCGTGATCAAATTGATATTTCATTAGACCATCAGAGTCCCGGGGATATATTCACATATAGGGACATGAACATGAGGAACTGTTTCATGTTGTAATTCTTATAGATCAATGAATTTGAGATATTATATACTCATTGAATTTAAAAAATTGTATTAGATTCCATTAGAAGGAAGTCCCATGCTCATTTTACTTTGGAGGCATTTGAGTGATTTTCTACCATGACATGAACACTTGTTGGGATTGTGGGTGAATATTTTATTCAGTTGAGGGTGATTATTCTTTTAATTATCCATCATGTGAGATATTCCATTTTAGGTTACACCTACTATGAGTTATTATGTGACTAGATATCCTTCACAGATTCACCCAAAAGATTTTTTGAATAAGGGAATGGTATCTTAATTTTATAGGGATGGATTGTGGTCCTAGTAATGATGTTAGAGTATGTGATTATAGAGTTTCACACAACCCATTTTCTATACATCCTTAGGTGTGTAATATGTACATAATACTTCATTGGAAATTTTTGTGGGCTATTATGACACAAAACAAGGCTGATTTCATCTCTTGATGCTTCACATGTCAGTAGGTGAAGACTATGATCTAGGTTCGAGTTAATTTTTAACAACCCCTAGTGATCCTAGAGTGGAAATGGAATTGAATTTCCATTTACATTAGTACATGGTGTTAATGTACATCAAGATCCCATGACCCCATCTATTTTATAATTGACCAACTTCTGGAGATCGTGAAATTCCTTTATATCCTGGAGTAATGTCTAGAGGAGTGTTTGGGAAAGTCGTAAAATAGTAGATTATTTTCCATTATGGGTTACCCTCATATATTCTATCAAAACCTGATATATGGTTCACATTACGGCTTTGGAGGGGCCTATATGTGATAACTATGAGCTAGATAAATATGAGTACAACCTTCCAACCCTAGACAAATGGGAACACCGAGCTCACTATAGAGGTACTTGATTATATGCTAAGGGCTTGTGTAGTAGACTTCATCTACAGCTATGAAAATTGCATTCCCCTGATAGACTTTTTTTTAAATAATAGCTTCCATTCTACTATCACTATTTATCATCTTGAGGCCATCTATGAAAGTACCTTCAGGCCACCATTGTTCCCCAAATATATCATAAAGAAATCTCTTGTTGGGCCATATATTTTCTAGGAAATGATAGAGAAGTACAAGTTCATCCATGAGTTCATGAATACATCCCAGAATAAGTTGAAATATAATATATATCTATAGAAAAGGCCATTGGATTTTGAGTAGAGAGACCAAACATTCCTTTATGTCTCCCCGCAATGTGGATTGGGGAGATTTTTCTAGGGTTCATGATATCTCTACCACCACGATTCATATCCCTCTCTGTGGCTAAATCATAACCCGTTTTTTTTTCTCCCAATTATCATCGGGCGCCTCCTCTGCCCTCTCGTCGCGCCCTCCTCCTCCCTGACGCCTCCTCGCCGCGCCCTCCTCCTTCCCGACGACTCCTCGTCGCGCCCTCCTTCTCCCAGATGCCTCCTCGTCGCGCCCTCCTCGCCGCGCCCTCCTCCCCGACGGCTCCTCGCCGCGACCCTCCTTCCCGACGTGACCCTCCCCCCCCCCCCCCCCCCTGACGCCTCCTCGTAGTAACCCTCCTCCTCGACTCAGCTCTTCCGACGGCTCCTCGCCGTGACCCTCCTCCTCACCGCGAACCTCCTCCCGGACGCCTCCTCCCCGACGCCTCCTCCCTGACTCCTCTCTTCCGACGCCGAGGCAAGTTTTTATGTATGTAAGCATATGAATTATATAATATTCTTCCTAGTTCACGGAGTTGCAGAAATTTTCTCTAACCTTGGGAGGTGATGAGCATTCTATGTATCATCAGTTTGAGTATGGGTTGATGTTAGACATACTTTCTAAGGTTTATCACATTTTCTTTCTAATTATGAAGGATATAAAATGTATCTTTTTATTTAAATTAAACTT
Organism: Viscum album; assembly: GCA_963277665.1. Taxonomy (NCBI): domain Eukaryota; kingdom Viridiplantae; phylum Streptophyta; class Magnoliopsida; order Santalales; family Viscaceae; genus Viscum; species Viscum album. The sequence continues at coordinate 1,246,192,262 of OY728143.1, forward strand.
GAGGTGAATAATTAGGAGATAACAGGATCATAATGATCTAGTAGAAGTAAGAATAGGAAAGGAGATTATTCTACAAGTTGTGGATAACGATCAATTGGTTAGGGAAATAATTTATCATTCCCTTCTTCTAGAGTCAAACGATTCATTTTTTTATTTGTGGAATAAATATACACACTCAGATGGTTTTCCATTTTGACCCTAGGAAGTATCACTCATGTAGATATGGGCCATCTTCTAATGATTTTTCATTATGGTTGGAGTGGCGGTTATAATTTTACTTTTACAAAGGAATTGTAAGCACAGTTAGTGATTTCTAGTAGAGTGGGATATATAAATTATCTAGGAGGTCAGTATGTGGTGGATTTAAAGGCACTAAAGGGATGGCTTAATAGTTTTATATAGATCTAGGGAACCATATGTAATTTATGTAGGGTCAATGTTTTAGTTTTATGAGGTTTTTTATTTTATCAAGCATTGATGGATTCATATCATTATTTTATGTCTGTTAATATCATATATAATATATATTTTTCTATTGTGTTCCATTAATTAGTTTTATCATTTATAACGATTTAGGGATGAGGGAGGAGGTTATCATATGGGCTCTTTCTTATAATGTTGAAATTTGCAGGATGCAGTGCAATGCAGTGATTCACAACAGGTGTTTTCTCATATATTCGTTGAATTATTTGTAGTTCTCTCCAAGAATTTGCATTTCCAGTTTCACTTGAGTTTGTTAAACATTTTTACACTACGTCTCAACAGGATGCAGTGCAATGTAGTGATTCTCAACTGGTGCAGGAGGGCAGTGGGGGGTGTCCAGGGTCTGTCCAGGGGGCTTTTATTTTCCTCTTTCTTAAGTTGGTTTTTTTGGAATTCTCAAATCCTTTGGGGTAGTGAACCAGTTGTGGGAATTCCTATCAAATTCAATGCGGATACTAAGCATTCTTGCAGGGCGGAGAGGGCAGGGTGGAGGGGGGCAGGGTGGAGGGGGGCAGGGTGGAGGGGGGCTAGGGGCAGGGGGCAGGGGGCAGGGGGTAGGGGGCTGGGGGCTGGGGGCTGGAAACATGCATGTCCTTTCTACAATAAAGCTTAGATTTCCTCCAAATAATGGCTTGTCTTGAGAGGGATTCATAATTCTTGAAAATCCCCTTGATGAAAGAAAGTGATCGGTTATCATTTTGACAAAAAATGATAATTTCATCAACATAAAACAAGTGGGTGGGTGCTCTTATCTTTCTAGTGGCCTTAACTGGTGATAAAGCCCCATAATCTGTAGATTTTAGGGGGCATTTCATATATTAATCCCTGATAATTCCAAATAAAAAAGTTGAGGGAGGATCCCCTATCTCACCCATTAGGTATGACCGAAGTATCTTTTGTAAGACCCATTAATAATGAAAGAGAGTCTTGATTTGTAGATAAGTTCTTGAATAAGCTTAATAAATATGGTTGAGAAACCAAAACTGTCAAGTACTTAAAAAGTGAAATCCTAGCTAAGAGTGTCAAAATATTTAGAGATGTCAATATTTAAATCAATATTTCTAGGTTTGGATCTCCTCTATAATATATTCACACATTCAGAGTTAATATATAAATAATCTGTCACTTCCATGTATAAGAACCAACTAATACTTCTTCCATATTCAATTATCTAAGAGTTAAATGAGTTTTTCATGTTATTTTAAAACCATCCATTGGAAATCGTATCCATGTAGCTTCTCATATATTACAACCAATCACTAGTTGAAAACTCATGTAACATGAGTGACCTTTTTTGGGAGATCATATTTCTTCTCTTCCTTGTCTAATTCTTATGCAAAGTTAGATGATTCTGTTGTTGCTGATGCATACATTGATCTCTTGACAATTTCATTATCCAATTCCTTGCTTGGTATGGATGCCAATGATCCTCCTAAAACATTGGAAACCATGAAATTTATTGGTTCCATATTTTCCAATGTAAGAACTAGCTTTCATAAAAAAAACATGATATATGTGCTTTTACATGGAGAAGAAAACTTCTGTTTCATTTGAGCATTATTACAGATAGCTGCCCGGAAGATGATAATGATGGTTTATCATTCATGCCAATGATCCAAATTTCTGAATGGCTGGATGAGTTCTTGTGTCATCTATTTTCTTTACTTCTACACTTGGAACCATACAGTTTTATGTAAGTGTTTATGCCTTTTTTTTCTGTCCCTTTCTTCAATCATTCGTGTAATATTCTAATATTTAGTTATGAATTGTCTAGTTATTAAGTAGTTTATGGTATTGCAGAAGTTAAGGGCTACACTCTTCATCGGTTTTAGGAATGATCCTGATTGAGGATGGTCCCTATTATTTTTTCATGCTGAAAATCCTGCTTGGGAAGCTCTCTCAAAGTCTCTATAGTCAGGTATGTCCTGTAATTGAAGGTTGTTCAATCTAGTAGCTTCAAGAATCCATTTTTCTTCATTTTTTAAGATGATTTAATCTTTGGAAAATTTGTATAATTACCTAAATCGTGTAAAATGTGTCCTTTTTTTCTGTCTACAGTTGACACACTGATCACATATATATAAGAAGTTGTTATATCTCATTTCTTTTCCCACTATTTTCTTATAGGTGGTTTCTTATGATAAGACCGGTTCTATCCACCACCATAGAAGACAATGAGTTCAAGATTTGGGTAAGGTTTATTCCATTTTTATTCTTTCATCCACCTATGTTCAATATATGAGTAGTCATTCAATTTGACATTACCGTTTATCTGCTTATAGGGTGCTTCTTCTGGTGCAAGATCCCAAACAACTGACTTGGGTACTATATCAATGTCATCATTGTACCTAACGGTATGTAATAACTTATTACATCATGCTTTTTGTTTTATGTACTCTGAATTCATTATTCAAATTACAAAATTGTAAATGTTCTTTTCAAAATATTCTCTTAATGAAAAATGTAATTTTATCTTATGCAATTTAATTTCTCCATGCATCCAAATCTAACATATCATTCTTTATACATTGAACATCAACTATTCTCTATACTTTAAAGGGAGTTATATGATTATTAGCTGATTTATTGTATTTATTACTCATCTCGATTGTATTATTATCACATGATCATCAGTAGTTGCATTTTTTTTGGTTCTCCAACTCTTGTGTATGTAGATTCATATCATAGTCTTTCAACTTTTCTACTACCGGGTATGTTATACCTGAATCGTCTGATCATAGGGTGTCTACTTAGCGTACAATTTTATTGGGCCATCCGATGATCCTCCATTGCATATTGTATTCTCACAGCGCATATTATTTCCTCTGATTGCAGTGTACTCCATCCGATGATCAATCCGATATTCTCACTCTGCCCATTCGTGTCATTGCACGACCCCTTCATTTGGTTTTTTTACATTAAAATTCTCATACTGTGTCTGGTTATCTTGAACCATTTCATCTATGATTATAACCTTCTGATAGTTACTGCATGCGGAAGTATTGATAGATCGCCTCTATCCGAGCAATGGAGTCTTGGTTTATCCGAGCATCTCGGTCGGTGTATTTATGTCTGAACATCCCCCCTGCCCGCAACACCCACCCTGCCGCCTTCGAATCAGCCTGAACCATCCCCCAACACCTGCAACTAGCCCCTTTCAACCAGCATTTCAGCCTCCTCCTGCTCCCTTCGCTCCTGGTCTGAAGATGTTTCCTGGCAGATGTCGCTGGATTGGGCCAACACGCTGCGGTCACGCCGCGGTCACTCCGCGGTCACGCCGCGGTCACGCCGCGGTCACGCCGCGGTCACGCCGCGGTCACGCCGCGGTCACGCCGCGGGCACGCCGCGGTCACGCCGCGGTCACGCCGCGGTCACGCCGCGGTCACGCCGCGGTCACGCCGCGGTCACGCCGCGGTCACGCCGCGGTCACGCCGCGGTCACGCCGCGGTCACGCCGCGGTCACGCTGTGATTTGTCCCTGCTCCAGCCACATCCATCCCACACCAGCCCCCTTCCACCTTCATTTCAGCCCGCTGCCATCGGCATTCCAGCCCGCAACAGCCCCCCTCCCACCTTCAAATCTGCCTGCACCATCCCCCCAACACCTTCAACCAGCCCCCTTCCACCTGCATTCCAGCCTCCTCCCGCTCCCTTCGCTCCTGGCCGGAAGATGCTGCCCCGCTGATGTCGCTGGATCGGGCCAACATGCTGCGGTCACGCCGCGGTCACGCCGTGGTCACGTCGCGGTCACGCTGCGGTCACGCCGTGGTCACGCCGTGATTTTTCCCTGCTCCAGCCACATCCATCCCACACCAGCCCCCTTCCACCTTCATTTCAGCTCGCTGCCACTGGCATTCCAGCCCGCAACAGCCCCCCCCCCCTACCACCTTCGAATCAGCCCGCACCATCCCCCCAACGCCTGAAACCAGCCCCCCTGTCACCTTCGAATCAACTCGCACCATCCCCCCAAAACCCGCAACCAGCCCCCTTCCACCAGCATTTCAGCCTCCTTCTGATCCATTCGCTTATGGCCGAAAGATGCTGCCCCGTGGATGTCGCTGGATCGGGCCAACACGCTGCGGTAACGTCGCGGTCACGCCGCGGTCACGTCATGGTCACGCTGTGATTTGGCCCTGCTCCATCCACATCCATCCCACACCAGCCCCCTTCCACCTTCATTCCAGCAGGGGGAGGGGTGTCCAGCAAGGGGAGGGGCTGTCCAAGCAGGGGGGAGGGGTGTCCGGCAGGGGGGAGGGCTGTCCAGGGGGTGCAGGGGGTGTCTAGTGGGGCTGTCCAGTGGGGCTGTCCAGTTGGGGCATGGGGGCTGTCCAGTGGGGTGCAGGGGGGAGCATGGGGGACTAAGGGGGGCATGGGGGTGCAGGGGGGTGTTCAAGGGGGCTGTCCAGGGGGTTTCAAGGGGGTGCAAGAGGGCTGTCCAGGAACCTAAGCCCATGAAGGTTATGAATCTCTCTATAGAGAAAATGCAGTGATGTCCAGATCTGGAAAATATCATAAAACATCCCACAGATACTTCACATGCACCTGGTATAACTATTTCACCACCTATAGATAGTGAGCACGGTGCTATAAAATCTGGTAACTCTATTTCAAATCATAATTCCAATGTTTTGTTTAATGCAGTACTACATGAAATCTGATGATTTATGTTGATGACATGATTACAATTTGTAAGAACACGAGCCTCATAATTATTGTAAAATCACAAAATAATGGTAAGTTTGGAGTGAAAGACTTAGGCATAGCTAATAAAACCTTAGGCATTGAAATTGTTAGAGATAGACCAAATAAATTTTCTTATCTCAAAATGGTTAAATATTAAATATTAAAAATAGACACATGTTTGAATCTCTCAAAATTTCCAATGTACTCCTAGTAAAACAGGGGGAGGTGTGTCCAGATAGGGAGGGGGGTGTCCATACAAGGAGGGTATCCAGACAGGGGGGAGGTGTGTCCAGATAGGGGGGGTGTCCAGACAGGGTGGTGTCCAGACAAGGGGGGGTGTCCAGACAGGGGGGAGGGGACTGGTAGTCTGCACATACCCATATCATTTTATATGAAACTAAGTGGAATATGTTGCCCCGCAGATGTCGTTGGACCGGGCCAACACGTTGTGGTCACGCTGCGGTCACGCTGCGGTCACGCCGTGGTCACGCCGCGGTCACGCCGCGGTCCCGCTGTGATTTGGCCCTGCTCCAGGACGATACCCTGCGGTGGTTACTCCTCCTTAGAGAAACATTCACTACTACAAATCTGGGCTATAGCCACAGACCTATAGCCACAGATTTATAGATCCGTGGCTATAGCTTTTATATTACCACGGATAAAAATCTTATCCATTGCTATATCACTCACCCCGTTTTTTTCCCAATCTCCATCAGGCTCCTCCTTCCCTCGCGACCCTTCTCCTCCCCGATGCCTCCTCGCCGCACCCTCCTCTTCCCCGACGCCTCCTAGTCATGCCCTCCTCGCCGGTCCTCCTCCTCGACGCCTCCCATGTTTTGTTGGCAATCATTGTGCACACTATTGAAATGAGTTTATGAATCAATCTGATCTTTAGATTGATCTTTAGATTCCACTCGAGGCTTCATTCCCAATCTCTTGTTGTTCTATATACAACTACTATAAAATATTTCTGAATAATGTAGTCTTTATCATTTCCCCAAACTATAGTTATGGATTAGTCATCATCTTTTTACGAATTGGGAAAATTTTGACTTTTTGGAACTCAAGTTGTTAGTGCTAGGTTTGATGAAGTGGATTTGTGTTGAATTATGTTTGCAATTAATTAGGGATGAGCCTTTGTTTTTAAATGTATTTCTTACGACACTAATGTATTAAAAGTCGAATTTATTAATAATTTCATGCCTAATAAAATTTATTTCATATTAGATCGGGGATTTTTTTTCTTGATTGGAATATTATTAAATATTTAGCAATGGGAGGAACAGATTGGATGGGATTAGCTCTTCGCCTAAAGTTCCTGAGAAAATCATTACAGGAATGGAATTCCTGTAGGAGAAATTATGATGGAATCTTAGAGAATATTAAAAAGGACATCGGGAGGATAGAAGAAATAATACAGGATTATTAGGATGATTTCACTATTATATCACTGCACGAGAAGAAAATCCTTCTGGCTGAAAAAATGTTGGAGACAGAGCAGATCTGAAGGGAAAGATCAAGGGACTTAATGCTAAGGGAGGGGGATCACAACACTGCTTTTTTCCAGGACTGCATGGAAAAAAAGGATGGTTTCCAGGAAAATCAATTTGACTCTTAAAGATGGGTCTTATTTAGGGGATCTTGATGTAGTAGGGAACTTAGCTTTGACTCATTTGGTGGTCTATGTTCCGTGGAGCTTGACCCTGGCCACGGTTGTCTCCCCAATCTTCTCCCCTTCCCTTTTAAAGGGTCTACTAACCCCCACAATCCTTGTCACTCCCCTGGCCCGAAGTGCCCTTGGCGCAGAGGGGCGATCATCGGTGCTTGTACCATAGGGATACTCGTTTGAAGGCTCTCCTTCACATGTGATCCCCATCCCCATCCAGATCCTAGATGGGAAAGACCTGAAAGGGAAGCAGGATGGAACACTGGTGGAGGCCCTGTCTTTCCCAGCACCCAGGGGGCAACGATGGAGCTCTCCTCAACGGCCTGAGTCTCCTCCCACTGGCTCAGAGCCTTCTGGAAGCGGAGTGTGCACAAGATCTCAGTCTAGGAAACTTAAGGGTCGGTCATCCTCCATCTACGAGAAGGCCATGCAGTCTGATGCCAGTCCCAGACTCCTCTTTCCCAAATGAATCCCCTGCTCATCTGGAACGCCCATGGCATCGGAGCCCACGTCAAAACGGACTTCTTGACCTCTGAAATCTACAATCACAAAATATTGGTGGTGGCAATTCTAGAGCACAAGAAGCAGCCAAGCAGGATCATCGAGGTCGCCAGCAGACCCTCAAATTTCATGGCTCTATGCAAGCAGACCCTCAGAACAAACACATCTGGATCTTCTGGCATCGCAGTTGTGCAATGGATCTGGATTTGTACTTGGAACTGCTGTCATGGATCTATTCAAAAGTGTTTTCCATGGATCCTTCAAGTAAAAAAGATGAATCATTCTGTCAATTATGCTCCCTTTTTATGCCTTTTTTCTTAACCAGTTTTAACTTATTTTTCATTTATCCTTTTCATTCTATGTATATTATGCATATGGTTCTCTCTGTTGTATGCTTTAATTTTTATGAACTGTCGAGAAACATTTCTAAATTAACATTGTTTGGTTTTCCTACAAAAGAAGCTGGTTGCATTGAAGAGCATCATTTCTAAATTAACATTGTTTGATTTGCCTACAAAAGAAGATGGTTGCATTAAAGGTAACCTTTTCTATGACTAGAAATAGATAGACAACCCACCAACATGGGACTAAATGTGTACTCTAGGGCCATCCTGTTTATTTATTTATATTTTAAAAACCCATAACCCAGCCCATATAAACTTTTGTTGGTTAAAACATATTATTTTTAATCCTGAGACATCAAACAGATTCAAGAAATCTAGTTAATATCTTATTTTTATCTCCCTACAAAATCTGGGAGGATCCTTTAATCTTTAGTGACTCGAAGTCTTTCTCTGGTAATTATTTCTTCCTCCATGGTGTGATGTGTACATGGATAGAAACACTATAATTTTTCTATATCCTACTTAACAGCATGTTAGATAGACAACAACATGACCTATAATCCCTTTAATACCCATCACGGTGCATCACTAACTTCAGAGTGCAGGCACCTTCTAAATGATAGTACTACAAAATCTTCATCAACCATGATTCATGGCATCACATGTGACTTCATAGTGTGGGTTCATGATCCCTAAAAATCATCATTATTTATATCAAGTCTTCATGGTGTAACACCCTCATCTCATGATATTGCTTCCTGTGGTGAGTGAAACTGAATTCTAGCAATAATCCCTTCATGACACGGTAATTATCCTCACAGCTTGATGCAATCCATCAAAACATTACATAGTGTATAAACTGCTTAAAAAATTTAGTATCCCTTAGGAAAATTCAGTTAACCTTACGGAGTAGGGAATTTTTCTTTTTTTGAATCATGTATTCCCAATTCATGGAATAATAGTCTACCTAGATAAAACTTGTGGTATCCTATCAAAAAAGTGGTTTCCCCTTGGCCTTCCACTATAGATAGGCTCATGTACCTTGGTAAGGTTGTGGAGTGACCATTGTCATCACAATGAAACTTCTCTGTGGTATAAAAAGCTGGGAAAACATTTCCAAAACCCATTCATTCCTTTCTAATGGTATTATTTCTTCTTTTGAGACCTCTCTAACATACTATTCAAAAAACACAACCTGGAAATGGATAAAGGTGATCATTAATAAAAATATTCCCCTTTTTGGATTGTTCACAATCCATTACATCTCCACAAATAAAATCAATCACAACATTAGGGTAAAACTTCTGGACTGACTAGATCTAAACTTCTTACCTTTTAGAGTTTATTATTGATTCACTAATAACTAACTCTAAGATAACTTCATTAATGATCGGTGTGAGAATCAAGATGTAAGTGAAATTCTCCTCATGAATGTACTTTAATGTCCATGTTTTGGTGGGGGTGGGGGGCAGGACTGGCATTGGGGGAGAGGGAACTGGTAGGGGGAGGGGGGGAACTAGCAGGGGGAGGGGACTGGTAGGGGGGCTGGCAGGGGGGAGGGGGACTCGTAGGGAGAATTACAACAAGGATATCCTTGAACATTGGATATACATGTCATTTATAGAGGGAAATTCCAAAATTAATAGTTAATAGAAGTCAATTTCCAGACCAAAGGATTAATTCCAGCCTCCTCCCGCTCCCTTCACTCCTGGTCTGAAGATGTTGCCCTGCGGATGTCGCTGGATCGGGCCAACACGCTGCGGTCACGCTGCGGTCACTTCGCAGTCACGCCGCTGTCACGCCGCGGTCATGACGCGGTCACGCCGCGGTCATGCCGCGGTCACGACGCGGTCACGCCGCGGTCACGCCGCGGTCACGCCGCGGTCATGCCGCGGTCACGACGCGGTCACGCCGCGGTCACTCCGCGGTCACGCCGCAGTCACGCCGTGATTTGGCCCTGCTCCAGCCACATCCAGCCCACACTAGCCCCCTTCCATCTTCATTTCAGCCCGCTGCCACCGGCATTCCAGCCCGCAGGGGGGGCTGTCCAGCAGGGGGAGGGGGTCCAAGGGTGGTGTCCAGGGGGTGTCTTGGGGTTTAGGGGGTCCAGGTGGTGTCCAGGGGTGGTGTCCAGGGGTGTCCAGTGGGTGGTGTCTAGGGGTGTCCAGTGGGGGCAGGTGTGATTACATTTCTGATAAAAAGTTCTGGAATTTGAAATCGATGAATTATTCATGTGTAAAATCTTTTTGAGTTTTCAATGGCAATCTCTACCTTAGCTACTGGTAATGTTTGTGTTTTCCTGCAGGGTCTCAAGCAGTAAGTTATTGTTGATTTAGTGGAACAGTGCCATGCATACAAGTGAAGAGTGGTACACTTTGTTCATTTGATATATCAAATTTGGTTTTCCTGCACTTAGAATGTTATGTGTTATCTTGTGCTATTTTTAATCATGGATGCTACTAGCATCTATTCAGACTTACTAGTTTGGTTCTTTATATAGGAATCCATATCCCCTGGGAATGTATATCTTGAATATGGTATTTTATTCTCATGATTTTATTCTATGTAATTGAATCATTTCTATACAGAATTTCATTTTTGTTGCTATGAGAATATTGTAATCCTGAATTGATGTGTAATGCCTTTGTTTAATTCTTGTTTCTATTTTTCATAGATCATGTGTGTCCAGGGGGGAGGTGTCTAGGCAGGGGGGAGGTGTCGAGGCAGGGGGAGGTGTCCAGGAGGGGGGGGCTGTCCAGGCAGGGGGTGCTGCGGGGCAGGGGGGTGCAGGTGGGGAGGGTTGTCCGGGGGGTGCTGCGGGGCAGGGGGAGGGTGCAGGTGCGGTGAAAGGGGGGTGTCTAGGTTGGGGGGTGGGTGCGGGGGGGGGGGGTGTCCAGACAGGGAGGGGGGTGTCCAGACAGGGAGGGTGTCTAGACAGGGGGGAGGTGTGTCCAGACAGGGGGGTGTCCAGACAGGGTGGTGTCCAGACAAGGGGGGTGTCCAGACAGGGGGGAGGTGTGTCCAGACAGGGTGGGGGGTGTCCAGACAGGGGGGGTGTCCAGACAGGGGGGTGTCCAGTGGGGCTGTCCAGTTGGGGCATGGGGGCTGTCCAGTGGGGTGCAGGGGGCAGGGAGCAGGGGCCAAGGGTGTCCAGCAGGGGGAGGGGTGTCCAGCAGGGGGAGGGGCTGTCCAAGCAGGGGGGAGGGGTGTCCAGCAGGGTGGGGAGGGTTGTCCAGGGGGTGCAGGGGGTGTCCAGTGGGGCTGTCCAGTGGGGCTGTCCAGTTGGGGAATGGGGGCTATCCAGTGGGGTGCAGGGGGGCATGGGGGACTAAGGGGGGCATGGGGGTGCAGGGGGGGTGTTTTGTTTCATGTGGATTTGTGGCCTCACCAGATTGGTTGTTCCATTTTGAGGTACTGTAGTGTAAGGGTAGTGATAACCCCTATGACCCAAGTATCTTCAAAATCTTGATCATTTGTATTTCTCATCGTCTAAGATATTTCTATAGGTTTCCTCTGGTGAAAACCTTGATCTCCATTGCTTCTTTGCTTCATCAGAGCTCTTTCCATACCTATCTCTCCTTGAACTCATATCATTTCTTGTTTTATAGTGGAGATGACGTCCTTCCTTCAAGGAAGAAGTGAAGACCCTTCTTGGTGATAGTTCCACAAGTGCAGAAATGAGAATATGAACTTTTGGATCCTGGTGCAGATGGGCTGCGAGGGGGGGGCTGGTGCAGGTGGGCTAGGGGGTTGCAGGGGGCAGGGGGGACTGGCATGGGGACTAGCAGGGGGATGGGGGGCAGGGGGGACTGGAAGGGGGGAGGGGGGTGGGCTGGAAGGGGGACAAGCAGGGGGGCTGGCAAGGGGGGTGTAAGGGGGCAGGGGGCAGGGGGGACAAGCAGGGGAGTGGCAGGGGGGACTAGCAGGGGCAGGGGGCAGGGGGGCTGGCAGGGGGGTGGCAGGGGGGGACTAGCAAGGGGCAGGGGGGACTAGCAGGGGGCAGGGGGGGCTGGCAGGGGGACAAGCAGGGGGACAAGCAGGTGGGTGGCAGGGGGCGGGGGGGGGACTGGCAGGGGGTGGCAGAGGGGGACTAGCAGGGGGTGTGGCAGGGGGCAGGGGGGACTGGCAGGGGGAAGGGGGATAAGCATGGGGGGCTGGCAGGGGGGTGGTAGGGGGCAGGGGGCAGGGGGGACAAGCAGGGGAGTGGTAGGGGGACTAGCAGGGGCAGGGGGGATGGCAGTGGGTGGCAGGGGGGACTAGCAAGGGGCAGGGGGGGACTAGCAGGGGTAGGGGGCTGGTAGGGGGACAAGCAGGTGGGTGGCAGGGGGCAGGGGGGCTGGCAGGGGGTGGCAGAGGGGGACTAGCAGGGGGTGTGGCAGGGGGCAGGGGGGACTGGCAGGGGGCAGGGGGACAAGCAGGGGGGCTGGCAGGGGGGGTGGCAGGGGTAGGGGGGACTGGCAGGGGGGGTGTCTGCAAGGCAGTGGGGAGGAGGGCAGGGGGGGGGGGTCTGCAAGGCATAGGGGAGGGGTGAAGGAGGTGTTCAGGGGGGGTGTCTAGGGGGTGTCCAGGGGGTGTCCAGGGGGGTGTCCAGGGGGTGTCCAGGGGGTGTCCAGGGGGTGTCCAGGGGGGTGTCCAGGGGGGTGTCCAGGGGGGTGTCAGGGGGGTGTCAGGGGGGGTTTCAGGGGGTGTCCAGGGGGGTTTCCAGGGGTTGTCCAGTGGGGTGTCCCGGGGGTGTCCAGGGGGTGGGGGTATTTTTTTATGTATGTGCACACCCTATAGCCACGGTTTTTAACCATGGCTATAGACCTAACTCCACGGTTTTCAACCGTGGATATAAATCTTGTCTAGCGTCTAATATAGCCATGGTTGAAACTGTGGCATTACGTATACAGCCACGGTTCCAAACCGTGGCTTTATACCTAAAGCCACGGTTTCAACCCTGCCTATAGGTTTATAGCCATGGTTTGGAACCGTGGCTATAGGTCTGGGCCTATAGCCACGCCAAACTTAGCCACGGTTTCAACCGTGCCTATAGGTTTATAGCCACAGTTTGGAACCGTGGCTATAGGTCTGGGCCTATAGCCACGCCAAACTTAGCCATGGTTCCTCAAACCATGGCTATTACCTATAGCCACGGTTTGAGGGCTTATAGCCACGGTTTAGAACCGTGGCTATAGCCTGAATTTCCAGTAGTGTTTTGAGCACTTCAAGGTAAAGGTTCATATTAGCACATGAAGTGTGTGGCCTTAAATTCAACAAGGACGATGGAGTTTAAAAATCATCAAATAAAAATATCAATTTAATAAGTGATTATACATTAATGGGGTGATAAATAACATCCAATCCAGCCCCTTGCTACTTACTTGGATCAACCCATAAGTGGGTTATCCCTCCATTGATTCTATGGTTTCAATGGAAGCGGAAAGTAGACTCATGAGGGAGGACATGGAGAAGTAAAGAAAACAACAAAAATAAAATGATCACTCCACCGTTGTGTGAATAATTTCACAAAATTTGGTCTGAATAAATTCACACCTTGAGGAAAAGGTATCAAATTGAGATGTAGAACAACAGAATAAGAGGAGAAGAAGAACTTTTATTAAGAAACTAAAGTGAATTGAACAACTTACAAGTGAAAGACAAATTTGAGACAACAAAATCGCAGCATAACATTACAATTGAACCAAGCACCCATGATTCTTCAATACTCCAACACAACTGCCTTAAATAGGCATTTTTTAGCCCTTGGGTCGAGTCTCCAACAGTCCAAGTCTCCTCAATTAATTTTGGTAGGCCATAGGTGGGTGGAAAGTAAGGGAGAGTTGATTTTTCCACCATTGACCCGAGGTGGCATCCAGCTTTCCTTCACCGAACAAACGCGCTTGGAATGACTTATATATGGCCAAATCATAGTGGACCATAAAAGAATAAAATGGATCACTAGATGTCTTATAACCTCCTGTAAAATGTGGGCCCATTTTGAGTTGGTGATTCCGAGATATGATCATATTAGTGGGATGTTTTTCTAGGCCGCAGAATCTGGCCCAGAATTTTATCTCTAACTTGGGACACTTAAATAACCATAATGGAAGCTGAATTATCCCTGGATCATTCATAATGAATCGTTCCTATATATGTCTTCTATCATCCCAAGAAATTTGGGATTCATTGGGCATGTATGGTGGGACCCACATTCGAATCAGTGGGCTGGTGTCCAATCTGACTTCCCCAGAATTGTTTCCTTTCATCACAAAATATCCTCATCTTCTTCCATGAATTCTCCATTGATACCTAAATGAAACATGTTCATATTGAAGTGTAGATAAATTTCAAAAAATATCAAATTAAAATATGTATAATCAGATGAATCATTGGTTACTTCAAATGGTGTTAAAAAATGTACCACATAATAGTGCATTTTAAGAAGGTGTTACAATTATAATGTGAAATGATGTTCAAAGTGTAAAATGCACTAAAATCGTGTTTATGAATAATAAAGAACATGAATATTATGTATATTAACAATGAATATTATCCTAATTTAGTGGCTAATCACACCACCCAACTTGAGTTTTGCTAGTCCCGAGCAAAATATATCTCAACAATATGAAATTTGAATTCCCTTTTCCAAAAACATTTTAATACACAGTGATCACCAGAAACCCTTATACCAAACAATCATGAAACCCATAAAAATATTTTAATACAATATATTTCCATAAGCAGGTCCCAATCTTAAGCCCATTTTTTTGTTCAAATTCATTTCCATATTTCATCCAATATCAATTAAGTATGAGGATGTGTTGTGCATCACAATAGACATGGGGGTTCATTATTATTCAAGGGGGGATGATGGAAGCGCTAGGTGGAGTCTCATTTCAATATTAAGATGAGTATTCATTTTTTTATTGTATTTTTTTTTCAATTTTGCCATGGTAATTGAAGTTTCACTCAAAAGATCAACCTCTGTAGCGAGACTTTGCCGATGACTCCCAGGATCAAAGACCTTAGGGCACCAAGTGAATCCCACATACTCGGGCATCATATCAAGTTAACTCAGTCAAAAACAAATTCAAATTACCAAAAATAGAGATAAAATTACTAACTCTGGGCCAGAAAACTATGGATTCACGATCCCCAAGTGCCGAAAGCCACACATTAGGTCATTTCATTGCTCTACGCGCAATTTTTTTTTAAATTTTTTTTTGAATACTCATATTAAACTAAAATGATCACAAAACCTATGCTATTTATTTAGGGGACCCCATGAAATTAAACTAATACCCCACTATCCAAAGGACGTGCATTGTGATTTTTTTTTATTTGGATGAAAATATAAATGATGAAATATCACATTGGACAACCACACTTTCCAAAATCTATGCTCATGAAATTATAAAAGGATTAAAATCAGAATCAGGGTATTCTGAATTATTTGATATTCAGTTTCAAAGTGTGCAATGTGTATTACCATTTTCAAAGTTAAAGGAATTTTTCCTTCTATTTACAATTTTTTTCAAATCATTCATTTTTTTTGACACAAAATCATTTTTTTTATTTTATCTCCCCCCCAACTTAAAACAACATTGTCCCCAATGTTTGAAGAAATAAAAATTTAGGAGGAGTAGAGGTGGATAATGGAAGTTCAAAAAAGGAAATTGAAACTGAGGATCATGGAATGAAATCACCTGGTGGTTGAAGTTGAAGTTCTTGCTGCTCCAAATTAGTCCTTTGATCTCTTGGGGGATGTAGGCACCTCCTTGATTGAACATGTATCACCCAAAATAGTACCTGAACCAAAAGAAGGACAAACCAGACAAAATAAACAACACAACAACTTATTTAATTCCAAGTATCATCATTTTTATAGTTTTTCGTATTTTTCTGTTTTTTTAATCAAAATAATGACACATTGTCTTATTTTAATTTTCTGGGTGAGGTATTACTCAGGGATCACATCGCGTGACACGGATGAATATGGTGCTCCCCTTTCATACCCATCCATACTCATAATAGAAGAACAGGTCAACAGTCTTTTTTTTAAATATAAAAATGATTAATTAATCCTATTTAAAATATAAATTTTATTAAAACAACAAAATAATAAGAAACTTGAAAACCATGGGTTTCCTCCCATGCAGCGATTTATTTAATGTCATTAGCCCGACATGGACCCTAAATCTATCAATTTTTTCCTGGTTCATAGGTTGGCTCAGTTAACTCAACCTCTATTTCCTGTTTATTGAATGATTCAATGAATGGTTTTAACATTTGACCATTAACCTTGAAAATGTAACCACTTGTGGGATCTTGAATCTCTACTGCCCCATGGGGGTACACATAATGAACTATGAAAGGTCCTGACCATCTAGACCTTAACTTTCCCGGGTGTAAATGAAGTTTTGAACTATACAAGAGCACAAGTTTTCCCGGTTCAAAATGTTTGACCTTGATATTCCAAGATTGGTAGGCTTGAACTCTAGATTTATTGATCCTTGAATTTTCATAACCCTCCATCCTTAATTCCTCCAGTTCATTGAGATCTAATTTCCTTTTTGTTCCGGCCAATGAGAGGTCATAATCCATCTTCTTAATTGACCAAAAGGCCTTATGCTCAATCTCAACTGGTAAATGGAATGCTTTTCCATAAACCAACCTATATGGTGACATTCCTAGGATGGTTTTGAATGCTGTACGATATGCCCAAAGAGTATCCAAGAGTTTCTCGGACCAATATTTCCTATAAAGATTGACCGTTTTCTCAAGAATTTGTTTGATTTCACGATTGGCTAACTCAGCTTCACCATTGGTCTGTGGGTGGTAAGCAGTGGAAACTTTGTGAGAAATTCCATATTTTTTCATTAGTGATGAGAATGAATGATTGAAAAAATGATTTCCATGATCACTAATGATAGCCCCAGGAATTCCAAATCTAGGGAAGATGTTTTCCTTGAGAAATCTAATCACAGTTTGATGATCATTGGATTTTATAGGAATGGCCTCAACCCATTTAGAGACATAATCGATAACTAAGAGAATGTAAAGATATCCCCTAGAGTTTGGGAAGGGACCCATGAAATAAATTCCCCAACAGTCAAAGATTTCAACCACTAAGATGGGAGTGAGTGGAATTTGATTCCTTTTTCTGATGGACCCTACTTGTTGACACCTAGGACAGCTTTGACAAAATGTGTAGGAATCCCTTGAGAGGGTTGGCCAGAAGAGACCACACTGAAGAATCTTAGAAGGTGTTTTCTTAGAGGAAAAGTGACCTTCACATGCCTCACTATGACAAAATTTAAGGATGGACTCTTGTTCAGATTCTGGGACACACCTCCTAATAACTTGGTCAGGGCAAAACTTATAGAGGTATGGATCATCAAACACATAGTGTCTAACATCTGAAAGAAATTTCCTTTGAGCATGAATCCCTAAGAATTTTGGGATGACTCCTGTAACAAAGAAATTGGCTATGTTGGCATACCAAGGGCAGTCACTCACAGAGTATAGGTGTTCCTCAGGAAATGAATCAGACACAGAAAGGTGATTTGAGTTGTCTTTGAATTCCATCCTAGAGAGGTGATAAACTACAACATTTTCAACGCCCTTTTTATCCTTGATTATGATGTCAAATTCTTGTAAGATAAGTACCCACCTAATCAGTCTAGCCTTAGCATCTTGTTTTTGGAAGAGGTATTTTAGTGCAGAATGGTCAGTGAACACAGTGATGGGGGGTCCTAAGAGGTAGGACTTAAACTTCTCTAAGGAAAACACAATAGAAAGCAACTCTTTCTCAGTAGTGGTGTAGTTTATTTGGGAATCATTTAAGGATTTTTCTTGCATAAGCAATGACATAAGGAGTTTTATCACAGCGTTGTCCTAACACAGCTCCAACGGCAAAGTCACTGGCATCACACATAAGTTCAAAAGGAAGGTTCCAAATTGGAGATTTCATAATGGGAGGAGAGGTGAGAGAGGATTTGAGGGTTGATAATGAACCCTCACATCTTTCTGTCCAAACAAATGGAGCATACTTTACTAGTAGATACTTAAGTGAATTCAATTTAAAAGAATGAGTTGATCCTCGGTTATTTCTCGGGGTGGATTGGACGTATTTCCTTTTCAATGATTTCAATTTCTTATATTTGAGATGGGTTCATTTGAGGAGATAAAACAACATCATAACTTACTGGTTTAATGCCTACACCCTTTAATACTAATCACATATACACTTGAAGGATCAATGTTTTGATCACTTCAAGGTAAAGGTTCGTATTAGCACTTGAAGTGTGTGGCCTTAAATTCAACAAGGATGATGGAGTTTAAAAATTATCAAATAAAAATATCAATTAAAGAAGTGATTATACATTAATGGGGTTATAAATAACATCCAATACAGCCCCTTTCTACTCCCTTGGATCATCCCATAAGTGGTTTATCCCTACATTGATCTCATGGTTTCAATGGAAGTGGAAAGTAGACTCATGAGGGAGGAAATGGAGAAGTAAAGAAAACAACAAAAATAAAATGATCACTCCACCGTTGTGTGAATAATTTCACAAGGTTTTGTGTGAATAAATTCATACCTTGATCAAATAGTATCAAAGTGATATGAAAAAAAAATAGAATAAGAGTAGAAGTAGAACTTTTATTAAGAGACTAAAGTGAATTGAACAACTTACATGTGAAGGACAAATTTGAGACAACAAAATTGCAGCATAACATTACAATTGAACAAAGTACCCAAGATCCCAAAATCCTCCAAAATCACTTCCTTAAATAGAAATTTTTGAGCCCTTGGGTCGAGCCTCCAACAGTCCAAGTCTTCTCAATTAACTGTGGTAGGCCATAGGTTGGTGGAAACTAAGAGAGAGTTGATTTTTCCCCCTTGACCCGAGGTGGCACTCAGCATTAATTCACCGAACAGAAGTGCTTGTAAGACCTTCTATATATACGAATCAGAGTGGGCCATAGAAGAAGAAAATGGATCCGTGGATGTCTTATAACCGCCTGTAAAACTGGGGCCCATTTGGAGTTGTGGATTCCGAGTTATGAGCAAATTAGTGGGATGTTTTTCTAGGCCGCAGAATCTGGCCCATAATTTTATCTCTAACTTGGGCCGCCTTAATGACCACTATAAAGCCCGAATTAGCATTATCTCATGAATAGTTACTTGTTACTAAACATGTATTCTATCATCCCACAAAATTTGGGATTCATTGGGCCTGTATGTTGTTCCCCACAGTCCCATAAGTGGGATGGTGTCCAATCTGCCTTCTCGAGAATTACTTCCATTCCTCTCCAAATATCTCCATCATCGTTTATGATTAATCCATTAATCCCTAAATGAAATATGTTCACATTTAAGTGTAGATATAGTTCCCAAAATATCAAACTAAAATATTGATAATTACATTCCTTAGAATCATATGACTCATTGGGTCTAAATTGGTGTACATTAGGCATGAAGTGCACAAATGATGAGAATGGATGTTCATAATGAAAATGCACTAACTCAGGCCCATAAGATCAAAAATGAACATTTAGTACCATTAAAATGTAATTAAAATATATTTTTTTATTGGATAATAAATTGTTTTTACCTTTTTTATAAATTTTGGACTATGATTTTGGATAGTAGTATTTTGGATAAGTCTAATGGTTGTAATGGATTAAGTTTGAAAGGTTATTTTTGGATTTTTATAAAAGGACAACACGCAGACCGTGTGACAACCCATCACGTCAGACAAAGCTGTAGGAATTGAACCCACAAACATATGTGCGATTGGGATTTATCACCTACCACTGGACTACGTGAAGTTCCTGGATGGTATAATGTAGTTTATTTTTTTAAATTGTCTGATATGGGAATTATAAATTCATTATATTTGGAACCCTATACGATTAGGATAAATAGAGTATTTTTCAGTTGTATTATGTTTTGGAGTGAAAGATGAGTTTGTGGTAGAAATTTATTAATGGATAAAACTCTAATTATAAAGTAAGTATATCTCCTTATGATCTTATCCAATCTCATAAATAAATTCTTCAACATTAAGAAAAGTAACTTAGAACAAAAACTTTTTCCTAGATAGTACCTTAGATCATCACAAATTTATGGCTTTGTGATGGTTGACCTTTTCATAGACATGTTCTCTACCACTCTCCATCAGATATTTTTGGTCATATTTCTCTTCCATATCCATGTTTTCCTACATGGAACCCTAGTATGTGTTATTTTTGGTAACATTCATACTTACCACTCTTTATTTTAAATAGAGGCCTCAATAATCCATTTTTCGAGGTGGGATTTCAACTAAGATATTTTGAAATGTCAACCCCAAGTTTCCAATACCAATCATAAATTGAGAGGATGCAATTTATTGAATAAGGGGAGAATGTAACACCCCAAGATTCCATGGTACATGTTTCTTTGAATAATACAGTAGTGTGTGTTGTACACAACTTCGAGTTCTAACACACACCACAACTAATCAAACTAACCGTTATGAATAGTAATACAAACTTTTTAAAATTTTATAAATTTTTTATTTCAAAATGAACTTCATTTTTGGATTCAGAATATCCAAATTATCATAGGGTGAATTTTTGGTATTTTTTAGAAAACATTCATTTTTTATGAATAGTGAAAAATACTAAACATTAATTAAAAACAACTTTTTAAATCCAAATTATTTATAGTGATAAATTATACTATTTAGTGGTTTTAAAGTATATTTAGAATATATTTTTACCATTTAATCCAATTTTGGTCATTGGACATAATTTCACATTTAAACCAGTCATAAACAAGTGTCAATCTTTTGATAGTTATTATTTCTTAAATACACGCTTTTTGTTTTGACAACATGAATTAATTTTAAATTAATTTCTGCCACTTCTGTGGTTTGAATTTAGAAAAATTGATTTCATATTTAGAATCAGTAGGTCCAAATTTTATAAATAGTTAACTTTTATTTTTATCCATTTTGAATAATTACTTCGGTAAATATTTTATTTACCATGGTTAAAGGGTAAATCCGGTAAATAAGGGTAAAAAAATAATATTTTAATAATATTAAATTACTCTAACACTTGTCCTAACCCTATTGGATGATACATTTCCGACCATGGTCATATTTGGGTCGATTTTGGGACCCCATGGAGCCACTTTTATGTGATAATGACACTTTATATTAATTAAGTTAAAGTAAATACAAAAATTACATAAGCATATATCTTTTAGAAAAACAATTTTTACATAGATTTATACATGTTATCTCTTCGACTATAAATATTAATTAGAAATATAAAAATATTTAATACATAATGGTATTTTATTTATAATTTTTAGACATTTAAAAATTAAATTTATTTATGACACAATTATTATGCAATAATTACCGTATTAATGAAAGAATCAAATAAATGGTATTATAAATGCTACAATAAATACAATTTGAAAGTTTTGATTCCATCCATGAATTTTATAGGTTACTATGACATGTTAGGATTTATTAAATTAATTTATTTAGAATTAATAAAGTTGTTAAGACTTTATAAAATATCATTTATTAAATAGTGTCAAAATTGACATAAAAGAGTTTTTAAAACAAATATTATATTATTAATTGATATTCTATTCCTAAAAATCTAAGGTTCGTCCAAAGGAGTTATATCATGATATTTTTATCATTAATGGACCACTTGTGGGTCTATTGGAAGTTTATAGTAAGTTTATTAACCATATAATATAAAAATACAAAGAGACGTGGTAAATGGGAAACTAATTAACTAAGAGTTAAAACTAAAAGATAAGGTTAATAAAGTGACCAAAACCAGTATAAAACCTATTGGTTGAGTATATTTCGACCCATACCCATCTTATACTCGAAATAAATTAATTTTTTGCCATTATATACCGAATATTAATTTATTATAAAATAATAATTTAAGTTTTTTCTAAGGTGCCCCTCACCCCTCTTATAAAAGGGCACTCCCCCTTCTCTCTAATTCACACCTTCAAAGCCTTTTGGATCATTCAAACCCTGCCCAAATATTCTCTAAACTTCCCTCACTTCAATATAGAGTCCTTAGTTTGACCACAAAGCCAACCTAGTGAGCCCTTTTGATCAAATCAAAAGTAAAAACCCGAAGAAGAGGTAATGATTTCACCACCCTCTTTCAAGTTCCTTTCTTCTTCCACTACTTCTTTCTTTGTTATTTCCATTATCAAATAATAAATCCAGTATCTTCTATATACTATGGTGTTATTATAAAATGGTATGACCATATTCAGTATTCTATCCATCCTTTTAATGACATGTCACCATACGTGTGTCCGTACAGATTACCGTCTCCACGTTGTGGTGTAATTGTTATTCAATACATTATTACTTGGATGGGTATAATAATGATGTGAAATTCATGTAAATAATAAATATAAAATGATAATTATTCTGTATATATGATATACCATCCAATTATATATTATTTTAATATCAAAATAATGATATTTTCGCTTGTGCGTACGTACAGACTACCGTCTCCACGAACGCGATGAGATTCATTCCTCATCGTATCCATTCAAGTATAATTCTCATTTGATGATTAAAAATAATATTTAAGGACTTTATATAATTCTTTATATGAATAATATACAACCTATCCTTAACAAACATGACTTATGTAACAAAAAATATAAAAAAACGAGTAAGTTAACACCCGAAACGACGATAATACTAAGATATTATTAACAAAGCAATGTTAAAAGATCATATATGATATCATATTAATATATATGATTCCTGTATAATTTAATAACAATTATTTCACCATTATACAGGAGGTTAAACTACCCTCAACCAAGGAAAATTACAAGGTAAGGGTTTATTTCACAATCTCTTCTTATCCGAGGTTGTCTGTACATAATTATCTACTAGGACCTCTTTATCATCCACATCCATGTTTCTTAAAAATTTATTTCAAAACATTCTTACTGTTTTATAGAATATGGGTTAAATTGATTTATACCCTTGTTTTACTTTTTATAAGAAGTTTATAAAGGAAACTTTCCGTCCTTTTCCAAACAAGGTCCTTTTTAACCTTTTCGACAGAATTAAGGTAAGAATGTATTTTTTTAACTTATATGGCGGGTGCGGCAATTTTACACCATTATAAAATCATTGAATCTTACCTTACAATATTATAATAATATTTTGAAATTAAATGTTTTATTTTATAATTATGTGACTTTTTAATGATTTAAAAAAAGATATTTATCTCAAATGGTTTTGATTTCATCTATGTCAGCATCCTTTGATGGATTTTAAGCTTATTTGAAGTTGATTTGTTATGATACAAAAATTTCATATAGTATTGATGGTTTTGTGATATGTTTTACTATAGATGTGTTATTTTTATACCATTCATGGGTTATGGAGAAATTATTGACATTTCGTATACTATTTTTAATACGAATGTTTATGTTATGTTTAAACCTGTTCATATGAGGAATGCATTGGAATTAGTTAGTGATGGGTGGATCCCACTATAGATCCTTGATGCATCGGTAGGTCTCACGAGACAAACTAGTATCTTGGTACAAGGCCTTGAAAAAATATTTTTTGTAGTCTTGGCATAAGGCCTTGACTATGTGGTTATGATAGTCTCGCATTATGCATTCCATCATTATGAAAGTGGTTAGTGATATTGCATATGATTATTTGACTAGTAGAATATCCATGTGAATAAGTAAATGGAATTACTTCATTTTATTTTTTCCATATTATATTGAAGTTCAAGTTTAAAAGGATTTTGTTTTAGTTATACTTTGTCTTAAATGTTTATGCCTATTTATGAAAGTTTCCGCTATATTGTTATCCTTACTGAGTATCTGATCTCACCCCTTTCAATGTTTTATTTTTTCCAGGATTCCAAGATGTGTATTGTTATTGATATATAGGGTTAAGACAAGGTAATAAAGGCATTCATAAAAGATTATTTATGTTGTTTTGTATGTTATGATGTGTAACGTAACATTCATGTATGTAATCCATTTTCCAAGACTGTTAAACTGATCGATCCTTCGGGACTTGATTCCTTGTAATCATGCCAATGTATTAAAAAAATGCACCAACTATGGGTAACTAGGGTCAGGGCATTATAGTTGGTATCAGAGGAAGTTTAGTATAAACCTTGGAAGCTAGATTTATATAAACTCCGATTAGAGCACATAGCCCTAAGATAGACTTTGAGGATTAGTACAGAAGAACTTCCTAGAATTTTGGTATTTTAGATATTTTTTGAGTTTTCCAAGCAATACATCCCTTTCTGGATACGAGCAGGTAGAGGCAGTTCTGGCACAGATGTACCTAGGGGTAAAACCCGAAAACACAGCTTTAACCTAAACTCGAACGGGAACTGGTGCACGACAACAGGCCTTGCTGCACTCTTGGATATGAAACTCCCGGGGGATATGCTTAGGATAATTCTCATTTTCTTTACAAACCATTATTAAGGTTTTATGAGTATATACTTCCTCAAAGAAAACATTTTTATGATTATGGATTATATCCATAAACTGTTCAATTTATGTTAAGTGTTTTACAAGTTTAGATTTATGTATTGTGATTCATAAACTAATCTAGTGTATGGAATTGTTTAGAAATGGTGCCCAGTAGAAGGAATGTGAACTCCAGCAATACGTATGATCCAAAGAGTAAGAAGGATCATATATTTCACGGTATTAAGCCAACAATTAGAAGGAAAATAGTCACCCATGTATTCTCAACATATGAAGAAATAGTATCATGTGTTAATAAGATAAGTAAAAAATTCTCTGAGTCCTATGGCCTTGAAGGGAAGCAAGAGAAGAAAAGGATGGAAGAGAGAAAGATCGATAAAGGGAAAAGAGAAAAGAATAATTTTCCCATATGTGATAATTGTGGGAAGAAACACCCTGGAACTTTCCTGAAGGGAATGGGAGTTTGTTATAAGTGTGGAGAAAAAGGACACCAAGTATGTGACTGCATGGGTAAGAAAAAGGTTTCAAATGTACAATGCTTCATCTATAAGGAGTTGGGACACTACGCGAACCAATGTCCAAATCATCAGAGTATGCCCCAAATGATGCTATTGGATAATAATCAAGTTATGATACTACCTCAGAAGAAGAAGAATGACTAGTTTTCTTATGTTGTTATTATAGGATTATTTCGTTTGAGTGTTGTATCAACAATATACTGGTTATATGAATTATGGAGATAAATAAGGATTGTACTGCAGTACTATTTTATTGAGGATATGAGATTATATGGTTCTAAGAAAAGTGACTTAACATTGAGCTACACTTTTGGTAAAATACATGATTGAAGGAAAGGTAATACTTAATATGGTCCCGATAATGAGGTAGTGATTTTGGAATAAGAGATGGTTTATTTGAATAAATTATATTGGATATTCTTGACTACCTTGAAACTGATTAATGATTTTTCATCATTGGAGTTTACAACATTTTTGGATAGAAGGAGTATATCCAGTATTCTATAAGGAATAAGGGATCATGAATGTAATCAATAATGTTTTATGGTAATTCAAGATGTTGTAGTGTTTTAAAATAATACATGATGAAGGTGTTCACATGTTATTAAGCGTCAAAAAGGATCTTCATTGTGTTTACCTTCCTTATAAATTTTGGACTGTGAGTTTGGATAGTAGTATTTTGGATAAGTCTAATGGTTGTAATGGATTAAGTTTGAAAGGTTATTTTTGGATTTTTATAAAAGGGAAACACGCAGACCGTGTGACAACCCGTCACATCAGACAAAGCTGCAGGAATCGAACCCAAAACCATAAGTGTGATTGGGATTTATCGCCTACCACTGGACTACGTGATGTTCCTGGATGGTATAATGTAGTTTATTTTTTTAAAGGGTCTGATATGTGAATTATAAATTCATTATATTTGGAACCCTATACGATTTGGATAAATAGAGTATTTTTCAGTTGTATTATGTTTTGGAGTGAAAGATGAGTTTGTGGTAGAAATTTATTAATGGATAAAACTCTATTTATAAAGTAAGTATATCTCCTTATGATATTATCCAATCTCATAAATAAATTCCTCAACATTAAGAAAAGGAACTTAGAACAAAAATGTTGTCCTAGATGGTATATTAGATCATCACAAATTTATGGCTTTGTGATTGTTGGCCTTTTCATAGCCATGTTCTCTACCACTCTCCATCAGATATTGATGGTTATATTTTTATTCCATATCTATGTTTTCATACATGGAACCCTAGTATGTGTTATTTTCGGTAACCTTCATACTTACCACTCTTTATTTTAAATAGAGGCCTCATTAATCCATTTTTCGATGTGGGATTTCAACTAAGATATTTTGAAATGTCAACCCCAAGTTTCCAATACTGAGCATAAATTGTGAGGATGAAATTTATTGAGGGAGGGGAGAATGTAACAGCCAAATCTTCCACGGTACTCTTTTCTTTTAATAATATAGTAGAGTGTGTTGTACACAACTTCGAGTTCAAACACACACCACAACCAATCAAACTAGCTGTTATGAATAGTAATACCCATTTTATGAAATTTTATAAATTTTATCTTTCAAAATGGAATTTATTTTTGGATTCGGAATATCAAAATTATCCTAGGGTGAATTTTTGGTATTTTTTACAAAACATTCATTTTTTTATGAATAGTGAAAAATACTAAACATTAATTAAAAACAACTTTTTTAATCCAAATTATTTATATTGATAAATTATAATATTGAGTGGTTTTAAAGTATATTTAGAATATATTTTTACCATTTAATACAATTTTGGTCATTGTATGTAATTTCATATTTAAACCAGACATAAAAAAGTGTCAATCGTTTGACGGTTATTATTTCTTAAAAACACGCCTTTTGTTTTGGCGACGGGAATTAATTTTAAATTAATTTCTTCCACTTCTGTGGTTTAAATTTATAAAAATGGATTTCATATTTAGAATTAGGGGGTCCAAATTGTGCTAATATGTAACTTTTATTTTTATCCATTTTGAATAATTACTTCGGTAAATATTTTATTTACCATGGTTAAAGGGTAAATTCGGTAAATAATGGTAAAAAATAATATTATAATAATATTAAATTACCCAAAAACTTGTCCTAACCCTATTTTCTGATACAGTTCCGACCATGTGAATATTTGGGTCGATCTGGGGGCCTCATGGAGCCACTTGTAAGTGATAATGACACTTTATATTAATTAAGTTAAAGTAAATACAAAAATGACATAAGAATATATATTTTAGAAAAACAATTTTTACATAGAGTTATACATGTTATATATTTGACTATAAATATTACTTAGAAATATAAAAATATTTCCTACATAATGGTATTTTATTTATAATTTTTATACATTTAAAAATTAAATTTATTTATGACACAATGATGATGCAGTAATTACCATATTAATGATAGAATCAAATAATTGGTATTATAAATGTTACAATAAATACAATTTAAAAGTTTTGATGCCATACACCAATTTTATAGGTTAATATGACATGTTATTATTTATTAAATGAATTTATTTATAATTAATAAATTTGTTAAGACTCTAGAAAAAATTATTTATTAAATAGTGTCAAAATTGACATAAAAGAGTTTTTAAAACAAATATTATATTATTAATTGATATTCTATTCCTAAAAATCTGAGGTTCGGCCAAAGGACTTATATCATGATATTTATATCATTAATGGACCATTTTGGAGTCTATTGGAAGTTTATAGTATGTTTATTAACCATATAATATAAAAATACAAAGAGACATGGTAAATGTCAAACTAATTAACTAAGAGTTAAAATTAAAAGATAAGGTTAATAAAGTGACCCAAACTAGTCTAAAACCTATTGCTTGAGTAGATTGTGACCCATACCCATCTTATTCTCGAAATAAATCAATTAATAGCCATTATAAACCGAATATGAATTTATTATAAAATAATATTTTAAGTTTTTCTTAAAGTTCCCCCCACCCCTCTTATAAATGGGCACTCCCCCTTCTCTCTAATTCACACATTAAAATCCTTTCGGATCATCCAAAACCTGCCCAAATATTCTATAAACTTCCCTCACTTAAACCTAGAGGCCTTAGTTTGATCATAAAGCCAATCTAAGGATCCCTTTTGATCAAATAAAAAGGAAGAACCCGAAAAGGAGATAATGATTTCACCACCCTCTTTCAAGTTCCGTTCTTCTTCAACTTATTATTTATTTTTTATTTACATTATAAAATAATAACTCACATATATTATATATACTGTGATGTTATTATAAACATGGTACAACCATATTCAGTATTATATCCATCCTTTGAATGACATGTCACCATACCTGCGTACGTACGGATTACCGTCTCCAAGTCGTGGTGTAATTGTTATTCAATACATTATTATTTGGATGGGTATAATAATGATGTGTAATTCATGTAAATAATAAATATAACATGATAATTATTCGGTATATATGATATACCATACAATTATATATTATTTTAATATCAAAATAATGATATTGTCGCTCGTGCGTACGTACGGACTACCGTCTCCACAAACGCAATGAGATTCATTCATCATCGCATCCATTCAAGTCTAATTCTCATTTGATGATTAAAAATAATGTTTAAGGACTTTAAATAATTCTTTATATGAATAAGATACAACCTATCCATAACAAACACGACTTATGTAACAAAACATATAAAAAAACGAGTAAGTTAACACCTAAAACAATGATAATACTAAGTTATTATTAACAAAGCAATGTTAAAAGATCATATATGATATCATATTAATGTATATGATTCTTGTATAATTTAATAACAATTATTTCACCATTATATATGAGGTTAACCTACCCTTAGCCAAGTAAAAGTACAATGTAAGTGTTTATTTTACAATCTCTTCATTATCCGAGGTTGTTTATACGTAATTATCTACTAAGACCTCTTTATCATCCACATCCATGTTTCTTAAAAATGTATTTCAAATCATTCTTAATATTTTATAGAATGTGGGTTAAATTCATTTATACCATTGTTTTAATTTTTATAAGAAGTTTATAAAGGAATCTTTCTGTCGTCTTCCAAATAAGGCCTTTTTTAACCTTTTCGACAGAATTAAGGTAAGAATGTCTTTTTTTAACTTATACAGTGGGTGCGGCTATTTTACGCCATTATAAAATCATCGAAGCTTTTATTAAAATATTATAAGAATATTTTGAAATTAAATGTTTTATTTTATAATTATGTGACTTTTAAATGATTTTAAAAAATAGATATTTATCTCAAATAGTTTTGATTTCATCTATGTCAACATACTTTGATGGATTTTAAGCTTATTTGAAGTTGATTTATTATGATAGAAAAATTACATATTGTATTGAAGGTTTTGTGATATGTATGATTGTGGATGTGTTATTTTTATACCATTCATGGTTTATGGAGAAATTATTGACATTTTTTATGCTAGTTTTAATACGAATGTTTATGTTATGTTTAAACATGTTCATATGTGGAATGCATTGGACTTAGTAAGTGATGGGTGGAGCCCGCTATAGATCTTCGATGCATCGGTAGGTCTCATGAGAAAAACTAGTGTCTTGGAATAATTCCTTGACAAAATATTATTTGTAGTCTTAGCACAAGGCCTTGACTATGTGGTTATGATAGTCTGGCATTATGCTTTCCATCATTATGAAAGTGGTTAGTGATATTGCATGTGATTATTCGACTAGTATAATATCCATGTGAATAATTAAATGGAATTACTTTATTTTATTTTTGTCATATTATGCTGAAGTTCAAGTTTAAAAGGCTTTTGTTTTAGTTATACATTGCCTTAAATGTTTATGCCTATTTATGAAAGTTTCCGCTGTATTGTTATCCTTACTGAGCATCCGAGCTGACCCTTTCTATTTTTTATTTTTCCCAGGATTCCAAGAAGTGTATTGTGATTGATATACAGGGTTAAGTCAAGGGAATAATGACGTTCATAAAAGATTATTTATGTTGTTTTGTATGTTATCAAGTGTAATGTAACATTCATGTATGTAATCTATTTTCCAAGACTGCTAAATTGATCGGTCCTTCAGGACTTGATTCCTTGTAATCATGAAAATGTATTAAAATAATGCACTGACTCTGGGTAACTAGGGTTGGGGTGTTAAAATAAAAGTACAATCTTCTATATTTTATTTTTGTAAAAATGGAAAGTAATACCACACTACATACTGTGATATTTATTATACAAATTCAATGTACTATCCAACACGAGTTTCCAAAGAGTAGTTATGGTGCTTGTGCACAATACCAAGATATCCAAAATTCATGGTGTTGGTATCCCTAATACCTGTTAAACCACCACAGGAAGTGAGAGTGTAAAATAATTACACGAGACTCATGTATGATGAATATAATGGTTATGTCATAATTTTATCATCAACATCTGATGTAATTTGTGGATAGAAACATCAGGACATGGATGAATTTACATTTTGTCTCATATCTGAGAAGCATCTGAGGAGAAAGTGAAGCAAGATATGAATAAGGTTATCATTACACTAGTTACATGTAAATTTGAAATATGGATCATGATATTTTAATGTATCACTTTCTCATATCATTTACACCTATTTACTCTAGTTTTGTTTAAATTTTCAAAAAAACAGTTTGGATAAAAATGATTTGTTACCTTCTCGGTAAGGTTCTCCAAGTAAATAAGAACCTAAAGAAAGAATTATCTTTAGTTATTATGGGGAAAAGTTTGAAAGAAAATGTGAAAAGACCAACTAAAAGGGTGACATCAAATTCACATTCACAATATACTTCAAAGAAATAGGTATTGAACATGAGGTTATTTACTTAGTATATTGTGAAATAATATTTATAGAAGTTTAAATACAATGAACTGAATTAAATAAACAAGTATATGCTTCTTATTCAGGGATATTCGTCAATTATAAGTAATGTTTCAGTTATAATTTTTGGGTATTAAATGAAATATGCCTATTACATATGTGTATTTGAATATAGTAACCATGTAAGAATATAAACATTACAAGAAGTAATGTGTATCCTCCAAACAGCTAAGAAAGGGTGGTTTCTAAGTCAGTAGTGAGAAGTACACGACATATATATTTCCAAGATAATGATTGTGGTATAACTTTCATTGAGTATTACTAAAAAAAATTATCTTACATGTCCTTTATACACAATGATACATTATTCCAGTTTATGAATTAATGTTATTTGTGGTGTTTCATACTTAACCAATAATTCAGTGGTACATGAATCATATGCAATACTTGATGAATATAAAATATAATAATTATATACCCTGTTGTGGTAAGATAATTATTTTTCAAGTAAAAAAAAGTGGATTTCAAGGATATACTCAATATGGTATTTAGAGTTAGTGGAGTTAAACACCTTAGGTATTATCTACGTATATACTTATTTAGTTTGCACAAAGATTCCTTTAGAAATAAAGGCACATCACAAAGCTTTCAGAATTAGTTCAACTTGAGAGTGTGAACTATTACAAGGGTATAACTCTAGTAAGTATACTTCATAATATTCATTTAAGTGTTTACGTAATTTGAAAGTGAAGTATGGAATAATATTGGTCATAAGATATAAGTTTCTTCGAGCTGGAATGCCAAATAATATATTGACCAAGCATTCATCGATCATTATAATGTAGCATAGAGTAATTCCTAAATTCACATTACCTTATCCACATTAGGGTTATGATGATAATAATAAGGATTGATGATGAGTCTTACATGTTAACACTGATCAATAAAATGTATCATAGAGTAATTCCTAAAAACAAATTTCCTTATACACATCAGAGCCATGATGAAAGTATTAGAAGTATCAATGTTGAGATATATATGCATTGAATACACTTCCATTATATTTCAATACATGCTTCAAAATTAATGATTATATCCCATAACCATATTCAAATTATAATTACAAAAGGATATCATGTGATTTAAAGTATGATGGAAATACATTATGCAATAAGAACATGTGTTTCCATGCAAATATTTTGTTGAGAATATAAACAAAATTGCATCAAGTATAACACAATGAGAATATAAGTGATTATCCTAAAAGTTTCTTAGGATATTGAAAAAATACCTTATTATAAAAGTATGTAGTCAAGTGATGGACTACATTTATATAAGAGGGTGCACACCTCTACTTGATATACTGGGATCAAGATTGACTTCGATTTAGTCAATGCTAAGAGATGCAAAAATAGTTGGCATAGGAACAAGTTCCATAAGAGGTGTGGAAGAGAATGTTCCATAAACACATACTATGTAGGAAGGGTAAAACCATAGTGATGGTTATATATTCACCGCGGCCAGTAATACATTATTCGTTGAGAATAATAATTCCTACAAGTAGTAAGTATACGGAAAATAGCTAAAATTGACAAGATAAATTAAAATTCAATATTTGATTCCATGTATCAAGGTACACGTGGCTTATTATTTTGAATATTGTAGTGAGTATTCAAGAGATATATACATGGATAGTATAAGTGTGGTACTAATAAGGCTTGATTAGTAATACCAAATTTTTATGCCTAAATACATTATAATTTTACTTATAATAACTAATTTTTATGATAACTTTATTGAGAATTGTATTTCAAGACCACTAATCATGGAAGGTGTACATAAGACACAACCAAAAAGGGATAGTGACATCATATAATTCCAATAAGGGATGTAAGTTACTGAAATCCAGTTTAGGATTAAAAGTAAGAAACAAGATCTTAGAGCATTCATTTGGAATGAATCTTTTCCATTTTTCTACTAAAGGTTAGTGGAAGTTCCATTATTTTCCATGTAAAATATGTTTGGTAACATATGGAAAAATCTATTGGTATTATATTTAGTTAAGACTGAGATAAAAAGAAATTATCTAATTATTGACTTAAATTAGAAACCTAAGTTCTAGGGAACAAGATCTACTGAGGTAGATCTAATGGTTACTTAGATCTAGTCAATTGTATATATACTAACATAGTATTGAAAAATAAAAGCAGAAAAAATTCAAGAGAGAATTTTTTCCAATGTCACATGGAATAAATCTCTCCAATATGAATTTTATGGTACATGGGAGGAGATTAATGTGGTGAGTTGAAATTCCATATGTTTTTGTGATGGGTCAATCATGTATTCCATGATATTTATAATACATGATATTTCCAACATAAACTTATGGTAGGAAAATATCAGTTATATCTAGGATAACTACAAGGGAATCATTCAAAACTATTCAATAGTTCTAGAGATAGTACAAAGGATATATACCTAGAATGTGGAGAGGAAGGGATACCGGTTTTTAGGGGACACAAAGAAGTATTCCAATGTGATAAAATATCATAGTTAGGCTAAGGTAATGATTAAGACATGATCATATAGTCCATTGGTATCCATACCTACAAATACTGAGTAATTTGCAGCTTCTAAGGCATCTAAGAAGTAGTTATTAAACCCAACGATTTATTTTAGTTCTTAGAATCTCACCTAGTAGTAAAGTATTATCACAATGACAGATATTTTACTAGTACTAGCTAAGATGTCAAGTTATGATAATGTAAAAAATTTATATACTTGGGGATAACATCTCTTGAGAAGTTTTACTCAAGGAGGTGAGGTCACACATAGCAGATAACCACGCAGTGAAAACATGGTACACCCATAAAATAAAGCCTCAACTTAGAAGAAACATGATCTTAATCATGTGATAAATAACAAGTATAGTTAGCATGTTAGATCTATTTTTAAGTGAGATTTTTTTAAAAGTGGGTTCCCTATACCCAACTTTACCCATACTTTTCAGTTACCATATCATGGATATAGTGAGATATACATGATGTACACTTAC
The DNA here is from genome assembly GCA_963277665.1 of Viscum album. Taxonomy (NCBI): domain Eukaryota; kingdom Viridiplantae; phylum Streptophyta; class Magnoliopsida; order Santalales; family Viscaceae; genus Viscum; species Viscum album. The sequence continues at coordinate 1,246,225,929 of OY728143.1, forward strand.
CATTATAGTGTCGAATTTTCTACATCCAATAGTTAATGGTAATGTCTATATATTAATTGTCATATCAAAAGGTTATAGAAAATCATGGTCTATAATTAGAACCTTGATATACTATGATATTAATCTTAGATATATTTCATATGGTCTGGATACATCATACTGAATGAACACAGTTGATGTCTGACTATCAGGTGCTAGGGAATCATAAACAGTAAAACTTTTCATGAAATTATTGCATGGTGATCTCTAGTAGTTGAGATCAATAGGATAACGACATATTTTAGGTTTCATTGGATGTTCCTATTTATAGACATGTGTATTGATCTCCTGAATTGAAATCATTATCAATGTGTTCTATTTTATCATGTAATTTGATGCAAGAAAAAAATCATGATAATAAAATCAAGGTGAGGTAGTTTGGGTTAGGTGCATCATTTGTGATATGACATTGGTTGAATGGTCAAGATGGAATTTTCCAATTTTGAGTTGGGTAAGTAATATATCTCGGGCCTAGTTGATCAGGATGGTAGTACCTTCATAAATCCTTGGCCAAGGTAGTTGAATGGAAAATCCATCCAGATAGATCAACAAACAATAAATCACAAAAAGACAATAAAATAAGTGTGTTTCCTTCTTTATGGGATATCAAAATACAAATAGATTATATTACACAATACATGTTCGTAGGTTGGTTGTCATTGTTATGGATATTCCTTATCTCTTAAGGGGCCTTGATGGGTTTCTAGAATCTTCTCTTGGTCCATGAATACTATTCATAGCTATCGAGATAATGTCCTAGAGGGTCACATAATATTGCATTCAAGAATCTTCCCTATTCTAGTGAATAGGTATATTGGACATGATGGGCCCCACCATGGGGTCCAAGGGTTGTCCAATTAATTGATCACAAATAAATAAATAAATTTATTAGTATTCAAGTAAATAATAATTCGTCTAAATTTATTTATTAAAATCATTTACAAGTGTTTAGTAAATATGAGGAATAAAATTAATCAAATGAATATTATTTTAATATTCTAGGTTCGTTTAATATTAGCGAGAATTATGAGTTGAATTAAATGACCTATTTTTATCACATAATGTATTTGATATATATTACAGGTATGTGATAAAATATAAATAATATATATTATGCAGTTTATTTTATAATAATTATTTATTTATTATTTATTTATTGGGCGTTATATATATGGGGTTCAGGGAACTGTTTCTGGGTATTTGAGAATCCACTATTTAAAAGAGGAGAGAGGCTCTCATTAGAGACTCTTCACCGCAATATCTAGAGAAATTATCTCTCCTATACTATTTCCTAGAGAGATAATCTCTTGATCCAACTAATAGGATTGAGTTGATCTCCATGCATCAAAGGAACGTTTATATGATGATCATCGAGACCTTGAAGGTATCATTCGATCGCTACGATATCACCCAGAATTCGATGATTGGCACTCCAAAATATTTTTGAAGTGCATGTGGGTGATGTAGAGGGATTATTTTTTGGATCCTTCAAGCATTAATCACTGATGAAAAGAAAATTTCAAGCACAGATTCCAATTCAGAATGAGGTACACGTTCGATTTTAATTTTGTGCTTTGTTTAATTCATGTGATTTCAACGGACCATACCACGCCTCAGATCACTATATATGATAGGTTATGTCATCCAAACAATGAAAATTTTAATTCCCCACCCCACTAACTTCTACTACGCACCCCAATACCTTTATATTTGACCAATTTTTTATCATTCATCTATCACTCTCTCTTGATCTCTGTCTCCTATTTTTGGAGAACCCTAGGTAGTTTTTAGATATCTTATAGCCCCTTTCCTATTTCCTCGATATGTGGTTTATAATGATCAAGATCTAGAGATTGGTGGTGAGTTCTAGACCCTTATCCACTTTTTTCCATCATTCTTCTCCCAGTGATTCACTGTGGTGTTGTTGGTTTTCTTTGAGATATATTGGGTTGTGTTTTTTATAACCCTTTGGTCCAGTTCAGGTTAATCCAAAAATTTCTAGTGAGGTTGTGGTTTAGGGGCTATTTCTTCTTCACCCAGTAGTTTGTAGTAATATAAAAAATATTTTTTGAGATAGTGGATCCTCACTCACCCCTTAAAAAAAATTTAAATAAAATTTTTAATTTTCAGTCAAGTAGAGGATCCTCATTCTCACTAGTTTGTGTTCTATGTGTGAGTTTTGCCTAATTTTTCTTTCCTTTGGGTGGATAGTAAGTGTTGAAAAAATAAAGATAATTTATTTGACATGTTTTAAATTGATGGTAATTTTGATTTGTTGAATTATTTACTACTTTGATATATTTCATTGACAATATTGATCATGCTCATTGGAAATATTGAAAATAATGGTTTTTGGAAGCCTTGTTTGCACTGTAAATGATATACCATAAGACGCATTTTATGTTATTGTGTGATCACACCTCAAATAAAAGGATAAAAAACTTATATATTGATAAATAGTAGGTTTCCAATGGAACATGGTTTGTGTGATCATACCCATAATAAATTAAAGAATTAATGTGATAAAATCCCTTGAATAATTTTTGGAAGCTGGAATGTATTGTTTTGATGTGTGCATGTTCTTGTTGTGTTACCCTACATGGTTTGGTCTATTGTACGGTGATGGAGGTGACTGGATGGGACATGTGATGTGTGGGGCTATGATGTGGTTGTTGGTTGGAATGGATGTGACATGGGTAGTTTTGTGATAATAATTATGTGTGGTAGTGTTGTTTCACATGGAGGCATTATGAGATGAGGTTATGGTATATTATGTGGTGTGCAGAGGTTGTGGTTTGTAGTGGTGATGATGCATAGTAGTTATGTATAGATATGATGTGTGGTGGTGATGTGTAATGGTGATATGTGTATGTTGTGTGCAGCGGTTATGTTGTGAGATGTAGTTGGGATGTGTGATGTGTGGTTGATGTGGTGAGTTGGTTTGGTTAGTGTGGCATGATGATTTTGGTAGATGAATGTTGTTGTGGTGATGGTTGTATGAGTTGGGACAATTTCGTTGGGGCATGGTTGTGATAGTTTCCCAGTTAGCCATGGAATTAATGATAATGCTAAATGAAATAAATATGAATGGGTAGAATTGATATGTGTGGTAAATTTGAATAAATTGGATTAGTAAATGAATATTAGTCAAACTTTTTATATCTATAATGTGGTGAATCTTATAATTTAAAGTGGAAAATTTTATGTGTATTATGTGTGGTTGTGTGATGTTTTTTATATAGTGGTGGCATCAGTTGTGACAATTGACGTGTGGTGCAGTAGTGGTGATGTGGTGTGAGTTCGTGTAGCTGTTTTGAACCCATAGGTTGGGTATTTTGTGTTATCTATATATCATGTATGTTTATTTTATTTCTAAAAATTCCCAACCCTATTTGTATAACTTTACCAATGCTTATATATTTTAGGTTTCAGGTGTTTTCCCTAACATCTAGGATGGTGCAGATGGCTATCTACCCCCTCTTCCCCGCTCTTCCTTCGGTATTATTAATGGACCGGGTGTCTTTGGGTGTGATATGATGTGTTTGATTAGGTATCCTTAAGAAATATGTGTTGTATTGGCCTAGGTTTATTTGAGAAAGTGGTGTTGTGATGGCCCAGGTGTCTTCTGGTGAGACTTGATGTGATGATTCTTGATGCTAGAATCAGATTCTAGACCTTGCAAGGGTGGGGTAGGTAGGGATGTGTCTCGACCCACATTAGTGATAGCGAGTATAATATGTGATGTGATGTGATGTGATGTGGTATGTATGGAAGTCATGGGATCATAGGATGTTCGACATTGGTGTGTGATAGTGGGAAATCAGGGGGGAAGTAGTAGCAATGCACCTTTATTTGTTGTGACCTTGATGCTACATTATTATATTGGATGTGTGATTTGGTGAGTGAGACACGGTGAATTTGGGTTATAGTTAGTTGACATGTATAAGTTCTTGTTGGTTCTGTTGTTTTTTAACTAGCACATTAGCATGCTCTTTCACACGCGCACCTGATACCTTTGTTATGTCCCTACTGAGTATACATGTATGCTCACTCTATGTATATAAAATATTTTTCAGGATTCTAGTGGGCCTTTGGGGAGTTACATTGACATTTATTGCTTGGGTTTGGAGCAATTTTTGAGTCAATGACATAGACTTGTTATATATATATATATATATATATATATATATATATATATATCCTTTATTCATGCATTATGGGATGTTTTTGGTTTTATATTTATTTTATCTACTAGAGTTTTTGGTTGTTTTTATCCTTTCTCTTGATCCTGTTTTATATTATAGATAGTAATGCCACCCATTTGTAATATTTCTATACCCTTGGTTCTAGTCACACACTCAAGGCCTGCTAGAGGCGGGACTCGATGGTCATTATCTCTTTTCCTTCATTGTGGTATCTTTAGAGGCTGGGGGTTGTAACCGAGTAGTATCAAAGACATGTTTTTGATATAGGATGGATTTCAGATTCAGGAACTGTGATGTTTGAATGGGTTGGTAGGTAAATAGTGTTAGTAGATCTTGGTGTGTGCCATAGGTTAGGGATACCACCTAGGACATGATATTTTAGCTCCCCTTGTGATCCAATAAACAAACTCTAAGCTAATTTAATGAATAATTGATATGGACCTATTTTTAGGGTAGATACCTAGGAGTGGTACATACATCATTATTGGTTATGTTCGTGTTTGAATTGGGTTTTTTTGGAAAATTAAAATTAATTAAATAAATAAACCTTTGATAAAATTCAATGTTAATGGTCTTAGGATATTCTCTTTTATTTTCAGTAATGTCTCATGTTCATCATATGTTAGTGGTTCAGGCAGTTGAGGCTCGATAATTTGATTCACCTGATCATCATAGGGTTGACTTGATATAGGAGGATGAGGTTTGTTAGTGGGATTTTCATACCTTTCAATGATATAGTTTGGGAAACTATGAGGGGAGTTTCTCGCATCTAGAGATAGAGAATTTGTTGGAGGATCTCGAGATCACTTTTGGTCTAATCCAAGCATGGGATGAGCTATGTGTGACATTTTTAGTGTGTTATATGCAAGTATCTACATTTTAGCGGTGTATGATGTTTCTTGGTGACTATAAAGATATATATTTTTTATGGATTGAATTTCATAGGAAGTTTCATTCGAAATTATTGTTATTGGTAATGAGAGAAGAAAATAGGTAGGCATTGTTCTCCCTTAAATTGGTAATTTTTAGTGTATGGGATCTTGGGATAAAGTTTTAAGGACCTCCTTCACTACACTCTAGATGTTTCCCCAGATGACATGTCCATAGCGTAATTTCTGGAGGAGGCTTTATCCCCAGTGACTAGGTTTTCATTTACATCATTTACACTCCCGACATATCTTGAGGTGCATGAAAAGTCTAATCTTATCAAGTAGATTCTTCCCTTGGTATTTGAGCCTCAAGAGAGTGGTCATAAGAGTATATTGAGGATTAGGTCTTCAGGTAGTGGGATATGGGTGTTCAGGTAGTTAGGGTTTCAGCTAGTGGGGAGTTGGCCACATTAGATATCCTTCCATTATTCAGGCAGTGGGATATGGGTGTTCAGGTAATTAGGGTTTAAGTGGTTGTTCAGAACCCTTTTTGTTGATACTTTAGTTACCTCTGAGGCAGTTTCAGTGGAAGGGACCATCAATGCCTGTTTAGTAGCTGAGAGAAGATGGTGTTACAAGAGGTAAAATTCATTGTGGTCCTTTTCCATAAATACCTAGGCCATATCATGGTCATGGATTCCAAAAATAGAGAGTTATAGGAGCTATTATTGATCAGATGCAAGCGTAATAGGCAACAATTCCAATATATTTAGGAGTTGTTCCTGGTATAATTAGTGTACCATCTACCCTTATGCGTGCTTTGTTTGATTTTATAACCTCTTACTTATTTTTTCTCCTTTTTTAGTCCATAATTTTGGACTAGATGTGGAGATAATTCTTGTTCCTTTGGTGTTATCTATGTCGATTGGAGGTCAGTATGTTTCATTTGATGGGTGTCGGGGATGTGGGCTAGTAATGGGGTAACACCAGTCAGTTGAAGAATTATTTTTATTATGGATACAACCATACGATGTTATCCTTGGTATGGATTGGCTATATTCTATTCATGTAGTCATCAATTACTTTAATAGCGGATTTTTTTCCAATGTAGAGGGACATCAAGTGGCATTCATTAGAGATAGAGGTTTTCAAATGGGTAGTAGGAAGGTGGAGTCTATTTTGTCTCATTTGGAAGAGATGTCATTGGAATCCAAGGTAGAGGGTGTTCCCAATGTTTTGGAGGAGTTTCTATATTTTTAATTGGATGAGGTTATAACACGACCCCCTCAACATTATGTTGAGTTTGGGATATAGTTTTAGATGGGTGAGTCTCCAATTTCAATTGATCCCTATCAGATGAAATCTATATAGTTTTGTTAGTTGAGGTTTCATGTGGATGTTCTAATGTAGTGGGGTTTCATCTAACCTAGTGTGCTCCCTTGAGGTGATCTAGTGTTGTTCACCCAGAAGGGGGAAAGTAGTATGACGTTTTTATAGACTATTAGAGGTTGAATCATGTAATGTTAAATAACTTTTACCCTTTATGAGGATCGATTATCTGTTTGACTAGTTAAGAGGAGCTATTTGGTTTTACAAGATCGATATATGGTTTGGATATCACCAGTTGTGGGTGAAGGATGAGGATACCCAAATGATTTTCTTTCAGGTGAAGGTATGGGCAGTTTGAGTTTGTATTCATGTCTTTTGGTGTCATAGACACACAATCCATGTTCATGGGGATCATGAAATCCATGTTCCATGAGTTCTTATACTGGTTCATCATTATATTCATCAATGATATCTTGATTTACTCAAGGTCATAGGAGGATCATGTCGAGCATCTCAGAGTTATTTTTCAAGTCCCTTGACACCAATATATCTATAGAAAGTTTTCCAAGTGTGATTTCTAGATGTGATAGGTGCATTTACTTGGACATGTGTGTCTCATTAGTGTGTGGTAGTGGACTCGTTGAAGGTCGAGATAGTTTTTTCTTGGGGAGCACCCAAAAACGTGGAAGAGGTTAACAATTTCTTTTGTCTTGCGGGATATTATTGAAGGTTTTTACTTGGTTTATATTGAGTTATATCCCCATTAAAAATTTTTATTAATGACTAGAATTTTTTGTGGAATAATCAGTTCCAGATAATATTCTATTACCTGAAGGAGAAGTGGGATAGTGATCCAGTACTTTGATTTCTTGAGGAGGGTGTGTTGTTTGAGTTTTTTGGTGATGCATCCAGTATGGACTTGGGATTTGTATTGATGCAGTAGGTAGTGGTGATCTATTGTGGGAATAGGAATTAATTTACCCATGTGCGTAAATATTCCGCTCATTATTCAGAGTTGGCAATAGTTGTGTTTATTCTTAAGTTTTGGCGGCATTACCTCATCGACAAACACTTTGTGTTTTTCACAGATCACAAGAACCTAAAATATATTTTCCCTCAGTTGGATCTAAATCTATTCCTATAGAGGTGTATAGATTTTATTTTGGATTACTATTTTGATATCTCTTACACCCTAGTAAAGGGGAATGTGGTTGTCGACGTGTTGAGTCATAAGTTCCAAGGAGATGTAGTTTGGGAGTCTACGAATATTTGGAAAGGGATAGAGGAGCTTGCATCGATGAATATTGATACCAGTGAGACAATTAGTTGTTGTTTTATTTTTCATACAAATGTTGAGTCATCCTTGATGTGTAAAGTGGAGGATTATTAGTGGGGGGACTCAAATATAGATGTGAAAAGTGACCGTGTTGACCATGGTGATTATCCTGAGGGATAGTCAGAGGATGTTCAAAATGAGATGTTGTTCTAGGGGAAGATGTTCATTCTGAAGATGATACATGAGGGAGTTCTCCATGAGTTTCATATATCACATTTAATAGTACATCCTGGTGTGGAAAATATTTATCATGGTTTTAGGATACAACTTTGGTGGCTAGGGATGAAATGGTTAGTGGTAAATTTTGTGGCAAGTTGTTTCGTTTGTTAGCAAGTGAAAGTATAGAACCCTACTCTATGAGGTTTTTTGCAGTCCTTGGATGTTCCTGAGTGTAAATGAGAAGAAATATTAATGTACTTTGTTTATGTCGCCCCAATCTTAGGGATGTTATGATTCAGTTTGGGTTATAGTGGACTAACTAATGAATTCACTCATTTTCTTGCAATCCATAAGTCAAGCATCGTGGATTTTTTAGTGAGGTGGTATGTGTATAATGTGGTTAGGATTCATGGGGTATCGAGGACCATCATATATAATTGCTATCCTTACTTTACCTTATGACTCTAGTGGGGATTAAAACATTCTTTTGGATCTCAGTTGTACCTTAGCACAACTTTACACCCTCAGACAGATGGGAAGATGGAGTGAACCATCCGGATGTTGGAGGATATTTTGAGAGAATTTAACCTAGAATTTTTTGAATCATGGGTAAATAAACTACATTTGGATGAATTTTCATACAATAATGGCTATCACTTCTCCATTAGAATAGATCTATTTGAGGCATTATATGGATGGTAATGTCATTCTCTGTAGTGTTGGATGTAGGGTGGGGAATCAATAGTTATTGGTCCTGACATGGTGCATAGCATAACCAGGAAGATATAGTTGGTTTGAGATAGGATGATGGTGTCACAAAACAATCATAAGGTCTATTCTGATCATAGTAAAAGTCCCTTTAAGTTCAATGTTGGAGACCGTGTGTTCTTGATGGTTTCTCTTCAATGTGGGAAGAACAGGTTTGGAAGAGGGAGTAAGATTTATCCCCAATTTTTTGGACCCTTTTAGGTGTTAGATCATGTTGGAGAGGTGGTGTATTAGTTGGAATTGACACTATGATTGTAATGGATCCATGAAATGTTCCATGTGTCCCATATTCATCGGTATCTTTATGATTACTCCCACATCATTGACTAGGTAGAGTTGTATATCAAGGACGATGCAACATTCATGGAGTGGCCAGTAGAGATCCAAGATCATCAAGATAAGGTTCTACATGGATGAACCATTTCACTGGTTTGCATTTTGTGGGGGCATGGTTTCCTAGAAGAGAGTAATTGGGAGTGAGAGACACATATGTGTTCCCAATACCCAGATCTATTTTGATTTTTTCTTTTCTCTATTCTATTTTGATGTTGTGATGTTTAAACCTTACTGTGTTATGATATATTCATTTTCTTAATGTTGTGATGTGTGATGAACCCCCCAATATATGAAAAATGGAAGACCCAATTCCTAATCAAGATGAATTATATCTTGGCATAATTAAAACTATGTAGGAAAGTTAGTGTCACCCAAATCAGATAATATCTTGACATGGAAGATGGAATTCCTTTATTTATGTGATTAGGATAGTGCTTGTGTTGGTTGTAGCATTTGTTGTGTTGGGTTGTAAATAGGTTGAGATGATTGTGCATGATGCGGTTGTGTATAAAAGTACGTGGTTGTGATTGGTAATAGATGTGTGATGTTATTCCTAGTGAGAGGTGGTAATGTGGTTACATGGGATGTTTTGTGGGTGTTTCATTTTTGTGTGTTTGTCTAGTGGTTGCATTCAAGGTGTGATGAGATCCATGATAGGTGTCTCATGAGGCGGTTGTTCAAAACCCTTCATTTTCTTCAGGTTTGGTTTTGATTGTCAAGGGTTATAATCAATTTATAGGTATCTAATTTAATGTTACATTCTTGCTCGACCTATTACTTTGCTGGTTTTTTGGTTAGATAGTGCTCAGAAGTGGCTAGAGGAGGTTCAGAGTGGTTAGTACTATAGTAGAATCATAGTATAACTTTTACACTGTACAATATGAGTTTATAGAGTAAGTCTATGTTTTAAAACTTGTAAAGATAGTGGAATAAGGATTATGTGTAGTGAGGGGATATCTCTTGAGATGGGTTTACATCATAACAATATATTTCACGCCGTGAGTTTAATTAATCTATATTCACCATTTTTTTTCCAGAATTTTAGGTTTTGAAGGTTTTATAGCCTAAAGGCTTGTTTTATGGTGTAAGTTTTCTTATTCATGGAACTTATGATGTAAATGAAGAATTTAAGATGTAAGTTAGGTTAATTACAGGCTATTTATATCTATTTTTTGGTTGATTCATTTATCGTTAATTTGTTTCCCAATCTATCATTTTGGGTGAATCCTAAGAGGTTTTATGTGATCTTTTATCCCCTTTCCTTTTGTTTTGATTTATGGGTTTTGGTGGTTATGTTCTAGATATTAGTGTTGAGTTCTCCTCCCTTATCCCCTTTTTTACCTCATTCTTCTCTTGGAGATTCACTACATTGTTTTTGGTTTTGTTTGAGATATGTTGGGATGTGTTTTTGATAACCCTTTGGTACGAATAAGGTTGAACCAGGATCTTCTAGTGTGGTTATGGTTCGTATGATGTTTCTTCTACACCCTGCGGTGCTAGTGAGATCATAAATCTTATTGAGGTAGGGTATCCTTGTTCTCACCTGTTTATGATATATGTGTGAGATCTACATGGTTTTTATTTACTTTGGGTGGATATTAAGGGTTTTCATAATAAAGATAATTTATTTATCATGTTTGAAATTGATGGGAATGGGGAGTTATTTCATGATTTACTTCTTTGATATATGTTATTGATGATATTGTGCATGATTGTTTCCAATACTAGAAATAATAGTTGTTAGAAGCCCTTTTTATGTTGTTGATGATATTCCTTGAGACCCTTGTTGTGTTTTTGTGTGATCATACCCTAAAAAAGGATAAATAATGTATATGTGGCTAAAAAATTGGTTACCCATGGAAACTGATTTGTTTGATAATACCCATGCTAAATAAAAAAAGTAATATGATAAAATCCCTTGAATATTTTGTGGAAGTCAGAATGTGTTGTTGTGTGTGTGCTTACACTTTTTGTTCTTACTTGTGTATTTTGGGATGTTGTGAAGTGATGAAGGTGACTGAATGGGTTGTGTGATGCATGGGGAAATGATGCAGTGGTTGGTTGGAATGGATGTGATGTGGGAAGTTGTGTGATGGTGATTATATGTAGTGGTGTTGAGTCGTGTGGTGGCATTTTTCATTGAGGTTGTGTTATGAAATTTGGTTCATAGTGGTTGTGATGCTTAGTGGTCATGGTGTGAAGTGGTGATGATGTGTGTTAAAAATGTATTGTGATAATGTGTAGTGGTGACATGTGGTGGTTATATGTGGTTGTTGTGTGTGATGATTTTGTTGTGAGATGTGGTTGGGATGTGTGATGTGTGGTTGTTGTGGTGAGTTGGCTTGGGTGATGTGGCATTACAGTGATGGTGGATGCATGGTGTTGTGGAAATGGTTGTGTGAGTTGGGAAAATTGTTTTGTGGCATGGTTGTGACAGTTTCCTAGTTGGACATGGAATAAATGATAATGCTAAATGAAATTCATCTGAATGGGTGGAATTGATATGTGTGGTAAATATGAATGAAGTGGATTAGTAAATGAATGTGATTGTAACTTGTTATATCTATAAAGTGGTGAAACTAGTGATTGAAAGTGGAAAATGTTGTATGGATTATGTGTGTTGGTGTGATGTGTTACACATAGAGGTGGAAGTGGTTATGATGGTTGATGTGTGGTACGGTAGTGGTGATATGGTGTGAGATGGTGTTCTTTTGAACCCATAGGTTGGGTAATGCGTGTTATCTATATATCATATATATTTATGTTATTTCTATACACACCCTACCCAAGTTGGATAACCTTACCAATTATCAGAGGTTTTAGGTTTTGGGTGTTTTCTCTAATATCTAAGTTGGTAGTGATATGGATGGATGGATACCTCATCTTCCCTACTCTTCCTTTGGCAGTAGTGATTGACTAAGTGTCTTTGGGTGAGATTAGATGTTCTATACCAAGTGTATTTGGGGTAGATGTGTTGTGTTGTCCTAGGTTTCTCTAGGTGAGAGGTTATGTGATGGACCAAATGTCTTTGGGCAAGACGTGATGTGATGATTCACGATCTAGCACCAGATGCTACACCTTTCAAGGGTGGGGTGGGTATGGATGCAGTCTGACCCATACCAGAGATGTATAGTATGAGATGTTATGTTATGTGATGCAATTTTATGTGATGTTGTATTTGCCTAAGGGATAGGAGTATAGGGTGTTCAATGTTGGGTAATGAGAGTGGTAAATTTGTGGGGAAGAAGTAGTGGGACTCCTTGATTTGTTGGGACCTTGATGCTATTTTATTATATTGAATGTGTGATTTGTTGAGAAATATATAGTGAGTCTAGGATCTAGCTAGTTTACCTATATAATTTCTTAATGGTTCTTCTATTTTTTCACTGGAACATTAACATGCTATTTTCATATATGCACTTGAGATATTGGTTATATCCCTATCGAGTATACATGTATTCTCACACTACATATATAAAATTCTTTAATGTTTTCTAGTAGGACTTTGGGGACCGAGATAGACATTTCTAGCTTGGGTTTGGAGCTATTTTTGATTCACTTCTGCAGACTTTTTTGTGGTATTGTACTTTAGATTATTTTATATGTATCAGTTTACATTATTCATGCATTGTGGGGTGGTTTTTGGTTTAACTTTATTTTGTCTAATGGTGTTTCTTGGTTGTTTTTTATCCTTTATATTGATCATATTTTATTTTATAGGGGGTAATTCCACCCATTTGTGATATTTTTATACCCTCGGTGTTAGTCTCTAACTTAGGGCCCATTGGAGGTGGGAATAGAGGTTCATTATCACTCTTACTTCATTGCAGTACCTTTGGAGGGAGGGGTCATGAAATAATACATAGATAAATGTGTTTGGTTATGTTTTTATGGGATATATTTTGGATTTAATAAGAGATAATAAGGAAGAGGTTGGATATATATATTCTTCTTAGATCCTTCATGCCAAACAGAATTCAAGTATGTGGTTTTTGCCTCTTTCCATTTTTATTTGAACTTGAAGGATTTTAGGTTTATAAAATATTTATCCTCTATTTTTCAATATCATCTCATTCTAAAACTCTATCAATGATTCTCTTTATTGTATGATTTTAAATTTAATTTTGTGTTCCACCCACAATGGACTTATTAAATTGATGAAAAGAGTTTTCTAAAATGATTAATGGTTTTAAAAAATGTTTTAGAATAATTGGTTAGGGGGAATCTGGAAAGACATGGGTTTGTGTGTATTCATGATTTAATTATATGAGGCCTTATTGAAACGTAACTATTTCTCAATGATGACTAGAAAGGAAAAAGAAGGAGTTTAACACCAAATGATGTCTTGGTGGAGGATGTATCATCACTCGCAAGTATTGGTATTTCATTCATCATGCATTTTTGGTGTGTGTGAGAATATGGATGATTATGCCAAACTAAAATTTATGAATGAATTATTCTTTTATAAAGAAAAAAAATATTTGGCTAATATTCTTTTGGAAAACCCGTTCATTTGATATATTTTATATTGTGAAAACTTTTTACAAATTTGATAGTATTCCTTCCTATTTTATATCATGTAAGATAACATTTTTCTAGTCTAAATGGTATGTGGGAAAAGTCTCTTGGGGGATTACTATTGGATATGATTACTTACCCCGTGCATATGAACTTTGGTGTGTGTGCATACTTGTTTTTTGCGATACAGGCAAGAGGAAAGTTTCTTAATTTTCTAGTGGCACTACTTGATTTCACTATCATAGTTGGTAGGGTTGGAGCTTGATTGGTTCATGTCTTAGTTAGGAGTGGTTCCACCTTTGTGCATGCATCTCTTATTTCTTTAGAGTTTAGTTTCTCTATCTTTTTGTTATACAGTTACTCTGATTGCCATCCCTATTTTATTGTTTATTAATGGATTGGTCACATTTATTATGGTTGTATTTTTGTGCATACGTTATGTATATAGATGTATCAGATTTTTTATCTTGATATGTGTGTGTTGTGTATGTGTATTTATTAAAGGGTAATTCTTTCCCTATGTCTCTTATGTTTAAACCCTTTCCATTTATTTCTAACCTTGGGTGTCCAAGGAATATCACCTAGGCTTAGTAGCACTTATTGATCTTATCAAGCCAATGAGTTAAGGTGGGATACTACATAATACCAACCTATACCTATAAGAAGTGAGGTATTATTGGGTATCTAAGTGCCATGGTCGCTTTAAGTAGGGTGTAGGTATAACTAAGTAGGGTAAAACCCACATGGTTTTATACCCAACCAGTAAAATACAGTGTACATGTGTGTGATAATCTCAATATAAAGTAAACTGGTAATAGATAAACTACACAAGCATAACATATAATCACTGATTCCCAAGTAAGTAATAAACACCCATATGTTGAGCAGGCATGCACTCACTAATCTACTATAAACCCTAACTATTCCTTCTTCAACTCCATAGTGAAAGAAACAATGATCAAATGCCTAACACATCCCCCCTCCATGGGATATTCCAAAAACATGACTAGCATATACCTCTTAAAGGGATATCCCAAATCATGTCAGCCAAGAATCTGACACACCCACCTTGAGGGAATATTCCCTAAGGATAAACCTACATGCTCAACTACAAGATAGAATGATATGCAAGAATCATAACTAAAACAATACAGATGCAAGAAACACAAGAATAAGACTCCTGAGGCTACTCACGGACACCACATGTGATCAAGATTCAAAAATAAGTCTCTATGGATACACATGGACACCAAAAATTATTCTAGTAACCTATATAAAAAATTTGATAAAGTTAATGTATTTCCATGTACACCTCATGTGATCAATAATTAAACATAGGTCTATAGGGGATACGCAAAAAATCACATCATGTTATCAAACATCAACATAGCTCAAAAAATATAAGTAGATAACCAGTATACAACTGATAAAGCCTCATCTATCAGTGGCTACTAAATTATCCATCACACAAGGTCCAATGTGACCCTTGTAACCTTTTCAATTTATTAGGTATATTATAATTATTTAGTTAATAAGTATCAGTCATTATCTAACTAATCATGGAACTGGATCTCGCGCTTTAATTGGTTTAGTCAGCCAATTAAATCATATTCCATTTTATTCATCTCATAATTATTAATTTAGGATAATTAATCCAATGTAAAAACACTCATATCACATTCCAATAAATGACACATAATACTATAGGGTAGAGTATATAGAACCACCTACCTCAAATAGAGCCAACTCCCAACTGATCAAGGCTCAATATCTTATTTTGTGTCAGGCAAGTCTATTCAGTCTCTATCGATCACTATGATTTTCTATCTCATTCCTAATAATTACAAATAAATAATTATAACTCAATTATAATAAATTAAATGATTATAAGGAAACACAAATTAAAAGGAAAAATTCATACATACTGAAAGACTTACCAGATATCATCACCTAGCCAGAACCTTGACCAACCATCCATAGAAGGTCCGAAAAATGATTCAAAATTCATTATAGAAAAAATAATTATCACAAGACAACATTAAAACAACCAAATTAATATAATTTAATTTTAATTTATAGAATAATTCAACTAGATGATGTACCTTCATCAAAAGGATGTGCAGTGACATGTGAATATCATCTTGAGTTCTCCTCTATCTAAGTTGAGTGAAAATCCCATCAGAAACTGTCAATTATATGATACCCCATAGAATAAATGAAAATACCTAAAATGAGAACGCCTAAAACTAGTAATGATAAGGGAAATTCAACAAAAAATGATAGAGGAAGAATATCATTACCTCCAATGTTGTCTAATCACACCCAAAACATCTTCAATTATAGGAGAAACAAGGGAGTGAATCTTTGAATGTTCCCTCCCATATACATCCTGATGATATGATGTCAGGGTGTGGGGGTGAACCCCTATTTCAATTAAAAAACAAACCTAGAATGTTTCATGGGGTGGTTCATGGAATTACACAATTACTTTTTGGGATTTGATCCATGGGATCGTTTTCATAGGGAAATTCCATGGGCCACTACATGAGTCAATTTCATGTCATGAACACCCTATTCATGATGTGAATAGGTTGATGCATCAATTTTAAAAATTATTTGCCCCCATAAACTCCTCTAGAGGCCTCTTAGAACCTTGAGTCATCACCTAAGCCCTAATCCCCATCCCAAAATACCATTTTGGGATGCTAACACTCTTAGAACCAAGTTTTTATTCTTGATTCTCAAAATGAACCATCCAAAAACTGAAATTCCATATTTCTCCAGGAATTTAAAACTCATAATGGTGTGGTCTATTACAATCTCACCACCATAGTACTTCTTATATGAAGTTATGGAAGCATACAAACACATCTTCTGAACTTCCATGATAATCATTCACCAGAGTTCGCTACATTCCAAACTTGATATCTAACTCACTACCGTAGGTCTACTATTTAAAACTAAATTCTCATCATGCTCCCGCTGCATGAATCTAAGAAAAAATACAAAAAATATATCCAAAAGATCATTGTTTCCCAATATTGAGACCACATTCACCATATCCATCTAACTTCATGTGTTTTAGTATCTTCCACCGACTCCTAAAAAATAATCAAGATGCTACCCAATATATGAATAGACATATAGAATATGATTATAGAAATCCAATGACACTCCTAATTCAATTCAATTCCACCACACTTGATCAATGAAAGACATGGGATAAAAGTTGGTACCTATACCTCATTCTTGGTTCGGATATGAACTAATGATTCTACATGTGTCAACGCAACCCAAACACACCAACCTTTCCAGTAAGGCCTTGGAAAATTTATTAACGCCTCATTTGTTTCTAAAATGATGATATCGAATTGGTTCTCGCCTACCATATTCAAGTTTACTAGGAAAACACCAATCAGTACAATTATATCCATATTTCTATAATGGTTCTCATCCTCAAAAACCGACACACCATGAATGACTGATCAAGATTCCTTAATCCTTAAAGGAATCCATAAATTGGTCCAAAATACTTACTAAAGTATAAACCAACATCAAAGTACTTTTTCTTTGGTTGGAATACAAACCACTTTCACATACCACAAGGCTCTAAACTGTGCATGAATACACCAATGATCCAACTATCTCTCAGCTAAAACTTACTTCCTTTTGAGTCTAAATCCCACATTTTATCTCTATATGGTTTTATATCTAAATAAAAATCAAAAATTAAATATATAATAACATATTATTGGTACATGACACATTTTTCTCTAGATTCACCATGATAATCCAACGGTCAATCTTATGCAAGTCCATAACCCTTCCCATAAGAGATATCATTTCACATTTGACAGGTCGATGCTTTCTACCATATAAGTAATCTTATTATCACCTCATGACACATACATTAGTCTACCTGGCCAATGACATGTCACAACTAAATATGATGACTAAATGTGACTGTCCAAACATACCTAATTTCCAAAAAAGTACCAACCACTGCATTAACCTGGATTTCTTAAAACGTAGTCCACTAAATCCAATGATCCATTATCAATATTAAAGATGTTCTCTAGTAATCTAGGCATGGGTTATGACTTCTGACACAAACATATCTCATTCCCCCACAAAATCTACTACATGGTACCATGATATTTCCATCAAATACCAAATTTGGTTGATTTCACAATGGTACCCCAATCCATATCCAATGTCATATCCTTCTATGGAGGCATCTCCACTTGCAGAAACCACTAGGTTTACAAGCCCTATGAGTTTCATGCCAAAACATGCTAGTTGTTAACAGAAAGGGTGACCTTGAACCTAAAATGTCAGTGACCTACCCCCACTAGCTCTTCTGAGTTCATCAATAGAACCTAAACATTCTCAAAAGTTTTCTCACCACCCTGCTCCATCGATTCAACCAACTCCATGTGTAGCCACCACATGAATGATTATGCATCATGTATTTCTTAGAAAGGAATGATAATACCATGTGTTTTTCAGTATAGTGTGTTTACCCCATGACTCAAAAATCTCCATGTTGGACTCACATTCCTCTTTAGATATAAGTACCACATGGTTCTAGCTCCAATAAACTCAATCACTAATAGTTATCTACTTTAAAAAATAAAAATCCTTTGTATTGAGTTTCAAAATGCACCACTCGACACATGGGTGTAAGTTCAAACCATTGGGTGCCCACCCACGCTCTAACCATCCTAGTTTTGACCACCTAGGATCATCACTCAACACTCAATAAGAGTTTCATTACAAACCAATGCTTCATGCAACCCTAGGCCCTACACTCGATACCACAAGTATCAAATCATTATAGAATCCGACTTTATATCATGAGTACTAACATTTAAGGTGATCCATACTATCAAGTTTCAAGGAAACATGAAAGACCTTCCTTTTATCCTTTCAAAGGTTACTTACATGCATAGGGAATTTTTATCACCAAAATCACCCCAAAGGAATTAACCTTGACTATCTATTTACAAGGATTAGTCCTTCCTCAGGTTATCTTCTCAAAACATGATATATCATCTCACTAGTAACCAAAGTCAAATTTATTAGTCCATAAAGTCTTAAAAAACCCACACAAGGCTTCACTAGGGTTACAAATCACAAAATATCATCTAGGCACATCCTTGAAAATATTATAAGTTGACTTCACCCTCAGACTAACCATGTCAAGAGGACATGGATGCTTGGTTCGATTGAACAAAATGACACAAGGTTATATATGGAAAAATGTGTATAGACTATAGTGGACACCTTAATCAACTAGAACTATCCAAAAGATACCCATAAATATTTCATTACTAAGACATCTAATGCCCAATAATTAGCAAATAAGATACACTAAACTATCTATACATAGATGGACCGCATCATCATCTCTTTCATCATTTATATCATCATCGCATAGGTGAACCAAACTGTAGTCTCACATAACCATCTATAAGAATTTTACATGCATAAAGGTTCAACAAAAATAATGTCATCATGAGATCATATGTGAAAACACAATACAAGTTGTTTTCACTAAGCAGTTCAGTCCTCCATTGTTAGTACAATCAAACAAAATAAGCATATAAGTCATGAAAAAACTACATGCCTAGTATGATGCATAAAAATATTCTTTCAAATACATCCAAGATTCAAATATATATTAAATAACAACATAAAAATTCTTAATCATCACATGAGGTGAAAACATATAATCATAATAGAATGGGATAATAACATTAATCTCATGCCCCGGTAACCTAGACTTCCCTAAATAAAGGTGTTCACGATGCACTAGACCAAGTTTCATCATAACCTCTAACACGTTACTATGTATACTATATACCAAATCCATAAAATAATAAAAAACGAGACAATATACAATCTGATTCCATTTTGTAACATCTCAACCTGAATAACTGGGTTTGATCTAAAATTTAACATGACCTCATACGCACCTACCTATACGCCAGAGGCTACTGACTAGAAGTAAGGGTCTGAAGTAGAATCATGGGGTGACTATACCCTCCATCAAAGTGCACAATAAAAATAAATAAATAAACATTTAGAAATACACCAAAATATTAAGAATAAACCATAAACATTCCAACAGTATGAATGAATTTGGAAATAATAGTATAAAAACTCAAAATTCATATACAAATAACACCTAATTTCCCACTGAGAGGATCATAAACATGATAGAAAAGAAAAAAAGTATAAGAGGCTATAATTCCACTCCAAGCATCATCACATCCCAATACTTATATTTATAAGGATTTATCCCATTGGATGATCAAACCCATCCCTCAACCTAACCTATACTTTCTATAAGTGAGGGCTACTCGGGTACCCAAGTTCCATATCCACCTGAGAAGGCTGTGAGTAAAACTTAGCAGGGGACCACCAACACATTCCTATACCCAACCAGTAAAATTCAGTGTATATTAATGTTACAATATAAATATAAAGTAAATAGGTAATACATAAATTGTACAATAATAACATATAATCACCAATTCATAAGTAATCAATAAACACACATATGTCGAGTGGTAGTGCTCTCACTAAGAAACTTTGAAACTCGATCGTACGTGCTCTGAATCCATGCCAGAAAAAAAAATTATCAGCCACCTAACACATACCCTTTATTGGATAGTCCAAAAACATGAATGAAATAACCTTCTTTAAGGTATAACCCAAATCATTCTGACCAGGAATCTAACACACCACCCTTAGGGGAATATTCCATGAAGATCAACTTGTATGCTCAATCGTAATACATAAAAATAGAACAACATGATACAAGAAACAATTGATAGATAAAACATCATATAAAATAAAAAAAAATCATGAAAAAAAATCCACATGAAAGAAACACAAGCATAGGTCTCCCAAGGCTATGCACACACACCACATATGATCAAGAACAAAATATAGGTCTCTAAGGCTACACGTGCATGAAAACAATCCTTCCAATAACCCATATAAAACATGTAATAAATTCAATGGCTTACTACACACACCTCATGTGATCAGGAATCAAACATAAGTCTCTAGGGGATATAGACACATATACACTATATGATCAAACATCAGCATTCATTCAATAATATAAGTAGATTGGCAGTACACAACCAGTCAATATCCAGCCATCGACAACTATAAAACAATCCAACACACAAGTTCCAATATGGCCCTTATCACCTTGTCAATTTATTAATAATATTTCAACTAATTAGTTAAGATGGGGATTTCATTAAATAATTAATCATGGAAGTAGTTACCTCACTTTAATTTGTTTGGTCAATAAATTAAAGCATGTTCCATTTTGTTCATCTCACAATTATGAATTTGAGATCGTTAACCCAAGTTGGAGAACCTCATATCACACACCAATAAATGGTATATAATACTATAGGGGGATTACATAAGATCACATACCGCAATGAAGACAACTCCCAATCAATTAAGTATCAATAGTTTGGTTCAATTTTTTCTAAGTCTATTTGACCTCCATCGATCACCATGAGTTTCTATCTCACTCCAAAGTATTCCAAAAAACAAATTATAACTCAATTATAATTAATTAAATGATTACAAGGAAAATTACATTAAAAGGTGAAAGGCATACATGTTGAAATACTTACTGGATATCATCACCTAGTCAGAACCTCAACCAACCATCCATATTAGGATTGAAACACGCTTTTGACTTCATTTTAGAAAAAATACCTATTATAAGACAACACAAAAACAACCAATCTAATATAATTTAATTGTAAAATCACAAATAATTCAACTAGGTGACATAAAATTTCCAAAATTATGCATGATATTATGGGGACCTCCTCTTGGGTTTTCCTCTATCTAAGATGAGTGAAAACCCCATCCAAAATGATCAATTCCACAATACCTGGTAGAATAAAAAAAATACCAAAAAAAATAATGAAATTATGATTTATAGGGAAAAGGTAATTTAGAATTAGGGAGGAGGAAGATACTTACCACCAACATAGTCAAATAACACCAAGAGCTACTTGAATTGATGGACAAACAATGGAGGGAAGCTCCAAATGATCCCTCATGTATGTGACCGGATTATCTAATGGGGGGGTAAGCCCTTAATTTTAATTTAGAAAACCATTATAGAATGTTTTATTATGTTATACATGGTTTTATGTCATGACTTTTTAGGCTCTTCCCTGCATGCTTGTTTTTATGTCTAAAGACTCCTCAAGAAAACCTATGAGTCCATTTCACGTCATGAATACCATATTCCTAATGTAGGTAGGATGCTAGAATATTTTTTAGTAGTCCTGGTCCCTTGAACTATCCTCCAGCAACCTCTAAGAACCCCAATTCATCACCCGAGACTTGATACCCATATCAAAACACCATTATAGGATATTAAAACACTTAGAACCTAGTTCTGATTTCTGGTTCTCAAAAATAACTATTTAATAAAACTAAAATTTCATTTTTTTCCTAGGAATTTCCATCCCATAATGGTGAAATCCATTAAAATTACAATATATTTAATATTGATAATATTTAAAAAATATATTTTATGTATTTTATTTTTAGTAAATAATTGGAAAACAATCATCTGGAAATTGAAAATTGTCACTACTACTTGATTTTAGGTGAATAAATAATTAAAAAATACATATTTTTTTTAAATAAATCATGTGTATATAGGTGATACCAAAAATTTCTTACATCATTTCTAAAGGAACAATTAAGTGTTATTAGTGAAAAAATATTATCTCATAAGATATGAATAATTACAAATCATTCAAGTGAATCTACTGCATTATAGTTTTAAACTAGACTATATTATTGGATATTAACATGATGAACATAATCTATTATCATAATTGGAGTTTTTTATTGATGATCCCTCATAACTTTAAATCTTATTAAAAATGTTCAGTAGTCTATCTTATCATGAACTATAATTTAATAAAGGATGTGAGAGAAATATCTATTTAAAATTTCTAAATATTTTGAAATGAAAATATTAACTAAGGAATCATTTTACACTAGATACAAGGATTGTTACATAAAAATAATTATAAAATTAATGGTCATTAAATAATTTTTTATTATTTATAATAATTAATTCAATAAAATATTTTAATTAGTTAAACCATTTTGGTAAAGTGGAAATAAATTACTAAAAAAATATAATGAAACTTAAAAAGTAGTATAAATTTTAAGACTTGGTTATTAGAAGATTAAAACATGATCAAATTATTTTCATATATGAAAATACTAGATAAAAAAGAGGGCATAATATATCATTCTTATAAAGACTTGTGTCTTTTTGGGTTTTGAATTTCAGAGGAAATTTGAATTTTTGGATCCCAAGTGCTTACGAGGGGTAAAATAGTAACTTTACCTAGAAAATTGTCTCATAATATTTTTATGATGACTTCATTAATCTCATAATAAACTATTTACCCTAGGGATGGAGTTTGGTGAGATTTTTAGATGATTTAATTTTTTTAAATATATTAATATTTATTGAAAAAATATTAATTATTTTATAATGGTAAACTGTGATATCTCCTAAATAGAGTCTCAAATTAAAATTATAACTTTATGGTTGAGTCTAAAGAGAGGGTTTTTACCTAGGTGAGGTATAAACTTTACCCAGGTTCCATGATTCGAGCTAGGTCCTTAAGCACATACTTTAATTAAGTTAAATTAAATTAAATTGAGATTAGGGTCATAGACTTATGGTTATGTCATTAAGAGTGTATGGGGTAGGTTACTTGTTTGATTCTCCTTAGGATCTCTCCCACAATGGGTGTTCATATGGATAAGGTTGGGACCACGGGTTGAGTCCCCGCATCTTGCCTATTGGATCATAATTCCACCATATGTGACTTACCACTCCGACCTTCTAGGGACCAAGATAGAGATAGTTTTACCCAACTCAACCACACTATGATGGTGAGACTGTAAGATTTTGCATTGATGATCCCATTTCATTGGAAACAAACACATGTAATAAGGGTTGTGGTTTCAACTCAAAAAATTAAATTAAATTAAAATTTTTAACTCTCTCTTACACTTACTTACCCTCACTCATATTTCAGAGAAAAGAGGGTTCCCCTGGAATTCATATTGATCCTATAGAGGGAATAAGGGAGTGGAGATATGATTTATCATTATGAAGCTAAATCAAAGACAGATTATGATATTGTGTCCATATAACACGGGTCTGATCTTGAAGCTTTAGATATTCACTGTGATGTAGGCTAACTATTTAATTTTTTTTCATTTTCACTATTAGAGTTTTCATTTTAATTTTTAATATGAGATATGATCCGGTGGGAATGATTTTATATGTTTATAGGAGTTATTTTTGGGTTAGAGGGGATGTGATCTTATGAATTCTAGATGGCTTGTGTTTTTAGAAAGCAGCCTATGATTTTTGATAGGGTTTTGGGGCATTCTATAAAGAAGAATAAGAATAAGGTTTATTTTTACTTTTATGATTATTATTTACTTATTTTTGGGTAACAACTTACCCCTACATAGGTGGCCTATGTAAGGGTGAATGATTGTTACCCTTACATATGACCAGTTCAAGGTTAACTCATTTTTATCCTTACAAAGGGAACATAACGGTCATGTGTAAGGGTAAATGAATTTTGAATAAAATTTAAAAGTGAGATTTTTTCTTGGTTTTCATAAGGGATTATTTTGAAGTATATAACATAGTTTCAGGGGATAGTAATCCATTACATGTTCTATTTAAAATTAATTTTGATTTTTTTTAATTTTTTTATAATTAATTTTTGTATTAAAATGCATATTTTGGAATATAAAAAAGGGAATAGGTATCTTAAATGATCCTTAAAATTCTGTTATGGATTTTTTTCTGGATAAAGGAATTAAATTGATTATAATTGGTTTATACTAAAATTATAATGGTTTATATGGAATTAAGGATCATATTAATGGGCTATGACTATTCAAAATTGGTACGAGCTTGGCTGAGGTATGTGAGAGCTTAATGAAGATGATAACTCCATAAATAAGATAAGTGGTCCATTGAAAATATACCTTAAGGTTTATTCATTTTATATGGCATGTGATATACTGTCTAGCCACTTGTGTGAGATCGATCCTTAAATTAAATGATTTTTTTTAAATTAAATGAATTGTTTTATAAATTCCCAGGAGATGAACAAAGTTTCAAGAGACATTATGGACCCTTGAACACTAGCTTGATGCCTTGACCAATGACGGCCAAGGAATTGATTACAAATATGTTCAAAGATATACATGGACCCATAAGAGTTCTAATTAAATGAAATATTTTATTCAAGTTATCGTAGATAGAATAGAATATCCACGGAGCTGGTGGACCCTTGGACACCAGTTGATACCTAGACCACAGACATCCAAGAAATTGTTTATAAATTTTTTCCATGTGATAAAATGGACCAATAGGTGAATAAATTTAATGAAATTAAATTATATTCATATTGTACCTTGAGATAGGTTCCATTACCTCCCTTCGAGTAGGGAAGTGTGATGAAATGAACATTAATGGACTAGATATTGGTCATATGAAATTTTGAGATGCCTTATATCCTTAGAGTTAGTTGACTAGAGAGTAGGGAAAGTGCTCTTACCTACTAGAATGTGAGTATCTGGTGATGGTTATGCCTTGGGTAAAACTATATAAGGAATTTTTGGTATTTTTATAGTGATATAACCAACATAGGTGGATTATAAAAGAGCTCTAGGCTTAATGTAATCTCCTAGTGTGATAACCAACTTGAATAAACTATGATCTATATGAGATCATAGTGTGATCAAAACAATATTGAGGGATGGAAAACCCTCTGAGTGACATGATTGGCTTGAGAGTTGAGATTTAGATCAAGGATCTCATGTAGGGTGTATGGATTATGATTAGACCTAAGGGACCTTAGTGGGTTACCTAATGATATGTTGACCCTAGTGAGGTTTAATGTAGGAGAGTATGTGCTTTTGACTTTGGGTGTCACTTTAGAACTTGAAGGTTGATTGTGTGATCTTAAAAATGCTAAAGTGATGATTTAATGAGATAACATGTGACAGATGCACTACCATTAAGTTTTTATTAATAATATACCTATAAGAAATCCAAGTATTTGGTCATTGATCCTAATACTTCTCTATTTCCTAAGATTACCTCATAGAAATCAGCTTATTCCTAATGCTACTATATTTCCTAGTAAAACTTCCTAAAAATTATCTACTTCCTGATACTACTAGATTTACTAGTATTACCTCCTAAGAATTAAATTTTATCCTGATACTACTGGATTTCCTAGGATTTTATCTTATGTTTTAGTGGTTTCACCTCTTACTATATGTCCATTGAGCAAGGTACAATTTGGAATGATAATGTTGTCTACTCAGAGAAAATTTGACACTAAAAAAAGTAAACATATTCAATCCTAGTTGTTACCTTATAATCTAAGGATTGAAAGTCCTTATTTAGTTTCACTTTAAAATTCTATTTATTTATTCATTTGAGAAAAACATATGTGCACACATTGATTTACCAATTATGTTTGGAACCTCGTTAGTGGTTCCCTATTGATTTTTACTCACACTCTGCTCGGGTGAACATGGTACTTGGGTATCAAATCAATCTTTGATGTTAAAAATTACAAGTTGTTTAGAAGTCCAATATTTCACAATCGAGCATGACAGCTCAAAGGGAGTCTAAATACTGGGATATTAAGGCTCCATGATAGTGGTGGAGTCTCCTATAGTTATTTATGTATTTTATTTGTATATTTGATCGAGATTTTGGTGATTATTAGATTTATGATAGTATGAACATGTTTCTATATGACTGTATGATCTGACCTTACATTTTTTATAGTGTTCTTATTTATTGGATTTGGTTCACTCTAATTATTATTATGGATTAAATTTGGTTATTTTTACTATGTTGTTTACTCTGATATGAGGGTATAGTATTTCCATGGTAACACCATAGACTCTAGATACTAGTAAATTACCTCTAGTGTATAGGTATGTACACCTGAGTTCATGTAGTGATTGTCAGTCTAGGCACATGTCAAGTGTTCCGGGGTGGAAGGGCCTTAAAAAACGGTATCTGATAATATTTTTATTTTGTCTTTCTATTTGTAGAGATTGTATATAGGTGATATAGGAATGTATCATATCTTATAATGGACCTCATAATGGTGCTTTAAGAACACATTTTCCAATGGGAAGTCTAGGTTACCAGGGATAATGATTATTATTCTTGGTTCTTGATTTTAGGATTTTATGATTTCACCTAGTATCATGCACTTGGGTTTTGGATATATGATTTATATGATTTTGGATCTAGGTCTGTTGGTAATAGTCCAATGTGCATGTATCATTTTTTTCAAGTAGTATTCACATGACATATACATTATTTCATGTTATTGATATCTCTATCAATAAATGGTTCAACTATTTAAAGAGTCAACCATCAAATTTATATAATTGTCCTATATAACTTAATGGAGGAATTATACTTGGAAAAACCACAATATATTTTATTATGATAATAGGTCATGTTGATTTTATAAAGGTAGGTTTCCTAATGAAGACTATAAAACACCTCTTGTAAGGGATGTACAGTGACCCCCTAGTGGGTTAGTATAAGAACTTTGTTCTTTAGTATATGTTCCGATAGAAATAGGTTTAGTTATTTAAAGCATCAATAAAACTTTATATGTTGTTTTTTCATATATATTCTTTGTGGAATTATACTTAACTGAACTGTGTGACTATGGTTTTCTCAATATGAATAATCTTAGGTCAATGCAATTTTATATTGATAGATGAGATCATGGTCTTTGGGGGAATAGTCTTGTATGTAGATGTCCAGTGAGGATCATTACACTTGTAAGATAATGACTTGGAATTTGATGACTGATATATATGTGTATATGAGGAATCTAGAGTGTGTGTTGACATGTGAGTTTCCCTGTGGTGTTTTATATGGGAGTAGATATGTTGTATTGTGAGTTATAACCTTTATGAGATACGATATATGGGATGGGTGGGAGAACCTAGTGCCTTGAGATGTGATTTAGTATATTAGTTTGTTGAGTATTGTTAGTAAGTAGAGGGGAATTTCTTGCTTCTATTAAGATGTGATATGTATGAGGTTAACCCAATTTATGAAGTTTAACTTGGGATTTTTGAGTGAATTAGAGGCAGGAATCATAGGTAGATGATTTTTATTATGAGACCAATGCATGGGTAGTGTTATCATGTATATAATGTAGGCATGGAGATTCCTTAGGCCTTTGATATGTGAAGAAATTTAGGTTCTTTGGTATCAAGGTTTGGTTTTAGAGGGTATAATCAATGATGTGTATGAATCTATTGATTTCAAGTGTGATTCTAGATGAGGCTGTAGAATATGATCACATATGGTTTGATCAAGGATGTACAAGGCATGAGTTGACACTTTTGGTTTTATTAAAATGGTTGATCTGGTGGGTAGTCAGGTGATATTCCTTAGCATGAGTGAGATACCCTAATCTTGTGAGAGAAAGCACTAAGGTTCTTATGGTTAGATGATATTGACATATAGTGGGGAATAGTCACTTCATTAAGAATACAAACCTAGGTTTGATGATGTAATACTCATGGGATCATGAGTCGGGTTATACAATTAGGTGGTATGGAAATGTACACCCATTGGTTTTAGATGAGATTGAGGTGTTACACATGGGTTTCATGAAATTATAGTTGATTATGGTTTGGTAAGAAGTCATAAAAAGGATGATGACCGATGGTTCAATAGGATGTTTATGGGCATTGTTCATTCAGAGTATTTATGAAATGGGAAATATACCTCTATGGTGAGAGGAAACTTTGAATACAGATCAGGGTGTCATGGTATAGTCTACCTGAGTGTGTACCCAAACATGAATTTTCAGGAAGGCATGTTGTTAGAACATATTAAGGTTGTGTTTGAGGAGTAGTATAAGAGAATCCATATGGTGGGTAATGAACCATTGGTCATGGAGGGTTTTTCACTCATTACATATGGGATTTTAGTGGATATTGAGGATGGTGTTCATGGTAATTATGGAAAAAATACCGATTGATGTTTTGTGTGGGTGATCAAGTATAAGAAGCATGGTCATGTACAATTATTACGTGGAGTAATGGATAGAGTGTGGGTCTAAGATGATGTGATGAGACTAGTTGTTGGATGATAGAGATGACATTAGGATGTTGGCATACTATTAAATCTTATTTTAGATGTTTCAGTGTAAAATACCATATTTGAGGTTTCGATGTAGTTTTGGATGAAATCCTTTCATTGGAACTAGACTTAGGGTTTTTTGGTGTGATTTGAGATTTACTCAGATTATAGGTGTGTCGATGCTAGGGGTGAAGTAAAGAAATAGTCAAGGATCCAACTATGGAATTACATTAAGAGTCAAGTTCAGACTTCAGTGTGGGTATTTAATGATCTCAAGATGCCTTTGAGAGTTTAGGCATCGATATCAAGTGATGTGATAGCATGTCATCGGGTATGGTCGGGTGTTTTTTAGAATGGTCCTCTAGAGGAGAGTTAACTAGTGTTTTCATGTGGTGTTGGGTGTTGTGATATGGAAACCACTCATATCATATTGGACTACTAGAAATGAATTTTGTTAGGTGATTCTGATGGTGGGGAGGACCATGTATTGGGATCGGTCCTTATGAGTAGAGGTTTTATTTTTATTTTAATGATTATTATTTATTTATCATTGGGTAATGGTGTACCCTTGTATTGGTGGAATACGCAAGGTTAATGTAGTCGATCCTTAAAATAGATGAATTTTTTTATAAATTAAATGAATTATTTTATAAACTAAATGATTTTTTTATAAATTGAATGATTTTTTTTATAAATTCCAATGATATGAACATAGTTTCAAGGGACATGGCAGACCTTTGAACACTAGATTGATTCCTTTACCACTAATGGTTAAAGACATGATTATAAATTTGTGCTAAGTGATACATAGAACTGGGAGGTTTATAATTAAATAAAATATTTTCTTTATATTCCCACTTATAAAACATAAGCGTGATGGGGTTGGAGGACCATTGGAAACTGGTTAATTATTCAGTCATTGATGGTCATGGGATTGTTTATAAATGTTTTCATGTGATAAAACGGCACCATAGGGCAGTAAATATAATGAAATGAAATTATGAACATAATATACCTTGAGATGGGTTCCCTTAGATCCCTATGAGTTGGTAAATGTGATAAATTGGGTATGAATGGCCTATATATTGGTTATATGGAACCTTGAGATTTGTTATTCTAATGAAATATCTCGGATCAACTCAACCCATCACCTAACCCATCTTGTGACATGACCTGAAGGGCGTTCCTAACCCCCAAGTACAGAAAACTAGTGTACAAGAATCAAAGAAACACAAACTTGAAAATGGTTTAACCAAAAATAAAAACAAAAAAACATCCAAATTAGGGTATGAAGCAACATATGTAATAAAATACCTTATAAAATAAACCACAATAGGATCAGAAAAATAAATTAATAAACATCAATTCCTAAATAAATAAATCAACCAAGGAAAAATGATGCACAATAATCACAAATATAAAAATAAACCTAATGGGAACCAACCATCTCCATGTGATCCTAGGTCACTCACCATATCCCAAAACAACCCACATCAGTCCATCCAGAATGTCAAACTAGTATAGAAATACAGCCTCAAAGTCCTGAAAGAGAAACATAAAAACTGCATACATAGATTTGTGTATGAAAGTGTGAGAAAACCAAGAACATTAGGATTTTACTAAATATTTTATACAATTACTTTAAAAATTAAATTCATTTATTTTAGTAGTTTTAAATATAATTAATAATGGGGTTTTATAGAATAGATTTAACAAACCAAATGAAGAAAAAATATTTCTTCATAAAACAATCCATTAATTTTGAGTAAAACAAGGCTTAAAAATTTATTTATAATAAAAAATTTAAATAAAGTTTCTTTAAATGAAAATAATAAATTTTAAATAAATGAAAAAATACTTAAAAATCACACATGCTATACAAAATGACCCCTTTTTAATAAAAAACACCCCTTTTAAAATATATCCAAAATACTTTAGAAAACTCACTCATGATTCATAAATAAAAATAGTAATCAAAAGGAACCATGTCAATAATAAACATAATAATAAATATATAAGTTTTGAACAATCCAATAAAGCAGGGTATATAAAGGTTTTCCATATTTATAGCCACTAACTAAGGGAAAAGGTGTCATTGTCTCTACCCTAGGTCCTAAAATGAGATTGTCCTAAACTTTACCAAACATGGTCCAACCCATCAACCTATATTAAATCCAATACTAAATCCACCTAATTATAATGTATCTAGCCTCATTGGTATCACTCCCCATCTATTCATATCGCACGCTAGTGGGGAAACTAGTAGTGTGTGACTAACTAATGTTACAAAAATATAGACTTATCACTTAGCTACCCAGGTTCCCACGACCAAAAAAAGTGACGGTGAACAAAAACATTAATCAAGAAAACCATCATAAATCATAAAAAATAACTCAATCTCACCTCAAAATCCCTCACCACCTGGTATCCACATACATCAAATACCACAAAAAAATCAAATAGGAAAAAGAGGCGCTAGGAGGGTCTCACACACCCACCAATTTAGAAAACCATTTAAAATTTCCAAATGTTCATTATTTAAAGAATAACTTGGGATTATAAGTCCTTTATAATAATTAAAAAACCATTTATAAAACATTACATAAAATAATTCAGTTAGAACAACCCTTGAAAACAAATTTGAAATCAATCTTCTTTCATAAAATCTCTTAAAATATTAAATCCACACTCTTTAACTTATTCCAAGACCTAAATGAGATCAATTCCTTTTCAAAAATCTAATTATTTCCTTAAAAAATCTTCTAAAACATTTTAAAGACATTGGGAAGTCAATAATTCTTGAGAAAACTATAGAAAAATAATGAATTCCCATGATGCCAAGTGAGAAATCACTTGAACCCATTTTTGGATTCTTCAGAACTAGAACATATGATTAAAATATTAAAAATAAAACATTTAAAACTATAAATCACATAATAACATGATCAATTAAAATAAAAACACAAAAATACTTACCTTAAGTGGTAGAACCATGTCACCTTCAATAAATACCACTATAATTAGTTTCAAAAGGCATCTCACAACCCCTAGAAACCAAAAAGCCCAAATTAAAAAACCTAAACATGTAATTAGACCCCCATGTCAACTAACGTTAGAGTGGGTGAGATAAAAATAGGGAAAACATAGATA
Source organism: Viscum album (assembly GCA_963277665.1). Classification (NCBI taxonomy): domain Eukaryota; kingdom Viridiplantae; phylum Streptophyta; class Magnoliopsida; order Santalales; family Viscaceae; genus Viscum; species Viscum album. The sequence continues at coordinate 1,246,257,900 of OY728143.1, forward strand.
AAGAGGAAGGATAAAGAGAACAAAACCCTTTCCTGGAGATTTGATGAATAAATCACTAATATACCATCACAAATCAACTAAGGAAGGTGAGTATAGGGAGAGGTCGAATGGTTTACTCTTTATGGTTTATCAAACTATTCACTAAACCATGTGGCCATGAAAAATCTTCATAATTTCCAAAATATTAGCTGAAATCACCATGAACTCAAGAAAAAAGCTAACCTTATAAACATATACATGAAACTGAAATTGGGGGTGTCACACTTATAGAATCTAGGCTAGTAGACTATAGAGAGGGGCAAGTGTTCTTCCCTGCTAGAATGTGACTACTTGGTTGGTATGACCTTGGTAGAATTATATAATAAAATTTATTTATGGGTGTGATGAGAGGACTAACTTAGGTTTATTATATAAGTGAGGTGAGCTTAATTCCATCTCCTAATATGATGATCAAGTTGAATATCCTATACAGCCAATGAGATCATAACATTATCGTGATGATGTTGAGGGACACTACATCCTATGAGTTATGGGAATGATTTTAGAGTTTTGATTTATATTGAGGATCCCATAAAGGTTTTCCAGATTATGATGATACCTAGGGGACATCAGTGGGTTCCCGAGTGATATGTTTACCATAGTAAGGGTTAGTGTAAGAGATCATATTTTTTTCACTTTAAGTGTCACCTTAGAACCTGAAGGTTGATGTTGTGATCTTGATGTGGATATAGTGATGATTTCATGAGATAACAAATGAGGGATGCACTAACCTTGATTTTTTATGATTATGATGCCTTGTATACTACCTAGTATAAGTCCATTAAGCGATATACTTTTAGATTTCCTAGTATTACCTTCTAGTAATCATCTTGTGCCAGATTCTTCTATATTTCCTAGTATTACCTCCTAGAAATTGGATTATGCCTAATAGAATTTGATTTCTTAGGATTGCCTATTAGGGATAGACTTTATTCATGATCCTTTGGGATTACCTAGTATTATTTTCTAGGAACCAGTGCATGAACCTTTTACTATATGGCCATTGAGCTTGATACTATTTGGAATGATTATGTCATGTGATAAAAGACACTCCATCACTGACTGGAGAAGTTATAATCAATCCTGGGTGTTTATGTGGAATTCCTTTTATAAATTTTTCACATATGTTTTTCTAAATTAATTGAAAATTTGATGTAAATATTCCCTTTAATTTGAGAATATTTTTTCATATGATAGTTTTGTATTAAATTTTACATTCTATGTAGATCTTATTAAAATGGTGTATTTTAGTGTTTTAATTTATCAATTGTTCTTGAGTTAATTTTTCCAATCTTATGAAAACAAAATGTGATGAAAATAGATTTGAAGTTGTAATTTTAAGATAAATTTTTGGGATGTTGTTTTAAAATATTTCAAATGGTTAAAATAAATTTTGTTGAAATGTTATTTCTAATGAACATTTTTTATGGAATCGACATTTTTTGGTAATTATATTTTCAATTGAAGTTAATTCCTGAATTTTGAAGTAGTGTCAAAGAATAATTGTAATTGAAATGTTTTATTTATTAAATTTAATAATTTTGGATTTTTGAACTTAAAGAAATTAAATGGATTGAATTTATTCATTTTTTTGAATAATTTTTTTTATTTTATGATCAAATGTAGTAATAACATTTTTTTCATTTTTTTTAGAATATAAATTAATCTGAAATTTTTTAATTCTAAGTGGGATGTCGATATTTGGTGTTACCCTATATTCAGTTACCACCAACAATATATATACTATTTCTTATTCCATCTCTAGCACCCCCATCCAAAATTCTACTACCAACAATATACTATTATTAAAATTCCTCCATCCACCATTAAAACACCTCTATCCCACCACTACACACCCTAATGGTAGAATAAATCCTCTACAACCAGTCTGTTTCTGAATCCATTTCTTCTATTGTCAGTCACCAATGATCTTCCATTCCCTTGCATCTACTTTTCCCCCAAATCTACCTTCAATATTCTCCTACTACATTTTACAAATACACCATCCTAAAAAAATCCACTATTCATGAGGAAGGTGAAGCTAACACTGCTCTCGTTAAATCCATTATCCACAAACCAAACACTATTCTGTGAAACTTGATTGATGAAGGAGAAGTTTGAACTGCTACCACAACTAAAGAAAAAATCTCATATTTTTTATGATCTCAAAACCATATTCATTAAATATGAAAACCATCATTGTTGATTGGAATAAAATGAACCATAAAACTTGGAGGGTCGAATACAAGGAAGAAGATGACCTACCACACATTGTGCTTGAAGATGACCATACCCTGAGAAGCTACACCTTTGAGTCAAATGTGGCATAGAATCCGATCACCACCAAAGGAAACTACTAAGTGATGTGCCTACCCTGGTCTATTAGAATCCTCACCATTCAATCCACTGAGTAAGACATCCAAGCCCCCACCCTGTGAAGTAAGAATACCTACATATGAAGGATTAAGAAGAAAAATTAAAAAATACAATAATATATATATATATAGAATAAAAAACATATTAATATATAAATAAGTATAAATGTACACATATATATAAAAATATATATTTCTATGTATTAATAATAATTATAAAAATATTTATAATAATAATAGGTTTTTGTGCGCACAAACACATATATATTATTAATATTAATAAGTATATATATTTGTAAATAATTTTATATAATATATATATATCATTAATATTAATAAGTATATAAATATAAAAATACATATACATTTATTTATTTATGTATATATTTAATACTAATATAATTAAGTAATATATAGACCCACACACACACACACTCAGAAATCAACGCGACTGAGCCCAAAATTAATATGGTCATGTGTTCTTGACTCTATAAGGGCCTAATAACCATTCTAATCTAATGATTCATCCTTTCGAAGGGTAAATTTAGTTTACAATTTCAAAAAACCCTCACGCCTTGTCAGCCTAACTCAAGAAATCATAATTGTTCTAGTGATCATAGGAACCAGAGATTCTAGAACCCTAACTTAGTAGTTCAAACCATTGGTCGTTCCACGTGGAGTTAATTTTAGGTGTTGGGTCATGGTTCCTTCATGACACAAATCTTCAAGGAGTTATACATTCTATTTGAGGTAGCTAGGCAGTGGTCACCGCTAAGGATGATGTACAGTGACAAGTATGGAACATAGAAGCCAGAGAGTTTCTCACATAGCATAAAACATGATATTGAAGGTGGATTGACACAAAACTAGAATATTTATAGAAGAATAATAGTATATAAAGTCTATAAATACATCACAGTAGTTAGGATACCACCAACACATAACATGAGGAATATAGAGAATAAGAGAGAACAAACACATCGAGAGATACTGGGAATCGAGCAAGTGCTACACGAGAGAGAAAACTCTTCTCTCTTTTCTTATTTTTCATAATTTCTTTTAACATGAACTCTTATCTGTTAGAATTTTTTAATATTTTTAATACAATAATGATCTTTGGATAAAAAATTCTGGGGTAATAGGTTGTGCTGGTTATTCTATTTTACTTTGTGCATGCAACTTATTAAATTGAAGCTTCTCTCTATTTCTCTTCTAACAATCACTTTTTTTAAAATATAAAGCATCTTTGAAAACTGATCTTGATCATGATTAAATTAAAATCATCTTTTTAATCTTATTATTTTAGTAAAAACTAAATCAAGCTCAAGAGAGAGTATCACATTGAGTTAAACTGATAAATTAAACTCATTGACTATAGATTTTTTTACACTCAATTATCAAGAGACTTTTGTAGTTGAGATGATGTAGGATCTATTTGGTCATAGGTTGACCTAACAACAAAATCATATTATTAATTTTTAATTATTTACCCATGTTTAAATTTAAATTCATGAATGAAGGAAATTATGTATAAAAACCAACCATCCAATTTCCCCTACTTCATTAACAGATTTCTCTCACCTGTTGTGTTCTTCTGTCCTCTCTATTTATCTATTTATCTTCTCACACTCTTAGATACATACACACAAATCGTAATTTTTATCACTTATTCACCACCATTCCCACTTTCATAATATTTTTGTGTTTTTTTATTTTATTCATGTTCTCTTTATCTACTTGGTGGCACACTTAAATCATAAATTGTGAGTCCTTCCCTGTGGATCAACCTATACTCATCACTGGACTAGTTTTAAGTAGATTTATAAATTATTAATTTTCAGGTTTCTAATGGCCCTATGTAAAATTTAAACATCATTATCGAGGAAGTCATGTGAAACCAAGAATCAAAATAAAAAAATTACATATAAAAAACAAACAAAAACAAAGACTCAAAAAATATAAAAAAACAGATACACAAAAATATTCAAAAAATCTATAAGAAAATTCAAAATAATCTATTAAAACTACTATGTGTATGAAAACTATGTCTAAACCAAAGACCATAAAATTCACCATAACTAAAATTGAGAGACACCTAATGGATTTGAAAAAAAAGGAAAACATGAAATTAAAATGGAATACAATAGAGAATTTGAGAACTAGAACATTAATAATCAACCACCTAGAAATGTGAATCCACCAGGAAATAAGATAATTGAAAGGCATAGTTTGAGATAATTCTTAGTGAATTATATTTATAGTAATCCATCATGCATTAGGATATCACCAAGGTCTTGGAATTTTGAAATAAAACAATCTATGTTTTCCCTGCTTCCTACCTTCAATGGAATGCCCAGTGATGACCATCTTAAATTCATTAAGGAATTCAACTATAGTGTTCAATATATTCCATTGAAATCCCTAGGTGAAGAATATATTAAAGTAATATTATTCCATTTTTCCTTAAATGAAATTTCCTAACTTGGTTTCAATAGTTATAATATGAAATATTTTTCACCTAGAATTAATTTTACAATGATTTAACCATGAAATTTTACCCTAAGAGAATGACTTCTAAAATACGACACAAATCACTATTTTATTAAAAGATAAGAGATAAATATTCCATGAAGATTGGTATAGATTTAGGGGATTACTTATACAATGTATGAACCACCAATTCACTCCCCAATTCCTCATGGACACTTTCTACAATAGTCTCACCCCTTCCCACCAAACATTGGTGGACCAACCTACTGGTGGGGATTTTTGTGATAGAATTGTTGAGGAAATGATACAAATATTTAATATTTTGGAACAAAATTCACAATATAGATTCCCTAATAGAATAACCATTATGATAAAATAACCCAATAATATTCCACAAGTTAATGTACAAGATCTTGTATTTTTCAATGAAAATAATAAAAACAATCTTCGGGAGTAATGACACTATTGTGGCATGTTTGGGCATTTACATTCATGTTGTCCCAATTTTGATATGCCTGCCTAAGAACCCCAAAAATTAATATTCTAATGGATATAGTCCTAGGATGCAACCTAGGGATGTCCCTTTTTCAAACTCTTACAATAAGGGATATAAAAATAACCCAAATCTTTCTTGGAGGGAATAATGATTTATTAGACCCGCTACACCCCTGGTTTCCAAAAACTACCTAGGAAGTAGTTTCAACCCTAATGAAAAGATGAATCATCTAAATCACAAGAAAAATTAAGTGGTATGTTCCAATATCTTATAGGTAGGTTATATGAAAAAAAAAGTCTAAAAATTATTTTGATATAGTAAAAATTGATTCTAGGATTTAAAATTTGGAAATTCAAATGTGGTAGTTAGATAGAGAAGTTAGTGGTGGAGATAAGGGTAGGCTTCCAAGAACCATTGAAGTGAACCCTCCAGAAAATTCCATGGCAATAACCACTGGTAGAAGTCTTTAAACTCATAAAGAATCAAGGAAAGTACCCTGATCTTCTGAAAAATAAAAACTGGATGAATATAGAAACTAAAATATATAAAATGTCAAATCTAGAAAGTTTTAAAACAGAACTAGAAGCACTATGAATCCTACTGTCCCAACTAAAATTCATAAATAAAATTATTTAAATAAAAAATAAAATAAAGGGAATAAAAATATTCAAGAAAAATTTGAAGGGGTTCCTAAATGTTTTATGAACTTTTCTCCTACAATTCCTTTTCCACAAAGAATTAAAAAAAATCATGATTTTGAACTATTGAAATTTTTCAATGTTTTAAAAAAAATAAAAAATGAAATTCATTTTCCAGAGGCCTAGATTCAAATAAAATCTTATCTAAAATCCCTCAAGAAATTATATTAAAATATGAAAACCCTTGAAGAAGTTTCCACTTATAATCTCATAGTGGAGTTTAGTTCTATGTTGTAGAATAGGATACCCACAAAACATCAAGACCTAGGGATATTTTTCATCCCCTTCAACTTTGGAGATAGATTTCAATAGTTTAATTATCTTTGCGATCTTGGATAAAGCATCAATTTATTTCCTTAGTCTTTTTTCAACACCCGAGTTTAGGAGTTCCTTAATACACCACTATTATTTTATAGCTTTTGATCATCCATCGCTCACCCAGTTGGTAGGATAGATGATTTTATAGTGGGAGTAGGAAGACTCTTTCTTCCTATTGATTTTATGATACTAGATATGTAGTATTAATAGTATGTACCTATCATTATTTTTAGGCCCTTTCTATCCACAGGGAAAGAATTCATTGATGTATTAAAGAAAAAATTAACTTTTTAACCTGGGTAAAAAAAGGGGAATTTAATGTTTTCAAGAAAATTAAATAAACCATACAAGACCCAATCTTTCCTAGAGATGAGATTTTAGGAGATAAAGAATATTTTTATGGGGATGAAGAAGAGTTTGTGAGGTTGCTCGAAGAGATTAATTGTTCACCTGAGTTCCCTAATGAAACCTACACAGGGAATTACTTATTTTTAGGAGAAGTGTCCTTTTTATGAGTCTAAGGGTAAATTCTTGGAACACCTAGATGATTTTTCCTTACAATACATCTCGTCCCCAAAAAAAGAATCTAGATGCGAGGAACATATTTCTATAATTAACGGTGATGAAGAGGAATCTTTCCTCACTACCATATTTAAGAGGTGGCATGAGGATCTTGGTCCACCCAGGCCCAAGTGTCTTCCCTCAAGCCAAGAACCACTCAATATGGAACTTAAACCTATACCATCCCATTTGTAATATTATTTTTTAGGTGAGTTATCTTAACTATCTTTAATTATCTCATCTAAATTAGAGGAAAGTCAGGAGGACAACTTATTGGTGTCTTATGGAAGTACGAGTCTATTACTGGATAGTCTATTTCTAATATCAAGGGAATAATTCCATAATTTTTCATGCATAAAATCTCAATGGATCCTGAGTGTAAACCAAGAGTGTAATCTCAGATAAGACTTAACCCAAACGTGAAAGAAGTTGTTCAAGAGGAAGTGATCAGGTTGCTTGATGTTGGGATAATATTTTATATTTATGACAGTCCTTGGGTACATCTTATCTAGGTAGTCCCTAAGATGAGTATAGTTACTATGATAACAAATGAAAGGAATGGGAAAATTCAAATAAGAACTATAAAAAATTGAGGGTTGTTATTGACTATAGAAAACTCAATGCCTCCACAAGGAAGGATCATTTCCCCAATCCATTTTTTGACCAAATTTTGGAGAGGTTGGATGAAAATCAGTATTTATGCTTTCTTGCGGGATACTCTAGTTATTACCAGATAGATATTTCTCATGAGGATCATAAAAACACCACCTTTACCTATCTATTTGGCACATTTTCCTACCAATGAATTTGCTTTGTATTGTGTAGTTCTCTAGCCACTTTTCAAAGATTTATTATGGAAATATTATTAGACGTGAAAGGATTATTGAAGAGTGTGTAAAAGATTTTTCATTTGTAGGAAGTGATTTTGAAAATCTCTTTGTAAATTTGGAAACTATTTTGAAAACATTCCAAGAAACAAATCTTATTATAAATTAGGAAAATTGTTATTTCATGGATACTGATGACATTGTGTTGGATAAAAAGGACTATAAGAAGGTACTAGATGTTGATAATTCCTAAATTTAGGTAATCCATAATCTTCCACCACCTAATAATTTTAAAGGGATTAGAATTTTTTTAAGCCATGATAGATTTTACAGGAGGTTTATTAAATATTTTTCCAAGATCACTAGGCCACTCTTATCTTTTCTAGTTAAGGAAACACATTTTTTATGATAAATTTCTTGATTTATTTAAATTTATTAAGGATAAACTTACTACTTCACCAGTGATCACTTCCTTAGACTGGAATTTTCCATTTGAAGTGATGTGTGATTCTAATGATCTAGTTATAGCTAATGTTTTAGGAATAGAAAGGATAAGAGGATACATGTCATTTATTATGCTATCAAGCTGCTGGATGATGCTCAAAATAATTATTCCACCACTAAAAAAGAATTTTATGCTATTATTTTTTCCTTTAAAAATTTATATAGAACTTGATAGGGTCCAAGATGATCATTCTCATTAACCATTCATCCCTCAAGTACCTATTGGATAATAAGGACTCAAAGCCAAGGCTCGTGAGGAGGGATCTTTAGATAAAAGAGTTTGATTTGGTAATAAAGGATCGAAAGGGGGTTAAAATATTTTTTTAAAACTATTTTTGTAGGCTTCCCATCAACCAAATTGGGGAACCAAGGGATATCAACACATCTTTCCTTTATGAACAACTATTTACTACCTCTGTGAAGTAATATTCATGGTTTTCATATTATGCTATCTTTTTATCAGTAGGTGTTATTCCAAAATTCCTTTCACATAACCAAAGGAATAGGTTAATATCTATGTTTAAATACTACTTATGGGATAACCATCTACTTTTTATAACATGTACTGATGGTATTTTGAGGAGATGTATGGTTGATAAGGAAATGTTACCCATCCTTTAGATCTATTATTAATCACTTTAGGTTGGACACCATGGAGGGTAAATCACTAATAAGAATGTTTTATAGGTTGGTTTATACTGTAAAACACTATTCAAGGATTTGAGGAGTTTTTTGGTTGGTTATAAAAAGTACCAAATTCTTGTAAATGTATGTAGAAGACAGGATATTCCACAAAAAAGAATAATGTAGGTTGATGTTTTCGATTCATGGGGCCTGGATTTTATGGTACCTTTCCTATCCACTTATGTAAATGAATATATTTCTATAAATGTGTGATTTATTTCCAAATGGGTTGATGCAGTTGGTATTATTAACATTATTACTTCTAGTGAGGTGAAATTAATCAAGAAAAACATATTTTCCAGGTTTGGAGTGCTTAGAAAATTAATTTCAGATAATTGAACCCATTTAAAAAAATTAAAAGTTCATGAAATTAATGGATAAGTATAGATATTCTCATAGAAATAGTATAAAATTCCACCCACAATCCTGTGGGATAGCTAAAGTGACTAATATAGATCTCAAACAAATTTTGGGGAAGGCGGTTTCTATCTTAAGGAAGGATTGGTCTATAAAGTTTTATGAGGCTATGTGGGCTTGCATAACTACTTAAAAGACCCTCATATGAATGTTTCCATATATATTTCTCTTTAAAAATAATTTCTATCTTTCTATGGAACTACATTAAAAGTTTTTTTGGTAAGTGAAGGCCCTGAACATTGAATTCAAGTCTACTAGTGAGAGGAGGTTTCTAGAGTTGAGTGAGCTTGATGAAATTAGGAGAGAATCATATGAAAATTTTGAAATTTAAAAAGATAAAACAATGGCCTTTCATGGATTAATAATTTATAATAAGGATTTCAAAGTTGTTTAAAGGGTCCTTCTATTCAATTATAGGATGAAAATTTTCTTAGTACAATTGAAAACCAAGTTGTTAGGACCCTTCACCGTTTCGAGAGTTCTAGTTAATCAAGTTGTAGAGATTTTGGAGAGTAAAATAGGCTATTCTAGGTCAATAGGAAAGGAATAAAACACTTTTTTAAGGGAATACAAAGGGCTTGGTTGCCATTTCTTTTATTGAAATTCGAATCTATCTCAAGTCTTATTGGGGACTATAAACTCAATATTTCATGGTAACTAATCCATGTTCTTTGTCTGTTTTAGTTTTATTTTCCTTGTCCAATAAAATCAAATCCTTCTACCTGATTCTCCATTTAACTACTGCTCTTATCTACTATCATCACATGACTTGTTACTACTAGAGTGTAACTACTTACAGAAACTCAGAAAGGGAAAAACAAGGTAGAAACACACTTGAACATAAAGATAAAACCTCTTTAACTCAATATTTGGATGAAATTTTATTTAAATTTAATTTATGTATTCTTATGTATATTTTATTAACCTTAAAATAAATTATAAGTACCAACCAGAGGAACTCACTCAGGTATGAAAAGAATGAACTTTTAAATAAACTTAAATTATCAAATATATTACATTCAGAGAAGTTTTGTTTTTATTTTACTATTTCAATAATATTCTTATATTTTACTACCTACTATCATGAAATAAGTGTGGGGAATAACTCTTGATCTTGTGTAAATTTTGAACCTAATTTCTTTCTTGGGTTTTATCTTGTTGAATTGTAAAGAGTTGAAAATTTTGTTGAGTTGAATTTTGGAACCCTCTTGCACCCATTATATTCACATTCTTTCAATTGTTACTATAAAATATTATTTATCAAGCTACTATTTTAACTACATTAAAAATTATATTGTTTATATATAATAATTAAAAGCATGAAATTTTAAAAAAACATTTTATGTACTTGATTTTATAATAGTGGTTCGAAGGGATCATTTTTATTTTTTTGTTTTACTACTTTTTGTGTAGATAAAATCATTTTTGAACTTTCTTATAACCTCCTTCACATTATTTTTACTACTGAATTGAATTTTTTTTCAATAAAACTTTATAACACCTTGGTATTTAATATTGGGGACAATTTTTGGTTTTAAGTGTGGGGGAGAGGGGTCTTTATTCATGTGTTAAGTTGTGCTTCAATCAATCACGTGTTAAGTTATGCTTCAATTCTTGTCACAAAAAAATAAAAATTAATTTATTTTCAAAAAACCGATCTAGTTTTTTTAAATTTTCTTTCACAAACTAATGGTCTTAGGGTTCAAATTGAACTCAATTCTTTCATTACTAGAAGATATAACATTTTGGTTATTGTGGATTTCATTGATTATGGATTTGTTGTGAGTGTATGATTACTGAGTGGTGTTTCCTATTGTTTTTATGATTTTATTTTTAGAAACTAAGAAAGGGAGTGATACAGGATAGATCTTTGGGATATCATGATCATAACTTGAGGAAACTAGGAATTTAAACTTCAACCTAGGGGAATCCCCTTTTGAAAATAAATCGTATTAGGTAGCCAACTGAAATTATAATCATTTAACTCCTTTCCTTTTAAACTGGATTAAAATTAGAAATTGGTATCTCATGATGAGTCTCTAAGATAAGGCCACTGGGTGTGATTATGTAAATAAATAAAAGTCAAACTCAATCAATGCTTTGCATAGTGGTTTTTACAAAACCTTGACTAAGAAAAATTAAAAAATAAAGGGAATTGTCAAAAATAATTTCATTAAGGTGAGGATAATATTGAACCCAAATGAAGAAGGTGATAATTGACTTATATGAATATCATATGAGCAATATCAATGAATTGATAAAAAAATTGAATTTTTTAAACCAAGAAGAAAGTGATAATTAAGTGTTCCTCCTGTTAATATTTTATTTCCACCTAAATTTAACCTATCATCACTCTTATAATTGGAACTTGAATTAAAATTGAAGTATGGTAGTGAGTGAATTCATATAAGATGAATGGAATATTTAATAATTATTGAATCTGTATTCCCTTAATTTCCTAGTATGTATTCAAACTTAAGAAAGACCTCATGTGAGCATTATTTGAAAATCCTGACCCACCTCAGAAATTGTTTCACTAAAAATTAATGTCTTAATATGATTTATTTTGAGCTAACTGTAAAAAAATTGTGTTGTTTATTTTATAAGGAGAGACAAAGCATGAAAATATTTGACGGAAAGCGGGCATTTTTGTGGGGAGGATTTTGATGTGTCTTGTCTCTTATGAATTTTTTCACATCTGTTTTATTTTTGAATTAATTGATAATTTTATGTAAATATGAGCTTTAATTTGAGATTATTTTATCATTTTATAATTTTTTATTAAAATTTACATTCTATGAAGATCTTATTAAAATAGTGTATTATTGTTTTTTAATTATTCAATTTTTCTTTAGTTATTTTTTATGATCTTGTAAGAATATAATGTGAAGAAAATAAATTTGAAGTTAGAGTTTCATGATAAATTTTTTATATAGTGTTTTAAAATATTTTATATGTTTAAAATAAATCCTATTAAAAATAAAAATTTCTCCAATGAACATTTTTTTTATAGAATCAGAATTTTCTATTAATTATATTTTCAATTGAAGTTAATTTATGGATTTTAAATATGTGTCATGGAATTATTATAATTGAAATATTTTATTTATTATATTTAATCATTTTGAATTTTTGAATTCAAAAAAAATCCATGAATTGAATTTATTCGTTTTTTTAAAATAAATGTTTTATTTAAATGATATAATGCAATGATAAAGTTTTTTTCATTTTCTTAATATCTATTAATATAAAATTTATTATTTCAATGTGGGATACCTATATTTTTTGATACCATATAGTCTTCTACTACTAGTAATGGATCTACCATTTCTAATGTTGCCTCTATCTCCCCCCATCTATCATTATGTAGCCCATGCTACCACAAGCAATGTACCATTCCACCACTACCTCCATCCACCATCACAACACCTCTCTGCTACCACTCCACACCCCAATGGTATGACAATTCCTCTACTTACATTCTTCCACTACTTTATTTTCTACTACCATCAGTTACTAGAGATATTTCATTCCCCTCCATCTGGTGTTCCCATGCATCTACTGTTCCCCTAAATTTACCACTAGTCTTCTCCTACTACTATTCAAAAATCCACCATCCTACAAAAATCCACTTCTCATGAGGATGGAGAAGCTGCAACTGCTCCTGTCTCATCTGACATCCATAAACCAGACCCATTGTTGTCGAGCCCGAATGATAAAGGAGAAGTCTGAACCACCACCACAACTAAAGAACAAATCTTGGATTTTCTTGATTTAAAAAACAGGATTATTGAAGATGAAGACCTTCACCTCTGATTGGAAGAAACCAACCCAAATATCTTGGAGTTTTGATGTTGGGGATCACTGGATCCTAGAAGATTGAAGCAGCATGGAGTGGAGAATCATGCAGGCACTTCCAAAGAATGGTGAATGGAATCTGGACCAGTTTCAACATTGGTGAGAGCATGAGAATAGTCTTCGAGTGGAAGATTTTTGGGCTCAACCTACAAAAATGATTCTCAAGAAAGAATTTATTTGGGTCTAGCCCATTTATTGGAGAGATATAAAATCATTAATGGAAAGATTTATTCTCAACATTAATAGATGAGTTTCTCCCAACATTAATGGAGAGTTAATTCTCAATATTAATGGATGGAAAAATTAACATTGACAGCATTAATTAAAGAGAATATAGACTTGAGGTCTATATAAATGGATGTGATGACATTTTTTTGAGTACAACTGATGATTGGAAGACAAGGCCTGACAAAGGTGGAGGTGGATCCCCTTCCAGGGAAGAAAATTTGGGCACACACAAAGATCCAAATGCACCAGAGCCAAACGCAGACGTCGAGACCCGCAAGGGCGGAGACCAGAAGGAGGGATCCATAATATTCCATGATCGAATGATGTTGCTAGAAAATATTAAGGTGATATTGGTAGAGTTATGAATGATGGAAATTCTTGTAACCTAGATTTTTCTCCTCATTGAATGAAATTGATGATTTTGTTCTCCCATGGATGTAAGACAAAAGTCCAAACCACGTAATCCCATTGTTCATTGTTTTTTACTTTGTGCTTTCATGCGTGTTTTCTTGTCAGGTGTTTTTTTTGTTGTTGTGAATTATGACCTTGGGAGGACCGGAACTATATGTAAGGATGACTTGGTGTGGTGGTTGGGGTGCATGGACTTCCCAGTTCTTACACCGACTTTCTAATTCAAGAACAACAGCTTCAACGTCATTGAAGGGAAACACATCCATTAGGATATTATTGGCGAGGTTGACGATAAGTTCATCATAAAAATCTAGAAAATATTAGAGTATAATCTCTACACGTTTAGTATCAACAATTTTATAGCCCAACACTGTAAGATGAGCAAAACGGTTATTGTGGGTGTTGATGTGGTTAGTCATCGACGATGACTCTACCATTCAAAGAGTGTATTATTTTCTATTCAAGAAATTTTTTTTGTGGAGTGACTTTGACTTGTACAACTTTGTCAGAGTATCCCAGATTTCTTTTTCCATCTTCTTATCTGCAATTCTTGATAGGACCCTATCTTCTAAATCCAAATGGATATTGGCAATATGATTCTCATCCATGTCATGCCATTTCTCCTCCAGCACACCCGCTGGTTTCTCTCCAATAACCTATAGGAAATTATCTTTCCACAACACCACATGCATTTTCATTTTCCACAATGAAAAATAATTTCCATTTAATTTTTTGATCTCATATTTCACCGCCATTTGGACACGTCATTGTTTCATAATTTCCTTAGGCCAAAACCTCATCCCTCTGAGACCACTTGTTAGGATCGTAAACAAGTGGTATGAGAGGGATGGTTCATCCCAAGCATGATATAGGGCGGAGTATTCCCCAAACCAGTTTGATAATGATAACAGTTTTTCATTTGAAGCATGTGAATCCATGGTGCCTTGTGTCCAAAGTCTTCCTGATAATTGGCAGTCAGGCGGCGAGTCCCGATGATGAGAAAATGGCGGTGCAAGATGGTTAGATCTGATCAAGTATCATTAAAGGGGAGTCCCAATTGTGTGGTCTTTGGTTTGAGGGGGTGTTGGGTGAAAAAACCCAATAGTTGAATCTGAGGAAGAAGATGACCTACCTCACATTGCGCTTGAAGATGACCAGACCCCGAGATGTCACTTCTCTGAGTTAACTGCTACCAAGTAGTTGATCACCACCGAAGGAGACCGCTAATCACCACACCTACCCCAATCCTTATGAAGCCACATTGGCCAAGAAACCAAGGAATACAGTTGAGCCCCCTCCCCCCATGAGAAGCAAGAAGACCGGAAGATGAAGGAATAAGAATAAAAAATAGTATATATATATATTAATAATATAAGAAAATAAATATATATAATAATAATAATAAAATATAATAATATTAATATAAATATATATAATTATAAATGTAAACACATAATATATATATATATATTAATAATAATTATAATAATATTTAAAATAATAATAATAGGTATTTATATATATATATATATATTAATATTAATAAGTATATATGATTCTAAATACTTTTATATAATTATAATAATAAATATATATATATTCTTATTAATAAGTATATAAATATAAAAATAAATATATATATTTATGTATTTATGTCTATATTTAATACTAATATATTTAAGTAATATATATATACACACACTCGGATTTCAATATGTATGATCCCAAAATTAGTTTGGGCATGCGGTCTTAACTCTGTAAGGGCCCTAGTAATTGTTTTAATCTGAGGTCACATACTTTAGAATGGGAAAGTTAGTTTCCAAAGTCACAAATCCCTCATGCTTGGTCTACCTAACTAGTGAAATATCAATTGTGTAGGTGATCATGTGAACTAGAGATTCAAGAACCCTCACTCAGTAGTTCCAACCATTGATCGTTCCATGTGGAGTGCATTTGAGGTGTTAGATCAAGGTTGATACATGTTATGGAACTTTAAGGAGTTTTGTATTCCATTTAAGGGATCTTGGATGTGGTTACCACTGAGGACGATGTAAAGTGAAAGTATGGAATGTTGAATCCAAAGAGTTAATCATAGAGAAAAAAATTTGATATTGACAGGGTATTGCTACAAAAATGGAATATTTTTAAAAGAATAAAAGTCTAGAAAGGGTAGTGAGACATCACAGATGGCAGGATACCACCAACACACAACATGAAAAATATAGAGAATAGGAGAGAACCGAGACATTATGAGCTACAGGGAATCGAGTAGGACCCATGGAAGAGAAAATTCTATTCTATTTTTTCTTCTATTTTATCATTTCCTTCAACAATAACTCTTCTATGTTATAATATTTAATATGTTTAATACAATCATGAACTTTAGCTGAACAATTCAGGTGGAATAGTTTGTGTTGGTTATTCTATTTTACTTTGTTCACGAAATTTATTAAATGGATGGTTCTATCCATTTATCTTATGGAAATAATTTTTTTACAAAACATAAAGCATCAATGAGAACTAATGTTTAACATGATTAAATTTAAATCATATTCAATCTGAGGATTTTAATGAAAAGTAAATCAAGAACAAGTGAGAGTAGCACAGTGAGTTCAACTAACAAATTTAACTCAGTGATAACTGATTTGTTCTCACCTAATGATTAGGAGACTTATACAGTTAAGAAGATATAGGAGATATTTATTTATATTTTGAACTAACAAAAAATCAAGTTATTCACTTTGAATTAGTTCCATGTGTATAAATTTAAATTCATGAATGATGGAAAATATGGATAAAAACAAACCATATGAATTCCCTCTACTTAATTAACTGATATATCTCACTAGTTGTGTTTTTTATCCTCTCTAATTGTCTCTTTCTCTTATCACACTCTCACTCACATCCATAAAAATCTTTATTCTCATCACTACTTAACCATTATTCCCACTTTAATTATCTGTTGATGTTGTTTTATTATATTCCAATTTTGTTTATATGCTTTTTCACACACTTAAGTCACAAAATTTGTGTCATTACCTATGGATCGACCTCTTCTCATCACTGGACTAGTTGTAAGTAGAGTTATAAATAATTAATTTCCATGATTCTAATGACCCCGTGTCAGGTGTCACCATAGAATATGAGGATTTATGGTGGTTATTTATTTATACTTCTTCATTGTATTTATCTATTCATTTAATCGTATCAAATACGCATAAAATTCGTTACTATTTATGGTTGGGATCTCATTGGTGGTTCCCTACTGAGTTGTACTCGCACCCTTCTCGAGATTCTATGACATTTTGGTACCCAAGAAGACTTCACCATTCATAGGTACAAGTTGGGTAGAGTCTTAATGTTGCATGATTGAGTAGGATATCTCAGAGGGAGTTTAGATACTAGGATATTGAGGCTCGGTAGTGGTGGTGGTGGTTCCTCCTACACCTTATTCTTTTATTTTATTTGTATACGTGATCGGCCTAGTGGGAAAACAATAGATGTATGTTGGTGTGATTGTGTGTTTGTATAAATATATGATTCTATATGAAATTTTTTATATAATACTTTTTATTTGATTTTAATACTCTAATTATTATTATAGATGTGTGTTGGTTATTATGAGTTATTTTTTTACTTTTATATGAGGGTATAGTTTCCCCACAACAACACACAAGACCCTCACTGCTAGTTAGTAGCCTCTGGTGTACAAGGAGGTGATCCTAAGGTTATGTATCGACTGCCAGTATGGATACAAATGAAATGGTTTGGGGTGGTGAGATGTTACACTTCTAGTGGTCATACCTAAGGACGTGTGCCTTTTTTCAAAGAGTCCAGGTTCAGGGTAACATGTATTTTAACAACTCTAGATTTTAGGTATGTTTTGGTTTTAAATTATTTTTTAAATTTATATTCATAATAATTTATTTGGGGATGAATTTTAATGATTTGGGTGAACTAATGTGTGTTGAGAGGATAATTTAATGGTGGGTTTTCAATAAGATTGTAGAAAGGACTACCAAGTACCCATTCATATGGTATTGGGTACCTAGTAGAAGATGTAAGGTTAATAGAGCTATTAGAAAGACCATTAAGTTGCTGGTTGGATTACATCAAGTGGCTAATGGCCACTGAGTAGATAGAGACTAGGCACTAGTTACATTAAAGGCTTCCAAATTGTTTTTTAAATAGGATTATTTTTGTAATTATTTAGTTACAAATATTGGATTAAATTATATATATTTTTTATTTTAGGGGGCATTACTATGATAATTCATCTATAGAATATCTCCCTTTCCCTATCTAACTTCATTTGATGATTTATACTTAAATTCAAACTATAATTTTATACCTTTAGTGGAATTTGACTAGAATTTGTATGAGATTCTAAATCCCTATATAATTTTTTGTAATGGGATCATGGTTTGGTTACTGAAATTTTTATAATTTTCATATATCCCTTGAGTTCATTGGAATTGTGTATTATGTGTGCTTGAGGAGGAATTAATCATTTGTCCATGGTATCACTTGTTTGTTAATTAAGAGGTTATTAACCTCTATCATTCAATGAAATTTAATTTGGTGTTTATATTTAAACTATGAACTGTTATTATGATTTAATATAGTTTGTGAGATTAATGTGGAGAAAATTTATCCTAACCTAATGAGAATGGTTTTTGATGAATGATTTAGTGTTTTACATATATTGAATTTTTCGTTCATGGACATAAAAAATAATTAAAATTAAATAAATGTAAAAATAATTATTAATTATGGGAATAAAATCTTCAAGGCGATGTTGTCATTATTAATGCGTATAATAACAAAATTTGTATGTTAATAATTATTATTTTTTGTGTGTGTTATTATCACTGAGTGTTTTTATTTCGAAATATATTTACATGGTTGTTGAGTAAATTTTATTTAATTATTTGGAATATAATGTGTAGAAAATACATGATTTAAATATCATTAGATGCCAGAATAATTTTTTTCTTGCACGAAAAATATATATAATTTAGGTAAAACTCATGATAATGACTTAAATAAATTAGTAATGGGGTGTGATGATTTTATAATGATTTTTTTATAATTTTTAGTAATTTACATATATTTTTAATTTTATTTGGATAAATGTGAATTGGAAATAAATAGGAGAATACAATTTTATTATCAATTAAATGAAATAAGTGAATTTAAGGGTTTAAAAATAGATTTTCTATGAAAAATGCTTGCTGAAATTTTACATTTATGTGTTAAGAAAGTGATTAATTTTTTTATTTTTATTATAGTTTGAAAATTAAATTGGTTTATTATAATATGATAAAAAAAGGAATAATAATATTCTTGATTTTTAAAATCTAAAGTTATTTTTATGATATTATAATATAACTCTGTTGTTGTGAAAATCTATGTGGTTGGTTAAATTGTTAAGAGTATTTAGTTAGGCCATGACATGGGTTGTTGATATATGAGTCATGGATTTAGTTGTTCTTTATGGTATGCCTAGGACTATATTGAATTCCTTGTTTTTAGAATTACCTTATATAATCCATGTGTTTGGATACTTTTTTACTTGGTTGATATTCAGAGCTTCCACCTACATTAACCAATATAGGAAAACAAGTTATTAGGTGACTTGGATAACACATAATTCATTAAAATTCATGTTATAAGTGATATTATTATATAATTTAATATATTTACAACATTAAAATATAATAACATTATACTCCAAGGGATTTTTGGTGTTTTAACGGTCTCTACTAAGAATTATTTCTTAGTCCCTATACATACACACCTCTTGTGCATACAGATTATATGCATAGTGTTGTAGGTAAATTCAAAGTCCTTAGTAATTATAAGATGATGTTAGGAAAAAGTTTGGATTTTTTATCTTATGCTTTTGGAGTTATTGAGAGGGGTTGTTGTAACACCCCAAATTTTTAATAAAATTCATCTTTAAATAAATCATGTGTATTCAATATCTTATGATACACGCAACATTGTACTAAAATGAACAATTAATTATTTCATTAATATAGAAAATTCTAAAATAAAATTAAATACATTATAAGATAAAAAATTGAATATAATTAGGCACTTTATAAGAGGAATAAAATAACATGAAAATAAAAACACATTAAGATTTAAATATTCCTCATCTTGATCCGCTTAATGAATAATATCATTGATGATATCTATTGAAATAATGAAAAATGAAAGAAATATGATAAAAAACTTAAAAATAAAATGAAATAGTAGGATTAAGTATATTTATATAAGTATTTAAGGATATATATATAGGAGTGAAAATTAGTAATATGACCATTATATGACCATTAGAAATATATATGGCTGTTGGAAATTCATGTAATAAATGGGTATATTGAATATTTTATAATTAGTACCTAATCCTTTTTTAGAGATTTATAATATATTATATATCAATAATTAAATATTTATAATAGATACTTAAAATCAATTATGTAAATAAATAATGATAATAAGTGAAATATGAGATAACATTACAAAAGAAATTGTTTTTATTCAAGAAAATTTATTTCTCAAAAGTATTATATATTTTTATTCAAAATGAAATTTTTAAATATTTATAAATTGAATTTGATAAAATGGATTTAATTTTTGGAATCAGGGCATCTAAATTAGTTATGAGGGTTATTTTCATTTTATTGAAAAAATAATTTATCGGGGAGAATACAGAATAACATCGATATCTATAAAAATAGTAAAATATAGTTTATGTTTAAAATGATGTATAAAATTATGAAAATTAAATTAAAAGGGGAGAATTTAGGTAATACTTATTTTTATTTACTCATGGAAAACTTTTTATGTAAAAATGAACTTCTGTAACCATTAAATGAAAATACAAACATTTAAATCAAAAACATCTAAAAAAGGACTCCTCCACCACCCCTTCTAACCCACTCATATGCTTTATTTATTTATTTAATACC
Source organism: Viscum album (assembly GCA_963277665.1). Classification (NCBI taxonomy): domain Eukaryota; kingdom Viridiplantae; phylum Streptophyta; class Magnoliopsida; order Santalales; family Viscaceae; genus Viscum; species Viscum album. The sequence goes on from OY728143.1 coordinate 1,246,278,786, forward strand.
AAAAAAATTTACCCTCATAGAGTCTTATCACAATTTTGGTTTCTTATGGTGTAGCACCCTCATATTTTATGATATATTTATTGAAATTTAACCTCTTTGATAGCTTATGATACACACAACATCGAGTCTAAGTAAACTGTAATATAGTATACCATTATAACCTAGTCATTAAATTGTGGATATAAATTGGACTAATTAAATTATGAAAAAATGCATGTTTTACACATTTATAAAACAAAATCATTGGTTATTAATTGGCTATAAATGAAAATAAAAATTATTTTAAAGTAAAAGAAATGTTTTTCTGAAATAAAAATTATGTGTGCAATGTATTTTTATCTTAAAAATTAAACTAGTAAATATTGATGAATAATTTTAATGAAATTTATATATTAAATATTCAGTAATTTTTTTATCAATCATATAATATTTTTAATATATATGGTATAAAAATAAATCCAATTTTATTCTTAAAAACTGAATTTTTCTAAAAAACACTTTTCGTCACATTTTTCATACTTATTTTAAAACATTTTTTTACCAATTTTTAAAAATTTATTTAAAAAAATAAAATTTATTTTTTTAATTATCATTCAAAAAATTATCTTATAATTTTTTTTTTTATAATTTTTTTTAAAGATTAATTTTTTCGATGAATATTAAAAAATACTAATTTTTATTGAAATCTACCTTTTTTTTAAAGAATTTAAAAAGTTCCATTTTCTTTAAAATTGTTTTAAAATTAAAATTTGTTAAATTATATTATAATTAATCCAATTTAGCTCTTTTAAATAAATTTTATTCTTAATTTTTATATAAAAACCTTTTGTACTTAGTAAAGCTTTTTCATTGGAAAACAACATTTTATTGCACTTACAAGTTTGATTTTAAATTAAATTATTCCACTTCTATGAATTAAATTTGATAAAATAAATTCCATATTTTGAATAAGTATAATTAATATTAGTTAATAAGGTCATCTTAACATTTTTTCATAATTAATATTAAAAATTAATTGTTGCGGTTAAGGTTAAAACATGTTTACTAGGGAGTGGTTAAATAAAAAGATAAGGGTAAGTTTTCCAATTAAAACTTGTATAAATAATATTTTATGGCCATATTTATACCCTATCTTATAACAAATTATAATAAATTTACATTTTTAAACATTTTTCTTTTGAGTGACTTTATCATTTTGTATTCATTTAGGAAATTTCCAAGTGGGTCCCCTCCCCCACTCATAAAAGGAAACCTCCTCAAGTCTCCTATACACACTTCAGGATAATTTTAGTTAATAAAATAAATTCCTAAATAAATTCCTTAAATCACTAAACATTAAATAGATTCCATTTTTTATCAAAAAAAATATCCTAGGAAGGCTTTATGTATAAACCTAAAGAGGTTCTCCAAATAAGAGGTATAGTTCTCAACCATGCATGCTCATGTTATTTCTTCCTCTACCCCTTAAAATATTCTCTAACTATGATAAAATAATAAAATCAATATCTTAAATGTACTTATATGTTATTATGTTAATGTAATTAACTATATCCATCCCTTATTCCATAAATTGGGAAACTAAACTGTAGATTGTGTGTACAAGGAACTACCTCTATGCGAACCGATGTAATTCATTTTCCATCACCACCTATCGCGGATGGATATAATGATGTATTTAATGTATATATATATTTTTTATGAAATAATTATACTTATTTAGTTATAATATCACATATAACTTCTAATATTCTAATCTGTTGGAAAATGATAACACCACGCGTGTGTATGTGTGGACTACCACCACCACGAAGCGATCCAATAAATTTTTCATTTTATTTTGAAATTGATGGTAATAATAATATATTTAATTAATATATATGATATATATGATATAATAATTATTTTTTAAAGTTAAATTATAATTTTCATTTCTTTTTTTCAATCTGTTAAAAAATGAAAACATTATTCAGGAATACGCACGACCTATCGTCTCCATTAGTAGTGAAATTTATGTTTCTATCTCTAAATTTTATGGATTAATATGAATAAATATATAATTAATATAAATTATATTTATATCATTATTAAATTTCTAGATATTATGTAATCATGATCAAATTACAAGGGCCAAAATTATAGAACCAAAACATACATGAAAAATGAAGTTATTATCACCCAAAATAGTGATTTTAATAAATAATTGTAAATAAACATGTGATAAATGGGTATAAGTAAATAATATATGATATGATATATATTATTATGGTTTTAAAATATATTTTTAATAAATATATATTTATTATACATGATATTTGGATACGTATGAAGGGACTCTGACCTTAGGTAAGGGATTTTCATCTCACTTTTATTTTTGTAGGACACATGCCATAGTCACCACTTGTTTCATTTGTGTGGTGTATATAATAAAAATGAATGAATTTTATTATTATAATTATGAAAATTATAGGATATTCATATCCACCTAATTTTATTTCTTTCATGGGGATTATGATTCAAAAGTTACCAAAGTGGTAATGGTTTATTTTATAATCTCATCATTCTTTGAGATTATTTATGTTTAAGTATATGATGGGGGATTGATTGATATTTATATCTTAAAATCAATATATTTTCTTATAATATGTTTATTATTTAAATTAAAAGTTTTCTTTAAATTTTACACTCTTTATGCACTCAAGATACTGAAACTGTGTTTTAATGAAAACTGCCTTTTTTCTACTCGGTCGAGAATATTTTTATTCCGTATATGTATTTTCATTAAAATATTTTAAAGAATATTTTTAAAATTATACAGTAATTTATTAAATACATTTTTACCCATTTTTGAATTTAAAAAAATGGTTTAAAATGAATATTCCTGTAGTTTTCCGAATGAGGTGCTTTTGACTTTTCTTACAAAAGTGTGAAAGGAATGTTTTTTAACTAATATAACATAAATAGAATTTCCCACCATCATGACCAATCAATGATTTAATTATTCATTTAAAAGTTTCTATGATTATTTTCAAATAAAAAAATCCCTAATATTTAAAAAAAATTAATTTTAAAAATTAAATTTCAAAGTGTAAAGGTTATTTTCCTCAAGAATGTTTTAAATGAAATTTTTATGGTATTTTTATTATTCAATAACAACAAAACTTTATTTTACTTATAATATATTATAGATATGTTGTAATGATTTCATTATATTATTTCTATATATGGTTTATTATACTCTTGATTAGGGAGAAAATTAATATTTCGTAAGCTATTTTTTCAATATGAATGTTTATGTTGATTATGTATGGAATTATTATTATACCATTTCATATGATGAATGAATTGTAATTATTAAGTGAAAGTTGAGTACCATTATAGCCTCTTGATGTATCAATAGGTTTCAAGTGACAAACAAGTTTGGGTATTTGGCCTAGTCCATACCTATTTTTATAAGATTTTTTGGAATGAGGCTTTGACGATAAGTTTATGATGTCTGACATTATGTAATCTATCATTATGAGATTAGTTATTAATTTCCATTTTATTATGTTATTTTTTATGATATTCATGGATAATTTTCATGCTAATGTGATTATTTATAAGACATTATTTTATCATCATTTATTCCAACCATATTATTTTTTCCTTGAGTTATTGATTAAATGGAATGTGTTTTTCGTTATTTGCCTTGCCATATTGATTATACCTTTTGTATTCATGATAGGTTCCATAGTAAGAATACCCTTACTAAGAATATAAACTCACCCATTTATTGTGTTTAATTTCCCAAAGATTCTAGGAAGTACATTATTATTGATATTTAGAGATATGCTAAATATAATAATAGTGTTCTAAAATAAAATAGGATGTTACATTTTAAGTTTTCAATTGAAATGTGAGATTCAAATATGTATCTAGTTTTCCAAGACTACTAAGTTGTTATATCCTTTGGAATGCAATTCCTTTTGTCTAGTGACTATGTAATAAATTGACCATAAACTATAGGATTTTACGTTTGGGGTCTTTATAGTTGTTATCATTGTAATCTTAGTAGAAACCTTGGGAACTAGATTTATGAAATCATAGATTAGGGAATATAACCCTATCACTAACTTGGATGATAATTGTAATTATAGGATTACATTATAATGTTTTTTAAGGTAGATATAATTGGGTTTTCTATGAAATACATCCTTTTTTAGATACTAAAAGTGGACTTGGTTTTGGAATAGATGCATTTAGGGGTAATAACCCTAAAAAAGAGTTGGTTTGAGTATTCTCAGTCATCATTTTGGTGAATGATGAGTGTTCCCTTACTGTGTTCCTAGTTTAACACTCTTGGTGGATATTCTTGGGTAAATTCATATTTTCTTTACAAACTATTATCAAGTATTTGAAAATATTTTTATGATTTGAGAATATATTCAAAGAAATTAATTTTATTATTATGAGATTAGATATGCAAAAAAAATTCAATTTATGTTAAGTGTTTCACTTGTTTTAAAATTATAAATTATGTTTCATAATGTTATGATCTAATCTGGAATATTCTATTTTTTATAAATCTTATCTAGTGGAAGGAATAGAATCCATACCAATGCACATAATCCATGTATTGATTTCCCTACCAATCCAGATAATTAATCTAGAGCTAAAGCTGAAAATATTATAACTATATTGGGGAAAGAAAATGATGTTATGACCAATAACCTTTCCCATATGGAGTATCCAACAAATCCAAAATGTTGTGTAATAATTTTATACAACATCATGCATCAACAAACTCCATCATTTAATAGGACTTAAAATCCATTTTTAGTTTAGAAATGAATAAGTTCCTTGGATAATATATTTCTCACTTTGGGAAGTAATGAAAGGGAGAAGGTTTTCATGAAAATTTATCATCTGTTAGGGTATTCGGATTAATGGTGGTCATTTATTCAAAACAATAAGAATGGTGATGAATTAGTGAGCATGTAATAGAAGTATATGAAATACTCTTTTTGGAAAAATATTTTCCTTAAGAGTAACTAGTGGATTTGGAGAGATAATTATAGAGCCTAAGATAAAAGTAAGATGAAAATTTTTCTAAGTTTGAAGACAAAGTTACAAGATTATAAAGGCATGTTGGGGACTACATATGTAATAAAAATAGTATAATTTATCATTTATTTGATGTGATAAAGATAATACATATAAGGGAACTAGTACCCCAAACCTTCTCATCATATGAGGATATAATATCATGTGCTACCAACAGAAAGAAATAATTCTAAAATTATTATGGATTTGATTAAAATCAAGATAATTAGATGTAAAATGAGTACTCTAGAAATGGAAATATAGAAAAGGGAAAAAGGGAAGTGTGAAATTTCCAACTTGTAATAAATGTGGAAATAAACACCATATAATATGCTTGTTGGTAATGGGAGTTTTCTATAAGTGTGGAGGTAAATACCACCATGATCATGATCTCAAGGGAAAGAAATAATCTACCAATGATCAATACTTCAAATGTAAAAATTTTGGGAACAGTATATATGATTTTCCTAGGAGTTAATAGAATTTCCCCTATAAAATTTCAAGGGAGAAATTCCATGCTTATATGATCACAACAGCTAAGGTTGAAGTTCCTAAAGATGTGGTGGTAGGTACATTGCTCGTATCCTCAGATTTATCTAATGCTTTATTTGATATCGGATCTTCACACTCTTTTATATCATCAGAGTTTTCTATGAAAATTAGATATCTCTTAAGAACCTTAAGAAGGGAGTTATCAGTGAAAACTCCTATTGGAAGTCTCACTATAATAAGGATGTGTGATTCAGTTCCCATTATGACACATAAACATGCCCCATTTGATGACTTAATTATTATACCTATGTTTTATTTTGATATAATCCTTGGTAAGGACTGGATTTAAAAATATGATGAAAAACTTTATTCTAAGGAGAAAGAAATTACGATTCGTGATGAAGATGTGGAATTCCTTATCTTTATAGGGGAGACTTAATCATATCACCATTTCTAGATCCATGCCCAGTATCTCTTTTGAATGAGATCCTTTGGGAAGAAAAAAAGATTCAAGTTGTGGATGGAAAAGGTAATCTTAAAATTGAGTATATACCTATTGTATAGTAATACATTGATGTATTTCAAGAGGAGTTACCCAGATATCCACTAGATCATAAAGTTTAGTTTTCTATTGATTTAGTCTTTGATGCAAGATCTATATCAATGACCACCCATAAAATGGACACTATGGGGTAAATGGAATTGAAGAAAAAACTATAAGAGTTTTTTAATATGTAATTTATACACCGTGGTGTTTCACCTTGGGTAAACCATGTCTTTCTTGTTAAGAAAAAAGATAGATCTATGAGGTTGTTCGTTGATTATAGGGAAATCAATTCTATTACAATAAAGAAGAAGTATAATTTACCTCACATTGATGATTTATTCGATCAACATCATAGAGATCAATATTTTCAAAGATTGATCTTCATTCTGGGTATCATTAATTGTGAGTAAAGGAGGAATATATTCCAAAGAAAAAATTTTAAATAGGGTATGGACATTATGATTTTACAATAATTCTATTTAGATTGACTAATTTACCCTATGTTTTTTTGGATATAATGAAAACATTATTCAATGAATATATTGATGATTTTGTTGTGGTATTTATTGATTATATCTTTGTGTATTCTAAAATCTATGAGGACTATGAGAATCACTTTCGGATCATTCTTGAGACTCTTAGAATAAAATATTTAAATAATAAATTTATAAATTGTGAATTCTGGATTTAGAAAGTTTCTTTTCTTAGGAATATTATCTCCAAAGATGGAATCTTAGTCGAAACTGTGAATATAAAGGTAGTCCAAGAATGGATTACTCCAACAAACATAATTGAGGTACAAAATTTCATTGGTTTAGGTGGTTACCATCGACGATTTTTTAACAAAATTCTTGATTAGATAACCCATTAAACAATCTTACACATAAAGGGGTTAAGTTCATATAGAAAAATTAATGTGAATCATGTTTTGAATAAATGAATATGATATTGGATAATTATCTACTTTTGACTCTACCTTAAAGAAATTATAGATGTTATATAAGTGGTGCATTTAATAAGGGACTTGGTTGTGTCCTTATACATAATAGTAATGTTATTACCTATGAATCAAGGTAGTCAGAGATTCATGAACAAAACTATCTAACTCGTGATCTCTAGTTGGTAGCTATAATATTTTCTTTGAATATATGGATACATTATCACTATGGTGAAAAATGTGAGATATATATAGATCACAAGAGTTTGAAATACATATTTTCACATAAAGAGATCAACATGAGGCAAAATAAATGACTCAATATACTAAAATTTTATGATTGTTCAACACACTACTATCTAGTGAAGGAAAAAAGGTAGTGGATGCATTGAGCAAGAAAGATCATGGAGTTAAAACCAAAATGAGTATCGACATAGATCATATATTCATGGATCTAGTAAATATGGATATAGGAATTATTAAGGAAGGGGAGACATCACTCCTTTTTCAAATGATTTCCAAACTATTTTTTTGGAAAAGATAAAAAGTTCTCAACCTGATGATGAGAATTTTCAAAATAAAATTAAAGTTAAAAATGATGGAAAATTGGAATGCTTCATTTATGAATATAGAGTTATAAAATTTATAAAGAGGCTATGTGTTCCATATATACCTAAGATAAAAAAGATAAATATTATAAGATTCTCACGACATGAATTTATCTATATACATTGGTAGCACCAATATGTGTAGAGAATTTAAGAAACATTTTTTGTGGGATAATATGAAGTGGAAAATTTCTGATTATGTTTCAAGATGTTTGGTGTGTCAATAAGTGAAGGATGAGAGATAAAATCCTATATAATTCATGAAAACTCTTCATATTCCTACATGGAAATGGTATGAAATTACTATAGAATTTTTCACTGGATTATCAAAGACTCTACCAAATAATGATGTGATATGGGTTATTTTTTATTACCTCACCACATCTATAAATTTCCTCACTATAAGAGAAGATTTTCCACTAGAACACCTTGCATGACTCTATATTAATGAAGTTGTATGAATTTATGGTGTACCAATTTCCATTGTGTCTAATCTTGATCCACTATTTACATCTAAATTCTAGAAAAAAATTTAGGAGGCTCTTGATACCCAGCTTCATTTGAGCACCACTAATCATCCTAAAAATAATGGGCAGTCCAAATGGACTATTAAAATAGTATAAGACATGTTGAGGTCATGAAATATTGACTTTCAAGGAATATGGGACCATTATTTACCTTTGTTAGAGTTTTTATATAACAATATCTTCCATTCAAGTAAGAAAATATTTCTATATAAAGCATTATAAGGAAATTTATGGGGTACTCTAACATTTTGGGATGGATTTGGTGAAATAAATCTTTTAGCCCTCGAACTTGTGAAGGAGACAATATAAAAGGTAAAGTCTATTTAAACCCATATCAAAGCAACTAAAAGTATGAAAAAGATATATGATGATAACCAAAGGAAATATTTTGAATTTTAAGTGGTAAAACAAATTTTATTGAAATTATCTCTATGGAAGGGTGTTATAAGGTTCAATAAGAATGAGAAATTAAGTCATAGGTACATCAGACCCTTTAAAATTCTATAAATAATTGGAGTTGTGGATTACCATTTGAAAATGGAACCAAGTCTCTCTAAAGTACATGATTTGTTCTATATATCATTATTAAGGAAGTACATGTGAGACCTAATGCATTCACTCACCTATAAAAAAATATAATTAAAACGTGATTTATCTTACTATGAAGAGCATATCTAGATTTTGGACACTAGAGAACAAGTATTGAGGAATTGGATGAATCAGTATGTAAAGGTAATTTAGAGAAATGATAAGATAAAAGAGGTGATGTGAGAACCTAAATAAATTGTGATGAATATGTTGGATCGAATATGTAGATGTATATGTGTATTAGATGGAACAATACAAGAGGGGGTGAATTGTAGGTTTAAAAAACTTTGTGTTTAAACACTTGAGAAATTAGTTTAAAATTATTTAAACTAATACAATTCCCAACAGATACAATTAACCACAATTGTATTGGATATAAGGAATGACACAATGTAATACTATAATAAAAGTAAAGCAATTTTATCCAAGATGAATACAATAATCAGAGTAATATAATAGTGAAGGATTCTACCATAAAGTTAATAGAATCAATCGATACAATATGTAATAGTATGAATGTAATTGAAATAATTACAAATGAATATGGAATGAAGAAAGGAAACAATACAATTCCCTTTCTTAAAACAAACAGCGGCGGAAATGTAAAAGATTTACAATTCTTTTGATCCAAAGAGAAGGGTTATCCTTTCACCCAGGATAAGAGGTCTATCTTACCACCACCTTCGTAAGCCCTCGATACGATGATTGGAACGCTTGTCTTGCGATCCCCGCAATCCCTCGATTTTGTAGGTAATCAGAACCTATGTATTTCAATCACTTGAAATCCCTCGATACAATGATTGGTAGCACTGTCTACCTATCCTCGGCAGCCCTCGATCGTTATCACCTGATCGGACTCACAAAGAAAAAAAAATAACTTATAGAAATACAAAAACTAAGAATGATTCATTCACGTTTTGTAATCTCAAGGCTTTCACACGAAGAAAAAGAGAGAAGTCACAGTATATCTATCTAGAACTTGATATAAGCAAATTCTCACACACGTGTGTCTTATTGGCTTCAAATGACCTCCTATTTATAGGCCTCAGGTTCCAACAGTCATATTTCCTCCAACGTTCATATTTCTCCAGAAAACTCTGAGGGACTTGGACACCTAGCATTATAACGGTCATATTGAAATAGAAAACACGACATCATTTTGATTAGTTTATAACTAACTCCACGACACCGTATTGGTTAAAACAACAGATATATGAAGATGATAAACATGAGTATGATTAATATGAAACAAGTGTTTTTTATTAAGGAACAAAATAAGCAAGTAATTAAATTAAAGTATGAGTACTATAAGTATTACTTAGTGTAAAGTATTGATACGATAAACTGAGTATGATTCATAAAAATCAGTACGATTAACAGAGTAAATACAATTTCCAGAGTCTGTACGATAATTATAGTCCGTACGATCAGCATGGTTAGTACGATCATCATAGTCAGTACAATCAGTATAGTCAGTATGATCAGCATAGACAGTACGATTAGCATATTCAGTATGATCAGCATACTCAATACGATCAGCATAGTCAGTATGATCAGTATAGTCAAAGACATTTGTGATTTCCAAAACAAGATATAAAAGTCAAAATAGAACTTTTGACTCAACATTCTCCCACTTTTTGGAAATCACAAAACACAAAGTAAAAAACGAAAAGAAATACTTATCTCCCCCTAAGTTATTGGAAAATATTCTGAATGTGAAATTGAATACAACTAACTCCCCCTTAGGTATTCATTTTCTTAAGGATTGTATTCATATATTTTCCTTGATTTAAAATTATTTGATAAAAACGTCCTCCCTTTATAAAACATTCTCCTCCTATGTGATTTAAAAAAAGAATGGGGTAATCTTGAGTTTCCTGAAAGAGTTAGAGAAAAGAAATGCCAAACAAAGGAAATAGTAACAAAAAAATATCATTATGATAACAAAAGATTATAGAGTTCATGAAAAGAAAAAAATAAAATAGTCATTTGTTTTCTCTTTCCTTTTCCTTCTTTATCAACTCATGAAGAATGGCTTTCATCTTTTTGATTTCCTTCTTGTCTTCAGATATAGAATCACCCTGAGATCTGAGAAGCTCTTGTTGGTCGGAAAAAAGCTGATCCTGATTCTTGATGGTATCCTCCTAGACTCTGATTACTTCTTCAAGAGTATCAATTATGTTTTGTAGATTCTTTTTGTCTTTGGATAACATAGAATTTTGTTTCTTCAACAAGACTAGTTCATCTTTGAAAGATAAAACCATTGAAAACTCAGACTGAAAAGCATTCATTCTCTCTTTTAACTCTTTCACTGAAGGAATATCGGTTCCATGGGTATTTAACAATCGATTCAGCCTTTCAACAGTTTCTTTGTCAAGCTTATTGAAAGCAATTGCGAGATCATTTGAAATAATTCTCAAGTCTTTAATTGACACTTCATGATCATTCACAGAGCTCTCTATTTTGTATGAACACTTAGTCATTCTGTTGCAAGACTTCTTATGAGCAGCCGAACTTTCAGATAGAACTTTCAAATCGGCTTCAACTGACAAAACTCTCTTTCTTAATTATCTTACAGAGCCAAACTTATTTCTCTAATTATCAGTAATAAAATCAATTTTTCCTTCAAGCCTAGGAAAGTAAGTAATGGTCTTCTCAATTATCCTTAAAACATGAACAATTTAATCACTTTTCTTAAGAGAAATTGTCTATTCTGAATCAGTATCATCATCATATGAATCTAGTTCATTTGATCGGCTTGAGTCTACAACTATCTGTTTTCCTTTTTCTTTTTCAATCCCCTTTATTTCTTCTTCCACTTTGTCACTGATGATGATTTTTTTTTCCGTATGAGAAGATTTAGAACGTTGATTCCCTTAGGAAAGAATTATTTCTAGAGTTTCAAAAGATTCAGTCGGTGCATGATAGTTATGAGGAGCTTGTTGAATACCTTCACTTTGTTTTTGAAACGATTCTTCTCTACTTTTCTTTGAGCTCTAAAGGAATTCCAAAAGGAAATATCCTTCCTCTTCTTCAACTTCATGGATTTATTCCAGCATTTGTTTCCCTTTCTCTTTCTGTGGGAGACTCTGTACGATAGTCTCTTGATATATTTCTTCGGTTACTAGAGCAATAGCATCCTCAACCATTTTCATGAGTTTTGAAACATCAAATTCCTATGCTTTTCTTTTCAAAAGAGTCTTCTTTTTCTTTTCAGCCTAGAGGGTATCCTCAACCCTTAATCTCTCAGCAAAAGCTTCAGCTGGATCAAGACCAAACTTCAGATCACCTTCCTTTCTTTGTTCTCTTTCTTTTCTCCACCTTGCCACAACCTCTTTACTGTACTTAGGTTTCTTCTTTGGATTTGAACTGGTTTGCAGATCTGACTTTTGAGGAGCACCAACAGATGGATTGTCTTTGACTGGCATAGGTGACGATTGATTCTATGCAGATTCAGCTTCTAAATCCTTAACAAAAATCTTTGAATTCTGATCAAAACATACTTTCAACTTCTTCAACATACTCTTACAAATCCAGGAAGGCTTCATCTCTTTCAATTGTCCTTTAAAAGGAATATTACAAAACTTCATGCTCTCAAGAATGAACTTTGTAAGAATGTATGGATACATGATCAAATGGGACTTAATCACTCCTGACTTAACATTCTTGATTGTTTCAAAAATGTATCCCATGATATTTAATTTTCTCATGTTGAAAAGATAGTCAAGCATGAAGATATTAGAAACTTTCAGAGTTTCTCTATCCCCTTTCCTTGGGATAAGAAAACCTTACATCCAAAGTGCCACAAATCTATTATCTGGAGAAAGATGAGACACTTTCCTCTTCTATTCATTTATAAGAAACAAATACCTTTCATCACTTTCTTTGTTAAACGTACCAACTTCCTCTAGTAGTTTATGAGATGGACAATAAGAATCACCTTCTGTTGGAACATTTAGATAGTGGGATGCTTGTTTCATATACACTAATATCTTTCTATCGTACACAGAAAAGTTGATAGTCGTGTTTTTGTTGAAGGACACAGTTTTGTAGAACTAACTGACTTCATCAATAAGAACCGGACTTTGAGACACTGGTTTTTCAATACAAAAATGCTCCCAGCCTTGAAAGAAAATAATTCTTTTGATTGTAGAATCATACGAATCAAAGAAGTCCTGAGAAACTAACCTTTCTCTAAAAAAGTCTTTTTTCTGAAAAAGTCTTAGAATACATTTCAACATGAGTGTTAGCAGAGGACTGAGACATATATGTGAAGCCAATGAAAGATCATACAGAGTCTTAAAATAGGGGCAAAGCTTCGTCAATAATTGTGAAAAACCGGTGTGGGTTTGGGGAGGGGAGGGGTCTATTTATAGGTGAAAAACTGGTGACGTTTGATCTTCTACGGTTGAGATTAGAAGAGAAATAAATTGACGGATGGGATTAAAAGATTATTATTTTAAAAAAAAACAAAACAAGGTAAGGAAGGTATGTACCTTCCGGATATCGTAAGGTAATTGTTGGTTTAAATAGTATTAATATAGTGAAAGAAAACACAAGCGTACGAGGAGAAATGATACAATCAATTGTCATGCTGATGGAAAAAAATTTCATTACTATAGACTGACGTGCTGATGGAAAACAAAGGCATTACCATAGACTGATGGACCGATGGAAAACAAACTTGTTGCCATGAACTGACGTGCTGATGCAAAAAAAACTTGTTACCATGAACTGACGTGCTGATGGAAAAAAAATTAGTTACTATAGACTGACGTGCCGATGGAAAACAAACTTGTTACCATTAACTAACGTGCCGATGGAAAACAAACTTGTTACTATGAACTGACGTGATGATGTAAAATAAACTTTTTACGGTAATCAGGAAGAAAAAATGCAAACAGGAGATAAAACTGTAACTAAACAATCAATACAATAAACAAAAAAAAACACAAACCAGGAGAATAAACTGATAAAAAATAATATAAAGTAAAAATGTTCTCCCCCTTTTTAATAGGATTTTTTTTAATATAAGGAGAGGTAGAAAACATGAAGTAGATATGAATTATTACTTTAATGTAATCATTACTAGATTCTGTTTTATAAACTCAAATCTGTCAGAAGGTAATGGTTTTGTAAAAATGTCAGCAAGTTATTCTTGCATTCTAATGAATTGTAAAATAATATCTCCTTTTTGTGTGTGATCCCTAAGAAAGTGATGCCTAACATCTATGTGTTTTGTACGATAGTGATGTGTTGGGTTCTTACTAAGGGATATAGCACTAGTATTATCACAAAGAATTTGAGTTTTGGAAAAACTCAATCCATAGTCAGTGAGTGTGTTTTGCATCCACAACACTTGAGCACAACAACTTCCAACTGCTACATATTCAGCTTCAGCAGTGGAAAGTGCTACTGAGTGTTGTTTCTTGTAGGACCAGGAAACCAAAGAATCTCCTAAAAAATGACATGTTCTAGATGTACTCTTTCTATCCATTCTACAGCCACCAAAGTCAGCATCCGAAAAACTTTTTAAGACAAAATCATTTCCAGAAGAATAAAAAATACCTAAATCCAGAGTTCCTTTTAAAAACCGAAAACTTATTTTCACGGCTTTTAAATGAGACTCTTTTTTATTAGATTGGTATCTTTCACATAAGCATACAGAAAACATTAAGTCTGGTCGACTGGCTTTCAATTATAAAAAACTTCCTATCATACCTCTAAACATTGTTTGATCTACTGGTTTCCCAGTTTCATCAAGATCAAGTGTTTTTGAGGTACCGATTGGAGTGATAATAATTTTAGTCTTGTCGTAACCATAATTTTTGAGTAAATATTTTATATACTTATGTTGAGATATATATGTTCCTTCTGGTTTTTGTGAAATTTGAAAAGCTAAAAAGAATGTTAACTCACCCATCATACTCATTTCAAACTCAAATTTAATTAAGTTGGAAAAATAAATAGTTAAAGATTGTGAAGTTGATCCAAATATGATGTAATCAACATAAATTTGAACAATCAAAACATTTTTATTTTCCATTTTTATAAAAAGGGTTGAATCCGTTATACCTTTTGCATAATTATTTTGTAAAATAAATCATGTAAGTCTATCATACCATACTCTAGGGGATTGTTTAAGACCATATAAAGCTTTGGTAAGTTTAAAAACATGATTAGGATATTTTAAGTCTATAAACCCAGTAGTTTGTTTGACAAAAACTTCTTCTTGAACAAAACCATTTATAAAAGCACATTTAACATCCATTTGAAATAGTTTGAAATTAAAGTATGATACAAAGGCTAATTGAATATGAATAGATTCAATTATAGCTACCAGATCATATGTTTCTTCGTAGTCTATTCCCTCTTATTGATTATATCCCTTAGCAACAAGTCTTGATTTATTTCTTACAATGATTCCATTTTCATCACATTTGTTTCTGAAACCCCATTTTACACCAATTATAGTTGTTTCTTTAGGTCTTTCAGCTAAAGTCCAAACTTGATTCCTCTAAAATTCATTTAGTTCATCTTGCATTGCTTTAATCCAATCTTCATCACCTAAGGCCTCACTTGGACTTTTAGGTTAAAATTGGGAAAGAAAATCAAGATGTTCTATTTCATTTCTTATGGAATTTCTGGTCCTTACAGGTTGATTTACATCACCAATGATATTATCACTAGGATGATTCCTAAGAAACAATTGGTTTGGGTTTTGTAAAACATGTTCATCAACATAGGGTAGGAATTTTTTTGGGGTAAAAGTTTCCAAAACACTTTCTTGAACATTTTCTTTATTAGAAGAATCTTCTAATAGAAGTTGATAAACATTTTTAGAAAACACATCTGAAGATGTAGGTTGGGTTTGGTTAAAAACAAAAGGATTGGTTTCATCAAATTTAACATGTAATGTTTCTTCAACAGTACAGTTGTTTTTATTGAAAACTCTATATGCCTTAGAAGTTGTAGAATAGCTGAGAAAGATTCCTTCATCATATTTTGGTGCAAATTTGTGTAGATTATCTTTAGTATTCAGAATTAATATTTTGCACCCAAAAACTTTGAAGTATGAAACTTTAGGTTTTCGTCCAGTCCAAAATTCATAAGGTGTTTTATTAAGAAAGGTTCTAGTTAAAACATGATTTATAGTATAACAAGAAATACTCACAGCTTCAGCCCAAAAGTGCTTAGAAATTGAGTATTCACTCAACATGGTTCTTGTCATTTCCTGAAGAATATGATTTCTTCTCTCAACAACACCATTTTTCTGAGGATTTCTTGGGGCTGAGAAATTGTGAGTAATACCTTTCTCACTACAAAAAGTTTCAAAATCTGAATTTTGAAATTCACCACCATGATCACTATGAATGGTTATCAATGGTAGGTTTTTCTCATTTTTAACTTGGGATCTAAAGATTTTTCAATAGGAAAAGGCTTCAGATTTCTTAGTTAGAAAATAGACCCATGTAAATCTAGTAAAGTCATCAACTAAAACAAATACATAGTATTTGCCTCCAATGATTCCAGTTTGTGAAGGAACAAAAAGATCCATATGCACTAGCTGTAATTCATTATAAGTTGAAACTTCATTAATTGATTTAAATCTAGTTTTATTTTTCTTACCAAATTGAAAAGGATCACAGACTTTTGAAGAATCATATCTAAGATTCGGTAGTCCCTTCACAAGTATTTTCTTTGAAAGTTTACAAAGGTTTCTCAGGTTTCAGTGTCCTAGTCTTCTATGCCATAGCCTTGATTTGTCTTCTATTGCACTTAATAAAGGTAAAATTTGGCTCCTATGGTCTTCTAAGTTAACAGTGTATACATTTTCTTGCCTATGGGAAGATAGAATGAACTCATCCTTGGAATTGTGAACTAGACACTTATCATTTCTAAAATTCACAAGGTAACCTTCATCACATAATTGAATTATGCTGATGAGATTGTGCTTATGACCTTTAACAAACAAAACATTTGAAATAAGAACTTTTCCAAGAAAAACAATATTACCTATTCCAAAAAAATTTCCTTGAGCATTATCTCTGAAGGTAACCTTTCCACCTTTTGTTTCGATGATCTTTTCAAAGAAATCTTTGTTTCCTGTCATGTGTCGAGAACAACCACTATCCATGTACCAAATGTTTTTATTGGTACACTTATTATTATCCTGAAAAAGAAACAATTAGTTTTTTGGAATCCAAACTTGTTTGGATCCAGAATGGTTAGATAAAAGAATTTTAGGAATCCACATTTTTTTTGCAAAATGGGATTTATGAAATCCTAAAGACTGTGTTCTATTAAGAGAACAGTCTCTTTTCCAGTGTCCACCACATTGACACTTAGTACAAAAAAAGGTTATTTTGAGTAACAAAATAGTTATTGCTAAACACCAGTTTAGAATGAGTATAACCCAAACCAGAGTGATTTCTCAAAGGCCGAATTTGTGAATACATTTTGTCAAAGTTTTCCTTTCCATGAGTAAAGTTTAACAAGCATTTTTTCAAGGAAAAAAATTTTGATTTTATTTTTAAAACTAAGTTTTTATCCTCAAAAACATTTGATTTTCAACTAGATTTATGCTCAAAAACATTTTTCTTAGAAATTACATTTTCTAGATCCTTAGAAATTTTATACTTTTTAGAGTTAACTTTCTCAAAGGTTTTTAAAACACTTTCAATATCTAAAATTTTCATATCAAGATCATTAGAAAGATCTGATACTTATTTTGTTAAAATTGAAATTCTAGAAATTACTTTATCAAGATTTTTCTTGAGTTTAGAATTCTCATTCTCAAGTAATTTAGCAAACCTAGACACTTCTTCAAAAGAAGGTAAAATATTATCTTCTAATGAAGAAGACTCATCATTTGAAGATTCATAATATTTATTGTCAGTGTAATTTGATTTTAAGGAAACATTTGTAATAGATTCAACATTTTGTACCTTAGCCATAAGACACTGATCTTTAATTGGTAGTCTAGCTATAAGTCCAATATTACTTTGTCTTGAGGACTCAGATTCTGAAGAATTATCTGAGGAATTGCTACCACTTGCACTCCAAGTATCATTTTACTTCAAGAATTTATTTGTCTTTGTCTTGTAATACTTTTTCTTATTTCTTTCAGAATTTTTCTCCTTTCTGTATTTTCTCTTCAGTAAAGGACAATCAGGCCTTATATGTCCTACTTTCTTACATTCATAACAAGTTACCTCTGAATATTTCTTATCCTTCCCATCTTTTTTTTTGAATCTATATTGGAAGTCTTTATTTCCCACAATCATGTTCATCCTTCGAGCACGATTGGATAACTCATTATCTGAAAGATCACAATCACTTGAATCGGACATAACAACTTTCTTAGCTTTGGATCTTGTTTTCATTTCAGGTGTTTTAGCTTTATATGTAGGGGTAAAAGCTACACTTCCATTTCCATTTTTCTTCTTGTTGAAATCAGCATCTCTCTTCATTCTTGTCTCGTGATGTAGAAGAGTTCCAAATATTTCATCAAGAGTAATCTGAGAAACTTTTCTGTTTTCATCAATAACTGTCCTTTTTGACTCCCATTTGTTCGGAATTATATCAATAATATTTTCAACAAGATCTTTATCATAAATACCTTTTTATCCTATAGATTGTAAGCTATTGAAAATTATCATAAATCTTTGTTGCACTTTACATACCAGCTCTCCATAAGGAAAAAGAAATCCATGATACTCTGCTCGAAGCATTGCTCTTCTTGTTTCTATAACCTTGGATGTAACAAAATGTGTGACTTCCAATTTCTTCCAAATACAGTTGGCTGCTTCACAAGAAGATATATGGCTGTATATATTCCTAGTCATAGAACATAGCAAAGTATTGCTTACCTTGTAATTCAGTTGATATTCTTGCTTCTCTTGATTAGTGAAAGTACTGACTTCTTTGTCAGGAATTTTGTATCCTCCAGTAAGCATAATAAAATTTTCTACACTAGTTTTGATAACGAATTTCTTCATTCGATCTCTCCAGTACTCATAATCATTCCCATCAAAGATAGGTGGTCTAGAATGATTTAGATTTTCAATTGACCCAATATTTATTCCTTCCATCTAATAAAACATTCACTTTTCTACTCCATAGGTTAGTGTAGTAAATAATTGAAACAGTGATATGATCGAATAAGAGTTGGTAGTAAAAATCAGTGGAAACCTCCTCTGATACCAATTGTTGGATCGAATATATAGAAGTATATGTGTATTAGATGGAACAATACAAGAGGGGGTGAATTGTAGGTTTAAAAAACTTTGTGTTTAAACACTTAAGAAATTAGTTTAAAAGTATTTAAACTAATACAATTCACAACAGATACAATTAACCACAATTGTATTGGATATAATGAATGACACAATTTAATACTATAAGAAAAGTAAATAAATTGTATCCAAGATGAATACAATAATCAGAGTAATATAATAGTGAAATATTCTACCATAAATTGAATAGAATCAATCAATACAATATGTAATAGTATGAATGTAATTGAAACAAATACAAATGAATATGGAATGAAGAAAGGAAACAATACAATTCCCTTTCTTAAAATAAATAGCAGCGGAAATGTAAAATAATTACAATTCTTTTGACCCAAAGAGAAGGGTTATCCTTTCACCCAGGATAAGAGGTATGTCTTACCACCACCTTGGTAAGCCCTCAATACGATGATCAGAACGTCTGTCTTTTTATCCCAAGAAGCCCTCGATTTTGTAGGTAATCGGCACCTCTGTCTTTCAATCACTTGAAAGCCCTCGATACGATGACCGGTAGCACTGTCTGCCTATCCTCGACATCCCTCAATCGTTATCACCTGATCGGACGCAAAAATCAAAACAAAGCACTTATAGAAATACAAAAACTAAGAACAAGTCGTTCATGTTTTGTAATCTCAGGGCTTTCGCACGAATCAAAATAGAGACATCACAGTATCTCTTTCTAGAACTTGGTATAAGCAAATTCTCACACACATGTGTCTTCTTGGCTTCAAATGACCTCCTATTTATGGGCCTCAAGTTCCAATGGTCATATTTCCTCCAACGGTCATATTTCTCTGGAAAACTCAGAGGGACTTGGACACCTGGCATTATAAAGGTCATATTGAAACAGAAAACATGACATCATTTTTATTAGTTTATAACTAACTCCATGACATCATTTTGGTTAAAACAACAGATATATGAAGATGATAAACATGAGTACGATTAATATGAAACAAGTTTTTTTGATTGAGGACCAAAACAATCAAGTAATGAAAGTAAAGTATGAGTACTATAAGTATTACATAGTGTAAAGTATTGATATGATAAATTGAGTATAATTCATAAAAATCAGTACGATTAATAGAGTCAATACAATTTCCAGAGTTTGTACGATAATTATAGACAGTGCGATCAGCATGGTCAGTACGATTAGCATGGTCAGTACGATTAGCATGGTCAGTACGATCAGCATAGTCAGTACGATCAGTATAGTCAGTACGATCAGCATAGACAGTATGATTAGCATAGTCAGTACAATCAGCATACTCAGTACGATCATCATATTCAGTACGATCAACATAGTCAAAGACATTTGTTATTTCCAAAACAAGATATAAAAGTTAAAAGAGAAATTTTGACTCAATATAATAATGACCCCAATATTTTCACGAGGTGATAGATATTTCATGATATATTTCTTTAAATTAAATCTCTTTGATATCTTGTGATACAAGAAACCTCAAGTATAAATAAATCATAATATAATATACCATTATAACATAGCTATTAAATTGGAGGGTATTAATAGGTCAAAATAAATTATGAAAATTATATGGTCTACATATGTATAAAATAAATTAATTAGTTATTAATTGATTGTAAATGAAAATAAAAATTATTTGATAGTAAATGAAATGTTTTTCTGAAAACTATTTTTAGTGTGCAATGTGATTTTATCTTAATAAATTAAATTAATCACTATTGATGAATGATTTTAATGAAATTTATATATTATATATTCAATAATTTTTTTATTAATTATCTAATATTATTTCTATTCATGAGATAAGAATTAATCTAGTTTTACACTTAAAAACTATTTTTCTCTAAAAATCAGTTTCATCATGTTTTTTGTAGTAACCCGACCCTAGATATCTCAGATCCGGTGTCTGATATTAATTATATTGGCATGATTACAAGTAATAAAATCTATAAGGAATGAGAGTTTAGTAGTCTTGGTGAACCAAATACATACATGAGTCTTTTATTACAAAATAATACACTAATTACAACATAGTTTTTTTATTATTTATAAATAAATAACTTTGTGGATGACTCTAATCCATTTAGTATATCCCTCTATATATTTTATAGTACACTTATCAGATTCCTATAGAAAGAAACATAATAAGGGTGAGCTCAAATACTCAGTAAAGAAAAAATATAGTGGAAGCAATAATGAATAAATGAGAATAATAATTGTGAAATGGTAAATAACTAAACTCAAATTTCATATAATCAATAAAATGAGAGGGAAGTTCATAAACAATATATCCAGGTAATAATTAGAAACACATGCCATTCCAATAACTAGATAAGTAAAAAATCAATATGGTAAGGTAAGAAACTAAAACATATGACACTTAATCAATGAACAAAAAATGAAATGTATCCATAGATATGTTGATGCAAAATATCATGGATGAATAATAACTAGAACTAATATGAGGTAAATTATTTATTAATGGATGTTATGTCTCAGACACATGAAAAAATTATACTGTAAAGATCCATCCTCCAACCAGTTTAAAACTATAGATATAAATCCATTTAATTTGTGCAACCTATTTGTCTCATGAGAACCCATCGATGCATCGAAAAGCTATATAAAGTCTAGGATCCACCCACCATTGCATTTCCAAAGCATTATTCATATCAAGTAGTCGATTTAATTAATAAACAATATGCCTTATCAAATATCTATATTGAATAAAAGATATGGATTTATCAGTAATTTATCAGTTAATCAAATAACTATTAAAGTAGACATCATATGTAAAATGGTATATGATTTAAGAAATAGTAATATCTAGGATAAATGAAATGAATATTTTGGAGGAAATTCAATGTCAAATGATCATAGGAAATTAAATATTTCAAGGGTACTTAAATGAATCAAGGAAGTGCATGTGAATACTATCCTTATAAAAATAAATTATAAACCATCAATATAAATATTAAGGATGGTATCAATACAAAATTTCCCAAGTGGAGTAAAATAAAGGGTTTTTGTTGTTGATAAATGGAAATTTTATAAAAATATCCATTAAAAACATTATTGAGGAAGATATACTTTTATTATGAAAAACCTTTTCAAAAACCTTTTATTATAAAATTTATTTTGAAAACATTTTCTTTAAAAATGAACCTTTTAAACATTTAAAGGAAGTTTCAAAGAAATTATGATGGGTAAATCTGTACTTGTCATATGAGGTAAAATGAACAATCCTTTTGCACTTTAAAAGGATAGAAAAGTTCCTTGTTCAGAAAGTGATAAGAGGATTCCTTTTAAAACAATGGTAAAATACAAAAACGTTAAAAATGTTTTTACCAAATCATTTTAAAATAATTTTTTAAAACATTTTAATATAACATGGTTTTTAGAAGAAAATAGGTTCTCTGACTAAAGAGAGAAATGAATTTTGTTTTTCTTAAAAATATTTTTAGAACACTTTGAGTACCAATGAATGGAAAAATTGTACTAATAATTTGAAAAGGTCATGAATTAACAGAGGATAGGACCTAGCCTGAATGGCCCAAAGGCCTTTTATTTTTATTGATTTTTGATAACCCCCCTTTCAAGAGATGAGGGGGAACCCTTATAAGGCATGTAGGCTTATAGATTACATAACATGTAGATCTTAAGAAATATACAGACTATAACTACATGGATTTTCTCCTCCCTAGCTTCTTTGTCATGATGTTAGCTCTCTAACTTCGCATGGATTGTTCGGCTAGGCTTCATGTTCATACACAGGTTGGTCCTGATGGCAATTCTATACCCTCTCTTTCTGAAAAATCTACTTAGCTTCTACTCTAGTGAATGCGCTTGCTCGGAATCCCCATCTGGAGCCGGCTCCATGTAGAGTTTTCTGGTCATTGAGCACAATTTCAGGTGGCCCGAAGGCCTTGAGGTGGCCCGAAGGCCTTGAGGTGGACCGAAAGCCTTACTGTCCAGAAGGCTTGGGTGGACTGAAGACTTTAAGGACCTGAGGCCTAAAATGATGGCCCAAAATCCCAAATGGATGAATAGTTTCGTCTTCTATAGTACTGAACAGTGTTGTTATAGTACCTGCTACAACACTGCTACAGTGCCTGGAAATTATGTCTCCACCCGGTTTTGAACTCAGGTCTCTTGGATGCTCTTATCGAGTCCTCACCAACTCGGTTAAGGCTCTTGTTCTTACCAGAGGAGAGGAAAATTAAAGGTTTTACTGAAAAATCTTAACATAATTTCCTAATATTGAAATACCATTGAAAGATCATTAAAGTTATTTTTAAGGAGAATAATCTTTAAACAATCTAAAGTGTCTCATACCACTTTGAAACATTTTAAATCATAAACCTAATGAAGGAATAATATTAAATGAAATACTTAAATACCATTAAGATAAAGGAATAAATGATATAATATATAAAATGTGTTGTAGATACACCACACAAAATATGTAAGTGGTGAACATGACATTTATCTCACAGATGTAAAAAGTGAGATGA